>JALAZF010000227.1:1387083-2774166 GCA_022829125.1 Lathyrus tuberosus
TCGTGTCGGACAGTGAACACCTCTTTATCTTGTTTCTTTTCTAAAACTGCTTTAAGCTAAATTTCTTGGAACAATTTTTATCCAACCTTATAAGACTCCTATCTGGTGCGCAGGGTTAGTATCTGCTTTTCCTGGCTCTTTCTGAAGATCCCATTTTGAACTCTTCAATTTAAGATCCCCAGGAAGTCCTCGCCTGGTTGTTTGTCTCTTTTGGGTTGATCCCTATCGCTCATGTTGTTTTCTTTCTGGTTTCGTGCCCAGAAAGAGTGTGGGTTTGTTTTGTCCCCAGTAGTCCATCTCCCTGGATCTTTCCCGGTGGAGATTGCTTTTTGGCCTTTCCCCAGTGTTTCTTTGGAGTCTCCCGAGTGAGTCTCTTCTGTTGGTTATCCTGTATCCCCAGTGAGTCTTTGCTTATGGATACTAGCTTTCGTCTTTCCCCGGCGAAGCATTTCTTGTGTGTTTGCTTCCTGTTGTCTTTGGTGTCCGGTTTGTCTGCCCCTTTTGCATTCCTAGCATCATATCATCATTTTAGAAGTTCATGGCATGTCGGCATGTGCATGTCTGTCGCTTGTCCTTAGCATTCGCATTCCATCTAAGGGCAAAAATTTTGGTTTGCAATATTTAAATACCTTTCACCTCGATGCTTCTGGAATCTTCGTTCCTCGCACCCTCTGGTGAAGCTATTTAAATAGGGGCAACTGTTGTACCCTAAATTTTTACCCTTAGATGTCATCCAGCTTTTGTGCATCTTAGGATCATCTTTGCATTTGTTTGAGCTAACCCATATCTTGTAGCTCATTTCTTTGTGTTCAAATTAGGTTCACCTATCATCATGAAGCTTCCTAAGTGCTTTGAAGCAAGTTAAGTTAACCAGAGGACATCTAGTGCAAGGATTGTGGAATTAGGGTTTGCTCTGAAGAAATCACTAAGGATTTGGCTCTATCAAGTCAAGTTTTGTGTGGTTCACTCACCATATAAAGTCATCTACATTCAAAGACATCATCCAACAAGAATTCAAGGTCTATACATCCTCAAAAAGAGAAGTTTGAGCCTCAGCCACACTGTGCCTCCAAACTAGGGTTTCTGTGGCACTTGTCAGTCAACAGCTTTGATCTTCATCAAGATGGACTCCTGAGCCCTAATTCTTGGTTCCATTGGGTTATCAACATCCTCAAGAGTCTCCTAAGACCTTTGGATGATAAGGAAGAAGCGAGTTCACAAGATATAACCTCAGTGCATTCACAGTCAAATTTAGGGTTTGACTGAAGCCCTAATCTTTTGGAATTTTGGGTCAAATGAAGAATTATTGGTTCTAATCATCGTATGTTGTCTCATGGAGTATACAAAGTATTCATATCAAGTTTCATGAGGTTTCTTGCAAGGGAAGTAGGGTTTTGACCAAAGAATGTGTCATTTGTGAGATTTTTCCCCTAATAGCCTATTTTGAAAGGACCATAACTTCTAAACTACACATCCAATTGAAGTGGTTCAAAGCTCTTTGGAAAGCTCTTTCCAAGATCTCCAATTGTTTCAATATGAAGTTTTGTCTAAAAATGCTTGGATTTTGAGTTATGGAGCTTACAAGGCATTTTGACCAACACAGAAGAATTTTCAGCATGTTTCATCACTTTTTTTCCACAACTTTGGCGTCACTTTTCACCTCTTTCCATTTGGATTCAGGTCTTGAGTCCCAAATGAAAGTTGTAGAGCTTGTTGAGAGCTTTCCAACCATATGTGGCATGTCTCAAGAGGATAAACCGTTCTCAAGATATGAATTCTTTAAGAAGAGCACTTGAAATTGTCAAAATCCAACACTTAGAATTTTTTTTCTAAGTTCTTTTGGACAGTTTTGAGGACACGTTTTGTAAGCCACTTTTCTACCACTTCAAGGCTTTATCTCAACAATTTTTCAACATCAAACTTGTAGTATCATACAAGAGCTATCATTTGAGCATAAGAGCATGGAAAATGGATCGTTAACTTGTGAGATATGATTTTTACAACATGGTCACACGAAAATGGTTGTTGCACCAAGAACACCATTTTTTCATTTTGAATTTCGTTTCCCCCCCTTCAAGTACAAGTTGCAGACCTGCTACCACCTTTTCCAACATCTCTTCAACCCCTAAAACCCGCTGCAAATGTTGTTGCTTTTGTACCTCTTTGTTACATTTACAAGCTACCTTAAGATGTATCCATCGTGTACATCCTTGGACCAAAAGACATGAGCCAAAAGCATATTTTTTCTGAGTTATTAGTACTAAAAGAGGATTCACGTGGCTCTATGTGCTCAGAACAATCCAGCCATATCTCCACATCCTTTCCACGATATCTTTCTCTCCAAAACAAACTTTTAGCACATTGGATAAACACCCTCTTGGACCAGCCGGATTCACTATAAAAGGAACCTCCCTCTCCTTCATTTTACACAACAATCATCAACAACAACACTAAAAATACTTTAAGTTCGTTTGCTGAAAGCACAAGAGTTTGGCTAGGAGGAAAAGGATAAAGCTCTTGCAATTCACGTGGAGAAGAGGTAAGCCTGAAACTCTCTTTTACCATGCTTATTACATCCATGTTAGATCATTTTCATGTTTGTTTTTTATTTAAAATGCTTGCAATGTATCTCATCAGCATGAACTTTATGTTAGACTTGATAAACTCTAAGTGGCTGCTTTAATATTTCACTCATTTTATCGTGTTTACTTGTTTTGAACATGTTGGCTATTGCGGTTATAAGTTTGTGTGGTTAAGGATGTTAATGTCACCATGCTTAATATTCCACTTTAAATAATGTCGTGAATGCCATGTTGCCATTACAAATATATGTCAAGTTTTTACAAGCTGTTAAGTTTTATGTAAATATGGCACGAATGATGTTTTGAACTGCATGTTGAGTTTGATAAAACTCTAGGTAGTTGCCCTAACCTTTGATCATTTTTATCATGAATGCTTGTGTTGAACAATGTTGGCTAGGACGTTAAAAGACTTATGTGGTTAGGATATTCATGTTAGTTTGCTTATATATACTGTTTCTGCTTAGGAGGAGGCAAGATTTTATGTTGTTGGTTTGAGTTAAGAGAATTCTTTGTTGACTATCATGCCATCTCTTTCATATCTAGAACTGAACCTACATGAACACGTTTTGGATGCTATCGTTGCCTCCTGTTTGTAATATATGCATGATTTTTTTTTTCATGTTATATGCTGCTTCAATGTTATGTTTGTATGTACTTAGCATAAACTTTATTATGAACTATGGTTGAAAGATTGTGTTGGAAATTTTAAACTGATTCATGGCTACCCTAAGAGTTACATGTTTTTTTTGTTTTTTGAACTTGTTAATTTCAAAATGGATGATTGTGTCTAATGTAATCTAGTGACCTTAATGTGATCATATGGAGGTATAGTGTTAAAATGCATGATGTTTGTTCAGTTTGTACGGTCTGAGATGTTGATGTTATATATGTTAGCATGTTGTTTCTACATTGCTTTAAATGATACCACTAGGAATCCATGACAGAAGTTGTGTTGGTCTTTAGCTTTGAACCCTAATACACATTATATGATGGTGAATAACTGTTGTTACGCTTACTGCATATGTCTAGTTTTTGTGTGGTTTACTTCAAGAGTTGTTGTATTGTTATGCTAAGAACTACATTCTAATTGTCGCTGTAAGTACAAATATGTCAGATATGATATTCTAGTGATGGCTGCGTGGTTATAGTTGTATTATGTTTCGTACTCATTATGTGTATGTGTGTGTGAACATGTTGATTGGTATGACTTGTGTGGTTGAAGATGTTCATGCCACTATGCTCAATATATGCTGCTTCTGTTTTAAAGGAGTCCATGATATCAAGCTTTTATGTTGTTAGGACCTTATGTTGTTTTTGGTTCAAGTTAGAGAAAATTCCATGTTGACATGATAAGCATAATACCATCTTTTTTTTTATACCTCTAAACTGAATCTACATGTGCATGATCTTTGAACACTATTGTGGCCTCTGTTTGTAACATACATTGCTTGATCTCTATGGTATGATCTTGTTTGCTGCTGCTTGTATTTTGAGTCGCGTGGTATGTTGGCAATACATGTTGGTTTGATGCATCCTTGTATGCTTGATATTGGTCCGTATCATCTTTATAAATTGTTCCATGGTGCAATGATTATTGATTTAAATCATTTTGTTATTACACTGCCATATAGTATCGTATGTAAGAGTTCTGTTTGGCTTTTCATCTTACGTGTATGTTGGCTTGCTTTTTGGTTCAAACTTGTTCATGTCATTGTCTAAGAGCAGTAAGTTAGGTATTTATTTGATAATATACTTGGTTTATATCTGAACAAAGTGGGTTTTATCTTTTCTTAACTGATTTCTATCTTGGACCATGATTCTGATTAGCTCACTGTTTTATTTTTAGTCATTATCTTGTTCAGTCATGAGCAGCATCATATTCTACTTGGGAGATGCTTCATGTTGATCTTTTATTTCATATGAATTTGTTAGATCTTGTTTGAGTTAGGGTGTAGTGAAGTTGTTTTGTTCATGTTGATGTTTTCGTTTAACTTGATGACAGTGTCTGTTGTGCATGTTTCTCTGTTTCCATACGTTCGTACGTGAGTAATATTGATTCCCATGAAGGCATGCGTATTTTGGTTATTTCTTGGCTTTTATATGTGTTACAGTTTTAATAAATGCATGCTTGGATTTTGGCTTGTTATTTTGTCTCGTTATGCATTGATAGGCCGTCACGTTAACACACTATCACATGCCACACACTGCAATGAACCATACTGCGCTTGCTTTTTGTTATTACATTTTCATCGCATTAATTTGGCTTATATATTAATTCATGTGTGATAATTAACGGATGTATAGCCATCCCAACGGTTCACCATACGCCTTGCAATACCCTTTCACCCCAATGACCAAGGTTCGATCCTGCGGATCAACCTTTTGGTCTTTTATTTATTTTGTTCGCCTGCCTTGTCTTTTCTCCTGGGCCTTGCGCCCCATTCCTTTTAGCACCCCCTGTCTGGCCCAAAAATTATTTTCTTTTTGTTTTTTTAACTGAACAAATTTGCTTATACACCCTCCCTGCGTATTTAAATCTTTTTCTTATTTTATTTTGTTTGTTGTCTAATCCTATGAAATTAATTAATGTGTAATATATTTTATTAATTAATGGTTAATTGTGTGGCTAATTGTTAATCTTAATTATTAATTGCATCTTAGTTTGTGTGGTTAAATTCCAAATTATGTTAATTGTTATATCTCAAATGCATTGTTAACTCTCATTTTAATATCAAATTGCATTAATATCTTTTTGTTTTTTAACCATGTTACTAATTTTTGAATTATCAATTCATGTCTCAATTTTGAGATTTTTAATATGTGGTTAAATGTTAATGTTTAATTATCCATGTGTAATTTTTAATTACCTTGTGTGCTATAATTGTTAATTCTAATTGCCTTGCCAATTACTTATCAATTGTTGTTCAAATATTAATATCAACTATGAGTATTTTTCTTGACATGTTATATTATTAATTTGACTTGTTTAAATTCTTAAAACATTATATCCATGTTGATTGGCAATATGATTGATTGTATATGATTATCATCCTCCTTTAAATATCATCCTTTATATCCTTCTCTATGTTTGTCTTCCTAAAGATTGAAGCATATTGATTTTGTTCTCGTATATCATTCCTATATGTTTGTCTTCCTAAAGATTGAAGCATATTGATATACTCTTTTAATCATGTTCATCCTATCTATATCTTTGTCATAAACATATTGTCATCCTCATGCTTATGTTGTTTTATCTATTCTAACAATGTCCTATCTTCTACCATGTTTTATTTATTGTTATTATCCATGGTTTTCCCCTTATTCCAAAGGAAGGTGAATAATGTTGACTCTTAAAGTCATGCCCCCATCTTAACCTAAGTAACCTCTTAGGAAGAAACCTTATTTCTTGGCCTCGTCAGAGCCATAGAAATTACAACTAGCATTAGGAGAGAGTTCCTTAACTCTTAGTGATATTCATCATAATGAATTTATCACCTCTCCCGCTAACTAACCTTTAGCATAGAACCCTTAGCAAACATAAGATAACATTTAACAAGAGGTTCCCGTAGAGTACTACGGACGTTTAGGGTGCTAATACCTTCCCTAGGCGTAACCAACCCCCGAACCTTAGATCTTCCCCTTTAGGTTTTTCTAACGATCTTGAACCTTTCCTTTGGATAAATCAAAGTCGGTTGTAAACGAAACTGATGCAAATTAATTAATAATTTGTTATCCGATTTTCACCGCAACAGTCATAAAGCATAAGCTACGACTTCACCCTCTTGCATTAACACACAGATTAAACTCATCAAAAACACATCACAATACCTTACAAACAGATTATTAGAATCACACAGAATCAAAACTGGAGCCGTAGACAATTTCTACATCCGCTCACCAAAACTTACTCACAACGAACGTCCAAAACAAACGACTCACCCTTTGCAAGTCAACCGAAGTAACGAAAATGCTAACTTGGAAAAACCTTCCATAACCTCCGGTAATAACCAACTAAAGTCCAAAAGATCCTAATCTCCTTAACCAACTTCGGAGTCTCTCATTGTAGAACTAGATCTACTTCCGATGGATCCATGAAAATACCGTCATCAGAAATAACATATCCAGGAAAACTAACCCTTTCCAACCAAAATCCTCACTTGAATAACTTAGCATAACTCTGTCTCCTTTCGACACTTGTAATCCAATTCTCAAACACTCTACTTGTTCTTCCTCTGAGTTTATAACAGATCCAAATATCCTTAATTAAAACCACTACGAACTTATCCAAATTCACGACATAATCAAATCGGCCACTAAATCTCAACACCATTTATATAAGAAAGAACATCTCAATCCGAGTTACGAATCCAAAGTTATGGATTTTAGAAAAAATCCAAGTTTTATTTTTGCTCCAAGTCGCACTAAGCGGGCTCTGTCCCGCGCTGAGCGCGCTCCTCACTGCCTGGAGAGGTTCAAATTTCTGCAGACCGCGCTGAGCGGGCATCTGCGCGCTGAGCGGGCACTGCGATTTTCAGAAAAATAAACCCTTCGACAGTCCTTCCCAAAACTCACCATTTTCATCTCAAATCAATTCCAAACAGCAAAACAAGTATCAACAACCCAACAAAAGGAACTCTTAATCTCAATATTACATCCACTATTCCATCCGGGAATACATCTAAAAATCACACACAACTTGGCAGCCCATCACTGTGACTTTCCCGCCAATCTCTAGAAAACTATCATCACAAACATAACAACATCTTAGTTTCACGTCCTAAAAGTTCTTCTACTTACTTAGCAGGTCCAAACCTCAAATCCTTGCCTTCGTCAAATTTGAGTTCACACTTTACTCTCGGAGAACAACCATTAACGATACCCAATCGTTCTCTCTCAATGACTTCCCACTGGACCAACATACCAAAACCTCCAATCCGTCTCACCTTCAGATATAAAAATCTTCATCGACTCAACAAAACAATTTATAATCATTTCCTTAATTCCAAACAATTCATTACACACACTATCAAAGCCGGAAAGACACGTCTATTTCATCCAACATAATTCCCGTCTGCTATCAACAAGAGATTAAGGGTGATCAGTTCCTCAATTTGTTAATAGACAGCCGACAATCATGATGGGGCATAAACAATCTTTACCAAACTATAATAGAATTCCTTGCATCTTATGCACAAAACTACCTAAGGCACAAGTCCTTAGTTGACATAAACCCTACCTCCGCATCCCTTCTGGAACCGAGAACAATACTGTCCAAACAACACTTACAATCTTGCAATTCACAACACACTGAGCCAACACTCCACACCTGAAACAACTTGGAGAAGTACAAGCTCCTCCCCCACTTATCTCATTCTCAGTCCTGAAGACAAAAGATCAGAAAACCAGAAAGTACTGACAGTGCCTCACACACCTATCACGTACTAAGGGACAAACAACAACGACAGTATTCAACTGTCACACCAACTGACTCAACAACTTGGCCGGACAGACCGACCTGCTCTGATACCACTAATGTATCACCCCAATTCCCATCGCGAATAAATAATACATAAATAAAATCAGAGTAACTAAAAATTTATTTTTCCAACAGAAACAAGGATGTCACATTTAAATAAACAAAACATCATCCCTGCTCATAAATTTGATACATAGCATAAAACAGAGTACCCTCAAAGGGGAAACTTTTTCCATAATAAAGGAAATGTCAATTATGAAATAAAGCGGAAGATCCATAACCGACTTGTTTTACAAAATAAATGGTTTATAACGTCAAAGTACACATACACAAGTAATACAAAAATATATTCCACAATTATATACATATATAACATAATCGTTCCCCGACTCCCGTGCTACGTATCAGAGCAGACACCAAGACCTAAGCAAACGAAGATCTAACTCTTCCACTTGCCTCCACGCCTCTAAAGCTGACAATCTGCACTATGCCATAAAAAGCATATTCTAGCAGAAGGGTGAGAAATAACAACTATAACAAGATTGCATAATAATATGCCACAACACAAACAAATTCACATATATCATATTTCTCACCACATACATCACATACTAACACATATAGCATGCCACCAATACAAAACGTATCACACAACATCCAACCACGATTATGACATATAGAACCACGCCACCACATCACCACAAAGTATAGCATATATCAATTATACCGACATAATCCCATATTCACACATAATGCATATGTTTATACACAAAACATATAATTCATAATTCAATGCATTTAACACGACTGCACATCAATTCACATATGTTATCACAAGCTCAATCACATAATTACTCCATTCCCAATTGCATATTAATCATGCACTATACATTTATCACAAATGCATATCACAATGTCTCACACATAATCAATTAAATCATGATTTTCCACATATGAACAATGCAATCATAATTCATGCAGATGCAAAGAGACCGACACAACGACTCTATGCAAATGCATATGCGGGTACCGACTTCCAACTTTTCTCATCACTAGTTCACTCAGGAACTCTGCTGGAATCATCGCTTGTTACTACAAGTAACACCCCGTCGGGCCAACGATGTTCACCCATTGCTCACACCTCACATAGGCACACAATGTTTATGGATTGCTCACACCTCACATAGGCACACAATCCGATTGCTCACACCTCACCTAGGCACACAATCGTCTATAATCATCGCTCACACCCCACATGGGCACACAACGTTATAGCGGATTCCCTCTGGAACCAATCCGTCGCTCACACCCCACATGGGCACACGACGTATAAGATGCATATCATGATACTTGACACACAAGAACTCATGACAATCAAATGCATCTTCACACATATATGCAACCATAATCATGCATATATTTCAACTCATCAATTCCATACATTCACAATTCAACCATATGAATTAATCAACATCATCACACTCATGCATTACAAATCAATTCAAACAATGCATTTCAAACCATAAAGGTCACCACACAAGATACATTGAATTTCATATAAAAAATGTAATTTACTACACAACAACATCATTAATCATGCATCGAGGTCCAATCCAAAACAATGCACATATTGGCCATAAGGCCACAACCCATCATCACAACATACCGATTGCTCACACCTCACCTAGGCACACAATCGTTTGTAATCATCGCTCACACCTCACATAGGCACACGACGTTACAACGGATTATCAATAGAATCACTCAACATAAGAATGTACCTCATTATGCTTCACATACAAAATGACTCAAGACATTCTTGAAATGCATATATATTCACAATGTATTCATGCATTTATCTCATACAATCACATACAATCTATATACATTCACATCAATGCACTATTGTATGATTCACATCCAAAACACACATTGAATTTCACATAAGCAATGCATTTCACAAACCACAACAAGAAACCACGAACCAACACAACATCATAACCACGTACATTGATATTCAATCAAACAATGTATTTATCGCACAACAACAACATTATCACAACATCGCATCACAACACCTTATCACAACATCTCATTACATGTATTCACATCATATAACAGCACACAAGCGATACGTTATATAACAAAAGCATATAACATGATACCACATCAATCGTACACAAATACGACAGGAAAAGTCAACAAAACGACACGTTTCCAAAACCACGACTTAAATAAATCATCCACTAATCCCAAAACCATTTTTACAAGAAAGAACATTTCATAAGCTTTCTAACGCTTCGAACGGGGACCAAAACGGACTTATGGATCAAAAGTTATGAATTTTCAAAGTTTCAGAAATTTTCCCTTTCGCCCAGACCTGCGCGCTGAGCGCCCGACCTGCGCGCTGAGCGCGAAACCTGCTACAAATTTCAGCCTTAAAAACACCATTTTTAGACCTCCGGACATCCGTTTTCGATTCCGTAAAAAGCTGCGATCTCAGAATTCAACATACTACAATATTTCCATCATTAAAAAGCCATCTAACACATTTTCCATTTTTGAAATATTTTCAAACATAATTTTATCATTGAATTCTAAATTCGAACTCGATCGAAACCGCGGAAAAAAACACGCAAACCACCATTCCTGATTAAACCCAAACCTTACCCGACTACACTACACAACTTATTCCACATTTCAACCGTCCAAACATTAATTCACACAAAATCACCATTTTCTACCAAATTTCAAAAGTTAGGTTTCAATCAAACTCAACCAAATTCAATCAAACAATCACGCTAAATCACGACCCAACATCACTCGACTCTACTACGCGAGTTATTCCGACTTTCGTCCGTGAAAACATCGATTTCTAACCATTTTTCTCATTTCGACCTAAAATGAAAACTATATGAAACTATCCAAAACAATCAAGAAAACATACACATATACATACACAAGCAAGATATAATTGAAACTTCTCACCCTTACCCGATTATTCGCGCTTGAAACGGAGTTCCCGCGATTTTTTCCATTTTCTCCTCTTTTCTCTCTTCTTCCTCTTCTTTTCTCTTTTCCTTCTTTCTTTCTCTTTTTCTCTTCCTTACTATTTTTCTCTCTTTTCTTTCTATTTATATAAAAACATAAAACTTACCCAAGCAAAAGACCAAAATACCCCTCAGCTCAAATATCTCTCAAACGCTCTCAAAATGCGATAAAACATAAACATCGATGAAAAATACTATATTGCCAAATAAAAGTCAAGAATAAAATAATATAATAATAAAATAATCAAATAGACTCGATTAAATAAAACTGACAAAAACTGGGGCGTTACACGATCAGTATCCTTTAGTGAACAAGATTAAGAATCGTCTTACGAGTTGGAAAAGCCTATTTCTTAGTTTTGGAGGTAGAATTACCCTTCTCAAATCGGTGCTTAACACTCTCCCAATCTTTTGGATTTCCTTTTATAAGATGTCGGATAAGATTGCTAAGGAGATTACTCGCTTGCAAAGTAATTTTTTGTGGGGTGGTTCGGAGGAGAAGAAGCGGACCCATTGGGTGGGGTGGAAGGAAGTTTGTTTACCTAGTATTAACGGTGGTTTGGGTATTAGAAGAATTGAAGATTTAATGTTTCACTACTTCTTAAATGGAAATGTAGAATCTTTAAAGGATCGGAATCTCTTTGGTATAGGGTCTTGAAAGCTCGTTATGGAGACATCATCTTGTACTTGGTTAATGGTGGAAACAATTCTTCTCCTAGATCTTCTTCTTCGGATTGGTGGAGGGATTTAGGCATTTTGGAAAAAAAGATTGGTGAAGGTTTCTTTGTAAAGAAAGTTAGCTTTGTGGTAGGTAACGGTTTTAATACTCCCTTTTGGTACTCTGTTTGAATGAAAAATCATATTATTCTTAAGGATTGCTTTCCTAATCTTTTTGAGTTATCGGCTTTGAAAGAAGTTTCGGTGGGAGGTATGGGCGGGTGGGTTGAAGGTAGATGGAAGTGGGGTAGTTTGGGCTTAATTAACATTGAGGAACCGGCGTTTTTGTTGATGTTTTACAGTTGGCGAGTATGATAGTCGGAGTTGGGCCTGTTTCGGAGAAGAGCGACTCCATTCTGTGGCGCCCGAAACCGTCAGACGGCTTTTCCGTCGCCAGCTGTGCGCAACTGCTGTCTGCTGCCAGCTTGGCTGCCAGTTCGTTTCATGCGAACTCCCTCCATGTGGGGGCTGAACGATTGTGGAAAAGTTTGTGGAAAGTGTAGATGTCGACCAAGATCAAAGCGTTTGGTTGTAGGATTTTCAAGAGGAGACTTCCTACTAGGGATAAGCTTAAAACTCGAGTTGTGGGTTTGATTTGGAGGGAAATAAGGGAGCGGATTGGTTTCGAGGAGGTTTTGCCGGTGGCTCCTGTAACACCCCCTTTCTATACCCCCAAATAATCAAATAATCATTTAGGTACATATTAAAAATTTCGTCAGAGTATAATTATAACATGGCATAAAAGAGGCATGTCACATCATACACAATTATACAACATACAACACCTGCTCAAAAGATTGATATGCAACAGTGGGGTAACTTTGCAACAGAGGAACTTTGTCCGTACACCCACATTTCAATATTTAGAATAAAAGCGGAAAATCTAAACATTGAACCACATTCAAACATATATACAGAGATATATACTTCACCAAGTATTATTCACCAACATAATTCATGTTTACATCAACATTTATCCACAAGATACATGTACAAATGTATCACAAAAGAATAATATACATCCTAGCTACTCGGTGCTACATATCAGAGCCAACCGACCAAAAGAATGAAGACACGCTCCACAAAAAGACCTCCAGCATACCTACTCTGCAATGCCTCATAGAGCATTATAAAACAGCAGAAGGGTGAGAAATATTATCATAATAACAATGCCTAGAATTATATATATATATCTTAGCATAAAATTACACATATCCCACATTCTCGCCACAATTCACCCAAACTCACCCGTATACATCACAATGCATATATATATATCAACCAAGCATATTCATCATGCATAATTTCACGATTCCCAATCATTCCACATAAACATACACAACTATGTTTACTCAACAACACATCATTATAAAGATGCTAAATGCAAATCATAGAGACCGACTCACGACTCTATGCAAATGCAATGCGGGTACCGACTCAATCATCTCAAGTTCACTCAGGAACTTCTCCTGGAACCATCGCTCGTTACCAAAGTAACTCTCCGTCGGGCCTACGATGTTCACCCATTGCTCACACCCCACATGGGCACACAATGTTTATGGATCACTCACACCCCACCTGGGCACACGACCCGATCGCTCACACCCCACACGCGGGCACACGATCCGATTGCTCACACCTCACATAGGCACACAATCGTTTGTAACCATCGCTCACACCTCACATAGGCACACGATGTTACCATGGATTCTCATTAGAATCGCTCAACACAAGAATGTATTTCATGATGCCTCACATGCAAAATGACACAAGACATTCTTGAAATACATACATATTCACAATATATTCATGCATTCATCTCATACAATCACATACAATCTATATACATTCACATCAATGCACTATTGTACGATTCGCATTCAAACACACAGTCAAAACGGTAAAAGTCGCTACATAGCACTATTCCTGACTTTCCGACATAATAAAATCGGCCAACATTTTCCACACCATCATAATCACAATGTACAGCTCAATGGCTTTCCAACGATATAAAGAACGCCTAAATCGGAGTTACGGCTCGAGAATTATGAATTTTAAAAGAAAAGAAAATTATATGAAAAAAAACAAAAGCGCCCGGCGACAGGAAAGTTTCGCCCGGCGACGCTTCATTTTCGCCTTCGCTTCGCCCGGCGAAGAAGGGGCGAAGGAAATTCTCCCAAACCTGAACCAAACCAGTAGCTTGGCACCCTCGCGCCTCTCAATTTCGCTCGGCGAAGGCTCGAGCCGCTAGGCGCTCTGGGCCTTTCGCCCGGCGCTCTGCACCAGAAGCAGAAATTCTGCTTCGTTTTCACTGTTCCAAAACCCCCAAAATCTCCATCTTCTCCCCCAAATCACTTCCAACAGCAAAACAATTCATAGCAATGATTCATAAACATATGGAGATTATACAACACAAATTATATCGATTTCTATCCGCGAAAACATCGATTTCTACCATTTTCTACAAAAATGGGTTTATACCCCAAAACTCATGAAAATCAACAAAATCAACAATACAATCATACATAATCATACACATTGCTAAGATAACAAGATTTCACACCCTTACCCGGATTCCAACTTGCTCTGTGATTGATCTTGATGAATTTTCCTAGTTTTCCTCTTTTCCTCTTCTTTTCTCTTCCTCCTCTTTCTTTCTCTTCTTCTTTTCTCTAATTCCCTTTTCTTACTATTTTTCCTTCTATTTTTCCTTTCTATATCTTTTCTTTCTATTTCTTTCTTTTCTATTTCTTTCTCTCATTTTCCAAACAATCAATTAATTCATTTTTCTCACAAATTCTAATTCCACTTAATTTCTAATTTATCATTAATTGAGAAAAGTCTAAAATACTCTCCATTCTAATTTCCCCGAAAACTCTCAAAAACGGAAAAATAACACAACATGTCAAGATAGCATATTCACACACCAATTTCACAAATAAAATAATTATCACTCAATTTAAATAAAAGACTCAACAAAATGGGAATAATTGGAATCGGGGCGTTACAACTCTCCCCTACTTTTAGAAATTTTCGTCCTCGAAAATATTACCTGATCCAAACACTCCGGATACGACTCTCGCATCCTACTCTCTAGTTCCCAAGTCATATTGCCTTCTGCAGCACCTCCCCACGCTACCTTTACAAGCGCAATATCCTTGCCTCTGAGCTTCTTAACTTCACGATCCAGAATCCTAATCGGCAAAGCTTCCACCGTAAGGTTATCTCTCACTTCAACCTCGTCCATAGGAATAACATGTGAAGGATCCGGAACATACTTCCGAAGTTGCGAAATATGGAATACATCATGCAAATTAGAAAGATTCGGAGGCAACGCCACACGGTAAGCCACAGCACCAACTCGTGCAGAAATCTGATACGGACCAATAAAACGAGAAGTCAACTTCTTTGACTTCAAAGCACGACCCACACCCGTAACTGGTGTAACTCTCAAAAACACATGGTCGCCTTCTTGAACCTCAAGATCTTTTCTCCTCTTGTCATGATAACTCTTTTGTCTACTTTGAGAAGCTTTCATCTTTTCACGAATAAACTTCACTTTCTCCGTCGTTTGTTGTACCATCTCCGGTCCAACTACCGTCCTCTCACCTGTTTCATGCCAACACAAAGGTGTTCGACATCTCCGACCATATAAAGCCTCAAATGGTGCCATACCTATACTTGAATGAAAACTGTTATTGTAGGTGAACTCAATCAACGCCAAATAACTATCCCAAGCACCACCTTGCTCGAGCACACAAGCACGCAATAAATCCTCCAACGATTGAATGGTCCTCTCGGTTTGACCATCCGTTTGCGGATGATAAGCCGAACTCAATCTTAGCTTAGAACCCAATGCCTTTTGTAAACTCTCCCAAAACCTCGATGTGAATCTAGGATCTCTATCCGATACAATACTCTTAGGAACTCCATGTAGCTTCACAACCACAAGAACATAAATCTCGGCTAACCTCTCCAAAGGATAACTAATATCAATTGGAATGAAATGAGCAGATTTAGTAAGCCTATCAACAATTACCCAAATAGCATTATGTCCTCTTTGCGTATTCGGCAATCCCGTGACAAAATCCATCGATATACTATCCCATTTCCACTCCGGAATGTCCAACGGTTGCATCAATCCACTAGGCTTTTGATGTTCTACCTTCGACTTTTGACAAGTTAAGCACGCATACACAAATTGAGCCACATCTCTCTTTAATCCGGACCACCAAAAGAGTTTCTTCAAATCTTGATACATTTTATTCGCTCCCGGATGAATACTTAAGTTACTTCGGTGTCCTTCTTCCAATATCATATTTTTCAACTCCGCATCATCGGGAATACAGATACGACCACGAAATCTCAAAACTCCAAAGTTATCAACCTTGAAATCCTCATTTTCATTCATTATCAAATCAACAAACTTCAAGTCCAACTTTTGCTTTTCACACACGGTTGCAAGAAAATCATTTGTAACATGTAGCATACCAAGTCTCACACTTCTCGGCGTCATTTCACAAACCAAACTCAAGTCTCTAAAATTCTCCAAAAGTTCCCATTCTCTCATCATCAATGCGGACATATGCAACGACTTCCGACTCAAAGCATCGGCCACCACGTTTGCCTTACCCGGATGGTAATTCAAACTAAAATCATAATCCTTCAAAAGCTCTAACCACCTCCTTTGTCTCATGTTCAATTCTTTTTGATCAAATAAATATTTCAAGCTCTTGTGATGGCTAAAAACTTCAAATCTCGCCCCATAAAGATAATGCCTCCAAATTTTCAAAACGAACACCACGGCCGCCAACTCCAAGTCATGCGTAGGATAATTCTTTTCATGCACTCTCAATTGTCTTGAAGCATAAGCCACAACTTTTCCATCTTGCATCAAAACACCACCTAAACCAACCAAGGAAGCATCACAATACACAACAAATGGTTCATTAGGATTAGGCAAAATCAAGATCGGAGCCGTTGTCAATCTTCTTTTTAACTCATTGAAACTCTCTTCACAATGAATATCCCAAATGAAAGTCTTTTCCTTACAAGTCAATTGCGTTAACGGAAGTGCCAACTTCGAAAATCCCTCAATAAACCTCCGATAATAACCCGCCAATCCTAAAAAGCTTCGAATCTCCATAACCGATCTAGGAGCCTCCCATTGCGTCACCGCATCAATCTTGGATGGATCAACACTAATACCACTACCGGAAATAACATGTCCAAGGAAACTTACTTCCGACAACCAAAATTCACAGTTCGACAACTTAGCATACAATTGTTTCTCTTTCAAAATTTGTAACACAGTCCTCAAATGCTCTTCATGCTCCTCTTGAGACTTAGAGTAAATTAAAATATCATCGATGAACACAACCACAAAACGATCCAACTGTTCATGAAAAATACTATTCATGTATTCCATAAACACACCCGGCGCGTTAGAAACCCCGAATGGCATCACGGAATATTCGTAATGGCCATACCGTGTCCTAAAGGCCGTCTTTTGAATATCCTCTTCTTTCACACGAATTTGGTGATATCCTGATCTCAAATAAATCTTGCTAAAAACACGCGCACCTACCAATTGGTCCATCAAATCATCGATCCTTGGAAGCGGATACTTGTTCTTAATTGTCACCTTGTTCAATTGTCGATAATCAATGCACAACCGCATACTCCCATCCTTTTTCTTTACCAACAATACCGGAGCACCCCAAGGAGAAACACTTGGCCTTACAAATCTCTTGTCCAACAAGTCATTCAATTGCTTCTTCAATTCTACCAACTCCGATGCCGACATACGATACGGTGCCATCGAAATCGGTCTAGTACCCGGAACTAGATCAATGGAAAACTCAACTTCTCTCTCCGGCGGTACATCCTTAATATCCTCAGGAAACACCTCAGGAAAATCACAAACAACAGGAAACACATCAAGTGACACTTGACCATCCACAGACAATGATGCAAATAACCCGAACAATTGAGCTTCGTCCGCTAAAAGTTTCTTCAATTCTTTAGTGGATATGACACTCTCATCTTCATCATCTTCCAAAGAAGGAAACCTTACTAACTTGTGATAGCAATCTATATGAACTCGATTAAATCGCAACCAGTTCATACCCAAGATTACGTCTAAACCTTCCAACGGCAATCACACTAAATCCATCTCGAAGTCTTTACCATAAATGGTCAAAGGGCAACTCACACAAACCAAAGAAGTAGTTACTGACCCCATCGCTGGAGTATCAATAACCATCTTACCATCCATCACAGACAACACAAGATTCAAACGCTTCGCGCACTCAGACGAAACAAACGAATGAGTCGCTCCCGTATCAATAATAGCAACTAAAGGCGTACTATTAATAAAGCATGTACCTTTAATCAAACGGTCTGCACTAGTAGTTTGAGTCCCCGCTAATGCAAACACCTTTCCGCCCGCTTGAGCTTGTTTTGGCTTAGTACACTTAGTACTAATGTGACCAACTTCTCCACAATTATAGCACTTCACCATGTTCCTTCTACAATCTATAGCAGCATGCCCAAGGCCTCCACAGTTAGAGCATTTCAACACAGTCTTCCCACACTCAAAAGATTTATGACCTAATTCGCCACACTTATAACACTTAATGGGACCGGAACCTCCTCCTCCAGATCTCTTCTCAAAGTTTCCCCTATGCTTGCCCTTATCAACAGGTGTCACATAAGGTCCACTTCTTGCTTGTTGCTTTCCTTTCCTCTCATTCAAACTTTTGTAATGTGTAGAACGAGCCTTACTATCTTCCTCGAAGATTCTACAGCATTCCGTCAAATCCGAAAACCTTCTTATCCTTTGATATCCCACAGCTTGTTTAATCTCAGGACGCAAACCATTCTCATATTTAATACACTTTGAGAACTCAGCAGTAATCGCAGCATAGTGAGGATGGAATTGAACCAACTCCACGAACTTAGCAGTATAGTCCACCACGAACATACTACCTTGTTTTAATTCAAGGAACTCCATCTCCTTCTTCCCTTTCACACTTTCAGGGTAATACTTCCTTAAGAACTCAGTACAAAATAAATCCCAAGTTACCTCTTCATCATCCACCTCAAGAATTTGACGCATACCGACCCACCAATCGTCGGCTTCCTCCTTCAGCAAGTGAGACCCAAGCCTCACTTTATTCTCTTCCGCACAGTCCATGACTCTGAAGATCCTTTCAATCTCTTTCAACCAAAGTTGAGCACCATCGGGATCAAATCTTCCTTTGAAAACCGGTGGTTGAATCTTCCTGAACTCGTCGTTAGCATTCACATTCGGCGCACCTTGCACCGCCCTAGCCATTGCTTCCAAAGCAGCAGCCATCGCATTGTCATTTCTACCAGCCATATTCTAATCATTCCCCAAAAATAACAACAAGGTTAAACAACAATTCAAACAATAAGACAACAAGACAGACACAACTGACTCAACTCTGGCTCTGATACCACTTAATGTAACACCCCCTTTCTATACTCCCAAATAATCAAATAATCATTTAGGTACATATTAAAAATTTCGTCAGAGTATAATTATAACATGGCATAAAAGAGGCATGTCACATCATACATAATTATACAACATACAACACCTGCTCAAAAGATTGATATGCAATAGTGGGGTAACTTTGCAACAGAGGAACTTTGTCCGTACACCCACATTTCAATATTTAGAATAAAAGCGGAAAATCTAAACATTGAACCACATTCAAACATATATACAGAGATATATACTTCACCAAGTATTATTCACCAACATAATTCATGTTTACATCAACATTTATCCACAAGATACATGTACAAATGTATCACAAAAGAATAATATACATCCTAGCTACCCGGTGCTACATATCAGAGCCAACCGGCCAAAAGAATGAAGACACGCTCCACAAAAACACCTCCAGCATACCTACTCTGCAATGCCTCATAGAGCATTATAAAACAGCAGAAGGGTGAGAAATATTATCATAATAACAATGCCTAGAATTAAATATGTATATCTTAGCATAAAATTACACATATCCCACATTCTCACCACAATTCACCCAAACTCACCCGTATACATCACAATGCATATATATATATATATATATATATATATATATATATATATATATATATATATATATATATATATATATATATATATATATATATATATATATATATATCAACCAAGCATATTCATCATGCATAATTTCACGATTCCCAATCATTCCACATAAACATACACAACTATGTTTACTCAACAACACATCATTATAAAGATGATAAATGCAAATCATAGAGACCGACTCACGACTCTATGCAAATGCAATGCGGTACCGACTCAATCATCTCAAGTTCACTCAGGAACTTCTGCTGGAACCATCGCTCGTTACCAAAGTAACTCCCCGTCGGGCCTACGATGTTCACCCATTGCTCACACCCCACATGGGCACACAATGTTTATGGATCGCTCACACCCCACCTGGGCACACGACCCGATCGCTCACACCCCACACGCGGGCACACGATCTGATTGCTCACACCTCACATAGGCACACAATCGTTCGTAACCATCGCTCACACCTCACATAGGCATACGATGTTACCACGGATTCTCATTAGAATCGCTCAACACAAGAATGTATTTCATGATGCCTCACATGCAAAATGACACAAGACATTCTTGAAATGCATACATATTCACAATATATTCATGCATTCATCTCATACAATCACATACAATCTATATACATTCACATCAATGCACTATTGTACGATTCGCATTCAAACACACAGTCAAAACGGTAAAAGTCGCTACATAGCCTATTCCCGACTTTCCGACATAATAAAATCGGCCAACATTTTCCACACCATCATAATCACAATGTACAGCTCAATGGCTTTCCAACGATATAAAGAACGCCTAAATCGGAGTTACGGCTCGAGAATTATGAATTTTAAAAGAAAAGAAAATTATATGAAAAAAAACAAAAGCGCCCGGCGACAGGAAAGTTTCGCCCGACGACGCTTCATTTTCGCCTTCGCTTCGCCCAGCGAAGAAGGGGCGAAGGAAATTCTCCCAAACCTGAACCAAACCAGTAGCTTGGCACCCTCGCGCCTCTCAATTTCGCTCGGCGAAGGCTCGAAACGCCCGGCGCTCTGGGCCTTTCGCCCGACGCTCTGCACCAGAAGCAGAAATTCTACTTCGTTTTCATTGTTCCAAAACCCCCAAAATCTCCATCTTCTCCCCCAAATCACTTCCAACAGCAAAACAATTCATAGCAATGATTCATAAACATATGGAGATTATACAACACAAATTATATCGATTTCTATCCGCGAAAACATCGATTTCTACCATTTTCTACAAAAATAGGTTTATACCCCAAAACTCATGAAAATCAACAAAATCAACAATACAATCATACATAATCATACACATTGCTAAGATAACAAGATTTCACACCCTTACCCGGATTCCAACTTGCTCTGTGATTGATCTTGATGAATTTTCCTAGTTTTCCTCTTTTCCTCTTCTTTTCTCTTCCTCCTCTTTCTTTCTCTTCTTCTTTTCTCTAATTCCCTTTTCTTACTATTTTTCCTTCTATTTTTCCTTTCTATATCTTTTCTTACTATTTCTTTCTTTTCTATTTCTTTCTCTCATTTTCCAAACAATCAATTAATTCATTTTTCTCACAAATTCTAATTCCACTTAATTTCTAATTTATCATTAATTGAGAAAAGTCTAAAATACTCTCCATTCTAATTTCCCCGAAAACTCTCAAAAACGGCAAAATAACACAACATGTCAAGATAGCATATTCACACACCAATTTCACAAATAAAATAATTATCACTCAATTTAAATAAAAGACTCAACAAAATGGGAACAATTGGAATCGGGGCGTTACAGCTCCGGTTTCTTTCAAAGATAGCTTTTTGAGGTGGTTTGATTTTTGCAAATATAAGAAAGTTATTGCTCGGAAAGCTGGAATTTTTTTATTGGCAATATGTTGGAATATTTGGAATCTTAGAAATGGAATTATTTTTGAGAACCAAGGATGGAATATTCTTGACGTGGTGTGGAACATCAAAATCTCGGTTTGGAGATGGTCCATCATCGGAGAAATTGGAAACTCCAATTGTAATTTTTACGATTTTTGTAAAAATCCGTTGTATTATTTATTGTAATTCAATTGGTTTCCAATTTTTCTTTTTTGGGTCGAGTTTCGTTGGAACCTTGTAACTCGTTTCCTTTATATCAAGGTTTGAAAACCCTTAGTTCTCTTTTAATATTTATTTTGCTTAAAAAAAAATGATTTTGGAGACTTAAGTTACTTTTTTGGCTTTGAACATAATGTAACCATAAATGGCTTGTTAATGCACCAAATAAAGTACGTCCTTGATATCCTGAAGAGATTTCTTCAGATTTAATATGATAAAGTACGTCCTTGATATCCTTGATATATATATATATATATATATATATATATATATATATATATATATATATATATATATATATATATATATATATATATATATATATATATATATATATATATATATATCATAGTTTGTGTGTGGCGAGCGGATATAATCTAGGAACCTAAACTATCGCATATGTTAGTAGTCATGAGCATCATGAGATATCTTAAGGCTTAATAGACCAAAGCATATTATTTTTTATTCCTAATTAATATACAAAGGGATAAGTTGTTGGGTGTTTGTGACTGGAGTTGGTGTTAAAACAAAGTTGAAATAAGAAGGACAATGGGATATGTGTTCAAGTTAATCAAGTCTCCATTTTTATAGTGCTCTAAGAGGAAAACAACAGTGACCCCATCATCTGGTGAAGTTCAATGTATTGTATGTAATGTATCTTGTGAAAGAGCGTGACTTCAATCTTTGTTGTTTGTAATGGAGACAGGAAAAGAGAAGAAGATGAACCAAAAGTAGAAAACAAATCAATAATTAACCTTACAAAGAATCTCATAGTTCATGGAAGGAGCAAACACATTGAGTTCAAATTTCACTTTCTTAGAGATCAAGTAAGAAAAGGAAAAATCACTTTTACATACTCCAGAACAAATGATTGGGTAGTAGATGTTCTAACCAAACCGTTAAAGATTGAAAAATTCAAAGAGAAGGGTAGCATGCTCAATGTAATAAGTGTAGAGACTTTGAATTAAAGAGAGTGTTATTACTATTCAAGTCTAGAAGGATTTAGTGAGTTAAGTTTATTAATTACTTGTTAGACAAGTAAGTATGTAACTAAGTTGATTATGTTCTTTTGGGCTTGATTAGTGAGTTGTAAACACAACTAGGGGTCTATAAAAAACCATCATTGATCTAATAATACTAACTAGTACTACCTCAGTCTCAAAATAATAGTCTTTTTAGTCAAAATTTTTTGTCTCAAAATAAAAGTCTTTTTACGTTTTCAATGTAACAATCATTAATTTTTACCAATTTTACCCCTAATAAATATTATCTACACAACTTTTAAGATATTACATCATATTACACTTTTATGACAACCAATGATAATTAAGGGTAGTTTTGTAAAATTGTTATATTTAATTAGTCAATCATTACTTTTTTTAAACTATGTGCAACAACCTTAAAAGACTTTCATTTTGAGACGGAGGAAGTAACTTGCATGTTTGATGATTCATTAATAGAGGATTATGATCTGGTTTAGCTTTGTAACATTTTTTCTTAACTTAATTATATTACAACTAGTGTGTAGTACTAAACCACCTTGAATTTAATAACTTTGCAGTCAGAAAAAAAAAGTGATGTAATGAAATTGGTGTGAAATGCTCATTTTCCCTAAATACTCAATATACTAGTGTATATCAACACTTTCTGCACCAGATTACTAACTACTTGATAAATTATGCAGTTGCATCTTCTACTGGAGTACTTGGAGTTCTAGCTTTATTGGCTTGGTTCTTGAAAAGGCGTTTTATCCGCAACAAAAACTCACCATACCTAATAATTGAGTTGTTTCTGAAAAAACATGGTCATCTGGCAGCTAAAAGATACACTTATACAGATATAAAAAAAGCAACAAATTCATTCAAAAACAAACTAGGTCAAGGAGGATACGGAAGTGTATACAAAGGAAAATTACAAGATGGGAGTCTCGTGGCAGTAAAAGTATTAAGCAAATCCAATGGTAATGGCGAAGAATTCATTAACGAGGTTGCTAGTATTAGTGTCACTTCTCATGTTAATATTGTTAGTTTATTGGGATTCTGTTTAGAAGGTTCCAAAAGAGCTTTGATATATGACTTCATGCCTAACGGATCACTAGAAAAGTTCATATATCAAGACAAAGATCCAGTAAAGCGAAATTTTCCATTGAGTTGCAATACTATCTACAATATTGCAATTGGCGTTGCTCAAGGATTAGAGTATTTGCACAAGGGTTGCAATACTAAAATCTTGCATTTTGATATAAAACCTCATAATATATTGCTAGATGGCGATTTTTGTCCTAAAATCTCAGATTTTGGCCTTGCAAAAGTATGTCCAAGAAAAGAAAGTATTATATCTTTATTGGGTGCTAGAGGTACTGCAGGATACATTGCTCCTGAAGTGTTCTCTAGAACTTTCGGTTCAGTTTCTCACAAGTCAGATGTATATAGCTATGGAATGATGGTTTTAGAAATGGTTGGTGGAAAACAGAATAACAGTATGGTTGATGCTGAACGGTCGAGTGAAATTTATTTTCCACACTGGATTTACAAGCGCCTTGAACTGAATCAAGAAACTGGACTTCAAAGTAGTAATAATGATTTCGATAAACTGATTGTTCAAAAGATGATTATAGTAAGTTTATGGTGCATCCAACCGATCCCTCCCATAGGCCTGAAATGAGTAAAGTGGTAGATATGATGGAAGGTAGCTTGGAATCTTTGCAAATACCACCAAAACCATTCCTGTCTTCACCTCCTAAGTCTACCTCAAAATCATCGGATTGTAACACTTACACATCTCATGATTCGTATCCTTCAGGTATGTAAATAAATATCTTTCAAAACATATTTGTTAGCACTATTATTATCATTCCTATTTACAAACTACACTGCTAAATTGCAACCTCAGACACACCCCATACCACTCACTACAACAAAAGTAAGTTATAACATCGCACCTTAGACAGCGCTTTAATACAAAAGCGCTGCTATAAGTTAAAAACAAGGAATCTATTCATCTAAAAAAATAAAAGCGCAAAAAATATAAGACCTTAGACAGCGCTTTGGTCAAAAGCGCTTTATACGGTCTTATAAATTTAAAAAAAAAAAATTAATGGAAAATATTAGACAGCGCTTTAGTTAAAAGCGCTTTCTAAGATCTTATAAATTTAAAAAAATATAAGACCTTAGACAGCGCTTCCGTAAAAAGCGCTTTCTAAAGTTTTATTAATTTAAAAAAAAAAAATTAAAGGAAAATATTAGACAGCGCTTTCATTAAAAGCGCTGTCTAAAGTCTTAAAAATAAAAAAAAAATAAAATCAAAAGTGCTGTCTAAGGCCAACCTTAGAAAGCGCTTTGAAAAGCACTGTCTAAGATCCACCTTAGAAAGCGCTTTTATGACAAGCGCTGTCTAAGGTCTAATTAAATTAAAATATATAAATAGTCAGTATTCATTTTCATATTTCCGCTATTTCTTCTCCCCTGCTAGCGAACAGAGCTCAAAACCCTTGCGAACGAAAAACCTTCACCGTCAACCGTCCTCCACCGTGCCGTCGTTCGTTGTTGCCGTCGTTGCATTGCCGTCCGTCCGTTTCTGCTCACTGCCGTCGTTTTCGTTTCTGCTCATTGCCGTCGTCGTTCGTTTCTCTTTCTGCTCTTTGATACATTTCGTTCTTGCATTGCCGTTGTTACCGTCGTTAAAGGTACGTCGTTGTTGTGAAGAATAGGGTTTTGTTGCTTTACATTGTTGTTGTAGGGTTTTGTTGTTTTACAATGTTGTAGTGAATGAGTATGTTTGATGAGTTTTGTTAATGAAGTTATGTTGGACTGTTTTATTAATGAAGTTTTGTAGTGAATGAGTATGTTTGAAGTTTTGTTAATGAAGTTTTGTAGTGAATGAGTATGTTTGATGAAATCTTCTAAAAAACTCTTAAAATTGATGGAGTTTTGTTAAAATTGATGGAAATAGTTTAGTTTAGTTTTATTTTTTCCACCTCTTAAATCTTCTAAAAACTCTTAAAATTGATGGAAATGTCCTCTGAATTTTAGAATTCAAAGCTTGTTTTTGAAGCCTCAAAATTCTAGAATTTGAGATGGTTGAGTTAATAAACAAATATAATGAACATAAACATTTCACTAAAACATAAGAAATTCAACCAGTTACATATCAAACACTATCAAACTTGTTCATTTCTTGATTAATATGGTTGAATTAATGTTATTTTGTTGACCTTAATAAGTAGGAAAACCATGGATAAAAAATGGATGGATGCCGATCGATTGTCCAAAGAGTACGAGAATGGGGTATTGGATTTCGTTAAGTTTGCTGTTCAACACGCTGACGCTGAAGAGCTCAATCGAATAAAATGTCCTTGCTTGGGTTGTTGTTATGTGGGTAGGGTTGACGCAGATGGATTGAAATCGCATTTACTGATGAATGGAATTGATCGAAGTTATAAGTGTTGGATACATCATGGGGAGAAAATTAACGAGAATGTTGAACCGAAGGGGAAAAGTAATACGACCTATGCTTCAGATGACAAAGACACGGAAACATACGATTGTGATCGAGTCGAAGAGATTGCAGAAGCAGTTGTAGAAGATCTTCATGATTGTCCCGAAATGTTTGAGAGGTTGGTAAGCGATGCAGAGAAACCGCTCTATCAAGGTTGCACTAAATTCACAAGACTGTCTGTGGTATTGAAGTTGTACAACTTAAAGGCGGGCAATGGATGGTCGGATAAAAGTTTCACAGAGTTGTTGGCCCTTTTGAGAGAAATGCTACCGGAGGATAATGTTCTTCCCAATCGAACCTATGAGGCCAAAAAAATGTTGTGTTCTATTGGCATGAGCTATGATAAGATACATGCTTGTCCAAACGATTGCGTTTTATTTCGAAACGAATATGCACCGTTAACTGAGTGCCCTAAATGCGGTTTGTCTCGATATAAGAAAAAATTGTCTCCAGCCAAGGTCTTATGGTATTTTCCTATAATACCGAGATTTAGGCGCTTGTTTCGTAGTGAAACCGATGCAAGACACCTGACTTGGCATGCAGATGAAAGAATTATTGATGGAAAGTTGCGACATCCGGCTGATTCACCACAGTGGTCGAAAATTGATAATGATTATCCTGAATTTGGAGAAGAAGCAAGAAACCTTCGCTTGGCATTATCTACTGATGGAATGAACCCGCATGGTCTTCAAAGTATGTCACATACCACATGGCCTGTGATTCTTATGATTTATAACCTACCTCCATCGCTATGCATGAAGCGTAAGTACATGATGTTATCTATGTTAATCTCTGGGCCTAAACAACCAGGGAATGACATAGATGTATACTTGACACCTTTGATCGAAGATTTAAAGATATTGTGGGAGAACGGTGTGGAGGTTTATGATGGATATAGGAAAGAAAGTTTCAATTTGAGGGCGATGTTGTTTGGCACAATTAATGATTTTCCAGCTTACGGGAATCTATCAGGGTACAGCATAAAAGGTGAAAAAGCGTGTCCTATTTGTGAAGATAAAACAGTTTCGAAGCGATTGGAGTTTGGTCATAAGAATGTCTTTCTCGGTCATCGTAGATTCTTAAATGCCAAACATAACTACCGTGGGTGGAGACAAGAATTCAATGGAGACATCGAACAAGGTATAGCTCCACCTATGTTGTCAGGTGACCAAGTTTTTAAAAAGGTGAAAGATATGCGTACTGAGTTTGGCAAACCTTTTGCACATAAGGTTGTCAAAGGTGGGTGGAAAAAGAGGTCGATATTTTTTGAATTGCCATATTGGAAGTCTTTGTATGTGAGACATTTTCTCGATGTTATGCATATTGAGAAAAATGTATTTGAAAGTGTTATTGGTACGTTACTCAATATAAAAGGAAAGACTAAGGATGGCCTTAAAGCAAGAAAAGACTTGGAAGCGATAGGGATTAGACCTGAATTAGCACCCGTGAAGAAAGGAAGACGAACATATCTACCACCTGCTGCTTTTACTCTGTCTAGAAAGGAGAAGAAAATATTGTGTAAGTTTCTGAGTGTAGTTAAAGTTCCAGAAGGATACTCTTCAGATGTCAGAAGACTTGTGTCTATGAAAGACCTCACGTTGAAGAGTTTAAAGACACACGACTGCCATGTTATAATGGAACACTTTCTACCAATAGGTATACGTTCTATTTTGCCAGTGAAAGTAAGAAGCGCCATAACTAATTTGTGTTTTTTCTTTAGGTCAATTTGTAGTAAGGTAATCGATCCCGATATCTTACCAACACTACAAAAAGAGATAGTTATTACCTTGTGTGAGCTTGAAATGTATTTTCCTCCCTCTTTTTTTGACATAATGGTACATCTAGTTGTTCATCTTGTGAAAGAGACACAGTTGTGTGGACTAGCTTATATGAGATGGATGTACCCTGCTGAACGTTATATGAAAATATTAAAAGGGTACGTGAAAAGCCGAAGTCGACCAGAGGGGTGTATTGTTGAACGATACATTGTTGAAGAAGCGGTTGAGTTTTGTACTGAATATTTGTCCAATGTTCAATCGATTGGACTCCCCAAAGCTCATATTTTTGAAAAATAGGATGGTAAAAAATTAATTGGAAATAAAATTGTGACAGTATCAAGGGATGAACGGGATCAAGTGCATTTGTATGTTCTGCACAATGATAATGAGGTTGAGCCATATGTTGAGATGCACAAGGATGTACTCCGAAGGTTAAATCAGAACAGAAATGAAAATTGGATAGTACGAGAGCACAATCAAAGTTTCATACAATGGTTAAAGGATCATATTTATTCGAAGCGCTCTTCAGATCCTGCTTCAGTAACAGAAAGGTTGAGATGTTTGGCATATGGTCCAAGTTTGCATGTGTATTCTCATAGCGCATACGCAATTAATGGATACACATTTTATACCAAAGACCAAGACGATAAAAGTACTATGCAAAATAGTGGTGTCACCGTCCTAGCTGAAGCAATGCACATATCAAGTATGAAGGACTTAAACCCCAAATATGCAAATCTGTCATATTTTGGAGTTATTGAGCACATTTGGGTGTTTGATTACGAGAAGTTTCAGATTCCAATCTTTGGTTGCAAGTTGGTAAATAGTAGTGGCATACGAATGGATAAGCCTGGATTTTTGCAAGTGGATCTTAATAGGGTGGGGTACAAAGATGAGCCTTTTATTCTAGCATCTCAAGCTAGACAAGTGTTCTATGTCACTGACCCGACGAGTACGAAATGGTCTATAGTGCTTCTATCTAACAAAGTGGTTGATGATAGCGGTGTAGATCAATGTGATATTGATGTTGAGAATGAGTCATGCATTAGACGGAATGAGTTGAATACAAATGATCAAGATGAGGATCTTATAGCGGATGAGTCATATATCAGAAATGACCATAACGAGGGAATTTGGATCCATTCATCCGTCCGCATTGCTAAGACACAAGTAATTCATATTCCAACCAAGAAAAGAAAGAGATGTTAGTGAAAGAGGTAAAATTTGTTATATACTTGATTTCTTTATTATATTTGTTATATATTATGTCATATTTGTTATATATTAGTGAAAGAGCATTTTATTTTCATTTTTTACATGGTAATGTTATTTAGACTCCAACAAGATCCAAAACAAAGGATAAGCGGATTCCGGAGCATACCGAGTCCGTTGTTTCAAAAAAACAGGTACATCACAATTATATGATATTTATGCATAGAAAATGTTAAATTGGATATCTTATACTTCATCTAACAAATTATATGATATATAGCTGTTAATCTTACACTTGTTTAATCTTACAGTGGACATTGGTTGTTGGTCGCAATTAACCACAGTGGAGAGTCAACCCCATTATTACATGGAATTATGTGAAGGTATATTAATTATCACATGTTTTATTATATTAGTGATGCTACTTGATAAAACTTAGGATTTATCCATATTTTCTTTTCATTTGTAGTGTCCTCGGCAACGCAATCAAATAGATTGCGGCTATTTCATGTTGAGGTTTATGAGAGACACTCTTTTGTTGGATCGAATAGAGATTTCATCCGATGTATGTATTTCTAACTTATGAGTTATTTTAATATTAACACATATCTCTCATGTCTAATGAAATAGTTAAAACTAAGTCAAACTATGTTATATTATTATGTAGTACTTTGAAGAATGCAAGTGTGCTCATTACTCAATTTCTAACTCGGAATTTTACAAGGTATAATATTGTACTCTTACTTTAATTGATGAGAATTTAAATATGTGTAACTTTGTTTATGTATTCTTTTAATTGAATTACAATCTTTGTGTTTTCAGGACCTATAATGTAGATTTGAAGCAATGCTTTGGTTGGATGCAAAAGTATTAGTATAAGTAATATGTGCATTTGTAGAAAAAATGTAATGATTTGTAATTATAAATAGGTGTATATATAATTTTGGTTTGTAATTTTAAATATATATATTGGTTTGAATTGCCAATTGTTTTGCATATATAATTTTGGTGTAAATTGCCAATGGTTTGAATTGCCAATTTCTGACAAAAATTGCTGGTTGAAAAACAGGTAAAATTCTGGTTGAAAAAACCTGGTAAAAATTGTGGTTTAAAAAAATTTATATAAAATTTTTCGTATACCTTAGACAGCGCTTCTGGAGAAAGCGCTGTCTAAGGTAGGGCTTAGACAACGCTTTTGACAAAAGCGCTGTCTAAGGTAGGGCTTAGAAAGCGCTTTTGACAAAAGCGCTGTCTAAGGTATACCTAGAAAAGTTCAAAAAGGTTGACCTTAGACAGCGCTTTTAGTGAAAGCGCTGTCTAAGGTATACCAAAAAAATGTCAAAAAAGTAGGGCTTAGACAGCGCTTTTGGTGAAAGCGCTGTCTAAGGTATACCAAAAAAATGTCAAAAAAGGTGAGGCTTAGAAAGCGGTTTTTTCAAAAGCGCTGTCTAAGCTATACGTTATAATGTCAAAAAGCGTTGTCTAAAGGTACCATAGACAGCGCTTTTCATTAAATATACCCCCCTTTAGACAGCGCTTTTGGTATTACCCAAAGCGCTGTCTAAACGTATAGCAGCGCAGGTTTATACAGCGCTTAAAAGCGCTGTCTAAGGGCAAAAAAAGCGCTGTCTAAGGTCTTTTTTGTGGTAGTGACTGATTGCCAACCTCTCTAGTGATCCTGCCTTGGCAAAGCTAGTGCGAGACCAACATTCCAAGAAGATAATAGATCAACATTGTTGTCACAAGACTTGAGCACAAAAAAAATATAGGCTATGTTGAAATCTAATTAGCATTTTCTGGTTTGAATAAATCCTAATTTTTAGGGAGTAGTTATTTGAATCGTCGACTGGTATCCGGTTTCAGTTAAGTACCATGTTTTATGATGTTTATTAATTTAACATAAAATGTAATTTGAATGACGATTAGTGTTAAATAATATTTGAAATTTATATTTTGTTAGTAATATATACAATTGTCAGTATATAATTAAAGAATAATATTATACGGCCCAGTGGTTACGCGTATACTTGGAACCCCACGGACATGAGTTTGATTCTCACATGTGATGAATATTTATGTTTTATTATATATAATCCCTCACTATATCAAGTACAGACTTATCCCTCTACCATATAAATGTAGAGACAGAGATCATAGACTTGCATGCAGTTTTAATTTTATTTTTTATTTTATAAGCAATAGTATATATTATTAACAAAGGAGTATTAGGGGTACCCCAACCCATATACAATCTCCAATAAAAGTTCTACTATGAAACCTCCACAACTTTAGAATCTATGAAACCTCCACAACTTAAGATCTAATATGAAACTTCCAAAAATTAAAGGAAGACCCAAGGGTGATTACACCACTCGAATTAGGAACAATTTCCATGGATGATTTTTGACTTTACTAGCCACCACCAAGAGTTAAGCACTATCCGTTGTGTCATTAAATTCGTGTCTCTAATTGAATGCAGTTTTTATATTTACCGTTGTTAACATCGTATCATTCACCGACTCCCATAACTTCTTCACAAATTTTTTATTGATAAATTGGCATTGAAGGATCAATTGGTGGGTAATAGAGATATTTCGAATCACCGTCCGCTTTGGCTGAATTCGAACTTTGTGAATTGGGGACCGAAACCGTTCTGTTTCTTCAATTGTTGGTTGGATCACGGAGATTTTAAAGAATTTGTGAAGAAGTCATGGGAGTCGGTGAATATTTCGGGGTCGTATGGCTATGTGTTACAGAACAAACTCAAAACTCTAAAAATGGATCTCAAATGGTGGAATGTGCATGTATTCGGTTGGATAGACCTGAAAATTGATGAAAACATCCATTGTCTTAATGAGCTTGAGTCGAATTTGGACGGCTTAGGTATTGGTCAAGAAGATTCTAATATTCAGGAAAGGTTGAAATCTCATGAAGATATGTGGAAATCTTTAAGGCTCAAAGAAAATATGCTGAAACAGAAGTCCAGAAGCAAGTGGTTGAGTGAAGGCGATAATAACTCGCGCTTATTCCATGATTCTCTCAAATCTAGAAATAGATCCAACTCTATTTCAAGGATTAAAGTGGGAGGAATCTTGAAGGAGGATCCAGGTGAGATCAAACATGAAGTTATGCTATACTTTGAGAAGAAATTCAGGGCTCAATCTAGCGAGAGGCCGCATTGCAACCTGGATCTTTTGGCTGTGATTAGTGATGAAGACAGGGTTGCGTTGGAGAGTGAATTTACTCATTTGGATATCAAAGAGGCAGTGTTCGGGTTTGATGGGAATAAGTGTCCTGGAGTGGATGGATTTAATTTCACTTTCCTTAAGTCTTGTTGGGATATTGTAGATTACGATGTTTGTAACTGTGTTATCGAATTCTTCATTACTGGAAGATTGGATAAAGTCTTTGCATCCTCCTTCTTGTCTCTTGTTCCTAAAGTAGACAACCCTCAATCGTTTGAGGATTTTAGACCAATTTCATTGGTTGGGTGCAACCTAAAAATTATTTCTAAACTGTTAGTTAAGAGGCTAAGTTTGGTTATTGACAAGTTGATTTCGCCCGCCCAAACGGCGTTTATTCTGGGTCGCTAGTTGTTGGATGGAGTCCTAGTGGCCAATGAAACGATTGACTTTGCAAATAACAAGAAGAAACAATGCATCCTCTTCAAAGTGGATTTCGCTCAGGCCTACGATTGTGTGGATTGGGGTTTTCTGGAAGATATGATGATAAATATGGGCTTTGGAGTTAATTGGTTGAAGTGGATTCGTGGTTCCGTGTTCAATAACTATCTTTTGGTTCTGATCAATGGTAGACCTTCAAAGGATTTTAAAGCGACACGAGGGCTAAAGCAAGGTGATCCCTTATCTCCTTTCTTGTTCGCCATCGTTGCCGAAGGCTTGGCTTGTTTGGTGAGAAAGGCTTCTGGTTGTGGTATTATTTCAGATTTTAAGTTCAACAATACAACTTCTGTGAATATTCTTCAGTTTGCGGATGACACCATTCTTTTCGGAGATGGGTCGATTGCGGATCTATGGGCTTTTAAGTCTATTTTACGTGGATTTGAGGTAATATCAAGACTCAAAATCAACTATACTAAGAGTTTCCTTTATGGAGTTGGTTTAGATCCGGAGTTCTTGGTTGCGGCGAAGCACTTTCTGCACTGTAAATCAGGATTGTTACCTTTGATATTCCTTGGTCTAGTTGTTGCGGGCAATCACAAGAGAATCTCGTTTTGGCGACTGGTTGTGGATTGTATGAGGAATAGGCTCTCAAATTAGATTGGTCGTAATCTATCTATCGGTGGATGTGTAACCTTAATAAACTCAGTGTTAGCAAACATGCCTATTCACCATATCTCCTTCTTTAAGGTTCCTAAGCAAGTTGTGAAGGAAATTATTGCCATTCAAAGGCGGTTTCTTTGGGCTGATAATTCGTCGAGTGGTTTTATCTCGTGGGTAAGTTGGAAGCCTATTTGCAAACCAAAATCTCATGGAGGCCTTGGGATCAAACACATTGGTCTGTTCAACAAAGCCCTCCTTGTAAAATGGCTCTGGAAATTCAGCATTGAAGGTAATGAGATTTGGCGCCCGATTCTTTCTAGTAGATACGGGAATTTGAGTTGGAAAATTCAACTTTTTAATGTGGAGGGTAATCACTATCTGGATTCAAAATGGTTGAAGGATATAATGTCTTTATCTTCGTCTGCAAACCAGGTTCCTTTTACTAGCCTTTTATCTGGTGTGATTGGTAATGGTAATGGAACTCTTTTTTGGCATTCAGTTTAGCTGACTAACAAAACTATAAAGGACTGTTTTCCTTTTCTTTACTTGGCTTGCAATTCTAAATACAGTGCTGTTTCTGAAATGGAAAGATGGGAGGAAGAGGATTGGGTCTGGAAAATTCAAGAGCATATTCCTGTTCGGTCGCATCAGTTGGACCGTGATTCGTGCAGTCTACTCTTGATGTTGGATGGAATTCAACTGTCTCATACATGTGCTGACAGTTGGAAGTGGAATCTAGATAGAGTCAATGGTTTTTCGGTCAAATCTTATTATGAATGCATTACCTCTAGCGAGATGTCGGATTCGGTGAGTGATAACATAATTCAGGTGTTGGACTTAATTTGGTTATCGGAAATTCCTATGAAAGTGAAAATATTTGCTTGGAGAATGGTTATTGATAGGTTGCCAACAAGATCGAATTTAGTGGTGAGAGGTGTCATATGTAACGCCCCGATTCCGATTTTTCCCATTTTGTTGAGTCTTTTATTTAAATTGAGTGATAAATTATTTTATCTGTGAAATTGGTGTGTTAATATGCTATGTTGACATGTTATGATATTTTACCGTTTTTTAGAGTTTTCGGGAAAATTAGAATGGAGGGTATTTTAGACATTTCTCAATTAATGATAATTTAGAAATTTAGTGGAAATAGAATTGTGTGAGAAAATGAATTAATTTAATTTGAGTAGAAAATAAGAAATAGAAAAGAAAAAGAGATAAGAAGAGGAAATGGGAGAGAAAGAGAAAAAAAAGAAAAATAGAGAGAAAAAGGAGAGAAAGAAAGAGGAAGAGGAGAAAAAGAGAGGAAAAGCTTGGAAATCTTCAAAACAACTTCTAAGAATCGATTTATCCGGGTAAGGGTGTGAAATCTTATTATCTTATCAATGTGTATCATTATGTATGATTGTATTGTTGTTGTTGTGGATTTTTATGAGTTTTTGTATAAACCCATATTTTGTAAAATTGCTTGGAAATCGATTAAATGTGGTTGAAATCATGTTTTTAGTGTCCAAAATTGTTGGTATATGATAGATACTTGTCATTGGACATTGTATTGGTAATTTTCTGGTGTGTAGGTGGAATTTGGGATGATTTTGGGAGTAACCCGTAGAACAAAATTATGCAGAAGAATTTTTCTGGTTTTTTCAGGTCATACGCATATGGGGCATGTTCATACGCGTATGAACCTTCGCAATACGCGTATCGTGGGCGAGCCATGGGCCAATACGCGTATGAGTTGTTATTTTGCTCGGCCATCTGCCCATTTGCGTATGGTACGCGTATCACTTCGGGGCATTACACGTATGTTGGGATGCACTACGCGTATGGGGTTTAAAATGGGAATTTTGGGAAGAAAATGGTTCTGCCCATACGCGTATGGCCTTGGGCAATACGCGTATGGCATGGCGAGGATTTTGGGCAATACGCATATGGCTCGGGGCAATACGCATATGGCCAGGAGAATGGTAAAATGGGATTTTTCAAAATATCGTTTTCGTTTTTCTTTTGTAACTTTTGATCCGTTTATCCGATTTTTACATTCTTGGTATCGTTGTGAAGCTATTTAGCTGTAATTTCTTATTATGATGATTTGGAAATTGTTAGCCGGTTTAATTATGTCGGAAAGTCTAGAATAGTGTTATTTAGTGACTATTACCGTTTTGAATGTGTGTTTGGATGTGAATCATACAATAGTGCATTGATGTGAATGTATAAAGATTGTATGTGATTGTATGAGATGAATGCATTAATATATTGTGTATATGTATGCATTTCAAGAATGTCTTGAGTCATTTTGTATGTGAAGCATAATGATGTACATTCTTGTGTTGTGTGATTCTAATGAGAATCCGCTATAACGTCGTGTGCCCATGTGGGGTGTGAGCGATGATTATAGACGATCGTGTGCCCGTGTGGGGTGTGAGCGATCGGGTCGTGTGGCCGTGTGGGGTGTGAGCGGTCCATAAACATTATGTGCACATGTGGGGTGTGAGAAATGGGTGAACATTGTAGGCCCGACGGGGAGTTACATTGGTAACGAGCGATGGTTCCAATAAGTTCTTGAGTGAACTTGAGATGATTGAGTCGGTACCGCATTGCATTTGCATAGAATCGTGAGTCGGTCTCTATGATTTGCATTTATCATCTTTATAATAGAGCATTGATGAATAAGCATGAATATGTATGTTTATGTGGAATTATACGAATTGTGAAAGTGTGCATGATGTATATGCTTGGTTTTGTGTATATATACATTGTGATGTATATGAGTGAATTGTGATGAATTGTGGTGAGAATGTGGAATATGTGTATTTTTATGCTAAGATATATAATTATATGCATTATTATTATGATAATATTTCTCACCCTTCTGCTATTTTATGATGCTCTATGAGGCATTGCAGAGTAGGTATGCTGGTGGTCTTTTTGTGAAGCGTGTCTTTATTCTTTTGGTCGGTCGGCTCTGATATGTAGCACCGGGTAGCTAGGATGTGTATGATTCTTTTGTGATACATTTGTACATGTATCTGGTTGATGAATGTTTATGTAAACATGAATTATGTTGGTGGATAATACTTGATGATATATATATGTATATATGCTTGATGGTATTCAATGTTTAGATTTTCCGCTTTTATTCTAAATATTGAGATATGGGTGTAAGGACTAAGTTCCTCTGTTGCAAAGTTACCCCACTGTTGCATATCAATTGTTGAGCAGGTGTTGAATGTTTTAATTTCATGTATAATGTGACATACCTCTTTTATACTATGTTTATAATTATACTCTGACGAAATTTTAAATACGTGCCTAAATGATTATGTGATTATTTGGGGGTATAGAAAGGGGGTGTTACATTAAGTGGTATCAGAGCCAGTGTTGAGTCAGTTGTGTCTGTCTTGTTGTTGTGATGGTTGAACTATTGTTTAACCTTGTTGTCATTTTTGGGAATAATCAGAATATGGCTGGTAGAAACGACAATGCGATGGCTGCTGCTTTGGAAGCAATGGCTAGGGCAGTGCAAGGTGCGCCGAACGTGAATGCTAATGACGAGTTCAGGAAGAATCAACCACCGGTTTTCAAAGGAAGATTTGATCCCGATGGTGCTCAAATTTGGTTGAAAGAGATTGAAAGGATCTTCAGAGTCATGGGTTGTGCGGAGGAGAATAAGGTGAGGCTTGGATCTCACATGCTGAAGGAAGAAGCCGATGATTGGTGGGTCGGTATGTGTCAAATTCTTGAGGTGGATGATGAAGAGATAACTTGGGATTTATTTCGTACCGAGTTCTTGAGGAAGTATTACCCTGAAAGTGTGAAAGGGAAGAAGGAGATGGAGTTCCTTGAACTGAAACAAGGTAGTATGTTCGTAGTGGTCTATACTGCTAAGTTTGTGGAGTTGGTTCAATTCCATCCTCACTATGCTGCAATTACTGCTGAGTTCTCAAAGTGTATTAAGTATGAGAACGGTTTGCGTCCCGAGATTAAACAAGCTGTGGGATATCAAAGAATAAGAAGGTTTACGGATTTGACAGAATGTTGTAGAATCTTCGAGGAAGATTACAAGGCTCGTTCTACACATTACAAAAGTTTGAATGAGAGGAAGGGAAAGCAACAAGCTAGAAGTGGACCTTATGTGACACCCGTTGATAAGGGCAAGCATAGGGGAAACTTTGAGAAGATATCTGGAGGAGGAGGTTCTGGTTCCGTTAAGTGTTACAAGTGTGGTGAAATGGGTCATAAATCATTTGAGTGTGGGAAGACTGTGGCGAAATGTTCTAACTGTGGAGGCCTTGGGCATGCTACTACCGATTGTAGAAGGAATGTAGTGAAGTGCTATAATTGTGGAGAAGTGGGTCACATTACTACTAAGTGTACTAAGCCGAAACAAGCTCAAGCGGGCGGAAAGGTGTTTGCATTAGCGGGGACGAACACTACTAGTGCAGACCGTTTGATTAAAGGTACATGTTTTATTAATAGTACGCCTTTAGTTGCTATTATTGATATGGGAGCGACTCATTCATTCATTTCTCATGAGTGCGCTAAGCGTTTGAATTTGTTTATGACTTCTTGGGGTGGTGAGATGGTTATTGAGACTCCTGCTTCAGGGTCGGTAACTACGTCTTTGGTGTGTGTAAGTTGTCCTTTGACCATGTATGGCAAAGACTTCATTATGGATTTAGTGTGTTTGCCGTTGGAGGGATTGGACGTAATCTTGGGTATGAACTGGTTGCAATTTAATCGATTTCATATAGATTGCTATCACAAGTTAGTGAGGTTTCCTTCTTTGGAAGATGTTGAAGATGAGAGTTTCCTATCCACTAAAGAGTTGAAGAAACTTTTAGCGGACGAAGCTCAATTGTTCGGTTTGTTTGCATCATTGTCGATGGAGAGTAAAGTAGCTCGATGTGTTCCCAGTGGTGTGTGATTTTCCAGAAGTGTTTCTGGAGGATATTACGGATGTACCTCCGGAAAGAGAAGTTGAGTTTTCTATTGATCTAGTTCCGGGTACTAGACCGGTTTCGATGGCACCGTATCGTATGTCGGCATCGGAGTTGGTAGAATTGAAGAAGCAATTGAATGACTTGTTACACAAGAGATTTGTAAGACCAAGTGTTTCTCCTTGGGGTGCTCCGGTATTGTTGGTAAAGAAGAAGGATGAGAGTATGCGGTTATACATTGATTATCGACAATTGAACAAGGTGACAATTAAGAACAAGTATCCGCTTCCAAGGATCGATGATTTGATGGACCAATTGGTTGATGCGCATGTTTTTAGTAAGATTGATTTGAGATCGGGATATCACCAGATTCGTGTGAAAGAAGAGGATATTCAAAAGACGGCCTTTAGGACACGGTATGGTCATTACGAATATTCCGTGATGCCATTCGGGGTTTCTAATGCGCCGGGTGTGTTTATGGAATACATGAATCGTATTTTTCATGAACAGTTAGATCGTTTTGTGGTTGTGTTCATCGATGATATTTTGATTTACTCTAAGTCTCAAGAGGAGCATGAAGAGCATTTGAGGATTGTGTTACAAATTTTGAAAGAGAAACGATTGTATGCTAAGTTGTCGAAATATGAATTTTGGTTGTCGGAAGTAAATTTTCTTGGACATGTTATTTCCGGTAGTGGTATTAGTGTTGATCCATCCAAGATTGATGCGGTGATGCAATGGGAAGCTCCTAGATCGGTTACGGAGATTCGAAGCTTTTTAGGCTTGGCGGGTTATTATCAGAGGTTTATTGAGGGATTTTCAAAGTTGGCACATCCGTTAACGCAATTGACTTGTAAAGGAAAGGCTTTCATTTGGGATATTGATTGTGAAAAGAGTTTCAATGAGCTAAAGAGGAGGTTGACAACGGCTCCAATCTTGATTTTTCCAAATCCGACGGAACCATTTGTTGTATATTGTGATGCTTCATTGATTGGTTTAGGTGGTGTTTTGATGCAAGATGGAAAAGTTGTGGCTTATGCTCCAAGACAATTGAGAGTGCATGAAAAGAATTATCCTACACATGACTTGGAGTTAGCGGCCGTGGTGTTTGTTTTGAAAATTTGGAGACCCTATCTTTATGGTGCAAGATTTGAAGTTTTTAGTGATCACAAGAGCTTGAAATATTTATTTGATCAAAAAGAATTGAACATGAGACAAAGAAGGTGGTTAGAGCTTTTGAAGGATTATGATTTTGGTTTGAATTACCATCCAGGTAAGGCAAACATGGTGGCCGATGCTTTGAGTCGGAAGTCGTTACATATGTCCGCATTGATGATGAGAGAATGGGAATTTTTGGAGAATTTTAGAGACTTGAGTTTGGTTTATGAAATGACACCGAGAAGTGTGAGACTTGGTATGCTACATGTTACGAATGATTTTCTTGCAACCGTATGTGAAAAGCAAAAGTTGGATTTGAAGTTCGTTGATTTGATGATGAATGAGAATGAGGATTTCAAGGTTGATAATTTTGGAGTTTTGAGATTCCATGGTCGTATTTGTATTCCCGATGATGCGGAGTTGAAAAAGATGATATTGGAAGAAGGACACCGAAGTAACTTAAGTATTCATCCGGGAGCGAATAAAATGTATCAAGATTTGAAGAAAATCTTTTGGTGGTCTGGATTAAAGAGGGATGTGGCTCAATTTGTGTATGCATGCTTAACTTGTCAAAAGTCTAAGGTGGAACATCAAAAGCCTAGTGGATTGATGCAACCGTTGGACATTCCGGAGTGGAAATGGGATAGTATATCGATGGATTTTGTTACGGGATTGCCGAATACGCAAAGAGGTCATAATGCTATTTGGGTAATCGTTGATAGGCTTACTAAATCTGCTCACTTCATTCCAATTGATATTAGTTATCCTTTGGAGAAGTTAGCCGAGATTTATGTTCTTGTGGTTGTGAAGTTACATGGAGTTCCTAAGAGTATTGTATCAGATAGAGATCCTAGATTTACATCGAGGTTTTGGGAGAGTTTACAAAAGGCTTTGGGTTCTAAGCTAAGATTGAGTTCGGCTTATCATCCACAAACGGATGGTCAAACCGAGAGGACAATTCAATCGTTGGAGGATTTATTGCGTGCTTGTGTGCTCGAGCAAGGTGGTGCTTGGGATAGTTATTTGGCATTGATTGAGTTCACCTACAATAACAGTTTTCATTCAAGTATAAGTATGGCACCATTTGATGCTTTGTATGGTCGGAGATGTCGAACACCTTTGTGTTGGCATGAAACCGGTGAGAGGACGATAGTTGGACCGGAGATGGTACAACAAACGACGGAGAAAGTGAAGTTTATTCGTGAGAAGATAAAAGCTTCTCAAAGTAGACAAAAGAGCTATCATGACAAGAGAAGGAAAGATATTGAGTTTCAAGAAGGCGACCATGTGTTTTTGAGAGTTACGCCGGTTACCGGTGTGGGTCGTGCTTTGAAGTCGAAGAAGATGACTTCTCGTTTTATTGGTCCGTATCAGATTTCTGCACGAGTTGGTGTTGTGGCTTACCGTGTGGCATTGCCTCCGAATCTTTCGAATTTGCATGATGTATTCCATGTTTCGCAACTTCGGAAGTATGTTCCGGATCCGTCACATGTTATTCCTATGGACGAGGTTGAAGTGAGAGATAACCTTACGGTTGAAGCTTTACCGATTAGGATTTTGGACCGTGAAGTTAAGAAGCTAAGAGGCAAGGATATTGCGCTTGTGAAAGTAGCGTGGGGAGGCGCTGCGGAAGGCAATATGACTTGGGAACTAGAGAGTAGGATGCGAGAGTCGTATCCGGAGTTGTTTGAATCAGGTAATATTTTCGAGGACGAAAATTTCTAAAGTGGGCGAGAGTTGTAACGCCCCGATTCCGATTTTTCCCATTTTGTTGAGTCTTTTATTTAAATTGAGTGATAAATTATTTTATCTGTGAAATTGGTGTGTTAATATGCTATGTTGACATGTTATGATATTTTACCGTTTTTGAGAGTTTTCGGGAAAATTAGAATGAAGGGTATTTTAGACATTTCTCAATTAATGATAATTTAGAAATTTATTGGAAATAGAATTGTGTGAGAAAATGAATTAATTTAATTTGAGTAAAAAATAAGAAATAGAAAAGAAAAAGAGATAAGAAGAGGAAATAGGAGAGAAAGAGAAAAAAAAAGAAAAATAGAGAGAAAAAGGAGAGAAAGAAAGAGGAAGAGGAGAAAAAGAGAGGAAAAGCTTGGAAATCTTCAAAACAACTTCAAAGAATCGATTTATCCGGGTAAGGGTGTGAAATCTTATTATCTTATCAATGTGTATCATTATGTATGATTATATTGTTGTTGTTGTGGATTTTTATGAGTTTTTGTATAAACCCATATTTTGTAAAATTGCTTGGAAATCGATTAAATGTGGTTGAAATCATGTTTTTAGTGTCGAAAATTGTTGGTATATGATAGATACTTGTCATTGGACATTGTATTGGTAATTTTCTGGTGTGTAGGTGGAATTTGGGATGATTTTGGGAGTAACCCGTAGAACAAAATTATGCAGAAGAATTTTTCTGGTTTTTCCAGGTCATACGCGTATGGGGCATGTTCATACATGTATGAACCTTGGCAATACGCGTATCGTGGGCGAGCCATGGGCCAATACACGTATAAGTTGTTATTTTTCTCGGCCATCTGCCAATTTGCGTATGGTACGCGTATCACTTCAGGGCATTACGCGTATGTTGGGATGCACTACGCGTATGGGGTTTAAAATGGGAATTTTGGGAAGAAAATGGTTCTGCCCATACGCGTATGGCCTTGGGCAATACGTGTATGGCATGGCGAGGATTTTGGGCAATACGCGTATGGCTTAGGGCAATACGCGTATGGCCAGGAGAATGGTAAAATGGGATTTTTCAAAATATCGTTTTCGTTTTTCTTTTGTAACTTTTGATCCGTTTATCCGATTTTTACATTCTTGGTATCATTGTGAAGCTATTTAGCTGTACTTTCTTATTATGATGATTTGAAAATTGTTATCCGATTTAATTATGTCGGAAAGTCGGGAATAGTGTTATTTAGCGACTATTACCGTTTTGAATGTGTGTTTGGATGTGAATCATACAATAGTGCATTGATGTGAATGTATAAAGATTGTATGTGATTGTATGAGATGAATGCATGAATATATTGTGAATATGTATGCATTTCAAGAATGTCTTGAGTCATTTTGTATGTGAAGCATAATGATGTACATTCTTGTGTTGTGTGATTCTAATGAGAATCCGCTATAACGTCGCGTGCCCATGTGGGGTGTGAGCGATGATTATAGACGATCGTGTGCCCGTGTGGGGTGTGAGCGATCGGGTCGTGTGGCCGTGTGGGGTGTGAGCGATCCATAAACGTTGTGTGCCCATGTGGGGTGTGAGCAATGGGTGAACATCGTAGGCCCGACGGGGAGTTACATTGGTAACGAGCGATGGTTCCAATAAGTTCCTGAGTGAACTTGAGATGATTGAGTCGGTACCGCATTGCATTTGCATAGAGTCGTGAGTCGGTCTCTATGATTTGCATTTATCATCTTTATAATGGAGCATTGATGAATAAACATGAATATGTATGTTTATGTGGAATGATACGAATTGTGAAAGTGTGCATGATGAATATGCTTGGTTTTGTGTATATATACATTGTGATGTATATGAGTGAATTGTGATGAATTGTGGTGAGAATGTGGAATATGTGTATTTTTATGCTAAGATATATAATTATATGCATTGTTATTATGATAATATTTCTCACCCTTCTGCTGTTTTATGATGCTCTATGAGGCATTGCAGAGTAGGTATGCTGGTGGTCTTTTTGTGAAGGGTGTCTTCATTCTTTTGGTCGGTCGGCTCTGATATGTAGCACCGGGTAGCTAGGATGTATATGATTCTTTTGTGATACATTGTACATGTATCTTGTTGATGAATGTTTATGTAAACGTGAATTATGTTGGTGGATAATACTTGATGATATATATATATATATATATATATATATATATATATATATATATATATATATATATATGTATGTATATATGTTATATGTTATTCAATGTTTAGATTTTCCGCTTTTATTCTAAATATTAAGATGTGGGTGTAAGGACTAAGTTCCTCTGTTGCAAAGTTACCTCACTGTTGCATATCAATTGTGTAGCAGGTGTTGAATGTTTTAATTTCATGTATAATGTGACATACCTCTTTTATACTATGTTTATAATTATACTCTGACGAAATTTTAAATATGTGCCTAAATGATTATGTGCAGTCCTACTAATTTTCTTGCATCGGTTCCCAAGTTAACTTTGTCCTAAAACCTATTGGGAAAAGCAATCATCAAGTACAAGTACTTTGTACCATGCAACAAATACCAAAGTCACACAAGTTATCGCCATCTTTCCAAAGGTCATCTTGTTTGGTTTTTTTCTTTAATCATGAAAACATTAGGCACCGAAGTGAAGGGCATGGTTCAGTTTCATTATGCCAAGTTATGTTTCCACTTGAACTTTAACTTGTGCTATCAACTCGAACTAAGTTCTGATTTTCTATTTCCAAGTACAGTTGTGCCAACTCTTTCTATCACACGTCGCCATAAAACCCGTGCATAGAAAGTTCCACAGTACAAGTACTTTGTACTTCACAAATGGATACACCAAAAGTCAAAACACTAAGCCATCGTGTAATGCTTCATGGTACTTTGTCCCGTGGTCCTTGATTCACTTTTTTCTGCTGACATAAACCCTATTGTAAGCCACCAAATCACTCTCACTTGGCTCAAGATGTTAGCTCAGAACGGCCATGCTCATAGGATCCTTGGCTTCGATCTTTTTCCCTTAAGCAAAATAGTTGACCACTGAGTTTTAATTCCATTGTCCAATTGTTTAGCCTATAAAAGGGCTCATCCTTTGTTAAAAAAAACAACAACATCAACACTACAGAACACCATACTTCTACCCATCCAAACCCATCACAAAAAACTCGTGAAAAATAAAAAAGGAGTAGAAGCTGAACTTTCTGTTCAAAGAGCTCAAGCAACTATCAACCAAAGGAGGGAGAGCATAAAACAACCAGAGCAACACACAGAGGTTCCATTATCCACAACGTATCCTCCAAAATATTTGAACTCGTGAGTTTCTTCTTGCAACCAGGATCAGTGCACCAGCAGGATACCAGTTCAGAAGGAAAGGACAGCAAAGTTTCAAGACTTCAAAGTTGAAGGGGCAGTGGACTTACTCCACTAGGTAAGTCTCACTCTTTCCTTCTATATCCGTAATTACATGCTCATGTGTAGTTTTTAAATGACCTTTATGCTATTATCATGTTCATACTTTTCATCTTGGTCAGTTTGAATGATAAACACGAATGAATGAGTGAGTTAGTATGTTGCGTCATTGCACTGCTAGTCTATGACAGTTGGAACATATGATGTACATGTTTTTTTTTTCCAATTTCCAGTTGCTATCTTGAGCGGCTTAAGGCTGGATGTTATTCTACTTTGTGAGTCATACGGTTTCGTATTTTACTTTGTTAAATTTGGTAGAAAAATGGGCTCGCAAATGGTTGAACAAGGAGAGCTTGCGCCATAGCCATCTTGTTGGTATCGATAGTTTATCCAAATTTTCTCACGTTGCATGGGGATAATGGTCACGTGTCAACGCAGGATAGGCTAGGGCGTGTTTTTGTCATTTAGTCACTTATGCATTTAAGTGACCAATTGATCAGAAGGTTCACATGATTTTATGCGCCGTCACATTTTATTTTCATGTGGCTGATTGCTTTTGTTTCACGCTGGATCATGGGCTTTGCCCATTCGCTACGCACACCCCCACCAAAAGCCCACATGATCAGTAACCAAACAAGCTTTGTTCATATCAAATTCACCAGTGCACCCCCCCTGTTTCGTTTCAAGTAATGTTCATTTTATTTTTTCTTTTCCATTCCAATTTCACTTATTAAAAATAGTTTTTGCCAATAAAAAATTCCAAAAATTCAAAAAATAACATTTTAATGTTTAGTTTAATTTTATAAAATTCTTATTTTTATTCTCACATTATTGTAATATTTTGAGAAGTTAAGGGCATATTTTCGTGCTTAATTTTGGAACTTTTTTTGAAAAAAAGACTTTTCTCACTACTTTTGGAATTGGTTCTCTAGAAGATTTTAGGACTTTTTTTAGAGATTATTTTGAGTTTGGTCATCAATCTTGTTAAGGACTTTTTGAGTGGATCTTATTTGAATTTTGTTTAACACTTCACACACTCACATTTCACCTTGGCCTCATAAGAGCCATTTTCCTCATAGTTTAGTAATAGAATAGAGTTATCGTGAACTCTATGTAATTCTCACTATCATGAGAACTCACTTTCCCTTTACTTAGACTTATAGAGTTATCGTGAACTCTATGTAATTCTCACTATCATGAGAACTCACTTTCCCCCTTTTACTTAGACTTAGATAGTTATCGTGAACTCTAAAATGAGCTTATACTCATTTCCCTTTGGAACTTTGACCATAGTCAATGGTTCCTCTTTCACCCTTAGTTAGGTGAACTACGGTTGCTCTGATTCATTAGTCAGATACGTAGGCACAAGACGCTGTCTTGGCGAGCAAACTTAGTGTATATACCCTAGGTCATTACCTTAGCATAGATATCTTAGCAAGCAAACATAACATAACACAAACTAAACAAGAGGTTCCTGTAGAGTACTACAGATACTTAGGGTGCTAATACCTTCCCTTTGTATAACCAACCCCCGAACCTTAGATCTCCCCCCTTTAGGTTTTTCTCGATCTTGAACCTTTCCTTTGGATAAATCAAAGTCGGTTGTAAAAGAAATATGATGCAAGTTAATTAATAGCTTGTTATCCGATTTTCACCGCAACTGAAATGGCGATTTCACTGGGGATTGAATTCTTTTTTAGGGTTAAGCCCACCTTGTTTCGTTTATGTTATTTATGATTGCTTGCTATACATGTACATATCTGTATATATATCTATATGCCTGTTGTGCTTGGGTTTTCTGTATGCAGGGTTGCTACTTTTGAGTGGTGAGATAAGTCCTAACCCGGACTTGAGCGCACTTGTTATAGGACGATGGTATATTCAAGGAGGCTTTGAGGGAGTCGATTCCTGAAAAAGTTGACTTGAGACACCATCACTCAGTTGAGGCCCTCTTGAGAGTTTAGTCATGTTGAACGATTCTATTCGTGAAAACGTTACTACTCTCGACCTAGGTGCCCATGATATTGAGAACCGTAGTTACCAAACCCCACTTAAGCCTTTTTAGGATGTAGTGCGGTGACCATGATGGAGTCTATTTCTAAAATGGTTGTCACGCGATACTACACTCAGACGGGATTCTCTTGAGAATATTATTGATTACCAAGTTAATTGGGAAGTCGATAATATCCGAAAGATGGATTGTCGACTCTGGGAACCTTTTTAGAACCCTGTTCTGCAGATGAAAACCCATAGTACATACCTTCTGGGATGGGTAGACCATGGCTCCATGCTCGTGATCTTCAAACCTAGGCCTTCTCTTGTTTGTGTGTGCATATCTGTGAATATCTGTATATGTGTGTTTGTGCATACGTTCATCCATGCATGAGACCCCTAAATCTAGGGCTTGTGTGCTGTTGTGTGTACATATATCTATGTTTTTGTGTGCCCGTGTTTTGTACATTGCATACATCTCATCGCATCCATTGATGGTTTCAAGGAACTTAGACGTTCTTTTCCTTGCAAAGATCCTTAGAGATCACGAATTTTTAAAACAAAACTCTTCAGTTTTCCAAAATGTTTGCAGCTCGCCTTTGAGTTCCTTGAAACCATTTGGCTTGCATTAGCATTACATTGCATTTGCATTTCTCAGCCTCGAGTCTCATCCGTCCTTTATCTGTAACTCATTTGACTTCCCGAAGCCATCATTGGACTTAGCTTGTGAAGGATCATGAACTTAGAAGAGTATAACTAGTTTGTAACCAGAGCAGATTTCGACTTGTTGAGAAACCAGTTGAATCAGGTTGTGGTAGCCTTGGCAAAGAAAGATGACAATATTCAGGGTATGTCTTTAGAATGCGATTGAAGACTGTAACGTGCTCAGAGACAAGATTCAGACTCTGCTTGACTCCGATATGTTCTCATTCACGCTTCAAGGCATTCAAATCAACAATCCTGCATCTGATCAAGCAGATTCATCAGACTCTGAAGTGGAAGAAATTTTCGAGAGTGGATGTGAAGATGATCCTCATACTGATCTCGACGTTGAACTCTGAAGATGGCTATTTCAGTTTGGCAGATCAAGAAGGAAATTCCGGTTCCCCGAAGCTGGAAGACTTTTGGCTGTTTAGCATTTTCTTGTATTTTCTTTGCATGTTTGAATTTATATTTGCTTATAAGCATTGTTGTACTTTCAAATTGGCAAGATTAATGAATTGTTTATGCATCTTTTGATTAATTCCATTCGTATTCACTCATTCTCTTTCTTTTACTGTCATAAAACAAAACAAAAAAAACAGACAATTTTTTTTTCTTTTCTCCAAACTATTGTTCAAGCAAAGATTGGGGAGGATGACGAAAATATGATCCATAATTGTTGTGGTATGCTTTCGATTAAACCTTTCCGAGGATGTAAGTCATTGTTTCAATTCCTAAACACTGGAGAAATAAGGAAGATAATCCCTCGTTAACCCTTCGAGCCTAGAAGTAGGAATTTTCTTTCCTTACACAAAAAACCCTTAAATCTTAACCTTGGGGTGGGTAGTTCTCAGTTTAACTTGGTTATGCATTCGAATGCAAGCGCTTCATGCAAGACACCAGTCAACTCTCTCCAATCAAGTGAATAAATGTACAAGTTATTCCCGAAGCGACAAATAAGGAAAGATCATCGAGAAATCCTTAATCGAAGAATAAGCCGAGTCCCTTTCAAGACAAAAGCCAAGAAAGATGGGAAGCCCAAAACTTCGCCTTATACAAGAAGGTTCGTACAACAATCAAGACAAAGAAGAATCTCAACAATCAAAAAAGAGGTCATAACCTCATCAAAAAAAAAGAGGTCATAATCTCAACAATAAAAAAAAAAGAGGTCATAACCTCAGCAAAGGAAAAAAGAGGTGTCATAACCTCAACCAAAAAAGAAGAAGACTCAAAACCTTATCAACAAAGGATAACCAAATGCTACAAGGGAGTAATGACTATCCAAGGTCTCCGAATCATCATCAATTATCATCAGTTCGTTCCTAGTCTGTGGGAACCTGAATGTATAACTTGAGTTAACTGAGCGTAGGACTGGAGTTCATCACAGAGAATGGGTTGGGAAAAATAACTTTGAGCCTTTATCCTTTGTTTCATAAACCATGAACCAAGCCACGTTACAACCCTTAAAAGACCTAATTGAGGTAAGGTTGTTTCGAAAGCATTCTACAGTAAGGTTGATTAACCTGACTCCTAATGATCTTTGCTAATGGTGTGTGTTGACCACTTCATCTGTCATTCTATAAATGACCAGATCCACTTTGTTTTTGATTATTTAATCATTCCACTGTGTGTGTTTCATCAATAAAATTTGTTTTCACAAGCTTGCATGAATTTTGCATTGAAATTGCCAATTTTTTATGAACAATACTTGTTTGCAAAATAATTCAATATCAGAGAAATCCCAACGAATGCAGCCAGCTAGGGAATTCGACTTGATAAAGGAAGCTCAGTCAGGGGCAACCAAGCGGAAGGATTTACCAATCCATCATCCCAAGAGCTAAGGATCAGGGGCAGAATTCTTCAAAGTTCAGAATATTGAGGCAAGTCTTTTTGAGGTCATCTTATAACAAGTTTGGACTCCAGTGACCCATCAACAGGGGCAACTTTGTTCCCCAGCTGTTTCTACCATAGTCTGAGGATTTTGTATTGCAAATACAGTGGGACATGGGCAGTTACGTCGAGGTTCATCTTTTCAAAAGTTTGAAGATATTGACGCACCTTGTATGCCAATTCTTCTGTAAAATCCTTTTGATAACTTATCCTCATAGACCAGTTAATCAGAAGCAACCAGGTCGAGATTCGACAAATCTCTCAAAGGTCAAAACTAGTCTGGGACATCTCCTTCACAGATCAACTTGACAAGGGCAAGTTTGTTCCCCAGTTGTCAACAACCAGTCTGGATAACTAGTTCAAGGACTTTGTCGTGCAAAGGCAGTCAATCAGGGGCAGTTATGCTAGGATTCATGAAATCTCTCCAAGAGTTGGAAGATATTGAAACGCCTTGTGTGCCAATTCTTCTGTAAAATCCTCTTGATGTATTCTTCTGACAGACCATGTACTTTGGGGCAGATGAGTCATGCAGAATTACTCAGCTTTTGTGGCGTCTCTGCTAGCTCCCCAGAAAGTTGTCTCTTCAGCTCATCTTGGCAATTCTCAATGGATCTCTTTTCTCCAGTGAAGAAATCAAGCTCATGACGACAATCCTAGTGAAGTCATGATGCTATACCAAGTGGAGTACTCTTTCCCCAGAGAAGGTCATAACCTTGAAGTAGAGCTGCTTCATCTGCAAGTTCATCCCCAGTAGTGGTCCAATCTGATGAGGTCGGCTGGGTATCCTTGTCGAGATGTTTATTTCATCTCCAGTTTCGCTTCCTTTTGTCTGTTTTGTCAGCATAAGCATAAGCACTCATAAGCATAGCATCTTAGCATTTTGCTTTCTCTTTCTGGTGTTTACTTGTCTTTGATTCACTTTGGCATTTATCTCCCCAAGTGACTGGGTTTGTCTATTCACTCCAATAGAAGTCAGCCTTAGGCATAAAGTGCCCATCTTTTCTGAATTCCCCACAGAGTTTGATTCTCGTGGATGATGGTTGGTTTAGTTATCTTTTCCACATATGGATAAGATAAGTTCCCATTTGAGTTCATTCCTCAATTAGAGTCTTGTTTGACCGTTTCTTTCTAGCTTGTTCCAAGATTGAACTTTGATCCCTGACAGGTGTGGTTTCTGAGCCCATCTTGAACGTGCATTTATTTTGTACTGTGTCTCGCAAGAAGAATCTTTTGCAGATCTTCATTGAAGACAATTATTCCTCCAGCAGTGTTGTAATATCAACATCTCTTTGGAATTTATACCTAACAACAAGTGGCCATCTCCTTGAGAAGCTTGTTTTGTTATCATTACCTCTACGATGATAAGTGGCCATTTCTCTCCTGAGAAGCTTATCCGTCTTTGGCTCTATCCATAATTCCCCAATTACCGGTGGTGTTTCAATCAGTCACTTTCCATCAACCCGTTTGACATGATCCCTATTTGAGGTGTTTCTTCCAGTCAATCTGTTGATGAGGTGTTCCAAGTCCAGTTTATACTGGCACTCAAAAATCCAACTCATTCTGGTATGTGGAGTTTGTCTCTGTCTTTCTGGCTTTTCTTGAAGATCCCGTTTGAACTCTTCATTATAAGAACATTCCAGGAAATCTGTTGTTGGATGCTTATCCTTTTGTTTCACACTGATCCCCAAGTGGAGATCATATCTTCTTTCTGGTTTCATGTCCAGTAAGAATGTGAATCTTAATTTCCCCAGTAAAGTAAAAAGGCATCCCCGGCTTATCTCTAAAAACCTTTGTCTAAGTTAGGCTTATGTCCGGTCATCACCCTCATGTGTCAGATTTTGACTCTTGGTGCAGTATTCCCCAGGAAGTCTAACCTGCAACCCTGGTACTGACTTATATGGTACTTAATCATCTCATTTGGATACCTAAAAGTCCAGTAACTGTTGGCATTGTTAACTTTTGAACGTTCTTGTTTGAATCGAGTCAAACCTGAACCGGGTCTTTGTTTGAATCGAGTCAAACATTGACTGAGTTTTTTGTTTAAACCGTTCTTGTTCGAATCGAGTCGAACCTGAACCGAGTCTTTGTTTGAATCGAGTCAAACACTGACCATCTCTGAGCCTTTTGTTTAAACCGTTCTTGTTCGAATCGAGTCGAACCTGAACCGAGTCTTTGTTTGAATCGAGTCAAACACTGACCATCTTTGAGTTTTTTGGTTTAAACTGTTCTTGTTCGAATCGAGTCGAACCTGAACCGAGTCTTTGTTTGAATCGAGTCAAACACTGACCATCTTTGAGTTTTTTGGTTTAAACCGTTCTCGTTCGAATCGAGTCGAACCTGAACTGAGTCTTTGTTTGAATCGAGTCAAACACTGACCATCTTTGAGTTTTTTGGTTTAAACTGTTCTTGTTCGAATCGAGTCAAACCTGAACCGAGTCTTTGTTTGAATCGAGTCAAACACTGACCATCTTTGAGTTTTTTTGGTTTAAACCGTTCTTGTTCGAATCGAGTCGAACCTGAAGCGAGTCTTTGTTTGAATCGAGTCAAACACTAACCACCTTTGAGTTTTTTGGTTTAAACCGTTCTTGTTCGAATCGAGTCGAACCTGAACCGAGTCTTTGTTTGAATCGAGTCAAACACAGACCATCTTTGAGTTTTTTGGTTTAAACCGTTCTCGTTCGAATCGAGTCGAATCTGAACCGAGTCTTTGTCTGAATCGAGTCAAACACTGACCATCTTTGAGTTTTTTTGGTTTAAACCGTTCTCGTTCGAATCGAGTCGAACCTAAACCGAGTCTTTGTTTGAATCGAGTCAAACACTGACCATCTTTGAGTTTTTTGGTTTAAACCGTTCTTGTTCGAATCGAGTCAAACCTAAAGCGAGTCTTTGTTTGAATCGAGTCAAACACTGACCATCTTTGAGTTTGTTGCTTTAAACTGTTCTTGTTTGAATCGGGTCAAACCTGAACCGAGTCTTTGTTTGAATCGAGTCAAACATTGAGTCTTTTGTTTTAAACTGTTCCTGTCGAATCGAGTCGAACTTGGACCAAAAGTCCAATTATCGTTGGCACAGTCTTTGTTTGAATCGATTCAAACATTGCTTTTATTTCAGTTTGTTCCTGCTTGAATCGAGTTAAGCTTGAACCAAAAGTCCAATTATCATTGGCACAGTCTTTGTTTGAATCGAGTCAAACATTGCTTTTATTTCAGTTTGTTCCTGCTTGAATCGAGTCAAGCTTGAACCAAAAGTCCAATTATCGTTGGCACCGTCTTTGTTTGAATCAAGTCAAACATTGTCTTAACTTCAGTCTGTTGTTGTAAAACGTCCTTGTTTGAATCGAGTCAAACCTGAACTTAACTCTCCAGATATTGTGGACCATTCTTTGTTTGAATCGAGTCAAACATTCTTTAAACTCCAGTTTATCATGAACCCGTTGCTTGAACCTTTTCCAAAGTCCAGCTCACACTGGTATTCTTCATAAACCAAATCATATTGTTATCTAAACCAACTTTGGTACCCATTGGTTCATTAACCTTATTTACTGCAAGGTCCAGTCACCTTTCATCATCTGATGCACAAAGTTTGTCTCTGTCTTTCTGGCTTTTCTTGAAGATCCCGTTTGAAGTCTTCAGTATAAGAAATCCCCAGAAAATCTTTGTAAGATCCTTATCCTTTTATTTCACACTTATCCCCAGTGGAGATCATGTCTTCTTTCTGGTTTCATGCCCAGTAGGAATGTGTCTTCATTTTTCCCCAGTATCATCCGGTCACATGAACCTGTCGTCCATCTCCCTGGATCTTTCCCCAGTGGAGAATTCCTCTCTGGATCTTATCTCCAATGAGGACCTGTGGGATTTCCCCCTTATCTTTCTATCCCCAGTGTTTCCTTAGAGTCTCCTCAGTGAGTCTTCTTTGTTGGTTAGCCTGTATCCCCAGTGGATCTATCTTGTGGATACTAACCTTCGTTCCTTCCCCAGTGAGCTCATCTGTGGTTGTTTGCTCTTTACCTTTAGTGTCTTGTTTGTCTGCATCATTGCACTATCATGACATCATATCATCATACTAGAAATTCATGGCATGTCAGCATTTGCATGTTAGTTGCTTGTCATTAGCATCTACATTCCATCTAAGGGCAAAATTTTCGGTTTGCTATATTTAAATACCTTTCCACCTTGATGTCCCGAGGGGCAACTGTTGTATCCCAAATTTTACCCTTAGATTCTTTGATCTTTTGCATGTCATTCTAGGTCAACAATTTTTGCATTTTTGTTAAACATTTTCGTTAATCATTAACCATACCTTTTTTTTATTCAATTTTATCATTCCATGTCATTTAGATTTTTATTTCAATTTATAACCTTTTAGTTTACACTTTTAATTTAGTATATATTTTTAATTTAGATTATTTTCAGTCTTAAGTTAGTTTTATTAATTTAGTTTATTTCCATTTTATTTTTAATTATGGTTTTGTCTTTTTTTTTTTTCATTTTTTGTCTTTAAAAAGAAAGAAGATGTTTACATGTGGCCCATGGTTTAAATTTTGGCCGTGTGGACAAAGAAGATACATGACCTTGTACTTCATGCCATGCCTTGCTGAACAAAGTGTTCTAAGTGCAGTCCTACTAATTTTCTTGCATCGGTTCCCAAGTTAACTTTGTCCTAAAACCTATTGGGAAAAGCAATCATCAAGTACAAGTACTTTGTACCATGCAGCAAATACCAAAGTCACACAAGTTATCGCCATCTTTCCAAAGGTCATCTTGTTTGGTTTTTTTCTTTAATCATGAAAACATTAGGCACCGAAGTGAAGGGCATGGTTCAGTTTCATTATTCCAAGTTATGTTTCCACTTGAACTTTAACTTGTGCTATCAACTCGAACCAAGTTCTGATTTTCTATTGCCAAGTACAGTTGTGCCAACTCTTTCTATCACACGTCGCCATAAAACCCATGCATAAAAAGTTCCACAGTACAAGTACTTTGTACTTCACAAATGGATACACCAAAAGTTAAAACAATAAGCCATCGTGTAATGCTTCATGGTACTTTGTCCTGTGGTCCTTGATTCACTTTTTTCTGCTGACATAAACCCTAATGCAAGCCACCAAAGCACTCTCACTTGGCTCAAGATGTTAGCTCAGAACGGCCATGCTCATAGGATCTTTGGCTTCGATCTTTTTCCCTTAAGCAAAACAGTTGACCACTGAGTTTTAATTCCATTGTCCAATTGTTTAGCCTATAAAAGGGCTCATCTTTTGTTAAAAAAAAAACAACAACATCAACACTACAGAACACCACACTTCTACCCATCCAAACCCATCACAAAAAACTTGTGAAAAATAAAAAAGGAGTAGAAGCTGAACTTTCTGTTCAAAGAGCTCAAGCAACTATCAACCAAAGGAGAGAGAGCATAAAACAACCAGAGCAACACACAGAGGTTCCATTATCCACAATGTATCCTCCAAAATATTAGAACTCGTGAGTTTCTTCTTGCAACCAGGATCAGTGCACCAGCAGGATACCAGTTCAGAAGGAAAGGATTTGAGTTCAGCAAAGTTTCAAGACTTCAAAGTTGAAGGGGCAGTGGACTTACTCCACTAGGTAAGTCTCACTCTTTCCCTCTATATCCTTAATTACATGCTCATGTGTAGTTTTTAAATGACCTTTATGCTATTATCATGTTCATACTTTGCATCTTGGTCAGTTTGAATGATAAACACGAACGAATGAGTGAGTTAGTATGTTGCGTCATTGCACTGCTAGTCTATGACAATTGGAACATATGATGTTCATGTTTTTTTTTTCAATTTCCAGTTTCTATCTTGAGCGGCTTAAGGCTGGATGTTATTCTACTTTGTGAGTCATACGGTTTCGTATTTTACTTTGTTAAATTTGGTAGAAAAATGGGCTCGCAAATGGTTGAACAAGGAGAGCTTGCGCCAGAGCCATCTTGCTGGTATCGATAGTTTATCCAAATTTTCTCACGTTGCATGGGGATAATGGTCACGTGTCAACGCAGGATAGGCTAGGGCGTGTTTTTGTCATTTAGTCACTTATGCATTTAAGTGACCAATTGATCAGAAGGTTCACATGATTTTATGCGCCGTCACATTTTATTTTCATGTGGCTGATTGCTTTTGTTTCACGCTGGATCATGGGCTTTGCCCATTCGCTACGTACACCCCCACCAAAAGCCCACATGATCAGTAACCAAACAAGCTTTGTTCATATCAAATTCACTAGTGCACCCCCTGTTTCTTTTCAAGTAATGTTCATTTTATTTTTTCTTTTCCATTCCAATTTCACTTATTAAAAATAGTTTTTGCCAATAAAAAATTCCAAAAATTCAAAAAATAACATTTTAATGTTTAGTTTAATTTTATAAAATTCTTATTTTTATTCTCACATTATTGTAATATTTTGAGAAGTTAAGGGCATATTTTCGTGCTTAATTTTGGAACTTTTTTTTGAAAAAAAGACTTTTCTCACTACTTTTGGAATTGGTTCTCTAGAAGATTTTAGGACTTTTTTTAGAGATTATTTTGAGTTTGGTCCTCAATCTTGTTAAGGACTTTTTGAGTGGATCTTGTTTGAATTTTGTTTAACACTTCACACCCTCACATTTCACCTTGGCCTCATAAGAGCCATTTTCCTCATAGTTTAGTAATAGGATAGAGTTATCGTGAACTGTATGTAATTCTCACTATCATGAGAACTCACTTTCCCTTTACTTAGACTTATAGAGTTATCGTGAACTCTATGTGATTCTCACTATCATGAGAACTCACTTTCCCCCTTTTACTTAGACTTAGAGAGTTATCGTGAACTCTAAAATGAGCTTATACTCATTTCCCTTTGGAAATTTGACCATAGTCAATGGTTCCTCTTTCACCCTTAGTTAGGTGAACTACGGTTGCTCTGATTCATTAGTCAGATACGTAGGCACAAGATGCGATGTCTTGGCAAGCAAACTTAGTGTATATACCCTAGGTCATTACCTTAGCATAGATATCTTAGCAAGCAAACATAACATAACACAAACTAAACAAGAGGTTCCTGTAGAGTACTACAGATACTTAGGGTGCTAATACCTTCCCTTTGTATAACCAACCCCCGAACCTTAGATCTCCCCCCTTTAGGTTTTTCTCGATCTTGAACCTTTCCTTTGGATAAATCAAAGTCGGTTGTAAAAGAAATATGATGCAAGTTAATTAATAGCTTGTTATCCGATTTTCACCGCAACACACAGGCACAGGGTCGGGCCTGACAAGGTTACATGAGATTCTATTTGTAAAGAAACAAAGTGAGAGGTTGGAGGAAGAGTATAATTATATTTGAAAGCTTCACAACTTTTGTTTTGCAGCAGTTTGTAAAAATTCATGTCTCTTAAAACACAAGTACTAGAAGCATTACCACCGTGATCATGACAATTATATATTGGCAATAAGCCACAATCTAGGCGTTGTCTTGTAGTGAAAGGGAAGCTGATATTGCCTAGGTATCCACAACTAAATGAAGCTGGACAATCTTCTTGGTACCCATTACCAAGTAGCATAAATTGAGAAAACAAATGGAACAGAAATTCGTAAACTAAGCTCATCATGTATAATATAGTTGCTTAGTTGATTTGGACATTGACTGACTGCAGAAGACTTGGCCCAATGACTAATCAACTATTTACATTACTTTCACTCTGCATCACGTCAACACGGTGTGTCAGACTAATTCAACAGATTTGTTAAATATAGTTAAAAGGATTCTTTCCAACTTTTACTTTTTCTTTCTCTCGTATTATTTTCCTAACTATTATCTCACACATGCTTAAAAAATATATTAAATAAAAATGACAACAAAAGGCTATGAGCCAAAAATACTTTACAAATAACCGTTTGTTCAAAAAAATCATGAATGAAACACAAATTTTCGAATCGAACCGAACTGAAATTAAAATAACCAAACCATTATGTTTGGTTAATGAACCAAATCATATTGCACAAACAGTTCTAGAACCGAACCAAAACAGAATCAAACCGAAACTGTAACCGAATCGTGTTCAAAATATCATGAACTGAACAGAATAGTTAAACCGAACCGAACTGAAATTAAAATAACTGAACCCTTATGTTTGGTTAGTGAACTATTAGTTTACATTACATCTTTTTTGCCTTTGTAATACTGTTTTCATTTATTTCTAGATAGTGTAACTTTATTGCTGAACTGGCTTGTGGTCATTGGCTCTCTTTCTCATTGTATATATACCTTATCTTTGTAATGTAATAGTTGAGCTGAATACAACAGATAAACATTTTCTCTCTTCATCTTCTTCGATGAGTATTGCAACTACTTTCTGTTATGCAATAACCGTTTTCTGTTACATGTATTTGGCCATTGTTGATATGGTATCAGAGCTCACAAAGCTCTGGTAGGCATTTTTGTTCTTTGTGCGATTGTTCTTCTTGCATTCTCCTCTGCGTTTTCTTCTCAATCGCCTTTCTTCTTTTCCGTTCATTTTTTCTTGATTTCGTCTATGGCTAACCAGAGCTACGCCGATTTCTCTACCAATTCTGCTAATCCTTTTTACCTTCATCCAAACGAAAATCCAGCAATCGTTCTTGTCACACCATTTCTCAATAACAAGAACTATCACACATGGGCTCGATCGATGCAAATTGCTCTCATCTCCAAGAACATAGATAAGTTTATTGATGGAACTCTCACAAAACCTCTGGTTTCTGATCCGTTGTATGCTTCATCGATTCGATGTAACACCATGGTTCTTGTGTGGATTCAACGTTCTATTTCGGAGTCTATTGCAAAATATGTTCTATGGATTGACAATGCTGCTGGTGTTTGGAAGAACTTACAGATTAGGTTTTCTCATGGCGATATCTTCCGTATCTCTGACATTCAAGAGGATCTCTATAAATTTCGCCAAGGTACTCTTGATGTATCAAACTATTTTACTCAATTGAAGGTTATGTGGGATGAATTACAAACCTATAGACCAATTCCTATCTATTCTTGTGCCATTCCTTGCTCATGTGGTGCCACTGCTTCAATCAAATTGTATCGAGAACAGGATTATGTCATTAGGTTTCTCAAGGAATTAACTGAAAAATTTGCTCAGTCTAAAACACAAATTATGATGATGAATCATTTGCCAAATATTGACAAAGCTTTCTCTCTTGTTATTCAACAAGAAAGAGAATTGGATAGCTCAAAGTCTAGTGTGATTGCATCTGTCCCTACCACTGATGAGGCCACTGCATTGCAGACTCAGACTCAGCCACAAAGCAATTATTCTGCCAAGAATGGTAATGGTAATCTTCGGGCCAAGAATCAGACTCAACAGTCTCCAAGAGCACACAACAGAATTTGCACACACTGCAATAGGACAAACCACACGATTGACACCTGTTTTCAGAAGCATGGCTATCCCCCAGGTTATAGAGGTAGAACCAAGGCTCAAGGCAATGCAAATGATTCACCTTCAACTGCTACTGCTAATAATGCTTCTGAAGTTTCTCCTGGAAGTTCCAACTCCACTTCATTTGGTTTTACTCAAGAACAATATAACAATATTCTAGCATTGCTTCAACAATCCAAGCCAACTCCCACTGTTAACTCTGTGTCTACCTCGCCATTTTGCATTCCCACTCTTCCAATGTGAATGGTGAGAACCCTAACCTTTGGATTTTGGATACTGGTGCTACTGATCATTTTTCTTTCAATTTTGCATCCTTTATCAACTATAAACATATTGTGCCTATTCATGTTAGCATGCCCGATGGTTCTCAAGTTACTGCATCTATCTCTGGAACAATTGTTCTTTCTCCCTCTTTAACTCTCCATAATGTTCTCTATATTCCCAATTTTCATGTAAACCTCATTTCTGTTGCAAAGCTTGTTGGTAACAATCACTTTTCTGTTCAATTTGATGCTAATAACTGTCACATCATGCAGAGTCATACCAAGGAAATGATTGGTATAGCTAGCCTGCTCAGAGGGCTCTATGTTCTTGACTCACAAGCTTCTCACTCTGCTCATAGTTCCTTTGTTCATAACACTTGTAATTTGTGGCACCTAAGCCTAGGCCACATTTCACACTTAGGTTTACAAGTTATATCCAAAACTTTTCCTTTTATCAAATGTACAAATAATGTTGTACCATGTGATTCTTGTCACTATGCTAAACAAAAGAAACTCCTTTTTCCCAATAGTGTATCTCAATCTTCTATGCCTTTTGTTATTTTACATGCTGACTTGTGGGGGCCCTTTTCAAAAATTTCCACTCTAGGGCATAAGTATTTTTTTACTCTTGTTGATGATTACACAAGGCATACTTAGGTGATATTCCTTAAAACAAAAGATCAAACTAAAACTAGTTTTATTCAGTTTGTTGCTTATGTGGAAAACCAGTTTAAAACAACCCTTAAATGCCTTAGATTTGACAATGGATCAGAATTCCTTGCTTTTATCAGAGTTTCTGTTATCTAAAGGCATTATTCATCAAAGAACATGTGTTGAAACACCCCAACAAAATGGAGTGGTGGAGAGAAAACATCAGCACATTCATAATGTTGCTAGATCTCTCTTCTTCCATTCCAACATTCCTTTAAACATGTGGAACTTTTGCATACAACATGTTGTTCATATCATAAATAGGTTGCCTACACCTCTCCTTAAATCCAAAAGTCCTTATGAAGTCTTGTTTAATGAACCTCCTTCTCTAGTTCATTTAAAAGTTTTTGGGTGTTTATCCTTTGCTACCTCCCTACAAGCTCATAGAACAAAGTTTCAATCTAGAGCTAGAAAGGATGTTTTCATTGGGTATAAAGATGGTGTGAAAGGTTACATACTCTATGATCTTCACACTCATCAAATATGCATTTCTAGGAATGTGGTTTTCTATGAAACTACATTCCCTTTCAAAATTAATCATCCTTCCTCTGATGTAGCTTTAAACCCTACCCAATACCCTGTTGACTATCCTTCTGATTCTTAAACTTTTCCTTCTAACACATAGCCCAGCACCACTGATGTATCCTATCCTTCTGACTTTAGTGACAATACTGAGACTAGTACTTCTCTCATCACATTCACAACACCTAATACCATCCCCTCACATACTAGCCCCACTGATTTGTCACATCACAACACCTTTAATCTCACTCCTAGGTCTGTACCTTCTACTGATGTTGACATTGTCCATCACTCCAATCCTCCTTGTAATTCTGATCATAGTACACAAAGTACTGATCCTGGCCTTATACCTCCTTCTATACTTTTCTCTCCCCTCCTTTATTTGATGGTTATTTCCCTACTAATGACCAATCTAATACAGAACCTACATCTCATCCTCTACGTGATTCATTACCAAATGCTCCTTCTCAGAACTCTGATACTCCTCATACTTCTGCAGATTCCACTCCATTACCCTCTAGACACTCCTCTAGGATCTCTCATCCTCCACATTACTTAAAAGACTACCATTGCTATTCCACAGCACATACTACTTCCTCAAATGTTTTATATCCTTTATCATCTGTTCTTACATATGATCATTGTGCACCTTCAGATAAGCATTTTTGTTTATCTGTCTCTTCTAATATTGAACCTAAAACATTTAATCAAGCCATCAAATTTGATTGTTGGAAAGATGCTATGAATGTTGAGTTACATGCTCTTGAGGCAAATCATACATGGAGTGTAGTTGATCTTCCACCAGGAAAAGTTCCTATTGGAGGCAGGTGGGTTTATAAGATAAAATACAAGGCAGATGGCTCTATTGAGAGGTATAAAGCCAGGCTGGTAGCTAAAGGTTACACACAAATGGAGGGCATTGATTATTTTGATACCTTCTCACCAGTAGCCAAAATCACCACTGTCAGAGTCCTATAAGTTGTTGCTGCAATCAGAGGTTGGCACTTAGAGCAATTGGATGTCAATAATGCTTTCCTTCATTGTGATTTATAGAAAGAAGTATACATGAGCCTTCCCCCTGGTCTTTCCACATCTAATCCTTCTCAAGTGTGCAAGCTTCAAAAATCCTTATATGGACTCAAACAAGCAAGTAGGCAATGGTATTCTAAACTCTCTTCTTTTTTGCTCTCTTTGGGTTATGCTCAATCTCAGGGTGACCATTCCCTCTATGTTAAATCTCATAAGGAATGTTTTACAGCCATACTTGTCTATGTGGATGATATTGTGATTGCTGGTAATTTCACTCATGAGATTCATTTTGTTAAAGGAGTCCTTGATCAGAAGTTTAAAATCAAAGACCTTGGGCAACTCAGATTTTTCTTGGGTATTGAAATTGCAAGATCATCCAAGGGCATTTTCATGAACCAAAGAAAGTATTCACTAGAATTATTGGAGGACAATAGTTTCTTGGCTGCCAAACCTTCCCTGGTCCCCTTTGATCCCAACCTCAAATTATCTCCTACTGAGGGTGCAGCTCTAGCAGACCCTACTTCTTATAGAAGGATCATAGGCAGATTGATCTATTTGACTAACACAAGGCCTGATATTTCTTTTGCAGTTCAACATCTTAGTCAATATGTTTCTAATCCCCTGGATTCTCATTATCAGGCTGCCACAAAAGTATTAAGGTTTCCTAAATCTGACCCTGCTAGAGGTGTTTTCTTCTCTGCCTCAAGTTCTCTCCAACTTTCTGCTTTTGGAGACTCTGATTGGGCTAGATGTCCAACAACCAAAAAATCCATAACTGGCTTTTGTGTCCTGCTTGGTTCATCCCTTATATGTTGGAAATCCAAGAAACAAAATAAGTGTCCAAATCTTCTACTGAGGCTGAATATAGAGCTTTAGCCTCTCTTACTTGTGAATTGCAATGGTTGCAATATCTCTTCAAGGATCTCATGACCACATTTCCAAATCCTGCCTCTGTATATTGTGACAGCAAGTCTGCCATCTATCTTGTCATAATCCAGCCTTTCATGAAAGAAGCAAGCATATAGAGTTGGATTGTCATGTAGTAAGAGAGAAGATTGGCTCCAAGCTCATTCATCTGCTGCCTATATCTACTACTGCTCAGCTGGCTGATGCCTTTACCAAACCATTACATTCTCCAGCTTTCTCCTCCATTATGATCAAGTTAGGACTTTGTAGCCTCCATAGTCCAACTTGAGGGGGGATATTAGTTTACATTACATCTTTTTTGCCTTTGTAATACTGTTTTCATTTATTTCTAAATAGTGTAACTTTATTGCTGAGCTAGCTTGTGGTCATTGGCTCTTTTTCTCATTGTATATATATACCTTATCTTTGTAATGTAATAGTTGAGCTGAATACAATAAATAAACATTTTCTCTCTTCATCTTCTTCGATGAGTATTGCAACTACTTTCTGTTATGTAATAACCGTTTTCTGTTACATGTATTTGGCCATTGTTGATATGGTATCAGAGCTCACAAAGATCTGGTAGGCATTTTTGTTCTTTGTGCGATTGTTCTTCTTGCATTCTCCTCTGTGTTTTCTTCTCAATCGCCTTTCTTCTTTTCCGTTCATTTTTTCTTGATTTCTTCTATGGCTAACCAGAGCTACGCCGATTTCTCTACCAATTCTGCTAATCCTTTTTACCTTCATCCAAACGAAAATCCAGCAATCGTTCTTGTCACACCATTTCTCAATAACAAGAACTATCACACATGGGCTCGATCGATGCAAATTGCTCTCATCTCCAAGAACAAAGATAAGTTCATTGATCGAACTCTCACAAAACCTCTGGTTTCTGATCCGTTGTATGCGTCATGGATTCGATGTAACACCATGGTTCTTGTGTGGATTCAACGTTCTATTTCGGAGTCTATTGCAAAATCTGTTCTATGGATTGACAATGCTGCTGGTGTTTGGAAGAACTTACAGATTAGGTTTTCTCATGGCGATATCTTCCGTATCTCTGACATTCAAGAGGATCTCTATAAATTTCGCCAAGGTACTCTTGATGTATCAAACTATTTTACTCAATTGAAGGTTATGTGGGATGAATTACAAACCTATAGACCAATTCCTATCTATTCTTGTGCCATTCCTTGCTCATGTGGTGCCACTGCTTCAATCAAATTGTATCGAGAACAGGATTATGTCATTAGGTTTCTCAAGGGATTAACTAAAAAATTTGCTCAGTCTAAAACACAAATTATGATGATGAATCATTTGCCAAATATTGACAAAGCTTTCTCTCTTGTTATTCAACAAGAAAGAGAATTGGATAGCTCAAATTCTAGTGTGATTGCATCTGTCCCTACCACTGATGAGGCCACTGCATTGCAGACTCAGACTCAGCCACAAAGCAATTATTCTGCCAAGAATGGTAATGGTAATCTTCGGGCCAAGAATCAGACTCAACAGTCTCCAAGAGCACACAATAGAATTTGCACACACTGCAATAGGACAAACCACACGATTGACACCTGTTTTCAGAAGCATGGCTATCCCCCAGGTTATAGAGGTAGAACCAAGGCTCAAGGCAATGCAAATGATTCACCTTCAACTGCTACTGCTAATAATGCTTCTGAAGTTTCTCCTGGAAGTTCCAACTCCACTTCATTTGGTTTTACTCAAGAACAATATAACAATATTCTAGCATTGCTTCAATAATCCAAGCCAACTCCCACTGTTAACTCTGTGTCTACCTCGCCATTTTGCATTCCCACTCTTCCAATGTGAATGGTGAGAACCCTAACCTTTGGATTTTGGATACTGGTGCTACTGATCATTTTTCTTTCAATTTTGCATCCTTTATCAACTATAAACATATTGTGACTATTCATGTTAGCATGCCAGATGGTTCTCAAGTTACTGCATCTATCTCTGGCACAATTGTTCTTTCTCCCTCTTTAACTCTCCATAATGTTCTCTATATTCCCAATTTTCATGTAAACCTCATTTCTGTTGCAAAGCTTGTTGGTAACAATCACTTTTCTGTTCAATTTGATGCTAATAACTGTCACATCATGCAGAGTCATACCAAGGAAATGATTGGTATAGCTAGCCTGCTCAGAGGGCTCTATGTTCTTGACTCACAAGCTTCTCACTCTGCTCATAGTTCCTTTGTTCATAACACTTGTAATTTGTGGCACCTAAGACTAGGCCACATTTCACACTTAGGTTTACAAGTTATATCCAAAACTTTTCCTTTTATCAAATGTACTAATAATGTTTTACCATGTGATTCTTGTCACTATGCTAAACAAAAGAAACTCCTTTTTCCCAATAGTGTATCTCAATCTTCTATGCCTTTTGTTATTTTACATGCTAACTTGTGGGGGCCCTTTTCAAAAATTTCCACTCTAGGGCATAAGTATTTTTTTACTCTTGTTGATGATTACACAAGGCATACTTAGGTAATATTCCTTAAAACAAAAGATCAAACTAAAACTAGTTTTATTCAGTTTGTTGCTTATGTGGAAAACCAGTTTAAAACAACCCTTAAATGCCTTAGATTTGACAATGGATCAGAATTCCTTGCTTTTATCAGAGTTTCTGTTATCTAAAGGCATTATTCATCAAAGAACATGTGTTGAAACACCCCAACAAAATGGAGTGGTGGAGAGAAAACATCAGCACATTCATAATGTTACTAGATCTCTCTTCTTCCATTCCAACATTCCTTTAAACATGTGGAACTTTTGCATACAACATGTTGTTCATATCATAAATAGGTTGCCTACACCTCTCCTTAAATCCAAAAGTCCTTATGAAGTCTTGTTTAATGAACCTCCTTCTCTAGTTCATTTAAAAGTTTTTGGGTGTTTATCCTTTGCTACCTCCCTACAAGCTTATAGAACAAAGTTTCAATCTAGAGCTAGAAAGGATGTTTTCATTGGGTATAAAGATGGTGTGAAAGGTTACATACTCTATGATCTTCACACTCATCAAATATGCATTTCTAGGAATGTGGTTTTCTATGAAACTACATTCCCTTTCAAAATTAATCATCCTTCCTCTGATGTAGCTTTAAACCCTACCCAATACCCTGTTGACTATCCTTCTGATTCTCAAACTTTTCCTTCTAACACATAGCCCAGCACCACTGATGTATCCTATCCTTCTGACTTTAGTGACAATACTGAGACTAGTACTTCTCCCATCACATTCACAACACCTAATACCAGCCCCTCACATACTAGCCCTACTGATTTGTCACATCACAACACCTTTAATCTCACTCCTAGGTCTGTACCTTCTACTGATGTTAACATTGTCCATCACTCCACTCCTCCTTGTAATTCTGATCATAGTACACAAAGTACTGATCCTGGCCTTATACCTCCTCCTATACTTTCCTCTCCCCTCCTTTATTTGATGGTTATTTCCCTACTAATGACCAATCTAATACAGAATCTACATCTCATCCTCTACGTGATTCATTACCCAATGCTCCTTCTCAGAACTCTGATACTCCTCATACTTCTGCAGATTCCACTCCATTACCCTCTAGACACTCCTCTAGGATCTCTCATCCTCCACATTACTTAAAAGACTACCATTGCTATTCCACAACACATACTACTTCCTCAAATGTTTTATATCCTTTATCATCTGTTCTTACATATGATCATTGTGCACCTTCATATAAGCATTTTTGTTTATCTGTCTCTTCTAATATTGAACCTAAAACATTTAATCAAGCCATCAAATTTGATTGTTGGAAAGATGCTATGAATGTTGAGTTACATGCTCTTGAGGCAAATCATACATGGAGTGTAGTTGATCTTCCACCAGGAAAAGTTCCTATTGGAGGCAGGTGGGTTTATAAGATAAAATACAAGGCAGATGGCTCTATTGAGAGGTATAAAGCCAGGCTGGTAGCTAAAGGTTACACACAAATGGAGGGCATTGATTATTTTGATACCTTCTCACCAGTAGCCAAAATCACCACTGTCAGAGTCCTATAAGTTGTTGCTGCTATCAGAGGTTGGCACTTAGAGCAATTGGATGTCAATAATGCTTTCCTTCATGGTGATTTATAGGAAGAAGTATACATGAGCCTTCCCCCTGGTCTTTCCACATCTAATCCTTCTCAAGTGTGCAAGCTTCAAAAATTCTTATATGGACTCAAACAAGCAAGTAGGCAATGGTATTCTAAACTCTCTTCTTTTTTGCTCTCTTTGGGTTATTCTCAATCTCAGGCTGACCATTCCCTCTATGTTAAATCTCATAAGGAATGTTTTACAGCCATACTTGTCTATGTGGATGATATTGTGATTGCTGGTAATTTCACTCATGAGATTCATTTTGTTAAAGGAGTCCTTGATCAGAAGTTTAAAATCAAAGACCTTGGGCAACTCAGATTTTTCTTGGGTATTGAAATTGCAAGATCATCCAAGGGCATTTTCATGAACCAAAGAAAGTATTCACTAGAATTATTGGAGGACACTGGTTTCTTGGCTGCCAAACCTTCCCTGGTCCCCTTTGATCCCAACCTCAAATTATCTCCTACTGAGGGTGCAGCTCTAGCAGACCCTACTTCTTATAGAAGGCTCATAGGCAGATTGATCTATTTGACTAACACAAGGCCTGACATTTCTTTTGCAGTTCAACATCTTAGTCAATATGTTTCTAATCCCCTGGATTCTCATTATCAGGCTGCCACTAAAGTATTAAGGTTTCCTAAATCTGACCCTACTAGAGGTGTTTTCTTCTCTGCCTCAAGTTCTCTCAAACTTTCTGCTTTTGGAGACTCTGATTGGGCTAGATGTCCAACAACCAGAAAATCCATAACTGGCTTTTGTGTCCTGCTTGGTTCATCCCTTATATGTTGGAAATCCAAGAAACAAAATAAGTGTCCAAATCTTCTACTGAGGCTGAATATAGAGCTTTAGCCTCTCTTACTTGTGAATTGCAATGGTTGCAATATCTCTTCAAGGATCTCATGACCACATTTCCAAATCCTGCCTCTGTATATTGTGACAGCAAGTCTGCCATCTATCTTGCTCATAATCCAGCCTTTCATGAAAGAAGCAAGCATATAGAGTTGGATTGTCATGTAGTAAGAGAGAAGATTGGCTCCAAGCTCATTCATCTGCTGCCTATATCTACTACTGCTCAGCTGGCTGATGCCTTTACCAAACCATTACATTCTCCAGCTTTCTCCTCCATTATGATCAAGTTAGGACTTTGTAGCCTCCATAGTCCAACTTGAGGGGGGATATTAGTTTACATTACATCTTTTTTGCCTTTGTAATACTGTTTTCATTTATTTCTAAATAGTGTAACTTTATTGCTGAGCTGGCTTGTGGTCATTGGCTCTCTTTCTCATTGTATATATTTACCTTATCTTTGTAATGTAATAGTTGAGCTGAATACAATAAATAAACATTTTCTCTCTTCATCTTCTTCGATGAGTATTGCAACTACTTTCTGTTATGCAATAACCGTTTTCTGTTACATGTATTTGGCCATTGTTGATATGAACCAAACCATATTGCACACAGTTCTAGAATCGAATCGAAATTGAAACCGAACCAAACCGAAACTGTAACCGAATCGAACCTGAAAATGAATAATATTAAATACAAGTTATAATTTCTTTTTATAAAAACAATTTAACGGATGGGTTCTTTAATAAATGGTTCCGTTTGGAAAAATTAACTTATAGCAGTTCTGTACGATTCGAAATTTCAAAATGGTATACCAAACCAATAATTATGGTTCAGTTTGGTTTGAATTAAATATAAACAGTTCGATTTAGTTAAAAGAAAATTTTAATTATAATTTAATTCAGTTTGGTTCAGTTTTCTCACTGAAACATACAATGAACACAACTCTTGCATGCAACCAGGTGAAATTGATTTTTCAATCCATAAGTAAATGTGAAAAGTTTATATACAGGAAGTTGGAGTTCTATACAGTTAGATAATCAAAATTATTCTGATTTTAACTGCACATCAAATAACATTGTTGTCACAAGACTTGAGCACAAAAAAATATAGGCTATGTTGAAATCTAATTAGCATTTTCTGGTTTGAATAAATCCTAATTTTTAGGGAGTAGTTATTTGAATCGTCGACTGGTATCCGGTTTCAGTTAAGTACCATGTTTTATGATGTTTATTAATTTAACATAAAATGTAATTTGAATGACGATTAGTGTTAAATAATATTTGAAATTTATATTTTGTTAATAATATATACAATTGTCAGTATATAATTAAAGAATAATATGATACGGCCCAGTAATCACGCGTATACTTGCAATCCCAACGACATGAATGACATGAGTTTGATTCTCACATGTGATGAATATTTATGTTTTATTATATATAATCCCTCACTATAATATCTACCATGCAAAGATGAATGTTTTATTATATAAAATCACGCGTATACTTGCAGTTTTTATTTTTATTTTTTTTTATAAGCAACAGTATATATTATTAGAATAATAATTTATATTTTAATTAATATTCACAAACTTGGTGACCAAGTTTGTTAGAGGGTATTTTAGTATTTTATTGTTGCTTTTGTAGCCCTAGTTTTTAGCTTATAAATAGGGTAGTGTAGATGTCATTCCAATCATTGTATCCTTATTATTTGTAGCCGTCATTCTCAATATAATATATTCTCTCCTTTTCATCACTATTTTTCACCTTGTACACCAACAATTTGTATCTAGAGCTCCGGTTCGGATCAACGGGAAAACACGAGAAACACGAGTGAAACGTGAGGATTTCTTGTGTGATTGAATTTTGGTTTTTGATTTGTGTTGAATCTTGAACGAAATTCTGATCGGAATCATAAATCTTTGATTCTGTGGGTTGGGAAACACTGTGTGTGGTAAGTTCTGAGTGTACTGTACAAGGTTGAAGATGATGAACGGCAACGGCGGCATGAACACCAAGCTTCTAGTATTTGATGGAAAAAACTGGAATCGTTGGATGATTCAGATGCGAGTACTGTTCGGTGCTCAAGATGTTCTAGATCTTGTCACCGAAGGTTACGTTCTGGTAGCAGCAGATGCGACGGAGGAACAGAAGAACGCGCAGAAGGATACAAAGAAGAAAGATCAGAAAGCATTGTTCTACATCCATCAATGTGTGGATGCGAATGTGTTTGAGAAGATTGCAGATTCAACGACGGCAAAGGCGGCGTGGGACACACTGGTCAGATGTTACGGTGGTGACGCATCAGTGAAGAAGGTGAAGCTTCAATCTCTACGTAAGCAGTACGAGAATCTCAACATGAAGAACAATGAGAAAGTTTCTGAGTACATCTCTAGAGTGATTCTGATCACTAATGAGATGAAGGCGTGTGGAGAAACTCTTTCTGAACAAGTAATCAATGAGAAGGTATTGAGATCCCTTACTCCTCAGTTTGATTACATTGTGGTAGCAATAGAACATTCTAAAGATCTAAGCACCATGAGAATTGAAGAGCTGCAAAGCAGTCTAAAAGCGCAAGAGTTGCGTCTGACTGAGAGAACTTCTGAAAGGGAAGTAGAGCAGCAGGCTCTGAAAGCAATTTCTGATAAGAAGCATCAGAAGCAGTCAAAAGCCAGGAGAAGATCTGATGGTGGTCAGAAGTCAGAAACCTCAACTTCTGATAGGCAAAAGAATGCTCAGAAGGGAAAAGAGAAGTATGACAAGAAGAAGATCCAATGTTACTGTTGCAAGAAGTTTGGTCACTTTGCTAGAGATTGTTGGTCAAACAAAGAAAGGAAGTCAGAAGAAGCAAATATAGCCAGAAGTTCTGATGATGAATCTGTGCTACTGATGGCTTCTGAATCTGATGATACGAACTTGACAGACTGGTGGTATATGGACACTGGCTGCTCAAATCATCTTACTGGAAATAAGAAATGGCTGGTTGATTTTGATTCTGAGAAGAGGACAAAGATCAGATGTGCTGATGACAAATATCTTAACGCTGAAGGTATGGGAAATGTCAGAGTTGTTCTGAATAATGGGAAAACAACATTGATTCAGAAAGTGTGGTATGTACCTGGCATCAAAAGCAATCTGATGAGCGTGGGACAATTAATTGAGAAAGGTTTTTCAGTTACCATGAAGGACAATCTTCTGAAGCTGTATGACTGTAATCAGAAGCTGATTATGGAGTCAGAACAGGGAAGGAATAGAACATTCAAGGTGAATGTCAGAACTTCTGACTCTGAATGTCTTAGTGCAACAAGTGTTGTGAAAGAAAGTGAGCTGTGGCACAGAAGATTTGGTCATCTGAATTTCAGAAGCTTAGAACATCTGAATTCGAAGAAGCTGGTGCATGGAATTCCTACAATTAAGAAGCCTGAGAAGTCATGCAAAGTGTGCATGGAAGGAAAGCAACCAAGATTGCCATTTGCGTCAGAAGTTGCTCTAAGAGCAAAACATGCCTTGGGAGTAGTACATTCTGATGTGTGTGGTCCTTTTCCAGTAGAATCGATCGGAGGGAACAAATACTTTGTGTCATTTGTTGATGAGTTCACAAGAATGACATGGGTATCCCTTATTAAGTTCAAACACGAGGTGTTTGCTGAATTCAAGAAGTTTCGAATGAAGGTTCAGAATCAGAGTGGTCAGACTCTGAAGATTCTCAGAACCGATGGTGGGGGTGAGTATAACTCCAAAGAGTTTCAGAAGTTCTGTGAGGAGAATGGAATTGAGCATGAGATTACTGCTCCTTACACTCCTCAACACAATGGTCTTGCTGAAAGAAGAAATCGTACTTTGCTTGATATGGTGAGAAGCATGCTGAAGGAGAAGAAGCTTCCTCAGAACTTGTGGGGAGAAGCTGTTGCCACCGCAACATATGTGCTCAACAGATGTCCAACGAAGAAGCTGAAAGAAATAGTTCCTATTCAGAAGTGGACGGGAGAAAAGCAAAGTGTTAGTCATCTGAAGGTGTTTGGTTCTGTTTGTTACAAACATGTTCCAGAAGCTAGAAGACAAAAGCTGGATGATAGAAGCAAAGTAATGTTACTGGTGGGATAACACAGTACGGGTGCGTACAAGCTTTATTGTCCAGAAACTAATAAAGTTGAGTTCAGCAGAGACGTTATTGTGAAGGAATCAGAAGTTTGGAATTGGGATAAGTCTCAATCTGATTCTGATGTGAGAACTTTTGAAGGAAGGTCAGAAATAAGAATTTCTGAAACTGATGGTGATTCTGACTCTGAAGGAGACTCAGAAGATGAAGGTGATTCTGATGATCCAGATTCTGATGATGATCAAGATTCTGGTGGTGATTCAGACTCTGGGAATATGCCAGACTCTGAAGGTGGTCAAGGTTCTGGAGGAAGTCAACCTTCTGAAGCAAGAACTTCTGAAGGAGAAACTTCTGGGGTTCAAGCATCCGGAGAAAGTTCTGAACGAGGTCAGAGGCCACAGAGAATCAGAAACATTCCAAGAAGATTTGAAGAGTTTGACATGCTGCAAGACACTGAAGTAGATTCTGAAGGTGAGATTATTCAGTGTGCCATGTTAGTAGACTCTGAACCTGTGAGTACAGAAGAGGCTCTCAAGCAGAAGTTCTGGCTAAAGGCCATGAAAGAAGAACTTGAGGCCATAGAAAGAAACAAGACTTGGAAGCTGACAGAACTTCCAAAGGACAAGAAAGCCATCAGCATCAGATGGGTTTTCAAGCAGAAGCTAAGGCCAGATGGATCAATTGGCAAATACAAAGCGAGGTTGGTAGCAAGAGGATTTCTGCAGAAACCTGGGCTGGATTATTCTGAAGTGTTTGCACTTGTAGCGAGACATGAAACAATCAGATTGGTGATTGCAATAGCTGCTAACAGGAATTGACCTCTGATGCATTTAGATGTGAAATCTGCATTTTTGAACGGTCTATTAGAAGAAGAAGTTTATGTGTCACAACCTCTTGGATTTGTGAAAAAGAATCAGGAAGGGATGGTGTATAGATTACATAAAGCTTTGTATGGATTGAAGCAAGCGCCCAGAGCTTGGAATCAGAAGATTGATTCATTTTTCAAGAAGCAGGGTTTTTAGAAATGTGAGATGGAATACGGTGTTTATGTTCAGCATATTTCTGAAGGCAATATGATTCTGGTGTGTTTGTACGTTGATGACATATTGCTGACCGAAAGTTCTGAACAAGAATTAGCTAAGTTCAAGAAGGTGCTGATGAATGAGTTTGAAATGACTGATCTCGGGAAAATGACATACTTTCTCGGGACGGAGTTCAGATATTCTGAGAAAGGTATCATTTTGCATCAGCTGAAGTATGAACGAGAACTTCTGAAGAGATTTAAGCTGCAGAATTGTAAGGCTGCTATCACACCTGCAGATACAAATCAGAAACTAGATTCTGATGGTGAGGATGTGGATGCTACAACCTTCAAACAGTTGGTTGGTTCTCTGAGGTATTTGTGTAATACCAGACTTGATATTTGCTATGCAGTTGGAATAGTTAGTAGATTCATGAGTAAACCTAAGTGGTCCCATTACCAAGCTGCTGTCAGGATTCTGAGGTATATCAAGGGAACTCTGAAGTATGAAGTGTTGTTCCCTTCTGGAAGAAAGACTGAATCAGAACTTCTGAGTTATTCAGATTCTGATTGGTGTGGAGACAGAGTTGATAGAAGAAGTACTTCTGGATACTTGTTTAAGTTTCTAGGAGGTTCTATTTCTTGGTGTTCCAAGAAACAATCTGTTGTTGCGCTATCAACCTGTGAAGCTGAATATATTGCAGGTGCTGTTACTGCTTGTCAAGATGTGTGGATTCTGAACTTGCTGGAGGATCTGAAGATCAAAGTTGACAAACCTCTGAAGCTGATGATTGATAACAAGTCTGCAATCAATCTTGCCAGAAACCCAGTGTTGCATGGGAGAAGCAAGCATATTGAGACCAAGTATCACTATCTGAGAAGTCAAGTTCATAATGGAGTGTTAGAAGTTCTGCACTGTAGCACCCAGAAGCAGTTGGCAGATGTTCTGACGAAGGCTATCAAGACTGGTCAATTTTTTCATTTAAGGGATGAAATTGGAGTGGTTAGTTTTGAGGAAATATAAATTAAGGGATGATATTAGAATAATAATTTATATTTTAATTAATATTCACAAACTTGGTGACCAAGTTTGTTAGAGGGTATTTTAGTATTTTATTGTTGCTTTTGTAGCCCTAGTTTTTAGCTTATAAATAGGGTAGTGTAGATGTCATTCTAATAATTGTATCCTTATCATTTGTAGCCGTCATTCTCAATATAATATATTCTCTCCTTTTCATCACTATTTTTCACCTTGTACACCAACATATATTATTAACAAGAGTTAAGCACGATCCATTGTGTCATTAAATATGTGTCTCCAATTGAATGCAGTTTGTATATTTACCGTTGTTAACATCATATCATTCAATTACCTAACAATTAAAAACATACAAAGAACATGCCTTTGCACTATCACTCAATGACAATAGTTGACCATAAAATCCACATAGAGATTAAGAAAAATCCTATTGTTTGTGTAGGTGTGATGAAAACCAAAATGAGTTAAGATAAATGCAAAATAAAATCATATAGTAATCTGCCGAAAATCATTTAGAACCACAACTGCTATAGAAAAATAATATGATAAGTAAATCAGAAAGAACTATTATGGATAGCTATTAGCCAGTTATGTCAGCTTTGATCTAAGAGCTAGTTTATTATGATATATAAGTTAAGTAAATCAGAAAGAACTATTATGGATAGCTATCAGCCAGTTATGTCAGCTTTGATCTAAGAGCTAGTTTTTTATGATTATAGGATAAGTAAATCAGAAAGAACTATATAATATTTTCTCCATAAATTTCCACCATAAACCATAAGTTGCAGAACTAAAAAATCAACACATTAGATAACATTTTATTTATATGTGAATTATCATGACATACTTTTTTAGTGATGCATATTGTGCATTGCATCTTAATATCCAAACAAATTACAATATTTCAGATGACAAAGATTGAAGATACTGAAGGAGAAGACTAAAAGGGTTTGGGTGGTATTTCCAGCACGAAGGCTCCCTTCCAACATTTCCACCACTTTATGCATTGATGGTCGATTCGAATGACTGGTTTGGATGCACCATAAATTTACCACTGTCATTTTTCTTGCCATTTCTTCATCAATATCATTGTTAATACACCTGTTCTGGACTGGACCAATGGCTAGACATGATCCAATCCGCTTCCGCTCCAGAGCGGTCCAAATTGCCTAAGTCCAATTCACAAAGGGGCAAAAGTTACCTTTCTGCCACTCCAACCGGGCAAGGAACGCATCGTTCCTCCCTGGAATTACTGCCCGTTATGCACGGCTTCACTGCTCCCCGAACAGTTAAAGGCAGATGCCCGAAACTATGCTTATGCCCGACATAACGGCTAGTTTCGGGCACTTTGCCCGACATAACGGCTAGTTTGGGTAGTTACCTATTCTTCGGAAAAACGATTATTTCGCCCCGAAAATAGGACCGTCGGCCACGCGCTGAGAGCTCTATATAAACCCTCTCACTTGAGAGGGTCAGGTATCGAATATTCACTCTACAAACTAATATTTTGTACTTGTCCCTTTTCTCTAACCCTTTATTACTTGAGCGTCGGAGTACCTTGCAGGTACACCTCCCTCCTCTCCATACGACCAGCATCCTGCACTTGGTGGTCCACTTCTACAGGATCTGATCCAGCTTTCACGATCAACACCTAAGTCCAAAATCTTGATTCAATTCAAGACGCTTGTAAATCCAGTGTGGAAAGTATAACTCGCTAGAACAATCAACTTCAACCTTAATGTTTTTTCTTCGTCCAACCATCTCTAAAACCATCATTCCATAGCTGTAGACATCTGATTTATGTGAGACACCTCCAAAATTTCTGAAAATCAACTCTGGAGCAATATATCCAGGTGTTCCTCTCGCGCCGAAATGGATACAATGCTTTCTATTCTTGGACATATTTTGGCAAGTCCAAAATCAGAAATTTTTGGACAAAAATCAACATCTAGTAATATATTATGAGGCTTTATGTCAAAATGTAATATTCTAGTGTTGCAGCCTCTGTGCAAGTACTCTAATCCATGAGCAACGCCAATTGCAATATCATACAATGTTTTGCAATCCAATTGGAGATCATCCTGCTGTGGATTTTTCTTTCTGAACAAAATAAATGATGGAGTGAAGTTCTATGTCCTTATACAGTAAGCCAACAACATCAGCATTGCAAACCAATAGTCACCATGGCTGCTGGATAATTGAGAGTTATTTGAAAAGACAACAGAAATGTTTAGTGTAAGAAAATAATTACTTTGTTTTAACAAGTAATGGATTCTATAAATAAACAAAATTTGCATTTTTATGTTGGCCGAAATAAATTTTGGTTTTCTTCAATAAAGTTCACGTTGTGACATATTGATGAACTTTCACATTCAAGATCAACGAATTAGAAGGCGTGTGCTGAAAGTTATGAAAACAGTACATTACCTATACTCAGTTTAACTTTCCAGCTCAACCCTTGTTTCTTACTAATTGCGGCTACAATTAGAGAAAACTAATCAGATTTGACATTTGAAGATAAAGCTGTACAGATAAAATGAAAGTTGTAGAGAAAACTAATCAGTTTAACCTATACCATTTGCACAATAAAACCTTCCGTTGCTGTCAAGTTGACACCGTCCTCTTTGGTTGTAGTGACAATTTGAACATTCCTCTGTTAGGTTTACTTGAATTGGGATATCAGCCGTTACGAAAGTAAAAGGGTCGTCGGCGTCAGCAAAGTCTTTAGCTGGAAGCATGGCCTTTGTACAAGCTGTAAAAGGACTCCGAGATGTATTATCATGATTATTGTAAGGTTCGTAGTAGAAATCATAGAGAGGGCAGTTTGTATGCATAAGCATATATTTTGGAAGGTTTACATGGAGGGAACTGTTGCACATGAACAAGGTTACATGAATTTCTATTTGTAAAGAAAGAAAGTGAGAGGTTGGAGGAAGAGTATAATTATATTTGAAAGCTTCACAACTTTTGTTTTGCAGCAGTTTGTAAAAATTCATGTCTCTGAAAACACAAGTACTAGTAGCATTACCACCGTGAGGATTTACAACTCCAACCTCAAACCATTTCCCTTTATCCTGAAATTGGATCATTTCGGGCTTCAATGGATCATGACAATTATGTATTGGCAATAAGCCACAATCCTGGCGCTGTGTTGTAGTGAAAGGGAAGCTGATATTGCCAAGATATCCACAACTAAATGAAGTTGGACAATCTTCTTGGTACCCATTACCAAGTAGCATAAATTGAGAAAACAAAAGGAATAAAACTTCGTGAACTAAGCTCATCATGAATAACCAATTAAGCTAAAAAATTTGATAATATAAGCCACGTATAATATAGTTGCTTAGTTGACTTGGACATTGACTGACGGTAAGAAGACTTGGCCCAATGACTAATCAACTATTTATATTACTTGATTTTTTTACCACATTGCCACCTTCTGAAATAAAAATATCCAAAATGCCACGAGTTGAAAAAAAATTACCAATCTGTCACGTTTTGGGTTTGGGCTCGTCCTTCCATTGGACGACCCAATGATGAATTTTGGGGCCTTCAAGGGTTCGGCCATTGGTTGGCCGACCCATTGAGTGGGTTTTTTTTTTTAATTTAATATTTTAAAAGTTAAAAATATATATAAAAAATATTAAATGTTTTAATAAATAATAGAATAATATTAAAAATATAATAATATTTTTTAATTAATATTATAATTAAATTTATTATTATGAAAGCTCGACCACTCATTAGGCGAGTTCGTCCTTTCGTTGGCCGAGTCGGAAATATTTTAATATTTTTAATTTTTTATATAAAGCATTGTTTTGGGTTCCTCTAGATCTCAGATCATCTCAATCCATTGCTTCATTTCTGTTTTAACAATTTCAACAAAAATGGAGTATTTTTATGATCCAAATACTCCTCTCACCAAAAGAGATGATGTAGTGATTTTTTCTCATGTGAAGCTACCGTTGAAGATCCGATTGTGGAATACACTCAAGTTCGAGCACTTTCAGAGAAGCCTGACCAGATGGTTAGAAGGAGAAATTCCTGAAGGGGAAAAGATAAAAAAAATTGAAAGGCAAGTTAAAGATGGAGATGGGAAGGCCTGGAAAAAAGTGAAAAGTGATTTAGATTGTGTTATGATGATGTGTGGAGAAGCAAACATTGTCCTGATGGTCTTAATAGCCTCCTAGGAATGTTTAGATTTTAAATCGTTCTTATGTTTGTTGTCTTGTTTGTGTGGGTGCGGTTTATGTATTTTGATATTTTCGATTGTTCAATGAAAGTTGTTTCGGTAAAGTGATGGTTTTGCTAATTGAAAAATGCACGGTTTAATTTAATTGAAATCCCACAAAAGTAAAGTTACAATAATCGAAAGTTTAATAAAAAACGAACAAGTTAATCTAGACGGGCCTATTTGACGGGCCCGTAACATTCGAACATTTTCTACGCATATGACCAATTTCGACAAATCCCACATCTTCTTTTTTCTTTCTCAGGATCGTCCATTTCGGTTCTAATTCTTGTACTATTTGGACGCCCTTTCTTATTCCTCCGCATCGTGTCGTCATGGCAAAGAGTAAAACCATCATAAGTCGGCCAATTCTCGTGGTGTGGAAGTCCAAGGAAGCTCTCTTTGTAGACTTTGAAAACAGTCAGAACTTTGAAAACATCTGGTATGTGGAGGTTGTGGTCCTGTCGTATACTAGCACATGCTGCGATGACATGGGAGCACGGTAAATGAAATACTTGAAACCTCCCACAATCGCACGATCCTCTCCTGAGATCAACACCAAAAGTACCTAATGGTCGGCCATCGTTTTGATTAATCCTTTCAGCAACCATAAAACAAAATCTTTCGCGATCGAATTAGATGACATTATGGCTGCTAAATTTACGCACTTCGTCGACCATTCCCTTGTTACAGTTATCAGTGAAAATTTGACCGGATGCCAACATTTTGGTCCAATCATGTCCTCGTTTTCCAAACAGTGATCCCAGACGATAAAACGTAGACTTGACCAGTGCAGTAATAGGAAGGTTTCAGGTAGCCTTAAAAACCGAGTTCGTCGCTTCAGCCAGATTTGATGTCATGTGCCCCCACCGTTGTCCTCCGTCAAACGCCCTCGCCCACTTTTCTCTGGGAATATTGTCTATCCACTCCAAAGCTGCTTTATTTGTTTTCCGTATTTCACCCCGGTAGTAGTTAAATGTTGCCGCATTCAATGCATATCCTGTAGCAAAAATGATAAGAAAAATTATTCAATAAAACATATGACAAACAATTAGCCAATTAATACTTATATAATCATAAACATATGAAGATGTAGGCATACCCATGTTGCCAACTATTTTCTTTAGTTCTTTGTCCCGGAACTCACGCATGAAGTTTTGCGTAATGTGTCTGATGCAGTAGCAATGTGAAGACGGAGGATACTGCCATCTATTTTCGGGATCATCGTAAGCACTCTTGATTGACGGATAATGGTTGACGGTAAATAATTTCATGCACCGAGCGTTGCACTTTTTTCCCAATGCGTTCTCTTAGATGAATAATATCAGAATCACGATGAATTTTGAACATCACCGTTGTTGTATTGTTGAAAGAAAAACCAGCAATTTGATCTGTGAAAATTGAACCACCATAATGCATGGCAACCAATGTATTTCTCTCTGCCATTGATATGATAATTTTGAGCAGATAGTGTAAGTTGATACAAACAATACTAGATAGGAAAGAATATATAAAACGTCATGGCAGTATGGGGTCGTCAGTCCAAAGGACGAGCTAGCAGGTGAAACAGTATAGGGTCGTCCTTCCATTGGACGAACCCATGAAGCATTCACGTGCGAAGAGTATAGGGTCGTCCTTCCAATGGACGAACCCATGCAGAATATTTAAAGGCACGTCCTTCCAAGTGGCGTGCAGCACGGGCCAGTGTGTTTTCATTTCAAGGCAGAATCTTTGCTGCCATATTATCTTCTCAGCTAGTTATTAGGGGTGCAGGAATAGCTTTGCATGCATACCATTGACCAAAGGGTTTTGCATGGCACTGCATTATTGTGTGCATGGGTTGGTTTATAAATACCACCTATTCTGTTAATTGAAACATATCTAAATCAATACATTATATCATAAACATTTCATCAATTAAAATCATAATGTTGTGGATGGGAGAGACGCACCGTGGAACACCGGCTAATGTTGCCGCACGTGTAAGTAAATTTCCTTTTATTATTAAATCATTATGATTGTGATATTTTTTTCGTAACCCAATATTTTGATTTTTTCTTATGTTTGAAATAGCCTGATGCAGAAAGATTTAGGTTGCATTCTCATGCTATAGATGCACCAAATGACACAATCAAACCATATCTGGCGCAAGCAGGTTTTGCAAAAGTTGCAGAAGTAAGCACAATCAAAGTTGATTCTAGTCTCGTGCTTGCGATGGTGGAAAGATGGAGACCCGAAACACATACTTTTCATCTCCCAACCGGTGAATGTACCATCACTTTGGAGGACGTAAGTATGTTATTTGGTCTCCGTGTTAACGGTAAGGCAGTAAATGGTCTTACTCAAGTAGGTAGTGACGTATATTCCGAACACTTGGGTATTGAACCTTCAACAGCCGATAGAAATAAAGGTTGTGTTAAAATTGTTTGGCTACAATTTGTATTAGCAGACTTAAATAAAAAAGAAACGCCATCTGATGCGGACAACCTTCTCCATGCAAAAATTTATATATTACTACTCGTAGCTAAAGTATTGATGCCAGACAAGAGCCATAACTTTTTACATTCTTCTTGGATACCCTTGGTGGGAGATTTAGATAAATGCAACGAATATAGTTGGGGCTCTGCTTGCTTAGTTACATTATATAGACATATGTGTAAAGCAACTAGGGTAGGGGTAAAAAGCATTGGAGAATGCATGCTCCTACTATGTGCTTGGACGTATTGGCATATACCACTAATTGCTCCCGAAAGTTCCTTCGAGATAAATCATCCATACGCAAAAAGGTAAATATTAATGACACTTTCTTTTCTTTTGTACGAATTTATACTGAGGCAATCTTTTCTTCCCATTTTATCTCATTTTTTTAAAACTGCAAGATTTGCGAGACGAGACATGGCTTACCAAAAAAACCCTCGTCACCACATCCAAGGATATAGATTCGCACTAGATAGATTGAGGGGAGACGATGTAAGTTTGTTACCATCTTCATTCTATACGTCGCTGATAAAATCTATTTTCATACTTTAACTATTATATTTTCTGTAACAGTTTATTTGGAGGCCCTACCCAAATTACCCAGAATACGTGCTAGAGGATTGCCAAATTTGGAGCACGACCACTTATATTATCAGTTTTTATATTGTCGAAATGCATCATGCTGATAGGGTTAAAATGCAATTTGGATTTCAACAAGATATCCCTTCTGAGCCTAGATGTCTACGCCAACACCATGAGACTGAAATGCCAAATACATGGGGAGACCATTGGCGCCATGTAAATAGAGAAGAGAACAAAGAGTGGAGAAACAGAAAAAAATTGACCTTGAAAGGTAACATGGTTACTGGTAACTATGTTCATAGCGTCGCATATATGCAATGGTATTTATCCATTCCATTTATGCATGCTTCTCAAGCCCAGTTCCTCGATGATCCCCGTCAGTATGCATCCTCTTCATCACAACAAAGAGCCTCGCCCTCCATGCAGGAGGAAATCCCCCAGATGAACCCCTCGCAATTTCAATCTCAGACTTCTTTTAACCCCCAAACCACATACCACCATCCACAACCCACACAACCTCAACCGACATTTCAACGCACTCAGACCACACAACAACACACATTCTTTGGCACCTCCTCTCAACAACCAACGCCATTCACCCCCACCCCTCAAGGAAACTTCTACTACCACCAAGAATACCAACAACAAACAACACTTCAACCATCCTTCCAATTCACCTCAATCCCACGACCTATCTTTGATTCCTCTTACCCCCCATCCCAACAACAACCCTTTAACCCTTCTTTCTCTCAAGCCACTTCTACCTACCGCATTGACGAAGTTTATTACCCTCCCATCCAACAAAGCCCTCCCACCGCCTTCGACTTACCATCCCAGTCAGTCCCCAATTATCTCCTTACTGATGAACAACTCATGGACTGGCCAGGTTTCTCAGTTACGGATGTTCCTATCGTCGATACATCACATCAACCAGAAAATGTATGCGACGACGAGGGTGTAGCAGAAGATGAGGGTGTAGCTGAAGATGTAGAGTTGTCTTCCGACTCTACTCCATCGCCAACAAGACGACAACCAGACATGGGAAGGGGAAAACGTGTGATTTTTCCAAAAAAATGTGGAACTGGGGGTCATTTGTTTAGACAAAAATGATATATCTTCACCCAATAATATTAATAAAATTTATGATATTTATAATTTTATTTAATAATTATGTTATATTAATTATTTAATTAAATATTGTAAAATATATTTAATTTTAATTTAAAATTAATTATAATATTTATTCAATAATATTTTAAAACATAAAAATAGTTTATTCTTTTTCAAACCAATTACATATATTAAAATATAATATAACAATTATTTTAAATTAAATTTAAAAAAAAAGACCGTTCAATGGGTCGGCCAACCAATGGCCGAACCCTTGAAGCACAAAAAAAACATCATTGGGTCGTCCAATGGAAGGACGAGCCCAAACCCAAAACGTGGCAGATTGGTAATTTTTTTTCAACTCGTAGCATTTTGAGTATTTTTATTTCAGAAGGTGGCAATGTGGTAAAAAAATCTACATTACTTTCACTCTGCATCACGTCAACACGGTGTACCAGACTTATTCAACAGATTTGTTAAATATAGTTAAAAGGTTTCTTTTTTACTTTTACTTTTTCTTTCTCTTGTATTTTTTTCCTAACTATCCTCACACATACAACTCCTTGTGCTTAACAAATAAAATTAAATAAAAAAAGACAACAAAAAGGGTATATGCCAAAAATACTTTATGAAAAATTGAATTTTCAACGATTTGTTCAAAATATCATGAACTGAACAGAATTGTTAAATCGAACCGAACTGAAATTAAAATAATTGAACCGTTATGTTTGGTTAGTGAATCAAACCATATTGCACAAACAGTTTTTGAATCGAATTGAAATTGAAACTGAACCAAACCAAAACTGTAACCGAATCGAACCTTAAAATGAATAATGTTAAAAACAAGTTATAATTTCTTTTTATAAAAACAATTTAACGGTTCGGTTCTTTAATAAATGGTTCAGTTTGGAAAAATTAACTTATAACATTTTTGTACGGTTCAAAATTTCAAAACGGTATACCAAACCAATAATTATGGTACAGTTTGGTTCAGAGTAAATTGAAACGGTTCGATTTAATTAAAGTAAATTTTAATTATAACTTAATTCGGTTTGGTTCAATTTTCTCACTAAAACATACAATGAACCGCCTATGTACAACTCTTGCATGCAACCAGGTGAAACTGTTTTTTCAATCCATAAGTAAATGTTAAAAGTTTATATATAGGAAGTTGGAGTTCTACATAGTTAGATAATCAAAATTATTCTGATTTTAACTGCACATCAAATAACATAACTACTAGTCTACTACCGACACTAATCTTAACCCTTCAAGCTTAACAATTAGGTAGACCTGCTGAACAATCTTCATATGCCTAAAAGCTCAGTGCAGGCCTATAGTACTTGATTGTGAGATTCATGTTAGATTAATTATTTAATTAATTAAATGGATTTAAATAATCAATTATTAATTAATTATAGTATGGTCAATTGTTATTAAATATAAAGTGTTTTTAGAGAGATGGTCTCCGACTTCTCTCTAACCTGAGGGAACATCTTTTTTGCTGGAGTTTTTTTCCCGGGGTTTCCTTCATGGCGTGGATTAAGGTTAACAATAAGAGATCTTTTAGGAATACTGCAAAATGGGATATTTTTCCATTTGGGGGTGGGATTTTGGGGGCTGAATCAAAAGGTTTGTGTTCCTTCTTCATTTTCGAGTTCCCGGACAGAATCAAGGCGAGAGATTTGTTCGTCTTGTTCGGTTGCATTGGTAAGGTTTTCGAAGTGGTGATTTCGCCGAGAAGAAACAAATTCGGGAGGAGGTTCGGTTTCATGAGATTTCTTGAGGTGGAGGATGTCCGGGTGTTGGGTATTAAACTTGATAACGTGATGGTGGACGGAAGAAAAATACACGCTAATCCACCTAGATTTGAGAGGGATTCGAAAAAGAGTATGGAGAAGTTGCAGAAGGATTCATCTTCAAGGTCGTTGGTTTCGCAGAAAGAAAGGGCGGATGTTGTCCCTTGGGCGAAGAAGGATGCTTCGCATCTGCATGCACTCTCTTTATCATATGCCGAAGTTGTTCGTGTTAGCCCGAAAGTTACACCAGTTAAGTTACAGTTTTCCTCGATTGCCGGGTGTCAGCGACAGGATGAAGAAAGCTTTCGTTGGGATCACTCACTCTCCAGGTATGCCTTATAATATTCATAGGATCCTGGAGACGGAAGGAATATTTTACATAAAAGCAACTCCATTGGGTTCTTGCCTTTGTCTTCTGGAAGAAAAAGAACAGGGAGCCATGAAAGATATCATCAACGATGCTAGCTTTTGGTGGAAACAGTGGTTCAACTCTATTAGGGAGTGGAGGGAGACAAATATTGACGATGAGAGGGTGATGTGGATTCGCATTTACGGTGTTCCATGCCATGTGTGGTGTCCGGAGTTTTTTGAGTTTTTCGCGAATTCGTTGGGGAGCTATATTTGCACCGATGATAATACGTCTTTGGGGATGAAGATGGGCTTGGCAAGAGTTGTAGTGAAAGTTCATGTTTCTTTTGTCTTAACAGAGCAATGTGTTATAGAGGTTGATGGTTGTGATTTTACTCTGGTTTTGAGAGAAGATACATATGGTCCAATGCAAGTCGTTCTTCCTCCGGTGGTTAACAAGATTGTTGAAACAGAATCATCCTCGTTCGATTCTGATGCTGGTGTTCTCAAAGAGAGTGGTGGTGATGGTTCGGAGGGAGAGGATTTTTTCCTGGACTCGGTTCCCGATTCTTTGGCAAGTCCTATCCTAGATAAGGTAGGGGTGGCAGATAGAGTTAGGGGGACAGGTAATGATGCGGGCTCTGAGTGTCGTAGGTTCAGCAGAAACGTGGATAAAGGGATCTCTTTGAACTGCACGAATTGCACGAATGGGGATAAAAGTTCTTTTGACGAGGCAATCTGTTTGCTAAAATAAAAGCAGCAGAAGTCTATGAATAGCAGCGATAAAGCTGCTGTGAATATCTCTTCCCAAGAATGCAAAAGGTTGGAGACTTTGAACTCTTCGGTCAATGCTGAAGATTTTGGTGGTGGGGCCCAAGGTTATAATAAAGTCCCTCGTAAACAAATATGGTTCAAAAACTTGGATGGGCTTAGTGGGCCTTGTAGGATCAAAAGTAATAGGAGGCCCACGAAGAGTATTGGGAGAAGAACTTCGGTGCTAACGGAGTCGCAGAATACTGTTGGTGCTGATGGTGTGTTTCCAAAGGCGGATTCGCAGGTAGTCAGGTTAAGTAACATTGGTGTGTCGGTTCCTCGTTTTCATGGTGAATATTCGGAGGAGTCGAGTATAGTCAGGAACAATACAAGATTATGGGAAAATATGAACTCAAGGGTGGGGGACAAGTTGTGGGAGGCTTTAGTCAATCTTGGAGTGGCGGTGTCGGAGTCAAAAATGGATTATGTTGCCAAACTAGATGAATTGGAGAGAGGCAACAGGGAAGCAATAGAAGGTGGGATGGTTAACAGTGTTTTGAAGAAATGATTATAGGTTCTCTTAACATCAGAGGGGGAGGTAGTTTGCTGAAGAGGAAACGGGTCAGTATGACTATCTCAAAAGGCCATGCGGATCTTTTTCTTATTCAAGAATCTAAACTTCAGTATGTTTCAGAGGAGATTGCCAGAAGTTTTTGGGGTGGAGGTGAAGTTTGGCGGTCATTCTCAAGTGCTATTGGATCTTCAGGGGGCCTCATTATTTTGTGGAGTTCTAATCTGGAGGTGTTGGGAAGTTTTAGAGGGGACGGTTACATTGGAGTGAAGTTGATGTGGAGACAACATATCTTTTATGTTATCAACGTGTACTCTTCGTGCGAATTGAGTTTGAAGAGGAAGCTGTGGAAAGATCTTGTTGAATTAAAATCCAGTTTTGTCGATGGAAATGGTGTATCGGAGGTGATTTTAATGCTGTTACTAATCAGGGGAGTGGATAAGAAGGTCGGAGTTTAGCAGGTCGGTCGAGTCGAAGGGGTTCTCGGACTTTATTTTCGACTGTAACTTGATTGACGTTCCTTGTAAGGGGAAGAAATTTTTGTGGTTTAGCGGAGATGGGTTATCGATGAGTAGAATAAACTGCTTCCTTATTTCTGAAGGGGCTATTCTTAGTTGGGGGGTTGTCGGCCAATTGATCGGTATGAGGGATATTTCGGACCACAGTCCGGTTTGGTTATTGGTGGATTCTTCCGATTGGGGTCCGAAACCGTTTAGGGTGAACAATGCGTGGTTTAATGATAAGAATTTCATTCCTTACGTAGAAAAGGAATGGAAGGGTTTAGTAGTTCAAGGGAGGAGTGATTTTGTGCTTAAAGAGAAGCTTCGTCTTCTTAAAGTTAGTCACCGTCGGTGGAACGTGGAAGTTTTTGGTAAATATGACTTGGAAGTAGACAAGGGCATGAAGGGGATTAATGAAGGGGACGAATTTTTAGCTTATTGTGAGGAATCGCAAGTGAATTCAATCATTGAAACTCGTAAGGAGGCAACTAGCCGGTTTTGGACAAATTTGAAAATTAAGGAAAATATGTTGATCCAAAAGGCTAGGTTGAAGTGGTTAAATGATGGAGATGAGAATAGTAGATTTTTCCATAGTATCATGAAAGAGAGGAGGAGACGTAACTACGTAGGTTCCATTTTGACGGAAGGTGGAATGGTGGACTCGGTTAAGGGGGTGAAGAAGGAAGTTTTTGACCACTTTGCGAGGAAGTTCTCGAATCCTGAGATTGATAGACCCAATCTTGATGGTGTTCGGTTCAATTCTATTTCTTTTTCGGAGAAAGTGTTGTTGGAAGCTCCTTTCTCTGAGGAGGAGATAAAGGATGCGATTTGGAGTTGCGGTGGATCCAAGAGCCTCGGGCCTGACGGTTACTCTTTCAATTTTATCAGGAAATGTTGGTTTTTCTTAAAAGTTGATTTCACTCGATTCTTCTTGGATTTTCATCAAGGGGCTGCTTTATCCAAATCCATAGTCTCCTCGTTTTTAACTTTGATTCCTAAATGTGATAATCCGTTACGCCTCGATGACTATAGGTCGATTTGCCTTGTGGGCTGTCTTTACAAGGCTTTGTCTAAGCTTTTAGCTTCCAGGCTGAAGCAGGTTCTGAATTCTATTATTTATCCTTGCCAAACTGCTTTCGTTTCGGGCCGGCAGCTACTTGACGGGGTCTTAGTGGAAAACGAGTTGGTAGATTTTGCCATCAAGGAGAAGAAACAATGTACCCTCTTCAAAGTGGATTTCGAAAAGGCTTACGATAAAGTCTCTTGGGGATTTTTAAGATACATGTTGAGAAGAATGGGGTTTGGTGATACTTGGATGGGATGGATGGAAAAACTGATTTTTTCTAGTAAGATGTCTGTGTTGGTCAATGGCAGCCCCACGAAGGAGTTCGAGGTTGTGAGAGGTCTTAGGCAAGGAGATCCGTTGTCTCCGTTTTTATTCGTTATGGCCGCCGAGGGATTGTCGGGGCTGATTCGGAATTCGGTGGTTTTGGGAGATTACGCCAGTTTCAACATAAATAGGAAGTGCTTCGTGAATGTTTTACAATACGCGGATGATACTTTATTGGTGGGGGATGGTGGATGGAGACACTTGTGTGCTATCAAGGCGGTGCTTAGGGCTTTTGAATTAGTCTCGGGCCTTGGTATTAATTATCACAAAAGCAAACTTATCGGTATAAACGTTAGTGACAGTTTCCTCGAGGCTGCGGCGTACTTCCTCTCTTGCAAAAGAGAATCTCATCAATTCTCTTTTCTAGGTATTCCGATTGGGTCCAATCCTAGGAGGATTGCTTCGTGGAAGTCGTTGCTTACAAAATTTGGTAAAATACTTTCCTCGTGGCATGGCCGGTTTTTGTCCTTTGGTGGGCGAATTACTCTTATTAAATCGGTTCTTAATAGTTTGTCCATCTTCCATCTCTCCTTCTACAAAGCTCCGACATCTATTTGGAAGGAGATGATGAGAATTCAAGGTAGATTCCTTTGGGGTGGTTCGGTTCATAAACGGGGATTGCATTGGATTAAGTGGAATGAGCTATGTTTACCCCTCATTAATGGCGGTTTCAATTTGAAGAGGTTGGACGGATTCAACGAGGCCCTCCTTCAGAAATGGAGATGGAGAATTATTGTTGGCTCAAATGACTTATGGTTTCAAATGCTTAAGGCTAGATATGAAGATATTAGGTTGATGATGTGGGGGGGGGGGGGTCGCGAATGTGAGCAAGGGGTATTCCTATTCTTCTTAGTTTCTGGATCTCCTTTCTTTCTGTAAGAATATGCAGGAAGATTGTTTGGTGGACAATTGTAGAGTGGCTTTGGGTAACGGCTATGGTTCTTCTTTTTGGAATTTTGACTGGACTGGCGGTGGCCTGCTGTCGCGTCTGTTCCCGGCCGAGTTCTCAGCTTCGAGGCTACAGAATGTTTCGGTAGCGGCAATGGGAGGGTGGGTGGATGGATAGTGGAGATGGGGGGATTTGGGAATAATGGCTCAGAATTTCGATGAATCTCTGCAGGTCCAATTGGTGGCAGGCTGGATTTTTCAGAATTCAGCTGTTTCTTTTTTTACTGGGGCGAGAATTAATTATGCCGAAGATTCGACTTCCAGAGCTTGTGCTGCTGGCAGTGTTTATCTGTCGGATAGTGGTTCCGGTTCTGAAGGGACTGCTAAATCCCAGTCTGCAGTGGTGGAATCTGGTTTGGAGGGTCCTGGTGTAGGGTCCTGGTTTGCTGCTGTGGACTCGGTTGTTTCAAATATTATAGGTACCTTGGACGGTTCAGAGGAGGTGGTTAACTCTATTCGTAGTTACTTGCTGCCGTTTCACCCGAAGTGTGATGCAAAGGACTCTGTGTCGTGGCTGTTAGAGGATGACGGAGTTTTTACGGTTTGTTCTTACTATGTTCTTGCTTCCTCTCGTTTTACTCCGTTGGGTCCTTTAAATCGTTTTGATTCAGCTCCGGAGTTGGTTTGGAAAGCGTCGGTGCCTATCAAAATCAAAGCTTTCGGATGGCGTTGTTTCTTGAACAAATTACCAACGAAGGATTCACTGTTAAATAGAGGTATAATTAGTGATTACAACGACACATTTTGTCCCTTTTGCAATTTGGTGCCCGGAACCTTACAACATGTTTTGCTTAAGTGCTCTGTTGCTAGATTGGTGTGGTTAGATATATCTAATTGGATTGGTAGTTCTAATAGAGTCGATTCTGAAGTTAAGGGTAGTTTTATTCAATGGTTCACTTATTGCAAATCGAGATACTTCTTGGAAGGTAAAGAAAGTAGCGTTTGGTTGGCGGTTTGTAGGAGTATTTGGTTGGTTAGGAACAACATTATATTTGGTCATGAGACGTGGAACATTTTGGATATTGTTTGGAAGGTTAAACTTTCTTTATGGAGATGGTCCTTTGCGGGGGAAATTACTCACCCCAACTGCAGCTTATACGAGTTCGACAAGAATCCCTTGTTTTATTTGTCTTAAGTGCATTTGGTTTGTAATCTCTTTTTCCTTTTAGGCGAGCTTTTTTAGTCTCGGCCTCTCTGTTTTTGTATCCAGGTGGAGTACCCTTTGTACTCGTTATTTAATATATCACTTGCTTACAAAAAAAAATTGTTATTAAACACTAATTATTTATGAATTATTTGATTGGGTTTTGTGCCTGAATGGACCGTGATGAGTTGGATCATTCAGTTAAGTCCAATGAGAGGTCCCTGTCCTCAGCCGTGTAGCTATTTAAGTGTCGCCCCATTAGACAATTAACATACTCTAAAAAAAAACCTAAACGACAATGAGGGTAGTAATTCTCTCATATTCACTCTTCCGACAACCGTCTCTTAAATCCTACAAGATACACCGTTCTTATCATTGTTGGTCATAATTGATTATTGTTTGATTAAATGATATGCTATAATTTGTGTCTATTCGATTACGTTAAATCCTTCCATTGGTATCAAAGCCTGGTTGATACATTTTATAGCTATTGCTTGAATTATATGATTTGAATTGGTGTATGGTTTCTGATCGTACCTGGATCAGACAGTATCTGGTGGCCAACAACGTCGTCTGGACTTCAGCTCCGGTGAGGTTGAAAAACGCCGGGGGGGTGTACCTGCAAGGTACTCCGACGCTCAAGTAAGGTAACGGTCAGAGAAAGAGCAAGTACAAGAGAAGAAGGTTAGAGTGTAAAGAAGCGAGTAACCTGACCCTCTCAAGTGAGAGGGTATTTATAGAGAGCCCCCGGCGCGGGGCCAACGGTCACTAGCACTGGGCTGGATTGCCAGGCCCAATCCAAGTAACTGTCAGGGCTTACGTGGCGTAGTGAAGACCAGCACGTGGTCTTCGCCCTAGGGTAACCGCTTCTAGATCTCCAGAATTAGGGCAGACCGATTCCATCGGGAGTGGGTGGTTACATGAGAACGTGTCCTCATGGGGAGGAGTCATGTGTGTCGGGGAGAGACGGGTCCTTGCGGGGAGGACTTTTATGTGCAGAAGGAGATGGATCCTCGGGGGAAGGAGCACCTGAGTGTCGAGGAGGGGCGAGCTCGGAGAGACTTAGCGCCTCTGCCCGACGCTCTATGCCGCGTGTGCCCGAACACCGCCGAGGTGTGCGTGTGCCTGACACTATTGAGGTGGGCCTGTGCTCGACGCTGGTTGTGACAAGACGCCTTTGTTGGGCCACCCCAGGACGTGTGGGTTGGGCATGCTCGATTAAGGAGCTGACCCCAGCCCAGTCCAGAACAGGAGCCCCCCAAGTCGTTGCTCTGAGGTATCAGGGTAATGACTTTAGGGTCAGCATTATGTCGGGGACGTGACCAACCAGGGGAAGGGACTCTAAACAAGGAACAGTTGGTAAACCGGGCAGAAAAAAATAGATCTGCTCGTGCTAGTCTGGCCGCAGATGGACGAAGTCGCGGTGATACGAGGAGTCTGAACCGAGGTGAACGAAAAGACGTGTTGGGGAATGAAAAGGCGTGCCTGGGGAAACGTGTGCCACGTGTCACCCCTCATCATTGCCTAGGGCGGCTAGGCTAGGGTAGCGTAATCGATTGCCTAGGAAATCCTCGAGTCTCGTGAGGAGCCTATAAGAGGGGCCGAGTTCGTGCCAGTTGTACGTTTCCATCTTTTTCGCTCCTCTCTTCTCTCTATCTCCTAGCTGCTCCGCCTTCGTTCGCCATCGTACGTCACCGTATCTTCCGCTCCGGTCAAGTTTCCACCGCCGTTCATAGTAAGCTTCTGATCCCTTTCTTTTCTGCTTTACTTTTCGTTTGTGGGTTTCCGGTGAACTGATGAAGTTCCCGGTAATCCCTTGAGTTTTGGCTGGGAACGGCGGGACGTTCCTAGGGTTCCGGTAGGATTGGCGGAGGTTTGGGATGAATATCCCGAGGACCCGATGAATAACCTGAGGACTCGATGAATACCCCGAGGACATGCGATGAATGTCCCGAGGACACGGTATGGGAGGGTTGGAGACCCGAAGAAGGGAGGGGCAGTTCACCGTGTCCCCGAGCATTTTCTTAGCTCTCGCTTCCCTTTCACTTGATCGGCTGTGGAAGGGAGGATTTGGTCGCGGCCAACGAATTCACCTATTTTCTCTGCTTTTCAGGTAAAAAAGATGGTCGTGAGGGTTCCGGGGATTCTCCAGATAGATACTGAACCCGACGTTGATGGACCCGCTCAAATCCCTAGGGAGGAACTCGTGCGTCCGGCCGCTGAATGGGCCGGGGAGGAGCCTCTGCGCATAAAGTCGCATTTTGCTGCCGACGACACGGACGCTTTCGCTTTCGTAGAGGATGTCCCTGAGGGGGAAGAGGCGAAGTGGACAGTTTTTCAACCTCGGGCTCACCACCGCATATGTTCGAATTACCGCGGGTTGAGATTCCCTATGATGAGTTTGCCTTTAAAGAGGCCGGTATCCGTCTCCCCTTCAACAACTTTCAGTTGGGGGTTTTCAATCGTTTGGACTTGGCGTCGCCCCAGCTTCACCCTAATGCGCTCGCCTTCATGCGGGCATTCGAGATCATGTGTGACTACCTCAAGATTGTGACCACCCTCACGCTCTTCTTCCGCGTCTTCCATCTTCAGCGTTCAACGGACCATGGGCGACATAGTTGGGTCTCTCTCAAACAACCGAGGAAGTTGTTCAAGGCATACTCGGATTCGATTAGGAATTTCAAGGATAGATTCTACTATGTCATGCCTGCGACGCATGAGGCTGTGGGTACGCTCTACGACATCGTGCCCGACGGTTCTGGGGAGGAAAGGTTCGTGTCCAAGTGCCCCCTGGAGTGGGAGGATGAGCACTTCGCGCTCGGTACGGAGGACTACCTCGTGAAGCCTGGCAAGCTGTCGGAGGAGGACAAAGGAGCGTACGCCACGCTGGTCGAGTATGTCAACGGTTTCAACCAGACAGAGTGTGTTGGTAGGGACGAAAAGTACCTCTTCGACTCCCGAGGAAGGGTTGTGACCGCGGCCCGTTACATAAACACCTGGGGTCTCCTCAAGTGCAAGTCTCCCGGGGAGGCCAAGAGGTTTTTAGGTAGGAGCTCCTCGTCCTATTCGGGGATCCATTTAGCTTTCTTTGTTTATGCTAACTTTTTCCATGTTTTCTCTTGCAGCTCAAATGTCGAACGCCACCGAGCGCATCCTGAAGTTGGCCGCTGAACAGGCCGCTGAATGGGCACCTAAGCGAACCAAGAGCTGGGTTCGGGATGTTATTCAGGTTGCGGTATTGACTGGGACGACGAGTGGCTCGGCCTCTCCACAGTGTAGCCAGTCTCCTTCTCCGGAGAGCACCCCTTCTAAGAAAGCGAGGACCGAGGGACCTGTCCTCGTGGATCTCGTGGACCCTGCCTCACCGGAGAAGTTTCTGATGCCCGCCTGTCACCTCCAGCAGAATTTCTTCGGGGGAAGCCGCCCTATCATCGCTGATGCCGAGGTGAAGGCAGTGTTGGGAATGGACGGTACGGCCAGGAGAGAGGCGCTTGTCAAGGACCTTGCGGCCATGATGCGAGTCTTCGAGACTACCTTGATATTGAATGATGGGGCCCCCTCTACCTTCGAGTTACAGAAGCTGAAGGATGACTATGTTGCACTCGAGAAGGAGAAGGACAAGGTCGCGGCTGATCTGCAAAAGGCCCAGGCCAAATGCGAGGACTATGCCAACGCCCTCCGCGAGCTGAATGAGGCTAAGGCTGCACTGATGGTGACTCAAGAAGAGCGCGATCACTTTCGGGTTAGGATTGAAGAATTAGAAACCGCTGTTCGTCCCGCAGAGAAAGAATCCGCCGAGGAGAAAAGCTTCGTCGACCGTGCGACCCTGATCGCTATGATTCGGGAACTTCAGCAAGATAGCCTGGAGGCCCTCGAGATAGGCTTTAAGAATGCAGTGGAGCAGGTCGGTGCTGAGAATCTGGGTGTTCAGCTTGTGCTTGATAGAATCAGCCCTTTCCTTCGTGTGGTCGATGACAAATTGGACCTGCCAGAGGAGGAGGACGAGGAGGATGGACGTCGGGTCGAGGATGAGATCGCTATTTAGTTTTGCTTGTTTGGCCTGCGTGCCACTTGTTTTTTCTTTGTAATGACTTGTGCCCGGCCTGCGTGCCAGGGGCTTTTTGACACTTTGTAGCACTTGTACACTGGGCTTCTGCCCGATTAATGCATTTTGTTTATCTGCATGTGTGATGCTTGTATGTCTTAGTTGTGTGTGATGTTATTGTATTTGCTGTGCTTTGCTTTTGTTTAAGTAATAAAGACTTTGGGATTTGCTCGACCTTGATAGTCCCTGACCGCGTGGAGAGCTGGTCGGGTGGTCGGAGACGTATTCCGACCTTCAACGAGGCTAAGAGCTCGGTCGAGGTCTTAGCTTTGTGGCATGAACTTCCCATCGCGAGCTGGGTGTTCTGCCTGATTGGTACAATGACGGCGGACCTTGATCGAGGTATCCCCGTCGGATCGAAAGTGCTCGCGCACACACAATGCGGCCTTCGATCATCGTGTTCTGTATAGGGGGTGTCGCGCTCGTACCTTAGTGCGTCCCCGTAATCGCGATGCTAGTGCTTCGCGGGCAGTGGTTTACTGTAGCATTGTTTAAGCTTCTCAGCGTTCCATGGTCTAGCAAGTTCTTCCCCGTGCAGATTTTCTAGGAAGTAGGCTCCTGTTCCCGTTTTCGCGCGGACGCGGTACGGGCCCTCCTAGTTCGCGGTGAGTTTGCCTTCTCGCGAGTCTTTCTGGTTCCTTCGTAAGACGAGGGTGCCTACCTGAAAATCACGCTTGATGACTTTGTCGTTATAACGCAAAGTTATCTGTTGTTTAAGTGAAGCTTCTCGGAGAGAAGCACCCGAACGTGTCTCCTCGACGAAATCGAGTTCTTCCCTTAGGGCTTCGTCATTCGCGTCCACGTCGAGGGGGGCTTCAGTCCTCCTCGAGGGTTCCCTGATTTCCACGGGGATCACTGCTTCCGTTCCGTAGGTCAGGCGGAAGGGGGTATCCCCGGTCATAGAATATGGGGTCGTTCGGTAGGCCCAGAGGCTGCTGTGTTGCTCCTCTACCCACCGTTGTTTGGCTTCGCCTAATCGACGTTTCAGTCCTCGTAGGACTACACTGTTCCCCGCCTCATCCTGTCCGTTCGTTTGGGGGTGCTCGACCGACGTGAAGTGCTGCTTCGTGCCTAGCTTGGAGACGAAGTCTTGGAAGTTCTTGTCGGTGAACTGTGTTCCGTTGTCGGTGACAATAGCTTGAGGTACGCCGAATCGGGCGAGGACGTTCCTTTTGTAAAAACGCAGGATGTTGAAGGTCGTGATTTTGGCCAATGCTTCGGCCTCAATCCACTTCGTGAAGTAGTCCACCCCGACGATGAGGTATTTGTTTTGATACGACCCCTGGACGAAGGGTCCGAGGATATCCATCCCCCACCACGCAAACGGCCACGGGGAGGATAATGTTTTGAGCTCGTTAGGAGGAACAAGGTGCATGTCCCCATGCCATTGGCATCTATCACACTTCTTGACGTGTTCCTTGGCGTCCTGTTGCATGGTGGGCCAGTAATACCCTGCTCGAAGCGCCTTACGGGCTAACGATCGTCCACCGAGGTGTTGTGCATTGATTCCCTCGTGGATTTCCTGGAGGATGTCGGGGAGCTTGGTCTCCTCGACGCACCTGAGGAGGGGGATGGAGAACCCTCGCCGGTATAGCTTATCCTCGACTATCGTGTATTTGTATGCCCGCCGCTTGATCATTTCGGATTCCTTGGGATCTTCGGGAAGTTTGCCCGTAGTGAGGTACTCGTACACGGGGGTCATCCAGCAATTGTTGTCACCAATGGCGTTTACGTCCGCCACTGGAGCGGGCTTGTCAATACTTGGCTGGGAAAGTACTTCTTGTATGACGGATTTGTTCCCGCCTTTCTTCTTTGTGCTTGCCAATTTGGACAAGACATCTGCTCGGGCATTATGCTCGCGGGGGATGTGAGTTACTTCCGCGGAGGCAAACTTTTTCATCTTTTCTTTTACCAAGGCCAAGTATTCTATGAGGTTGTCGTTCTTGGCCTGGTACTCTCCTCAGACTTGCGAGGCCACGAGCCGGGAGTCGGTGAAGAGTTTGACCTCCTTGGCGCCGAGGTCCCCGGCCAGCCGAAGTCCGACGAGGAAGGCCTCGTACTCCGCTTTATTGTTCGACGTCAAAAAGGATAATTCGAGGGATACCTCAATCAGGATGCCTTCCTCATTTTCGAGGATGATACCCCCCCACATCCCTTCGGGCTGGATGCCCCGTCGACATAGATCGTCCATTTCTGGGATCCGTTGGTCGAAGGTTCTGGGACGGTCATCTCCGCTATAAAGTCGACCAATACCTGAGCCTTCAGGGCTTTCCTTCCCTCGTATTGGATGTCAAACTCGGTGAGTTCGAGCGACAACCTGAACATCCTCCTCGCCATGTCTGGTCATTCAAGGAGCTGCCTAATAGGTTGTTCGGTCCTTACAACGACGCTGTGGGCAAGGAAGTAGTGGCGTAGCCTCCTGGCCGCGGTAACGAGGGCCAGGGCGACTTTCTCTATCTGCTGATACTTGAGCTCGGGGCCTTGGAGGGCTTTGCTCATGAAGTAAATTAGCTTCTGCCCGTCCGGGGTTTCCCGAATGAGGACGGCACTGACTGCTTCATTTGTGATCGCAAGATACAAGAAAAGTGTCTCCCTGACCTCAGGCCGTGAGAGGACCGGGGGTTGTGATAAGACTTGTTTTAGGTGGAGGAGCGCCTGTTCGCATTCTTCACTCTATTCAAACTCTGCTTTTTGTCGAAGAAGTTTGAAGAATGGGAGTGCGTACTGTGCAGACTTGGCGACGAAGCGGGAGAGAGCGGTGAGCATCCCATTCAATGACTGTATCGACTTCTTTGAGTCTGGAGTAGGGATCTCGAAAAAAGCCCTACAATTGTCGGGGTTAGCTTTGATTCCTTGCTCTGTGAGGTAAAAGCCGAGGAACTTACCTGCCCGAACGCCGAAGGTACATTTGTCGGGATTGAACCTAATGCGGCACCTCCTCGCTGTGTCGAACACCTTCTTGAGGTGCGCGGCATGGCCGACTTCTTCTGCTGATTTGACGATTATGTCGTCCATGTAGACCTCAAGCATGTTGCCTATTTTAGCCCGGAAAACCTTATTCATCATCCGTTGGTAGGTCGCACCGGCGTTCTTCAGACCGAAGGGCATTACGTTGTAATAGTAGTTGCTCGACGCGGTCATGAAAGTCGTGTGTTATTTGTCGACCTTGTCCATGGGAATTTGGTTGTATCCCGAGTAAGCGTCCATGAAGGATAGTAGTTTGTAACCTGCAGAATTGTCGACCAGCTGGTCGATGTTAGGCAAGGGATAACAGTCTTTCGGGCAAGCCCGATTAAGATCAGTATAATCAACGCACATCCTCCACTTTCCATTATTCTTTTTAACAAGTACAACGTTGGACAGCAGGGTCGTGTATCTGGCCTCCAAAATAAAATTTGCCTCTAGGAGGTCTTTTACAGCTTTTTCAGCAGCCTCCGCTTTTTCGGGAGACTGCTTACGCCTATGTTGAGCTATGGCCCTAGAGGTCGGATCTACTGCGAGCTGATGGCAAGCCACCTCGGGGTCGAGGCTAGGCATCTCAAATGCGCTCCATGCGAAGAGGTCAGCATTCTCCCTCAGATATGCCTTCAGCTGCTCCTTCGCCAGGTCGGGGATCCCGGTGCAAATCTTTACGTTGTGGTCTGGATCGTCCCCAAGGACCACGAGCTCAAAATCTCCGTCTGGGATGGGGCGGGTTGGGTAGAGAGGCCGCCCGTTGTTTTCTGCCTGGAGGTCGAGGTCTTCTTCCCCGTCTTCGTCGGGTTTGCCCGGGAACCTGCGTTCGACCACGTTTTCTGCCTGGGGTGGCTTGGCCACAGTCTTGGGTTTGGCGCCGATGGAACTCATGCCTTTGATGGTGGCGTCGAAGCATCTTCTGGCCGCGTTGATGTCCCCGTGCATCGTCACCACTCGTCCCCTGGTTGTGTAGTACTTCATTTTGAGGTGGACCGTTGATGGTACCGCCGTAAGTTCAGCTAGGGTGGTCCTTCCGAGGATGCAGTTGTAAAGGGATGGGCATTCGACCACCAGGAAATGGATCTTCACCTGTCGGGCAGTGTCTTCGGCCCCGAATGTAACCATCAGCTCCACGTAACCCCATGGTCTGGTGGTGGTTCCGTTGAACCCCTGTAGATTTGAATCGACGTACGGGGTCAGATGTCTTTCGTCGAGCTGAAGGGTTCTGAACAGATGGGCATACATGATGTCGACCGAACTTCCTTGGTCGACGAGGATCCTTCAAACATCAAAGTTCGCCATTTGTTCTCTGACTAGGAGGGGAATAGTGGCGTTTGGCGCTCCCCCGGGGAGTTCCTCGAGGTAGAAGGTGATAGGGTTGGAGTTCCCCCACACTTTCTCGAGAGTGGTTGTCTTCGCCGATGTTGCGGATTCCAGCTCATCAAATTTCCGTTTGATCGATCCAACATATAACTTCTCAGGACCACCCCCAGAGATGACCATCGCTTTGGGGAAGCTTTCCCAGGTGCTACGGGCAGTGACGGGGTCCTCGTGGGGGAAGGTCGCCTGTAACGCCCCAGTTTCGACCATTTTATTTAATCGAGTCGATTTAATTATTTTGAGTATTATATTATTTTTATTTATGACTTTGGTGTGGTAATATGTTGTTTTGTACTGTTATTATATTTTATCGCATTTTGGGATCGTTTGGGAGATAATTGAGAGTAAGGGTATTTTAGTCTTTTCCCTAATTATTTACTAAGTTAGAAAAGAAAGGAAAAGAGATAGAAATAGAAAGGAGAGAAAAATAGAGAGAAAGAAAAAGAGAAGAAGAAAAAGGGAAGAAAGAAAAGAAGAGAAAGGAGAAAAAGAGAGAAATTGGGAAAAGCTTGGAAACTCAAGAAAATCACTTCTAGGAATCGGTTTAATCGGGTAAGGGTGTGAAATTCAATTATCTTATACATGTGTATGATTATGTATGTGTTTGTTTGATGTTTTGTTGGATTGTATGAAAAATATAATAAAACCCATTTTTGTAGAAAGTGTTAGAATTCGATTTAATCGGGTTGGAAATGATGTGTTTGTGTTCCTTGTTGTTGATACTTGATAGATATGTGTTGTTGTGAATCAAATTGGTAATTTTCTGGATTTAGGTGATGAATTTGGGTGTGTTTTGGTTGGAAAACGCATAACTCGTTTCTGCAGAATTTTTCTGGGTTTGCTCTGGTCATACGCGTATGGAGCATGTCCATACGCGTATGGGACTGGGCATTACGCGTAACATTGGCCTGTGTTTGGGTCATTACGCGTATGAGAGATGGTGATATGCGTATGGTGTTGGGCATACGCGTATGGGGTTCAAAATGGGAATTTTTGGAAGAAAATGGTTCTGCCCATACGCGTAAGGCCTAGGGCAATACTCGTATGGCATGGCGAGGATTTTGGGCAATACGCGTATGGCTCAGGGTAATACGCGTATGGCCAGGAGAATGGTAAAACGTGATTTTTGAAAATGTCGTTTTGGTTTTCGTCCGTAACTTTTGATCCGTTCATCCGATTTTTACATTCTTGGTGTCGTCGGAAAGCTATTGAGCTGTACAATATAATTACGATGATTTTGAGATTGTTGACCGATTTAATTATGTCGAGAATTTGGAATAGTGTCATTTTGTCGACTTTTGTCGTTGTAAGTGTGCGTAATTGATGTGTTTCATGCAATGTGCTTTTGATATGGATATCGTATGACTTGTATGATGTTATATGATGTGAATGCATGTGATGACATGTTGTGGTGATGAATTGTGGCCGAAAGGAAAATAAATGCAATATGTTGTATTTGATTATATATGCATGTTTATGGTTGCATATATGTGTGAAAATGCATGGTTGTCATGAGTTCTTGTGTGTCAAGCATCATGATATGCATTGTTGTTGCGTCCTGAGTGACGGCGGTTCCGGAGGGAATCAGCTATAACATCGTGTGCCTTAAAAATATGAAAGGTATGAATAGCCTGAGGACCTAAAGCGATGGTTATATGCAATTGCATCCTGAGTGACGGCGGTTACGGAGGGAATCAGCTATAACATCGTGTGCCTCGAAAATATGAAAGGTATGAATAGCCTGAGGACCTAAAGCGATGGTTATATGCAATTGCGTCCTGAGTGACGGCGGTTCCGGTGGGGAATCAGCTATAACATCGTGTGCCTCGAAAATATGAAAGGTATGAATAGCCTGAGGACTTAAAGCGATGATTATACACGATCGTGTGCCTCGAAAATATAAGGTGAGAAAAGCCTGAGGACTTAAAGCGATCCATAAACGTCGTGTGCCCATGTGGGGACCTAAAGCGACGAGTGAACATCGTATGCCCGACGGGGAGTTACAGTGATGTAACGAGCGATGGTTCCAGCAGAGTTCCTGAGTGAACTAGTGATGAGATATGAAATCTTGGAGTCGGTACCGCATATGCATTTGCATAGAGAGTCGTTGTGTCGGTCTCTTCGCATCTGCATGAATTATGATTGCATTGGTTATATGTGGAAAATCATGATTTGGTTGATTATGTGCGAGATGTTGTGATATGCATTTGTGATACATGTATTGGGCATGAATAATATGCAATTGGGGATGGAGACATTGTGTGATTGAGCTTGTGATAGCATTTGTGAATTGATGTGCATTCGTGTTAAATGCCTTGAATTATGAATGATATGTTTGTGTATAAACATATGCATGATGTGTGAATATGTGATTATGTGAATATAATCTGTATATGCTTTATGTGTAAGCATGTGATAATTGTGGTGAGAAGATTTGATATGTGTATTTTTATGTTGATATATATAATTATATGCATTTATATTATGGTTGTTTTTCTCACCCTTCTGCTGTTTTATAATGCTCTATGAGGCATTGCAGATTAGAGTTGCTGGAGGTCTTTTGTGAAGCTTATGTCTTCATTCTTTTGTCGGTCGGCTCTGATATGTGACACCGGGTAGTTAGGGAGGCCGTTAGTGATTATTGTGTTTTATGTATATATATCTTTTGGCTTGTGCATGTATAACTTGATGTATGACCAACTTTTTACATGATATTCAGTTTTTAGATTTTCCGCTTTTATTCTAAATTCTGAAATGTGGGTGTAAGGAACTGAGTTTCCTCTGTATGTATGCTACCCCACTGTTGCATATCTTTATGAGCAGGTGTTGTATGTTTTGTTTCAATATAATGTGATTCTCCCTGTCTATGCCATGAAAATTTAAATATACTCTGATGAAATTTTCAATTTTTAATTATCTATTTGTTTACTTGGGGGTATAGATTGGGGGCGTCACATTAAGTGGTATCAGAGCCAGTCCGTGTCAGTTTGTGTCAGTCTTTGTTGGTCTTTGTGGTTCGGTGAGCTGTTTGTTTAACCATAGTTGCTGTTATTGGAAATGAACAGAATATGGCTCTGGCTGTGCAGGGTGTACTGAATGTTACGGGTAATGATGAGTTCGGGAAGAACGAACTGCCTATCTTCAAGGGAAGATATGATCCTGATGGTGCACAATTTTGGATTGAGGAGGTTAAAAGAATCTTCCATGTGTTGGATTATGCTGAAGAGAATAAGGTGAGACTGGGTACTCACATGCTGAAAGAAGAAGCAGCTGATTGGTGGGTTAGTTTGCGCTAAGTGTTGGGAGTGGATGATGAAGAGGTTACTTGGGATTTATTTGTCCGAGAGTTTCGGAGGAAGTATTATCCTGAAGGTGTGAAGGAAAAGAAGGAGATTGAGTTCTTGGAGTTGAAACAAGGCCATATGTCTATTATGGATTACACAACAAAGTTTGTGGAACTTGTGTAGTTCTATCCTCATTATGCTGAAGCGACTGCTGAGTTTTCTAAGTGTGTGAAATATGAGAACAGATTGCGTCCGGTTATTAAACGGGCAATCAGTTATCAGAGGATTAGAAGGTTTTCGGATTTGGTGGACAGTTGTAGGATTTACGAGGAGGATCGTAGGGCTCGTTCTACTCACTATGAGAGTGTGAATGACAGGAAAGGGAAACAACGGTCTCGTAGTGATCCTTATGTCACACCAGCTGAGAAGGGTAAGCAAAGGGAGAATTTTGAGAAAAAGGCAAGTGGGGAAGGAATGTCTAGTCCTCCGAGGTGTTACATTAAGTGTTATAAGTATGGGGAAGTAGGACATCGTAAGTTTGATTGTATGGGGGAATGAACTGAAATGTTCCAAGTGTGGAGGTTCGGGACATGTCGCAGCGGATTGTAAGAGAATTAATGTGCAGTGTTTCAACTATGGTGGAACAGGTCATATTAGCACAGGGTGTACGAAACCGAAGAAAGCTCAGACTGGTAGGAAGGCTGTTGCATTGGTAGGAGATGAGACTACTAGTGCGGATCGTTTGACTAAAGGTACTTGTTTTATTAAGAGTACGCTTTTATTTGCTATTATTGGTAATGGAGCGACTCATTCATTTATTTCGTCTGAGTGCGCGAAGCGTTTGAATTTGTTGTGGTCTTTTTGGGATGGTAAGATGGTTATCAATATTTCTGCATAGGGGTCGGTAATTATTTCTTTGGTTTGTTTAAATTGTTCTTTGACCATTTATGGTAAAGGATTTGTGATGGATTAGGTGTGTTTATAGTTGGAGAGGTTAGAATGAGATAAGTGGGGGAGAAGCTGGTACTTGTCCATGTTGTTTTAGGTGTAGAGCGCTGGCTCAGTGTGTTTGGGATTGCAAGATTATAAGTGTGGTTTCTGGTTCAAGACGGAATGCAGAAGTAAGGTTTATGTCAACTAAGAATTTGTGCCTTAGGTAGTCATGTGTATAGGATGTAATGAATACTATTATAGTTTGGTGGAGACGGTTTATGCCTCATCATGATTGTCGGCTGTCTATTGGCAATTTGAGGAACTGATCACCCTTAATCTCTTGTTGATAGCAGACGGGAATTATGTTGGATGGAATGGATGTGTCTTTCTGGCTTTGATAGTGTGTGCAATGAGTTGTTTGGAATTTAAGGAAATGGTTATAGATTGTTTTGATTGTGTCGATGAAGATTCTTATATCAGAAGATGAGATGGATTAGAGGTTCTGGTATGTGGTTAAGTGGTGAAGTCATTAAGAGTCCTTTTTGGTTGGTTGTTGTGATAGATTGGCATTTGGATTGTCAATGGAAGAAATTATGTATGGACTACGGACAGTGATGTTTGGGAAGTATGGGAAAAAGTTAGACTTTGGACGTGGGATTGGTAGTTTTGATGGTTACGAGTCATCAGAGTGCGCAGCAGAGGCGTGATGTGGCACATTTCGTATATGCGTGTCTGACTTGTAAGAGTTCTTAGGTTAAACATTGGAAATCTGTAGGAATGGTGAGACCAATGGATGTTTCAGAGTGGAAGTGTTAGGTGAAAGGTTTGAATGGTACTCATGGGCTACTAAGTAGACGGATGTTTTGGTTATATATTCGATTGGTGAATCGTAGCATTGTTTTGATAAGGTTGTGTGACAAGGAGGTTGGTATTCTTGTTTTGTTAATGTGGTTGAGATCTTGTTGTGTTTTGGTTCAAGAGTGAACCAGTGAGTTTGTGCTTGTGTATTCTTTGAGTTGGAAGTTGGTCGTCAAGTGCATTGTATGGGCTTTGCAGCTTGTCGTTGATTGTATCTGCTGTTAGCAAGGTGTTTGTCATTTGTGTTGTTCGTGGTGTGCCTTTTGTTGACATGTTGGTTTGTTAGTCGGTTGCGAGAGTCGTGTCCGGAGTTGTTCGTCTCGGTTATATTTTCGAGGACGAAAATTTCCAAGTGGGGGAGAGTTGTAACGCCCCAGTTTCGACAATTTTATTTAATCGAGTCGATTTAATTATTTTGAGTATTATACTATTTTTATTTATGACTTTGGTGTGGTAATATGTTGTTTTGTACTGTTATTATATTTTATCGCATTTTGGGATCGTTTGGGAGATAATTGAGAGTAAGGGTATTTTAGTCTTTTCCCTAATTATTTACTAAGTTAGAAAAGAAAGAAAAAGAGATAGAAATAGAAAGGAGAGAAAAATAGAGAGAAAGAAAAAGAGAAAAAGAAAAAGGGAAGAAAGAAAAGAAGAGAAAGGAGAAAAAGAGAGAAATTGGGAAAAGCTTGGAAACTCAAGAAAATCACTTCTAGGAATCGGTTTAATCGGGTAAGGGTGTGAAATTCAATTATCTTATACATGTGTATGATTATGTATGTGTTTGTTTGATGTTTTGTTGGATTGTATGAAAAATATAATAAAACCCATTTTTGTAGAAAGTGTTGGAATTCGATTTAATCGTGTTGGAAATGATGTGTTTGTGTTCCTTGTTGTTGATACTTGATAGATATGTGTTGTTGTGAATCAAATTGGTAATTTTCTGGATTTAGGTGATGAATTTGGGTGTGTTTTGGTTGGAAAACGCAGAACTCGTTTCTGCAGAATTTTTCTGGGTTTGCTCTGGTCATAGGCATATGGGGCATGTCCATACGCGTATGGGACTGGGCATTACACGTAACATTGGCCTGTGTTTGGGTCATTACGCGTATGAGAGATGGTGATAGGCGTATGGTGTTGGGCATACGCGTATGGGGTTCAAAATGGGAATTTTGGGAAGAAAATGGTTCTGCCCATACGCGTAAGGCCTAGGGCAATACGCGTATGGCATGGCGAGGATTTTGGGCAATACGCATATGGCTCAGGGCAATACGCGTATGGCCAGGAGAATGGTAAAACGTGATTTTTGAAAATGTCGTTTTCGTTTTCGTCCGTAACTTTTGATCCGTTCATCCGATTTTTACATTCTTGGTGTCGTCGGAAAGCTATTGAGCTGTACAATATGATTACGATGATTTTGAGATTGTTGACCGATTTAATTATGTCGAGAATTTGGAATAGTGTCATTTTGTCGACTTTTGTCGTTGTAAGTGTGCGTAATTGATGTGTTTCATGCAATGTGCTTTTGATATGGATATCGTATGACTTGTATGATGTTATATGATGTGAATGCATGTGATGACATGTTGTGGTGATGAATTGTGGCCGAAAGGCAAATAAATGCAATATGTTGTATTTGATTATATATGCATGTTTATGGTTGCATATATGTGTGAAAATGCATGGTTGTCATGAGTTCTTGTGTGTCAAGCATCATGATATGCATTGTTGTTGCGTCCTGAGTGACGGCGGTTCTGGAGGGAATCAGCTATAACATCGTGTGCCTTGAAAATATGAAAGGTATGAATAGCCTGAGGACCTAAAGCGATGGTTATATGCAATTGCATCCTGAGTGACGACGGTTACGGAGGGAATCAGCTATAACATCGTGTGCCTCGAAAATATGAAAGGTATGAATAGCCTGAGGACCTAAAGCGATGGTTATATGCAATTGCGTCCTGAGTGACGGCGGTTCCGGTGGGGAATCAGCTATAACATCGTGTGCCTCGAAAATATGAAAGGTATGAATAGCCTGAGGACCTAAAGCGATGATTATACACGATCGTGTGCCTCGAAAATATGAGGTGAGAAAAGCCTGAGGACTTAAAGCGATCCATAAACGTCGTGTGCCCATGTGGGGACCTAAAGCGACGAGTGAACATCGTATGCCCGACGGGGAGTTACAGTGATGTAACGAGCGATGGTTCCAGCAGAGTTCCTGAGTGAACTAGTGATGAGATATGAAATCTTGGAGTCGGTACCGCATATGCATTTGCATAGAGAGTCGTTGTGTCGGTCTCTTTGCATCTGCATGAATTATGATTGCATTGGTTATATGTGGAAAATCATGATTTGGTTGATTATGTGCGAGATGTTGTGATATGCATTTGTGATACATGTATTGGGCATGAATAATATGCAATTGGGGATGGAGACATTGTGTGATTGAGCTTGTGATAGCATTTGTGAATTGATGTGCATTCGTGTTAAATGCCTTGAATTATGAATGATATGTTTGTGTATAAACATATGCATGATGTGTGAATATGTGATTATGTGAATATAACCTGTATATGCTTTATGTGTAAGCATGTGATAATTGTGGTGAGAAGATTTGATATGTGTATTTTTATGTTGATATATATAATTATATGCATTTATATTATGGTTGTTTTTCTCACCCTTCTGCTGGTTTATAATGCTCTATGAGGCATTGCAGATTAGAGTTGCTGGAGGTCTTTTGTGAAGCTTATGTCTTCATTCTTTTGTCGGTCGGCTCTGATATGTGACACCGGGTAGTTAGGGAGGCCGTTAGTGATTATTGTGTTTTATGTATATATATCTTTTGGCTTGTGCATGTATAACTTGATGTATGACCAACTTTTTACATGATATTCAGTTTTTAGATTTTCCGCTTTTATTCTAAATTCTGAAATGTGGGTGTAAGGAACTGAGTTTCCTCTGTATGTATGCTACCCCACTGTTGCATATCTTTATGAGCAGGTGTTGTATGTTTTGTTTCAATATAATGTGATTCTCCTTGTCTATGCCATGAAAATTTAAATATACTCTGATGAAATTTTCAATTTTTAATTATCTATTTGTTTACTTGGGGGTATAGATTAGGGGCGTCACATTAAGTGGTATCAGAGCCAGTCTGTGTCAGTTTGTGTCAGTCTTTGTTGGTCTTTGTGGTTCGGTGAGCTGTTTGTTTAACCATAGTTGCTGTTATTGGAAATGAACAGAATATGGCTCTGGCTGTGCAGGGTGTACTGAATGTTACGGGTAATGATGAGTTCGGGAAGAACGAACTGCCTATCTTCAAGGGAAGATATGATCCTGATGGTGCACAATTTTGGATTGAGGTGGTTAAAAGAATCTTCCATGTGTTGGATTATGCTGAAGAGAATAAGGTGAGACTGGGTACTCACATGCTGAAAGAAGAAGCAGCTGATTGGTGGGTTAGTTTGCGCTAAGTGTTGGGAGTGGATGATGAAGAGGTTACTTGGGATTTATTTGTCCGAGAGTTTCGGAGGAAGTATTATCCTGAAGGTGTGAAGGAAAAGAAGGAGATTGAGTTCTTGGAGTTGAAACAAGGCCATATGTCTATTATGGATTACACAACAAAGTTTGTGGAACTTGTGTAGTTCTATCCTCATTATGCTGAAGTGACTGCTGAGTTTTCTAAGTGTGTGAAATATGAGAACAGATTGCGTCCGGTTATTAAACGGGCAATCAGTTATCAGAGGATTAGAAGGTTTTCGGATTTGGTGGACAGTTGTAGGATTTACGAGGAGGATCGTAGGGCTCGTTCTACTCACTATGAGAGTGTGAATGACAGGAAAGGGAAACAACGGTCTCGTAGTGATCCTTATGTCACACCAGCTGATAAGGGTAAGCAAAGGGAGAATTTTGAGAAAAAGGCAAGTGGGGAAGGAATGTCTAGTCCTCCGAGGTGTTACATTAAGTGTTATAAGTATGGGGAAGTAGGACATCGTAAGTTTGATTGTATGGGGGAATGAACTGAAATGTTCCAAGTGTGGAGGTTCGGGACATGTCGCAGCGGATTGTAAGAGAATTAATGTGCAGTGTTTCAACTATGGTGGAACAGGTCATATTAGCACAGGGTGTACGAAACCGAAGAAAGCTCAGACTGGTAGGAAGGCTGTTGCATTGGTAGGAGATGAGACTACTAGTGCGGATCGTTTGACTAAAGGTACTTGTTTTATTAAGAGTACGCTTTTATTTGCTATTATTGGTAATGGAGCGACTCATTCATTTATTTCGTCTGAGTGCGCGAAGCGTTTGAATTTGTTGTGGTCTTTTTGGGATGGTAAGATGGTTATCGATATTTCTGCATAGGGGTCGGTAATTATTTCTTTGGTTTGTTTAAATTGTTCTTTGACCATTTATGGTAAAGGATTTGTGATGGATTAGGTGTGTTTACAGTTGGAGAGGTTAGAATGAGATAAGTGGGGGAGAAGCTGGTACTTGTCCATGTTGTTTTAGGTGTAGAGCGCTGGCTCAGTGTGTTCGGGATTGCAAGATTATAAGTGTGGTTTCTGGTTCAAGACGGAATGCAGAAGTAAGGTTTATGTCAACTAAGAATTTGTGCCTTAGGTAGTCATGTGTATAGGATGTAATGAATACTATTATAGTTTGGTGGAGACGGTTTATGCCTCATCATGATTGTCGGCTGTCTATTGGCAATTTGAGGAACTGATCACCCTTAATCTCTTGTTGATAGCAGACGGGAATTATGTTGGATGGAATGGATGTGTCTTTCTGGCTTTGATAGTGTGTGCAATGAGTTGTTTGGAATTTAAGGAAATGGTTATAGATTGTTTTGATTGTGTCGATGAAGATTCTTATATCAGAAGATGAGATGGATTAGAGGTTCTGGTATGTGGTTAAGTGGTGAAGTCATTAAGAGTCCTTTTTGGTTGGTTGTTGTGATAGATTGGCATTTGGATTGTCAATGGAAGAAATTATGTATGGACTACGGACAGTGATGTTTGGGAAGTATGGGAAAAAGTTAGACTTTGGACGTGGGATTGGTAGTTTTGATGGTTACGAGTCATCAGAGTGCGCAGCAGAGGCGTGATGTGGCACATTTCGTATATGCGTGTCTGACTTGTAAGAGTTCTTAGGTTAAACATTGGAAATCTGTAGGAATGGTGAGACCAATGGATGTTTTAGAGTGGAAGTGTTAGGTGAAAGGTTTGAATGGTACTCATGGGCTACTAAGTAGACGGATGTTTTGGTTATATGTTCGATTGGTGAATCGTAGCATTGTTTTGATAATGTTGTGTGACAAGGAGGTTGGTATTCTTGTTTTGTTAATGTGGTTGAGATCTTGTTGTGTTTTGGTTCAAGAGTGAACCAGTGAGTTTGTGCTTGTGTATTCTTTGAGTTGGAAGTTGGTCGTCAAGTGCATTGTATGGGCTTTGCAGCTTGTCGTTGATTGTATCTGCTGTTAGCAAGGTGTTTGTCATTTGTGTTGTTCGTGGTGTGCCTTTTGTTGACATGTTGGTTTGTTAGTCGGTTGCGAGAGTCGTGTCCGGAGTTGTTCGTCTCGGTTATATTTTCGAGGACGAAAATTTCCAAGTGGGGGAGAGTTGTAACGCCCCAGTTTCGACAATTTTATTTAATCGAGTCGATTTAATTATTTTGAGTATTATACTATTTTTATTTATGACTTTGGTGTGGTAATATGTTGTTTTGTACTGTTATTATATTTTATCGCATTTTGGGATCGTTTGGGAGATAATTGAGAGTAAGGGTATTTTAGTCTTTTCCCTAATTATTTACTAAGTTAGAAAAGAAAGAAAAAGAGATAGAAATAGAAAGGAGAGAAAAATAGAGAGAAAGAAAAAGAGAAGAAGAAAAAGGGAAGAAAGAAAAGAAGAGAAAGGAGAAAAAGAGAGAAATTGGGAAAAGCTTGGAAACTCAAGAAAATCACTTCTAGGAATCGGTTTAATCGGGTAAGGGTGTGAAATTCAATTATCTTATACATGTGTATGATTATGTATGTGTTTGTTTGATGTTTTGTTGGATTGTATGAAAAATATAATAAAACCCATTTTTGTAGAAAGTGTTGGAATTCGATTTAATCGTGTTGGAAATGATGTGTTTGTGTTCCTTGTTGTTGATACTTGATAGATATGTGTTGTTGTGAATCAAATTGGTGATTTTCTGGATTTAGGTGATGAATTTGGGTGTGTTTTGGTTGGAAAACGCAGAACTCGTTTCTGCAGAATTTTTCTGGGTTTGCTCTGGTCATAGGCGTATGGGGCATGTCCATACGCGTATGGGACTGGGCATTACACGTAACATTGGCCTGTGTTTGGGTCATTACGCGTATGAGAGATGGTGATACGCGTATGGTGTTGGGCATACGCGTATGGGGTTCAAAATGGGAATTTTGGGAAGAAAATGGTTCTGCCCATACGCGTAAGGCCTAGGGCAATACGCGTATGGCATGGCGAGGATTTTGGGCAATACGCGTATGGCTCAGGGCAATACGCGTATGGCCAGGAGAATGGTAAAACGTGATTTTTGAAAATGTCGTTTTCGTTTTCGTCCGTAACTTTTGATCCGTTCATCCGATTTTTACATTCTTGGTGTCGTCGGAAATCTATTGAGCTGTACAATATGATTATGATGATTTTGAGATTGTTGACCGATTTAATTATGTTGAGAATTTGGAATAGTGTCGTTTTGTCGACTTTTGTCGTTGTAAGTGTGCGTAATTGATGTGTTTCATGCAATGTGCTTTTGATATGGATATCGTATGACTTGTATGATGTTATATGATGTGAATGCATGTGATGACATGTTGTGGTGATGAATTGTGGCCGAAAGGCAAATAAATGCAATATGTTGTATTTGATTATATATGCATGTTTATGGTTGCATATATGTGTGAAAATGCATGGTTGTCATGAGTTCTTGTGTGTCAAGCATCATGATATGCATTGTTGTTGCGTTCTGAGTGACGGCGGTTCCGGAGGGAATCAGCTATAACATCGTGTGCCTCGAAAATATGAAAGGTATGAATTGCCTGAGGACCTAAAGCGATGGTTATATGCAATTGCGTCCTGAGTGACGGCGGTTCCGGAGGGAATCAGCTATAACATCGTGTGCCTCGAAAATATGAAAGGTATGAATAGCCTGAGGACCTAAAGCGATGGTTATATGCAATTGCGTCCTGAGTGACGGCGGTTCCGGTGGGGAATCAGCTATAACATCGTGTGCCTCGAAAATATGAAAGGTATGAATAGCCTGAGGACCTAAAGCGATGATTTTAGATGATCGTGTGCCTCGAAAATATGAGGTGAGAAAAGCCTGTGGACTTAAAGCGATCCATAAACGTCGTGTGCCCATGTGGGGACCTAAAGCGATGGGTGAACATCATATGCCCGACGGGGAGTTACAATGATGTAACGAGCGATGGTTCCAGCAGAGTTCCTGAGTGAACTAGTGATGAGATATGAAATCTTGGAGTCGGTACCACATATGCATTTGCATAGAGAGCCGTTGTGTCGGTCTCTTTGCATCTGCATGAATTATGATTGCATTGGTTATATGTGGAAAATCATGATTTGGTTGATTAGGTGCGAGATGTTGTGATATGCATTTGTGATAAATGTATTGGGCATGAATAATATGCAATTGGGGATGGAGACATTGTGTGATTGAGCTTGTGATAGCATTTGTGAATTGATGTGCATTTGTGTTAAATGCCTTGAATTATGAATGATATGTTTGTGTATAAACATATGCATGATGTGTGAATATGTGATTATGTGAATATAATCTGTATATGCTTTATGTGTAAGCATGTGATAATTGTGGTGAGAAGATTTGATATGTGTATTTTTATGTTGATATATATAATTATATGCATTTATATTATGGTTGTTTTTCTCACCCTTCTGCTGTTTTATAATGCTCTATGAGGCATTGCAGATTAGAGTTGCTGGAGGTCTTTTGTGAAGCTTATGTCTTCATTCTTTTGTCGGTCGGCTCTGATATGTGACACCGGGTAGTTAGGGAGGCCGTTAGTGATTATTGTGTATTATGTATATATATCTTTTGGCTTGTGCATGTATAACTTGATGTATGACCAACTTTTTACATGATATTCAGTTTTTAGATTTTCCGCTTTTATTCTAAATTCTGAAATGTGGGTGTAAGGAACTGAGTTTCCTCTGTATGTATGCTACCCCACTGTTGCATATCTTTATGAGCAGGTGTTGTATGTTTTGTTTCAATATAATGTGATTCTCCCTGTCTATGCCATGAAAATTTACATACACTCTGATGAAATTTTGAATTTTGAATTATCTATTTGTTTACTTGGGGGTATAGATTGGGGGCGTCACATCGTCCACATGTTGTGAATTGCTTCTTGGCCTTCATTGATTGGGGGGACGAAGAAATCTTCGGCTAGAGTGACACTGAGGGCGACTTGAAGGCGACTCTCATCGGGAGGAGGCATCGTCTCCTCGACGTTCTGGGCTTCCCGGGGTGCTGGGGCAGGTAGTTTCATTCTTCTGGGCGTATTTCTTTAGGTGCCATTCCTTGATCAGAATTTCAATCGCATCTTTGAGATGGATGCAGTCTTCCGTGACATGCCTGTGACTCCGGTGGAACCTACAGTATTTTAACTTATCAACGTTTGATTTGGGGGCAGTTGGCTTCGGACAGCGGACTCCTCCTTTGACATATTCTGAGTTCTGGCACTCGGAGAGGATTCGCGCGCGATGAGCATTGAGCGGGGTGTATTCAGTGAACCGGCCAGCTGGTCCGCGTGGTTCACGAGTTTCACGGGGGAGATTATCTTTCTTTCTTTTTCCTCCTCGTCAGGGAGGGGAGTCTTCTTCTTTGTGGCCGCGGGGGCCTTCCTTGCGTCTCGATTCAAGGACAATCTTCGCTACCTCCGACTCCTCAAGCTCGATGTACGACTGAGCCCGTTGGAGGAGGTCCTCCAGACGGCGGGGTCTGCGGAGGCCCACAGACTTGGCGAAGTCAGATCCAAAACGTAGCCCATGGATAATCAAATATTTCTTCATGTCGTCGGTCGTATGGACCTCGACGGCTTCTTGGTTGAATCTCTCAATGTAGTTCCGAAGAGATTCGTTCTTCCCCTGAAAGATGCTTTCTAGGGCAGCTTCCGTCTTCGAATGTCGACGAGATGCGATAAAGTGTTTGGTGAAGCGTTGTCTCAGTTGCTTCCAGGACGTGATCGACCCGGGTGCCAGACCCTTGTACCAAGTCATGGCGCTCTTCCATAGGGTGGTGGGGAAAAACCTGCACTTGATGGCTTCCCTGACGTTTCTGAAGTCGAGCATGGCTTCGAAACTTTCGACGTGGTCGTCGAGGTCGGACAGGCCGTCATAATTCCCCAGCTGCGAAGGTTTCTCCATGCCCACAGGAATTGGGGCGTTCATGATCTCCCACGACAGAGGGGTCCTCTGGTCGTCGTCGTCACTTCCTGTCGGGGACATCGAAGGGGATCGCTGATGCCGTGGAGGGGAATTCCTCGAATGATGCCTCGGTCTCTCCTCGGTCTGTTTAGATTTCTTGGTAGTGGTGGAGGCCCTGGGTTCCTTCCGAGGCGGGGAACGAGGGCATTTCTGGGAGATCGTCGGCTGGGGGCGCTCGAGACGTGGGCGACGGCCTCCGCGCACCGGCGAGGGGGTTCGAGATTCGTCGGAAGGGGTCCTTCGCGGGGAAGGAGAACGGCAAGGTGACGGTGGACGACGATGTCTTCGTGGGGAAGATCGACGTGGCCGCCCTTGCTCCAGCGCTTCAATTTTGGTATTCTGGTGTGCGATCAGCACATTGGTCTGATTGATCAAGGCAAATAGGGCCACAATGCTCACATCTGCATTGGGCGGAGGAGCAACTGGATGAAAAATGGCTTCCTGATCGTCTTGATGGGCGGCATGGTAAGCCACGTCTTGGGAGTCTGGGGAAGCGGTTTGCCCGTCTCTCACGTCGCCTTCTTCGACGTGGAGGGCAGCGGTGTCTTTGCGATGGTTCCCATTCTCGAGTTGCGCGAGGACGGTGTCTAGAGCTTTTTTAGTAGATGGATTGCCGACCATGATGGTGATGAACGAGAGGGTTGCTTTGGTTTATCAGAGGAAAAACGGGGAAGCAAAGGTTCCCACAGACGGCGCCACTGATCGTACCTGGATCAGACAGTATCTGGTGGCCAACAACGTCATCTGTAACACCCCGAAAATCTAAATTAATCATTTATTTATTTAATTTAAGTTAGAAGGAATTAAGAGGTTTTTGGTGATTTGGAGAATTATGGATTAAAAGAGTATTTTTAAATAATTTTAATAAAGTGAATAATCATGTATTATTTAGATTATTATTTATTATTTAAAAATATTAAGAAAATGGCAAGATGGTCTTAAAGGAAAAAGAGTAAGGGTAGAGTTGGAAGTTCATAAACTGGGATATTTTTACTAAAGAAGAAAAGACTGACCATCCCTTCTAAGGGATCATGTTTTGTGAAGAACGCTGAAGGAGGGAAGAGGAGAAGAACCCTAAGAGTTGAAGGTTGATAAAGAATCTTAGAGAAGGAGGAAAGCTACTGAATTTCTCTAAGGTATGGGGAGTTTTCACGGTTTATTATAATTTTATAGGAATTGGTTTATGAATAGATTTGGTTTTGTGGATTCTTGAATAATGGTGGTGTTTGATGATATAGATTATGTTAGGAGTGAGTGTTGTGATGAGAATGAGTGAAACAATTGGTGTATTTGATGTATGTGCATTGCGCAAGTCTTTTGATCAAATTTTGTATTGGACAAAATTGAATTTTGGGGTATTCTGAGTCGAAAACGCAGCAGAAAAATCACTTTTTGGAAAATGGGGTTTTGTCGCACCCTGACACGGGCCGTGTCACACAATACGGGCACCCGTGTCAGCTTGCTGGTTGGAGGAAAAACAAAATTTTGTTACAGAGCTTCTGACACGGGCCGTGTCAGGCCTCTGTTTCTGCTATAATTTTTCTGGTTTGGATTTTTCGTGCAGGCCTTCTGACACGGGCCTTGTCACAGGACACGGGCGGCCGTGTCAGACAACTATTTTAGCCGTTTTTGCTGTTTTAATGTTTTCTCTTGCTGATTTTTGTTGTCTTGTAGTTTTGCTGCTGATGGATGATGATTAATTGTTGAATATGAAATGAATGATGCACACGTTGATATTTGATGAGATGAGGAGAATTAACATCATTGCATTTCATAGCATTTCATGTTGGGGCTTCAGCCTATTGGTAGCTTCAATCCCATTATGCAGATTGAAGTGATATGTTGTTATGTTGTGCTCCCTTGTGGAGGGTTGATGGCCAGTGTCCATCACATGGAGAATTGGTACCACATGCATGTTTCCGATGAAGTTGCATTTCATTCTAAGTGGCATTGCATGTGTATGAGTTGATTGTCGAATAATATGTATGTTTTATTGTGGATATCATAATGTTGATGTTGATTATACTATGATGTTGATGTTGATTATATCATGATGTTTTTGTTGATTATATCATGAGGTTGATGTTGATTATACTATGATGTTGATGTTGATTATATCATGATGTTGTTGTTGATTATATTATGATGTTGATGTTGATTATATCATGGCGTTGATGTTGATTATATCATGATGTTGTCGTTGATTATGCTATGATGTTGATGTTGATTATGCTATGATGCTGTTATTGGCTATGCTATGATGTTGTTGTTGCCCTCCTGTTCATTTTCCATGTACTTATATTACTATAATGAGTTGTGATTTCTCACCCTGCCTGCTTGGAAATGTTGCCTCTTATGCGGGTAACTTGCAGATAACCAAGAGTAGGTTCGCGATGATGGAGGATGTAGCCTTGAAGTGTGTCGTTATCGTTGTTTAGTTTAGAGGTGTCCTGCTCTGTGTCATGTAACATCGAGTTGGGATTTGTTGTGAACCTCGCATTCTTTTGTTTTATGTTGAATTTATACATTGTTGGTGATGATTTGATTTAGATATATTTAGTAGGAAGTATTTTATTGAAATGACATAAAAAGTTGATTTCCGCAGCGTAGTTGTTGATCTTATTATTAAGAATGGGTAACCCGTGTTACGGGACAGGAAAATGATTGTTAATTGATGTTTTGAATATATGTGGCACCTTTCATGATGATTTTACTATGATAATATGAAATCTCTATCTAAAATTGTATTTGGGGTAGAAGGGTGTTACATCGTCTAGACTTCAGCTCCGGTGAGGTTGAAAGACGGCCGTATGGACTCATGATTTTATCTGTCGGTCCAGTTGAGACGTTTGGAGGAGGACGAGTCAGTATGATTAATGTTTGCTTCTCGGAGAAGAGAGGGCAATGTGACGAATAGTGATATGCAAGTGGAGTTTATCTGGAGTGAGGTCGGATGATTTTCAGAGTTGGGTGAAAAACAAGGATTGTTGGAAGGGTTTGGAAGCAAGAGAAAGAGGTAGAACTCATGTTCACCAATTTCGGTTTTTATTTTCACATTTATGGAACAACCTTCAGTAAAAGAGGCATAACTTTCTACTCGTAACTCTGATGAAAGCGATGCTGGACCTTTCGAAAAGTTTACGAAATTCCCTACAGTTTGCATATGAATTTTGTCTTCGGCACGTTTTTGAGCAGAGAGAAAGACGCGTTTGAATAGGTGGGTCTGATGCCGATTTTGTTTGGTGGAAGTTTGTATACGGGATTTCTTGACCAGTCCCATTGCAAGGACGATAACTTTTTACTCGTAATTCAGATTTCAGCGATTCTTGAAGTTATGGAATCTACACGAAATTCCCTTCATTTTGGAATATAATTTTGTGTCTGGGAGGTCTGTATTGAAGAAGATAATCGTGTTTAAAGTTGGAAAATTCTTGCTGGAAATAGTAAGATGAAGTCAAGTATGAAATGTTTAGTAATAAGAAGAAGAATATTGGAGAAGCACATGGAAGTGCGGCGTATGATAGTTAAGAATGATTAAAGAATAGAAATCTTTGAGGAATGTTAAATAGTAAAGTGGATTGTGTGTTGTTGGCGAGATGTGTCGGCATGAGTCAGAAATTTTTGGGAGTTATATCACCAACCAGATGATGAGATGGTATTGTTGAGATTGTGATTGGGATGAGAATCAAGTGTGGAACTATACAGATCAGCGAAGTTGTGAGATTAAAAAGAAAGACGAAGGATTGGTTAGGGTTGTCAAAAGTTTTGGACTTGGATAAATGTTTCAACTGAAGTAGGCCGATTTGGATTGTACTTGATGTATCAAAAGGATATTCGATAATTAGGTTGTGCAACAAGTGTGTATAAGAATATATGTGTTGGATTTTATGCGTTCTTGGAAATAAGGAAATTAAGAAAAACGTTTGTAAGCCTTAGAGAAATGGTAGAGCAGTATGCTTAGATGACTTTGAGCACGAGGAAAAAGACGCTATTTTAGTTAGATAATGATGATTTATGCCACCATTATGGTAGCCGGCTGTCTATTGACAAATTGAGGAACTGATCCCCCTTAATCTCTTGTTGATAGTTGACGAAATCATGTTGGATGGGGTAGACGTGTCTTGCCAACTAGAATAGTATACACAGTGAATTGTTTGGGGTTGAGCCAAGTGCTTATGAATTGTTTGAGTTGTCGATGCGGATTCCCATATAGGGAAATGAGGCGGACTTGAGGATGTTAGTATGAGGTTGCGAATTGATTGATGAGTAGTATGGAGACTCACAGTTGTATTCGGGATAACCTGAGTTTTTATTTGCGATGAGTCGAGAACCCGATTGACATGATACTTGAAGCATTTTAGAGACGAACCAAGGGGGAAGTAAGTGGAAATGTAAGGCCACGAGTTGACCAAGGATGTCGGATAGAGAATAGTAGTGGCTTGTATGCCTTAAAGCGTATATAAGGAATATGAATCATATCTTCAATACTTGTTCAGATAAGTGGGAACCGGTGTTCATTGTGGATATTTCTGATCTGGTATAAAATCACAAGAAGGGCGCGTAGAAAATTTAAGGATCGAGTTACAAGTATTGAAAGAAGCGAAGTTATATGTTAAGTTATCGAAGTGTGATTTTTTTGGTTAGTAAAGATGAGTTTACTTGGTTGTGTTAATTCAGATGACGTTTTACGAAGAATTATGTTAGTATGAGTAGAAATTGATGCATTAGTTGTTGGACTGATTTGGTAATGTGCATAGGTTAAGTGTGGAGTATGGATGAACAATCTGTGGTTAATTGGTGTTAAAGAACTGTTTGGAAAGTGTTAAGTCACAGCAGGGCATGTACTTTTCGCAGGGTTTTCCTGCAGAATTCACAGATCCCACTTAGCGCGGTATGGGGGTGGAAGAGATAATTTATCTTATAAAGATTAATTGGACACATGTAGCTTATACTGTTGGAACGTTGTACTGTTGCTGTTATGGCATTGGTAAGTGGTTATGATGAGTTTGGACATCGTGTTAATACAAGATAGTAAGGTTGTAGCTTATGTTTTACGGTAATTGGAGATTCGTGAAAGTATTTATTCTATTCAAGATTTAGAATTGGCTACGGTTGTAGTTGTGTTGAATAGTCGGAGGTGTTATTTTTACGTAATCGGAGTTCGAAGTATTCAGTAATCACAAGAGTATAGAATGCCTGTTTGGATGAATTTCTGATGAGTTAAGTTGAAAGGTCTTTTCTTATGTCTGCTTTGATGGTCGGAAGTTGATGTAAACTTGGTAGATTAGAAAGTTGCGAGTACTCAAAGTGCGCAGCGAAAGCGTGGGTAGCGCAGTTGGTTCTTATGTGGGTACCAACGATGTCGGTAGTTAGTTACGTTGAAATTGTGCTTTTGGCCTTTGTGTTCTTACCTTTGTTGTTGCCTCGTTACCTATGGTGATGGTTCGAGTGCGAGTAGCTAATTCCTATGATGGGGAGTTAGGGGAGGGTTCCTATGGTGATGGTAACGATCATGTTGTATTCTGGTTCATAGTGAACCTGTGTGTTCCTAACCTGATTATTCTCAGTGTTTTGAGTTGGTCGTCGAGTACATCGCGTGAGCATTTCATCTTGTGGTCGTTGGCATTGATAAGGTGTATTGTTGTATTGCGTTATTCGTGGTATTGCCACACGTGGCATGAGGGTTGATTAGTCAGAGGTGATAACGTATCTGGAGTGGTCTGTATCAAGTAAATTTTCGAGGACGAAAATTCTTAAAGTAGGGGAGAGTTGTAACACCCCGAAAATCTAAATTAATCATTTATTTATTTATTTAATTTAAGTTAGAAGGAATTAAGACTGTTTTTGTGATTTGGAAAATTATGGATTAAAAGAGTATTTTTAAATAATTTTAATAAAGTGAATAATCATGTATTATTTAGATTATTATTTATTATTTAAAAATATTAAGAAAAAGGCAAGATGGTCTTAAAGGAAAAAGAGTAAGGGTAGAGTTGGAAGTTCATAAAATGGGATATTTTAACTAAAGAAGAAAAGACCGATCATCCCTTCTAAGGGACCGTGTTTTGTGAAGAACGCTGAAGGAGGGAAGAGGAGAAGAACCCTAAGAGTTGAAGGTTGCTAAAGAATCTTAGAGAAGGAGGAAAGCTACTGAATTTCTCTAAGGTATGGGGAGTTTTCACGGTTTATTATAATTTTATAGGAATTGGTTTATGAATAGATTAGGTTTTGTGGATTCTTGAATAATGGTGGTGTTTGATGATATAGATTGTGTTAGGAGTGAGTGTTGTGATGAGAATGAGTGAAACAATTAGTGTATTTGATGTATGTGCATTGTACGAGTCTTTTGATTAAATTTCGTATTGGGAAAAATTGAATTTTGGGGTATTCTGAGTCGAAAACGCAGCAGAAAAATCACTTTTTGGAAAATGGGGTTTTGTCGCACCCTGACACGGGCCGTGTCACACAATACGGGCACCCGTGTCAGCTTGCTGGTTGGAGGAAAAACAAAATTTTGTTACAGAGCTTCTGACACGGGCCGTGTCAGGCCTCTGTTTCTGCTATAATTTTTCTGGTTTGGATTTTTCGTGCAGGCCTTCTGACACGGGCCTTGTCACAGGACACGGGCGGCCGTGTCAGACAACTATTTTAGTCGTTTTTGCTGTTTTAATGTTTTCTCTTGCTGATTTTTGTTGTCTTGTTGTTTTGCTGCTGATGGATGATGATTAATTGTTGAATATGAAATGAATGATGCACACGTTGATATTTGATGAGATGAGGAGAATTAACATCATTGCATTTCATAGCATTTCATGTTGGGGCTTCAGCCTATTGGTAGCTTCAATCCCATTATGCAGATTGAAGTGATATGTTGTTATGTTGTGCTCCCTTGTGGAGGGTTGATGGCCAGTGTCCATCACATGGAGAATTGGTACCACATGCATGTTTCCGATGAAGTTGCATTTCATTCTAAGTTGCATTGCATGTGTATGAGTTGATTGTCGAATAATATGTATGTTTTATTGTGGATATCATAATGTTGATGTTGATTATACTATGATGTTGATGTTGATTATATCATGATGTTGTTGTTGATTATATCATGAGGTTGATGTTGATTATACTATGATGTTGATGTTGATTATATCATGATGTTGTTGTTGATTATATTATGATGTTGATGTTGATTATATCATGGCGTTGATGTTGATTATATCATGATGTTGTCGTTGATTATGCTATGATGTTGATGTTGATTATGCTATGATGCTGTTATTGGCTATGCTATGATGTTGTTGTTGCCCTCCTGTTCATTTTCCATGTACTTATATTACTATAATGAGTTGTGATTTCTCACCCTGCCTGCTTGGAAATGTTGCCTCTTATGCGGGTAACTTGCAGATAACCAAGAGTAGGTTCGCGATGATGGAGGATGTAGCCTTGAAGTGTGTCGTTATCGTTGTTTAGTTTAGAGGTGTCCTGCTCTGTGTCATGTAACATCGAGTTGGGATTTGTTGTGAACCTCGCATTCTTTTGTTTTATGTTGAATTTATACATTGTTGGTGATGATTTGATTTAGATATATTTAGTAGGAAGTATTTTATTGAAATGACATAAAAAGTTGATTTCCGCAGCGTAGTTGTTGATCTTATTATTAAGAATGGGTAACCCGTGTTACGGGACAGGAAAATGATTGTTAATTGATGTTTTGAATATATGTGGCACCTTTCATGATGATTTTACTATGATAATATGAAATCTCTATCTAAAATTGTATTTGGGGTAGAAGGGTGTTACATCGTCTAGACTTCAGCTCCGGTGAGGTTGAAAGACGGCCGTATGGACTCATGATTTTATCTGTCGGTCCAGTTGAGACGTTTGGAGGAGGACGAGTCAGTATGATTAATGTTTGCTTCTCGGAGAAGAGAGGGCAATGTGACGAATAGTGATATGCAAGTGGAGTTTATCTGGAGTGAGGTCGGATGATTTTCAGAGTTGGGTGAAAAACAAGGATTGTTGGAAGGGTTTGGAAGCAAGAGAAAGAGGTAGAACTCATGTTCACCAATTTCGGTTTTTATTTTCACATTTATGGAACAACCTTCAGTAAAAGAGGCATAACTTTCTACTCGTAACTCTGATGAAAGCGATGCTGGACCTTTCGAAAAGTTTACGAAATTCCCTACAGTTTGCATATGAATTTTGTCTTCGGCACGTTTTTGAGCAGAGAGAAAGACGCGTTTGAATAGGTGGGTCTGATGCCGATTTTGTTTGGTGGAAGTTTGTATACGGGATTTCTTGACTAGTCCCATTGCAAGGACGATAACTTTTTACTCGTAATTCAGATTTCAGCGATTCTTGAAGTTATGGAATCTACACGAAATTCCCTTCATTTTGGAATATAATTTTGTGTCTGGGAGGTCTGTATTGAAGAAGATAATCGTGTTTAAAGTTGGAAAATTCTTGCTGGAAATAGTAAGATGAAGTCAAGTATGAAATGTTTAGTAATAAGAAGAAGAATATTGGAGAAGCACATGGAAGTGCGGCGTATGATAGTTAAGAATGATTAAAGAATAGAAATCTTTGAGGAATGTTAAATAGTAAAGTGGATTGTGTGTTGTTGGCGAGATGTGTCGGCATGAGTCAGAAATTTTTGGGAGTTATATCACCAACCAGATGATGAGATGGTATTGTTGAGATTGTGATTGGGATGAGAATCAAGTGTGGAACTATACAGATCAGCGAAGTTGTGAGATTAAAAAGAAAGACGAAGGATTGGTTAGGGTTGTCAAAAGTTTTGGACTTGGATAAATGTTTCAACTGAAGTAGGCCGATTTGGATTGTACTTGATGTATCAAAAGGATATTCGATAATTAGGTTGTGCAACAAGTGTGTATAAGAATATATGTGTTGGATTTTATGCGTTCTTGGAAATAAGGAAATTAAGAAAAACGTTTGTAAGCCTTAGAGAAATGGTAGAGCAGTATGCTTAGATGACTTTGAGCACGAGGAAGAAGACGCTATTTTAGTTAGATAATGATGATTTATGCCACCATTATGGTAGCCGGCTGTCTATTGACAAATTGAGGAACTGATCCCCCTTAATCTCTTGTTGATAGTTGACGAAATCATGTTGGATGGGGTAGACGTGTCTTGCCAACTAGAATAGTATACACAGTGAATTGTTTGGGGTTGAGCCAAGTGCTTATGAATTGTTTGAGTTGTCGATGCGGATTCCTATATAGGGAAATGAGGCGGACTTGAGGATGTTAGTATGAGGTTGCGAATTGATTGATGAGTAGTATGGAGACTCACAGTTGTATTCGGGATAACCTGAGTTTTTATTTGCGATGAGTCGAGAACCCGATTGACATGATACTTGAAGCATTTTAGAGACGAACCAAGGGGGAAGTAAGTGGAAATGTAAGGCCACGAGTTGACCAAGGATGTCGGATAGAGAATAGTAGTGGCTTGTATGCCTTAAAGCGTATATAAGGAATATGAATCATATCTTCAATACTTGTTCAGATAAGTGGGAACCGGTGTTCATTGTGGATATTTCTGATCTGGTATAAAATCACAAGAAGGGCGCGTAGAAAATTTAAGGATCGAGTTACAAGTATTGAAAGAAGCGAAGTTATATGTTAAGTTATCGAAGTGTGATTTTTTTGGTTAGTAAAGATGAGTTTACTTGGTTGTGTTAATTCAGATGACGTTTTACGAAGAATTATGTTAGTATGAGTAGAAATTGATGCATTAGTTGTTGGACTGATTTGGTAATGTGCATAGGTTAAGTGTGGAGTATGGATGAACAATCTGTGGTTAATTGGTGTTAAAGAACTGTTTGGAAAGTGTTAAGTCACAGCAGGGCATGTACTTTTCGCAGGGTTTTCCTGCAGAATTCACAGATCCCACTTAGCGCGGTATGGGGGTGGAAGAGATAATTTATCTTATAAAGATTAATTGGACACATGTAGCTTATACTGTTGGAACGTTGTACTGTTGCTGTTATGGCATTGGTAAGTGGTTATGATGAGTTTGGACATCGTGTTAATACAAGATAGTAAGGTTGTAGCTTATGTTTTACGGTAATTGGAGATTCGTGAAAGTATTTATTCTATTCAAGATTTAGAATTGGCTACGGTTGTAGTTGTGTTGAATAGTCGGAGGTGTTATTTTTACGTAATCGGAGTTCGAAGTATTCAGTAATCACAAGAGTATAGAATGCCTGTTTGGATGAATTTCTGATGAGTTAAGTTGAAAGGTCTTTTCTTATGTCTGCTTTGATGGTCGGAAGTTGATGTAAACTTGGTAGATTAGAAAGTTGCGAGTACTCAAAGTGCGCAGCGAAAGCGTGGGTAGCGCAGTTGATTCTTATGTGGGTACCAACGATGTCGGTAGTTAGTTACGTTGAAATTGTGCTTTTGGCCTTTGTGTTCTTACCTTTGTTGTTGCCTCGTTACCTATGGTGATGGTTCGAGTGCGAGTAGCTAATTCCTATGATGGGGAGTTAGGGGAGGGTTCCTATGGTGATGGTAACGATCATGTTGTATTCTGGTTCATAGTGAACCTGTGTGTTCCTAACCTGATTATTCTCAGTGTTTTGAGTTGGTCGTCGAGTACATCGCGTGAGCATTTCATCTTGTTGTCGTTGGCATTGATAAGGTGTATTGTTGTATTGCGTTATTCGTGGTATTGCCACACGTGGCATGAGGGTTGATTAGTCGGAGGTGATAACGTATCTGGAGTGGTCTGTATCAAGTAAATTTTCGAGGACGAAAATTCTTAAAGTAGGGGAGAGTTGTAACACCCCGAAAATCTAAATTAATCATTTATTTATTTATTTAATTTAAGTTAGAAGGAATTAAGACTGTTTTTGTGATTTGGAAAATTATGGATTAAAAGAGTATTTTTAAATAATTTTAATAAAGTGAATAATCATGTATTATTTAGATTATTATTTATTATTTAAAAATATTAAGAAAAAGGCAAGATGGTCTTAAAGGAAAAAGAGTAAGGGTAGAGTTGGAAGTTCATAAAATGGGATATTTTAACTAAAGAAGAAAAGACCGATCATCCCTTCTAAGGGATCGTGTTTTGTGAAGAACGCTGAAGGAGGGAAGAGGAGAAGAACCCTAAGAGTTGAAGGTTGCTAAAGAATCTTAGAGAAGGAGGAAAGCTACTGAATTTCTCTAAGGTATGGGGAGTTTTCACGGTTTATTATAATTTTATAGGAATTGGTTTATGAATAGATTAGGTTTTGTGGATTCTTGAATAATGGTGGTGTTTGATGATATAGATTGTGTTAGGAGTGAGTGTTGTGATGAGAATGAGTGAAACAATTAGTGTATTTGATGTATGTGCATTGTACGAGTCTTTTGATTAAATTTCGTATTGGGAAAAATTGAATTTTGGGGTATTCTGAGTCGAAAACGCAGCAGAAAAATCACTTTTTGGAAAATGGGGTTTTGTCGCACCCTGACACGGGCCGTGTCACACAACACGGGCACCCGTGTCAGCTTGCTGGTTGGAGGAAAAACAAAATTTTGTTACAGAGCTTCTGACACGGGCCGTGTCACGGGACACGGGCGGCCGTGTCAGGCCTCTGTTTCTGCTATAATTTTTCTGGTTTAGATTTTTCGTGCAGGCCTTCTGACACGGGCCGTGTCACAGGACACGGGCGGCCGTGTCAGACAACTGTTTTAGCCATTTTTGCTGTTTTAATGTTTTCTCTTGCTGATTATTGTTGTCTTGTTGTTTTGCTGCTGATGGATGATGATTAATTGTTGAATATGAAATGAATGATGCACACGTTGATATTTGATGAGATGAGGAGAATTAGCATCATTGCATTTCATAGCATTTCATGTTGGGGCTTCGGCCTATTGGTAGCTTTAATCCCATTGTGCGGATTGAAGTGATATGTTGTTATGTTGTGCTCCCTTGTGGAGGGTTGATGGCCAGTGTCCATCACATGGAGAATTGGTACCACATGCATGTTTCCGATGAAGTTGCATTTCATTCTAAGTGGCATTGCATGTGTATGAGTTGATTGTCGAATAATATGTATGTTTTATTGTGGATATCATAATGTTGATGTTGATTATACTATGATGTTGATGTTGATTATATCATGATGTTGTTGTTGATTATATCATGAGGTTGATGTTGATTATACTATGATGTTGATGTTGATTATATGATGATGTTGTTGTTGATTATATTATGATGTTGATGTTGATGTTGATTATATCATGACATTGATGTTGATTATATCATGATGTTGTCGTTGATTATGCTATGATGTTGATGTTGATTATGCTATGATGCTGTTGTTGGCTATGCTATGATGTTGTTGTTGCCTTCCTGTTCATTTTCCATGTACTTATATTACTATAATGAATTGTGATTTCTCACCCTGCCTGCTTGGAAATGTTGCTCTTATGTGGGTAACTTGCAGATAACCAAGAGTAGATTCGCGACGATGGAGGATGTAGCCTTGAAGTGTGTCATTATCGTTGTTTAGTTTAGAGGTGTCCTGCTCTGTGTCATGTAACATCGGGTTGGGATTTGTTGTGAACCTCGCGTTCATTTGTTTTATGTTGAATTTATACATTGTTGGTGATGATTTGATTTAGATATATTTAGTAGGAAGTATTTTATTGAAATGACATAAAAAGTTGATTTCCGCTGCGTAGTTGTTGATCTTATTATTAAGAATGGGTAACCCGTGTTACGGGACAGGAAAATGATTGTTAATTGATGTTTTGAATATACGTGGCACCTTTCATGATGATTTTACTCTGATAATACGAAATCTTTATCTAAAATTGTATTTGGGGTAGAAGGGTGTTACATCGTCTGGACTTCAGCTCCGGTGAGGTTGAAAGACGGTCGGGGGGATGTATCTGCAAGGTACTCCGACGCTCAAGTAAGGTAACGGTCATAGAAAGAGCAAGTACAAGAGAAGAAGGTTAGAGTGTAAAGAAGCGAGTAACCTGACCCTCTCAAGTGAGAGGGTATTTATAGAGAGCCCTCGGCGGGGGGCCAACGGTCACTAGCACTGGGCTGGATTGCCTTGCCCAATCCAAGTAACTGCCAGGGTTTACGTGGCGTAGTGAAGACCAGCACGTGGTCTTCGCCCTAGGGTAACCGCTCCTAGATCTCCGGAATTAGGGCAGACCGATTCCATCGGGAGTGGGCTGTTACATGAGAACGTGTCCTCGCGGGGAGGAGTCATGCATGTCGGGGAGAGTCGGGTCCTCACGGGGAGGACTTTTATGTGCAGAAGGAGATGGCTCCTCGGGGGAAGGAGCACCTGAGTGTCGAGGAGGGGCGAGCTCGGAGAGACTTAACGCCTCTGCCCGACGCTCTATGCCGCGTATGCCCGAACACCGCCGAGGTATGGCGTGTGCCCGACACTGTTGAGGTGGGCCTGTACTCGACGCTGGTTGTGACAAGAGGCCTTTGTTGGGTCACCCCAGGACGTGTGGGTTGGGCTTGCTCGATTGAGGAGCAGACCCCGGTCCAGTCCAGAACAGTTTCTATTTGTTTTGAGTTAGGCAAGTTAAATAATTAAACCTGATTCATATTGAATGTAAATGGTGGGTTTTCTTAAAATTGGAGAAATTTTAGATCTAATATTTAAATAATTTGGTCTAATGATTTTAGAAATTTATTGACGTGTAAATTTCATATTTAGAATTAAGGTATATTATACTTTAGGTCTATATTGGTAAAAGGTTGTTATGTCTCACCTATTTTTTAGGATTGGATTGTTAAACAATTGCATTTTATTATTAAGTGAAATGAGAATTAATTGGAAGAGTTTGTAAGGGTGATCCAATTTTTTAGCTAAATAATTAGCATCAAATATTTTATTTGTTTCTGCAGAATATTACTTAATAATATAATAATGTTTTAATATTTTTATTATAATGTGTTACTATATCCTTTTTCGTATGCCTAATTTAATTAAGCAAGCTAATCCTAGAGACATGTTTGCTAAGAAAATTTATTTCAGAGAGGTGATTAATACTTTGAATTATTTTTTTTTTTTTATCGTACTCATGAAATAAGATTTATTTTAAAGAGGGTAGTCTGATTAGATGATGCTTATCACTTTTCTAATGATGACTCTTGATGTTTTAGTTAAGGATTCAAATGAAACTTTTCTAGTTTTGGTTATTTGATGCCTAAATTATAGTCTTTATTTTTGGCTTCAGTTTGCAATGTTTTAACTGTCTGTTTGTGCAAGAATGTTTTGAATGATTTTGATTTTATATTATTGAATTATATTTAGAGTCTTATATTTTAATATAATAATTTATTTTCTAATTATAATCGATTTATAATCGATTTTGAGATGATATTATAATATTCTGAAATTCAATAAATATCAATGATTCTACTTACAAGGATGAATGTCATACTTTTAAAGTCGGTAATAATTTATTCTTGAATTTCTTGTGACTCATTATATAACCGCATTTAAGGATAAATTTGTTTTTATATTATCTACTCCTTTGAATAAATAAAAAATGTGCATTTATAAAAAATTATTAATTTTTCAGAATATTCTGAATTAAAAACTCTTTATTTATTATCATAAATTGATTTTTGTTAGATACTCAAATAAATAAATAAAATCTAGTTTTATGAGTATATTAGAAATCTTATTATTTTATGAGTTTTATTCTGGAAAATTAAGTAATCAGTATTAATTTGTATGATTATAATTTCACCTATCGTGGATATAATTATATAAATTTTCCTATTTTGAATAAAATATAAACATTCTTAATTCGTATGATTGTAATTCATCTAGTGGATATAGTTATACAAATTTTGTTTAATAAAATAATTAAATTAGTTTTAATTATAGTAAATATTATATTGATAATAGTTATACCCTATCGGTATGTTATTATTAATATAATTTATTTTATTCAATGTACTTATGATTTATTATTATGTAAATTATAGTTCGAGTACTCTATCGGTATTAAAATTTTTTGATGACATAATATTTGTACATTGTTATATTTCTTATTTAATATTGTTGAAAGTATTATTTGAGAAATAAGAAATTATTTTAAAGACATGTAATACTTTATTAAATCCAATCATTTTTATTTAATTTTTTTTAAATGAATTTCAATTCTCTTTATATTATGTAAGTGATGGACATACCCTATCGGTGTGACGTTACTTGACATGATTATTATTGTGTGATAGAGAAAATAATTGAATATTTGTTTAAAATTTTTTCAAAACTCTTAATCTTAGTTCAACTATTATTCTCTATCAAGTAGGAGAATTTAACATGTCAATTGTATAGAAATGATAATCAAATATTATTTCTTTAATACAATATTATTTTATAGAGACTTATATTAAGGATATTATAGTCTTATGTTATTGATGGAAGTTTATGACTATTGATGTTATATCCTCAATAATAGTTAAATTTCAGTCTCATATTTTTCCGCTACATATAACATAATATAATTTTCAAATGTGTGTTGTTATTATTGTACCATTTGAGTTTTGAGTGAGTTATTAATATGATGTATATAATCCTACATTCTATTTAAAGTTATATGGTTTTGATCTCACTCAAATGTTGGTAAATCTTTTACATAACCATCATACTCCTTCATGTGAAATTATCTAAACAATGATATATTCTATTTACGTGCAAAATATGTGGTTGAGTTTATAAAACTCTAATTATAATATATTATACAACCACTTCTCTCTATAGTTTTGCACTAAAATAAAATTAGTATCCCATTGTATAATCAGAGTATTTAATACAAGTGGACTCTGGTAAATCTTTATTCTATTGGATTAGTGGGAGTGCATGTGCACTTAATTATATAATCTAAAAATTTTAGATTATTATTCTCATAGTGTCATATATTCTTGCGCGCACTGTACACTACAACAAAAGTAAGTTATAACATCGCACCTTAGACAGCGCTTTAATACAAAAGCGCTGCTATAAGTTAAAAACAAGGAAACTAGCCATTTAAAAAAGTAAAAGCGCAAAAAAATATAAGACCTTAGACAGCGCTTTGGCCAAAAGCGCTTTATAAGGTCTTATTAATTTTAAAAAAAAAATTAAAGGAAAATATTAGACAGCGCTTACCTTAAAAGCGCTTTCTAAGGTCTTAAAAAAAAAAAAAAAAAAATCAAAAGCGCTGTCTAAGGCCAACCTTTGAAAGCGCTTTTAGAAGCGCTGTCTAAGGTCCAGCTTAGAAAGCGCTTTTATTAAAAGCGCTGTCTAAGGTCTAATAAAATTAAAATATATGAATAGTCAGTATTCATTTTCATATTTCCGCTCTTTCTTCTCCCCTGCATGCGAGCAGAGCTCAAAACCCTTCACCGAAAAACCTTCACCGTCAACCGTCCTTAACCGTCCGTCAACCGTAAACCTTCACCGAAAAACCTTGCCGTCCGTCCGTTTCTGCTCATTTCCGTCGTCGTTCGTTTCTGCTCATTGCCGTCGTCCGTCCGTTTATGCTCTTTGATACATTTCGTTCTTGCATTGCCGTTGTTACCGTCGTTAAAGGTACGTCGTTGTTGTGTTTTGTTAAGTTTCGTTAATGAAGTTAATGAAAATGAGTTTTGTTAATGAAGTTCGTTCATTTCGTTCTTTCTGCTCTTTGATGAGTTTTGTTAATGACGTTATGTTGGACTGTTTTATTAATGAAGTTTTGTAGTGAATGAGTATGTTTGAAGTTTTGTTAATGAAGTTTTGTAGTGAATGAGTATATTTGATGAGTTTGTTAATGAGTTTTGTTAATGAAGATTTATTAATGAAGTTTTGTAGTGAATGTGTATGTTTGATGAGTTTCGTTAATGAAGTTATTGTTTAGGTCGAAATTAGTTGGACTGTTGTTGGAATTTGAATTGTTAACATGCTAGTTTAGGTTAGTTTTAGTGAGCTAACTCCAAGTATTTTTGTTTAAAACATATTTTATTATATTTGTTAAATCGTTTAGTTTAGTTTAGTTTAGTTTAGTTTAGTTTAATGAAGTTTTGTTTAATGAAGTTTTGTTTAAAACATCTTCTAAATAGTTTAGTTTAGTTTTATTAAATCTTCTAAAAAATTTTTATTTTAAAACATATCCAACTCTTTAGCCATTATAGCTAAAGAGGTAAAATTTGTTATATACTTGATTTCTTTCTTATATTTGTTATATATTATGTCATATTTGTTATATTTGATATCCTTGATTTTTTTATTATATTTGTTATATATTATATTTGATATCCTTGATTTATTTATTACAGGTTAGATGACTACTAACAATGATCACCCACATGATGATGATCACCCACATGATGATGATCACCTACATGATGATGATCCCGATATTCAGGTTGGAAGTAACAGATCTATGGAAGCAGAGATTAGAAGAGGAATAACCATTATGAAGAGAGTGATCCGTGCTAGAGATCAAGGCATCACTTATATTGTGCATTGGAGCGCCCAGAATACACTTATTGAGCCTAACGGTCATACTTTGACAAGTTTCATTGGTGCACTTGTAAGGAATGCGGTTCCTATTACTTGTGATGATTGGAGATCCAAACAGTTGAGGGAAACCAAAGAAAAAATTTGGAATGAGATAAAGGTACCATAATTATGTCTTTAATTATGCCAACTAATTATGTCCTTCAAATTATTTGTACTAACCAATGTGTATGGTTTTTTTAGAGGTGCTTCAACGTCGAGGAAGAAAGAAAAGCTTTTTTTATGAGATTGGCTGGGAAGCTCCTAAGAGGGTTTAGGTCATATTTAAACCGCACCTATCTTAGGGATGCTGACGATAACTTTGTTAATGGAGAGTATCCATCTAAATATGCAAGTTTGATTTCACCACAAGAATGGGTAACGTTTAAATCCAAACGACAAACACCAGAATTTAAGCGATTAAGTGCAATTAATCGGGAAAGAGCATCAGCTCCAAAGTATAAATACAGGAAAGGACGTGTTGGATATGGACGTTTGGAGCAATCTTTGGTAAGTATCAATATATTTCAATTATATAATAATTGTTCATCATGAGTTATATTTGATCATATTATTTGGCTTTATATGTAGTTACAAAAGGCGAATAGCTCTGAAACATCTCTTCCTGCACATGTCTTGTGGAAGGAAGCCCGTGTGGGCAAGTTTGGAGTTGTTGCAGAAGAGGTTCTACAAGTATTTGAGAAATGTGTAAGTATAACAATATTTCTTTAATTAAATCAAAAATTTATTAACAAATATTTGACAAATATTCGATATTCATCTGATTTCCAGGAGGCGTTATCTCAGTCTGTATCTCCAGATGATACTAGGAGCATACTTAGTCGGGCATTAGATGTCCCTGAGTATTCTGGTCGGGTGAGGGGTAAGGCATTTGGGATCACCCCGACCTCCTTGAATATGAAAAAGGGAAAGGTTGCTAGTAATTCAGAACTTCAAGCTAAATTGGAAGCACTAGAAGCTGAGGTTTGGGAATTACGAAAGGAAAAAGAAAGGGATAACGCTTCAGGTTTTAGAGATGGATCGGAGAAAGATTGTATCAACTGCAGCTTTCATCCGATTATTCCAGAGGTAGTTATATATATATTTATGAAATTAAATTAGTAGCTTAAATTATTTAAATGACATATATACACATTAACAATGGCATATTTATTTTTGGTTTTAGGTCGTTTCCCAATGTCAGCTCTTCTTATCTTCACCAACTTATCGGAAGGTTGCAAAGGGAAAAGTGTATAACAATGGGGTACAATTACTTCACAATAAATCCCTCCCTACTGGAAGTTTGAAAGTATCAGTTGATATTGCTATAGAGGAGGAAGCACCATTACCCTATCCTGACGATGATTCGGATGTAACATTGGTGCGAGCTGCTATAGGGTCGTATGTTGCATGGCCGTCAAACCTCATACTCGTAGGATATGAGGTATGCTTAAAACCGTTATAAACCTTTGTTAACCTTAATGTGTAAATTCAAAGATTTTACGAGCATTTTATTTTCATTTTTTACATGGTAATGTTATTTAGACTCCAACAAGATCCAAAACAAAGGATAAGCGGATTCCGGAGCATACCGAGTCCGTTGTTTCAAAAAAACAGGTACATCACAATTATATGATATTTATGCATAGAAAATGTTAAATTGGATATCTTATACTTCATCTAACAAATTATATGATATATAGTTGTCTGTTAAAGAGATTAGCAACATTTCAACGCAAAAAAATGTTGGTGCTAAGAAGAGCAGGGGTAGAAAACAACCTATCTCCAAGTTTAGGTCGTGCCTCCAGACGTATCTACAAGTGACAGATATTAGCACCGGATGTGTTCGTCTTATACATATGGAGAAAGGTATCTATGGCTTTGAACATGACCAAATTATTGGTAATGAAGACTTCGAGCAAGTTTTCAATCATGAAGAATTGGGCGGCACTGTTGTCAATACATACGTGAGGTATATATCCGATCTACTTTGGTATATTAATTGAACAACTTATTTACTTTATGTTTCAAATGAATAGTCTAATGTTAATGATGTTTTTATGTAAGGTTTCTGTATGACAGAGTTATGCGCCCACACGGATTGCAGCAAAGATTTGCATTCCTATGCCCGGCGTCTGTCAACTTAACCTTAATAATTAATAAACCAGATGAGGTCCTGGTGTATATACGCGACGTCTTTATGGACAACCAAGAAACGGAAAAGTTGTTCTTTTTACCGTTTAATACTGGGTTAGATTTTCATTCTAAATTCATCTATTATAGTTTTTTTGTATTTTGACGTCGTGTAGAAAGTTTCCATCTAACACTTGTTTAATCTTACAGTGGACATTGGTTGTTGGTCGCAATTAATCCTAGCAGAGCAATGGTGTATTATCTGGATTCGTTAGGAAATGATTGGACAACATACCCGGATTTGAAGAAGTGTATTGACACGTAAGTGAGATTGTTCTAAATATGAATGTGTATATTTATTTGTTTGTTTATTTATTTATGTGAATTTTTCTAAATATTCACTTATATTTTATTAGCGCTATACAAGCTTTCCTAGCACTACGAGATAGCCATCTACCACGGCGGAGAGTCAACCCCATTATTACATGGAATACAGTGAAGGTATATTAATTATCACATGTGTTATTATATTAGTGATGCTACTTGATAAAACTTAGGATTTATCCATATTTTCTTTTCATTTGTAGTGTCCTCGGCAACGCAATCAAATAGATTGCGGCTATTTCATGTTGAGGTTTATGAGAGACACTCTTTTGTTGGATCGAATAGAGATTCCATCCGATGTATGTATTTCTAACTTATGAGTTATTTTAATATTAACACATATCTCTCATGTCTAATGAAATAGTTAAAACTAAATCAAACTATGTTATATTATTATGTAGTACTTTGAAGAATGCAAGTGTGCTCATTACTCAATTTCTCAATTGGATGAAATTAAAGAGGATTGGTGTCAATACATTATGGAGCTCGGAATTTTACAAGGTATAATATTGTACTCTTACTTTAATTGATGAGAATTTAAATATGTGTAACTTTGTTTATGTATTCTTTTAATTGAATTACAATCTTTGTGTTTTCAGGACCTATAATGTAGATTTGAAGCATACCTTTGGTTGGATGCAAAAGTACTAGTATAAGTGATATGTGCATTTGTAGAAAAAATGTAATGATTTGTAATTATAAATAGGTGTATATATAATTTTGGTTTGTAATTTTAAATATATATATATTGGTTTGAATTGCCAATTGTTTTGGATATATAATTTTGGTGTAAATTGGTACATTTAAATAGGATAAATTGGATTGATTTGAATCTCCAAATTGTGGTATTTTTCTGAACAGGTCAAAAACAGGTTGAAAAAACAGGTCAAATTCTGATTGAAAAAACCTGGTAAAAATTGAGGTTTTAAAAAATTTATATAAAATTTTTCGTATACCTTAGACAGCGCTTTTAGTGAAAGCGCTGTCTAAGGTATACCTTAGACAGCGCTTTTGGTGAAAGCGCTGTCTAAGGTATACTAAAAAAAGTCATAAAGGTAGGGCTTAGACAGCGCTTTCACCAAAAGCGCTGTCTAAGGTATACGAAAAATTTTATATAAAGATACCATAGACAGCGCTTTTCATTAAATATACCCACCTTTAGACAGCGCTTTTGGTATTAACCAAAGCGCTGTCTAAACCTATAGCAGCGCAGGCTTAGACAGCGCTTAAAAGCGCTGTCTAAGGGAAAAAAAAACGCTGTCTAAGGTCTTCTCTGTTGTAGTGGTAAATATGACATATTCTAAAAGGACTTCAAAATAGGAAATAATTAAAAGAAGTCTTATTCTGTTATACTGATATATATATATATATATATATATATATATATATATATATATATATATATATATATATATATATATATATATATTATTCTCTTAATTTCAGGAAACACCATAATTTGATGTTTAGTTCGATATTGAAAAGACACAATAATACTTTAGCATGCAATAATATTGTGTTATTCTATCTTCAATAGTCCACATTTGTCCGGTCATAATATGAAAGTACAAGTAAATATCAATATTTCTATCGAGTATGATATTGTGTTATGAAGGTACTTATGATTAAATGTAATTACTCTCGTAATAGGATATTCCTATATGTAATTACTATTCTTAGACCCATGTGGATATTCTATGACCTATAATTTAAAACTCATTAATATAATCACTAACCATAGACTTATACACATGAGTAAGTCTTATGATATTTTGGGTTAGTGAGAGTTTATCATTAGCATATTCATATGCTTGAGCCATTCTTTATAACATAGTACTCTTAACGTAAATATGTTACTCTAAATTCATAATTTTTTTATATAAAGTTGTGAGTTTTAATATGTAGGATTTGTCTTCCTTATCGGATACAATTTCTGCAACGTTGAAATTTACTTCTTTCGTATTGATTAGTGTTTTGATCATTATTGAGATTCGAATATTAAAATCAATATTTTTTTTAATAATTAATTATTGTCATCCAAGTGGAAGATTGTTAGATTAATTATTTAATTAATCAAATAGATTTAAATAATCAATTATTAATTAATTATAGTATGGTCAATTGTTATTAAACACTAATTATTTATGAATTATTTGATTGAGTTTTGTGCCTGAATGAACCGTGATGGTTGGATCATTCAGTTAAGCCCAATGAGAGGTCCCTGCCCTCAGCCGTTTAGCTATTTAAGTGTCGCCTCATTAGACAATTAACATACTCTAAAAAAACCCTAAACGACAATGAGGGTAGTAATTCTCTCATATTCACTCTTCCGACAGCCGTCTCTTAAATCCTACAAATTACACCGTTTTTATCATTGTCGATTATAATTGATTATTGTTTGGTTAAATGATATGCTATAATTTGTGTCTATTCGATTACGTTAAATCCTTCAATTCAATCAATAACTTACTTGGCCTACAAAAAGTGAAACATGGTTTAAAGAATAGAAGGACTACGGTTTTCAGTTTAGTATGACACTTTAACTCCACTAGGACGTTTTCCTTCCATTGCATCCTTCTTATCGCGACAATCACAGCGTAGAAAAGGACCTTGCCCGGGGGTTGAGCTTGTGGAGAAATTGGAACCTGTGTGGACGGATATGCCCTCACTTGGAGGAAGATAAACTTGGCATACAGCACAGACAAAAAACTCAGATGTTGATTGTCCTTATCTGAAGTACAGAATCGGTATTAAATATTCCGGAAACTGTTTTGGTTCATATGGATTTACAAGAACATGGATTGAAAATTGTCTTTGACAAAACGCCACAAAACAAGAAAATTTTGTAAACAAAATATTACATGCGTGTCAAATTCATAACTGTCAACCGCACACTGAAATTGGATTAATGGATTAATGAAACATTGTCTAAATCTATATGTGAAAATAAGAAATGGCAATGCATCAATATATTGAAGATTCTTAATGATTTTTATTATGTTGGGAAATTAGCTGCTGAAGGGGAAAGAGAATTCATTTCTATTTCAGATGAAGGAAAGGCACAAATGAAATTATCTTATAAAGAGACCTTATAAGGTCTAACACTTCATTTATTTGTTTGGTAAATAATTCCAAAGAGACCTTATAAAATGAGATAAATAATTTACTGAGAAAACTTCAGTATTTTAGCATGGAGGAAGTATGAATAATTCTTTTCAAATCATCATCATCAGGCTCTTAAAATATTAATGATTATATCATTATATATATCTTGGAATTAAATTCTACAATCTTTTCTGCTTGCTTTAGCTACCAATGGTTCTGATGTTATGCATCTTACATTCTCACGGACTCTAATGTCTCACTTGAGTAATGGACCGGAGAGTTTGAAGGAGAAGACAAAAAGGATTTAGGTGGCATTTTCAACACCTCTAATCTACCTTCAAGCATCTCCACCACTTTGCTTATGTCTGGTCGAGTGGAAGGGTTGGTTTGTATACACCATAGAGCCATTATTGTCATCTTTCTCACTTTTTCGTCATCAATTTCATTTCTTATATTCCATAAACCAAGATTCTGGTTTGAATCAAGACGGTTGTAAATCCAATGAGGAAAATATATTTCACTTGTGCGGTCGACATTAGTGTTGATAGTTTTTCTCCTTCTAACCATTTCCATAACCATCATTCCATAACTGTAAACATCTGACTTATGCGACACTGCACCAAACTTTCTAGAAAATACCTCGGGAGCAATGTAGCCCGCGGTTCCTCTAGCACCAAATATTGATACACTACAACAGATAAGACCTTAGACAGCGTTTTTTTTGCCCTTAGACAGCGCTTTTAAGCGCTGTCTAAACCTGCGCTGCTATAGGTTTAGACAGCGCTTTGGGTATTCCCAAAAGCACTGTCTAAAAGGGGGTATATTTAATGAAAAGCGCTGTCTAAGCCCTACCTTTTTTGACATTTTTTTGGTATACCTTAGACAGCGCTTTATCCAAAAGCGCTGTCTAAGGTCAACCTTTTTGAACTTTTTTAGGTATACCTTAGACAGCGCTTTTGGTAAAAGCGCTTTCTAAGGTCCACCTTAGACAGCGCTTTTGTCAAAAGCGCTTTCTAATCCCCACCTTAGACAACGCTTTTACCAAAAGCGCTGTCTAAGGTATACGAAAAATTTTATATAAATTTTTTTAAACCACAATTTTTACCACGTTTTTTCAACCAGAATTTGACCTGTTTTTCAAGCAGCAATTTTTTTCACCAAAATTATATATTTAAAACAATTGGCAATTCAACCCAAAATATATATTTAAAATTACAAACCTAAATTATATATACACATATTTATAATTACAAATCATTACATTTTTTCTACAAATGCACATATTACTTATACTAGTACTTTTGCATCCAACCAAAGCATTACTTCAAATCTACATTATAGGTCCTGAAAACACAAAGATTGTAATTCAATTAAAAGAATACATAAACAAAGTTACACATATTTAAATTCTCATCAATTAAAGTAAGAGTACAATATTATACCTTGTAAAATTCTGAGCTCCATAATGTATTGACACCAATCCTCTTTAATTTCATCCAATTGAGAAATTGAGTAATGAGCACACTTGCATTCTTCAAAGTACTACATAATAATATAACATAGTTTGATTTAGTTTTAACTATTTCATTAGACATGAGAGATATGTGTTAATATTAAAATAACTCATAAGTTAGAAATACATACATCGGATGGAATCTCTATTCGATCCAACAAAAGAGTGTCTCTCATAAACCTCAACATGAAATAGCCGCAATCTATTTGATTGCGTTGCCGAGGACACTACAAATGAAAAGAAAATATGGATAAATCCTAAGTTTTATCAAGTAGCATCACTAATATAATAAAACATGTGATAATTAATATACCTTCACATAATTCCATGTAATAATGGGGTTGACTCTCCGCCGTGGTAGATGGCTATCTCGTAGTGCTAGGAAAGCTTGTATAGCGCTAATAAAATATAAGTGAATATTTAGAACAATTCACATAAATAAATAAACAAACAAATAAATATACACATTCATATTTAGAACAATCTCACTTACGTGTCAATACACTTCTTCAAATCCGGGTATGTTGTCCAATCATTTCCTAACGAATCCAGATAATACACCATTGCTCTGCTAGGATTAATTGCGACCAACAACCAATGTCCACTGTAAGATTAAACAAGTGTTAGATGGAAACTTTCTACACGGCGTCAAAATACAAAAAAACTATAATAGATGAATTTAGAATGAAAATCTAACCCAATATTAAACGGTAAAAAGAACAACTTTTCCGTTTCTTGGTTGTCCATAAAGACGTCGCGTATATACGCCAGGACCTCATCTGGTTTATTGATTATTAAGGTTAAGTTGACAGACGCCGGGCATAGGAATGCAAATCTTTGCTGCAATCCGTGTGGGCGCATAACTCTGTCATATAGAAACCTTACATAAAAACATCATTAAAATTAGACTATTCATTTGAAACATAAAGTAAATAAGTTGTTCAATTAATATACCAAAGTAGATCGGATATATACCTCACGTATGTATTGACAACAGTGCCGCCCAATTCTTCATGATTGAAAACTTGCTCAAAGTCTTCATTACCAATAATTTGGTCATGTTCAAAGCCATAGATACCTTTCTCTATATGTATAAGACGAACACATCCAGTGATAATATCTGTCACTTGTAGATACGTCTGGAGGCACGACCTAAACTTGGAGATAGGTTGTTTTCTAACCCTGCTCTTCTTAGCACCAACATTTTTTTGCGTTGAAATGTTGCTAATCTCTTTAACAGGCAACTATATATCATATAATTTGTTAGATGAAGTATATGATATCCAATTTAACATTTTCTACGCATAAATATCATATAATTGTGATGTACCTGTTTTTTTGAAACAACGGACTCGGTATGCTCCGGAATCCGCTTATCCTTTGTTTTGGATCTTGTTGGAGTCTAAATAACATTACCATGTAAAAAATGAAAATAAAATGCTCGTAAAATCTTTGAATCTACACATTAAGGTTAACAAAGGTTTATAACGGTTTTAAGCATACCTCATATCCTACGAGTATGAGGTTTGATGGCCATGCAACATACGACCCTATAGCAGCTCGCACCAATGTTACATCCGAATCATCGTCAGGATAGGGTAATGGTGCTTCCTCCTCTATAGCAATATCAACTGATACTTTCAAACTTCCAGTAGGGAGGGATTTATTGTGAAGTAATTGTACCCCATTGTTATACACTTTTCCCTTTGCAACCTTCCGATAAGTTGGTGAAGATAAGAAGAGCTGACATTGGGAAACGCCCTAAAACCAAAAATAAATATGCCATTGTTAATGTGTATATATGTCATTTAAATAATTTAAGCTACTAATTTAATTTCATAAATATATATATAACTACCTTTGGAATAATCGGATGAAAGCTGCAGTTGATACTATCTTTCTCCGATCCATCTCTAAAACCTGAAGCGTTATCCCTTTCTTTTTCCTTTCGTAATTCCCAAACCTCAGCTTCTAGTGCTTCCAATTTAGCTTGAAGTTCTGAATTACTAGCAACCTTTCCCTTTTTCATATTCAAGGAGGTCGGGGTGATCCCAAATGCCTTACCCCTCACCCGACCAGAATACTCAGGGACATCTAATGCCCGACTAAGTATGCTCCTGGTATCATCTGGAGATACAGACTAAGATAACGCCTCCTGAAAATCAGATGAATATCGAATATTTGTCAAATATTTGTTAATAAAGTTTTGATTTAATTAAAGAAATATTGTTATACTTACACATTTCTCAAATACTTGTAGAACCTCTTCTGCAACAACTCCAAACTTGCCCACACGGGCTTCCTTCCACAAGACATGTGCAGGAAGAGATGTTTCAGAGCTATTCGCCTTTTGTAACTACATATAAAGCCAAATAATATGATCAAATATAACTCATGATGAACAATTATTATATCATTGAAATATATTGATACTTACCAAAGATTGCTCCAAACGTCCATATCCAACACGTCCTTTCCTGTATTTATACTTTGGAGCTGATGCTCTTTCCCGATTAATTGCACTTAATCGCTTAAATTCTGGTGTTTGTCGTTTGGATTTAAACGTTACCCATTCTTGTGGTGAAATCAAACTTGCATATCATCAGCATCCCTAAGATAGGTGCGGTTTAAATATGTCCTAAACCCTCTTAGGAGCTTCCCTGCCAATCTCATCAAAAAAGCTTTTCTTTCTTCCTCGACGTTGAAGCACCTCTAAAAAAACCATACACATTGGTTAGTACAAATAATTTGAAGGACATAATTAGTTGGCATAATTAAAGACATAATTATGGTACCTTTATCTCATTCAAAATTTTTTCTTTGGGTTCCTTCAACTGTTTGGTTCTCCAATCATCACAAGTAATAGGAACCGCATTCCTTACAAGTGCACCAATGAAACTTGTCAAAGTATGACCGTTAGGCTCAATAAGTGTATTCGAAGCGCTCCAATGCACATTATAAGTGATGCCTTGATCTCTAGCACGGATCACTCTCTTCATAATGGTTATTCCTCTTCTAATCTCTTCTTCCATAGATCTGTTACTTCCAACCTAAATATCGGGATCATCATCATGTAGGTGATCATCAACATGTGGGTGATCATCATCATGTGGGTGATCATCATCATGTGGGTGATCATTGTTAGTAGCCATCTAACCTGTAATAAATAAATCAAGGATATCAAATATAATATATAACAAATATAATAAAGATACAAAAAACTCATCAAACAAAAAACAAAACAGACTAACAAATCTTAGAAACGTTCCTCATCAAGACCTTTGTGATATACCTTATCATTAATCACCACTACTTTGTGATCTTAGATGTTCTAATTATTTGAGGTTTAATTCATGGGTTTTCAATGCAAAAGAAAAAATTCAGGTTCAATTTATGGGTTTTCAGTGCAGTTTCATGATTGAATGTAGTTAAGTTGTAGATACTATTTAGAAGTAAACTAGTGGTAATGGAGAGCAAGGATGCATGCAGAATCTGGAGAAAAATGTCTGTAGTTTTGAGTCATAATATCTTGTTCGATGATAATAACTGGATTTATTAAGAGGTAGTTTAGTAGGAGAATAAGTTGATAAATATTGCATACAACACACACAAGCTTGAAATGCCAAAACCTTTGTAAACAGCATACACAAACATGGTAACAAAGGTCCTCGAGTACAGCTTGATAATCTACTTATTAGATATTGGAGTGAAGTATTGACTATTGAAAGCTAGAAAGGTCTTAAAATGGTTTAGAATTTAAAACATCCATTCTTGTAGGAAGCTTGAAACATTGTAAAGCAACAAAACCCTACAACAACAATGTAAAGCAACAAAACCCTATTCTTCACAACAACGACGTACCTTTAACGACGGTAACAACGGCAATGCAAGAACGAAATGTATCAGTTACAAAGAGCAGAAACGAACGACGGCAATGAGTTCGCAACGGACGGCAATACAACGACGGCAACGGACGGACGGCAATGTAACGACGGCAACAACGAACGACGGCACGGTGGAGGACGGTTGACAGTGAAGGTTTGAGTTCGCAAGGGTTTTGAGCTCAGTTCGCATGCAGGGGAGAAGAAATAGCGGAAATATGAAAATGAATACTGCCTATTCATATATTTTAATTTAATTAGACCTTAGACAGCGCTTTTCATAAAAGCGCTTTCTAAGGTGGACCTTAGTCAGCGCTTTCTAAGGTTGGCCTTAGACAGCGCTTTTAATTTTTTTTTTTTTAATTTTTAAGACCTTAGAAAGCGCTTTTAAGGAAAGCGCTGTCTAATATTTTCCTTTAATTTTTTTATAAAATTAATAAAACTTTAGAAAGCGTTTTTTACCGAAGCGCTGTCTAAGGTCTTATATTTTTTTTAAATTTATAAGACCTTAGAAAGCGCTTTTAACTAAAGTGCTGTCTAATATTTTCCATTAAATTTTTTTTAAAAATTTATAAGACCTTATAAACCGCTTTTGACCAAAGCGCTGTCTAAGGTCTTATATTTTTTTGCGCTTTTATTTTGTTTAAATGAATAGTTTCCTTGTTTTTAACTTATAGCAGCGCTTTTGTATTAAAGCGCTGTCTAAGGTGCGATGTTATAACTTACTTTTGTTGTAGTGATACCATGCTTTCTTTTCTTGTACAAATTTTTTCCAGTCCAAAATTTGAAATTTTGGGGTTGAAATTCTCATCCAAAAGAATGTTATGAGGTTTTATGTCAAAATGAAAAATTCTAGTATTGCAGCCTTTGTGCAAATATTCTAGCCCTCGGGCTACACCAATTGCGATATGGTACAAAGTTTGGCAAGCCAGTTAGAGCTCCGGTACATTTATTTTCCTCAAAGATAAATGTCTCAAGTGAGCACTAAAGCTCGTTAGGAACCTTCCAAATAGAACCCAAGAAGAGTAACAATGTTAACATGAGAAGTTCGACCGATACTTGTAACTTCATTCATGAATTCTTCACCACTATCTTTCAATTCATTTAGGATCTTCACTGCAACATAACGTCCATCCTGTAATTGTCCTTTGTATACACTGCCGAATCCTCCTTGGCCTAATTTGTTTTGGAAGGAGTTGGTCACTTTCTTAATCTCAGAGTTGTTAGATCTTGTGTTGGGTGTCTGTTGCAAAATTTGAGTAAGAAGAAGATGACGATGTTATAATGAAAGTTGCACAAAATAAATTTCAAATCGTTTGTTTACACTAAGCTTTAAGTTCGATTCGCCCCCACCAATTTAGACAAATTGGATGCAAATGGGTTAACCGGAAAATCCCCTTCAGGATACTTTGGAAACCTTAACATGAATTGCACATTCACATTAAGCATATCTATCAACGATATTTTACAGAATAAAGTTCTCTAATTTTTTCTCGTGCACTACAAAAATAAAAGAATGAATTAAATATAATTTTTTACATTTGAAACAAATGATTTTTGTGTATCTTTTATGGCTAACAAGTATCTCTATTTATAAGAAAACTTGTACCGATTAGTGTGGACAAACAATGTTTCATTTGATTCCAACATGACTATTCGCGAACCATTGTATATTAATAACAACAAACATTTTCATGAAAAGTTGTGGTTGCACCTTTTGACCATGCACCCAGTCATTATAGGGTCTCTGGTTCTATTCTAGACAATTGCAACTTTTGGCCATTATTTATGATTAAAAAGATTCATAAAATCAATTTAATCATTATTATTTATCAATTTAATACTTTAGAAATTTCTCCAACAACCCCCACCATTTTTAAAATATATCTAAATCCATTATTCAAAAAATTTCATGGTTTAAGATAAAGGTATCTTACGATTTGAACCAATACATAGTAAGTTAAGTTTTCACTCATCTCCGAATAGATTGGTAGACAAACTTTGAACCAATTATTCATTAGAACAAGCGTTCATAACTCACACATGAAATCTCGGTACCATTGATCGAATTATTAATATGACACTTTTAATAAGGCCTTGTGTCTCTTATCCTTTTCATGAGAATTTAAGCGTCAGGCCCTTGAACTCTATGAAGCGGCACCACTTCATTCTCATATAGGTAGACTATATCAGAAATGCACCCATAATTATGCATTCCAACAAACATGTTATATGTCTATTAAGAAGAAAACCTCATCCTACCACACTAATTCTTATGGTCCAAGTACTTTTACCCCTTGGGATGTATCTATCGTTAAGTACTTCAATCACTCTAATAATGTACTTTCATCATTGAACTCAAGACTTAATGTTAATCAAGTGTGAGTTGAGTTTCCACTATCGATGATTAATTAGATGTGGGCTTGTTCCACATTCCTAATGATGTCTTCATTGTATTCAATTATATCCAAATACATCATATCTTTGTCAATTCTTTCATCAAAGAATTGCAATATTTTTTCAAACTTTAATAATTTTCGAATATTCCATTTTTCAACTAATCATGCATATGATTACTTTATGTACTTTTGATAGTATTTACCAACTATCATCAAACCATGACACTTTAGTCATATTAGTACAATTTCCATATACAACATATGTTCTATATTCTTGATAGTTTCGATAAACTATCATCATGACACTTTTGTCATTCATTTTATCACATACACAAATTGCATGTCATTCTTGATTTGCTAACCTTTTTATTTTGAAGTTTTATTTCCACTTAAATATATCCGAAATATATTTAATGCATTAAACATTTATAGCAATCGACAACCACGATCAAACAAATTTGTCATGACTAACTTTTATTTCATGAAGTGAATTCAAACATGTAATTCATAAACTCCATATAAATACAACACCATAGAATTCATTTCTATTCGTTTAAAATAAACAATTTTCTTGCATAACTAATATGCATAACAAATTTTATGTGATAAATTCATGTTTCATATTTAACAATGTTCTATGGTATATCCAAATAAAAATCAAAATACAAAGTAAACAATGAATTCACATCATTAATATTTTCTATAACTTTTCTCCATAAATATTTGTCAAATTACAATAATCTAAAATATACCAAATTTGCTTTTAATATCAAGATGAACAAGAAATAATACTTTCATATTATGATACACATATAATATGAGATAAATCATTTTAAATTTAATAAATTTTTGAACAAACTAAAATGCAATTTAAACATGTCCTTGATATTTCTAACATTTTATTTACATCAATTCATGTTACTAATACATGCACCATACATTCAAATTCATGTTTTTTTTTCACCAAATAATTTTATCCAAAATTAATACATTATTAATTAAAACAAATTACTTACATCAAAAATAATATTTAACATCTATTTTATATTCAAGTATACACCATAAACCAAACATATTCTTAATTATTCAAATTCACATACTTGAATAATTTATAAATCATGCATATATAAATTCATTCCACAAGTTAAACTTAACAAAAATAAATATTATTTTCAACATATTTTACATGAATTTAAAACATCATACAAATGTCATATTTATTTAATATGATTGTGTACCTTTCACCATATTGATGAATAAGAAGGCATGAATGTTCATTTCTATGTTGTAGTCACACATTAACCACAAACAAAAAGATTCATAAATCAAAATTTTATAATTTTAAAAATTATATGAATTAACTGTGTACCTTTCACCGTCATCGAAAATTGTTACCATCTTCTTTAAAATTGCATACTTTAACACTAATTATAAATAAAGTATGATTCAAAATCGAAAGTCGAAAATCGAACCTAAAGATTGTTAGATCTTGTGTTGGGTGTCTGTTGCAAAATTTGAGTAAGAAGAAGATGATGATGTTATGATGAAAGTTGCACAAAATAAATTTCAAATCGTGTGTTTACACTAAGCTTTAGGTTCGAATCGCCCCCACCAATTTAGGCAAATTGGATGCAAATGGGTTAACCGGCAAATCCCCTTCAGGATACTTTGGAAACCTTAACATGAATTGCACATTCACATTAAGCATATCTATCAACGATATTTTACAGAATAAACTTCTCTAATTTTTTCTCGTGCACTAGAAAAATAAAAGAATGACTTAGATATAATTTTTGACATTTGAAACAAATGATTTTTGTGTATCTTTTATGGATAACAAGTATCTCTATTTATAAGAAAACTTGTACCGATTGGTGTGGAGAAACAATGTTTCATTTGATTGCAACATGACTATTCGCGAACCATTGTATATTAATAACTACAAATTTTTTCATGAAAAGTTGTGGTTGCACCTTTTGACCACGCACCCAATCATTATAGGGTCTCTGGTTCTATTCTAGACAATTGCAACTTTTGGCTATTATTTATGATTAAAAAGATTCATAAAATCAATTTAATCATTGTTATTTATCAATTTAATATTTTAGAAATTTCCCCAACTAGAGTAACCATACCCCTTGGTTTGAAGGGATCCATGTTTCTTCAAAAATACCTCAATTACTAGATTGGTTGGATTTTGCTTCTTCCATCTGGGGTAGTAGATCTTGAGCTCCGCTAGTAATAGAGTTACTATAATAACTGGAGAAGTTATTCAAATTAGAAAGAATCATTTAGGCTGAGTGTAGCTCCGGTTTTTGTGATGCGACCATAACCACTTTAAACGTTGTTTTCTGATTTCTATATTTATCATATGAAGCTTAAAAGGAAGGGGAAGATATCTTAAACTAACCCTGCGCGCAAATGTTTTCCCTAAAAATGCAAAGAGATCTGGAGTCAGGGTTTGGTTATACAAAGGGAAGCTATTAACACCCAGAGTATCTATAGGAACCTTCTTTTACACATATTTTCCTACTGTTTGAAATGCTCTCTTAAGTCTATCTGCTTTTAATTGGGAAAAGTTTCTCATTTATGAGGACTGAGGGAATTTTGTTGTTATTTTTGGGTTTTTTATTGTTTTTGCGAAGGTACTGGACCTAAGATTTTTTTATTTGTGTGCTCGTTAAGATTTCGCAATCTTATGCCTACGTATTCCCGTAAAGAGATTTGGGAAATCTGAGCAATCGTAGTTCCTCCTATTCTATGGGAGGGAAAAAAGCTTGTTTGGTGTCTTGTTCAAAGCCCAAGATTGAAGCTAACATAATATTTATGTCTTGTTCAAAGCCCAAGATTGAGGCTAAAAGAGTGTTTGTGTCTTGTTTAAAGCACAAGATTGAAGCTAAAAGTTGACTGAGAGAGAATTTGTCTTCTCTAAAGGATACACTATAGAGCCATTATTGTCATCTTTCTCACTTTTTCGTCGTCAATTTCATTTCTTATATTCCGTAAACCAAGATCCTCGTTTGAATTAAGACGGTTGTAAATCCAATAAGGAAAGTATAATTCACTCGTTCGGTCAACTTCAGTGTTGATATTTTTCCTCCTTCCGACCATTTCCATGACCATCATTCCATAACTATAAATATTTGACTTATGCGACACTGCACCAAAATTTCTAGAAAATACCTCGGGGCAATATAGTCAGCCGTTCCTCTAGCACCAAATATTGATACCATACTTTCTTTTCTTGTGCAAATTTTTGCCAGTCCTAAATTTGAAATTTTGGAGTTGAAATTCTCATCCAAAAGAATGTTATGAGGTTTTATATCAAAATGAAAAATTCTAGTATTGCAGCCTTTGTGCAAATATTGTAACCCTCGAGCTACACCAATTGCGATATGGTACAAAGTTTGGCAATCAAGATGGAGTTCTGGTAAATGGTCATTTTCCTCAAAGATAAACTTCTCAAGCGAGCCATTTTGCATAAACTCATAAACTAAAGCTCGTTTGGAACCTTCCAAACAAAACCCAAGAAGAGTAGCAATGTTAACATGAGATTACCGATACTTGCAACTTCATTCATGAATTCTTCACCGCTATCTTTCAATTCATTTAGGATTTTCACTGTAACATAACGTCTATCTTGTAACTGTCCTTTGTATACACTATCGAATCCTCCTTGGCCTAATTTGTTTTGGAAGGAGTTGGTCACTTTCTTAATTTTCGAGTAACCATACCTCTTGGTTTGAAGGGAACCATGTTTCTTCAAAAATACCTCAATTACTAGATTGGTTGGATTTTGTTTCTTCCATCTTGTATAGTAGATCTTGAGCACAACTAGTAATAGAGTTACTATAACAATTGGAGAAGTTATTCAAATTAGAAAGAATAATTTAGGCTGAGAAAGTAGTGTTATATAGAGAATGTCATAATCAAGTTTGTGTAATGCAATATTAAAAGTGTATGTCTTTTGATAAATCTAAGAAAACATCTCATATAAATAATGATATATTTTTGTTTTAGAAGAATTAAATAAAGAAGAATATAAATCTATATTATGCATTACGTACTCCAACTCCTAGTGCCAACTCAGGTTTCGTCGTCTTATAGTTTTTTATGCTCTTCGTTTGAAGAAACGGTGGGTCATTTTTTTATGGGGTGTACAATGGTGAAGTTGATTTGGAGGGAGATTAGGGAGTGGATTGGGTTTGTGGATATTTTTAATTTTCTTGATGTGGTTTGGAGTATTAAGATTACATCTTGGAAGTGGCCTTTCATAGGCGATATTGCTAAAACCAATTGTAATTTTTACGAGTTTTGTAAAAATTTGTATCACTTGTCGTAGGATCAATTGATTTTCAATATCTTTTTTGTCGAGAGTATTATCTCGTCTTTTTTGTAAACAGATTCAAGAACCCTCGGTTCTCGGTTTAATGAAATTACTTGTTTACAAAAAAAAATATTTTCACAAGCGAACCTCTACTGCCTACAGAAGTAAGAAAAAATTTATTTTGGTTAAATTTGTAGCCATATATTGTAGACTTTTAGTTGTAAACTTGATATTTTGCCTTGCAAAAATAGAATTTCAGTTTTTCGTCTCCTTTTACATCTCTTTCATTTCATGGACCTCTCTTTTAAGTTGTGCGTGAATTTTTGGCACTATTTTCTAGAAAAAGTATCGGTGCATACCTTGTTCACACTGGAATGTCAAGTTGGCATCGTCCGAAGACACTTGTTGCAATCATCAGATAATTGTACTTGAATTTGGATTTCAGGAGATAGAAAATCAAAGGGGTCATCAGTAGGGCCATCTCTTATTGCAACCTGATACATTGTACAATGCGTCAATGAATTTGGGGAATATTATAATATATCTTATATGTTACTTACGCACCACGCGAAAATAGTAAAATATTCATTAATTCAGGAGATACGTCTCCAAATACACGCAACACACCCACACACAACGTAGGGCATTCTGAGTGACATCCTATTAGTTGGATTCTTTAAATCGTAGATGCATCTTCAGAATCTTTTCATATATGCATTTCCGTAGCATATGAACAACAGTATCAGATGCAGAAACCAAAAACTTGTAATTTGAAAAAATAAAATTTACATTCATAACATAAAATAAGCATTACATGGATGATTTCAACATAAAATGTAACATTACACTTCAATATCCAGATGGACGCTTTAACATCTTCACAATATCTTCAATTGATCTTGAAATTGTCGCTTCTAACTCGAGCAAACTTTTGTTTTGAAACAGAAAAATATATTCCACATAGCTCTTACATCTGTATCCGTCTTAAACTCAAAGTTGTTAAACTCAATTTTCCATCTATTTGTCACGGTGAGAATTGGATATCAAGCTATGAATTAACTTGAATCACAAATCTTAATTCACCACCGATCTTTAATTTATCCAATGGAAGGGAAAAAGAACGAATAACCCATAAATATGCAATGCAATGCAAAGCAAGAGAGAATCTAAGGTTCTGGGGTTGGTTATACCTAGGGAATGTGCTAGCATCCTAAGTATCTGTAGTACTCTACATGAACTTCTTGTTTTATTGTGTTATTTGTTATTTGCTTGCTATGGCTAAGGGAAGGAAGACCTAAGGTGTTATTTCTAAGTATGCTCGCCAAGACATCACATATCGTGCCTACGTATCTTGACTAAAAGAATCAGAGTATTCGTAGTTTCCCTGACTACGGGTAAGAGCAAATGGTGTAAAAAAGAAAAGAGTGCTCGCCAAAGATTGACCTTGTGCCTACGTATCCTCAAAAGGATCTTGAGAAATTAGAGCGTCCGTAGTTTGGAAAACCACAGGTAAAAGCAATGTTTGTTGGTTGGTTTTGAGAAGAGACAAGTTGTCATCTTAATGAGAATACTCAACTGAACCACCACAAACACGCGAAAGATGGATCTTTGTTTCACATTGAGAGAATGACTCCAACTCGGATATATAATCGACGAGTATGACACGTACCTCTCTCAAGTGGAAAAGAATCTACATCTCTCTCAACTATGTCATGGGGTAGGAGAATTATATCTTAACTAGGGATGACTCATGTCTAATCTCTCTCATGGGAGAAAATGGGGACCTAATTGTAAGTTGTCTAAGGTTAACATCCTAAGAGTAATTATCCTAAGGGAATGAAGAGTCTAAGGTAGAGCTAGCAATCTAGATATATACATCCTAAGGTGATCAACCTAAAAGGGAAACAACAAATATCACACAAAGGGTGAAAGAATGCAAATGAAATGCAAAATGCAATGCACATGACTGTATAGTCAACCACAATTCCTTCCCTTGGACTCAAACATGCAATCATAAAAATTCAAAAGCCACAAACGAATATCAAACAAAGTAGGCATCAGGGAGATAATATACAATGAGCAAATAGCAAAATTAGGAGCATGAACAAATAACACTGTATGTATAAAACATAAATCAAGGTATGTAATCAGCTCACAAGGTAAGACATCTAGAATAAATATTATCAATTAATTAAGACAAAGTATCAAGAATTAATCGAGGAAATCAGGCCCAAAACAAAGAAGCGAGTAATCATCAAAAATAAAATCTGGCCACAAAGGCAAATACATCAAGAATCATGAAGATAAATCAAAAAATGTACATCAAGAATTAACTAAAAGAAAAATCGAGAATTGTCAAGATTAATTTAAGAAGTAAATAAAATCTAATTAAATTCTAATTAAACTAAGATTTAATTAAAAATAATTAATTAATTAAACTAAAACCTAATTAAACTAATATTTAACTAAACCTAATTAAACTAATTAAACTAAATTATAATTAAAACTAATTAACTAATTAAACTAAATTCTAATTAAACTAATATTTAATTAAACCTAATTAAACTAATTAACTAAATTCTAATTAAATTAATTAAATTAAAATTTATAAACTAATTAAAGACTAATTAAATTAAAATTTAAAAACTAATTAAATTAAATCTAATTGAAAATTAGTTAAACTGAAATCTAATTAAATCTAATTAAACTAAAATATAATTAAATGTAATTAAGCTAAATACTAATTAAAATAAAAACAAAAGGGTGTGATTAGCAAAAGTCAACACATCATGGGCTTAAACAAACCCAAAAATACCAATAAAACAAGTTATATAAAAAACAAAAAGACAGAAGAAAATAAAATGAATAAGAAAAAACATCAGCTTGCAACTCATTTTGCAAAGCCAGTACCGTTGCCGTCAACGCGACCTCTGCCTCTCTCAAACGGCGCCGACGATTGATCCACCCTCAGATTCCACTTCAGTGATGCACCGTCTTCTTCTTCAGATTTCCGTCGCGAGTCAGCTCTCTCCCTAGCCTTCTCTTCTCATTCTCACGGCGTGGCGGCATGGAGTTCTGACTCGCTGTCCCAATTTGTTGATGATTCATCGCTAAAACCGAGTAACGCAACCAATAAACTCGATAAAATGTTGATATTGTCACTGTGTTGTTAAAATTATCAGGATCCACGAATCAACTTGTGGAACCATGAATGGGAAGATAGAGATGTTGGATCTGAAATGTTAATCGAAGCACCCAAGGTAACTACTTCTAACGACATAAATACGAGCTTGTTAATTGATAAGAAGTTTTCCTATCAAGGTTATGAAACTAGGGTTTCAATATGTCCTAAACCCTCTTAGGAGCTTCCCTGCCAATCTCATCAAAAAAGCTTTTCTTTCTTCCTCGACGTTGAAGCACCTCTAAAAAAACCATACACATTGGTTAGTACAAATAATTTGAAGGACATAATTAGTTGGCATAATTAAAGACATAATTATGGTACCTTTATCTCATTCAAAAATTTTTCTTTGGGTTCCTTCAACTGTTTGGTTCTCCAATCATCACAAGTAATAGGAACCGCATTCCTTACAAGTGCACCAATGAAACTTGTCAAAGTATGACCGTTAGGCTCAATAAGTGTATTCGAAGCGCTCCAATGCACATTATAAGTGATGCCTTGATCTCTAGCACGGATCACTCTCTTCATAATGGTTATTCCTCTTCTAATCTCTTCTTCCATAGATCTGTTACTTCCAACCTAAATATCGGGATCATCATCATGTAGGTGATCATCAACATGTGGGTGATCATCATCATGTGGGTGATCATCATCATGTGGGTGATCATTGTTAGTAGCCATCTAACCTGTAATAAATAAATCAAGGATATCAAATATAATATATAACAAATATAATAAAGATACAAAAAACTCATCAAACAAAAAACAAAACAGACTAACAAATCTTAGAAACGTTCCTCATCAAGACCTTTGTGATATACCTTATCATTAATCACCACTACTTTGTGATCTTAGATGTTCTAATTATTTGAGGTTTAATTCATGGGTTTTCAATGCAAAAGAAAAAATTCAGGTTCAATTTATGGGTTTTCAGTGCAGTTTCATGATTGAATGTAGTTAAGTTGTAGATACTATTTAGAAGTAAACTAGTGGTAATGGAGAGCAAGGATGCATGCAGAATCTGGAGAAAAATGTCTGTAGTTTTGAGTCATAATATCTTGTTCGATGATAATAACTGGATTTATTAAGAGGTAGTTTAGTAGGAGAATAGGTTGATAAATATTGCATACAACACACACAAGCTTGAAATGCCAAAACCTTTGTAAACAGCATACACAAACATGGTAACAAAGGTCCTCGAGTACAGCTTGATAATCTACTTATTAGATATTGGAGTGAAGTATTGACTATTGAAAGCTAGAAAGGTCTTAAAATGGTTTAGAATTTAAAACATCCATTCTTGTAGGAAGCTTGAAACATTGTAAAGCAACAAAACCCTACAACAACAATGTAAAGCAACAAAACCCTATTCTTCACAACAACGACGTACCTTTAACGACGGTAACAACGGCAATGCAAGAACGAAATGTATCAGTTACAAAGAGCAGAAACGAACGACGGCAATGAGTTCGCAACGGACGGCAATACAACGACGGCAACGGACGGACGGCAATGTAACGACGGCAACAACGAACGACGGCACGGTGGAGGATGGTTGACAGTGAAGGTTTGAGTTCGCAAGGGTTTTGAGCTCAGTTCGCATGCAGGGGAGAAGAAATAGCGGAAATATGAAAATGAATACTGCCTATTCATATATTTTAATTTAATTAGACCTTAGACAGCGCTTTTCATAAAAGCGCTTTCTAAGGTGGACCTTAGTCAGCGCTTTCTAAGGTTGGCCTTAGACAGCGCTTTTAATTTATTTTTTTTTAATTTTTAAGACCTTAGAAAGCGCTTTTAAGGAAAGCGCTGTCTAATATTTTCCTTTAATTTTTTTATAAAATTAATAAAACTTTAGAAAGCGCTTTTTACCGAAGCGCTGTCTAAGGTCTTATATTTTTTTTAAATTTATAAGACCTTAGAAAGCGCTTTTAACTAAAGTGCTGTCTAATATTTTCCATTAAATTTTTTTTAAAAATTTATAAGACCTTATAAACCGCTTTTGACCAAAGCGCTGTCTAAGGTCTTATATTTTTTTGCGCTTTTATTTTGTTTAAATGAATAGTTTCCTTGTTTTTAACTTATAGCAGCGCTTTTGTATTAAAGCGCTGTCTAAGGTGCGATGTTATAACTTACTTTTGTTGTAGTGATACCATGCTTTCTTTTCTTGTACAAATTTTTTCCAGTCCAAAATTTGAAATTTTGGGGTTGAAATTCTCATCCAAAAGAATGTTATGAGGTTTTATGTCAAAATGAAAAATTCTAGTATTGCAGCCTTTGTGCAAATATTCTAGCCCTCGGGCTACACCAATTGCGATATGGTACAAAGTTTGGCAAGCCAGTTAGAGCTCCGGTACATTTATTTTCCTCAAAGATAAATGTCTCAAGTGAGCACTAAAGCTCGTTAGGAACCTTCCAAATAGAACCCAAGAAGAGTAACAATGTTAACATGAGAAGTTCGACCGATACTTGTAACTTCATTCATGAATTCTTCACCACTATCTTTCAATTCATTTAGGATCTTCACTGCAACATAACGTCCATCCTGTAATTGTCCTTTGTATACACTGCCGAATCCTCCTTGGCCTAATTTGTTTTGGAAGGAGTTGGTCACTTTCTTAATCTCAGAGTTGTTAGATCTTGTGTTGGGTGTCTGTTGCAAAATTTGAGTAAGAAGAAGATGACGATGTTATAATGAAAGTTGCACAAAATAAATTTCAAATCGTTTGTTTACACTAAGCTTTAAGTTCGATTCGCCCCCACCAATTTAGACAAATTGGATGCAAATGGGTTAACCGGAAAATCCCCTTCAGGATACTTTGGAAACCTTAACATGAATTGCACATTCACATTAAGCATATCTATCAACGATATTTTACAGAATAAAGTTCTCTAATTTTTTCTCGTGCACTACAAAAATAAAAGAATGAATTAAATATAATTTTTTACATTTGAAACAAATGATTTTTGTGTATCTTTTATGGCTAACAAGTATCTCTATTTATAAGAAAACTTGTACCGATTAGTGTGGACAAACAATGTTTCATTTGATTCCAACATGACTATTCGCGAACCATTGTATATTAATAACAACAAACATTTTCATGAAAAGTTGTGGTTGCACCTTTTGACCATGCACCCAGTCATTATAGGGTCTCTGGTTCTATTCTAGACAATTGCAACTTTTGGCCATTATTTATGATTAAAAAGATTCATAAAATCAATTTAATCATTATTATTTATCAATTTAATACTTTAGAAATTTCTCCAACAACCCCCACCATTTTTAAAATATATCTAAATCCATTATTCAAAAAATTTCATGGTTTAAGATAAAGGTATCTTACGATTTGAACCAATACATAGTAAGTTAAGTTTTCACTCATCTCCGAATAGATTGGTAGACAAACTTTGAACCAATTATTCATTAGAACAAGCGTTCATAACTCACACATGAAATCTCGGTACCATTGATCGAATTATTAATATGACACTTTTAATAAGGCCTTGTGTCTCTTATCCTTTTCATGAGAATTTAAGCGTCAGGCCCTTGAACTCTATGAAGCGGCACCACTTCATTCTCATATAGGTAGACTATATCAGAAATGCACCCATAATTATGCATTCCAACAAACATGTTATATGTCTATTAAGAAGAAAACCTCATCCTACCACACTAATTCTTATGGTCCAAGTACTTTTACCCCTTGGGATGTATCTATCGTTAAGTACTTCAATCACTCTAATAATGTACTTTCATCATTGAACTCAAGACTTAATGTTAATCAAGTGTGAGTTGAGTTTCCACTATCGATGATTAATTAGATGTGGGCTTGTTCCACATTCCTAATGATGTCTTCATTGTATTCAATTATATCCAAATACATCATATCTTTGTCAATTCTTTCATCAAAGAATTGCAATATTTTTTCAAACTTTAATAATTTTCGAATATTCCATTTTTCAACTAATCATGCATATGATTACTTTATGTACTTTTGATAGTATTTACCAACTATCATCAAACCATGACACTTTAGTCATATTAGTACAATTTCCATATACAACATATGTTCTATATTCTTGATAGTTTCGATAAACTATCATCATGACACTTTTGTCATTCATTTTATCACATACACAAATTGCATGTCATTCTTGATTTGCTAACCTTTTTATTTTGAAGTTTTATTTCCACTTAAATATATCCGAAATATATTTAATGCATTAAACATTTATAGCAATCGACAACCACGATCAAACAAATTTGTCATGACTAACTTTTATTTCATGAAGTGAATTCAAACATGTAATTCATAAACTCCATATAAATACAACACCATAGAATTCATTTCTATTCGTTTAAAATAAACAATTTTCTTGCATAACTAATATGCATAACAAATTTTATGTGATAAATTCATGTTTCATATTTAACAATGTTCTATGGTATATCCAAATAAAAATCAAAATACAAAGTAAACAATGAATTCACATCATTAATATTTTCTATAACTTTTCTCCATAAATATTTGTCAAATTACAATAATCTAAAATATACCAAATTTGCTTTTAATATCAAGATGAACAAGAAATAATACTTTCATATTATGATACACATATAATATGAGATAAATCATTTTAAATTTAATAAATTTTTGAACAAACTAAAATGCAATTTAAACATGTCCTTGATATTTCTAACATTTTATTTACATCAATTCATGTTACTAATACATGCACCATACATTCAAATTCATGTTTTTTTTTCACCAAATAATTTTATCCAAAATTAATACATTATTAATTAAAACAAATTACTTACATCAAAAATAATATTTAACATCTATTTTATATTCAAGTATACACCATAAACCAAACATATTCTTAATTATTCAAATTCACATACTTGAATAATTTATAAATCATGCATATATAAATTCATTCCACAAGTTAAACTTAACAAAAATAAATATTATTTTCAACATATTTTACATGAATTTAAAACATCATACAAATGTCATATTTATTTAATATGATTGTGTACCTTTCACCATATTGATGAATAAGAAGGCATGAATGTTCATTTCTATGTTGTAGTCACACATTAACCACAAACAAAAAGATTCATAAATCAAAATTTTATAATTTTAAAAATTATATGAATTAACTGTGTACCTTTCACCGTCATCGAAAATTGTTACCATCTTCTTTAAAATTGCATACTTTAACACTAATTATAAATAAAGTATGATTCAAAATCGAAAGTCGAAAATCGAACCTAAAGATTGTTAGATCTTGTGTTGGGTGTCTGTTGCAAAATTTGAGTAAGAAGAAGATGATGATGTTATGATGAAAGTTGCACAAAATAAATTTCAAATCGTGTGTTTACACTAAGCTTTAGGTTCGAATCGCCCCCACCAATTTAGGCAAATTGGATGCAAATGGGTTAACCGGCAAATCCCCTTCAGGATACTTTGGAAACCTTAACATGAATTGCACATTCACATTAAGCATATCTATCAACGATATTTTACAGAATAAACTTCTCTAATTTTTTCTCGTGCACTAGAAAAATAAAAGAATGACTTAGATATAATTTTTGACATTTGAAACAAATGATTTTTGTGTATCTTTTATGGATAACAAGTATCTCTATTTATAAGAAAACTTGTACCGATTGGTGTGGAGAAACAATGTTTCATTTGATTGCAACATGACTATTCGCGAACCATTGTATATTAATAACTACAAATTTTTTCATGAAAAGTTGTGGTTGCACCTTTTGACCACGCACCCAATCATTATAGGGTCTCTGGTTCTATTCTAGACAATTGCAACTTTTGGCTATTATTTATGATTAAAAAGATTCATAAAATCAATTTAATCATTGTTATTTATCAATTTAATATTTTAGAAATTTCCCCAACTAGAGTAACCATACCCCTTGGTTTGAAGGGATCCATGTTTCTTCAAAAATACCTCAATTACTAGATTGGTTGGATTTTGCTTCTTCCATCTGGGGTAGTAGATCTTGAGCTCCGCTAGTAATAGAGTTACTATAATAACTGGAGAAGTTATTCAAATTAGAAAGAATCATTTAGGCTGAGTGTAGCTCCGGTTTTTGTGATGCGACCATAACCACTTTAAACGTTGTTTTCTGATTTCTATATTTATCATATGAAGCTTAAAAGGAAGGGGAAGATATCTTAAACTAACCCTGCGCGCAAATGTTTTCCCTAAAAATGCAAAGAGATCTGGAGTCAGGGTTTGGTTATACAAAGGGAAGCTATTAACACCCAGAGTATCTATAGGAACCTTCTTTTACACATATTTTCCTACTGTTTGAAATGCTCTCTTAAGTCTATCTGCTTTTAATTGGGAAAAGTTTCTCATTTATGAGGACTGAGGGAATTTTGTTGTTATTTTTGGGTTTTTTATTGTTTTTGCGAAGGTACTGGACCTAAGATTTTTTTATTTGTGTGCTCGTTAAGATTTCGCAATCTTATGCCTACGTATTCCCGTAAAGAGATTTGGGAAATCTGAGCAATCGTAGTTCCTCCTATTCTATGGGAGGGAAAAAAGCTTGTTTGGTGTCTTGTTCAAAGCCCAAGATTGAAGCTAACATAATATTTATGTCTTGTTCAAAGCCCAAGATTGAGGCTAAAAGAGTGTTTGTGTCTTGTTTAAAGCACAAGATTGAAGCTAAAAGTTGACTGAGAGAGAATTTGTCTTCTCTAAAGGATACACTATAGAGCCATTATTGTCATCTTTCTCACTTTTTCGTCGTCAATTTCATTTCTTATATTCCGTAAACCAAGATCCTCGTTTGAATTAAGACGGTTGTAAATCCAATAAGGAAAGTATAATTCACTCGTTCGGTCAACTTCAGTGTTGATATTTTTCCTCCTTCCGACCATTTCCATGACCATCATTCCATAACTATAAATATTTGACTTATGCGACACTGCACCAAAATTTCTAGAAAATACCTCGGGGCAATATAGTCAGCCGTTCCTCTAGCACCAAATATTGATACCATACTTTCTTTTCTTGTGCAAATTTTTGCCAGTCCTAAATTTGAAATTTTGGAGTTGAAATTCTCATCCAAAAGAATGTTATGAGGTTTTATATCAAAATGAAAAATTCTAGTATTGCAGCCTTTGTGCAAATATTGTAACCCTCGAGCTACACCAATTGCGATATGGTACAAAGTTTGGCAATCAAGATGGAGTTCTGGTAAATGGTCATTTTCCTCAAAGATAAACTTCTCAAGCGAGCCATTTTGCATAAACTCATAAACTAAAGCTCGTTTGGAACCTTCCAAACAAAACCCAAGAAGAGTAGCAATGTTAACATGAGATTACCGATACTTGCAACTTCATTCATGAATTCTTCACCGCTATCTTTCAATTCATTTAGGATTTTCACTGTAACATAACGTCTATCTTGTAACTGTCCTTTGTATACACTATCGAATCCTCCTTGGCCTAATTTGTTTTGGAAGGAGTTGGTCACTTTCTTAATTTTCGAGTAACCATACCTCTTGGTTTGAAGGGAACCATGTTTCTTCAAAAATACCTCAATTACTAGATTGGTTGGATTTTGTTTCTTCCATCTTGTATAGTAGATCTTGAGCACAACTAGTAATAGAGTTACTATAACAATTGGAGAAGTTATTCAAATTAGAAAGAATAATTTAGGCTGAGAAAGTAGTGTTATATAGAGAATGTCATAATCAAGTTTGTGTAATGCAATATTAAAAGTGTATGTCTTTTGATAAATCTAAGAAAACATCTCATATAAATAATGATATATTTTTGTTTTAGAAGAATTAAATAAAGAAGAATATAAATCTATATTATGCATTACGTACTCCAACTCCTAGTGCCAACTCAGGTTTCGTCGTCTTATAGTTTTTTATGCTCTTCGTTTGAAGAAACGGTGGGTCATTTTTTTATGGGGTGTACAATGGTGAAGTTGATTTGGAGGGAGATTAGGGAGTGGATTGGGTTTGTGGATATTTTTAATTTTCTTGATGTGGTTTGGAGTATTAAGATTACATCTTGGAAGTGGCCTTTCATAGGCGATATTGCTAAAACCAATTGTAATTTTTACGAGTTTTGTAAAAATTTGTATCACTTGTCGTAGGATCAATTGATTTTCAATATCTTTTTTGTCGAGAGTATTATCTCGTCTTTTTTGTAAACAGATTCAAGAACCCTCGGTTCTCGGTTTAATGAAATTACTTGTTTACAAAAAAAAATATTTTCACAAGCGAACCTCTACTGCCTACAGAAGTAAGAAAAAATTTATTTTGGTTAAATTTGTAGCCATATATTGTAGACTTTTAGTTGTAAACTTGATATTTTGCCTTGCAAAAATAGAATTTCAGTTTTTCGTCTCCTTTTACATCTCTTTCATTTCATGGACCTCTCTTTTAAGTTGTGCGTGAATTTTTGGCACTATTTTCTAGAAAAAGTATCGGTGCATACCTTGTTCACACTGGAATGTCAAGTTGGCATCGTCCGAAGACACTTGTTGCAATCATCAGATAATTGTACTTGAATTTGGATTTCAGGAGATAGAAAATCAAAGGGGTCATCAGTAGGGCCATCTCTTATTGCAACCTGATACATTGTACAATGCGTCAATGAATTTGGGGAATATTATAATATATCTTATATGTTACTTACGCACCACGCGAAAATAGTAAAATATTCATTAATTCAGGAGATACGTCTCCAAATACACGCAACACACCCACACACAACGTAGGGCATTCTGAGTGACATCCTATTAGTTGGATTCTTTAAATCGTAGATGCATCTTCAGAATCTTTTCATATATGCATTTCCGTAGCATATGAACAACAGTATCAGATGCAGAAACCAAAAACTTGTAATTTGAAAAAATAAAATTTACATTCATAACATAAAATAAGCATTACATGGATGATTTCAACATAAAATGTAACATTACACTTCAATATCCAGATGGACGCTTTAACATCTTCACAATATCTTCAATTGATCTTGAAATTGTCGCTTCTAACTCGAGCAAACTTTTGTTTTGAAACAGAAAAATATATTCCACATAGCTCTTACATCTGTATCCGTCTTAAACTCAAAGTTGTTAAACTCAATTTTCCATCTATTTGTCACGGTGAGAATTGGATATCAAGCTATGAATTAACTTGAATCACAAATCTTAATTCACCACCGATCTTTAATTTATCCAATGGAAGGGAAAAAGAACGAATAACCCATAAATATGCAATGCAATGCAAAGCAAGAGAGAATCTAAGGTTCTGGGGTTGGTTATACCTAGGGAATGTGCTAGCATCCTAAGTATCTGTAGTACTCTACATGAACTTCTTGTTTTATTGTGTTATTTGTTATTTGCTTGCTATGGCTAAGGGAAGGAAGACCTAAGGTGTTATTTCTAAGTATGCTCGCCAAGACATCACATATCGTGCCTACGTATCTTGACTAAAAGAATCAGAGTATTCGTAGTTTCCCTGACTACGGGTAAGAGCAAATGGTGTAAAAAAGAAAAGAGTGCTCGCCAAAGATTGACCTTGTGCCTACGTATCCTCAAAAGGATCTTGAGAAATTAGAGCGTCCGTAGTTTGGAAAACCACAGGTAAAAGCAATGTTTGTTGGTTGGTTTTGAGAAGAGACAAGTTGTCATCTTAATGAGAATACTCAACTGAACCACCACAAACACGCGAAAGATGGATCTTTGTTTCACATTGAGAGAATGACTCCAACTCGGATATATAATCGACGAGTATGACACGTACCTCTCTCAAGTGGAAAAGAATCTACATCTCTCTCAACTATGTCATGGGGTAGGAGAATTATATCTTAACTAGGGATGACTCATGTCTAATCTCTCTCATGGGAGAAAATGGGGACCTAATTGTAAGTTGTCTAAGGTTAACATCCTAAGAGTAATTATCCTAAGGGAATGAAGAGTCTAAGGTAGAGCTAGCAATCTAGATATATACATCCTAAGGTGATCAACCTAAAAGGGAAACAACAAATATCACACAAAGGGTGAAAGAATGCAAATGAAATGCAAAATGCAATGCACATGACTGTATAGTCAACCACAATTCCTTCCCTTGGACTCAAACATGAAATCATAAAAATTCAAAAGCCACAAACGAATATCAAACAAAGTAGGCATCAGGGAGATAATATACAATGAGCAAATAGCAAAATTAGGAGCATGAACAAATAACACTGTATGTATAAAACATAAATCAAGGTATGTAATCAGCTCACAAGGTAAGACATCTAGAATAAATATTATCAATTAATTAAGACAAAGTATCAAGAATTAATCGAGGAAATCAGGCCCAAAACAAAGAAGCGAGTAATCATCAAAAATAAAATCTGGCCACAAAGGCAAATACATCAAGAATCATGAAGATAAATTAAAAAATGTACATCAAGAATTAACTAAAAGAAAAATCGAGAATTGTCAAGATTAATTTAAGAAGTAAATAAAATCTAATTAAATTCTAATTAAACTAAGATTTAATTAAAAATAATTAATTAATTAAACTAAAACCTAATTAAACTAATATTTAACTAAACCTAATTAAACTAATTAAACTAAATTATAATTAAAACTAATTAACTAATTAAACTAAATTCTAATTAAACTAATATTTAATTAAACCTAATTAAACTAATTAACTAAATTCTAATTAAATTAATTAAATTAAAATTTATAAACTAATTAAAGACTAATTAAATTAAAATTTAAAAACTAATTAAATTAAATCTAATTGAAAATTAGTTAAACTGAAATCTAATTAAATCTAATTAAACTAAAATATAATTAAATGTAATTAAGCTAAATACTAATTAAAATAAAAACAAAAGGGTGTGATTAGCAAAAGTCAACACATCATGGGCTTAAACAAACCCAAAAATACCAATAAAACAAGTTATATAAAAAACAAAAAGACAGAAGAAAATAAAATGAATAAGAAAAAACATCAGCTTGCAACTCATTTTGCAAAGCCAGTACCGTTGCCGTCAACGCGACCTCTGCCTCTCTCAAACGGCGCCGACGATTGATCCACCCTCAGATTCCACTTCAGTGATGCACCGTCTTCTTCTTCAGATTTCCGTCGCGAGTCAGCTCTCTCCCTAGCCTTCTCTTCTCATTCTCACGGCGTGGCGGCATGGAGTTCTGACTCGCTGTCCTAATTTGTTGATGATTCATCGCTAAAACCGAGTAACGCAACCAATAAACTCGATAAAATGTTGATATTGTCACTGTGTTGTTAAAATTATCAGGATCCACGAATCAACTTGTGGAACCATGAATGGGAAGATAGAGATGTTGGATCTGAAATGTTAATCGAAGCACCCAAGGTAACTACTTCTAGCGACATAAATACGAGCTTGTTAATTGATAAGAAGTTTTCCTATCAAGGTTATGAAACTAGGGTTTCAATAATAAAAGAGAGAATAATAAAACTATCTAAAGAAAAAGTAAAATAAAGGATAACTGTTCTGGACTGGGTCGGGGTCTGCTTCTCAGTCGAACAGGCCCAACCCACATGTCCTGGGATGGCCCAACAAGGGCCTTTCGGAGCGACTACTGTCGGGCACTTGGCCTTCTCCAAGTTGTCGGGAACACGTACTTGCCCCTCCTCCTCGACACCCAGGTGCTCCTCCCTGCGAGGAACCACCTCCTTCTCACACAAGAGTCCTCCCCCCGCAAGGATACGTCTCCCCGACACGCAAAACTCCTCCCCGTGAGGACACGTTCTCATGTAACCACTCCACTCCCGATGGAATTGGTCTGCCCGAATTCCGGAGATCTAGGAACGGTTACCCCAGGGCGAAGACCACGTGCTGGTCTTCACTACGCCACGTAAGCCCTGGCAGTTACTTGGATTGGGCCTGGAAATCTAGCCCAATGCAAGTAACCGTTGGCCCCGCGCTAGGGGCTCTCTATAAATACCCTCTCACTTGAGAGGGCCAAGTTACACTTACTTTCTTACTCATCTCTGTACTTGCTATTTCTCTTACAGTCACCTTACTTGAGCGTTGGAGTACCTTGCAGGTACACCACCCCCCCCGGCCGTCTTTCAACTGCACCGGAGCTGAAGTCCAGACGACGTTGTTGGCCACAGAAACTGTCTGATCCAGGTACGATCAGTGGCGCCGTCTGTGGGAAAACTTTGCTTCCCCGTTTTTCCTCCGTTAAACCAAAGCAACTCTCATTCATCACCGTCGTGGCTGGAAATCCCTCCGCTACCACGGCTCTGTACACCGTCCTTGCGCAACTCGAGAACGGGAACCACCGAGAAGACGCTGCTGCCCTCCACGTCGAAGAAGGCGACGTGAGAGACGGGCAGTCCGCCTCCCCAGACTCCCAAGACGCGACTTACAATGCTGCCCACCAAGACGATCAGCATGCCATTTTTCAGCCAGTCGCTCCTCCACCCAATGCAGACGCGAGCACCGTGGCCCTGTTCGCCTTGATCAATCAGACCAATCAGCTGATCGCGCACCAGAATACCAGAATTGAAGCGCTGAAGCAGGGTCGGGAACGACGATCTTCCCCGCGAAGACATCGCCGTCCACCGTTGCCTCGCCGTTCTCTTTCCCCGCGAAGAACTCCTTCAAACGAATCTCGGACCCCCTCGCCGGTACTTGAGGGTCGCCGGCCATGCCTTGAGCGTCCCCAACCGGCGATCTCCCAGAAACGCCCTCGTTCCCCGCCTCGAAAGGAACCCAGGCCCTCCACAGTTACCAAGAAGTCCAAATCCACCGAGGAGGCGCCGAAGAATCATTCGAGGAACTCCCCTCCACGGCATCATCGATCCCCGTTGGAGTCCCCGACCGGGAGTGACGACGACGACCAGAGGACCCCCCTTCATGGGTGATCATAAACGCCCCAATTCCTGCGGGCATTGAGAAACCCCCACCGCTGGGGACCCCCCTATCGTGAGAGTTTCGAAGCAATGCTCGACTTTCGAAACGTCAAAGGGGCCATCAGGTGCAGGCTTTTCCCCACCACCTTGCGGAAGGGCGCGATGACCTGGTACAAGGGTTTGGAACCTGGGTCGATCACATCCTTGAAGCAGCTAAGACAACGCTTCACCAAACACTTTACTGCGTCTCGCCGACACCCGAAGACGGAGGCTGCCCTAGAAAGCATCTTCCAAGGGAAGAACGAATCTCTCCGGAACTACATCGAGAGATTCAACAGAGAAGCTTTCGAGGTCCACACGACCGACGACATGAAGAAGTATCTGATCATCCATGGACTACGTTTTGGATCTAATTTTGCCAAATTCGTGGGTCTCCGCAGGCCCCGCCGTCTCAAGGACCTCCTCCAGCGAGCTCAATCGTATATCGAGCTCGAGGAGTCCGAGGCAGCGTAGATCGCCCTTGAGTCGAGGCGCAAAGAAGGCCCCCGCAGCCACAAAGATGAAGACTCTCCTCCCTAACGAGGAGGAGAAAGAAAGAAAGAAAATCTCCCCCGTGATCCTCATAAACCGCGCGGACCAGCTGGCCGGTTCACCGGAGTCACGGGCATGTGACGGAAGACTGCATCTATCTCAAAGATGCGATTGAAATTCTGATCAAGGAGGGGTACCTAAAGAAATATACCCAGAAGAATGGCACTCCTCATCCCAGCTCCCGGGAAGCCCAAAACGTCGAGGAGACGACGCCTCCTCCCGACGAGAGTCGCCTTCAAGTCGCCCTCAGTGTCACTCGACCCGAAGACTTCTTTATTCCCCCAATCATTGAAGGCCAAGAAGCACTTCGCAGCATGTGGGCGACCTTCCCCCCCGAAGACCCCGACACTGCCCTTAGCACCTGGGAAAGCTTTCCCAGGGCGATGGTCATCTCCGGGGGAGGTCCAGAGAAGCTGTCCGTCAGATCGATCAAGCGGAAATTCGACGAGTTGGAATCCGCCACGTCGGCAACGGCAACCACCCGAGAAAGTGCGGGGAAACTCCAACCCTATCACCTTCTACCTCGAGGAACTCCCCGGGGGAGCGCCGAACGCCACCATTCCCCTCCTGGTCAGGGCGCAGATGGTGAACTTTGACATTCGAAGGATCCTAGTCGACAAGGGATGTTCGGTCGACATCATGTATGCTCATCTGTTCGGAACCCTTCAGCTCGACGCAAGGCATCTGACCCCGTACGTCGGTTCAGATCTACAGGGGTTCAACGGGACTACCACCAGACCATGGGGTTACGTGGAACTAATGGTTACATTCGGGTTTGAAGACACTGCCCGGCAGGTGAAGATCCGTTTCCTGGTGGTCGAATGCCCGTCCCTTTACAACTGCATCCTCGGGAGGACCACCCTGGCCGAACTTACGGCGGTACCATCAACGGTCCACCTCAAAATGAAGTACTACACGACCAGGGGACGAGTAGTGACGATGCACGGGGACATCGACGCGGTCAGAAGATGCTTCGACGCCGCCATCAAAGGCCTGAGTTCCATCGGCCCCAAACCCAAGACCGTGGCCAAGCCACCCCAGGACACCGAACAGGTACCTCTCCCGTGCGTCAACGTGGTTGAACTCGACAGCAGGTTCCCGGACGGACCCGATGAAGACGGGGCAGAAGACCTCGACCTCCAGGCGGAGAACAACGGGCGGCCTCTCTACCTAACGTGCCCCATCCCATACGGGGACTTTGAGCTCGTGGTCCTCGGGGACGATCCAGACCGCAACGTGAAGATTGGCACCGGGATCCCCGACCTGGCAAAGGAGCAGCTGAAGGCGTGTCTAAGGGAGAACGCTGATCTATTCGCATGGAGCGCATCCGAGATGCCTGGCCTCGACCCCGAGGTGGCTTGCCATCAGCTCGTAGTAGATCCGGCCACTAGGGCTATAACACAACGTAGGCGTAAGCAGTCTCCCGAAAAAGCGGAGGCTGCTGAAAAAGCTGTAAAAGACCTCCTAGAGGCAAATTTTATTTCGGAGGCCAAATACACGACCTGGCTGTCCAACGTTGTACTTGTTAAAAAGAATAATGGAAAATGGAGAATGTGCGTTGATTATACTGATCTTAACCGGGCTTGCCCGAAAGACTGTTATCCCTTGCCTAACATCGACCAATTGGTCGACAATTCTGCAGGTTACAAACTACTATCCTTCATGGACGCTTACTCGGGATACAATTAAATTCCCATGGACAAGGTCGACAAACAACACACGGCCTTCATGACCGCGTCGGGCAACTACTATTACAACGTAATGCCTTTCGGTCTGAAGAACGTCGGTGCTACCTACCAACGGATGATGAACAAGGTTTTCCGGGCCGAAATCGGTGACATGCTCGAGGTCTACATGGACGACATGATCGTCAAATCCGCAGAAGAAGTCGACCACGTCGCACACCTCAGGAAGGTGTCCGACACGGCGAGGAGATGCCGTATGAGGTTTAACCCCGACAAGTGCACCTTCGGCATTCGGGCAGGTAAGTTCCTCGGGTTTTACCTCACAGAATGAGGAATCGAGGCCAACCCCGACAAGTGTAGGGCTTTCTCCGAGCTCCCTACTCCGGACACAAAGAAGTCGATACAATCGTTGAACGGGATGCTCACCGCCCTCTCCCGCTTCGTCGCCAAATCCGGATAGCACGCACTCCCATTTTTCAAACTTCTTCGACAAAAAGCGGAGTTTGAGTGGAGCGAGGAATGCGAACAGGCGCTCGTCCACTTAAAGCAAGTCCTACCACAACCCCCGGTCCTCTCACGGTCTGAGAACGGGGAGACACTCTTCTTGTATCTTGCAATCACGAGTGAAGCAGTCAGCGCCGTCCTCATTCGGGAAACCCCGGATGGGCAGAAGCCATTTTACTTCACGAGCAAAGCCCTCCAAGGCCCCGAGCTCAGATATCAGTAGATTGAGAAAGTCGCCCTGGGCCTCGTCACCGCGGCGAAGAGGCTACGCCACTACTTCCTCGCCCACACCGTCGTCGTAAGAACCGAACAGCCTATAAGGCAGCTCCTCGAACGACCGGACATGGCGGGGAGGATGCTCAGGTGGTCACTCGAGCTCGCCGAGTTTGACATCCAATACGAAGGGAGGAAAGCCTTGAAGGCATAGGTATTGGCCGACTTTGTAGCAGAGATGACCGTCCCGGAACCTTTGACCAACAGATCACAGAAATGGACGATCTATGTCGACGGAGCATCCAGTCCGAAAGGAAGCGGGGCGGGCATCATCCTCGAAAACGAGGAAGGCATCCTGATCGAGGTATCCCTCGAACTATCCTTCCCGACATCGAACAACCAAGCCGAATATGAGGCCTTCCTCGCAGGACTCCGGCTGGCCGAGGACCTCGGCGCCAAGAAGGTCAAACTTTTCACCGACTCCCAGCTCGTGGCCTCGCAAGTCCAAGGAGAGTACCAAGCCAAGAACGACAGCCTCATAGAATACTTGGCCTTGGTAAAAGAAAAGATGAAAAATTTCACCTTCGTGAAAGTAACTCACATCCCCCGCGAGCACGATGCCCGAGCAGATGTCTTGTCCAAATTGGCGAGCACTAAGAAGAAAGGCGGGAACAAATCCGTCATACAAGAAGTACTTTCCCGCCTGAGCTTCGACAAACCGGCCATGGTTTTGGACATCAACGCCATCGGGGACAGCAACTGCTGGATGACCCCGGTGTTGTACCCCCAAATTTTACCCTCCGATATTCTGATCATTTGCATATCCATTTCATTGGTCTCTGTTTTCGCATTTTAGTAAACATATCAATAATCATGCATTTTTTGTTAGAATTTAATTTGTTTTATTTTTTTTTTCACTAACTATTTTCAATTATCTTTTTATTATTTTTAGTTTTATTATTATTATTTCTTTATTATTATTATTATTATTAGTTTTATTATCATTATTAGTTTTATTGTTATTAATTTTATTATTACTAAGCTTTATTATTATTATTATTACTTTTATTTTGTTTATCTTCATGGTAAGTGGGGACCACTCAATCATTCTAACACTTCACATGGATTGCCAACTTGGATTTATCAATGACCAAAAATCATTCTCACACTTCACTCATCAATGGCCAAGAATCATTCTCATAAAGTCACATGGATTGCCACATCAACACTCCCACTTTATTCACACTATAAATAAGATCTCTCTTTCTCTCATTTGACACACCAGATTCACCCCACACAAAGGCTGAATACTCTCTTAATTTTCTCCCTCAATTATTCTTGCAAATTTTCTGGAGAGAAGGCTCGTCTTCATTTTTCCATAACTCGTGTCGTTGAAGAGGCAGTGGACCGTCTCCACTAGGTAACATTCACCTCTTTTATTTCTCCGTTTTCAAAGTACCATGATCATTTATCTATGCTGTTATCAAGTTCATTAGCATGTTAATATTTTTCTGGAAAAAGTATTGTAATATCCTATAATTTTTGTTTGGTTTTATTATGAATGATGTTTAAAAGATAAGATAAAAATTTAAAAAGACAAAAAACATGCTTCATCACCACCCTTTTATTATTTCATACTATTTTTATTTTATTTTCCATTTTTTTCTTAATTTTGTTTCTCTAGTTTTTATTTTAGGAGCACTTTGAATTTTTAGTTTCAATTTATCATGTTATTTCTTGAATTCATAACTTTTTCTTTCGAATTTTGTTTTGATTTTTATTTTTCGCTTACGATCTTTATTTCGATTTTTAGGGCCAATGATATTACAAAATCATGACTTAGTTGATTTATGCAAAATGACTAAAAAGTCTTGATATGTATGAGGCTCATTTCTTTATTTTTGTTGGTCAATGAAAGTCGAATATCAAAAGATTATCGATCCTCCGATTAAATCTTGATCAAGACGAGACTAACTTTACTCTTCATTTCGAGTCCATTTTCTTTACTTTAGGCCGATGACATTGCACAAATCTTGACTTTGATTATTTCAAATCAATAAAGTCTTGATAAATATGAGGCCACTTTTTACTTATTTTTATTGGTCGATGAAAGTCAAAAATCTAAGATTATCGATTTATCGATTTAAACCTTGATTAAGACGAGACCAACCTTATTTTTTCATTCCGGTTTCATTATCTTTATTTTGGTCGATGATATAACAAACTTCATAGTTTGATTGATCTCATTAAAGCGACAAAACTTTGATCAATATGAGACCACTTTATTTTTATTTAAGTTTCATTTACTATTTAGTCGGTGAAAGTCAAGAATCATTGATTATCGATTTCTCGATTAAATCATGATTAAGACGAGACAAACTTTGTACATACCCTTAGGTCTTTACCTTAGTACATATATTATCTTAGCAAGCAAACACAACATAACACATATTAAAACAAGAGGTTCCCGTAGAGTACTACGGACGTTTAGGGTGCTAATACCTTCCCCTTGTATAACCAACCCCCGAACCTTAGATCTCCCCCCTTTAGGTTTTTAAACGATCTTGAACCTTTCCTTTGGATAAATCAAAGTCGGTTGTAAAAGAAATATGATGCAAGTTAATTAATAGATGGTTATCTGATTTTCATCGCAACAGAAATGGCGACTTCACTGGGGATGTCCCCTAAGAGGGTTAAGCCCACCTTGTTTGCATTTATGTTATTTATATGTTTACTTATTTGTATATCTGTACATATTCATATCTGTATATATGTCTGCTTGTGCTTGGGTTTTTCTGTGTGCAGGGTTGCTACTTTGAGTGGTGAGGATAAGTCATAACCTGGACTTGAGCGTACACTTATGATAGGATCGTAGACATAGTCAAGGAGACTTCGAGGGAGAAATCCCAAAGGAGTTGACTTGAAGTTCACACTCAGTTGAGGCCCTCTTGGGGGTGGTATATGCTGAACGAGCAATCATGAATGCGTTGCCACTTTCAACCTTGGTGCCAGGGATACTGATGACCATTAGTTACCCTTTACCCCACCTGGCCTATTTAGGATGTAGTGCGATGATTATGAGGGAGTAATCCTAAATAGGTGCTACGCGATACTACACTCAGACGAGACTCTCTTGAGGATTTTATCGATCACAGAGCAATTGGGAAGTTGATAAAATCCGAAAGATAGGTTGTATACTCTGGGAACTCTTTAGAACGTTGCTTTGCAGATACAAGAACCCTAGTACACACCCTGTGGTTGGTTTTTTACCCAGACTTCATGTTGTGATCTCGAACCTTTGATCCTGTTGCATGTGTTTTACTTCTTGTTTGCTTTGCATTGCATATCATTTGCATGCTTGCATGTTTCATTGCATGCGTATGTCTGTCCAGTTACTCATCTCCAGTTATCCCTATATTCCAGAGTTTGTCTGTGAGTCGTCAAGTTGATTTCTCGACACCGATACCGAACTAGAGCTAATTACAGACGCAAGATATCAGAGCAAGAGATACACAATATTGAGGTCCGAATGGAGATCGATGACCTCAAATCAAGTATGACTAAACTCACTAAGATGCTTCAAGTTTTGCTTGCTAGAGGAGAGGCTCCCCAAAGGACAGTCATCCAGGAAGTTTCAAGTGCGGATCCTCCACCGATCCAAGTGCCACCTTCAACTTGGCCCGAGTTTGGTTTTCCACACAACTAGTCTCCACTGATTGCATCTACTGCTATGGTTGGTCAGAATACTATGCCACTGTTTCAAGCTCCTGTTTTTGCCGAACCTCAACCTATAGTTCATACCACTCGAGCTCCCTTTGAGAATCCCCGCTATTAGTACAACGCTGCTAGTGCTCAGGGTGAAGAACCTAAAGACTTTGTTGAACCTGAAGTTTTCCTTGAGTAGTTTCAGATTTTAGACAAAAGACTCAAGGCTGTTGAGGGTAATGATTTCTTTAATGTGGATGCAGATAACACGTGCTTAGTGTCTGACCTTGTTATACCTCCTAAGTTTACAACTCTAGATTTTGTGAAGTACAAGGGTCACTCTTGCCCAAGAGCTCATTTGGTCATGTATCTTCGCAGGATGACCGCTCATGCCAAGAATCAGTAGTTGCTTATCCACTATTTTCAAGACAGCTTGAGTGGAGCATCACCCAAATGGTACATGGGTCTCGAGCAAAACTCTATCCATAGCTTCCAAGACCTCAACAATGCCTTCATGAAGCAGTATAAGTATAACCTCGACATGGCTCCTGATCGCCGTCAACTGCAAAACATGTCTCAGAATGATAAAGATTCTTTCAAGGAGTATGCCCAGCGCTGGAAAGAGTTGGCTCCACAGGTTGAACCTCCTTTGGCTGAGAAAGAGTTAGCCGGAATGTTCATGGATACTCTGTCCCCATTCTATTGGGATAAGATGGTTGGAAGTGTTTCCTCCAATTTCACTGATTTGGTTACTATTGGCGAAAGATTAGAGGAAGGTCTTAAGAAGGGAAAAGTATCCAAAGTTGCTGAATCTTCTAATGTTGTGAAGAATTCCTATGGTAACTTTCAGAAGAAAAAGGAAGAACAGACTAATGTTGTCATGGTTGAAGCAAGAAGGACTCGTCCCCAACCTCGGTATACCATTCGCCCTGTTGTTGCTGCTGTTACTCCTATGGTTGCTGCACCACGACCAACTCATGATTTCCAACGTCCGGCTGTCGGACAAAACCAGTACCGTAATAGGGGTCAATTTGATCCTATTCCCATGACTTACACTAAACTTTATCCTGGTTTGGTTCAATAAGGTTTGATTGCCACAAGGCCTTTGTCTCCTCCTCCAAATCCTCTTCCAGCCGGCTATAAGGCTGATCTTCATTGTGAATACCATCAAGGTGGTGCAGGCCATAACTTGGAAAGTTGCTTTGCATTGAAGGCTAGAGTACAAGAGCTCATGAGAAACAAAATCCTCTCCTTTAAGGACAATCCCAATGTCCTGAGTAACCCTCTGCCAGGGCACACCAAGTGAAGCCTCAGTCGACTTCGGCTCAGCTACTTCTTAAAGACAGGACAACTCATCCTTGTGTTTGATTAGTCACTAGGCCTTGTTTCTTGTTGTTTTCATTTCCCTTATTTTGTAATAGCTGTTTGCTTTCAAATTATGTTTGTACTTTCTCAATTAATGAAATGAGCATTGTAACTTTTTGATTCAATTCATTTGTGTTTGCTATTTACATCTCCATGCTTTGTTTTTCAATAAATACTTTATCTCTTTTCCATTTCCTTTTTGATTATGCAAGGATTGGAGGGAGGATGATGAAAACGTCATACTCATAATTGCTGTTGGTATGCTTTCAAATCAAAACTTTGCTGACGATGTAAGGCATTGTTTTAATCCCCAAACACTGGAGAAATAAGGAAGTTAACCCCTCTTTAACCCCTTCGAGCCTTGAAGTAGGAGTTTCTTTTCTTTACAAATAAAAACCCGCAATCTTAACTTGGGGCAGGGTAGTTCTCAGTTAACTTGATTGTGCATTCAAATACAAGAGCTTCATGCGAGACGCCTTTCAATAAAAGGTTACATTCACAGTTTTCCTTCGCACACGACAAGCAAGTGTCGAAGATGTCTTTCAAGTCGAACGCCAATGATGGTTCGTCGTAATCCTTACGCCAGGCAGTCACTAAAAAAAACAAAAAAAAAAAAAAGAAAGAAAAAAACAAGAAAGAAAAGTTTATATGACAACCAAAGGAGGAAATCTTTAAACCCTTTATCCTGAAAGTCCTCAATGGCAAACAGTTTAGTAAGAAAGCAGTGACTGCCATCTCAGTCCATTGAATTTTGAACCATCATCATTACTATCATCAGTGCAATTCCTAACCTATGGGAATTTGAGTACATAATCTGAGTTAACTGAGCATAGGACTGGAGATCATCACGAAGATTGGGTGGGTACAAATAAACTTTGAGCCTTTATCCTTTGTTTCTTAAACCGTGAACCAGACCACGTTATAACCCTCAAAAGACCTAATTGAAGCGAGGTTATTTTGAAAGCATATTACAGTAAGGTTGCGTAAACTGACTCCCAAGGATCTTTGCAGATCATTTGTTTTTGCATCACACTTGTGCTTTAACTCTCACTTTGAATATCTTGAACCGCCGTGTTCTGACCAATGACTCATATACTTTGACTTTTTCAAAAATGATTGATTTCAAAAGTTGCATGAACTTTGCATTTACCATGTTTGTACAAATACTTTTGTTTGCGAACCAACTTTCTTCTTAAGGAATTTTCAAACAATTGAGAAACTTGTTCGGTGATTCAATCAGGGGCAAGTTCCTTCCATATCCTGTTGAGAATCAGTTCAAGATTTGTGGTTTAATGGCGACTTCTCAGAGTTAGTTTATCCAGAAAACCTTTCAAGATTCATACTGGGGCAAGCCTTCCCAGTTTACAGTAAAACAATCATTTTCAAGACTCATACTGGGGAAAGCTTTCCCAGTGTACAGTAAAACAATCATTTTCAAGACTCAGACTGGGGAAAGCTTTCTAAGAGCACCATGAAGCAGTCATTTCCAGACTCACACAAACTGAAGCAATGATCAGTTTATCTACAACAGTCAGCTAATCTGGGGCAGTTAACTTGAAGAATCCCCAAATAGCTCTTCATCCTTCCTACAAGGATCATCATTTGATACAGTTTACCAGTGTGGCAGATGATGTGTTCAGCATTAGCATCTCTAGTCCCAAGCAGAATGACAGTGATCCCCGTGTTGAGGAATCAGTCTTTCAATCTTGTCTTCTCCCCAAAAGAGTCGAGCATGTCGTCGACATTTGCATTTGCATTTGATCATATATCATCTGCATGATTCATATACATATGCATATCATGAGTGTTTCATCCTCATTTGCATTTCTCCCAAGGATGTGTCGTTATCCACGTCTTGCCTTACCAAAATGTTACCTGTCCTTTTCATTCAGTGCCATTCCTGAATGTTGTCATTATCTTGCGCATCTAATTCTGTTGATAGATGTTTATCTTCTCTCATTCCAGTGTTATTCCTGGATCTTTATATTCTTTCACTCCAGTGCCATTCCTGGATGTCTTTCTCACTATCATTTGATACTATTCTTGAATATAGTGATTTACCTTTACTTTCGGTGTCATTCCTGAAAGTTCACAGTCATTTAATGCTGTCTTGGATACTGTGATCCCTTTTATCCAATGCTTTCTTGGATCTCTACCTTTCTCACGTTTATCTGATGCTTTCTCAGATGCCGCGATTTGTACCTTTCGTTCAAAGCCATTATTGGATGACTGGTGTCCTTTCGTCCAATGCTTTCTTGGATTCTTACTATTCACTTTCATCTAAAGCCATTATTAGATATTGTGACTTGTACCTTTCAATCAAAGCCATTATTGGATGTCTGGTTTTTCTACCATCCGATGCCTTTCCGGATGTGTGTCTCTTTCTGATGTTTTTCCGATCGAGTCTTTGTTCACTTTCATCTAAAGCCATTATTAGATATTGTGACTTGTACCTTTCATTCAAAGCCATTATTGGATGTCTGGTTTCTCTACCATCCGATGCCTTTACGGATGTGTGTCTCTTTCTGATATTTTACCAGATCGGGTCTTTGTTCACTTTTATCTAAAGCCGTTATTAGATATTGTGATTTATACCTTTCATTCAAAGCCATTATTGGATGTCTTGCTTTTTTACCATCTGACGCCTTTCCGGATGTATTTCTATATCTGATGTTTTTCTAGATCTAGTCTTTGTTCATGTTCATCTAAAGCAATTATTAGATATTGTGATTTGTATTTTTCATTCAAAGCCATTATTGGGTGACTGGTTTCTTTGCATTCAATGCCATTCTTGAATGCAGCCTCTGTTCACATTCATCTGATGCCATTCTCAGCTATTATTGAATGCCTGGTGTCCTTTTATTCAATGCCATATAGTCTTGTTTACTCACCTTTATCTAAAGCCATTATTAGATATTGTGACTTGTACCTTTCATTCAAAGCCATTGTTGGATGACTGGTTTCTTTTGCCATCTGATGTTTTTCTGGATGTGCCTTTCTCTGTCTTTTCTGGCTTTTTCTTGAAGATCCCGTTTGAACTCTTCAGCATAAGAAGAACCCAGAAAATCTTTTTTTGAGGTCTATCCTTTCATTCCAAATTGATCCCCTGTAGAAATCATGTTTGCTTTCTGGTTCCAAGCCCAGTAAAGAGTGTGCTTTCATTTCCCCAGTGTCGTCCGGTCACCTATAAACCTGTCGTCCATCTCCTTGGACTTTTCCCTAGTGGAGAGCCCCTCTCTGGCTCCCATCCCCAATGAGGGCCTGTAGGATTTCCTCTTTATTTTTCTATCCCCGGTGCATCCTTAGAGTCTCCCCAGTGAGTCTATCGTTGGACAGTCTGTATCCGCAGTGAGTCTTTCTCGTGAATGCTAACCTTATCCTTCCCCAGTAAGCTCACCTGTGGTGGATTGCCCTTCATCCTTGGTGTTTTGTTTGTCTGCCCCTTTTCATTTAGCATTCCATCATTTTAATCATATTAGAGTTCATTGCATGTCAGCATTTTTGTCCATAGCATTGCATGTCAGTGCGTCTGAGGGCAAAATTTTCAGTTATCTATATTTAAATACATTCCACCATGATTTCATGAAGACTATCATCACTCATGTCATCCGGTGAAGATATTTAAATAAGGGCAACTATTGTACCCCAAATTTTACCCTCCGATATTCTGATCGTTTGCATATCCTTTTCATTGGTCTCTATTTTCGCATTTTAGTAAACATATCAATAATCATGCATTTTTTGTTAGAATTTAATTTGTTTTATTTCTTTTTTTCACTAACTATTTTCAATTATCTTTTTTATTATTTTTAGTTTTATTATTATTATTTCTTTTTTATTATTATTATTATTAATTTTATTATTATTAGTTTTATTATCATTATTAGTTTTATTATTATTAGTTTTATTATTACTAAGCTTTATTATTATTATTACTTTTATTTTGTTTATCTTCATAGTAAGTGGGGACCACTCAATCATTCTAACACTTCACATGGATTGCCAACTTGGATTTATCAATGGCCAAAAATCATTCTCACACTTCACTCATTAATGGCTAAGAATTATTCTCATAAAGTCACATGGATAGCCACATCAACACTCCCACTTTAGTCACACTATAAATAAGATCTCTCTTTCTCTCATTTGACACACCAGATTCACCCCACACAAAGGCTGAATACTCTCTTAATTTTCTCCCCCAATTATTCTTGCAAATTTTCTGGAGAGAAGGCTCGTCTTCATTTTTCCATAACTCGTGTCATTGAAGAGGCAGTGACTGTCTCCACTAGGTAACATTCACCTCTTTTATTTCTCCGTTTACAAAGTACCATGATCATTTATCTATGTTGTTTTCAAGTTCATTAGCATGTTAATATTTTTCTGGAAAAAGTATTGTAATATCCTATAATTTTTGTTTGGTTTTATTATGAATGATGTTTAAAAGAAAAGATAAAAATTCAAAAAGACAAAAAACATGCTTCATCACCACCCTTTTATTATTTCATACTATTTTTATTTTATTTTCCATTTATTTCTTAATTTTGTTTCTCTAGTTTTTATTTTAGGAGCACTTTGAATTTTTAGTTTCAATTTATCATGTTATTTCTTGAATTCATAACTTTTTCTTTCGAATTTTGTTTTGATTTTTATTTTTCGCTTACGATCTTTATTTCGATTTTTAGGGCCAATGATATTACAAAATCATGACTTAGTTGATTTATGCAAAATGACTAAAAAGTCTTGATATGTATGAGGCTCATTTCTTTATTTTTGTTGGTCAATGAAAGTCGAATATGAAAAGATTATCGATCCTCCGATTAAATCTTGATCAAGACGAGACTAACTTTACTCTTCATTTCGAGTCCATTTTCTTTACTTTAGGCCGATGACATTGCACAAATCTTGACTTTGATTATTTCAAATCAATAAAGTCTTGATAAATATGAGGCCACTTTTTACTTATTTTTATTGGTCGATGAAAGTCAAAAATCTAAGATTATCGATTTATCGATTAAAATCTTGATTAAGATGAGACCAACCTTATTTTTTCATTCCGGTTTCATTATCTTTATTTTGGTCGATGATATAACAAACTTCATAGTTTGATTGATCTCATTAAAGCGACAAAACTTTGATCAATATGAGACCACTTTATTTTTATTTCAGTTTCATTTACTATTTAGTCGATGAAAGTCAAGAATCATTGATTATCGATTTCCCGATTAAATCATGATTAAGACGAGACAAACTTTGTACATACCCTTAGGTCTTTACCTTAGTACATATATTATCTTAGCAAGCAAACACAACATAACACAAATTAAAACAAGAGGTTCCCGTAGAGTACTACGGACGTTTAGGGTGCTAATACCTTCCCTTTGTATAACCAACCCCCGAACCTTAGATCTCCCCCCTTTAGTTTTTTAAACGATCTTGAACCTTTCCTTTGGATAAATCAAAGTCGGTTGTAAAAGAAATATGATGCAAGTTAATTAATAGCTTGTTATCCGATTTTCACCGCAACACCCGGTATACGAATAACTCGTGACGGGCAAATTGCCCGAAGATCCCAAAGAAGCAGGAATGGTCAAGATGCGGGCGTGCTCGTACACTCTAGTCGAGGAAAAGCTATACCGGCGAAGGTTCTCTATTCCCCTCCTCAGATGTGTCGAGGAGACCAAGGTCCCCGGCATACTCCAGGAGATCCATGAGGGAATCAATGCACAGCACCTCGGCGGGCGATCGTTAGCCCGTAAGGCGCTTCGAGCAGGGTATTACTGGACCACCATGCAACAGGACGCCAAGGAACACGTCAAGAAGTGCGATAGATGCCAACGACACGGGGACATGCACCTTGCTCCTCCCAACAAGCTCAGTCCATAGTCCTCCCCGTGGCCGTTTGCGTGGTGGGGAATGGATATCCTCAAACCTTTCGTCCAGGGGTCGTATCAAAACAAATACCTCATCGTCGGGGTGGACTGCTTCACGAAGTGGATTGAGGCGGAAGCATTGGCCAAAATCATAGCCTTCAACATACTGCGTTTCTACAAAAGAAACATCCTCGCCCGGTTCGGCGTGCCTCAAGCCATTGTCACCGACAACAGAACACAGTTCACCGACAGGAACTTCCAAGACTTCGTCACAAAACTAGGCACGAAGTAACACTTCACGTTGGTCGAGCACCCTCAAACGAACAGACAGGCTGAGGCGGCAAACAGGGTGATCCTCCGAGGATTAAGACCTCGACTAGGCGACGCCAAACAACGGTGGGTCGAGGAGCTACACAGCGTCCTCTGGGCCTACCGGACGACCCCACACTCCACAACAGGAGATACCCCCTTCCGTCTGACATACGGAACCGAAGAGGTGATCCCCGTGGAGATCAGGGAACCCTCGAGGAGGACAGAAGCCCCCCTCGACGGGGACGCGAACGACGAAGCCTTGAGGGAAGAGCTCGATTTTGTCGAGGAGATACGTTCGGGCGCTTCTCTCCGAGAAGCTTCGCTTAAGCAGAAAATAACACTACGTTATAACGACAAAGTTATTAAACGTGATTTTCAGGTAGGCACCCTTGTCCTACGAAGGAACCAAAAAGACTCGCGAGAAGGCAAACTCGCCGCGAATTGGGAGGGCCCGTACCGTGTCCGCGTGAAAACGGGGACAGGAGCCTATTTCCTCGAAAATCTGCACGGGGAAGAACTTGCTCGACCATGGAACGCTAAAAAGCTAAAACAATATTACAGTTAAGCACTGCCCGCGACGCACTAGCACCGCGACTACGGGGATGCACTAAGGTACGAGCGCGACACCCCTAGACAGAACACGATGATCGAAGACTGCGTTGTGTGTGCGCGAGGACTTTGATCCAACGGGGATACCTCGATCGAGCTCCGCTGTCGTTGTACCAATCAGGCAAAACACCCAGCTCGCAATGGGAAGTTCACGCCATGAAGCTAAGACCTTGACCGAGCTCTTAGCCTCGTTGAAGGTCGGAATACATCTCCGACCACCCGACCAGCTCTCCACGCGGTCAGGGACCATCAAGGTCGAGAAATCCCAAAGTCTTTGTTACTTACAGAAAAACAAAGTATAAAAGCCTTTAAAACTTAGACAAAAAACAAAGTATAGCAAATGCATCACACACAATTAAAACCATGCAAACAATACTAGCAGGTAAACAAAGGTACATTAAAATGGGCAGAAGCCCAGTGTACAAATATTACAATCAAAGGTAAAAAAGCCCCTGGCACGCAGGCCGGGCAGAAATATCACAATAAGTAAAAATGGCTCGCAGGCCGACAGAACGGGGAGAAAATCCTACTCAGCGGCGGTCCCTTCAGGCTGCTCGGGATCATGGACCTCGTCGACTCTCATCGGTTGCACGATCTGACCATTGACCACCTCGTAGTCGGGGTCAATCCCGTCGGTCGAAAGGTCGGGGTAGAGGACCCTAAGCTGCTCTACCGCGTTCTTGAATCCTATGCCCGCCACCACGAGATTGTCTTCCTCGGCTTCACGGAGTTTCGCTATCAGCACGGCCTGCGAAGTCAGTAACCTATCCTCTTCGGCTTCCTCCTCAGCGGGGCGGACAACCTCCTGCAACTCAGCCTTCCTAGCCAAGAGACGATCCCTCTCCTCCTCGACACCGGCTAGACGTTTCTGCTCCTCCTCGGCACTCTTCAGCTTTTCCTCCAATTTCTGTTGAAGCTCGAGCAGGGCCTGGTTCTGGATTGAAAACTCTCCTGTAACCTGTCCAGCTTGCTTGCGGGGCACGCCTCGTCGTTCAGAACTAAGGCGGCCGCGCAAACCCGCTTAACGGCAGACACGTCCTCCACCAGCATCCTTCGTCGAGAACCTTTGTCGACACTTAAGATGGCCTGAGTTTCGGGGCCACCCACGCATAGCGAATTGTTCCCCGTAAAGAAGTTCGGCCTTGTGTGACAAGGCGGGAGCACAAATTTCACGGCAGGGGGACTCTCGTGCTCGGTAAGGTCGATGTCCACCGTGTCTGCAAGCCTTTGCCTCTTCGGAGAGCTCTGGGGGCTAAGAGAATCACTACCCTGGTGAGAGCCAGAGGAAACCCCGGGTGTCGGGGTGTGAGCGGGCTCCTGCACTCAAAGCTGATCGACGCGACTCTTGCCTCCTTTCTTCGCGGCACGAGTAGCTTTCAGCTTCTTGAAGCGCTCCTCAGCGTTCGACATCTTTCCTGCAAAAAGAAAAATAAACATCAGTAATCCGGAGGTCGAAGAAAGAGTAAGTCGAAGAGAATGGCACCACCTAGAAGCTCGAGAGCATCCTCATCGGAGAACGTCTCGAGGAGGGCTCTCGTATTTGATCAGATGACGTTTCGTCAACACCTGCCCTTCGTCCCCCCAGACGAATTCCCCGTCCATCGTCACGAACTTGCCCCTATTAAAACCATTAACGAACGCTACTATCTGCTCGTAGGCCAAGCGACCCCCCTCGTCGAGACGGCTAGGCCTGACTTTGTAGCTGTCTGTTCCATACTTGAAATGTTCTTCCATCCAGAACAAGGGGAATCTCGGCTCGAGGACCTCCTCCGTTTGCCCGTCCACCTCACGGGAAACTCGACGGTACACCGAATCCACGGCTTCAAGAGTGACCGGCCTCACGATATAATACCGGTGCTTAAAGTCACGGACAGAATCCAAATAAGTATGGAATAGGTTGCTCACTTGCTTGAAAGACACCCAGCCGTGTCTACCATCGGAGGCCAACCGCTGGAGGTGGAAGATGCGAAAGAAGAGATGCACGGTTGCCCTGATTCGGAGGTATTTGCAGATGAGCTCGAAAGCTCGGATGAAAGCGAGGGAGTTGGGGTGGAGCTGTGAAGGCGCCAGGTGCAACCAAACAAAAACAGCCTGCTGAAAATATGTAAAGGGTAGACGCCACCCCGCCTTGTCGAACATGAACTTGTAAAGAGGGAACCTCATCCCTCGGTACGTCGAGCATATGCGATGGTGGGCTTGAGGTCGGAACACCTTCCACAACTTTGAAGAACCCACCACTTGATGCTCGACGGTACAAAAAATAGTGTCCTGGTCCTCGTCGACAAAATGGGAAGCAATGTTCAACGGCTCATCGCTGACCCACTCCTCGAGGGGACGTTCCTCGACCCTAGCGATTGGCGCCATTGGAGAGTCAGGTTGGTCGTCGACGTCCAAAGATCCCTCAGCCACGGGCAATACGTCCATCTACCTGAAAAGCAGAAGGAAATGATGAATTCGATGGCCCATATCAAATCCACCCCTCCACCGCTGATCAAGTGAAAGGGCGAGGAGGGAATGTCGGGGAACACAAACCCGCGACCATCCCCGATCCCGCGGGGAGCGAGGTTGGGCGGGACCCCGAGATATGTGACCCATGTCCCCGAGACAAACTTCGATTCCCCGGGGATCCCGTCCTTATTCCCCGGGACATTCAGCAAACGAACTAAGAAACGTTCATCTCAGGACTCCGGGATATTCTTCATGTCCTCGGGGATTTCATCATCTCTCCCAATGAAATTCAACGATTAAACTATGAAATTCCTCCGTTTTCGCCGGATATTTCACGAATTCCATGGGAACTTCACCAGTTCACCATAAGATTCGCCCTATAAATGCAAGCGAAAAGAGGAAAAAGAAGAAAGAAACTTACTTGAAATACGCTTTTTGGGTTTCCGGCACGGCGATCGACGGTGGAGAACGGCGGAGAACGGTGGAAGGTAGCGGCGGAAGAACGGAGATGAAGAGAGAGAAAGTCTGAGAGGAAAAGAGCAAAAGGTGCAAATGATACGAGGTGAGGCCTATTTATAGGATCCTCACGGAATTCGAAGAGTCTAGGCTACTAGAGTACACTACCCTAGCCTAGCCGCCCTACGCAATGATGGCGCCTGACACATGGTGTACATGCGACCCTTCGTTCCACAACACGCGCGTCTCTCCATTCGCTCTGACACCAAAGGTCAAACTTCTCGCATCCCCGATGAGTCGTCCATCCGCGAGCTACCACACTCAAGTCCGTACCCGCTACTCTCCCCGATGATACGACCAGTGGATCCCAAAGAAGTTCCCCTCCTCGCGGTCACGCGATCGATACTCCCCCCGACATGCTTGTTGGTCCTTAAGTCATCACTCCGACACGTCGGAGCAACGAATTGGGGGGCTCCTGTTCTGGACTGGGCCGGGGTCTGTTCCTCAGTCGAGCAGGCCCAACCCACATGTCCTGGAATGGCCCAAGAAGGGCCTTTCGGCGCGACCATTGTCGGGCACTTGCCCTTCTCCATGTTGTCGGGCACACGCACTTGCCCCTCCTCCTCGACACCCAGGTGCTCCTCCCTGCGAGGAACCACTTGCTTCTCGCACAAGAGTCCTCCCCCCGCGAGAATACGTCTCCCCAACACGCAAAACTCCTCCCCGCAAGGACACGTTCTCATGTAACCACTCCACTCCCGATGGAATCGGTCTGCCCTAATTCCGGAGATCTAGGAACTGTTTCCCCAGGGCGAAGACCACGTGCTGGTCTTCACTACGCCACGTAAGCCCTGACAGTTACTTGGATTGGGCCTGGCAATCCAGCCCAATGCAAGTAACCATTGGCCCTGCGCTGGGGGCTCTCTATAAATACCCTCTCACTTGAGAGGGCCAGGTTACACTTACTTTCTTACTCATCTCTGTACTTGCTATTTCTCTGATAGTCACCTTACTTGAGCGTCGGAGTACCTTGCAGGTACACCCCCCCCGGTCGTCTTTCAACCGCACTGGAGCTGAAGTCCAAACGACGTTGTTGGCCATAGAAATTGTCTGATCCAGGTACGATCAATAACATTTTTTTATTTGATTGATAGTTTCAAACCTTTCGATGAGAGTACATATAGGACCAATATTGAATACTGAGATAAAAAGGCCTAAAGCCCAAATAAACAACAATTAAAATAAAAGCCTAACCAAATTTAAATAATAAATCTTAGTCATAATTTTATTTAATTAATTTCATGTTCTATCATTACTCACCCCTCCAAAAATAACTTTGTCCTCAAGGTTGTAAAACTTTTCTGATTGTGTCAAAATCCAATCACTTGATAGATCAGTCTTGAATATCGAGACTATTGTCATTAGTACGACTCCAAAGAAGAATGAATAAGCTGTCACAAATAGATTTGCAGTATGCTTTTTTAATATTGGTGCCAGAATGGTTAGAAAAACAGCCATTGACATGCAGTTCCCTATCAAGAACACAAATCCAAGTTCAAAATTGTCTAATCCAAGATCCTTTAAGCCACTAATCAACCATCCAGAAGGCTCTGGACGACCATTAACACTTATTTCATTCTGAAGTATAATGGCGAGGTCCGCATATCCTATCAATGAAGGACCTCAATACAAAACCATCAATACGGCGCCCGAAACACAGATAAGAGTTCCTCCAACCTTTGCAAGATTAGTTGAACCCAACCAAGAAACTACAAAATCTTCAAAAGACCTGTTCTCGTAAACTTCAATATTTGAAATATCAGGACCAAAATATTCATAATACTCATGTTGGGGCATCTTATCATCTAGTTCAATCCCGAGAGAAACACCTGTCTCATAACACCAACTTCGTGCGACATTTCTTATAGTATAGCCACCTTTGTCGAGCAACAGAAGAGGAACATTAAAGGATCTCATATATTTGACACACTCTGCATGACCTTTGATATAAATATTGAAACAACCTAACATGTCTCTAAACAAAGAGTCAGCACCACGTTGAAATATGACAACACGTGGTCTAAAAATCTCCATCACCTTTCCCATGATGGGCTTAAACAATGAATGGTAGGTCTCATCATCAATTTCATCATCCAAGGGAACATTGAGTGAGTAATATTTGCTAGTACCATATCCAATATTACGAACATCTCCTGTTCTAGGAAAGTAATCCTCAAACTTATGAAATGAAACATTCATGACCCTATCGGTGGCGTAAAAGGCCTCATCAACACCATCCCCATGGTGGGTATCAATGTCCACATATAGAACACACTCATGTATCTTGAGAAGTTCAAAAATAGCTAGCATAATGTCATTCACATAGCAAAAACCAGAGGCTTCACATTGTTTTGCATGGTGTATGCCACCAGCCCAATTAATAGCAATATTAGAAACACCTTGGTTCAACTTGACAGCCCCACCAACTGAACCTCTAGCATAAATCTGACAAAAAAAGTAAAGATCATCAGAAGCCAGTGATAGTTCTTCAAGTGAGAGTGATTTAACTCTAATCTGAGGAGCATTCTCTCCTCTATAAGCACGACGCACCCTATTATTTTCAACTATATTTGCAACCTTATGATTGCACATTTCCGGACCTAAATTTATAAGATCATAAACATGATTCCAAAAGAGAGACGGAGTTAAACCCCTAGACCAAGTCTCTTCGTCGTTTCGGACACCAAGTGTATAATTCCAACTAAACTCGAAAATAGTTCTATTGTGTTGGCTTACTCCGTTCGACGAAGCAGAAGCAGAAACAAGTATGACGGAAGTGAAGTCCCAAGAATCATGATGAGGAACTTCGTAGGTCACAGTTTTCTGAGAAATCCAAAGTGGACATAACGCTTTCTTCAAGGAAACAACAAGAGAAGTAATGTCAGCTCCACTTGCTTTCAATTGTCCCGTCCATTCCTCTAAGTGCTCTTCAATGGAAGCATTTTCGATTTGTGGAACCCAAAGAGGAAGGTGCAAAGAGTGTGCGAAAAAATACGAAACCAAGTTAATTGAGCAAAAGCAAGCACAGTTCTCAAATACACTTGACCAAATCATAACATCTCTATATGGAAATTTCTCAAACAGTTGGCATGCATAAATAACACTTTCATGTGTTGCTGCAAGAACAAAGAATTTGCTTCCAATATCACAGTTACACTCATAGCCAATAGTGAGAGCCAATCCTAAATAAAAACCTCCCGTTATCTTAGGTTTTTCCAGTAGTGACTTAATAAAATCCATTAAACATGAGCCAGCTAACAATGCATTATATTGAATGTTATTTTTCTCAATGACACCCAAAATTGCTAACATATCAGTCGTACAAACATAAATTCCCATACATGTAATGATATAGTTGTTGAATGTCAATACCTCTACAATTTCAAACTTCTGAACATGCTTCATATGTAAATACTCCCTTGTCAGAATCATGCTCGTCGCTGAGAATGCAAATTTCGGTGGCGGTGGAGAAATGGTGAATCTCCATACTCTCATTAACGCTTCAGATGTGGATGTTCTTTATATCTTTGACATAAAATTAGGAGGTTTTTGTGGAATTTCGTAATCACTGTCACCATGAAAATATCCACTGTTGGAACCATCTCTTAGCCACCTTACCGGGTCGAGATTCATGAAAACTCTAGAAACAATGTCTTTCAAATGCTCTCTAACATAAGAGGATAAATCAGAAATAATGTTAACTTCAAATGTTGATTTCAAAACATCAACATTATTTACTAGGAGCTCTAAATCGATGTTGGATGGGGTTAGGATCGGAACGAAGGTTTAAGTAGCAGTCGAAGAACTCAAACTGACATAATCATTTTCCTCGACGAGATGTTCACCATTGAGGACGAAGGAAAAAAACCTCTATCTGATTCGTATGGGCGATGATATCATCCGAATCCGTCAAATCAGATTGGAATGATGACTCATTCTCATCATCATTTGCTACTACAAAACTCAGATCTGTCATAACAGGTGCACAAGAATGTTGGTTGAAACCACAAATTCCTTCTCCCATTGCTGATGATTGTTCATTAACACAGTCACCTTGTTGCAACTGTTGTGGTTTGGACTCTCGATCTTCTTCATCATCAGGTAAGGGTAAAATGACCCTTCATTCAGGTTTAAATTTCCAAAGAAAAACTGTAGTAAACGCATCCCATGTCACCCATGGATGGTGTGGATACCAACGAAGCCACCAAGTTAGAGCCGGGCCTTTCATGGCAAGTCTGGCCACCATCATCTTCAATGTCTCTGGTGTAAGCCATTGCTTGAAGTATTTTTCGGTGCAAAGTACCCACCAGTAGGCATCGATTTCACCATCAAACACCAGAATCTTCATTTCCAATTTATTAGCGAGAGAGAGCTCTTCAATGAAAGCACTAATTGATAGGAAGTTTTCCTATCAAGGTAATGAAACTAGGGTTTCAATAATAAAAGAGAGAATAATAAAACTATCAAAAGAAAAAGTAAAATAAAGGATAACATTTTTTCATTTGATTGATAGTTTCAAACCTCTCAATGAGAGTCCATATAGGACCAATAATGAATATTGAGATAAAAAGGCCAAAAGCCCAAATAAACAACAATTAAAATAAAAGCCTAACCAAATTTAAATAATACATCTTAGTCATAATTTTATTTAATTAATTTCATGTTCTATCATTAACCATCCATCAACTCCTCATGCTTGAATCCGGCTTGTACTTATTCCAACTTCTACATTCAATCCGAATTGTACCCGACCATTGAATCTCTGTAACGACATCCTGAAATACGACAACGTTGTCGATGTTTCTAGCTCTGGTACAACCAAGCAAAGCAAAGCTATTTATGGTGGCGGTTTGGAATAGCAGTGATGCTTAACGTTGTTTTTATTGGCTTCTTATATGAGTTTGTGTTTTGACAGTGTATTGTGTGAATTGTATTGAAGTATGGTTTGTGTGTTGGTTCCGTCGGAGAAAACTGCGACGGTGATGGTGAAGGGATGCGGCAAGGTGGTGATGGTGTTGCACATTTTCGTTTGGAAATATGGAAGAGAAATAGGAGTTGTATGGCTGAGAGTAAGAAACAAGGTGGTTGAGCACTAGAAGAAAATCACGTTTTAGCATCAACAATTTAGCGTCGGCCCCTACTCCGACGCTATTAGTGTCGGTGAAATGTTTCCATAAGCCGATGCTACGAGGGTAAACTCATTTTGCTTTATTTTTTTAATAGGTCATTAATAGTAGCGTCGGTTGTAACCAACGCTAATCAATATTCGCTTGTAAGTTTATATTTTTTTAATTATTTTTAATATGGCATCGGCTAGGGCCGACGCTATTATTGGTGCGAAATAATTTTATTTTCCCCCACCATTTTCATTTGCCTCATTTTCTATATTGTTTTAAATAATTATTTATTTTTTTGTGATATTTTTATAGTAGCGGCGGCTATGGCCGACGCTATTATTGGTGCCAAAAAATTTCATTTCCCCCCACCATTTTCATTTTCCTCCTTTTCTATATTGTTTTAAATAATTATTTATTTCTAACAGTTGCGTCGGCCATGCCCGACGCTACTATTGGTGCGAAAAAATTACAGTTCCCCACCAAATTAATAAACTAAAGTTATAAAGTATTTATAAAATAAAAATTATAAAATAAAATCAATATTAAAATATATCATAAATCTCTTCTCCATCGTCTCCATCGTCTCCAGCCCAGTGGTATGAACAAATCTCTTGTTTCTTTCGTTCATACTCATTTCTTTCTGTTTCGTTGTTCAATCTGCATTTTCTTTCGTTCATACTCATTTCTTTCTTTTCAGGAAATTTCTTCAATAAATCACTTCAAGAAATCATTAAAAGAAGGAAAACGCTTCATCAAAGAATTCAAATTTCGGGTTCGAATCTGCGTTTCTTCTTTCCCTTTATTCGTTGTTTCGATTTGTTGTTTTGATTCGTCGTTTAGATTCGCCGGTTCGATTCATTATTTGAACTCATTGAATTTACATTATTTCATTCAGCTAGACGAAAGTCGCAACCACAACAACTCTGCACACAACAAACTCAATGCCGCGACGACTTCACGGTAGCTACGGAACAAAGCGGCAGCTGTATCGCTCGATTCAGTTTGGGAGTTTCGATCAAAGCACAACACGACCTTCGGTAAACTTTCAAATTGAGATTTCTCAGTGTCACTTTGTTCTGATTATTGTGGTTGGCATGAGATTAATGAATGCTTCTAGTCTAACTTGTGATAAACTGTGATGATCTAGTGTCATGAATTGGTTGAAAGTAGATGAACTGTGATGACTATGATTATTTTAATTGCTTGAACTATTATGTACAACTACATTGCTAAGAAACTTGAACAAGGTTTGTGAGTCTTGTAAATTTGGACTGTTGGGAATTCTGTTTATGATTTTTTTTGAGTTGGAAATGGTTGAGTTGTGAAAATGGTTAAGTGAGGTTAGATGTTAGTTTTATAGTCTTAGAATTAATACTGTTAGGGTGAATTTTCAATGGGAGAAAAAAAGTTAAGTTCAGTTTGAAAATCTTGTTTGTTAGTTATAAATAACAGGCTGTCATGATGTTGTTTGCTTACTAAGGTGTTAAAATGCTGTTAATGTCGTGCTTGATTACTCTGTTATGCCAATTTCATAATTGTTTTTGAACTCAGTTAGGTTGGCTTCACTTATGAGCATGGGCTTTATTGATTGAAATTTGGTAGGTTGAATGTAACTAGTGATTGAATTGTATTTTCATGGCAATGTTGAAATGGTTATTGAAATTGTAATGCAGTTTTAATGATTGTGCAAGAATTGGATTATTATTGAAATGTGTTAACTGTTAGCAAGATGTCAGTTTATTTGGACAGTTAATTAAGATGTGTTCCCACATTCAGTTAGTGTAGTTAGTTTGTTAGAGTGTGAGTTTTGATGGAATTCCTATTAGCTTTGTAACAGTGTCAGAGAAATTTTGTTAATATGTTAGTTGTTAGCTGAATACAACTATGCTATGCCATGTATTCGATGTAAGAATTATCACTAAGTGTAAGCCTTCCTGCTGTTGGCTTTGGTGTTGAATTTGTGATGCTTTTATCTTGGATTAGGACTTGGTGTTGTGAAGTGCAGGTCATCTACTTTCTCAGTAATCTCTAGATCCAACACAGAAGCAAAGTATCGCAGCTTAGCCTTTACCACCTCAGAACTTTGTTTGTAGTTTCTTCTCTGAGTTAGGAATCATGTTCACCACACCTCTCACCCTTTGGAACAATATGAGCATCATTGCTCTTGCTCACAACCTTGTGCTTCATACCTCATCATTTTGCATATTAATGTAGATTAATGTGTTGATACATATGGTTAGTTTAAAGTCTGTTAAACTGTGAGTGACTTAACTGTTAGTTTGATTTGTTTATATGTTGATACAAAATCGGTTAGTAGTAAATAGGTTAGGATGTTGTTGCTTTCTATGTTAATGTGTTAATTGGTGTGAATGTTAGGATATTGGTGACAGTTAGCTTGAACTGTCTTGGACTTTAGGAATTAGTTAATTGGTGGATTGAACTGTCATCGGTTTTAATGGAACCGCACTTGTCAAGTTGTAGAACCTATTCCAGAAAATAAGAATGTGTTAAAGAAAGAAACACGTTGAATTGTAACAAGAATGGAAGAGTTGAATATAATGAACGTACCTCTAATTCAGAGATTGGTATGAGTGTTAGGTTCCGTGAAATTGTAAAAGTTTACGCGTTGAGAAGAATGATGAGGAGCTTTTTAATACAAATGATAGACGAAAACAGTTTTGTTCATATTTTATAAAATATTGTATTGTCTGTCTACTCTACTAATTTTACCCTTTCGGTGAATAATTTGAAGCAGTAATCAATGGAAGAGTGTGTTAAAAGTAAGGCTAGTTATTGTGGATTAGTTGAAATAATATTCTCTTACATCTTGAGAATGAGTCACCCAGAAGAGCTAAGAACCCTGCAGATTTTCTTTATGAAGACGCAGAAAACAGGCCTATAAGGTGTCAACTAGGAAGTTAGGCTGTAGCTAGATTATATTATGAAACATCCAGACCCAGTTGGATAGTATTCTATTAATTTTCCTCTTTATAAGTAATTCTCTAAATGTAGAGGAAGGCATGTATCTGAATAACTAATTTTTGACTGGTTGATCCTGTCTGAAAGGAGAGCTGTTGGAATTCTCTCTTTTCAGTTTTTCTTAATAAACATTATAGTTTAATTTGTAAGAAGCTATTCTATGGAGAACTAAAGAAGCACATGACGAATATACATACTGCTCAAGGATAACTTCAAAGATTAGTAAATCTCACCAATGTAATACCCCGTAAATTATTCCACTCGGGATAATATTATTATGGTCAACTGGGTTTCGGGTTACTTTGAGAATTATTGGATAAAATAATTAGAGTAAACTGACGAACTCAGAAATGATCAGATTAATATTATTTAACTTTGAGGTTTTATTAATTTGTACAATTGAGATAATTGGGACATTTAGTAGTATTGCTAAATTAATGATAGTTTCTATATCTTTTCTTTCCTCTCATTTTCCAACATAGTAACAATTGAGAGAGAGAAATTAGAGAGAAGGAAGAGCAAAGGAAAGAAAAAGAAGAAAACTTGGAATTGAAGAGAAAAGCTTGGATCATCATCTCCTCTTCATCAAACATCTTCCAATCTTTATCATCATCATCTATTCAAGGTGGGTTGTAGTTAGATGCTTTAGTTGTAGGATTTCTTGAGTTCTAGAGTTAGGTTTGGTTTTGAGAGAAAATGAATAATCTTGCTAAAATCATGAACTTAACAGTTAGAAATTGATATAAGTTGTGTAGTATGATCAATGTGTGTGTAGAAACATATATAGATCATTGTTATGATGTTGGTATTGCTTGGAGTGATTTTGGAATGAAATGGGTTTTTGAAATGTTAGGTTTTGTGCAGAAACTTTGTGGAATTGTTGGAAATTATGTGTTTGGATGTTTGTTGGTTAAACTATGATGGAATCATGATCATAAACCCTTATTTGTTGATTGGGTATGTTGTGAGGGTGGAAAATGGTGGCTTGGAAGTTCTGTTGCGAAGGGGAATTTTTCAGCATAACGCAGAGCGCGCTTAGCACGGGCATGCCCGCTTAGCGCGGTCTGCAGAATTTCATACCTTCCCAACCCGAGAGCAGCGCGCTTAGCGCGGAGGGGTGCGCGCTTAGCGCGACCTGGAGCATAGAGAAAAAAAAGATTATTTCTAAAATCCGTAACTTTCGACTCGGTTACCCGATTTGAGTGTTCTTGGTACCGATGGAAAGCTAGGGAAACATTCTACCTATTGGAAGTGAAAAATATTAGTTTTGATGCCCGATTAAATAAACCGGAGGGAACCAGAATCGGTGTGAATTGTGATATGTTGTCTATATGTTCTATTCTATTATTGACTTGTTATTTCCTACCCCTTTTGTTGTTTAATTTGATTGTGAGTGTATGCATGTTAAAATATGAAATAGGTAGAGTGAGGAATATTACCATTGAATTATGTTGGAACCTAGTAATGGCTAGGAAATTGTGGAACAACGTGGTGACGACGCTCGTGCGTGCGGGGCCGAGGCGTGCGTCTATTCCCGAATGGTATGGAATAATTACACTAGTACGGATCATGTTAATAGTGTGTGAATTGAGAAAAGACAAAGAAGTCTTAAGGTGAATGTGGCCTTGTGATTGTCGAATACAATCACATGTGTGTGTTGTGATCACGTAATCGTAACCGCATATCTTGGGTTTAGTTTCATGGGTCTCGAGCTCCTCTGAAACGTATGCACCAATACTTGACAGGTTTGATTCCCGTGTCTCGTACGAATGGAACCCAAGGGTAGAGACTTGTGATGGTTAACAAGCCATGTGAAGTGACGGTTCACGGCTAACACGCCGTTGTTCCCGAATCCATTTCGTATGTCAAGTAAATGACAAGGATCCATGACTCGGGTCGACTTCTAGACGTAGAAGAGAACGGGAAAAGGGGATGCCTTGGTAAGTTTATCGATTAGTGATATTGTGAGTTAACGAGACTCACGAACATGGATCCATATAGTGTGTGTGAGTACTCAAAGTCACTTCCCTTCCCTTTTGACTTGAGTTAGGTTTGTTAGAACCTTGTAAAGCCGATAGGACTATAAGATAGTGACTCACTGAGATTTGATGTATCTCACCCCACGTTGTTGTTTACATCACAGGTACTACAGGTTCGGCGAAGGGTAAGGACAAAGTTGTTTGACTTTTCCTTACGGATCGTAGCCTTTGTGTGGCAAGGCTTCCGTTGTGAAGATTTTTGGAGATCATTGTTTGATCTAGTTCTTAGTATTTATCTTTGGAACATCTTGTATATATATTATGTCATAGTTTTGTATTAGGTGATTTTTTTTGGGCATGTATATGTATAATGTGTTTACTAGGGACTTGTATATTTCAGTACCAAACGTATTATTCATGTATAATATATGCTTTGATGTATGTATTTATATATGGGCGTTACAGTTGGCATCAGAGCAGATCGTATCCTCGACCTAGCCATGAAATAGTATAAGTATTTTCCTTCCGTTTCATATGTGTTGTGTCGCCATTGGTCTTACGTGTTATATTTATGCTATTGAGCCTGGTCAACTTAATCCTATCTGTATGACATTTAGGAACATGGCTGACGGGAGCAGAAACAACCGTGGTAGACCGAGAACCACTCCAGCTGGGACAAATCCACCAGGTGACGAAGGGAATGCCCCTTTGTATCAATTCATGCAACAGATGCAGCAGCAACAAAATCAGTTTGTGCACAGATGGTACAACAAATGGCGGGTGGCCTGCATCCTCCAGTGGTTGTTCCTGAAGCTGTAGGCGGGACCTTTAGGGATTTCATTTGTATGAACCCTCCAGAGTTTCAGAGAGGGTTATATCCAGTAAAATCTCATGAATAGATATCTGGTATGCAACGGATTTTCTTAATTGTTTAGTGCAGTGAGGAAAATAACGTGGTTTTCACTTCTCACTTGTTGAAGGGTCCTGCCATGCGGTGGTTGGAGAGTGCTTCGACCTTAATGACAATTCAGGAGGTACCGAAGGTATGGGAACAGTTTAAGATAAATTTTATGGAGAAGTATTTTCCAAGTTCCTTAAGGTCTCAAAAGGAATTCGAGTTTCAACAGTTGAGACAAGGTAACTTGACCGTGGTTTCTTATGCGGAAAATTTCGAGGTTATGGCTGCTTACTCTAGGCAAGCCATGTATGCTCCTGACGAGAGATGGAAGATTGATCAATTTTTGTTTGGGTTGAGGGCTGAAATTTCGCATAGTGTGTCTGAGAGGGAGTTCACTAGCTATGCTGAATTATTAAGGCAGTGCTACGTGGCAGAACATAGCTTGAAGAAGGTACAAGCAGAAAGAGAATTGAGTAGGTTGAATCAAAGTGATTGGGGGAGATCAAATCAACAATTTAGACCAAGACAACAAGCTTTCAAAGGGAAGCAAGTTCAAAGTTCTAGGATTAGTGCACCTCCGGTGTGCCGTTCTTGTGGTAAAGTGCATCCTGGTAGGTGCAGTGTTGAAAGAATGAGGTGTTACCAGTGCCAGAAGGTGGGCCACATGGCGAGGGATTGTCCTCAAAATAGAAATCAAATGCAAGAAAAGAATACCGGCCAGGTATATACTTTGGACGCGAAGAAAGCAAAGGGTGACAACTCTTTGATTGCTGGTACGCCTTTCGCAAATGGACATCCTTGTTTTGTGTTATTTGATTGTGGAGCCACACACTCTTTTATATTGATGTAATGTATGAAGCGACTTGGGTTGCAAGCTGTTCCGTTGTCTCCACCCATGGTGGTTACCACTGCCATGGATGAGATAGTGGAAACACCTTTAATGTGTGAAAATTGTGTTCTATCTGTGAATGGGAGAGTTTTCCAAATTGATCTGATTTGTTTGCCGCTTAAGAAAGTGGATGTTGTGTTGGGAATGGATTGGCTTTCTGCTAATTCGGTGTTTATTGGTTGTGAAGAAAAGCTAATCATTATTCCATCCGATGAGGCTACTCCAAGGGATGTGTTAACTACTATTTTGGAAGGTACGGTTGGAATGATTCATTTCTTGTTTGAAAAGGAAAAGTCTGTTCTTTTGGTTCTTACTAAGGAGGAGAGTAATAACCTTCAGGTGTTGAGTATTCCGGTAGTCTGTGAATTTCCCCAAGTGTTCCCCGAGGATATCACTTCTCTTCCTCCGGAGAGGGAAGTGGAATTCTCTATTGACCTGATACCAGAATGGCTCCAATATCCGTTTCTCCGTATCGGATGGCACCATTTGAACTAAGGGAATTAAAGAATCAATTGGAAGAGTTGATGGCTAAGTATTTCGTCCGACCAAGTGTTTCTCCTTGGCGAGCTCCGGTGTTATTGGTAAAGAAGAAGGATGGTGGAATGCGGTTGTGTATTGATTACCGCCAGTTGAATAAGGTCACCATCAAGAATAAATACCCACTACCAAGGATAGACAATCTATTAGATCAATTGAAAGGAGCCTGTGTGTTCTCGAAGATTGATTTACGGTCGGGTTATCATCAGATTCGTGTGAAGAGTTCAGATGTACCAAAGACTGCGTTTAGAACTCGTTATGGTCACTATGAATTCTTTGTGATGCCCTTCGGTGTAACTAATGCTCCGGCAGTTTTCGTGGATTATATGAACCGGATATTTCAACCTTACATGGACCAGTTTGTGGTGATCTTTATTGATGATATTCTTATCTATTCTCTTGATTCTCAAGAGCACGGAGAACACCTAAGAATCATTTTATCGATCTTACAAGACAGACAACTTTTTGTCAAGCTAATCAAGTGCGAGTTTTGGATGTAGGAGGTTAATTTTCTTGGTCACGTCATATCTCAAGGAGGTGTGGCGGTAGATCCATCAAAAGTTGAAGCGGTGATTAATTGGGAGAGACCGAAGAATGTCGCTGAGATTAGGAGTTTCTTGGGTTTGGCGGGTTATTATAGAAGATTTATTCAAGGTTTTTCCCAACTGGCTTTACCAATGACGAGACTTACTCGAAAGGATTGTTCGTATGAGTGGGATTCGGCTTGTGAGAGAAGTTTCCTAAGTTTGAAGGAGAGACTGACGACCGCCCCTGTCTTGATCATTCCTGATCCTAGCAAGTCGTATGAGGTATATTGTGATGCATCAAAGAGGGGATTAGGAGGTGTGTTAATGCAGAATGGTCATGTAGTGGCTTATGCTTCACGACAGTTAAAAGTTCATGAAGAGAATTATCCAACACATGATTTAGAACTGGCGGCAGTTGTGTTTACCTTGAAGGTGTGGCGTCACTATTTGTACGGTGTACGTTTTGAGATGTTCAGCAACCACAAGAGCTTGAAGTATCTCTTTGATCAGAAAGAGTTGAACATTCGTCAAAGGAGGTGGATGGAGTATTTGAAGGATTTTGATTTGGAACTTAAGTATCATCCAGGAAAAGAAAATAAAGTGGCGGATGCATTAAGTCGGAAAATAGTTCATAGTGCCGAATTGATGATCTTGGAATATACTTTGTTGGAAAAATTTTGAGATCTAAATCTTCAATTTGTTTGGACCCTTAATGGTGTGATTATGGGAAATTTGAATATCAATTCTACTCTTAGAGTGGAAATTCAACAAGGACAGATGTTAGATGGGAAGTTACAAGAAGTGTTAGTACAACCGGGTTTTGTGCGAGCTACCGACGAAATTATTTTGTTTAACCAAGGAGCGGGATTGTATTCCAGATGATGCGGTGTTGAAAAGAAGGATTTTAGAAGAAGCGCATAAGGGTACTTTTTCTATACATCCTGGTTCTTCGAAGATGTACCAAGATTTAAAGAGGGACTATTGGTGGTCCGGGATGAAAAAGGATATTGCGGTGTATGTGTCAGAATGTGCGGTATGCCAACAAGTGAAGATTGAACACCAAAGACCAGGTGGCTTGTTGCAACCTTTAGAAATTCTGGTATGGAAATGGGATAGCATTTCTATGGACTTCGCCGTTGGACTACCCCGTACTCAGGGTGGTTATGATTATATTTGGGTAATTGTGGATCGGTTGACGAAATCTGCGCATTTCTTGGCCGTAAAGACTACTTACAAGGCGAGTCATCTCGCAACATTGTTCATTGCGGAAATTGTAAGGTTGCATGGTATTCCCACTAATATTGTTTCGGATAGAGATCCAAAGTTTACTTCGAGATTTTGGAGAGCTTTTCAACAAGCTATGGGGACGAAGTTGTGTTTGAGTACGTCGAATCATCCGCAAACAGATGGTCAGACGGAACGGACAAAACAAACAATGGAAGATATGTTACGAGCTTGTGTACTCAAGAGTGGAGGAAATTGGATAGAACTTTTACCATTGATCTAGTTCTCTTATTACAATAGTTATCATGTAAGTATTGTGTTAAGGAATAAAGAGATTCCTCTTGTTAAGGTTTAGTGGGATGAGACGCATCCGGGTGACGCAACGTGGGAATTGGAATCCGAGATGCGAGAAGTTTATTCTCACCTTTTCAGGTAATTGTTTTAAATTCGTGGGCGAATTTCTATTTAAGGGGGGGAGGATGTAATACCCCGTAAATTATTCCACTCGGGATAATATTATTATGGTCACCTGGGTTCCGGGTTACTCTGAGAATTATTGGATAAAATAATTAGAGTAAACTGACGAACTCCGAAATGATCAGATTAATATTATTTAACTTTGAGGTTTTATTAATTTGTGCAATTGAGATAATTGGGACATTTAGTAGTATTGCTAAATTAATGATAATTTCTATATCTTTTCTTTCCTCTCATTTTCCAACATAGTAACAATTGAGAGAGAGAAATTAGAGAGAAGCAAGAGCAAAGGAAAGAAAAAGAAGAAAACTTGGAATTGAAGAGAAAAGCTTGGATCATCATCTCCTCTTCATCAAACATCTTCCAATCTTCACCATCATCATCTATTCAAGGTGGGTTGTAGTTAGATGCTTTAGTTGTAGGATTTCTTGAGTTCTAGAGTTAGGTTTGGTTTTGAGAGAAAATGAATAATCTTGCTAAAATCATGAACTTAACGGTTAGAAATCGATATAAATTGTGTAGTATGATCAATGTGTGTGTAGAAACATATATAGATCATTGTTATGATGTTGGTATTGTTTGAAGTGATTTTGGAATGAAATGGGTTTTTGAAATGTTAGGTTTTGTGTAGAAACTTTGTGGAATTGTTGGAAATTATGTGTTTGGATGTTTGTTGGTTAAACTATGATGGGATAATGATCATAAACCCTTATTTGTTGATTGGGTATGTTGTGAGGGTAGAAAATGGTGGCGTGGAAGTTCTGTTGCAAAGGGGAATTTTTCTACATAACGCAGAGCGCGCTTAGCTCGGACATGCCCGCTTAGCGCGGTCTACAGAATTTCCAACCTTCCCAACCCAAGAGCAGTGCGCTTAGCGCGGAGGGTTGCACGCTTAGCGCAACCTAGAGCAAAGAGAAAAAAAAGATTATTTCTAAAATCCGTGACTTTCGACTCGGTTACCCGATTTGAGTGTTCTTGGTACTGATGGAGAGCTAGGGAAACATTCTACCTATTGGAAGTGAAAAATATTAATTTTGATGCCCGATTAAATAAACCGGAGGGAACCGGAATCGGTGTGAATTGTGATATGTTGTTTATGTGTTCTATTATATTATTGACTTGTTATTTCCTACCCCTCTTATTGTTTAATTTGATTGTGAGTGTATGCATGTTAAAATATGAAATAGATAGAGTGAGGAATATTACCATTGAATTATGTTGGAACCTAGTAATGGATAGGAAATTGTGGAACAACGTGGTGACGACGCTCGTGCGTGCAGGGCCGAGGCGTGCGTCTATTACCGAATGGTATGGAATAATTACACTAGTATGGATCATGTTAATAGTGTGTGAATTGAGAAAAGACAAAGAATTATTAAGGCGAATGTGTCCTTGTGATTGTCGAATACAATCACATGTGTGTGTTATGCTCACGTAATCGTAACCGCGTATCTTGGGTGTAGTTTCATGGGTCTCGAGCTCCTCTGAAACGTATGCACCATTACTTGACAGGTTTGATTCCCGTGTGTAGTACGAATGGAACACAAGGGTAGAGACTTATGATGGTTAACAGGCCATATGAAATGACGGTTCACGGCTAACAGGCCGTTATTCCCGAATCCATTTCGTATATCAAGTAAATGACAAGGATCCATGACTCGGGTCGACTTCTAGACGTAGAAGAGGACGGGAAAAAGGGATGCCTGTGTAAGGTTATCGATTAGTGATATTGTGAGTTAACGAGAGTCACGAACATGGATCCATATAGTGTGTGTGAGTACTCAAAGTCACTTCCCTTCCCTTTTGACTTGAGTTAGGTTGGATAAAACCTTGTAAAGCCGATAGGGCTATAAGATAGAGACTCACTGAGATTTGATGTATCTCACCCCACGTTGTTGTTTACATCACAAGTACTACAGGTTCGGCGAAGGGTAAGGACAAAATTGTTTGACTTTTCCTTACGGATCGTAGCTTTTGTGTGGCAAGGATTCCGTTGTGAAGATTTTTGGAGATCATTGTTTGATCTAGTTCTTAGTATTTATCTTTGGAACATCTTGTATATATTATGCCATAGTTTTGTATTAGGTGATTTTTTTATGGCATATATATGTATAACGTGTTTACTAGGGACTTGTATATTTCAGTACCAAACGTATTATTCATGTATAATATATGCTTTGATATATGTATTTATATATGGGCGTTACAACCAATCTAGTTTTATGTTCGTAAAGATAGATGCAAATAGATGGACGGATGTGACAAATCACGATTGGGGGAGTTCCTAGTGGTGGCCACCTGCAGAGACTTTACTGATCAATTGTGTGAGATGGATGTATCAGTTGTAAATTAATCTGTACCTTCACTTGGAGTAAATGTTAACTTATATAGTAGCCTTTAGGGGGGCTTCTCGAGTCCATTGTAAGAACATAAGAAAAATATCTTGTAATATCTTGATATTGTCTTCTCAGAGTGCTAGTTTCTTATCATCTAAAGATACTCTATTTCTAATAGGTGCCCTACTAATTGAGAAATGCAACATAATTTCTTCTTCATAAATAGTCATCATTTGGTAGAATTTTAATTTGAATTGCATGATAAATTTGCATGTTTTTGTCGGCAGTTGTAAACTTAACCCTCATAGATCTTCCAGGATTGACAAAGGTTGTTGTAGGTAATGCTTCACCATTTCTTTATAAAATATGAACAAAACTGTTTGTGTTCGATCAACATTGTTAGCCCCGTGAGTGATAGTGACACCAACGTTGGGATGTTTGTTTGTTGTGTCAGAATTCTTGATTGTTGCTGGAAGCTTCATCTTGTGTACACATGTTAAGATTTTACAAATTGGAAAGAGAGGTTTTCTCTTTTTGTTTAAGAAGCAAGAACTTGTTGGTTTTTCGAAATTCTTGGGTGAAGTTGAAGTAAATGTTTTTGAGGAATTTGATCTTTCTAGTAAGTAAAGTTCTAAGATGAAAGGTTCTTGATGTTCATTTAGAAAATCTGAAAGTTTTTTCTGTGGTTTCCAAGATGGTGAAGCCATAGAACTAGGGTGATTGAATTGTTAAGAAAGGATTCAAAAATTGAATGAGAATATAAAGATGCGATAGAGTTAATTGTGTGCGTGATAAGGTGCAGAGAGCAATAAATTTGGATATCTGACAGATTGGGACACTGCAAACAATAACAGAGAGATATAAGGAATTACTTATCCACTCTTTACCTTCTATTATGTCCCTAAGCTCCTCTTTTGTCTTTACTATGTAAAAACTAATAATAACTGCACAACTAAAATTGAACATCAAGTATTCACCTAAAACTTAAACTTTAATGATTCAGATTTAAGATGTAGTGTCAATTTTGATAGTGAACTTAAATAGTCAAATAATATTAAGTAGATGATATTTTGGATCTAAGTTCTGCAAAATTATGTTTATGAGAATCATGTTAATATGAGAGGAAAACTGACATTAGCATATCCATCTTTCTTGCGTTGTATCTCACCTTCTAATGCTGCAGTAGGGAAATGTTAACTTCCAAATATATGTTATCTTTCATTTAGTATAATGGAATAATATAAACCAACACCTAGAAGTAATAACTAGCATGAAAAACTATTTGGTGTAAGAGCAGATTGTATAGTTGGATGGCTGACACTTTTAGGTGCATACTTTAGATTCCCAAGAATGAAAATTTGGTGTTAACTCATGGATATGTTAATGATAAGTCTGTTAATGTATGTTATTGCCTATGAATATGCCGTAGATTAATGTTTTCAGAGTGATGCCATTTATTGTAAATGGTTCAGTCAAAGTGCGGTTCATAGCTACTAGAGCTTTGAGTGAAAATTCCTTAACAATTCTAAGTTATTTTGCTATAACAACAAACAGTTAAAGAATTACAACGTACCTGATCTGACATGATCTTCCTATTTGGCAGGTACTTTTTTCGGTAGGTCCCAGGCACAACTTCTAATACCATTGTTGGACGCTTTGTAACGCCCCGATTTTGATTATTCCTATTATTCTTGAGTCTTTTATTTTAATTGGGTGATAAATTATTTTAATTGTGAAATTGGTGTGGTAAATGTTATTTTACCGTTTTGAGAGTTTCCGGGGGAAATTAGAATGGAGGGTATTTTAGACTTTTCATAATTAATCATAAGTTAGAAATTTTGGGGAATTAGAATTATGTGAGAAAAAATGAATTAATTGATTGTGTGGAAAATGAGAGAAAAGAAATAGAAAAGAACGAAAATAGATAGAAAAGAGAGATAGAGAGAAATAGAGAAATAGAGAAAGATAGAAAGAAAAAGAAAGAGAAAGAGGGAAGAAGAGAAAGAAAGAGGAAAAAGAGTGGAAATCATCAAGAACAAGAGCTAGATCATTTGGAATCCGGGTAAGGGTGTGAAATCTTATTATCTTATCAATGTGTATCATTATGTATGAGTTGCTTGGATGTTTTCTTGTTTTCCATGGTTATTGGAGTTTTAGGTCGAAAATGATAAAATGATTCGGAATCGATGATTTTACGGTCGGAAATCGATATAAACTGTATTATATGATCACACTGTGTGTATGAATAATCGTTGATGTTTGTTTTGTTGTTACAATTGAATTTGGGTGAAAAATGGGAGTTTTGGGGTGGATTTGCGAAGAGGAATTTTTCTGAAAATCGCAGAGCCCGCTCAGCTCGCAGGTGCCCGCTTAGCGCGCTTTTGAAAAAATGTAACCTCACCAGGCAGTAGCGAGCCCGCTCAGCGCACTCGAGAGGCCGCTCAGCGCGGTCTGGGACTTCACAAATTTTATCTGTTTTCTAAATTCCGTAACTTTTGATCCGTAACTCGGATCGGGACGTTCTTTATATCGTTGGAAAGCTTATGAAACGGTCTTTCTTATAAAAATGGGTTTTTGAGATTGTTGGCCGATTTAATTATGTCGGAAAGTCGGGAATAGTTCTATATAGCGACTTTTACCGTTTTGACGGTGTGTTTGAATATGAATCATACAATAGTACATTGATGTGAATGTATATAGATTGTATGTGATTGTATGAGATGAATGCATGAATATATTGTGAATATGTATGCATTTCAAGAATGTCTTGTGTCATTTTGCATGTGAAGCATCATGAAATACATTCTTGTGTGGAGCGATTCTAATGAGAATCCGTGGTAACATCGTGTGCCTATGTGAGGTGTGAGCGATGATTACAAACGATTGTGTGCCTATGTGAGGTGTGAGCAATCAGATCGTGTGCCCGCGTGTGGGGTGTGAGCGATCGGGTCGTGTGCCCGTGTGGGGTGTGAGCGATCCATAAACATTGTGTGCCCATGTGGGGTGTGAGCAATGGGTGAACATCGTAGGCCCGACGGGGAGTTACTTTGGTAACGAGCGATGGTTCCAGCAGAAGTTCCTAGGTGAACTTGAGATGATTGAGTCGGTACCGCATTGCATTTGCATAGAGTCGTGAGTCGGTCTCTATAATTTGCATTTATCATCTTTAAAATGGTGCATGGGTGAATGAACATATATGTGTATGTTTACGTGGAATGATTGGGAATTGTGAAAGTATGCATGATGAATATGCTTGGTTGATATATATAGATATACATTGTAATGTATATGGGTGTATTGTGATGAACGGTAATGAATTGTGGTGAATTGCGGTGAGGATGTGAAATATGTATATTTGTATGTTTATCTATATAATTATATGCATTGTTATTATGATAATATTTCTCACCCTTCTGCTGTTTTATGATGCTCTATGAGGCATTGCAGAGTAGGTATGCTGGAGGTCTTTTTGTGAAGCGTGTCTTCATTCTTTTGGTCGGTTGGCTCTGATATGTAGCACCGGGTAGCTAGGTTGTATATTATTCTTTTGTGATACATTTGTATATGTATCTGGTTGATAATTGTTGATGTAAACATGAATTATGTTGGTGGATAATACTTGGTGAATATATATATATATATATCTGCATGTATCTTTGAATGTGGTTCAATGTTTAGATTTTCCGCTTTTATTCTAAATATTGAAATGTGGGTGTAAGGACAAAGTTCCTCTGTATGCAAAGTTACCCCACTGTTGCATATCATTAAATGAGCAGGTGTTGTATGTTTTAATTTAATGTATAATGTGACGTACCTCTTTTTATACCATGTTTATAATTATACTCTGACGAAATTTTTGATATGTGCCTAAATGATAAAATGTGATTATTTGGGGGTATAGAAAGGGGGTGTTACATTAAGTGGTATCGGAGCCAGAGTTGAGTCAGTTGTGTCTGTCTTGTTGTCGTATTGTTTGAATTGTTGTTTAACTTTGTTCTTATTTTTGGGAATGAGTAGAATATGGCTGGTAGAAACGACAATGCGATGGCTGCTGCTTTGGAAGCAATGGCTAGGGCGGTGCAGGGTGCGCCGAATGTGAATGCTAATGATGAGTTCAGGAAGAATCAACCACCAGTTTTCAAAGGAAGATTTGATCCCTATGGTGCTCAACTTTGGTTGAAAGAGATTGAAAGAATCTTCAGAGTCATGGACTGTGCGGAAGAGAATAAGTGAGGCTTGGGTCACACATGCTGAAGGAAGAAGCCGACGATTGGTGGGTCGGTATGCGTCAAATTCTTTAGGTGGATGATGAAGAGGTAACTTGGGATTTATTTCGTACTGAATTCTTGAGAAAGTATTACCCTGAGAGTGTGAAGGGAAAGAAGGAGATGGAGTTTCTTGAACTGAAACAAGGTAGTATGTCGGTGGTGGACTATACTGCTAAGTTCGTGGAGTTGGTTCAATTCCATCCTCACTATGCTGCAATCACTGCTGAGTTCTCAAAGTGTATTAAATATGAGAATGGTTAGCGTCTTGAGATTAAACAGGCTGTGGGATATCAAAGGATAAGAAGGTTTTCGAATTTGACAGAATGTTGTAGAATCTTCGAGGAAGATAGTAAGGCTCGTTCCACACATTACAAAAGTTTGAATAAGAGGAAGGGAAAGCAACAAGCTATAAGTGGACCTTATGTGACACCTGTTGATAAGGGCAAGCATAGGGGAAACTTTGAGAAGAGGTCTGGAGGAGGAGGTTCTGGTCCCATTAAGTGTTATAAGTGTGGTGAAATAGGTCATAAATCATTTGAGTGTGGGAAGACTGTGGTGAAATGTTCTAACTGTGGGGGCCTTGGTCATGTTGCTACCGATTGTAGAAGGAATATGGTGAAGTGCTATAATTGTGGAGAAGTTGGTCACATTAGTACTAAGTGTACTAAGCCGAAACAAGCTCAAGCGGGCGGAAAGGTGTTTGTATTGGCGGGAACTCAAACTACTAGTGCAGACCGTTTGATTAAAGGTACATGCTTTATTAATAGTATGCCTTTAGTTGCTATTATTGATACGGGAGCGACTCATTCGTTTGTTTAGTCTGAGTGCGCGAAGCGTTTGAATCTTGTGTTGTCTCTGATGGATGGTAAGATGGTTATTGATACTCCAGCAATGGGGTCAGTAACTACTTCGTTGGTTTGTTTAAGTTGTCCTTTGACCATTTATGGTAAAGACTTCGAGATGGATCTAGTGTGTTTGCCGTTGGAAGGATTGGACGTAATCTTGGGTATGAACTGGTTGCAATTTAATCGAGTTCATATAGATTGCTATCACAAGTTAGTAAGGTTTCCTTCTTTGGAAGATGATGAATTTGAGAGTTTCCTATCCACTAAAGAGTTGAAGAAACTTTTAGCGGACGAAGCTCAATTATTCGGTTTGTTTGCATCATTGTCTGTAGATAGTCAAGTGTCCCTTGATGTGGTTCCTGTTGTTTGTGATTTTCCTGAGGTGTTTCCTGAGGATATTAAGGATGTACCGCCAAAAAGAGAAGTTGAGTTTTCTATTGATCTAGTTCCGGGTACTAGACCGATTTCAATGGCACCGTATCGTATGTCGGCATCGGAATTGGTAGAATTGAAGAAGCAATTGAATGACTTGTTGGACAAGAGATTTGTGAGACCAAGTGTTTCTCCTTGGGGTGCTCCGGTATTGTTGGTAAAGAAGAAAGATGGGAGTATGCGGTTATGCATTGATTATCGACAATTGAACAAGGTGACAATTAAGAACAAGTATCCGCTTCCAAGGATCGATGATTTGATGGACCAATTGGTTGGTGCGAATGTTTTTAGCAAGATTGATTTGAGATCGGGATATCACCAGATTCGTGTGAAAGGAGAGGATATTCAAAAGACGGCCTTTAGGACACGGTATGGTCATTACGAATATTCCGTGATGCCATTCGGGGTTTCTAATGCGCCGGGTGTGTTTATGGAATACATGAATCGTATTTTTCATGAACAGTTGGATCGTTTTGTGGTTGTGTTCATCGACGATATTTTGATTTACTCTAAGTCTCAAGAGGAGCATGAAGAGCATTGGAGGATTGTGTTACAAATTTTGAAAGAGAAACAATTGTATGCTAAGTTGTCAAAATGCGAATTTTGGTTGTCGGAGGTAAGTTTCCTTGGACATATTATTTCCGGTAGTGGTATTAGTGTTGATCCATCCAAGATTGATGCGGTGATGCAATGGGAGGCTCCTAGGTCGGTTACGGAGATTCGAAGCTTTTTAGGCTTGGCGGGTTATTATCGGAGGTTTATTGAGGGGTTTTCGAAGTTGGCACTTCCTTTAACGCAATTGATTTGTAAGGAAAAAGCTTTCATTTGGGATATTCATTGTGAAGAGAGTTTCAATGAGCTAAAGAGAAGGTTGACAACAGCTCCGATCTTGATTTTGCCAAATCCGACGGAACCATTTGTTGTGTATTGTGATGCTTCATTGGTTGGTTTAGGTGGTGTTTTGACGCAAGATGGAAAAGTTGTGGCTTATGCTTCTAGACAATTGAGAGTGCATGAAAAGAATTATCCTACACATGACTTGGAGTTAGCGGCCGTGGTGTTTGTTTTGAAAATTTGGAGACACTATCTTTATGGTGCAAGGTTTGAAGTTTTTAGTGATCACAAAAGCTTGAAATATTTATTCGATCAAAAAGAATTGAACATGAGACAAAGAAGGTGGTTAGAACTTCTAAAGGATTATGATTTTGGTTTGAATTACCATCCGGGTAAGGCAAACGTGGTGGCCGATGCTTTGAGTCGGAAGTCGTTACATATGTCCGCATTGATGGTGAGAGAATGGGAACTTTTGGAGAATTTTAGAGACTTGAGTTTGGTTTGTGAAATGACGCCGGGAAGTGTGAAACTTGGTATGCTACATGTTACGAATGATTTTCTGGCAACGGTAGGTGAAAAACAAAAGTTGGACTTGAAGTTCGTTGATTTGATGATGAATGAGAATGAGGATTTCAAGATTGATAATTTTGGAGTTTTGAGATTCCGTGGTCATATTTGTATTCCTGATGATGCGGAGTTGAAAAAGATGATATTGGAAGAAGGGCACCGAAGTAACTTAAGTATTCATCCGGGAGCGAACAAAATGTATCAAGATTTGAAGAAAATCTTTTGGTGGTCCGGATTAAAGAGAGATGTTGCTCAATTTGTGTATGCATGCTTAACTTGTCAAAAGTCTAAGGTGGAACATCAAAAACCTAGTGGATTTTTGCAACCGTTGGATATTCCGGAATGGAAACGGGATAGTATATCGATGGATTTTGTTACGGGATTTCCGAATACGCAAAGAGGTCATAATGCTATTTGGGTAATTGTTGATAGGCTTACTAAATCTGCTCATTTTATTCCGATTGATATTAGTTATCCTTTGGAGAGGTTAGCCGAGATTTATATTCTTGTGGTGGTGAAGTTACATGGAGTTCCTAAGAGTATTGTATCGGATAGAGATCCTAGATTTACATCGAGGTTTTGGGAGAGTTTACAAAAGGCCTTGGGTTCTAAGCTAAGGTTGAGTTCGGCTTATCATCCGCAAACGGACGGTCAAACCGAGAGGACGATTCAATTGTTGGAGGATTTATTGCGTGCTTGTGTGCTCGAGCAAGGTGGTGCTTGGGATGGTTATTTGGCGTTGATTGAGTTCACTTACAATAACAGTTTTCATTCGAGTATAAGTATGGCACCATTTGAGGCTTTGTATGGTCGTAGATGTCGAACACCTTTGTGTTGGCATGAAACGGGTGAGAGAACAATAGTTGGACCGGAGATGGTACAACAAACGATGGAGAAGGTGAAGTTTATTCGGGAGAAGATGAGAGCTTCTCAAAGTAGACAAAAGAGCTATCATGACAAGAGAAGAAAAGATCTTAAGTTTCAAGAAGGCGACCATGTGTTTTTGAGAGTTACACCAGTTACGGGTGTGGGTCGTGCTTTGAAGTCGAAGAAGTTGACTTCTTGTTTTATTGGTCCGTATCAGATTACTTCACGAGTTGGTGTTGTGGCTTACCGGGTGGCGTTTCCTCCGAACCTTTCGAATTTGCATGACGTATTACATGTTTCACAACTTCGGAAGTATGTTCCGGATCCGTCACATGTTATTCCTATGGACGAGGTTGAAGTGAGAGATAGCCTTACAGTGGAAGCTTTACCGGTTAGGATTTTGGACCATGAAGTTAAGAAGCTAAGAGGCAAGGATATTGCGCTTGTGAAAGTAGCGTGGGGAGGCGCTGCGGAAGGCAATATGACTTGGGAACTAGAGAGTGGGATGCGAGAGTCGTATCCGGAGTTGTTTGAATTAGGTATTATTTTCGAGGACGAAAATTTCTAAAGTGGGGGAGAGTTGTAACACCCCGATTTTGATTATTCCTATTATTCTTGAGTCTTTTATTTTAATTGGGTGATAAATTATTTTAATTGTGAAATTGGTGTGGTAAATGTTATTTTACCGTTTTGAGAGTTTCCGGGGGAAATTAGAATGGAGGGTATTTTAGACTTTTCATAATTAAACATAAGTTAGAAATTTTGTGGAATTAGAATTATGTGAGAAAAAATGATTTAATTGATTGTGTGGAAAATGAGAGAAAAGAAATAGAAAAGAAAGAAAATAGATAGAAAAGAGAGATAGAGAGAAATAGAGAAATAGAGAAAGATAGAAAGAAAAAGAAAGAGGAAGAGGGAAGAAGAGAAAGAAAGAGGAAAAAGAGTGGAAATCATCAAGAACAAGAGCTAGATCATTTGGAATCTGGATAAGGGTGTGAAATCTTATTATCTTATCATTGTGTATCATTATGTATGAGTTGCTTGGATGTTTTCTTGTTTCCATGGTTTTTGGAGTTTTAGGTCGAAAACGATAAAATGATTCGGCATCGATGATTTTTCGGTCGGAAATCGATATAAACTGTATTGTATGATCACACTGTGTGTATGAATAATCGTTGATGTTTGTTTTGTTGTTACAATTGAATTTGGGTGAAAAATGGGAGTTTTGGGGTGGATTTGCGAAGAGGAATTTTTCTGAAAATCGCAGAGCCCGCTCAGCGCGCAGGTGCCCGCTCAGCGCGCTTTTGAAAAAATATAACCTCACCAGGAAGTAGCGAGCCCGCTCAGCACGCTCGAGAGGCCGCTCAGCGCGGTCTGGGACTTCACAAATTTTATCTGTTTTCTAAATTTCGTAACTTTTGATCCGTAACTCGGATCGGGACGTTCTTTATATCGTTGGAAAGCTTATGAAACGTTCTTTCTTATTATAATGGGTTTTTGAGATTGTTGGCCGATTTAATTATGTCGGAAAGTCGGGAATAGTGCTATTTAGCGACTTTTACCGTTTTGACGGTGTGTTTGAATGTGAATCATACAATAGTACATTGATGTGAATGTATATAGATTGTATGTGATTGTATGAGATGAATGCATGAATATATTGTGAATATGTATGCATTTCAAGAATGTCTTGTGTCATTTTGCATGTGAAGCATCATGAAATACATTCTTGTGTGGAGCGATTCTAATGAGAATCCATGGTAACATCGTCTGCCTATGTGAGGTGTGAGCGATTATTACGAACGATTGTGTGCCTATGTAAGGTATGAGCAATCAGATCGTGTGCCCGCGTGTGGGGTGTGAGCGATCGGGTCGTGTGCCCGTGTGGGGTGTGAGCGATCCATAAACATTGTGTGCCCATGTGGGGTGTGAGCAATGGGTGAACATCGTAGGCCCGACGGGGAGTTATTTTGGTAACGAGCGATGGTTCCAGCAGAAGTTCCTAAGTGAACTTGAGATGATTGAGTCGGTACCGCATTGCATTTGCATAGAGTCGTGAGTCGGTCTCTATGATTTGCATTTATCATCTTTAAAATGGTGCATGGGTGAATGAACATATATGTGTATGTTTACGTGGAATGATTGGGAATTTTGAAAGTATGCATGATGAATATGCTTGGTTGATATATATAGATATACATTGTAATGTATATGGGTGTATTGTGATGAACGGTAATGAATTGTGGTGAATTGCGGTGAGGATGTGGAATATGTATATTTGTATGTTTATCTATATAATTATATGCATTGTTATTATGATAATATTTCTCACCCTTCTGCTGTTTTATGATGCTCTATGAGGCATTGCAGAGTAGGTATGCTGGAGGTCTTTTTGTGAAGCGTGTCTTCATTCTTTTGGTCGGTTGGCTCTGATATGTAGCACCGGGTAGCTAGGTTGTATATTATTCTTTTGTGATACATTTGTATATGTATCTGGTTGATAATTGTTGATGTAAACATGAATTATGTTGGTGGATAATACTTGGTGAATATATATATATATATATATATATATATATATATATCTGCATGTATCTTTGAATGTGGTTCAATGTTTAGATTTTCCGCTTTTATTCTAAATATTGAAATGTGGGTGTAAGGACAAAGTTCCTCTATATGCAAAGTTACCCCACTATTGCATATCATTAAATGAGCAGGTGTTGTATGTTTTAATTTAATGTATAATGTGACGTACCTCTTTTTATACCATGTTTATAATTATACTCTGACGAAATTTTTGATATGTGCCTAAATGATTAAATGTGATTATTTGGAGGTATAGAAAGGGGGTGTTACACGCTTTGCCTGTCTCACTCTCTCCTGATCTGCCTAACATTCTCAGTTTGAGTGCAGGTTTGTTCATTTTTCTTTGCTGTTTTTTAATATGTACTATTTTCTCAATATCCATGTCAGGTGCCTTTAGTCCAATTTTGATCTTCATAGCTCCTAATATCTTGAAAATGTTGAATGTTATGCAGAAAACCAGTAATGCATCTCGTTTACCTAAAACTAAATAGTTGTAGTTTAAATAAAACTTCATTAGGGAAAGCCGAGGAATTGGAAGGGTTTTTCGTAATTTCTTCTCATTCTTTGGGAGAATCGGTTCTAGGTCAAATTCTGGTTCTGAGAATGTTTCTGTGAGTTAAAGTCGTAGCTTAATGAATTCAATGTTCAATAGAAATTTGCGCAGGCGTAAGAGAACTTTGGAGTTGGAAGATTGATTATGTAATAGCAATTAACATGGCAATTTTGCAAAAAAATTACATTTTTTTCGATTTGGTTATGTGATTCTCAGATTCATGTTGTAAATAACTTGTAATTAGCAATTACAGAAGCATGTTCAGTTTTCACATCTCTGTGGAAACTCTTTTGCTTTGATTGAGATTCAAATTCAAAATGAATAGAAGCTGTGCTTTGCTTGTTGTTGGTCACTGAAGGCTGTGAAAAGGTTGTTGTTGCAGAAGAATACTTTGGCTTATGTATTTTCTGGTTGGCACCAGCTGGTTGTGGCAATTGATTGGACACAATTGGGGGGAGTAGAATGATGCTTTATTCCCATCCATGATCTTAGTTATTTGATTTGTTTATATAATTATAGGATCATGCTAGTCATATGCTATTTGTGAGAATTTTTTCAATAATGTATGTTTTTGAGATGCCTCTCCCAACTTGCAGTATGAATGTTTTGACTATGTGCTGGTCATAGAATAGAATGATACACAAATCACTTAATTTAACTTTTCCTCTGCTGATTGCTGCTTGAGTTAGCTGTTGTTTGCACCATGATTTGTTATTTGGGATCATGTTTATGCTTGCTTGAAAATAGGGGTTTGCCCTTGGGTTGTATCCTCAATTTCATGGATTCCTTATAATCTTTTTCTCCATCTAGCAATGACCCTGCTATGTATATCATGTTAGTTTTTTATTAAGTTGTTGCTGCTGCTTGGTTTTGCAGTCGCTGCTATTTTTCTGTTTCATACATTCCACCGCTATTGAAATGACTGGACAAAACGGAAAGAGAAAAGCACCATCGAGCACATCTAAGTAAGATGACTAAACCTTTTCTCCTATTTGATATTTTTGTCCTAATCAATTAACAATGTTTGGATTTAGACTTATTTTTTTGATGGTTTCTTTGTAAAAAAGAGTTGTTGACAGGTTATGCCGTCAACGACAGATTCCACCTGGGACTCTTGCTATAAACAACTCTCGTAAGGTCCATAGCAAACCTGGTTCAACGAACCCACCACCACCTACTCAGAAAAACCCACCACCATCTACTCAGAGAAACCCACCAATGCCTACTCAGCCTCAACCATTGATTTAAACAAATCCAACACCACCACCTACTCAACCTCCACCACCTACTCAGCCTCCACCACCTACTCAACCTTCGCCAGCTACTCAGCCTCTAGCACCGATTCTGACAAACCCAACACCACCACCTACTCAGCCTCAATCGGAAAACCCGACTTCTGAGGAGTTCATATTCAGTCCTACCCAGGATATACTCAGCCTCAGCCGCAAAGTTCTCCCCATCACACCACAGACGGAGAAGTGCAGAGGGACCAACCACTTTCTAATGAGGAACAACAACACGGCGGTGGGCAAAAACCGAAGATCTATATTGTGGAAGCAACTAATGCGTAAGTAAATAATTTTCTCTTTTGGATACCAATGTGTCATTCATAATCTATTACTAGTTTTATTGTAAATTTGGAATTTAACAAAACATAGATTATGATATGGAACTGAAAATAGTTAGTGAGATTACTTTACTGTTGTGAATGCAAATTTTTGATAGAGTTATGGAGCAATAGAAGAAAAAAGAATCAACACAATGGTTCAAAAAGTTAGTGAGATTACTTTACTGTTTGCATTATATGTAGGTTAAGTCCAGCAGATGTTGTTTCTGTAATGGTTCAAAAAGTTATTGAAAAGAATTATCGAGGAACCTTCGTTAATTATGGTGATTTTAAACGCTCCGAAAGAGACAACGTGAGAAGGGAATGGTTCGACTCGTTTAAAGTAAGACATGGCATTTCATTTTTAGTAGTTTTATGATGATGTATATTGTTGAGTTTAATTTATTATTTGTATATTTTGGTAGAGGCTTGTATGTTGGGACCGTTGTGATGATGCAAAAATGGAAGAATTGTTTCATCAGAAATGTGGAAAATGACTGTCTGATATACAACGAAAAGCTAGAGAAACGAGGCGCAAGCCGCCTTGGATGGGTGTAGATACATGGACGTATCTTCTAGACAAGTGGAATTCAGATGAATTCAAAGTAGTATCCCAAAAAAATAAGATTAATCGATCATCCAAGAAAGGTGGGGCGGTCCATACAACAGGTCGTAGAGCTCACCATGATGTTGCACTTGAATTGGTATATATATACTTTGTAATTACAATGCGTTAATATAATTATATTTGATAATCATTGTGACCATATATACTGCCTCTAATCATAGGCTAAAAAACTCAATCGACCCGCACATCCAGATGAGATTTTCATTGCCACCCATAAAAAGAAGAATGGGGAGTGGGTTGACGCTCGTGCAGCGGCAACACATGTAAGTTAACGTTTCCGATTGATAACTCAAATTCGTATCGTATTTTCCGACTCATTACGTGCACTTTTAGTACCGTTTTATCGAGTTTTTCATACTATTTGCTTTGATTTATTATGTTTTCCTTTGTTTTTATGTCGACAGGTGTTTAATCGGCAAGTATGGAAAAAAGAGCAAAAACAGAGCTGAAGAGTGAAGAAAAATAGCAAAAATGCAAGTTTTGGCATCCCCAACTGAATGGCCCTCGCCATTTACCCCTACAGAGGAGAAAGGCGTTCGCCATGTTCCAAAAAAGGAGGGAAATCACCTTTTGAACTAATGGCGGTCGCCGTTAGGCATACGGTGGTCGCCATTATGCGCGGGTGCAGTTTTTCAGTGACAGTTTGACAGTTTTGCTTGGTTTGAATTCAAATCATATCAGACCTTCTTGGAGCCAATTTTCCTCTATAAATACACCCTTGAGGGTCTGAATTTGGGGATCGGAGTTGCGCGGAAGCACTGCCAAATTCTTTAGCCTAACTACAGATTTACTTTCCAAAGCAGCAATTGCTCACACTGAGTAGTTGTTGCACTTTTGTAATCTTTTACATTATTGCCGATTGTACGCTTGGATCGATTTGTCATTCAATAGAAGTTGTTTTCATTCCAGTTTATTTCAGGTTATTTACTTTTCCGTCTTCACTACATTGTTTAGTTTACATGCTTGTAACATAACTTGATTTCTAAATAAAAACCAAAATCTGTGTTTTTGTTAAAACTAATCAATAAGTATGATTTAATTTCCAGCATTGTTAATATGTTAGTTTTAGGATTTAATATGTTAGGCTAAATTTATCTGAGCCCATAGTTTGAGGACCGTCGTTTCGACGAGACTCTGTAGAAACCATCGGTGTAAAACATGATCGTTTAAAAATCTGGTTTTAGTGTCTAATTGTAATTTAAGTCGCTTTGTCGTGAGAGCGAGGGGCTGCTTAACAGCATTTTGTCATGAGAGTGAGAAATGCATTAAGGTGTATCTGATAGAACGAGAGTTTGAGGTAAGCACCGGATAGTAGACACTGAACACCGAACCTAAACACAACGAGAGCGCTTTAGGCTTCATTTAGGCTATGTTGGTTTTCAAAATGTGTCTTTTAATTACCAAGCGAGCGAGAACAAAATTTTGGGGTCATTAGGCATGGCTTTTGTCAATAACGCGAGAGTGTGAGACAGAGTCTTTAAGTTGGCATTTCCTGCGGAATGGTAGTATAGTCATAGTCAGTACCCGTATTCTACAAGTCCCTTATGTGCGCGGAAATCATATTTTAGGCTCGTTTTATCGTTATTTTCAAACCTTTAGTAATTAGCGTTTACATTTCCATTTCGTACCTTTTTAATCATAACCTTATCTTTACAAAGCAATGATAGATTACAGTAGGTTGATATTGGTCTCTATGGGTTCGACAATCTTTTATATTACTTCGATAAATCCGTGCACTTGCGGAGCATCAAGTTTTTGGCATCGTTGCCGGGGACCAACGGTCAATATTGTGATTTCGTTGTTGCACAGTATAGACTAAGGCACTCTTGCTTGAAAAAAAAAACAAAAAAAAAACTATGTATCACCCACATTTTCTCTATGACTACCCCGCACAATATCTCGAGGAACCCCATCCAAATTACCTCTACAATTACCACTCCCAATATTTTGAGGAACCACAAGAATCCTATAATCCCAACCTTGAATTATTGATGGAGGATTTTAATGCGACGCTCACTCACTCTCAACCAAATTTCCTCTACGATTACCCTAGCCAGTATTCTGAGGAACCGCAAGAATCCCATAATTCTAACCTTGAAAAATCAATGGAGGATTTCATTGAAACAACAACTAATTCTAGGCTAGAATCTATGATGGAGCGCTTTGTGGAGACACAAACTCTCCAGAATGAAGAGTTTAGAAAACAACATCTCGATACTTATGAAATCTTTAGGCTAATGAACACTGTGGTCGAGTCCCTCACGACTCACACTGAGGCATTGGAGACTCAAATCTCTCTGCTTGCCCAGACACCTATAGGACACTCCCTTGAGAGACATGTGGATGTTGTAACAACTAGTAGTGAAGAACAAATAGAAAATCCTGAGGAGAGTGATAATGAGGATGATGAGGTTTCTGGTGAGGAAAGCGTAGAAATTGAGAAAAATCCACCGACGCCACCCGAAAGGGAGGTTGTCGAAGAGGTAGAGAAGGAAGCAGCTATTATTGTTCCACTTCCCTATACCCCACCAATTTCTTTCCCGCAAAGGTCTGTAGAAATTAAGGTAGACTTCTAATCCAAGACATATGTGGAGGTATTGGAAAATATCCACACCAATGCACCTTTGTCAAAGGTCCTGCATGAAAAGAGAAAATTTGAGGACCATGAAACTAGGGATATCATTACTGTTAAGAGGGTAAGGTTAGACTTCGAGGTAGTGGATGAAAGAACTAAGCCCAAACTTGAAAAGCTGATACTTAGGATAGATCCAGAACCACCACCACAAGTTCAAAAGAATGAACCACCCCACAGAAGGAAGAAAAGAAAAGGTGAGGGATATGTGAGATGGCTTGATAAGTGGCCATGGAAACCGAAGATTATTAGCCGTCGAGCTATCGACGTTAAACAAAGTGCTGCGTGGGAGGAAACCCACGAGATTTTAATTTAATGTTTTCCTTTTATTGTTTGTATTTGGAGAAAATAAAGAATGTATCGCTTATCATAATCTTGGAGACGAGTTGGTGCCCACGGACATTCCTATGAATGTCGCTGCTGGTGGTGACACCGATGATGAGTATGATAGGAGAGAGCATGTCTCTCCCTTCAGTAACTCGCCTCTTCCTCGTTCTTTGCATGGTCATGTTCCACCAACACACACCGCACCATATCTTTCTAACATTTTTGCAGGTACTTCCACCGGAAGCAGGCGAATATGATGAGCTGATTCAAGAATTGCGTAATTAAAGATATCATAAAATGCCAGACGCCAAAGTAGAAGTGGTTAGTGAAGACAGGGACAACAAATCAAGGATCAGCGAGGATTTGACATGCAGTAGCATTCATACAGGTTCTATCTTTCCTTTCTCCACCTTTTATCAAAACATTTAGGACAATGTTTGGTTTAAGTGTGGGGGAGGAACTTTATCGCTTTAATTTTACAGCTTTTTAGTTTGATTTATCATTTTCTAGTTTATTTCTTGCTTTTAGGAATTTTATTTGTTTTTAATGTTTTGTCGAGTCTTTGCATGTGCTGTCGAGTCTTTATGCGTGGTTTTCACTTGTTATTCAATTTCCCCGAAATTTTAAAAAAATTTAACCTCCAACTATTTTTGTTTCGATTCATGGCACGACACTCTGAAATTATATAGGTTGTTTAGGCTGTGTTAGATAGACTTACGAAAGTTTTGTAAATATCGGTATCGTTCCTACACCTTAGATTCCCTAAGTATGTGATATTGATTTAAATAGATATTATGCCAAGACCTTATGCCTAGCTTCTTAGAAGTAGCCTCTTGATTAGTTTATACTAGCAGTCAGCACCATCCTTGTGTACAAACTAAGTAACGAACCGATGCAAATATGTGTTGATCTCAAAAATTTGAATAATGCGATTTTTATAGAAAAAATGAATGAAAGACATGTTCCCGCTAAGTTAGGTGGTCCTCACCCGACCATTTAGCCTAAAGGTTCGGACTCTTGAAATTCGTAAGCAAAAGAAAACATAATGTGCGGAAAAATTTTTTTTGAATGTCGAGATCATATAACACAAACAGGTTCGCTTACCATGTAAGTACAAAGGATAACGAGCTTAATTTGATTGCGCGAGAATGAAAAAGAGGTGAAATAGGATGAAGTATGTAGGTCAAGTTATAATGTTATGATTTGAATTGGTATTGCATAGGAAGGGAGTCTTCGTCCGCAAATGTGGAAATGTGTCGTTACGATATCCTTATTTTCACTATTTAGTACCTATCGATCAAACATTAGCCTAGCAGCCACGTATGATTAGAGTCTAGTTGTGCCTATGTTTTCGAACCGTGCTTATTTTCTTTTTATTGTGTTGGTTGATTGCTTGAGGACAAGTAATGGTTTAAGTGTGGAGGTGTTGATAACTCGAATTCGTATCGTATTTTCCGACTCATTACGTGCACTTTTAGTATCGTTTTATCGAGTCTTTCATACTATTTGCTTTTATTTATTATGTTTTCCATTGTTTTTATGTCGACAGGTGTTTAATCGGCAAGTATGGAAAAAAGAGCAAAAACAGAGCTGAAGAGTGAAGAAAAACAGCAAAAATGCATGTTTTGGCCTCCCCAACTTAATGGCGCTCGCCATTTGCCCCTACAGAGGAGAAAGGAGTTCGCCATGTCCCAAAAAAGGAGGGAAATCACCTTTTGAACTAATGGCGATCGCCGTTAGGCTTACGTTGGTCGCCATTATGCGCGGGAGCAGTTTTTCAGTGACAGTTTGACAGTTTTGCTTGGTTTGAATTCAAATCGTACCAGACCTTCTTGGAGCCAATTTTCCTCTATAAATACACCCTTGAGGGTCTGCATTTGGGGATCAGAGTTGCGCGGAAGCGCTGCCGAATTCTTTAGCCTAACTACAGATTTACTTTCCGAAGCGGCAATTGCTCACACTGAGTAGTTGTTGCACTTTTGTAATCTTTTACATTATTGCCGATTGTACGCTTGTATCGATTAGTCATTCAATAGAAGTTGTTTTCATTCCAGTTTATTTCAGGTTATTTACTTTTCCGTCTTCACTGCATTGTTTAGTTTACATGCTTGCAACATAACTTGATTTCTAAATAAAAACCAAAATCTGTGTTTTTGTTAAAACTAATCAGTATGTATGATTTAATTTCCAGCATTGTTAATATGTTAGTTTTAGGATTTAATATGTTAGGCTAAATTTGTCTGAGCCCGTAGTTTGAGGACCGTCGTTTCGACGGGACTCTGTAGAAACCATCGGTGTAAAACATGATTGTTTAAAAATCTGGTTTTAGTGTCTAATTGTAATTTAAGTCGCTTTGTCGTGAGAGCGAGGGGCTGCTTAACAGCGTTTTGTCATGAGAGTGAGAAATGCATTAAGGTGCGTCCGATAGAATGAGAGTTTTAGGTAAGCACCGGATAGTAGACACTGAGCACTGAATCTAAACACAGCAAGAGCGCTTTAGGCTTCATTTAGGCTTTGTTGGTTTTCAAAATGTGTCTTTTAATTACTGAGCGAGCGAGAGCAAAATCTTGGGGTCATTAGGCGTGACTTTTGTCAATAACGCGAGAGTGTGAGACGAAGTCTTTAAATTGGAATTTCCTATGGAATGATAGTATAGTCATAGTCAGTACCCGTATTCTACAAGTCCCTTAGGTGCGCGGAAATCATATTTCGGGCTCGTTTTATCGTTATTTTCAAACCTTTAGTAATTAGCGTTTACATTTCCGTTTCATACCTTTTTAATCACAGCCTTAGCTTTACAAAGCAACGATAGATTACAGTAGGTTGATATTGGTCTCTGTGGGTTCGACAATCTTTTATATTACTTCGATAAATTCGTGCACTTGCGGAGCATCACCGATCTTAATCTAAATTTGTATGCATAAATGGTAAGACGAATTGGTTTTTGTGTACACAAATTTTGAAATTGAAGTGGACTTATGTGAATAACTATAGATACATTGAATTAGACATCTATTCCCTTAGTAGTAGTATACAGAAACTGATGCAAGGTAGTAAAGAGAATACAGGGATAGTTGTAACGACCCGATTTTAATTATCTCCATTTTGTGTTAATTGTATTATTTTGTTGAGTCTTTAATTTAATTTGGGTGATAATAATGTTATTGTGAAATTGGTGTTTTAATCTGATATGTTGGCGTGTTATATTATTTTACCGTTTTTGAGAGTTTTCGGGGGAAATTAGATTGGAAGGTATTTTAGACATTTCATAATTATTGTTAAGTTAGAATTTTAGTGAGGAATGATTTAAGGGTATTTGTGAGAATATGAATTGTTAGATATTTTGAGTGAATAGTAATAGAAATAGAATATGATATTGTATTTGAGATATTTTAAGAAAAGAAAGTATAAGAAAGAAATAGAAAAGAAAGTTAGTAAGAAAAACATAAAGAGCGAAAAGTGAGAAAGAAGAGAAAAGAAGAACAAGAGGAGAAAAGTGGGAAAAAGGCTAAAAATCATCAAAATCAACGGTTAGGATTCGAATCGAATGGGTAAGGGTGTGAAATATCGTTATCTTAACTTTGTATACGATTATGTATGGTTTCGTTTCGGTTGTTTTGGATCGTTTTCATATATTTTTCATTTTAGGTCGAAATGAATAAAGTCGATAAAAACCGATGTTTTCACGGTTAGAATTCGAAATAAATTACGTAGTTGTATCGATGAAGGTTAGGTCGTCGTATCGCGTGCTTTTTATTATATTTGGTGATGTTTGAAAATTCTGGTTTTTGAAAGGTTGAAATTTAATCGAAAAATCGAACGTCGTAGAAATTTCGTTTATTTGTTCTAAATTGTTCTTATGTATTTGGTGGTTGCGCGTATGTGTTTGTTTCGAAGAAAATAATTGAATCGGTCGGATTTTCGGGCAAAATAGCCGAAACCCGTAGCAGCCCGCAGGGCATTTTCTGGTTTTCGGGAGAAACTTCGGAAATTCATATCTCTTGAACCGTAAGTCGGTTTTGACCCCCGTTCGAAGCGTTGGAAAGCTAATGAGATGTTCTTTCTAGGAAAAATGGTTTTGAGGTCTGAACCTGGTCCAATCAGAACAGTATTTTCGAAACGTTTCATTGTGTCCGGCCTCCGGTTTATGTTTTTGCGTTATTTTGAAATATCCATATCTTTTGCGTTGTTTTTCCGATTGAGGTTTTCTTTATATGGATGTGAAGCTAAAAATATGTTCTATGATTTGGTGAAGAAAAATATTATTTTTAGCCGACTTTTAACCGACTTTTCTGGTAAACCATAAATCGAATTGTTTGGTTATTTGTGAGAACGTTCGGTTGCCGTTTGGCACAATTGATGTGAATGTATGTGGATTGTGTGTGAGGAATGCATGACTATATTGTGAATATGTATGCATGTCAAGAGTGTCATGAGTCATGTTGTATGTGAAGCATCGTGATGTGCATTCTTGCATTGTGGGGTTCTAAGATGAATCCGTTGTAACGTCGTAAGTCTTTTGAGAGGTGGGGGCGATGATTACAAACGATTGTAAGCCTTTTGAGAGGTGGGAGTAATCGGATTGTAAGCCTTTTGAGAGGTGGGAGCAATACATAAACATTGTAAGCCTTTTGAGAGGTGGTAGCAATAGGTGAACATCGTATGCCCGACGGGGAGTTACACTAAGTAACGAGCAATGGTTCCAATAAGTTCTTCAATTGAACTTGAGATGAAATGAGTCGGTACCGCATTGCGTTTGCATAGAGTCGTGAGTCGGTCTCTATGATTTGCATTGGTCATCTTGGTATATGTGCATTGATGAATGAACATGAATATATGTATTTATGTTGAATGATAAGCATTGTGATGAATATGCTTGGTTTTGTATATATATATATATATATATATATATATATATATATATATATATATATATGCCCTGCGATGTATATTGAGTAAGAGGTGATGAATAGCGATAAGAGTTGTATCTTTGTAATGATACATTGGTGAATAAACATGTATGTGTGTTTATGTTGAATGAATGGTGATGAATTGAGATGTATTGGTGATACATGTATTTGAGCATGAATGAATATGCCTATGTGAAGGATACGTTAATTACGGATTGTTATGCCGTGTATTTGATTTATGGTATATGCTTGGTGTTATATGTATATATACATGCATAGTGATGAGTTGTGGTGAGAATGTGGTATATGTGTATTATATGTTGAGATATATAATTATATGCAACGTTATTATGATAATATTTCTCACCCTTCTGCTGTTTTATAATGCTCTACGAGGCATTGCAGAGTAGGCTTGTTGGCGGTCTTTTTGTGAAGCGTGGCTTCATGTCCGTGTTAGTCGGTTGGCTCTGATATGTAGCACCGGGTAGCTAGGATGCTTTTGATTTCCTTTTTGTGATACATTTGCATATGTATCTGGTTGATGACTTTATGTATATACCATGACTGATGTTGATGAATCATACTGGTTGATATATGTATATATATCAGGTTTATATATGTGGTTGTCATTCAATGTTTAGTTGTTCCGCTTTTATGCTAAATATTGAAATGTGGGTGTAAGGACGTAGATTCCTTGATTGATAAGTTACCCCACTGTTACATATCTTATGAGCAGGTGTTGTATGTGTTTTAATTTCATGTATGTTGTGGCATATCTCTTTTATACCATGTTATGATTACACTCTGATGAAATTTTGAATACGTGCCTAAATGATTAATTGATATATTTGGGGGTATAAAAGGGGGTGTTACAATAATTCCCTCCACTACAGAACTAAAACATTGTAGAACTTTGAGGGTCTGCAAACCCTTCATCCTTTACAGAACTAAACTGGTTGTCAATTATGTTCAACAAGCCTTTATTTTTTAGTATTTACAATGACACATGATGGGATTGTATTGTGTAATTATTATTATTTAAGCATATTTCAGTAAGAAAATTGAAAATTTCTTGGAGGTTATTCAGTTTTTTAAACTGAGATTGAGTGTATCTTAAAGGGTTTTAACTAAGGATGAATCACTTCTACAGTGCGTATCAACGCTGGCCAAACGTGTTTTGGGGAAGTAATTCATTAATTATTTAACTAATTTACCATAAATGAAAAGCAGGTATAGAAAGGAAAATAGTTTAGGTAACTAGAAGAAGCAGAAAAACAATAAGCTTAGGAAGAAGCTTCTCTTTCTAGCATCAGCATCCTGTGCGGTTCTGCTCTTTTTAAATTAGTGGACTACTTGAGGAATCTGATCCTTTAAGATAAAAGTAAATTTTGACATAGTGGTTTTCTGATTTAGCATAATTGGGGGATTGTAACGCCCCAATTTCGATTATTCCAATTTTTGTTGAGTCCTTTATTTAATTGAATGTTAAATTATTCTAATTATGACTTTGGTGTGATAATATGCTTTTATGCTATGTTATGATGTATTATCTCGTTTGAGAGCGTTTTCGGGAATTTTGGGCTTAAGGGCATTTTGGTCATTTTATAACTATTAATGAGTTAGAGAAAATTAAGGAAGTAATTTGTAGAGGAAATTTATTAGGAAATGAATTAAGTGTAGAAATTGAATTAGAGGAAATAGAAAATAAAAGAAAAGAAATAGGAATAAGAGGAAGGAAATAGGAGAGAAAGAGAAAAAGGGGAAATAGAAAGAAAAAGAAGAGAAAGAAAGAGGAAGAGGGAAAAAGAGAAGAAAAGAGGAAAAGAGTGGAAATCATCAATATCAAGAGCTAGATCTTTGGGAATCCGGGTAAGGGTTAGAAACATTGTTATCTTGTCTATGTGTGTAGTTATGTATGTGTATGTTTGTGGATTGAAAGATTTTTATGAGTTTTTGGAAAACCCTAAATTGGTGAAATGTTGTTGATGATGATCCAAATGTGATTTTGTGTTTATAAATGTGTTTATAATGATGTTTACATGTTGGGTAATGGTTTGGGTGATGTTTTGGGTTGAAGAATATGGATTTTGGGTTTTCAACAGCGCTGGAAGAATCTAAGTTTTCCTTGGTTCGCCTAGCGAACCTGGGGCGAGCAGCAGCGAGTGATGTTTTCGCGGGTTCGCCTAGCGAACCATTTAGCGAAGGTCAGCGAAGGTTCACTGAGTTGTTCGCCTAGCGAACTTTGGGGGTTTTTGGCTCTGTTTGGTTCTGACTTGGTTCGCCAGGGGGTTCGCCTAGCGAACTTTGTGTCTATTTTTATCTAACAGTTGGTTCGCTGGAACATTCGCCTAGCGAAGGAGCTAGCGAATGCTCGCGAGGGATGTTCGCCTAGCGAAGGAGCTAGCGAATGCTCACGAGGGAGATTCGCCTAGCGAACAGTGCTGTTCGTGTAATTTTGTTTCCTGCATAACTTTTGCTCTGTGATTCGGTTTGAGGCGTGGTTTGATGCACTAGAAAGCTTATAAAATGTTTCTTTTTATGAGGATGGTTTTTAGATTGTTAGCTGATTTAATTATGTCGGAAAGTCGGGAATAGTGTCATTTACCGACTTTTGTCGTTTTAAATGTGTATATTGGTTGTGTAACATGCAACGTGGCATTGATATTAATGTGTATGCCTTGTATGATATTGTGTAATGATAATGCATGTGATGACATGTCGTGATGATAAAGTGTGGCCGAAAGGCAAATGAAGGTGATATGTTGTAATTGGTTTTATATGCATGTTTATGATTACATGTATGTGTGAAAATGAATTGCTTATGTGAAGTTCAATGTATGTTAATTGGTGGCCGTATGGCATGAAAATTGCATTGTGGATTGATTTCTAATGCATGAATAAAGATGGTGAAATAATTCATATTGATGAATTGTATGTGATTGTAAGAGATGAATGCATGACAATGTTTGTATACATGTATGCATTATAAGAATGTCATGAATCATTTTGTATGTGAAGCATAATGATTGCATTCTTGTGTTGAGGGATTCAAAGAGAATTCCGCTATGACATCGTGTGCCTATGTGAGGACCTAAAGCGGTGGTTATAGATGATCGTGTGCCCAGGTGGGGACTTAAAGCGATCGGATCGTGTGCCCAGGTGGGGACTTAAAGCGATCGGGTTGTGTGCCCATGTGGGGACCTAAAGCAATCCATAACGTCGTGTGCCTATGTGAGGACCTAAAGCGACGGGTGAACATTGTTGGCCCGACGGGGTGTTACTTCGGTAACAAGCAATGGTTCCAATAGTTCCTGAGTGAACTAGTGATGAGTCGGTACCGCATATGTAATTGCATAGAGTTGTTGTGTCGGTCTCTTGCATTTACATGAATCATGATTGCATTGTTATATGTGGAAAGTCATGATTGATTATTTGTGTGGAAAATGGTGTTGTACATTTATGATAAATGTGTTGTGCATGTTTGATATGCATTGATAAATGGTTGATGTTATGATTGAGCTTATGATAAGCCTTTGGGAATTATTGTGCAATGGTGTTGGAGGTAGTGAATTGTAAATGATATGTTTTGTGTATAAACGTATGCATTGTATGAGAAGAGGTGATTATGTACATGAATGATATGCTTGGGTTGTGATATATGTTATATAATGGAATTTGTGAGTAATAGTGTATGTGATAATAAATGTGTTATGTGTATTTTTATGTTGAAATATATAATTATATGCATCGATATTATGATAATGTTTCTTACCCTTCTGCTGTTTTATAATGCTCTATGAGGCATTGCAGAGTAGGTTGCTGAAGGTATTTTATGAAGCTTAGGACTTCATTTCTTTTGGTCGGTCGGCTCTGATATGTAGCATCGGGTAGCTAGGATTACATGATTATTTTGTGATACATTTTGTATAAGTATCTTGACTTGAATTGTTTATGTAAACATGATTCCGTGTTGACGGATAGTATTTGATATATATATATATCTATATATATGATGTCATTCGGTATTTAGATGTTTCCGCTTTTATTCTAAATATTGAGATGTGGGTGTAAGGATGAAGTTCCTATGTGCAAGTTACCCCACTGTTGCATATCTCTGTTGAGCAGGTGTTGATTGTTTTAATTTCATGTATAATGTGACATGCTTCTTTTATGCCATGCTTTGTAATTATACTCTGATGAAATTATTAATATATGCCTAATTGATTAATATGTGATTATTTGGGGGTATAGAAGGGGGTGTTACATTAAGTGGTATCAGAGCCAGTGTCGAGTCAGTTTGTGTCTGTCTTGTTGTTGTTGTTGGTTGAACTGTTGTTTAACCGTGTTATCGTTGTTGGGAATGATCAGTATATGGCTGGTAGAAACGACAATGCGATGGCTGCTGCTTTGGAAGCAATGGCTAGGGCGGTGCAAGGTGCGCCGAACGTGAATGCTAATGACGAGTTCAGGAAGAATCAACCACCGGTCTTCATGGGAAGATTTGATCCGGATGGTGCTCAGATATGGTTGAAGGAAATTGAAAGGATATTCTGAGTTATGGACTGTGCGGAAGAGAACAAGGTAAGGCTAGGAACTCACATGCTGAAGGAAGAGGCCGACGATTGGTGGGTCGGTATGCGTCAAGTTCTTGAGGTGGATGATGAAGAGGTTACTTGGGATTTGTTCCGTACTGAGTTTCTAAGGAAGTATTACCCTGAACATGTTAAGGGAAAGAAGGAGATGGAATTTCTAGAACTAAAGCAAGGTAGTATGTCTGTTGTGGACTATACTGCGAAGTTCGTGGAATTGGTTCAATTTCATCCTCACTATGCGGCGATTACTGCCGAGTTTTCCAGATGTGTGAAGTACGAGAATGGTCTACGCCCAGAGATTAAGCAAGCCATTGGTTATCAGAGGATAAGAAGATTTTCCGACTTGGTGGAATGTAGTAGAATCTTCGAGGAAGATAAGCAAAGCTCGTTCTGCTCACTACAAGAGTATGAATGAGAGAAAAGGGAAACAACAAGCTCGTGGTGGTCCTTATGTGACACCCGTTGATAAGGACAAGCATAAGAGTAACTTTGAGAAGAAGTCGAGTGGAGGGGGTTCTAGTGCTCCGAAATGTTTCAAATGTGGAGAGATTGGTCATAAATCATTGGAATGTAGGAAGACTCTTGAGAAGTGTTCCAACTGTGGAGGCTTGGGGCATGCTTTCGCCGATTGTAGAAGGAACAGGGTGAAGTGTTACAATTGTGGGGAATCGGGTCACATTAGTACTAATTGTGCTAAGCCGAAACAAGCTCAAGCGGGCGGAAAAGTGTTTGCATTGGCGGGTACGGATACTACTGATGCGGATCGTTAGACTACAGGTACTTGTCTTATTAATGGTATGCCTTTAGTTGCTATTGTTATTATCAGAGTGACTCATTCGTTTATTTCACATGAGTAAGCGAAGCGTTTGAATTTGTTGTTTGTTCCTTAGTACCTGATGGGTGTGTGAAACACCGTCAGTACTTTCTGGTTTTTCTATTCGGTGGTCAGAAGGTGTTAGGATGAGATAAGTGGGGGAGAAGCTGGTACTTCTCCAAGTTGCTTCAGGTGTGGAGCGTTGGCTCGGTGTGTTGTGGATTGCGAGATCGTAAGTGTTATTTGGACAGAGTAGTTTCCGGTTTCAGGAAGGATACAGAGGTAAAATTTATGTCGACTAAGGATTTGTGCCTTAGGTAGTTTTGTGCACGGGATGCAAGAAAGGCTATTATAGTTTAGTGAAGATGGTTTATGCCCCATCATAATTGTCGGCTGTCTATTGACAAATTGAGGAACTGATCACCCTTAATCTATTGTTGATAGCAGACGGGAATTGTGTTGGATGGGATAGACGTATCTTTCTGGCTTTAATAGTGAAATGGAATACATTGTTCGAAATTAATGAAGGATTATGGATTGATTTTGATGAGTTGATGAAGATTTTCACATTTGAAGACGAGACATATTAGAAGTTTTAGTATGTTGGGAAGCCATTAAGAGAGTACGATTGAGTATTATTATTGGTTACTTTCAGAGTTGTTGGTAAAAAAAAAGGAAAAGATGATTGCACGAGATAATGAACGTGCGGTGTATGAGGGAATTTATGAGACTTGGGATGTCAAGGGAAGAGATTGTATATGAATTGTTGAGAAATGAATAAGGTGACGATTGAGAATAAGATAACTAGGATGGTTTGGATCATTTGATGGAAGTAGTGATTTGTTTGGATCGTGGCTTAGGTTTTCAGAATTTGAGAATTCATGAAAGGATTAGTACTATTGTGGAGTTGGAATTGGTTACGGTTGTGTTGTGTTGGAATATTGGAAGTATTATCTTTATAATTTTGAAATTCGAAGTGTTTAGTGATTTAGAGAGTATTGAGTACTTGTTTGGTAAGAAGGAATAGAGTATGAGACAACAAAGACGATTAAGATTCATGGCGAGTTATGAATTTGGTTTGGTTTTGGGAGAGGCAGTTGTTAGGCCTAGAGTGTAAGTCAAAAATCTTTATGTATGTCGGTTTTGATGGCAAGAGAGCTAGAATCGTTGAGCAGTTCAGAGACTTGTACCTAGTGAGAGAGGGTTAGACTTTGGGAGCGAGATTGATGGACTCGATAGTTTTGAGCAATCAGAGTTTGCAGTGGAAGCGTGATGTGATACATTTTGTATGGATGTGTGACACTTGTAAGAGTTCATAAGTTGGACATTGGAGACATGTTGGAATGATGAAATTATTGGATGTTCCGGAATGGAAGTGTTAAGTGAAAGGTTTAAATTTGTTCCGTGGACTACAATGTAGATCGATGTGTTGGTGATATGTTCGATTGGTGAATCGTAGCATATATATGTGAACAAGGAGGTTGGTCTTGTGGTTATGTAGGAGTTCGTGAACGATGTTGTGTCGTGGAACTTTATGTTCTTGTTTGTGTTGTTGCCTCGTTTCCATGGTGATGGTTCGAGTACTTGTAGCTAATTCCTGTGTGGGGTATTAGGGGAGTGTTACCTAGAATACGGTAACGATCTTGTTGTGTGTTGGTTCTAGAGTGAACCTGTGTGTTGGTATCTTGGTTTTCCTTGAGTTGTGAGTTTGTCGTCAAGGGCATTGTATGGGCTTTGCATCTTGTCGTTGTTGTAGTTAGCAGGTTGGTTTGTCAGTTGTGTTATTCGTGGTGTGCCTTTTATTGGCATGTAGGTTTGTGGGTCGAATGCGAGAGTCGTGTCTGGAGTTGTTCGTCTTGGTATATTTTCGAGGACGAAAATGTCTAAGTGGGGGAGAGTTGTAACGCCCCAATTTCGATTATTCCAATTTTTGTTGAGTCCTTTATTTAATTGAATGTTAAATTATTCTAATTATGACTTTGGTGTGATAATATGCTTTTATGCTATGTTATGATGTATTATCTCGTTTGAGAGCGTTTTCGGGAATTTTGGGCTTAAGGGCATTTTGGTCATTTTATAACTATTAATGAGTTAGAGAAAATTAAGGAAGTAATTTGTAGAGGAAATTTATTAGGAAATGAATTAAGTGTAGAAATTGAATTAGAGGAAATGGAAAATAAAAGAAAAGAAATAGGAATAAGAGGAAGGAAATAGGAGAGAAAGAGAAAAAGGGGAAATAGAAAGAAAAAGAAGAGAAAGAAAGAGGAAGAGGGAAAAAGAGAAGAAAATAGGAAAAGAGTGGAAATCATCAATATCAAGAGCTAGATCTTTGGGAATTCGGGTAAGGGTTAGAAACATTGTTATCTTGTCTATGTGTGTAGTTATGTATGTGTATGTTTGAGGATTGAAAGATTTTTATGAGTTTTTGGAAAACCCTAAATTGGTGAAATGTTGTTGATGATGATCCAAATGTGATTTTGTGTTTATAAATGTGTTTATAATGATGTTTACATGTTGGGTAATGGTTTGGGTGATGTTTTGGGTTGAAGAATATGGATTTTGGGTTTTCAACAACGTTGGAAGAATCTGAGTTTTCCTTGGTTCGCCTAGCGAACCTGGGGCGAGCAGCAGCGAGTGATGTTTTCGCGGGTTCGCCTAGCGAACCATTTAGCGAAGGTCAGCGAAGGTTCGCTGAGTTGTTCGCCTAGCGAACTTTGGGGGTTTTTGGCTCTGTTTGGTCCTGACTTGGTTCGCCAGGGGGTTCGCCTAGCGAAATTTGTGTCTGTTTTTATCTAATAGTTGGTTCGCTGGAACATTCGCCTAGCGAAGGAGCTAGCGAATGCTCGCGAGGGATGTTCGCCTAGCGAAGGAGCTAGCGAATGCTGTAACACCCCTTTCTATACCCCCAAATAAATCCTTTAGGCACGTATTGAAAATTTCATCAGAGTATAATTGTAACTACGGCATAAAAAGAGAATGTCACATTGTGCATTGAATTAAACACATACAACACCTGCTCAAAAAGATATGCAACAGTGGGGTAACTTTCAATAATAAAGGATCTCAGTCCTTATGCCCACATGGCAACATTTAGAATAAAAGCGGAAACATCTAAACCTTGATTCACAACCATATATACATATACATATATATATCATACTCCAATAGTAGTCACCAATATCATTCATGTTTACATAAATATTCATCAGCTAGATACATGTACAAAAGTATCACAAAAGCTCATAAACACATTCTAGCTACCCGGTGCTACATATCAGAGCCAGACGACCAAAAAGGAAATGAAGCCACGCTTCACAAAAGACCACCAGATACCTAATCTGCAATGCCTCATAGAGAATCATAAAACATCAGAAGGGTGAGAAATATTATCAGAATAACAATGCATATAATTATATATCTCAACATAAAAATACACATATACCACATATTCTCACCATTCTATCATACCACATAAACATACATATTATGTTTACTATGTCACAATCATCACATCTCACTCAATATACATCGCAAGGCATATATATATAAAACCAAGCATATTCCTCATAATGCTTATCATTCAACATAAACACACATATTTATGTTTATCCATCCATGCACACCTGCACAATTCTACTCATTCCACATCAACATATACATCATGCATAATTCACCAATCCAATCAAGACCCGACAATACGACGCATCACATAAATGGGAATGACGGCATAGTCATTCTACCCCAATACATACTTCACTAGGAACGACAACATAGTCATTCTACCCTAGTGCACCTCTCATTAGGAATGACAACATCGTCATTCTACCCCAATGAATATCCCACTAGGAACGACAACATAGTCATTCTACCCCAGTGGACACGACAACTCAATTGTACATCACTAGGAACGACAACATAGTCATTCTACCCTAGTGAGTACCACACTAGGAACGACATCAACGTCATTCTACCCCAGTGCACACCTCATTTGGAATGACAACATAGTCATTCTACCCCAATGAGTATCCCACTAGGAACGAAAACATAGTCATTCTACCCCAGTGGACACGACAACTCAATTGTACATCACTAGGAACGACAACATAGTCATTCTACCCTAGTGAGTACCACAACAACACTAGGAACAACATACAGTCATTCTACCCTAATGTGTTCGACCAAAACATTAATACCTCACTAGGAATGACATATAAGCCATTCTACCCGAATGAGTATTCTAACACAATTGGAGTCCATTCCACACACCAAATATTACTATTATAGAAATCCCATGATAATCAATACCTTACCATTCATCTTGCTGTGGATCTACGCCACAGAGGCCGCCATATCATACATTAATCATACACTCGAAACCACATACATTGATACTTACTTAAACAATGTATTTATCACTAACTACAACCCACAACAAATAGCATTTCATCATTTACACCCATATCAATTCACATCAAGAATTACTCACCATCAACCACAACAATCCATCATATATTCACAATCAACATGCATTATCATTTAACTCAAGCAATGCATATATTCACCAAAGAGCCACAAATCACAAAGAATTCCCCAATCAATGGTTCACTCCACAAGCATATCCACAACACATTCATAACCACACATTCATTTCATCAAAAACAACTATTCACGATTAATCGGTAAAGTCAGCCAAAAGTCGGCTAAAAATAACATTTCTTTTCACCAAATGATAGAACATACTTTTAGCTTCAGATCGATATAAAGAACATCCCGATCCGAGTTACGGATCAAGAGTTACGGAATTTAGAAAACAGATAAAATTTTGAAGTCCCAGACCGCACTGAGCGGCCTCTCGAGCGCGCTGAGCGGGCTCGCTACTGCCTGGTGAGGTTACATTTTCTCAAAAGCGCGCTGAGCGGGCACCTGCGCGCTGAGCGGGCTCTGCGATTTTCAGAAAAATTCCTCTTGGCAAATCCACCCCAAAAATCCCATTTTTCACCCAAATTCAATTCTAACAGCAAAACAAACATCAACAATTGTTCATACACACAGTGTGATCATACAATACAGTTTATATCGATTTCCGACCGTAAAATCATCGATTCCGAATCATTTTATCGTTTTCGACCTAAAACTCCAAAAAACCATGGAAAACAAGAAAACATCCAAGCAACTCATACATAATGATACACATTGATAAGATAATAAGATTTCACACCCTTACCCGATTAAATCGACTCCTAGAAGTTGTTTTTCTTCGATTCCTAGCTTTTTCCTTTTTTTCTCTCTTTTCTCTTCTTTCCCTTCTCTTTTCTTCTTCTCATTTTCTTTCTCTTACTACTTTTCTTTCTTTTCTCTTTCTCTCTATTTCTATTTCTATTTCTTTCTAACTTAGTAAAATAAATGTGAAATGACCAAAATTCCCCCACACTCAAATATCTCGCAACCGTTCCCAAAATGCGATAAAATATAATCACATCGAAAAATAACATAATTTCAGATAAAAGTCGAAAATAAAATAATATAATAATAAAATAATAAAAAACAATTCAATTAAACAAAAATACTAAAACTGGGGCGTTACAACTCTCCCCCACTTGGAAATTTTCGTCCTCGAAAATATAACCGAGACGAACAACTCCGGACACGACTCTCGCATCCGACTAACAACACATCAAGCCTACAAAAAGGCACACCACAAATGACACAACTGACAAACCACCTTGCTAACAGCAGATACTACAACGACCACAACAACGACAAGATGCAAAGCCCATACAATGCACTTGACGACTAACACACAACTCAAAGAATACATAAAACCCAACTCACAGGTTCACTCTCGAACCAAAACACAACAGGATCGTTACCCTCACCTTAGGTAACACTCCCATTCTGAAACATCCAATGGTCTCAACATTCCTACAGACTTCCAATATTCCACCTAAGAACTCTTACAAGTCGCACACACATATATGAAATGTGCTACATCACGCTTTCGCTGCGCACTCTGATGACTCGTAACCATCAAAACTACCAATCTCACGTCCAGAGTCTAACTTTTCTCATGTTCGCCAAAAATCACTGTTCACATTCCTTCGTGTTATTTTACACACCAAATACAAGCCTCTGAACTGCTTTAACAATTTTAATTCTCGGACCATTAAAATAGACATACATAGCAACTTCCGACTTAACTCCTCAGTCACAACAATAACTTTTCCAAAGGATAATCCAAGCCAAATTCATAACTCATCATAATTCTTACCATTCTCGTCATCTCCATTCCTTCGGACCAAACCAGTACTCAATATTCTTGCGATTACCAAACACCTCGAACCTAGAACCATAAAGGTAATACCTCCAAATATTCCAACATAATACCACCGCAACCAATTCTAAATCCATAATAATACAGATCCTTTTATAAATCCTCAATTGTCGTAAAGCATAAGCCACGACTTTACCCTCTTGCATTACCACGTTGACTAAACTCATCAAAGACACATCACAATACCCTACAACCGGTTTATTAGGATCACACAAAATCAAAGCTGAAACCGTAGACAACTCCTACTCCAGCTCACCAAAACTTACTCACAACGAACATCCAAACAAACGACTCACCCTTTGTAAGTCAACTGAGATACCAGAAGTACGAACTTAACAAAGTCTTCCATAACCTGTAATAACAACCAACTGAGTCCAAAAGTTTCTAATCTCCTTAACCAACTGCGGAATCTCTCAATGTAGAACTACATCTACTTCCGATGAATCCCTTACCATACTCTCCTCTGAAATAACATATCCAAGAAAACTAACCCTTTTCAACCAAAATTCTCACTCGAATAACTTAGCATAAAACTTCGTCTCTTTTCAACACTTGTAATTCAAATCTCAAACACTTTACTCATTCTTCCACTGAGTTTATAACAAATCCAAATATCCTCAATTGAAACCACTACGAACTTATCCAATTAAATATGGAAGATACGATTCCTCTACTTCATATACATTAGAGACGCGTTACTAACACTAAATACCATCACTGTATGTTGCAATTCCCAACCAAAATCCAAAAGATATAAATCCTTAAAGCTTTTGCAAAACTTTTCACTAGGTAACTGGTTACTCACATACAAGCTTAACCGAGCAAATAACAACCTATTCCGAGGATAACAAACCTACCCAGTCACATTAAATCGATCAAAGCCTCAACTCACCCAATTCACCACTCTTATCAAACATTCCAAACAATTGTAATTCACTCAAACTCAACCAAACCATTCTAGTCATCTGTTCATGAAAGTGGACACTTGGTCTCAATCATTACCTTATTCCACTGTTAGTAATCCATACCCAATTTCTCCTCCTGACCATCCAATTCCGCAATTCCAACATGTATCAACAACCAACCAAAAAGAATTCTCAAACACAATGTTACATCCACCCACAAGGGTTTCCTCGCAATTTCCATTAATGCCTTAAAACTCCAAAGACTCCAAACCCACCAGAACTCTAAGTTTGCTGTCCATAGTCTCAATACCATTATACTTGTTATTCCATTCCATCATCCTTCCTTTTGTTACCAACAATACTGGAGCTCTCTAAGTCAACACCTTAATGTTCCATCCAAAAACACATCTGAAAACTATGCCCAACTGACGGCCCATCACTGCGACTTCCTGCCAATTCCCAGAACACTAGCATCATAGACAAAACAAACATCTTATTCCCATCTACTAAGAGTTTCCTACTTACTTAGCAGATATAAACCTCAACTATTCACCTTCGTCCAATTAAGTTCAATCTCTACTCTCTGTGAAGCAGTCCTTAAATAAAACCCAATCATTCTCTCTCAACGACTTCCCAACTGGACTAACATACCAAAACCTCTAATCCATTTCATATTCCGATATTAGCATCTTCATTGACTCATCAAAACAATCTGTAATCATCTCCTTAAATTCCAAACAACTCATTTCACACACTATCAAAGCCGGAAAGACCTGCCTATTCCAGCCAACATAATTTCCGTCTGCTATCAACAAGAGATTAAGGGTGATCAGTTCCTCAATTTGCCAATAGACAGTCGACAATCATGATGGGGCATAAACCGTCCTTACCAAACTATAATAGCCTTTCTTGCATCCCATACACAAAACTACCTAAGGCACAAATCCTTAGTTGACATAAACCTTACCTCCGCATTTCTTACGGAATCGGGAACAACACTGTCCAAACAACACTTACAATCTTGCAATTCACAACACACTGAGCCAACGCTCCACACCTGAAACAACATGGAGAAGTACCAGCTTCTCCCCCACTTATCTCATTCTAACTCCTGAAAACAAAGGATTAGAAAACCAGAAAGCACTGACAGTGTTCCACACACATATCACGTACTAAGGAACAAACAACACCGACAGTATTCAACTGTCACACCAACAGACTCAAAAACTGACTCAACACTGGCTCTGATACCACTTGATGTAACACCCCTCTCTATACCCCCAAATAAATCCTTTAGGCACGTATTGAAAATTTCATCAGAGTATAATTGTAACTACGTCATAAAAAGAGAATGTCACATTATGCATTGAATTAAACACATACAACACCTGCTCAAAAAGATATGCAACAGTGGGGTAACTTTCAACAATGAAGGATCTCAGTCCTTATGCCCACATGGCAACATTTAGAATAAAAGCGGAAACATCTAAACATTGATTCACAACCATATATACATATACATATATATATCATACTCCAATAGTAGTCACCAATATCATTCATGTTTACATAAATATTCATCAGCTAGATACATGTACAAAAGTATCACAAAAGCTCATAAACACATCCTAGCTACCCGGTGCTACATATCAGAGCCAGACGACCAAAAAGGAAATGAAGCCACGCTTCACAAAAGACCACCAGATACCTAATCTGCAATGCCTCATAGAGCATCATAAAACAGCAGAAGGGTGAGAAATATTATCATAATAACAATGCATATAATTATATATCTCAACATAAAAATACACATATACCACATATTCTCACCATTCTATCATACCACATAAACATACATATTATGTTTACTATGTCACAATCATCACATCTCACTCAATATACATCGCAAGGCATATATATATAAAACCAAGCATATTCCTCATAATGCTTATCATTCAACATAAACACACATATTTATGTTTATCCATCCATGCACACCTGCACAATTCTACTCATTCCACATCAACATATACATCATGCATAATTCACCAATCCAATCAAGACCCGACAATACCACGCATCACATAAATGGGAATGACGGCATAGTCATTCTACCCCAATACATACTTCACTAGGAACGACAACATAGTCATTCTACCCTAGTGCACCTCTCATTAGGAATGACAACATCGTCATTCTACCCCAATGAATATCCCACTAGGAACGACAACATAGTCATTCTACCCCAGTGGACACGACAACTCAATTGTACATCACTAGGAACGACAACATAGTCATTCTACCCTAGTGAGTACCACACTAGGAACGACATCAACGTCATTCTACCCCAGTGCACACCTCATTTGGAATGACAACATAGTCATTCTACCCCAATGAGTATCCCACTAGGAACGACAACATAGTCATTCTACCCCAGTGGACACGACAACTCAATTGTACATCACTAGGAACGACAACATAGTCATTCTACCCTAGTGAGTACCACAACAACACTAGGAACAACATACAGTCATTCTACCCTAATGTGTTCGACCAAAACATTAATACCTCACTAGGAATGACATATAAGCCATTCTACCCCAATGAGTATTCTAACACAATTGGAGTCCATTCCACACACCAAATATTACTATTATAGAAATCCCATGATAATCAATACCTTACCATTCATCTTGCTGTGGATCTACGCCACAGAGGCCGCCATATCATACATTAATCATACACTCAAAACCACATACATTGATACTTACTTAAACAATGTATTTATCACTAACTACAACCCACAACAAATAGCATTTCATCATTTACACCCATATCAATTCACATCAAGAATTACTCACCATCAACCACAACAATCCATCATATATTCACAATCAACATGCATTATCATTTAACTCAAGCAATGCATATATTCACCAAAGAGCCACAAATCACAAAGAATTCCCCAATCAATGGTTCACTCCACAAGCATATCCACAACACATTCATAACCACACATTCATTTCATCAAAAACAACTATTCACGATTAATCGGTAAAGTCAGCCAAAAGTCGGCTAAAAATAATATTTCTTTTCACCAAATGATAGAACATACTTTTAGCTTCAGATCGATATAAAGAACGTCCCGATCCGAGTTACGGATCAAGAGTTACGGAATTTAGAAAACAGATAAAATTTTGAAGTCCCAGACCGCGCTGAGCGGCCTCTCGAGCGCGCTGAGCGGGCTCGCTACTACCTGGTGAGGTTACATTTTCTCAAAAGCGCGCTGAGCGGGCACCTGCGCGCTGAGCGGGCTCTGCGATTTTCAGAAAAATTCCTCTTCGCAAATCCACCCCAAAAATCCCATTTTTCACCCAAATTCAATTCTAACAGCAAAACAAACATCAACAATTGTTCATACACACAGTGTGATCATACAATACAGTTTATATCGATTTCCGACCGTAAAATCATCGATTCCGAATCATTTTATCGTTTTCGACCTAAAACTCCAAAAAACCATGGAAAACAAGAAAACATCCAAGCAACTCATACATAATGATACACATTGATAAGATAATAAGATTTCACACCCTTACCCGATTAAATCGACTCCTAGAAGTTGTTTTTCTTCGATTCCTAGCTTTTTCCTCTTTTTCTCTCTTTTCTCTTCTTTCCCTTCTCTTTGCTTCTTCTCATTTTCTTTCTCTTACTACTTTTCTTTCTTTTCTCTTTCTCTCTATTTCTATTTCTATTTCTTTCTAACTTAGTAAAATAAATGTGAAATGACCAAAATGCCCCCACACTCAAATATCTCGCAACCGTTCCCAAAATGCGATAAAATATAATCACATCGAAAAATAACATAATTTCAGATAAAAGTCAAAAATAAAATAAAATAATAATAAAATAATCAAAAACGATTCAATTAAACAAAAATACTAAAACTGGGGCGTTACAAATGCTCGCGAGGGAGATTTGCCCAGCGAACAGTGTTGTTCGTGTAATTTTGTTTCCTGCATAACTTTTGCTCTGTGATTCGGTTTGAGGCATGGTTTGATGCATTAGAAAGCTTATAAAATGTTTCTTTTTATGAGGATGGTTTTGAGATTGTTAGCTGATTTAATTATGTCAGAAAGTCGGGAATAGTGTCATTTACCGACTTTTGTCGTTTTAAATGTGTATATTGGTTGTGTAACATGCAACGTGGCATTGATATTAATGTGTATGCCTTGTATGATATTGTGTAATGATAATGCATGTGATGACATGTCGTGATGATAAAGTGTGGCCGAAAGGCAAATGAAGGTGATATGTTGTAATTGGTTTTATATGCATGTTTATGATTACATGTATGTGTGAAAATGAATTGCTTATGTGAAGTTCAATGTATGTTAATTGGTGGCCGTATGGCATGAAAATTGCATTGTGGATTGATTTCTAATGCATGAATAAAGATGGTGAAATAATTCATATTGATGAATTGTATGTGATTGTAAGAGATGAATGCATGACAATGTTTGTATACATGTATGCATTATAAGAATGTCATGAATCATTTTGTATGTGAAGCATAATGATTGCATTCTTGTGTTGAGGGATTCAAAGAGAATTCCGCTATGACATCGTGTGCCTATGTGAGGACCTAAAGCGGTGGTTATAGATGATCGTGTGCCCAGGTGGGGACTTAAAGCGATCGGATCGTGTGCCCAGGTGGGGACTTAAAGCGATCGGGTTGTGTGCCCATGTGGGGACCTAAAGCAATCCATAACGTCGTGTGCCTATGTGAGGACCTAAAGCGACGGGTGAACATTGTTGGCCCGACGGGGTGTTACTTCGGTAACAAGCAATGGTTTCAATAGTTCCTGAGTGAACTAGTGATGAGTCGGTACCGCATATGTAATTGCATAGAGTCGTTGTGTCGGTCTCTTGCATTTACATGAATCATGATTGCATTGTTATATGTGGAAAGTCATGATTGATTATTTGTGTGGAAAATGGTGTTGTACATTTATGATAAATGTGTTGTGCATGTTTGATATGCATTGATAAATGGTTGATGTTATGATTGAGCTTATGATAAGCCTTTGGGAATTATTGTGCAATGGTGTTGGAGGTAGTGAATTGTAAATGATATGTTTTGTGTATAAACGTATGCATTGTATGAGAAGAGGTGATTATGTACATGAATGATATGCTTGGTTTGTGATATATGTTATATAATGGAATTTGTGAGTAATAGTGTATGTGATAATAAATGCGTTATGTGTATTTTTATGTTGAAATATATAATTATATGCATCGATATTATGATAATGTTTCTTACCCTTCTGCTGTTTTATAATGCTCTATGAGGCATTGCAGAGTAGGTTGCTGAAGGTATTTTGTGAAGCTTAGGACTTCATTTCTTTTGGTCGGTCGGCTCTGATATGTAGCATCAGGTAGCTAGGATTACATGATTATTTTGTGATACATTTTGTATAAGTATCTTGACTTGAATTGTTTATGTAAACATGATTCCGTGTTGACGGATAGTATTTGATATATATATATATATATCTATATATATGATGTCATTCGGTATTTAGATGTTTCCGCTTTTATTCTAAATATTGAGATGTGGGTGTAAGGACGAAGTTCCTATGTGCAAGTTACCCCACTGTTGCATATCTCTGTTGAGCAGGTGTTGATTGTTTTAATTTCACGTATAATGTGACATGCTTCTTTTATGCCATGCTTTGTAATTATACTCTGATGAAATTATTAATATATGCCTAATTGATTAATATGTGATTATTTGGGGGTATAGAAGGGGGTGTTACAGGGATCATGGTATTGGATTAGGTCAGTGGAGAATATTGTTCAAAGAATCATATGCAAAGGAGGTTTTAAAAAAGAAGAGGTGATGTCATCTAAGTTTTTTTTTTTGTTGAGATTTTCCATTAAAAGATAGAAGCTGACGTACAGTTATTGGATAGAGAAACTCTAGAGAAATTTGGAGATTTATTTTTCTTCTTTTTTTAGGAAGAATACAGATCCTCTATGTGACTGTATCTTGTCTAAGACTGTCTTCATCATATGAACTTGTAATATGTATGCTTAAACCTCTTTCTTTTGATTCTCACTTCTTACATAGTTAAAAGCTGAGGATGCAGAGGTTAAGAAATTTGATTTGGTTTAATATGGTATACTTGACTTTGATCAGATTATCATAAACTGATGATAAAATGATATTATGCTATTTGATAAGGACTGTGAATAAATAATTTATGTAAGACTTTTGTGTAACATATAAAATTATATCATAATGTATAATAGATGTAGATGTTAAGATTGAAAACAAAGGATACATTAGATATATGGTTAATGTTTGAATATTTGCACAATACTTAGTTCTATAGATACATATGAAAGGCCCTTAGTGATAGATATGCAATCCTGGTTGCAGATCAAAGGACTTCTTATAGAGCTTCTGAAAATCGGAATTTACTAGATACATACATCCCAAAGGAGAAGGCTATAACAACAGTTAGCATAATTTCTTTGTTTTTCCATAGAACATCCATTGCACTTCTTAACATGGTTTCTTGATCCCACTTCCTTATCACTTCTCCAGATAGTTATTAGGTTTTGAAAAGAAAAACAAGTTGAAAATGGAGTATTTATAATTTTGAGAGGAGTGTGTTTTTGGTTATTGAATGGAAATGGAAGACGAAAGGGAACCGATGAAGAGAATGCCAAATTGATGTTTCCTTGTTTATTTGCTTATGCTTAATTTAGATGGTTCTTAAGTGTTTACAAAAACCACTTGTTTTTTTTAGATGAAGAAAACTAATTGATTGGTTTGTGTTATCAACGTGTACAGGAAAAATTATGCAGTAGTTTGACACAAGCTGGTGATGAAGTGGAAGGACCAACAAGAATACAAATTTGGAAAGAAGGTGCAGAGGGTAAAAAACGGGGGTGGTGTTATGGAACTGGACAATTGGCGCGTAACATAAGATATGGAGTGAACTTCTTGACACAGGTATCAATTACAAACCCGCATAGAGAAGAAGATAACCAGGCCATTGAGGCTGCCAGAGCTGAAGTTGCTGCTGCACTGAAGAGGCTGCACGGGCTAATGCGCGGACAGATGAATTGGCAAAGAAATTTGATGAATTGTCAAAGAAATTTGATATGTTGCATTCTCGTTAGGCGGGTCCTTCTAGTGCTCCTACGAGTGGTCATCCTGATTATAACAATTCGGTACGTTCTATTTTTCACTGAGGTTGTTAGGTTTTTTTTAATGGATTTTATATTGATAGCTGCTTATGGTTGTTCTCCTCTCTTGAATTTGTGATTGATCTGATTTATAGTAGAAGGATTTAAGTTTTTTTTATGTATGTGAGAGGTAGATGACAAAGAAATATGCTGCTATATGTTGTCTGCCCATTGCTGAATTTGTGAATAAATTGTTAACATAGTTGCTGCAAAATGAAAACATGTGTTGTTTTGGTTTGTTGTAGTGGTGAAAAGATGTTTGGTTATGGTAGCAGGGTATTGTTATGGAAGTTTGTTAATGGTGCAGATCCGTTTTTAGGGTAGTTACATTGAATTGTTAATGAACTGTTATGGACTGTAAGGGTAGTTATTAATTGATTAATGAACAATTATGAATCGTTATGAACTGTTAATCAATGTATGATAGTTAGAAATGTAGGTTAATTTCTGAACTGCTATGGAATTAGATTGACAAATTATATTGAACTGTTAGAATTGATGATGCATTAGTTGATAGGGGTTAATTTGAATGCTATTTGAACTGTGATGCTAATTGATGCTATTTTGGATGTTGCAGGAGGAGGAGGATTATGACGATGATGATGAGGAAGTTGATGTTGGTTATCATGATTAGCACGTAGATCGTTTAGGAGATTATCAGTATTTTGGAACCCATTAGTATTTTGATGTTGGTGTATTTTGATGTTGGTGTATTTTAATGTTGGTGTATTTTGGAACTCATTAGTATTTTGATGTTGATGTATTGGGATTATGTATTTTGAAGTAAATTTGTTTTGGATCTCATATGGATCTCAAAAGATTATGTATTCCAAGTCAAATTTTGGTATAGGATTGTATTCAGTATCGTATTAACAATCAGGTTTTGATTAAGATAGATAATCGTATTGATTAAATTGATAATAAACAAGTTTCGATTAGAACAGGTTACAATCAAACAAATCAATACTTTGACGACTAAATATAGTAGTGGCGGCTACGATACCGACACTACAGTAAAACAAATTGCTGGCTAAATAGAGTAGTGGCGGCCACGACACCGACGCTACTATAAAAAATCTGATGGCTAAATCTAGTAGTGTCGGCCACGACACCGACGCTAGCGCAAAATAATTTGCTGGCTAAATCAAGTAGTGGCGGCCACGACACCGACGCTACTATAAAAAATTTGATGGCTAAATCTAGTAATGTCGGCCACGACACCGACGCTAGCGCAAAATAATATGCTGCCTAAATCTAGTAGTGGCGGCCACGACACCGACACTACTATAATATAATTTGCTGACTAAATCTATTAGTGGCGGCCACGACACCGACGCTACAGCAAAATAATATGCTGCCTAAATCTAGTAGTGGCTGTAACACCCCCTTTCTTTACCCCCAAATAATCACATTTAATCATTTAGGCACTTACGAAAAATTTCGTCAGAGTATAATTATAACCTAGTATAAAAGAGGCATGTAACATTATACATGAAATTAAAACATACAACACCTGCTCAACAATTGATATGCAACAGTGGGGTAACTTTGCCACAGAGGAACTTAGTCCTTACACCCACATCTCAACATTTAGAATAAAAGCGGAAAATCTAAACATTGAATAACAACAACATATATACATATATACATGTATCCTCAAGTATTATCCACCAACATAACACATGTTTACATAAACATTCATCAACAAGATACATATACAAATGTATCACAAAAGAATCATAGTCATCCTAGCTACCCGGTGCTACATATCAGAGCCGACCGACCAAAAGAATGAAGACGCGCTTCACAAAAAGACCACCAGCATATCTACTCTGCAATGCCTCATAGAGCATTATAAAACAGCAGAAGGGTGAGAAATAATATCATAATGACAATGCATATAATTATATATATCTTAACATAAAAATACACATATTCCGCATTCTCACCACAATTCATCACATCTCACTCATATGCATCGCAATGTATACATATCTATTCAAACCAAGCATATACCTCATGCATATTTTCACAATTCTTATCAATCCACATAAACATACACATATTTGCTTATTCATCAAAGCACCATTTTAAAGATGATAAATGTAAATCATAGAGACCAACTCACGACTCTATGCAAATGCAATGCGGTTCCGACTCAATCATCTCAAGTTCACTCAGGAACTCTGCTAGAACCATCGCTCGTTACATCACGGTAACTCCCCGTCGGGCATACGATGTTCTCCATCGCTCACACCTCTTATTTTTAAGGCACACAATCCAATCTGATCGCTCACACCTCTTATTTTTAAGGCACACGACGTTTATGGATCGCTCACACCTCTTTGTCTAAGGCACACGACCCGATCGCTCACACCTCTTTGTATAAGGCACACGATCGCCTATACCCATCGCTCACACCTCTTATTTTTAAGGCACACGATCCATCCGATCACTCACACCCCTTATGTTTAAGGCACACGATATTATAGCGGATTCTCATAGGAATCCCTCAACACAAGAATGCACATCATTATGCTTCACACGCAAATGACTCAAGACATTCTTGAAATGCATACATATCTACAATATATTCATGCATTCATCTCATACAATCACATACAATCTATATACATTCACATCAATGTACAATTGTATGATTCACATCCAAACACACATTCAAATATCATACATCCATCACCCATGCGTATCAATCATGCACAACATTTTATCACATATACTCACACCTTACAATAGCACACAAGCTATACGTTACATATCCAACGCATATAGCATGATAACACATCAATCGCACACATTGTACGTACGCGATAAAAACACGACCGCCCGACTATTTTCCAAAAACACGAATTAATTAAATCATATTTTACCTTCCAAACCTTCTTTAATAGAAAGAGCTTTTCATTAGCTTTCCAACGCTTCAAACGGGGGTCAAAACGGACTTACGGTCCAAAAGTTATGAAGAAAACAAAATCAGACATTTTGGAAATTCTGTGACCATGCGCCGACGCATGAGGCTTGGAGGTCGACGCATGAACATGGGAATTTCTCCCGGGTCAGCGCATGAATGCATGAGTCGACGCACAGTTGCAGGTTTTTGCTGAAAAATCAGTTTTCGATCGTTAAATGACTTCCGGAACTCCGATTTCGATTCCGTAAAATGTTGTGTTCTCAGAATTCAAAATACTACCATATTTTCACCATTAAAAAGTCATTCAACACATTTTCCATTTTTGAAATATTTTGAAACATAATTTTTATCAATTTATTCACACCCCAAAACTCAATCAACACCTATGAGAACATACCAACAAGTATCCCAACTCCAAACTCATTTTACACCATATAGATAACACCCATATCAGTACCCAAACCTCAAACAACATCAACAACACATTTATACATACAAAATCATGTTTTGATCATCCTTCACAACATTTTCTACATTTAGGGTTTATACAAGAACTCATAAAAATCAGCCACAACAACAACACAATTATACATAATGATATACATTGATGAGATAATAAGATTTCACACCCTTACCCGGATTCCAAGCTTGCTAGATGATTGTTCTTGATAGTTTTCTAGGTTTTTCCAAGTTTTCTCCTCTTTTCTCTTCTTCTTCTTTCTTTCTCTTCTTTCTCTCTCCGTTTTTCTGTTCTTTCTCTTTTCCCCCTTATTTCTTCTTATCTCTTTTTTTTCTTTTCTATTTCTTTTCCTACTCTCTTTTTCTCATTTTCTTTTCTTATTTTCTACCCAAATTCAATTAATTTATTTTCTCACATAATTCTACACTTAATCACTTTTCTACCAATTTTACTAAATTTCCCACACAATTCTATTTCCACTAAATTTCTAACTTCCCATTAATTGAGAAATGCCCAAAATACCCTCCTTTATAATTTTCCCCGAAAACTCTCAAAAACGGTAAAATATCATAACATGTCAACATAGCATATTAACACACCAATTTCACAAATAAAATAATTTATCACTCAATTAAAATAAAGGACTCAACAAAAATGGGAATAATTGGAATCGGGGCGTTACAGTGGCGACCACGACACCGACGCTACTATAAAATAATTTGCTGACTAAATCTATTAGTGGCGGCCACGAAACCGACGCTATTGTAGTCGCGGCCAAATAACTGACGCTATCTAATGACGTGGAGATATCCTTGATGAAAGCCAACTCAATCAAAAAAATGACACCTGGCATTACATAGCGTCGGTTTCAACCGACGCTAACTCCGTAATTAGCGTAGAGAAAAGGGTCATCATTTAGTGTTGCTTTAGCGTGAAGAAACGCCGACGCTATAGTAGTGTCGCTCAAAAACCGACGCTAACTGTAACTAACTTCCAGCTTTGGAAAGTCCGCTCCGACCCCGACACGAAGCCGACGCTAAACCTTTGTAGCGTCGGGTTTTTGTTGTTAGCGAGGGCTTCTGGCCGACGCTAAAACCGTGTTTTCTTGTAGTGGAGTTATGTGGAGGTGATGGTACAAAAGTGGTTATGGAGATGATAATAGCATCACATGAGGGAGGTGTAAAAGAGTGGTTAAGGGAAAGAAGGTAGCGAGTGGTCTTTTTGCAAGAAGAGAGTCCGCCATGCTCTATTATGTGTGTAGTATCTTTTCTTTTTCTATATGCCAGTATATATGTTTTTGGGTCAAGAAGAAAAACCTTTATGTATTTGTCTTTACGCTGAGAGAGAGAAAGTACTGGTGGGTGAAATGGGGTGGCTATAGCGCAGGCTTTTTTTAGCTAACGAAGGAGTGGTTCCACCATTTCTGTGTGTGGATATGTAGTATTGGAATGGCATTATGAATGGTGGTACTGCGTGGTAGTGTATTTCACAAAATAGGTAGTAGAAATTTTTTTTTTACTAAATTTAATATACAAGAACAAGTGTTTCTACTACCTAGATATTAAGTACAACTCCCACTAAAATGAAGGTTAAGTACATGTAGTGGGAGTTGTTCCATACCTTATATTAAGAAATAGATATGTGTTAGTGTTATGTATGTATCAAGTTGTGTCTAAACGGAGAAATTATCCGATACGTTAATTGACTTGGAAAATGAAGGAGGAAGACTTGATGAAAAAGAGAGGTAGATTATGTGAGATACAATTCAAAGTTACAAAGTTCTGGCTGCTGGCCGCTGCTCTATATCCTCTATCATCGAAACAGCACGTTCAGGGATTGACTCCTTCAACATATAAGTTTTTCTAAATTTAATTTTTGTTCCATCTTGGAACTTTCTTGGCACCCATTTTCAAAGGTGTGCGACTAGTATGAAGAAAAATTCGTAAACTCGAGTCGTCATGAATCAGTCACTAGTAGTTTAATGAGCTAAAGAACTTTTTAATACAATTAGCAGATTCTTCACTCATTCTTCACCATTCACTGTATTTATGAGCTGCTTTTGTTGACTTGGACAATCACTACGGCCGGGTCCAGAGACAGTTTTAACTACATCATAGAATTACAAAAACCATACATTTACCATCCTGTTTGCCGATGGGTTTTTAAAGTTTTCAATTCTCATTTGAAATTCTCTCTTTGAAATTATCAAGTATAGACTTATCCGTCTACCATAACCGTAGAGACAAAGATCATAGACTTGCATGCAGTTTTTTTTATGTACGGTTCTTAACATCATATCATTCAATTACCTTACGATTAAAAACATTCAAAGAACATGCCTTTGCACTAGTAGTCAATACCAATACTTGACCATAAAATCCACACAGATTAAGAAAAACCCTATTGTTTGTGTCGGTGTGAAGAAAACCAAAATAAGTTAAGATAAATGCAAAACAAAATCTGCAGAAAATCAGATAGAGCCACAACTGCTATAGAAAGAAAATGGCAAGTAAATCAGAAGAGACTATTATGGATAGCTACTAGCCAGTTATGTAAGTTTTAATCTAAGAGCTAGTTTTTGTTGATAAGGGAGTTATATAAGAAATCAGTAGAAGACTCCTCATGATATTTTCTCCTTAAATTTCCACCATAAACCATAAGTTGCAGAGCTGCAAAATCAACACGTTATATAACATTTTATTTATATGTGAATTATCATGACATTCTTTTTTGGTGTTAAATATTGTGCATTGCATCTTAACAACCACACAAATTACAATATTTCAGATGATAAATGGGTTGGAGATGTTGAAGGAGAAGACAAAAAGGGTTTGGGTGGCATTTCCAACACTTGAAGGCTCCCTTCCAACATTTCCACCACTTTATGCATCGATGGTCGATTCGAAGGGTTGGTTTGTATGCACCATAAACTCACCACTGTCATTTTCCTTACCATTTCTTCATCAATTTCATTTTTAATACACCTAAGTCCAAGATCCTGATTCAATTCAAGACGCTTGTAAATCCAATGTGGAAAGTATAGCTCGCTAGAACAATCAACTTCAACCTTAATATTCTTTCTTCGACCAACCATCTCTAAAACCATCATTCCATAGCTATAGACATCTGATTTATGGGACACGCCACCAAAATTTCTGGAAAACAACTCTGGAGCAATATATCCTGGCGTTCCCCTCGCACCAAATATGGATACAATGCTTTCTTTTTTTGGACATATTTTAGCAAGTCCAAAATCAGAAATCTTTGGACAAAAATCCTCATCCAGTAATATATTATGAGGTTTTATGTCAAAATGCAAGATTCTAGTGTTGCAGCCTCTGTGCAAGTACTCTAACCCACGAGCAACACCAACTGCAATATGATACAAAGTTTTGCAATCCAATTGACGATCATCCTGCAGTGGATTTTTCTCTTCATATGTGAACTTTTCAAGAGATCCATTAGGCATGTATTCATATATCAGCGCCTTTTTAGAACCATCCAAACAGAATCCTAAAAGTCTAACAACGTTGACATGCGAAGTTCTACTTATACTCGCAATTTCATTTAAAAAATCTTCACCATCACCTTTTGATTCACTTAAAATCTTTACTGCAACAGGACGCTCATCATGTAACTTCCCTTTATATACACTTCCATACCCTCCTTGGCCTAATTTGTTTTGGAAAGAGTTTGTTATTCTTTTAATATCTGAATAATTGTACCTAGCAACAGCCGGAAGCAATCCATATTCTTTCAAACACTCCTCAATAATAAGCTGGGTTGAATTTTTCTTCCTGAACAAAAGAAATGCTGGAGTGAAGATCTTTGTCCTTAAACAATAAGCTAACAACATCAGCACTGCAACTCCAATGGTCACCATGATTGCTGGAAAAAGTTAAATCATTTGAAACACAACAAAGATGTTTAGTGTAAGAAAGTAATTACTTTGTTTTAACAAGAAAGTAATTGCTTCTATATACAACAAAATTTATATTTTTATATTCGGCCGACAAAACTTTGATTTTCTTATCATAAGATAAATAAAACTTGATGCCGTGTGCTGAAAGTTATGCAAACAGTACATTACCTATACCCAGTTTAACATTCCGTCTCAGTCCTTTTCGCTTTGCATTCATAACTGCAAATAAATTAAATTCAGATTTGACCGATGAAAATAAAGTTGTGCAGGGAAAAATAAGGTGCAATGCATTTATGGGTGCTGTAAAAGCTGTTTTCAACTAATTTCAAAAATAGTTTGTGAAAACAGTTTATGACTAATATACAAACCTTTTATACTTTGGTGTCGAAATAACTTATACATAGACATGTATATAATAAAAACTTATGTTATAAACTTTTGATTATGATTTTTATCCAAACAAAATCTTAAAAATGAAAAGAAAACATACTGCGGTGATGAGAACAATCTAAACCTTCAGTTCCATCAGGACAATAACATGAAAACTGAGACATATCATTCCCTCCACAAGTTCCATTACTTAATATGCATTTTACGCATTTTTGATGATCCTCAACATAATCCTCAACATATTCCACATCGAATCCACCACTCAAAGCCTGGTTCAGCCTTTCAACTCCAACACCAAATTCCACTTCCTGTGTCACCTGAACTTCAATACGAACTCCTTCACAATTTACACCCTCAGCTGTTTCAGAATCCACATAGAAAGCACGCTTGTTAGAATCCTCCTTGCACGAAAACGAGTTCATGTCCGTGCCATTCGGAAGCTTGATGTTATTAGGACAGTTATATAAGATGGTGATGTTCTTTACATTCGACATATAATGAAAGTGACTTGAATTTAAAGAAGTGTTGGTTAAAGCAGAAGAACAATCATCATAAACAAGGCCTTTTCGAAACATTCTAATGGTGTAATCGAATATATTAATGGATAAGACTTGGAAATTTTGTGAAGCAATTTGAATGGATGTGTTTTGATGATGAGTGTCACATTTGAGGTGGAAACGATCGTTGTTGATGCCACAGTAACTTGGTCTATTATGTCCCCAAAATGGATAATATATGTTGGATACTGCACCACATGTATATGTTTTCAAACAATCTTCATGTTTGTTATGTTGTTCTTGGGAAATTGTTGTTGGAAAAACGGTCAAGAAGAACAAAAACACGGCGGTGAAGGTTATCATGTGAATGTGATCATCAGGTATAGGCAAAGTCATAGAAGAAATATGAGAAATGAAGTGAATGGTTTTAATTTTCATGAATAGAGTCTTTCTCTTAAATATATTTGTGTTTGTTGTTGTTGGAATTTGATTTTTCAAAATTGCTTTATTTTGACATGCTAAAATTTCTTGTTTCTTGGTCGTGCCGCAAACTGTTTATAATTAAGATTAATTAGCAGATTGATTTTATTATTTGATTAAGTGGCTCTGTCATGTGTGGGAATACATATATTAAGTACTTCAAAAGTTGGATTTGAATTTTACCCTCGATCTTTATTTAAGACCAATTCAAATGGACCACATGTGTTGGATTGAACTTGATAAATAGCATTCAAGTTTATGGAAATTAAAATAAAATAAAATAAAATAATAATAATAACAATAATAATAATAATAATAATAATAATAATAATAATAATATTAATAATAATAATAATAATAATAATAGTAATAATAATAATAATAGTAATAGTAATACTAATAATAATAGTAATCTATAACAATATATAAAGGCAAAACATCTTTTTGGTGTAGCCTATTTTCTTTCCTCTTTTACCCTTCAAAACTACTTAGAATTACACAAATAAAAAATAACCACTCCCTCCATTATATATTTGAATTAACAAAAATAATCAAAATAATCAACTTCCCCTATTTAATCCAATTAAAATAACTGCAGAAGTTACAAAAATAAATATAATAAGGGAAACCCATATCTATTGATGGAGGACCAATAACTACCCTATAATTTTGACTATAGTAAAAATTGCAGTGAATTGAAGAAAAAGAGCAAGATTTCTTGAGGGAGTATTCCGTCTGTGCACAAAAAACCATTTGCAGCCATGGATGACTTCACTGTGGCAGTATGTACTTTATCTATAGAGTTAACAATATGCCAATTATTCAATTTTAGTCTTTCTCACCCCTACTTCTCTTTTTAATATTTCATCTATGACTACTGTTATTTCTATTTTAATTTTTTTTAAGTTTTATTTATCGTCCCATTCATTTTTAGTAGTAATTTTTTTAACTTAGATATGCAATGTCATCTCTGTTTAAAGTTCACGTTACAAATTATTGCAATAACAATCTCAAAATATAGGTAAAATATAATATCTAACCCTGCTATCTAACCATATTTGTTTTTATCTCAAAATACATCTCCTGTTTTGTTTTTTTATTCTCTCTGGATAAGATATCATGATGATGTCTCATTAAATCTCATTTTCACACCTATCTATCTATTCTAAAATCATATATCTCAGAAATTCTTTAAAAATAAAAATAAAACTGACTCACATAAACAAATTCACTCTCACTGTAACCCTTCATAATTCTTCTCAAAACATATTAAATATGATTTTAAACATGATTAACTTTTACAATTTAATTTTACTACTTTTCAATTGTTTATATTTTGAATGAAATTATAATCATAGTACATTAGCAATCAGACGTGCTTTTTATTGTGAATATAAATGGTATTTTTACTTAAAATTGTATTACAAAATTAAACATGTTTTTATAATTTATTATTTTTTTTAAATTGATATTAATTAATATGTACTGTCAATATAAAATATTTTATATAAGGTCAATTCATCATCATCATTCATCTATAATTAAAAGTGTCATCACACTTATTCAATTATTCAATGCATCTTATTACCTCCTCTTGATTAATTTTATTCTTGGAGAGGGAGAGCACATGCATATCACAAATTTTATTATATAAATAGATACTTTTAAAAGAGATATGTTTAATACACAATTAAATTATTATACACTTATGCATATCACAATCTTTATTACACAAATACTTTGAATTAAAATCAAAATTAAAAAATATACTGTTTTATATTTTCACACATCTTATACACATCTTATACTATCAGTTTGAGTTATATATAAATATAAATACTATATATAAAAGAAAAACATCATTTTGGTGTAATCTATTTACTTTCCTCTTTTGCCTTTCAAAACTACTATATAGAAGTTATACAAAATAACTACTCCCTTCATTTTATATTTGAATATTATACATTAAAAATAATTAATTATTTAAAAATAAATTGAGTTTAACTTTTGATTAACTACTCCCTCCATTTTATACATCTATAACAATATATAAAGACAAAACACTATTTTAGTGTAGCCTATTTTTCTTCCAATTTTATCCTTAATTCATCTATAACAATACACCATTTTACCCTCAATTTAATAATAAATTGTTGAAATAAAAATAAAAAATAAAAAATGAGACGGTTATTTTTTGTAGACGCTACCTAACGGTTTTATGAATATATTTAAACAATTATAGAACATAAGGGATGCATGTATTGTGCTCTGTAGACAATCTTTTCACATTCATATCATCATTCATGAAACAATAGCCTTATCTGAGTCAGAATCACCTACTCATCGCCATCATTTAATACTTTTCAATTTTATCTAAACTATGATGCATTTAATTTTGATCATTCTTATTTCATTTTTTCCATTTTTGTGATATAGTTTGATCTTTTTTTCTTAATTTTAATTTTAAGAATAACATGTTGAGAAAGAGTGTACAAGAGTGTACAGTTTGTATTTTTCAACACTATTTTTTATTTTACAAATTTATCAATTATATTATTTAATTTTTCTACTATGTGTGTTTCAATTTTTTATTATATATGTTTAAACATTGAAGGTGAAGAGAGAGAGTCATCATCGAACATAGTTATGGACGAAGCTATTGGCGGCCAATAGAGGGAGAGAATCGTCGTCGCAACGGGCAAATATCATGTGTGAGATGGAAGGGAGTTTTAGGAATTATGATGCAAAAAAGATGTTTTCAGTTTGAGTATGTTTTCATTTATGAGGTTTAAAATAGTTTAGTCTCATATTGTTTCTTCAATAACATTGACTTTCTTTGTGGTTTGTAGAGATTAAATTTTGATTTGGTCTCCCTTCAGTTATCTTGAAAGCAACGATCTTGCCATAAGGTTCAATGTAAATACTTTCATTTTTTATTTTAAATTGTTATGAATTTTTCCATCATATAAAGGTTATTGTGTTTGTAATGGTTGTTCTGATGATATTTTGTCGATATTCAGTCTCACCACGTTACTAATATCCAAAGGCAATTGATAATTATTTTTATATAGAGTTACATAACTGCAGTCTACACAAATGAAAGGAGTTGTTTGACACAAAACATAATCATTTTCCAGGTAAAGAAATGATGACATGACAACACAGGAAATGAGGATGAAAAAGATGTGGTAGGTCTTCATATACTTTCCATTTGATTATTGGGGTTTGCCTTTATAAAAAACATTTGTACAATTTATCAACATCTAGCAACATCTAAAGGTTGTGAAAGAAAAGGATAAAAAATATTATGCTTTGGTTAGCAGTTATTACATGTTAGATAAGCCATTCAGTATCTTTCCCTATAACTTAATATACTTACTATGAGATAGTTTGTTTTCTTAAAATCTCAATATAAAGATAAACACTTGCCTATAAACAATATCAAGACTTCTTAAATTATGTATTTTATTATTGTTGCATTCATGCTTTAAAAAATAAAATTTGCTTTGTGTTATATTTTATTATAGAAGTGGTCATTTTAGTTTGTTTAAAATTTTCAATTCACTTCTTATCATAAAAATGCAAGGATCAATAAAAATTAAATAGAGTTTGTAGTCCTCTCATTGTTCTTCTTTTTTCAAACTTAATAAGTGGCAATGTAGTTGAGAAGTATATACACTTATAAAAGACCACATACTTACTAAAGGAACTAAAGGAATATATGTGGTGGGGACATAAGGAGGTGGAAGAAAAAAAAAGACATAATAAAAATGGTGTTGCTGATTATGGAGTGAGAGAGAAGAGAGTATGAGGAATTCATAACAGGTTTTATAATTTAATTTGAAAAATACTGCAAAATTATGAAAAACCCGTATTTTAAAATTTCTTGAGTGTGTGGACTAAGGTGGCATTTGTTTCAAGTCTGGAAATTATATTTCCGAAAATAGATAGGTGGAAAATGGTTATTCCCATGTTTGTTACAAGGTTGAAAAAAATTATTTAAAAAAATTAAAGTTTCGTAAAATGAAAGAACTTTCATAGCTTTCATAATTCTCATGGTTTTAATTGAGAAGAAAGTGGGAATGTTGATTCCCATGAAATTTCACATAATTTATTTGAAAAATATATATAACTATTCATTTTACAAAAAATATAGTATTAAATTATATGATAAACGCATTTTTAGATATAAAAGTACTCAGAAATTAAATCTTTATATTTCTATTTTTTGATAACTTATTTATGAGATAGAAATATGAATTCTAGAAATAAACATCCCCTAAAAATGGCGGATGGACGCACATGAGAATTCATTAACGAATATGAAGTCTATTATGTGATGTCTTTATATGTCGGCACAATCCTTAATTTTTTTTTTTTTGGTTATTTCAATTCTCACACTCTATGATTCTAACTTCTAATTCTATTTGAAAAATTATATTTTTTTCATATATAATTATTTCTCTTTTTATATGTTTTGATGTTAGGAGAAGATCTCACTCGATCGAATAATCATGATTAAGATTTAAAAAAAAGTATCAAAATCGAATTAAATCAAAATATCCTTAATATTTTGACGCGGTGCACCTTAAAAAAGCGGACAAACGGGCACGGGAGTGCCCGTTTGGACGCTAGTACTAATAATACTAATAATAGTAATACTAATACTAATACTAATAATAGTAATAATACTAATAATAGTAGTAATAATACTAATAATAGTAATAGTAATAATAATACTAATAGTAGTAATAATAATACTAATAATAGTAATAGTAATAATAATACTAATTGTAACGCCCCAGTTTTGTGTGAGTTTTATTTAATTGAGTCGTTTTGATTATTTTATTATTATATTATTTCATTTTCGACTTTTATTTGGAAATATGTTATTTTTCAGTGTTGTGATGTTTTACTGCGTTTTGGGAACGTTTGCGAGATATTTGAGTGTGGGGGTATTTTGGTCATTTCATGATATTTTCTTAAGTTAGAAAGAATAGAAAATAGAAAGAGAGAAAAATAGAGAGAAAGAAAAAGAGAAGAAGGAAAAGGGGAAGAAAAGAGAAGAAGAGAAGAAATAGTGAGAAAAACTTGAAAATTCAAGAAATCAACTTCTAGAATCGATTTAATCGGGTAAGGGTGCGAAACTCGATGATTATATGCTTGTGTATGATTATGTATGTGTGTTTTTGATTGTTATTGGATTGAAATGGAGAATATAGTAAAAATCATAATGTTTAGAAATTGGTAGAAATTGATTTCAAATGTGTTTAAACTCATGTAGTTGTGTTCCTTGTTGTCTATACATGTTGGATATGTATTGTTATACCTCAAATTGGTGTTTTTCTGAGTTTGGATGATGATTGGAAGGGTTTTGGGTGTGAAACTCGTAACAGCAAGAACATGCAGATTTTCTGGTTTTTGCCCAGATTATACGCGTATGGGGCATGTTCATACGCGTATGGGCCTTGGTGATACGCGTATCATTGGCGAGTTTTGGGGCTAATACGCGTATGAGATGTCACTTTTCCCGGCCTCTGGGGAGACGCGTATGGTACGCGTAGGAGGTTTTGCCGTACGCGTATGACAAGGTGCCGTACGCGGATGGTCAGGAGAATTGTAAAATGGGACTTTTCAAAATATCATTTTCGTTTTCCTTTCGTAACTTGGGTTCCGTTTATCCGATTTTTACATTCTTGGTAGCGTTGGAAAGCTATTGAGCTGTACTTTCTTATTATGATGATTTAGAAATTATTAGCCTATTTAATTATGCCGGAAATTGGAATAGTGTCGATTTGTCGACTTTTGTCGTTGTAATTGTGCGTAATTAATGTGTATCATGCAAGGTGTTGTTGTATGATGTAAATTTCTGTGTTTAGGTGGTGTTGTGATGATTTGTGGCCGTATGGCAATTAAATGCATTGTTTTGGGCTTAAGTGCAAAGTGTGATTTTGTTGATGGAGATGAATGCATTTATATGTGTATTTGAATGTCATGAGTCATTGTATGCTAAGCATCATGATATGATTCTTGAGACTTCCTGAGTGACGGATTGATTCCAGAGGGAATCCGCTATAACATCGTGTGCCTTATGCAAAGAGGTGTGAGCGATGATTATAGACGATCGTGTGCCTTATACAAAGAGGTGTGAGCGATCGGGTCGTGTGCCTTATACAAAGAGGTGTGAGCGATCCATAAACGTCGTGTGCCTTATACAAAGAGGTGTGAGCGATGGGGAACATCGTATGCCCGACGGGGAGTTACATTAAGTAATGAGCAATGGTTCCAATAGTTCCTGAGTGAACTGGTGTTGAGAATTGATGGAAGTCGGTACTGCATGCGCATATGCATAGAGTCGTGGTGTCGGTCTCTTGTATTTGCATAAATCATAAATATGATGGACTATGTGTGAGAATTGTGAATGGTTTAATCGTGTATGGAATTGATGAATTGATATTCTTGGTGATAATTGCATTATGTACGATTAATAGGCATTCGTGTTAGAGAAATGAGATATGTATGATGTTGTGTGGTATTTGGATTCTGTTGTAGGTTTGTGGTGAGAAATCTATGTGTGTATTTTTTTGTTAATATATAATTACATGCAATTATATTATGATTGTTTTTCTCACCCTTCTGCTGTTTTATAATGCTTTACGAGGCATTGCAGATTAGAGTTGCTGGAGGTCTTTTTGTGAAGCTTAGGACTTCATTCTTTTGTCGGTCGGCTCTGATATGTGACACCGGGTAGTTAGGGAGGCCGTTTGTGATTATTGTGTATTATGTATATATATCTTTTGGCTTGTGCATGTATACCTTGATGTATGACAAACTTTTCATGTGATATATATATATGATATTCAGTTTTAGATTTTTCGCTTTTATTCTAAAATCTAAAATGTGGGTGTAAGGAACTGATGAATGTTTGTTTCAAATTGATGTGACCCCCGGTCTATGCTGTGGAATTTTAAATATACTCTGATGAAATTTTGGATTTTATTTTACCGCTTTAAGTTGTTGGGGGTATAGATTGGGAGCGTCACATGAAGTGGTATCAGATCCTGGTCCGTGTCAGTTGTGTCAGTCCTTGTTGGTCGTTGTGTTTAGGTGAGCTGTTTGTTTAACCATAAGTGCTGTTATTGGAAATGAACAGAATATAGCTGGAAGGAATGATGCTACTTTAGCTGCTGCTATGCAAGCTATGGCTCGGGCTGTGCAGGGTGCACCTAATGCTGGAGAGAATGATGAGTTTAGGAAGAATAGACCGCCTGTCTTCAAAGGGAGACATAATCCTGATGGAGCACATATTTGGCTGAAAGAGATTGAGAGGATTTTCAGAGTGATGGATTGTGCTGAGGACAGTAAGGTGAGACTGGGAACTCACATGTTACAGGAAGAAGTGGATGACTGGTGGGTTATTACGCGTCCTGTGTTAGAAGCTGGTGATGAAGAGGTAACTTGGGAATTGTTTAGCCAGGAGTTTCTGAGGAAGTATTTTCCCGAGGACGTAAGAGAAAAGAAGGAAATTGAGTTCTTGGAATTGAAACAAGGTAATATGTCTGTCATTGATTATACTGCTAAGTTTGTGGAACTTGTGCAGTTTTATCCTCATTATGCTGAAGCGACCGCAGAGTTCTCTAAGTGTGTGAAGTTTGAGAGCAGATTGCGTCCTGAGATTAAGCAGGAAATCGGTTACCAGAGGATATGGAGGTTTGCTGATTTGGTGGAATGTTGTAGGATTTATGAAGAGGATAGTAAGGCTCGTTCTACTCACTATAAGAGTGTGAGCGAGAGGAAAGGGAAGCAACAGTTTCGTGGTGGTCCGTATGTGACACCAGCTGATAAAGGTAAACAAAGGGGTACTTTTGATCGAAGATCAGGTGGAGGAGGTATGTCTGGTCCTCCGAAATGTTACAAATATGGTGAAGTGGGGCATCGTCAGTTCGAATGTAAGAAAGATTTTAGGAAGTGTTCTAGCTGTGGAGGTATAGGACACATTGCAGCTGATTGTAAGAGAAACGTGGTGAAGTGCTTTAATTGTGGTGAGCTTGGACATGTTAGTACAAAGTGTCAGAAACCGAAGCAAGCTCCAGCTAGTGGGAAGGTATTTTCTTTGGCAGGAACTCAGACTTCAAGTGCAGACCGTCTGATCAGAGGTACTTGTTTTATTAATAGTACGCCTTTAGTTGCTATTATTGATACAGGAGCGACTCATTCGTTTATTTCTTCTGAGTGCGCGAAGCGTTTGAATCTTGTGTTGTCTTTAATGGATGGTGAGATGGTTATTGATACTCCAGCAATGGGGTCAGTAACTACTTCTTTGGTTTGTCTAAGTTATCCTTTGATCATTTATGGTAAAGACTTTGAGATATATTTGGTGTGTTTTCCGTTGGAAGGTTTAGATGTGGTCCTGGGAATGAATTGGTTGCAATTCAATCGGGTTCATATTGATTGTTATCATAAGCTGGTAAGGTTTCCTTCTCTTGAGGAGGACGAAGACTCGAGTTTCTTATCTACCAAAGAGTTGAAGAAACTTTTGGCGGACGAAGCTCAGTTGTTTGGGTTGTTTGCATCGTTGACTGTGGAGAGTCAAGTTGCACTTGTTGTGTTTCCTGTTGTGTGTGATTTTCCTGAAGTGTTTCCTGAGGATATTTCGGACTTGCCGCCAGAGAGAGAGGTGGAGTTTTCTATAGATCTAGTTCCTGGTACTAGACCTGTATCTATGGCACCTTATCGTATGTCGGCATCTGAGTTGGTTGAGTTAAAGAAACAGTTGAATGAGTTATTGGAGAAGAGGTTTGTGAGGCCAAGTGTTTCTCCTTGGGGTGCTCCAGTTTTATTGGTGAAAAAGAAAGATGGAAGTATGCGGTTGTGTATTGATTATCGCCAGTTGAATAAGGTGATGATTAAGAATAAGTATCCTCTTCCAAGAATTGATGATCTGATGGATCAGTTGGTTGGTGCTTGTGTGTTTAGTAAGATTGATTTGAGATCCGGGTATCATCAGATTAGGGTGAAAGAGGAAGATATTCAGAAGACGGCTTTTAGGACATGTTACGGTCATTACGAATATTCTGTGACGCCGTTCGGGGTTTCTAATGCGCCAGGTGTGTTTATGGAGTACATGAATCGTATTTTTCACGAGCATTTGGATCAATTTGTTGTTGTGTTTATTGATGACATTTTGATTTATTCTAAGTCTCGGGAAGAGCACGCGGAGCATTTGCGTATTGTTTTGCAGGTTTTGAAGGAAAGGAAGCTTTTTGCCAAATTGTCCAAGTGTGAGTTCTGGTTGTCAGAAGTGAGTTTTCTTGGGCACGTAATTTCAGGTAATGGTATTGCTGTGGATCCATCTAAAGTAGAAGCAGTTCTAGAGTGGGAGGCTCCTAGATCTGTTACTGAAATTAGAAGCTTTTTGGGTTTGGCTGATTATTATCGAAGGTTTATTGAAGGTTTTTCTAAACTAGCACTTCCTTTGACCCAGTTGACTTGTAAAGGCAAAGCGTTCATTTGGGATATTCAGTGTGAGGAAAGTTTTAGTGAGCTGAAGAGAAGATTGACGACAGCTCCGATCTTGATTTTACCGAATCCTAATGAACCGTTTGTGGTGTATTGTGATGCGTCTTTAATTGGGTTAGGTGGGGTTCTGATGCAAGAAGGTAAGGTGGTGGCTTATGCTTCAAGGCAATTGAGAGTTCATGAGAAAAATTATCCTACTCATGATCTGGAATTAGCGGTTGTGGTCTTTGTGTTAAAGATTTGGAGGCGTTATCTCTATGGTGCAAGATTCGAAGTCTTTAGTGATCATAAAAGTTTGAAATACTTGTTTGATCAGAAAGAGTTGAATATGAGGCAACGAAGATGGTTGGAATTCTTGAAGGACTACGACTTTGGCTTGAATTACCATCCTGGTAAAGCTAATGTGGTAGCCGATGCTTTGAGCCGAAAATCTTTGCATATGTCCGCTTTAATGGTGAAAGAGTGGGAACTTTTGGAATTGTTTAGAGATTTGAGTTTGGTATGTGAAGTGACGTCGGATAGCGTAAGGCTTGGAATGTTAAAGGTTACTAATGATTTTCTGTTGACCGTTAGCGAGAAACAGAAGTTGGAAGTGAAATTTGTGGACTTGATGACGGTTGGGGAGAAAAGTGTGAATGAGGATTTTAAAGTGGATGTTAATGGTGTTTTGAGATTCTGAGGTAGAATTTGTATTCCAGATGATGCGGAGTTGAAAAGGATGATTTTAGAGGAAGGACACCGGAGTAGTTTGAGTATACATCCGGGAGCGAATAAGATGTATCAGGATTTGAAGAAGATTTTTTGGTGGTCCGGATTGAAGAGAGATGTGGCTCAGTTTATTTATGCGTGTTTGACTTGTCAGAAATCGAAGGTGGAACATCTGAGGCCTAATGGTTTATTGCAACCGTTGGATATTCCTGAATGGAAATGGGATAGAATTTCTATGGATTTTGTAACAGGGTTGCCTAATACACAACGAGGGCATAATGCTATTTGGGTGGTTGTAGATAGGCTGACTAAATCGGCAAATTTCATTCCGATTGACATCAATTTTTCTTTGGAGAGATTGGCTGAGATTTATATCAGTGTGATTGTGAAATTGCATGGGGTTCCATTGAGTATTGTTTCAGATCGAAATCCTAGGTTTACTTCCAGAATTTGGAAAAGTTTGCAAAAGGCTTTGGGATCTATGTTGAGGTTGAGTTCTGCTTATCATCCTCAAACGGATGGTCAGACCGAGAGAATGATTCAGTCGTTGGAAGATTTGTTGAGGGCTTGTGTTCTTGAACAAGGTGGTGCATGGGATAGTTATCTTGCATTGATTGAGTTCACGTATAATAATAGTTTTCATTCAAGTATTAGAATGGCACCGTTTGAAGCATTGTATGAACGAAGGTGTCGAACACCTTTGTGTTGGCACGAATTTGGTGAGAGTTCGGTGGTTGGACCGGAGTTGGTGCAACAGACGACAGAAAAAGTGAAACTTATTCATGAGAAAATGAAGGCTTCTCAGAGTAGGCAAAAGAGTTATCATGATCGAAGGAGGAAAGATCTTGAGTTTCAAGAGGGTGATCATGTATTTCTGAGAGTTACACCTGTGACGGGTGTTGGTCGTGCATTGAAATCGAAGAAGCTTACTTCTCGGTTTATTGGTCCTTACCAGATATCCGCGAGAGTGGGTGGCGTTGCCGCCGAATCTTTCGAATTTGCATGATGTGTTCCATGTTTCGCAGCTTCGGAAGTATGTTCCGGATCTGTCGCATGTGATTCCGATGGATGAGGTTGAGGTAAGGGAGAACCTTACGGTTGAGGCATTACCAGTTAGGGTTTTGGACCGCGAGGTGAAGCGGTTAAGAGGCAAGGATATTGCGCTTGTGAAAGTAGCGTGGGGAGGCACTGCTGAGGGCAATTTGACTTGGGAGTTGGAGACTCGGATGCGGGAGTCGTATCCAGAGTTGTTCGTCTCAGGTATATTTACGAGGACGAAAATTTCTAAGTGGGGGAGAGTTGTAACGCCCCAGTTTTGTGTGAGTTTTATTTAATTGAGTCGTTTTGATTATTTTATTACTATATTATTTCATTTTCGACTTTTAATTGGAAATATGTTATTTTTCAATGTTGTGATGTTTTATTGCGTTTTGGGAACGTTTGCGAGATATTTGAGTGTGGAGGTATTTTGTTCATTTCATGATATTTTTCTTAAGTTAGAAAGAATAGAAAATAGAAAGAGAGAAAAATAGAGAAAGAGAAAAAGAGAAGAAGGAAAAGGGGAAGAAAAGAGAAGAAGAGAAGAAATAGTGAGAAAAACATGGAAATTCAAGAAATCAACTTCTAGAATCGATTTAATCGGGTAAGGGTGCGAAGCTCGATCATTATATGCTTGTGTATGATTATGTATGTGTGTTTTTTATTGTTATTGGATTGAAATGGAGAATATAGTAAAAATCATAATGTTTAGAAATTGGTAGAAATTGATTTTAAATGTGTTTAAACTCAGGTAGTTGTGTTCCTTGTTGTCTATACATGTTGGATATGTATTGTTATACCTCAAATTGGTGTTTTTCTGAGTTTGGATGATGATTGGAAGGGTTTTGGGTGTGAAACCCGTAACAGCAAGAACATGCAGATTTTCTGGTTTTTGCCCAGATCATACGCGTATGGGGCATGTTCATACGCGTATGGGCCTTGGCGATACGCGTATCATTGGCGAGTTTTGGGGCCAATACGCGTATGAGATGTCACTTTTCCCGGCCTTCTGGGGAGATGCGTATGGTACGCGTAGGAGGTTTTGCCGTACGCGTATGACAAGGGGCCGTACGCGGATGGTCAGGAGAATTGTAAAATGGGACTTTTCAAAATATCTTTTTCGTTTTCCTTTCGTAACTTGGGTTCCGTTTATCCGATTTTTACATTCTTGGTATCGTTGGAAAGCTATTGAGCTGTACTTTCTTATTATGATGATTTGGAAATTGTTAGCCGATTTAATTATGTCGGAAATTGGAATAGTGTCGATTTGTCGACTTTTGTCGTTGTAATTGTGCGTAATTAATGTGTATCATGCAAGGTGTTGTTGTATGATGTAAATGTATGTGTTTAGGTGGTGTTGTGATGATTTGTGGCCGTATGGCAATTAAATGCATTGTTTTGGGCTTAAGTGCAAAGTGTGATTTTGTTTATGGAGATGAATGCATTTATATGTGTATTTGAATGTCATGAGTCATTGTATGCTAAGCATCGTGATATGCATTCTTGAGACGTCCTGAGTGACGGATTGATTCCAGAGGGAATCCGCTATAACATCGTGTGCCTTATGCAAAGAGGTGTAAGCGATGATTATAGACCATCGTGTGCGTTATACAAAGAGGTGTGAGTGATCGGGTCGTGTGCCTTATTCAAAGAGGTGTGAGCGATCCATAAACGCCGTGTGCCTTATATAAAGAGGTGTGAGCGATGGGGAGCATCGTATGCCCGACGGGGAGTTACATTAAGTAACGAGCGATGGTTCCAATAGTTCCTGAGTGAACTGGTGTTGAGAATTGATGGAAGTCGGTACCGCATGTGCATATACATAGAGTCGTGGTGTCGGTCTCTTTTATTTGCATAAATCATAAATATGATGGACGTACTATATGTGAGAATTGTGAATGGATTAATCGTGTATGGAATTGATGAATTGATATTCTTGGTGATAATTGCATTGTGTACGATTAATAGGCATTGGTGTTAGATAAATGAGATATGTATGATGTTGTGTGGTATTTGGATTCTGTTGTAGGTGGTTGGTGAGAAATCTATGTGTGTATTTTTGTGTTAATATATAATTACATGCAATTATATTATGATTGTTTTTCTCACCCTTCTGCTGTTTTATAATGCTCTACGAGGCATTGCAGATTAGAGTTACTGGAGGTCTTTTTGTGAAGCTTAGGACTTCATTCTTTTGTCGGTCGGCTCTGATATGTGACACTGGGTAGTTAGGGAGGCCGTTTGTGATTATTGCGTATTATGTATATATATCTTTTGGCTTGTGCATGTATACCTTGATGTATGACAAACTTTTCATGTGATATATATATATGATATTCAGTTTTAGATGTTCCGCGTTTATTCTAAAATATGAAATGTGGGTGTAAGGAACTGAGTTCCTCTGTTGATTGCTACCCCACTGTTGCATATCTTTATGAGCCGGTGTTGTATGTTTGTTTCAAAATGATGTGACCCCCGGTCTATGCTGTGGAATTTTAAATATACTCTGATGAAATTTTAGATTTTATTTTACCGCTTTAAGTAGTTGGGGGTATAGATTGGGGGCGTCACACTAATAGTAGTAATAATAATACTAATAATAGTAATAGTAATAATAATACTAATAGTAGTAGTAATAATACTAATAATAGTAGTAATAATAATACTAATAGTAGTAATAATAGTACTAATAATAGTATTAGTAATAATAATAATAATAGTAGTAATAATAATACTAATAATAGTAATAGTAATAATAATAATAATAGTAGTAATAATAATACTAATAATAGTAATAGTAGTAATAGTAATATTAGTAGTAATAATAATACTAATAATAGTAATAGTAATAATAGTAATAATAATAATACTAATAATAGTAATAGTAATAATAGTAATAATAGTAATAATAATAATACTAATAATAGTAATAGTAATAATAGTAATAATAGTAATAATAATAATACTAATAGTAATAATAATAATAATAATAATAATAATAATAATAGTAGTAGTAATAATAATAATAATAATAGTAATAATAATAATAATAATAGTAGTAGTAATAATAATAATAATAGTAGTAATAATAATAATAATAATAATAATAGTAATAATAATAATAATAATAGTAATAATAATAATAATAGTAATAATATTAATAATAATAATAATAATAATAATAATAATAATAATAATAATGGATGGGCGAGGTAGCCCAACTAATAACTATTAGTTGAGTTAAATGAATATAAGCTTAAGATATAAGTTATAATTTGTAAACAAATTGTTAATATTTGTAGATCAAGAACATTAAAAAATATATGTAGTGATAAGTGCAAAATGTACCTATTTTTTTTATATAAGTTTTGTTGCACTTATCGTTACTTTGTGTTAAAATTGGTCGAATAAACACCGCTTTGTTTGTAATTACGTTTAGTTTATGTTTTAGTGTGTATATTGCGCATAAGGTAAATATCATTGAGTTTAATTGATTTTTTCTCAATTTTTTCAAGTATCTAACCAAGGATGTCTTGCCATTGTTGTATAGAGCATTGAATAAGCTTTCCAGTGCTTCAAACCGTGAGTCAATCGGAGTTACGGTTCAAAAGTTACGAATAAAACAGTGCAGATTTTGCTGTCAGCTGCGCCCTAGCACCCCCGAGCGAAATTTCCGCCTCCGGGCGAAATTTCCAGCGCTGGGCGCTCTGGAACAGCACTGGAATGTGCCAAATAAACCACCTTTCGCCGCCGGGCGCTCCAAACCACCGTCGGGCGAAGCTGTGCGGGCTGAAACACCATTTAAGGCCAAAAAACACTATTTTTTGAGTATGGTTTTGGTTTTTCTTGATCCCAACTCCATCAAACTTATTTTTTCATTAGGATTAGCTTGAAAACAGCATGGAAGCTTGCATGTGGATGATCCGGGGTGGATTTCTCGTCGATCGGCTTTGACAATCCGCGAGATGTTTGGTTCATTTCTCTTCCTATTTGTGTATTCTTTCTTGTTAGGTGTTTGTATAGTTACTCTGAACATTTGTATCTTTGTTGATCATAATATTGTATAAAATATGCTTTACAAATCATTATCTATGTCTTCCTTGATCTTTTTGCATTTATGTTTGGATTTGTGTTGTGTTAGAGATAACCATCATGAATCTTGATTAGGGAGGGATATCTATTGTCTAGACTCTAGAGATAGATTTAGATAATAATCTTTATGGTGTCGGAACTTAATGTCTTCCGTGTTTCGAGGCGTCGTGCGCGAGAGCGTCGACGAGAGTAATACGGCTGCTCTCTCAACTAAGTGTTAAACATAACCTTTGTTGTGAGCGATGCTGGATGATTTTGACGAGTATTGCAGGTGAAGTATAATTGGTCGGTAAATTTATGTTTGTGACGAGTGGATTATATGTATGCTTGATAAGTTTGTCTCTGAAGAATGAATTTCTTTTTATGATTTAATATTTACTTTTCTGTTTTCTTGTTTGAAACAAATTTAATCCAAACTCATTAACGCGAGAGATTGTCGAATGATATTAATTCCCTCGAACCGATCTTTGTGGACACGACATAAATCCCGGAGGGAATTCTTTCCGAAAATAAATATTTTTGCTTGCTTGCCCTATTCTGCATTCAACAAAATGACGCCGTTGTCGGGGACTGGTTTTGATATTGAATCGCATTGCGATAGTTTCTTTGTTTTTGAGTTTTGTATATATCGTATATATTGTCTATTTCCATTATGTTTGTTCAAGTGTTATATACGTTTTGTTCTCGTAATGTTTGTTCATGTGTTTGGTTAGGGCACTTGCTTTTGGTTTGCGCGGTGAGACATCACTATGGCATGAAAGAAGGAAGTTTGCTAGCTAAGCATTGTAAAGGCGTCGAGCTTACGACGTAAAACAAGCATGTTGTATTATTTTCTTTGGTTGTGTGGTGAACTTTCATTAAACAAGTTGTACTCTGATTTTTCGTAAACTTCTTAAATCTTCACTTTACAACTTGTTTAATGAAATTTCTCCCTTTCTTTTAGTTTGTGTATATTAATAATTCTTGTTCTTGTCTAAAAGCTTCTCTTGAGTAATTTGAGGAAATTTGGTGATGTTCCAAGTTTGATCATTTCAACTTGCGGATGTATGGTAATGATTATGTTAAGTTTTGTACGCGTTCGAGGTATGTGTTTATCGCTTTCTTAACTTTAGCATATTCATGATACTTAGGCTTTTTATAAACTTTCATGCCATCCATTCTTTTGTATACTTGTTTTTGATGTGGATCACTTTAGTTCCCACTTTTTGTGAGGTAGCTTTCCATTGTTATATGCACGGAATCCGACATTCTTGTTTAATTGGATTTTATTATGTTGAATCTTTTGTTTATATTGATTATATGAATGCATAAAAAGGATCAAGGCGCTTGTTTCATTTTGAGCATAACTACCTTGGCCAAATAGTCTGTTTACCATGTGAGTGTGTGATCATTCGGTAACCCCTTTGATATTTTTGATCCATGTTTCTATTTGAACTTAATGCTTGTCTATGAGTGTTTAGTTCACTTATTTTTGAGTGGATTTTGTTTTTTCTTGAACCCTCAACTTTGTGTTGTTGTATGAATTTTTAACTTGCCTTAAAAAAGTAGGGAGTATTCACATGAGGTTGTGGTTGAATTCAAGTTGGGGAGAAAAATGGTTTACTTGTTCATTTGTTGATTGCTATGAGGTTGAGAGAAAAGAAAAAAGAAATAAAAAAGAAAAGAAAAAAAAAAGAGAAAAATATGACAAAGAGAAAAAGAAAGAAAAAAGGAAGAAAAAGAAAAATCCTTGAAAAAGGAAACAAAAAGAGTTTCAATAATTGTGCTAAATAAGTATTGTGTGTTGTGTAACACTTAGGATTTTGGAAGAAGTTGGTTGAAATTTTGTGTGTGAATCTTTGTGAGTTTTCACTCCCTTAGGTTTAGGCAAGTTTTTGTTTCAATTACCTTTAGGAATTGCCCCTTGTTTGTTTACCCGACCACACTACAACCATGAAAGTCCTTGTGATTCTTGCCTTTGTATGTTCAATGTGAATTTTGGGATGGATGCATAATTTAGTCTTTTGTTTGCAAGATTATTGTGTGAGTGAAAAGTACCCCATTTTGTGTTTTTCATCTACCGATGATTGTTTTTGCTAGGTGTGATTCACTTTTGAACTTGTGTTATTTTAGAATTTTTGGCATGACTTTTGTATTTTGCATTTGTTTCGTGACTCTGTTGTCGTCGTAGTTTAGTGGTAAGTATTTACTTTGTGTGGAACCATTCATTTGTCCGATTTTCAAAACCTATTGATTCATGATTCTTTGGTTTTCACTTTGTTTCTTTGAGTTGTTTGATTTTTGTTTAAGGACAAACAATTATGTAAGTTGGGGAGAGTTTGATAAGTGCAAAATGTACCTATTTTTGTATATAAGTTTTGTTGCACTTATCGTTACTTTGTGTTAAAATTGGTCGAATAAACCCCGCTTTGTTTGTAATTACGTTTAGTTTACGTTTTAGTGTATATATTGCGTATAAGGTAAATATCATTGAGTTTAATTGATTTTTTCTCAATTTTTGCAGGTATATAATCAAGGATGTCTTGCCATTGTTGTATAGAGCATTGAATAAGCTTTCCAGTGATTCAAACCGTGCGTCAATCGGAGTTACGGTTCAAAAGTTACGAATAAAACAGTGCAGATTTTGCTGTCAGCTGCGCCTTAGCACCGCCGGGCGAAATTTCCAGCGCCAGGCGCTCCGAAATAGCACCGGAATGTTCCAAATAAACCGCCTTTCGCCGCCGGGCGCTCCAAACCACCGCCGGGCGAAGCTGTGCGAGCTGAAACAGCATTTAAGGCCAAAAAAAACACTATTTTTTTAGTATAGTTTTGATTTTTCTTGATCCCAACTCCATCAAACTTCATTTTTCATTAGGATTAGCTTGAAAACAACATGGAAGCTTGCATGTGGATGATCCGGGGTGGATTTCTCGTCGATCGGCTTTGACAATCCGCGAGATGTTTGGTTCATTTCTCTTCCTCTTTGTGTATTCTTTCTTGTTGGGTGTTTGTATAGTTACTCTGAACATTTGTATCTTTGTTGATCATAATATTGTATAAAATCTGCTTTACATATCATTATCTATGTCTTCCTTGATCTTTTTGCATTTATGTTTGGATTTGTGTTGTGTTAGAGATAACCATCATGAATCTTGATTAGGGATGGATATCTATTGTCTAGACTCTAGAGATAGATTTAGATAATAATCTTTATGGTGTCAAAACTTAATGTCTTCCGTGTTTTGTGGCGTCATGCGCGAGAGCTTCGACGAGAGTAATACGGCTGCTCTCTCAACTATGCGTTAGACATAACCTTTGTTGTGAGCGATGCTGGATGATTTTGACGAGTATTACAGGTGGAGTATAATTGGTCGGTAAATTTATGTTTGTGACGAGTGGATTATATGTATGTTTGATAAGTTTGTCTCTGAAGAATGAATTTCTTTTTATGTTTTAATATTTACTTTTCTGTTTTCTTGTTTGAAACCAATTTAATCCAAACTCATTAACGCGAGATTTTTTCGAACGACATTCTTTCCCTCGAACCGATCTCTGTGGACACGACATAAATCCCGGAGGGAATTCTTTTCGAAAATAAATATTTTTGCTTGCTTGCCCTATTCTGCATTCAACATGTAGTCACTATTTACAAAAATTAAAATATAGGAAAATATAAGAATGGCTGGGATTTAAATGTGAGTGGTTAAGTCTCCCATCAATTAGAAATAAAAGAAAATGTTGGGTTTATAATAGACGTGACTTATATCCGCAATGCCTTCAAGTTTTGGGTGGATATGTGATGTCAAAGTTTCTTGGATCTTGAACTTTTAGCTCATTGAAACTTTCGGCACTCCCCAAACTCCCCAACAAATGGTATCATAACCATGGTTAGCCTGGATCGATGAGCAGAAGTGAGATTCTAGTATGGATCAAGGCTAGTGAGTGGGTGGCTCATTTATGGGGGAGATGGTTGGGAAATGTGAAGACCCATATTGACTAGAAGTGGAGGAAATGTTTGGTATATAAGAGAAATGACTTAAACCTCCATTGCCTTAAGGTTTTAGTTGGATATGTGGTGTCAAGTTCTCTTCGGGTCCTGGACATTTAGCTCATTGTACTTTTGACGCAGACTCGGTGGGAAAGAGGAAATGCAATCCTAGTATGGGTCAAGCCTACATATATGATTGACTCACACTTGTAGGGGAGATTGTTGAATTCAAGTGTAAGTGGTTAAGTTCCACATCCAATATAAATGACGAAAGTGTTGAGTATGTAAGAAAGATGAGTCATACCCGTGATGCCTTAAGGTTTATGGTTGATATGTGGTGTCAAAGTCTCTTAGGGTATTGAACATTTAACCCGTTGACACTTCATGCGCTATTCAAACTCCCCGACAAATGGTATCAGGGCCCGGTGTTCGAATTTGCAGTAAAGCGGCAAGAAGCAAAAATTTAGATTTGGAAGGATTCCCTCCGGAATTTATATCGTCTCCACAGGGATTGGTGCGAGGGAAAGAATGCCTTTCAATGGTCTCTACATTTCTGAGCTTATGGTGCAAAAGTTTTGGTTAAAAGGTTCAAGGAACCATAAAGAAAGGGAGAAAATATAAAGACAGAAAATATAAAGTAAAGACTTAAATATAAACAGAGCCTTGTTGGGATTGGATCTCATCAATTGATAACACATGCATTCTTCTAACCAGTTAAACATAAATCAATCATTCGTCTGATATCCTCACGTATCACCCACAACCGAGGTTATCTCTAACGCAAAGTCGAGAGAACAATCGTATTGTCTCATTCGTGATGTCTCAAGCAACTCAACAACACAGAGCATTAAGAACTAATACTCAAGCAAATGCTAAGCCTAAATCTATGTCTAGAGTCTAGAACCTAACAGGTATTCAAAGATGACACCCATATCAGATTCATGATTGATTCATATAAAACACCATGATCAGAATACGTACATACGCTTAACCCTTTTTACATGCATTCACCTAATTTGCCAAATGTATGTGAACATGTTTCTTATACCTATTATCACGTATCCTCACAATATTGTCCGCGTCAAAAACGTTATCGTGGTCTTTACCGTATTGATCCTACTCATGTTACTAATCAACACAATAAAATAAAAGTGATCCTAGTGAATATCAACTTACAAGACTATGTCAAAAGTTTGCTCATTGATAGATGAATATCTAAGATCTAAGATTTGAAAAAGGTTTTGTCAAGACCCACAAATAAGAAATCAAAGACAACATCAATATTGAATCAAAACTAGTTCACAAACATAAATTAGATGAAATACATAAGGTATCAAAAGATTACATCCAAACCCCAACAAGAAATCGAAACTCTTACTCGAAGATCAAGCTCCGAGTTGCTTTGATTTGTGCATCTCCCTCTTAGGGTTTCTATTTCTCTCTCTAGAATAAGCATGGAATGAAGAGAGATAAAAATCTGATCCCAAAAATACAAGTCTAGTTTCTAAAAAGCAAGAAAAGTACTTATATAGTAAAACAAAAATCTGCCATGTTCGCCTGGCGAACACCCTATTCGTCCAGCGAAGACCCCTTTTGGCACTTGAGGTACCTCAGGAACAGTTAAACCGCCCTTGGAAAATATATGAGTTCGCCTAGCGAACACTTATTCACCCAGCGAACCTCTTCGCTTCAACTTGGCCCAGTGAACTTTGGGCCCTTTTCCTACTGCCATCCAAGGTTTCTTCCTCGCTAGGACCTCGTTGCCACAGCCCCCAGCGAATATTCGCTGGCTGCTCGCTATTGTTCGCCCAGTGAACATGCTGAAACTTCTTCTTTTATTTGGCTTCGTTGTCTAATCCTTTGTATCTTTATCATTGATGTTTTTTCCTATATCCTACACTATAACACACATCAAAGAATCTAAAGGTATTTACAATATATTGAAGAATCAAACAAGAACAAGAATTAAATCTATTAAAACATGAGAATTGAGTTGAAAAATGCAAAGAAAGATGGTTCATTTTAAGTTAAAATTTGCACTCAACGCCCGGTTAGGCTCAGTGGGGGAAGGGAATTGAGATCCTACTAAGCAATAAGACTAGTAATGACTCACACTTGTGGGGGAGATTATAGGGATTCAAGTGTGAGTGTTAAGTCTCACATTAACTAGAAATGGAGGAGATGTTGGTGCCAAGGTCTCTTAGGAGCCTGGACATTTATCCTGTTGACTCTTTTAACACACGCTCAGTGGAAAACGGAAGGGAAATCCTAGTATGGATAAAGGCTATTGATGTAGGTGACTCACACTTGTGGGGGAATATTGTTGAATTCAAGTGTGAGTAGTTAAGTCCCATATTAACTATAAATAGAAGAAGTGTTAGGTATATAAGAGAAATGAGTTTTACCTTTGATGCCCTAAGGATTTTTATTGATATATGTGTCAATATCTCTTAAGGTCTTGGACGTTTAGCCTACTGACACTTTAGGCATTCTCCAGACTCCCCCAACAAGTGGTATCAGAGCCTAGTTAGACTAAGTGAAGGGTGAAAGTGAAATCTTAGTATGGAATAATAGTATTGATGTTGGTGACTCAGACTTATGGGACTGATTATTGGATTCAAATGTGAGTGGTTAAGTCTGACATCGACTAGAATTTGAGGAAATGTTAGGCTTATAAGAGACATGACTCATACCATCAATGCCTTAAGGTTTTAGATGGGTATGTAGCGTAAAGTTATTTTGGATCCTGAATGTAGAATCAGCAAAAGATCTTGGAAGATTCTTGAAAAATCATTTGGAGGCGCAGAGAAGGTGAAAGAGGTGAGGTTACAAACTCACAAAAGGATTATGAATTGCTTCAGATGGAAGACAATGAAAGTATAACAGATTTCTTCACCAGGTTTACAAAGTTGGTGAATCAAATCAAGGTATGTGGAGAAGTATTGACATCAAGATCAGTTGTGTCAAAGATTTTGAGGTCATTGGCTCCAAAATTCGACCACATGGTAGTAGCCATAGAAGATTCGAAAGACTTGTCAATATTGATGAAGGAAGAGCTTCAAGGGACGCTTGAGTCTCATGAATAAATGATGGCTGAAAGAGCTGCAGGAAAGTTGAAGAGTGATATGGCTTTGCAGGCCCAGTCAGAAAAAGCAAGGAAAGGCAAAGGAAGCTGGAATGGCAACAAAGGGAGATGAGGCTACACCAATTCGACTTGTCGAAATCAGCATGAAGGAAACTGATTGAATCATAGAAAACTATGGAACCAAGGCAACCAAAGAGGAAGAGGTGGTGGTCAAAAGCTTGACAGAAGTCACATTCAGTGTTTCAATTGTCAGAAGTATGGTCACTATTTTAGTGATTGTCCAGAATATAAGAAGAATCAAGAAACTGATGCAAAGCTGGCGAAACATGAAGAAGAAGAGATGTTGCTGATGGTTACAATAAAAGACGAAGAGAGATTCCAGGACCATTGGTACTTGGATGCTCATCACACATGAATGGAAGGAAAGATTGGTTTGTCAACATGAAGCCCTCAACGAAGAACATGGTGAAATTTGAAAATGACAATACTCTAGCAGCTGAAGGTATTGGTGATGTTTTGATTATGAGGAAAGATGGCAAGAGGTCAACAATTTCCAATGCGTTGTACATACCAGACATGAAGAGTAATTTTCTCAGTATATGGCTGCTGGTCAAAAAGAATTACAAGGTAGTTGTCAAAGACAAGATGATGAAAGTTCTCGACGTAGGTGGTAGGTTGATCTGAAGGCTCTGATGTCTCAGAATAGGACCTTCAAGATTGAACTCAATGTGATGGAGCACAAGTGCCTAACAACTGCAACCAGCAGAGATGAGTGGTTATGACATTTTAGACTAGGCCATCTCAACTTCAATGACATCAGAGAGCTGAAGAGAAGAAATATGGCTTCAGGATTACTTGAAATCGACATTCCAAGTGAAGTCTGTGAAGAGTGTGTTCAGTAGAAACAACACAAGAATAGCTTCCGCAAGGATGCAAGAAGGAAGTCAGAGGAAATTCTAGAATTCATATACTCAGATGTATATGGTCTAATCCAGGTGAATTCGATTGCAGGCAGCATATACTTTGTCACGTTCATAGATGATTACTATCGAAAGTTGTAGACTTACCTCATCAAGAAGAAAAGTGATGTGATCGAGGTATTTTTCAGATTCAAATCTATGGTCAAAAGACAGAGTGGTCGAAAGCTAAAAATTCTAAGGACTGATGGTGGTGGTGAGTATGTGTCGAAAGAGTTCGATGCATTATGTGAAAAAGAAGGGATTGTGCATGAGGTGGTGCCACCCTATACTCCACAACCAAATGGAACTACATAAAGAAGAATAGAACCATCATGAACATGGTGAGAAGTATGTTGAATGGAAAGCATCTACCCAAAGAATTATGGGGAAAAGCGGTTTCGAAAGTAACATACATATTAAATAGATATCCAACGAAGAAGCTTGAAGGAATCACACCAGAAGGATGTTAGTCTAGTGTCAAGCATTGCCTCAGTCACTTAAAGGTGTTTGGATTTATAGCACATAGACATATGCCAGATCAGTCAAGAAGGAAGCTTGATGACAAGTCGAATAAGATGATCATGATAGGTATCATTGGACTGGAGGTTACAAGCTGTTCGACCCAGTGAATAAGCAGGTAGTGATAAGCAGGGATGTGATCATATATGAGCTTAAAGAATGAGATTGGACTGAGAATATCAAGAAGGATTGAATGAGAATCTCTTATGAAGAACCAGCCACTGAAGTCGAAAGAGAAGTTCGACAGGAACAAGTCATAGATGAAGCAAACCCAACCAGACCTCGACGAACAAGACACATTCCTGCAAGGTTGCAAAAATGTGTGATTACATCAGATGATGTGGTCGATGAAGAGGATGAGCTGGTACATTATGCTTTCTACACAGATGTCGAACCAGTCAATGCAGCTGAGGCATTGAAAGATTCGAAGTGGGTGAAAGCAATGAATGAGGAGTTAGACTCCATCGAAGTCAACAACACCTGGTCAATTGTCGAATTGCCTCAATGCAAGAAGACAATTTATGTGAAGTGGGTTTACAAGGTGAAGGTGAATTCTAAAGGAGAAGTAACTCGACACAAGGCAAGACTTGTGGCGAAAGGATTTCTACAGAAGGAAGGAATCAACTTCGACGAAGTTTTTGCACCTATTGCTAGGATCGAAACAATCAGATTGGATGTTGATTTAGCAAACATGAACAATTGGTACACATGTCAGATGGATGTGAAATGTGCATTCCTAAATGGACCCTTAGATAAAAAAAGTTTATGTCACACAACCAGCTGGGTATGTGAAACGAGGCAAAGAAAGAAAGGTGTACAGGTTGTGTAATGCCCTGTATAATATATATCTAGAATAATACAATACACGCATTTTATTTGGTACTGACACCATCATAAGTGCCTAATGGCGTAATTCACATACTTAACCATTTCCTAAAGACATAAAACAATCTATGGTACAAGGTATGGAAACTAGCCAAAAATAAAAATCTAAGAGCATTATACAATATTCCTCATTGTACAAGAACAATAAAACACACAGCGGAATAAGCTTAACTAAGCTCCTTTTGAAACATCCAAGCATCGCTCCACTTGTAAAAACAGACCTGCAAACCACACCTGAAATAAAACAACTATAGTGGGGTGAGATACATTAAATCTCAGTGGGTTCCCTATCCTATAGATTCTCTCAGCTTTACAGGGTTCTATCAATCCTAACTAAAGTCAAGGGGAAGGAAAAATGACCTTGAGTACTCAATCTCACAATCTCACACTATACGGAAACATGTCATGAGTTCATCAACTCACAATATCACTAATCGATAACCACACCAAGGCATCCCCTTTTCCCATCCGCTTCTACGTGTAGAAGTCGACCAAAGTCATGGATCCTGGTAACCTACTTGACATACAAATGGATTCGGGTTCTACGGGCCATTAACCGTTATGAACCGTCACTTCACACGGGCCATTAACCGTCACAAGCATACGCTCCCTGAACGCCATTCGTACTGCACGCGGGAATCAAACCTGCCAAGTAGTTGTGCATATGTTTCAGAGGAGCTCGAGACCCATGAAACACACTTACAAGATAACCGGTTACGATTACGTGATCTCACACACAAACGTGATTGTATTCGACAATCACAAGGCCACAATGCCTTAAGGCCACATTCGCCTTTTCTCATAAATCAGAATGGTTCACACATGTTCCATACTAGTGTTTACTCTCTCCTAGACCAATACTCGCCACGGATGCATCGTTATACATCAAGTACCCGAGCATCGTCATCTAGGTTATCTACTTCAGGCCAAAACTCGTCAATGAATGCACGAGCGTCGCCATCCAGAGCTTCTATCGATTTCTAGTCACGACCTAGAATCATATCATTTTGTTTTGGGGTAAAGGTACCTCACTCTACCTAATTCATATTTTAAACATGCATATTTCTTTCATTCCTTATTCATAATTAGATATACATGGTAAAATCACAAATATTACAAGTAACACATATAATAACTTAACACATAAAACACCCCATTTGGGTTCCCTCCGATTCATTTAATCGGGTACCAAAATCAATACATTCCACTTTTATCCCGTAGGATATTTCCACAGCTTTACATCGGCTATAAATATGCCTTTATCGGATTTACGATTCAAAAGATATGGGATTCCACATATCACATAAGCATTACTTTCCTTCACTTTCCACTAGATAATTTACCCCCCATCATACCCTTAATTTCCACTTTTTATCGGGTAGAGGGTCGTCATAGCTTTCTAATGACACCAAGAACGTCCCGATCCGAGTTACGGATCGATAGTTATGAAGGAAACAAAACTGCACAAACTGTCAAGTTCGCTAGGCGAACCTCCCAGCGAGCATTCGCTACCGCCTTCGCTAGGCGAAACTCCAGGCGAATCAACAAACAGACCACAACAGACACAAAGTTCGCTAGCCGAACCCCTTGGCGAACCTTCGCCTTGCCCTTCGCTTCGTGAACCTCTGGGCGAACCAAGGCAGAACCAAACTGAACTGAAAAGATACAAAGTTCGCTAGGCGAACGTAGTTGGCGAACATTCACTGACCTTCGCTGCTGGGTTCGCTAGGCTAACCCTCGAAAGCTGTTCGCTGGGCTTCGCCCCAGGTTCGCTAGGCGAACCATGCGGAACCCAGAAATTCTGCAGCGCTGTTATGGGTCCAAAACAACATTCCCCACCCAAATCACTTCCAATTCATACTCCAATCATAACAATAAGTATTCTACACAGTTTATACCATATTTCATCCGTTAAATTCATTGTTTTATCCAATTAATCATTTTCTCTCAACTCTAACCTAAGTTCAAATCATCTATTTCTAGAACTTAGAGTGTCTAACTAGAACCCACCTGGTAATCGAAGAGGAGTTTGAAGAAGATGATGAATTGATGATCCATGAACTTCTTCTTCACCTTTCTCCACTTTCTCTTCCTTTCCTCTTCTTCTTCTTCTTACCATCTTTCTTTTCTTTTTTCTTTCTAACAATATATATATATATATATATATATATATATATATATATATATATATATATATATATATATATATTAACTTATAATAATATATAATCCAACAGGCCAAAATATCTCCAATTGGTATTTTGTCATCTCAAACCAATTGATCAATTATTTGAGTTACCTCAAAATACTCTCTCGTACTAATAAATACCAATTTGTCTCTTTCATAAAATAATTGATCTCTTCAGAGTTCATTAGTTGCTCTACTGAACCCAAATGTCAATACTTAAAGTACTTAGAGGATTCCATTAATCCAATTTACCAAAGATAGAGCACAGAGGTGCTCATTTGCTATCTGTGTGGTTGGCTTTGTGACGGGTTGCCTGTATGGCGGTTTATATGAGGACCATTTAGATTTAAGAGCATGCATAGTTTTCATATAACTCCTTGTGGTTGTTGTTACCTTGAGTTAATTACTTCAAGTGCACTTTGTATTGATTAGAGTTCGATATTAACAACTTTGGTGATTTTTCCTTTTATTTAATTCTTTTGGACATGAAAGAGATATCTATGTTTTTTCTGATTTTTAACCCTTATTTAGTTTATTTTTGACATAAATAAGGGTCGGCCCAACCCGCTTAGAGGCCTAAAGAAAAGATTAAAATGAGACGTTCAATATAAATAAATAAAATCAAATTTTTTAATTGACAAGAGTTGAACCAAAGACATAAAAGATACGGAGCATCTTTTCTACCAACTCAATAATTAGATTTTGTGTAAGAAATTTGGATTAAAAATATTGATAACCAAATTAAAAAATTTTGAGACCTTTTTATCGCTCAAAATATTGAGGCCTAAAGCCCTTGCTTGGATAGCCTTACCCTTGGGTCGGCCCTGACATAAATGTGGTTAATGGAAACTGACCCTTACAACAACATTTTAGGTACAAGTGTGGAGAAGAATGAGTTTTCTTGTCGCACAATTGTGAGGAAGAAAGAGTTTTCAAAATAAAAATATTTCAGTAGTTTATAAATCAATTACATTATAATTTAAGTTATTTATTTACTTTCTTTCGAATGAATTAGAAATACAGTGATTTTCCGCTTATGAATGTGAATTGTCACTGAGTTTGAATTTGGTTAATTTCAAAACTTTTTATGTTTGTTTAAATAAATATTTTTGAGAATTTCTTAATACACCACCTATGTTTCTTAGGCACCACGTGAATTTCCGTTTTTTCCCCCTGATTCCGGATGTGCACATCCGGACGCACCATTATTTTTATAAAACGTTGATTTGTTCCGAATGTGCATATCAGGAATAATTCCAAACAACTTGGTGCCATTTCTTATAACTTGGCGCTAGAGCTTCTCCCCCCTTATTGTAACACCCACATATAATATCATACATCAAAGCATAAATACTATACATGAATCCAAGTATTTGGTACTGAAATATACAAGTTCCTAGTTAACACATTATATACATTACATCACTTTCGGGTTCCCTCCGATTCATTTAATCGGGTATCAAAATAAATACTTTTCACTTTTATCCCGTAGGATATTTTCACCACTTTACATCGGCTATAAATATGCCTTGATCGGATTTACGATCCAAAAGATATGGATTTCCAACATATCACATAAACACTATTTTCACATAGTAGTTCACACACATTTTAAGGCATACAAGCCACTACTATCCTCTACCAAGCATCCTTGGTTAAATCATGGTCTCACATTACCATTTAATAGCACATTGGATTCTCTTTCCAAGGCTTCAAGTCCCATATCAATCGGATTCCCGATTCATGAATTTTTGTGGAAACAGGGACTACAATATTCACACATACATCACTTTTCCATATTTATCTTATCAATCCATGGCATAAACATATGTTTCTACTTCACTATCATAAAGAGCATGGAAATAGCTTTCCAACGCATCCGACCATGCCTCAATCTGAGTTACGGATCAAAAGTTATGAAGGAAACAAAATGGAAATCTGTCACGTTCGCTTTCCTATTCGCAATGCGAACCTCCAGCGAACCATGGCAGAAGAAAAACGGCATAAAGTTCGCAATGCGAACATTCGCCTTCCCTTCGCATTGGATTTTCAATGTGAACCCGCGAACCTAGAAATTCTCAGCAGCGTCAATATAGGTCATTTGGGGCCAAAATCCCCTATTTCTTCCACCCAAACACTTCCAATTCATACTAAATCAACCAAAACATGTTCCAAACATAACAACAAGTACTCTACACAGTTTATATCGCATTTCATCTATTAGATTTCATTGATTTCACTGTTTAATCATTTTCTCTCAATTCTAACCTAAGTTCTAAACTTATATTTCTAGAACTTAGAGTGTCTAACTAGAACCCACCTGATAATCGAAGAGGAGTTTGAAGAAGATAGTGAATGATGATGACGATCCAACTTCTCTTTCTCTTTTCCCTTCTTCCTTCTCTTCCTTCTCTTTTTCTCTGTTTTTCTTCTTTCTTTTTCTTTCTTCCTCTTTCCTTTTCCAATATATATATATATATATATATAAACCAATATTATATAATATTATCCAACAGGGTAAAATATCTCCAATTGATATTTTGTCTTCTAACACCAATTGATCAATTATTATAGTTACCTTAAAATAGTTTCTTGAACTAATAAATATTAATATGTCTCTTTAATAAAATAATTGATCTCTTCAGAGTTCATCAGTTACTCAATTGTTCCCAATTAACAACACTTAAAGTACTTAGAGGATTCCATAAATCTAATTAATCAAAGATAAAGTACATAGAAACTCCTTTGATCTCATCTGATATCCAATTGAGCGTTACGAGAATATGGGGTATTACATTCTCCCCCCCTTAAATTGAAATTTGCCCCCGAATTTTCTCTATCCGACAATAACCACAGCTTGTATCATTGTCCTAGATTCACACTTATCTTTACCTCTGTTAAAATTTCTGACATAATCTGATTCCAACTTGACTTCATAATTCAAAATCCTCATTTTCGTAATTCATCAAACTCCACGTCCTTAATTGCGTTATTGATCCAATATTGAGTTAACTTCTAACTTTGCCTTTTCTATAACTCATCTGTTGTTCATACCAAACACTTTGTCGCATCTTACTTCAGAAAGAATGTACCATTCTACATTCCTCTACTGATTCACAACAAGACCGTAATATCTTATATTGGTTCAGGATAACAGACACTCGTCAAATTCTCATGAGGTAATTCGGTGATTCCTTTCCTTTATGCAATTACCAAAAACTATCCTTTATAAATCCTTCAACGTTCAAACCACTTCACAAATAGTCAAATGACTTCCTACCAGTTTCACTTGTACTCATCACATCCGATATTTCATCTCTTTCGTATCACACCAAAATAACATGTTTAGGACAAGTTCTTCTTAACTCCACACTTATAATTAACAATCTTCCAAATTCCCATTATTCTGACTGAACTCTTTCATATGTCACATTTCACTGCGCAACTCCAATTTTAACAATGGAATACCACCAATCTTAAGCATTACCAAGTAGCTAGTAGCCCATGGAGAAACATACTTATCCACTGGGATCCTTACTAACCAACGACATAATATACAAGCATCGGTCCAACACTCTCCAGACGATAAAGATGCAGGAGTTACACTGTTACAACCATAACTTATACGAATCCAAAATTCACTGTAACTCGAAATAGTACCTCCAAAATAGCTTAACAACTTTTGTTCTAGTTACCACATTCCATATCAACCCTTCTTACAGGTTTCCGACTTGCTCAAGATTCCTTGTTGACACGAGATCTCAACAAAACTTAAACCATTCTATATGAAATTGTATGTTTCCATATTACTTGTCAATTCACACACAACACTTTACTTACACACACACCTTCGAAGGCCATGCCATGCTTTTCAATTGAATCCCCTTTTCTTAATCGTGTTGTTCCATAAATGATCCCAGTTAAATGTTTAACTTCAGAACGTCCGATTCTCACTTTATCATACCCCAAATTTTGACCACTAAGATTTCCCATCATTGTGAAAATCATCATCACAACAAGGATGGACCATTAGTCTCCCCAAAGATGTGTGAGCATCCACTGCAATCAAATTTAGGGTTTCAAGCCCTCTCAGAGCTTTTGACAAAAGATCAATCAAGGAATTACATGATATTCAACTTGTCTAAGTCTCTCAAACATCCACAAAGGATCAAAAGGACTCCCACTCCAAGGATTAAACACAAAGCTGCTCCCTTCTAGGTGAATCTAGCCTCAAGATCGTCAGTGTCACCAAATTAGGGTTTTGGTCGACCAGGGCCTCCAGATGGAAATCTTCCTCTGGGCATGAGCCATTGCTTCAAAGTATATCCTAATATACTCCATGGAACCTCATGGGCCCAAGCATCAAGTCAATTTGACCTCAGGGGATGCATCCATAAAAAATCAGGAATTAGGGTTTCTTAACCTAATTCACCCCTAAGTTGACTTTTGGGACAAATCATGAGCCAAGACCTCAAGACATGATTTGAAGGTCTCTAACATGCTACATTGATTCATTTGTAATAATGGATTGATCCAAGAAGTTTGAGCAACAAGTCTCAATTTCATCAGTACCACAGTTAGGGTTTTGAGGAAAATGTCAACTGTAACTTTGACTTTTGACCAGGAAATTCTCCCAAACCCTAGGACATGAATCAATATACCCTATGACACCCATTGAACATGTCCATCAAGTTTGATTTAGGTCAAGGATATGATTTCATAAAGGATTGCACAGTTTGGAATTCATCTGATATAAAGTCAACTGTGCACAAAAGTCAAACTTTGATTTTTTGAGATTTTTCACTTTTATGGTTTTTTAAACCTAAAATGATGTTAATGTATGATTTGAATCATCATTCATCAAGAAAAAATCAAGAAAAGTTGGATAACTTGTAAAAGGGGTAACCATAAAAACTTAGAAAATTTTCTAAGTTATGAACAAAGTGGCAAGGGTACCAACTTTGGAGGGTCATAACTCCTAAACCACAAAGCCATTCTTCCCCATACAAAGCTTTATTTGTAGCCCTCATGGCCCTCTACAAAAACTTCAACTAGACCTCATTCCAATTCATTAAGAATTCTGAGTTATGGAGTGATCAAAATGACAAAAAGTGAAAATGTCACTTTTTTCCACAATACTTAGTGAAATTTTTGCTAAGTCAGAATCTGCCTTCACTTTTTTCCAAATGTAGGGGGATTTTTCACTTGGATCCAAAAGGTATCAAAACTAAATAGGACAATCACTGAGCCAAGCCTCCAAAGTCCTTGGAACAAGAAGTAGCATGCCAAACATTGAATTTCCTAAAATAGGGACAAGACTCCAATTTTGGAATGGAGCATTCAATGGAAGCTCCAAGGTTGCATAGACTGACACATTCTCAACTGAATTCAGTCAAGATTGATCCAACAAGTAGGGAACCAAAGCTTTGTGCTCTAACCTCTTGTCAATGGCTAGAGGAGACTTGGATTTCCATTGGCCAACATTGAACAAATCTCTGCTGCAGTTGCCATTCACTATTGATCCCAAAACAAACTTGCTCTACTATAAATAGAGCTCATTTGTGCTCACTTTGAGTACACCAAAGCCATCAAACAGATGCTTTCCTCAAAATCTCTTTCTCTTGGCAAAAATGCCTTCTTTAGCAAGGCAACTTTGAGTTTTTGAGCTTGAGAGCTTTTCCATCACAATCAATCACACACACACCTCATATATATCATATGTAAGCTGTGCAAACTATCACAAGTGACCTGTAATCACAAAATCACAAAGTCACCTCTCAAAACCTCAAAATAGGCCTTTTGTGCATTTTTCAAGCCATGTCTTGATTCAGTCACTTTCCAAACTAGATAAAACCTTAAACACACTCCAAATATCATCCTTGAACTGTACCAAATGGTTCTCCCCATCTGAAACACCATTTGAGGAAGTTGTTATTTTGGTCACTTTTAACCCTTTTTGCAAGATAGGGACTGTTTGTGTTTTTGCAGGTACCAGCTGATTCCAATCATCCTAAAAGCTTCTAAGGGATCATTTGAGTGTGTCCAAAGCATCAAATCATTTCTGGAACAAGTGGCTTGACAGATTGCACAAAAGCTCCAAAATCTCAAAAAAAGGGTAAGCCTCACAACTTGGAAACTTGGAATCATGCAATGCTTTGAAGTCCACTGATCATAAACATCTCATACATGTTGTATATGTTGTGTTTGAGCTAATTCACCATGTAATCCATGACTGTACAAGAGTGTAGCATAGAAAATGCAATTATAGGCCTTTTTCAAAACCACTATCGGGTTTTGAGGAGGGAGTGTGATTTAAAAAAACTTCCACCACCATTGGATTCCTTGTGAAATTCTAGGCCAGATACATATAAATCTTGTCCCCAAACATGGAGAAATGAGAAAGTTATGACCTTCACGTTTCTGAGCCAAAACTTGCCTTGCCTTGCCTTGGGCCAGGCCTAAAACCAAGGCATGGCTTGTATATTTGTGTTTTCACTTCAAACAATGGATGAATCACCACCCCAGTGGTAAGGCGCGCGCCTTGTAACCTTGAGGTCGTGGATTGAAACCCCACCCATGCCATTTTGTGTTCTTTTCACATTTTGCCATTTTTAAAATATTTTTATGTTTTATTAATTAATTTGAAAATTAATAACTCTTTCAATTTTAATTATTTTTGATTGGTTCTTTTTGCAAAAAATCACAAAAATGTTGAAATATTTTATTCCACAAAAAAAAATTAAGTTTATATTATTTATTTACTATAATTAGATTTTTGTGAATAAATTCATTTTTATTTGTTTTAAACATTTTAAAATGAATATTCATCTTGAAAAATCAAGACCAAATGAGTTTTAATATCTCTTGTGATTTATACCTTATTTTTCAAGCCTTAAACAAAAATCACAAGTGGTTTATTCAAACCTATTTGGTATTTTTCATTGATTTTCTTTAAATATTTACTTTTAAAGAATAAAATTAGGGTTTCTTTGATTTTCACCCTCATAAAACAAATTCAAAACACTTGGGCCTCTATTAGAGTGTAAGACCCAACCCCCTTTTATTGTAAATACCAAAACTTTGGGCCTCACTTATTGTATAAGTTCCACTGTATTTTCAAAAACCTCGGCGCAATCGCCAATTCAAAATCAAACCAACTGGGCCTCTCCTCGAGCTATAAGACCCAATCCTTTGTAAATGCAACCTATTTGTGGGCCTCACTTATTGTATAAGTCCCGTTGTGTTTCAAAGGTTCAGCGCGATCGTCGCCCGTTTAAAATAAACCATCTGGGCCTACCCTCGAGTAGTAAGACCCATTTCTTTTCTTAAAACTCGTTGGGCCTCTTGAGAGAGTGTAAGACCCATCCCTTTGTACAGAAAACCTTTTTGGGCCTCAGTCACTTGTATAAGTCCCTCTGTACAAAAACAGCAGTGCGATCACTGACAAAACCTTGGGCCTCTCCTTGAGCTGTAAGCCCCAATATTTCTTTTCAAAGCACTTTCTCCTTTGATTTTGAAACATACTGTTGTTTTCAATCTTTCTTTGTTGAACAACTAACAAAACAGCATGGAAGCTCTACAATCGAGTAAGTGTTTACCCGCTTTCATTTACCACTTTCATATGTATATAACTGTATTGTGGGGCTACTCGCTGTAAGTCTCTTTTCATAAACTCATATCAACTGTGTAATAATAGTATAGATATTTAGAGTTTCCCCAGCAACTACGTCTAGATCTAAGAAAAGTTGTTTCGATTACTCTTAGAAATAGACAAGCTAGATCCCTAATAGGAGTACCAAATACAGTCTTCTCTTCGGTTGTCCTCCTTAGGAATTGTCAAGAGACTCTACCTCCCCAGAGTTGAATGTATTCTCCGTGAATGGCATTTCTTGAGTTTCTTCCAAATTCTCGAACTTTCCTGGCTTGATCTATTCTCGGTGAATGGCATGTCTTGAACTTCTCGGGGGTTTGGGGACCCACAGGCTTCTTAAAAGCATCGGCCTCCTCTTGGGCATTGTACAAGGACCCACAGGCTTCCTAAAAGCATCCCCGCCTCCTCTTGGGCTTAGTACAAGGATCCGTCGGCTTCTTAGAAGTATTCACAGCCTCCTCTTAGGCTTCGTTTAAGGATTCTTCCTCCGGGAATGATAGCCTCCTCTTGGGATTCGTACAAGGACCTATCGGCTTCTTAAAAGTTTCCAACCTCCTTTTGGACTTCGTACAAATTGTCCCGACGACCTCCTAGAGGTACAGGAACAGATATTAGTCATCTTCGTAGAACAGTCTTTCAAAGAGTCTAGATCTTTCTACCGCAAATGCACTACTACCGTTTCTTAAAACATAGTACAAAAGATAAAACTCTAGACTTGGACAGTCTAAGACCCTTGAGTCCAAAAGACATTCTCAAGCACCCTTCAAGTAGGGAAAAACACCAGTAGACTCGGACGATCTCAATACCCTTTGGATTTCCCATTTCCTTAAAGAACAGGAAATAACCCTGATCCTCTGGTCAGTACCAAAGTACAACCTCACCTAGAATCAGTCTCTTTATAAGAACTGATTTTCTCTTTTATACAACCTACTGGACCTGTCACTCAACTGAAACAGTAGCCATAGCCTCCTCTTGGGCTTTATACAATGATTCTCCCCAGCGGAGCTAACCTCTTTTAGCCTCCATCACGGGCTTCGTACGAGATACAAAGACTCCCTTGTTGAGTCAAACTTTTTTAGCCTCCATCTCGGGCTTCGTAAGAGATACAAAGACTCCCTTGTCGAGTCAAAAATTTTTAGCCTCCATCTCGGGCTTCGTACGAGATACAAAGACTCTCTTGTTGAGTCCGCCTTTAGCCTCCATCTCGGGCTTCGTACGAGATACAAAGACTCCCTCATTGAGTCAATCATTTTTTAGCCTCCATCTCGGGCTTCGTACGAGATACAAAGACTCTCTTGTTGAGTCCGCCTTTAGCCTCCATCTCGGGTTTTGTACGAGATACAAAGACTCCCTCATTGATTCAATCATTTTTTAGCCTCTATCTCGGGCTTCGTACAAGATACAAAAACACTCCCTTGTTGAGTCAACCCTTTTTAGCCCCTCTCTCGGGCTTTGTACGAGACACATAAAAACTCCCTTTTGTTGGGCCATTAGCCTCCTCTTAGGCTTTGTATAAGAAAACCCAGGTTGAGACAATCAACCTTTTTGCATCAAAGATGTGCCTCGTTCACATTACACAAACATCAACAACTCCTTCCATCTAATCGCTGTAAGCGGCAAGCCTCTGGATTATTTACATCCACGCCATTGTCCCTATTTTAGCATGAGAAATTCCTAAGGAAATATGGCATTGCTCTACACTGAGTTAAAGTCTTCTCCTTCAGGTTAAAACCCCCTATAAAGGAAATTATGGCATTGCTAGGATCCGCGTATCCCGGTTAAAGTAATCCTCCTTTACATTCAGTCACCCAACAATTGTGACAAACAAACCCCTTTAGAGATGACAAATTCTCTCTAAAGGCAACACCTTTTTAGCTTCACATCTTGGGCTTTGAATAAGATATAAAACACCTTTTTTAGCTTCACGTCTTGGGCTTTGAACAAGACACCAAAACACCTATTTCCTCCCATAGAATAGGAGGAACTATGATCGCTCTGATTTCCCTGTTTCGGTAAACGGGAATACGTAGGCATAAGATTGAAAGAAAAATCTTAGCGAGCACAATAATCAAAAACCCAAAATCCGTACCTCAATTAATCTGGAGCAGTATCCTAAACCAAATCCACATGAATAATCCCGTCAGTTTTAACAAAATAACCTAAGAGAGACCCACAATCTTTATAGCATCTATAAACCAACAGTCAGCTGTTCAAACTCAGTTTGCAAGCAGGGTTAATTGGAGACATCTATTTCCCTTCCTTCATCAGCTTCAACAGGATAAAAAATGAATCGAGCTGTAGTACGCCAAAGTGATAGTGCTTCGCAACCACGTCCAAAAATTCGTGCTACAGAAAAATGGCGACTCTGCTGGGGACTAGAGAGATTTTTGTTCTCTTCCCATCTCTTAGGTAGTAACCTTAAATTGCCACAGAAAAAATGGCGCCCACCGTGGGGCTCTTATTTCTTTCTTTGGAATTTCACTAGGATGGGACTTTTTGTCGACTTCACTAGGATCTTAGCTCAAAAACCTTTAAATAGGGAAGGTACCACAAAATGGTGACTCCGCTGGGGAGTCATTTTTGTCAGGAACATAGGACTCATAGCTCTTTAAAGTCTAGGACTTTAGGACAAATATATATACTGCTTTTCCTAATTGCTATACGAGTTTATTTTTTTGCTAATGGGAATGCGTGTGATGCCGCATGTGGAAAAATTGAGTATACACATAGGAAAAATCACTTTTTTTGTAGTGCGGAAGCTATCGGGAATAGCTGTTACACGATAAACTATCCTCTTCTGAGATTTCTTTGAAAGGACACCACCTAGCATGGTTCCCGGCCCGCTGGTGTTCTCAGGAATCAATGATTTTGAGTGACAGGTACAAAAAATCATCCTTAGAAAACCTTTGGGGGGGGGGGGGTAGAGCTTTGACTTCATGACACTGACCCTTTGACCCCATGTTTTTTCTATGTTTTTGTGTGCTGCATTCATGCATTCATCTAAAAAACATTAAAACAAAAAATTCTTCTCTTCTAGTCTCTCTTTTTTTCAAATTAAACTAAAACAATGATTGCAAATGTCAGAGAAAAAGATTGCGCTAATGGATTTCGGTAGAAGGAGAACTCATAAGTACACCTTCAAGGTTCCAAAACTAGAGGATTTGAGAAGGTTGGCGAGGATGATCACTAACCCTGAGGCTTTCAGAGCCAAGTACAGAGGTCTGTTACCGTTGTTAAGAGTCCATGTGATTGAAGGAATCATGGAGGAACTCATCTAGTTTTACGATCCAGTTTATCACTGTTTCACATTTCCGGATTACCAGCTCACACCAACGCTGGAGGAGTATTCTCACCTGACTGATCTACACATTACTGATCAAGCTCCATTTTCCGGACTGGAAGAAATTCCAAAGGACCAGACTATTGCAAGAGCAATTTATTTGGATGAGTCGGAAGTCAAGACTCACCTGACCACTATGGGTGGCATCCAAGGTATGCCATCCCAGTTCTTGACAAAGAAAGCCCTGTACTTTGCCAGTATAGGGAACGTGACTGCTTTTGAAAGCATCTTTTTCTTGCTCACCTACGGGTTATTTTTTTTCCCAACATCAATAAGTTTATAGATATGAACGTCATTAAGGTTTTTCTCATTGGATACCCTGTGCCAACTCTGTTCGCAGACGCGTATCATTCTGTACACTTAGGAAATTTGTACAGCGGAGGAATGATCACATGTTGTGTACCCCTGCTATATAAATGGTTTATCTCCCACTTGCCCAAGTCTGCTGCATTTTAGGATCGTAAGAGCGCCTTACATTGGTCGCAGAAGATCATGTCTCTTACCAACTCTGATATAGATTGGTGTAATAGGATTTATGATGGAATCAAAATCATTGATCGTTGTGGAAACTTCCCCAACGTACCCCTCATAGGAACCAAAGGAGGAATCAACTACCACCCGGTATTGGTTCGTCGTCAATTTGGATACCCGATGAGGCATGTCCCACGTAATGCTCATCTGGAAGGTCTTTTATTCAAAGAAGGAGAAAGTGACAGGGCACTAAAGATGGAAATAGTGCACGCTTGGAAACACGTTCATAAGAAAGGACGGGAGTCTCTAGGAAAACCGGACTATGTCTCAGTGGAGCCTTACCTCCACTGGGTACAAACTAGAGGTCTCAAGCTAAAGATGTCGTATCCTCGTCACAGAATTCTTTCGCCAAAGGAATCTGTCATGTACTTCATGACGAAAACGGAAAAGCTTCAGGTGACTTTCAACAAAGTTCAAAAGCAAAGAAGGTTAGAGGAACAAGTACCGTACTCTCAATGTAGAGTGTACCAAAATACAGTAATTGCTAAAAGATAAGGATGCTCCGATTGAGATTTTAGAGCAATATGTTGTGGATAATCAGGATGACCAAAGGAATTTGCTCGCTCCTTTCACCTGGCAAAGGAATGACAATCCGGCAACGACCCAAGAGCCCCGGTCCAAGAAAAGGAAAGTACCAGAGTCAACACCCGGTTTCTCCTCAGAGAGGACTCGGGAACCCTTAGATTAGGTTTCTGCTTCCGCACCTTGTAATGTACTGTATTTCCATTTTCGCAATCCTTTGAATTCAATAAAACGGGGTTTCCCCACTGTTTGATATTTGCAATCTAATTGTCGAAGTTTATTTTAATTAAACCAAAAATAATTAATATAATCATTGCATTCATCATTCTCACGTCACATATTCTTCTTACCTATGAATCTGACATTTGTGTCTCGGTTCAAGAGTCAAACTGTCTCATTCGTACAATACTCGGGCCAATCGTCAGAAAAAGATGGATGATCTAGAGGAAGACAACAGAGAGTTGAAAGAAGAGATCGACGCTCTGAGAGAGGATATGAGAAAGCTTCGTAACGACATGGTAGCCATGGCAGAAGTTCAACAACAAAGAATTGTGATCTCCGAGATCACTGCAATGCCCATAGTGGAAAAGTCTGATCCTAGGTATCAAATGCCGAAAGATCGTCCTTGGGGCATGCTTGTTAACTATATCCTAGAAGGATATGTTCCACCGATCGCTGAAGATCAGGGAATCACATCAGAAGCCGCTGGGCCTGAAGGTTACAAACTTCGGAAAAACGAGGATGCCAGAGGGATACTGAGGACTCCTGAAGGTTACAAACTTCGAGAAACGCCAAGATTTGCTGCCGTAGTCACGGTACAGCCCCCTGTGGTGCACACTGTCCTGGAAGGACAGATTCCGCAGATACCTGCTGGTAAAAAGGAAACTATGTTCGATAGAATGGACGAATTCCAGGAGCAGTTCCTGGAAATGCAGAAGGAACTGCAAGCCATTCACGGTCAGGATCTATTTGGAAAGGACGCCGCAGACCTTTGTGTGGTCCCCAATGAGAAAGTTCCACACAAGTTCCAATTGCCCGAATTTGAAAAGTACGAGGGTAACTCTTGCCCTCAGAGCCACCTGGTGATGTACGCTCGGCGAATGTCGGCTCAGACAGAAAATCAGGACCTACTGATTCACTACTTTCAGGATAGTTTAACCGGTGCCGCATTAAAATGGTACATGGGTTTAAACCGTGCTACAATCAGCACTTTCAGAGATCTTGGCACTGCCTTCGTCCAACAGTATAAATACAACTTGGACATGGCACCCGACAGAGATCAACTCAGATCAATGTCACAAAAGGACATGGAAACCTTTAAGGAGTACGCACAGAGATGACGTGAAATTGCCGCTCAAATTTGTCCACCTCTTGAGGAAAAAGAGATGACAGAGATCTTCTTAAAGACCTTAAGCTCATTTTACTATGAAAGAATGGTTGCCAGTGCGCCCAGTTATTTCACCGAAATGGTCGGTATGGGGGTTCGTCTTGAGGAAGCCTTCTGGGAAGGACGTTTAGTGAAAGATGCTGGATCATCTAGTAGTACAAAGCGATACGGTAGTGCTCTCCCTAAGAAAAAAAGAAAGATATTGGGAATATCTCTCTCAAAAGGCAAAGGCGACGTTATCACCCAGTAGCAGCTGTGACTCCTGCTATCAACCATGCGCCTGTTTCTATGTATCAACCTCAGGTTGCGCAGAGCCAACCAAATCAGCAAAGGACACAACAACCTCTTCAGCAGGCCCGTCCTCAATACAACAATAATCATACAACGCGGCCACCAGGGTTTGATCCTATACCTGTATCGTACGCAGAACTGTTTCCGTTATTACTAGCCAAGGGGCACATCCAGACTAAGTCCCCTCTTACAGTACCAAAAAATTTGCCTTTCTGGTTTAAGGTGGATCAGGCGCGCCCTTACCATCAAGGAGGACTAGGGCACAATATAGAGAATTGTCTCAATTTCAAATCCGACGTGCAAAATGTAACACCCCCAATCTATACCCCCAATTAATAATAAAACAACAAATCACTTAATAAAAATTTCATTAGAGTATATTTAAATTATCATGGCATAGAGTGGGAGAATCACATTATATTGAAACAAACATACAACACTTGCTCATAAAGATATGCAACAGGGGGGTAGCAATCAACAGAGGAACTCAGTTCCTTACACCCACATTTCAGATTTTAGAAAAAAAGCAGAAAATCTAAAACTGAATATCACACATATATATATATATATATATATATATCATGAAAAGTTTGTCAAACATCAAGTTATACATTCACAAGCCAAAAGATATATATATATATATATATATATATATATATATATATATATATATACATAATACACAAATATCACAAACGGCCTCTCTAACTACCCGGTGTCACATATCAGAGCCGACCGACAAAAGAATGAAGTCCTAAGCTTCACAAAATACCTCCAGCAACTCTAATCTGTAATGCCTCATAGAGCATTATAAAACAGCAGAAGGGTGAGAAAAACAATCATAATACAGTTGCATATAATTATATATTAACACAGAAATGCACATATAGATTTCTCACCACAACATACAACAGAGTCCAAATACCACACAACATCCTACATATTTCATTTATCTAACACCAATGCATATTAATCGTACACAACGCAATTACCACCAAGAATATCAATTCATCAATTCCACACACGATTAAGCCATTCACAATTCTCACACATAGTCAATCATATTTATGATTTATGCAGATGCACAGACACCGACACAACGACTCTATGCACATGTCATGCGGTACCGACTTCCAATATTTCTCATCACTAATTCACTCAGGAACTCTACTGGAATCATCGTTCGTTACTGAGGATCACTCAAGTAACACCCCGTCGGGCCTACGATGTTCCCCGTCGCTTTAGGTCCTCTTGGTATAAGGCGCACGACGTTTATGGATTGCTTTAGGTCCTCTTGGTATAAGGCGCACAATCCGATCGCTCACACCCCACATGGGCACACGATCGTCTATAACCATCACTTTCGGTCCTCTTATTTTTAAGGCTATTCATACCTCTTATTTTTAAGGCTCACGATGTTATAGCAGATTCCCTCTGGAATCAAACCGTCACTCAGGACGTCACAATAATGCATATCATGATGCTTGGCATACAATGACTCGTGACATTTAATGTGCGCACATACATGCATTCATCCACATCAACAAAATCACACTTTGCACTTATGCCCAAAACAATGCATTTAATTGCCATACGGCCACAATTCATCTCAATACCATCTAAACACATACATTTACCTCATACAACAGCACCTTGCATAATACACATCAATTACGCACGGTTATAACGACAAAAGTCGACAACCGACACTATTCCCGATTTTCGACATAATTAAATTGGCTAACAATTTCCAAATCATCATAATAAGAAAGTACAGCTCAATAGCTACACAACGATACCAAGAATGTAAAAATCGGATAAACGGAACCTAAGTTACGAAAGAAAAACGAAAACGATATTTTGAAAAGTCCCATTTTACCATTCACCTCCCCATACGTGTAGTGCCCTGAGCCATACGCGTATTGCCCAAAATCCTCGCCATGCCATACGCGTATTGCCCAAAGCCATACGCGTATAGGCAGAGACCATTTTTCCCCAAAAATCCCATTTTAATTCCAATACGCGTAGTGCATCCCATCATACGCGTATTTCCCTGAAGTGATACGCGTATCATACGTAAATAGGCAGATGGCCGAGAAAAGTGACATCTCATACGCGTATTGGGCCAAAACACGCCCACGTTACGCGTATTGCCAAGGTCCATGCGCGTATGGACATGCCCCATACGCGTATGACCTGGAAAAACCAGAAAAATTTCTGCAGAATTTTGTGTTACGGGTTTCACACCCAAACCCTCCAAATCATCATCCAAAACTCAGAAAAACATCAATTTGAAGTATAACAATACATACCCAACATGTATGAACAACCAAGAACACAATCAACATGAGTTTAAACACATTTGGATCAATTTTTACCAATTTCTAAATATTTTGATTTTTACTAAATTTATCATTTCAATCCAATATAAATCACAAACACACATACATAATCGTACACAAGTATACAATAATTGAGTTTCGCACCCTTACCCGATTAAATCGATTCTAGAAGTTGTTTTCCAAGTTTTCTCACCTTTTCTCTTCTTCTTCTCTTTTCTCTCCTTTTCCTTCTTCTCTTTTTCTTTCTCTCTATTTTTCTCTCTTTGTATTCTATTCTTACTAACTTAATTAAAAATACTATGAAATGACTAAAATACCCCCACACTCAAATATCTCGCAAATATTCCCAAAACCCGATAAAATATCACAACATTGAAAAATAACATATTTTCATATAAAAGTCGAAAATAAAATAAAATAATAATAAAATAATCAATACGACTCGATTAAATAAAAACACACAAAAACTGGGGCGTTACAACTCTCCCCCACTTAGAAATTTCCGTCCTTGAAAATATACCTGAGACGAACAACTCTGGATACGACTCCCGCATCCGACTCTCCAACTCCCAAGTCAAATTGCCCTCAGCAGCGCCTCCCCACGCCACTTTCACAAGTGCAATATCCTTGCCCCGCAATCTCTTCCCCTCGCGATCCAAAATCCTAACTGGTAATGCCTCGACCGTAAGGTTCTCCCTTACCTCAACCTCATCCATTGGAATCACATGCGACGGATCCGAAACATACTTCCGAAGCTGTGAAACATGGAACACATCGTGCAAATTCAACAGATTCGACGGCAACGCCACCCTATAAGCCACAGCACCCACTCTCGCGGATATCTGGTAAGGACCAATAAACCGAGAAGTAAGTTTCTTCGATTTCAATGCACGACCCACCCCCGTTACCGGCGTAACCCTTAGAAACACATGATCGCCCTCTTGGAACTCAAGATCTTTCTGTCTCCAGTCATGATAACTCTTTTGCCTACTCTGAGAAGCCTTCATTTTCTCTCGAATAAGCTTCACTTTCTCCGTCGTCCGTTGCACCAACTCCGGTCCAACTATCGTTCTCTCACCAGATTCGTGCAAACACAACGGTGTCCGACATCTCCGTCCATACAATGCTTCAAACGGTGCCATTCCAATTCTAGAATGAAAACTGTTATTATACGTGAACTCAATCAATGCAAGATAACTTTCCCACGCACCACCTTGTTCCAAAACACACGCTCTCAACAAATCCTCCAAAGACTGAATCGTCCTCTCCGTCTGACCATCCGTTTGTAGATGATAAGCCGAACTCAATCTCAATTTAGAACCCAATGCCTTCTGTAAACTTTCCCAGAATCTCGTGGAAAATCTAGGATCTCGATCAGAAATAATACTTAATGGAACCCCATGCAGCTTCACAATCACACTGATGTAAATCTCAGCTAACCGCTCCAAAGAAAAACTGATCTCAATCAGAATAAAATGAGCCAATTTAGTCAGCCTATCAACAATCACCCAAATAGAATTATGCCCTCGCTGAGTATTCGGTAACCCTGTTACAAAATCCATCGAAATGCTATCCCATTTCCATTCCGAAATATCCAATGGTTGCAACAAACCACTAGGCCTCAGATGTTCCACCTTCGATTTCTGGCAAGTCAATCATGCATAAACAAACTGAGCCACATCTCTTTTCAATCCAGACCACTAGAAAATCTTCTTCAAATCTTGGTACATCTTATTCGCTCCCGGATGTATACTCAAATTACTCCGGTGTCCTTCCTCCAAAATCATCTTTTTCAACTCCGCATCATCAGGAATACAAATACTACCTCGGAATCTCAAAACACCATTAATATCCAATTGAAAATCACTATTCGCATCTTTTTCTCCCACCAATATCAAATCCACCAATTTCACATCCAGCTTCTGTTTCTCACTAACCGTCATCAGAAAATCATTAGTAATCGTTAGCATACCAAGCCTAACGCTATTCGACGTCACTTCACAAACTAAACTCAAATCTCTAAACGATTCCAAAAGTTCCCACTCCTTAACCATTAAAGCGGACATATGTAACGATTTCTGACTCAACGCATCGACTAACACATTAGTTTTACCAGGATGGTAATTCAAGCCAAAGTCGTAGTCCTTCAAAAATTCCAACCATCTACGTTGCCTGATATTTAGCTCTTTCTGATCAAACAAATATTTCAAACTTTTATGATCACTAAAGACTTCAAACCTTGCACCGTAGAGATAATACCTCCAGATCTTCAACACAAAAACCACAGCCGCTAATTCAAGATCATGAGTAGGATAATTTTTCTCATGAACTCTTAATTGCCTCGAAGCATAAGCCACGACCTTACTTTCTTGCATCAGAACACCACCTAGACCAATCAAAGAAGCATCACAATAAACCACAAATGGTTCATTAGGATTCGGCAAAATCAAAATTGGAGCTGTCGTCAATCTTCGCTTTAGCTCATTAAAACTTTCTTCGCACCGAATATCCCAAATGAACGCTTGCCCTTTACAAGTCAACTGGGTCAAAGGAAGTGCTAGCTTAGAAAAACCTTCAATAAACTTTCGATAATAACCGGTCAAACCCAAAAAGCTTCAAATTTCAGTAACAGATCTCGGAGCCTCCCATTGTAGAACTGCTTCTACTTTAGATGGATCCACAACAATACCATTACCTGAAATTACGTGCCCAAGAAAACTCACTTCCGACAACCAGAATTCACACTTGGACAATTTGGCAAAAAGCTTCTTTTCCTTAAAAACCTGCAAAACAATACGCAAATGCTCCGCGTGCTCCTCCCGAGACTTAGAATAAATCAAAATGTCATCAATAAACACAACGACAAATCGATCCAGATGCTCGTGAAAAATACGATTCATGTATTCCATGAACACACCTGGTGCATTAGAAACCCCGAACGGCATCACAGAATATTCATAATGACCGTATCGTGTCCTAAAAGCCGTCTTCTGAATATCTTCCTCTTTCACCCTTATCTGATGATACCCTGACCTCAAGTCAATCTTACTAAACACACACGCACCAACCAACTGATCCATCAGATCATCAATCCTTGGAAGAGGATACTTATTCTTAATCGTCACCTTATTCAACTGGCGATAATCAACACACAGCCGCATACTTCCATCCTTCTTTTTCACCAATAAAACTGGAGCACCCCAAGGAGAAACGCTTGGTCTTACAAACCTCTTTTCCAACAATTCATTCAACTGTTTCTTTAACTCAACCAACTCAGATGCAGACATACGATAAGGTGCCATAGAAACAGGTCTAGTACCAGGAACTAGATCTATTGAAAACTCCACCTCCCTCTCTGGCGGTAAATCTGAAATATCCTCAGGAAACACTTCCGAAAATTCACACACAACAGGAAGCACATCGAGTGAAACTTGACTATCCATAGTCAAAGATGTAAACAACCCAAACAACTAAGCTTCATCCGCCAAAAGTCTCTTTAACTCTTTGGTAGATAAGAAACTCGAGTCTTCGTCTTCCTCAAGAGAAGGAAACCTTACCAGCTTATGATAACAATCAATATGGACTCGATTGAATTGCAACCAATTCATTCCCAGAACCACATCTAAACCCTCCAACGGCAAACACACTAAATCCATCTCAAAGTCTTTACCATAAATGGTCAAAGGACATCTTAGACAAACCAAAGAAGTAGTTACTGACCCCATTGTTGGAGTATCAATAACCATTTCACCACCCATCGAAGACAACACAAGGTTCAAACGCTTCGCGAACTCAGACGAAATAAACGAATGAGTCGCTCCAGTATCAATAATAGCAACTAAAGGCGTACTATTAATAAAACAAGTACCTCTGATCAGACGATCTGCACTTGAAGTCTGAGTTCCTACCAATGCAAAAACTTTCCCGCTAGCTGGAGCCTGCTTCGGTTTCGGACACTTCGTACTAATATGACCAGGTTCACCACAGTTAAAACACTTAACCACATTCTTTCTCTTGCACTCAGCGGCTACATGTCCTAAACCTCCACAATTAGAACACTTACTCACATCTTTCCTACACTCAAACTAACGATGCCCTAACTCACCACATTTAAAACATCTCGGAGAATTAGACATACCTCCTCCACCTGACCTTCTATCAAAAGTACCCCTTTGTTTACCTTTATCAGCTGGTGTCACATACGGACCACCAAGGAACTGTTGCTTCCCTTTCCTCTCGCTCACACTCTTCTAATGAGTAGGACGAGCCTTACTGTCCTCTTCATAAATCCTACAACAATCCACCAAATCAGAAAACCTCCGAATCCTTTGATATCCAATTGCCTGCTTTATCTCAGGACGGATTCCGTTCTCATACTTCACACACTTAGAAAATTCAGCAGTCGCTTCAGCATAATGAGGATAAAATTGCACAAGTTCCATAAACTTAGCAGTATAATCAACAACAGACATATTACCTTGTTTCAGTTCCAAGAACTCGATTTCCTTCTTTCCTCTTACATCTTCAGGAAAATACCTCCTCAGAAACTCCATAATAAACAAATCCCAAGTAATCTCCTCCTCGGCAGGTTCCAACACATGACGAGTACTAACCCACCAATCATCAGCTTCTTCCAATAACATGTGAGTACCCAGTCTCACCTTCTGATCTTCAGCACAATCCATCACTCAAAAAATCCTTTTAATCTCTTTCAGCCATATATGTGCACCATCAGGATCATATCTTCTTTGAAGACAGGGGGTTTGTTCTTCCTGAACTCACCATTACCTGCAGCATGAGGTGCACCCTACACAGCCCGAGCCATAACTTACATAGCAGTAGCCAAAGTAACATCATTCCTACCAGCCATATTCTGTTCATTTCCAATAACAGAAACTATGGTTAAACAAACAGCTCATCCAAACGCCAAGACCGACAAGGACTGACACAACTGACACAGACTGGCTCTGATACCACTTAATGTAACACCCCTAATCTATACCCCCAATTAATAATAAAACAACAAATCACTTAATAAAAATTTCGTCAGAGTATATTTAAATTATCATGGCATAGACTGGGAGAATCACATTATATTGAAACAAACATACAACACCTGCTCATAAAGATATGCAACAGTGGGGTAGCAATCAACAGAGGAACTCAGTTCCTTACACCCACATTTCAGATTTTAGAATAAAAGCGGAAAATCTAAAACTGAATATCACACATATATATATATATCATGAAAAGTTTGTCATACATCAAGTTATACATTCACAAGCCAAAAGATATATATATATATATACATAATACACAAATATCACAAACGACCTCCCTAACTACCCGGTGTCACATATCAGAGCCGACCGACAAAAGAATGAAGTCCTAAGCTTCACAAAATACCTCCAGCAAGTCTAATCTGCAATGCCTCATAAAGCATTATAAAACAGCAGAAGGGTGAGAAAAACAATCATAATACAGTTGCATATAATTATATATTAACACATAAATGCACATATAGATTTCTCACCACAACATACAACAGAGTCCAAATACCACACAACATCCTACATATTTCATTTATCTAACACCAGTGCATATTAATCGTACACAATGCAATTACCACCAAGAATATCAATTCATCAATGTGTCATACCCCAAATTTTGACCACTAAGATTTCCCATCATTGTGCAAATCATCACCACAATATGGAGGAACAATCATGCCTCAAGGGTTGTTGAGCATTCACTACAATCAAAATTAGGGTTTTAAGTCCTCTCAGAGCCTTAGACAAAGGATCAATCAAGGATTGACTTGATCTTCAACTTTTCTAACCTCTCAAACATCTACAAAGGATCAAAAGGACTCCCACTCCAAGGATTAAGCACAAAGCTGCTCCCTTCTAGGTGGATCAAGTCTCAAGATCGACAGTGTCACCAAATTAGGGTTTTGGTCGACCAGGGCCTCCAGATGGAAAATTTTCATCTGCGCACAAGCCAATAATACAAAACACAACCTAATATACTCCATGGAACCTCATGGACCCAACCATCAAGTCAATTTTGCCTCAGGGGATGCATTCATAAAAAATCAGGAATTAGGGTTTCTTGACCTAATTCACCCCTAAGTTGACTTTTGGGACAAATCATGAACCAAGACCTCAAGAGAGGGTTTGAGGGTCTCTAATGAACTATATTGATCCATTTGGAACAATGGATTAATCCAAGAAGTTTGAGCAACAAGTCTCAATTTCATCTGCACCACAATTAGGGTTTCGCGAGGAAAGTCAACTGTAACTTTGACTTTTGACCAGGACATGCTCCCAAACCCTAGGACATGCCTCAATATACCCTATGACACCCATGGAACATGTCCATCAAGTTTGATTTAGGTCAAGGACATGATTTCCTAAGGAATTGCACAGTTTGGAATTCATCTGATAAAAAGTCAACTGTGCACAAAAGTCAACTTTGACTTTTTGAGATTTTTCACCAAAATGGATTTTTAACCCTAAAATTATGTTAATGTATGATTTGAATCATCATTCATCAAGAAAAATCAAGAAAAGTTGGATAACTTGTAAAAGGGGTAACCATAAAAACTAAGAAAACTTTCTAAGTTAAAAGTAAAGTGGCTAGGGTACCAACTTTGGAGGATCATAACTCCTAAACTACAAAGCCATTTTTCCTCATCCAAAGATGGATTTGTAGCCCTCATTACCCTCTACAAAAACTTCAACTAGACCTAAGTCCAATTCATTAAGGATTTTGAGTTATGGAGTGATCAAAATGGCTGAAAAACGAAAATGTCACTTTTTCCAACACTTAGTGAAATTTTCACCAAGTTCAAATCTGTCTTCATTTTTTTCCAAATGTAGGGGGATTTTTCATTTGGATTCAAAAGAGATCAAAACCAAACATGTTCAAACAGTTATTTCATCATGTAAGGGCTTTCCACAATGGCCAAGAACATTGCCAAATTCCATTAGGGCTATGAGTTATGACATTGTCAAGTTGCCTTGTTGAAATCTGTCAAGGCAAGGCAGAATTTTCATTTTTGCTCGATTTTCCAAAATTGTGCAAATCCAAACACTCCTATCCACTTGGACACATCTGAGGATTGAATCTAAAGGGGACAATCACTGAGCCAAGCCTCCAAAGTCCTTGGAACAAGAAAAAGCATGTTGAACCTAGAATTGCCAAAATAGGGACAAGACTCCAAATTTGGATTGGAGCATTCAATGGAAACATCAAGGTGGCATAGACTGAGCCATTTTCATTTGAATTCAGTCAAGACTTATCCAAGACCAAGGGAACCAGCAGCCTGTGCCCTAACCTCTAGTCAATGGCTAGAGGAGACTTGAACTTCCATTGGCCAACATTGAACAAACCTACTCAGAAATTGCCATTCACTATTCCTTGCAAAACAAACTTGCTCTACTATAAATAGAGCTCCATTGTGATTAGTTTGAGTACACCAAAGCCATCAAACAGATGCTTTCCTCAAAATCTCTTCTTTCACTCCAATTTTGCCTTCTAAGGCAAGTCACTATCGGGTTTTGAGTTTGAGAGGTTTTCCAATCAAACCAATCACTCACACACCTCAAATACATCATATAGAAGTGATCCAAACACTCACATAACATCTGGAACATTGATTTCACAAAATCACTAGCCAATTGCTCAAGTTTTTGACAGTTTTGCAGTTCAGGTGCCATCCTCAATTCCAAACCATTTCAATCCATTCCAAGCACTCAGACACATCACTTGGCACCTAGGGAAGTTATCCACATCATTGGAACCAAGTTGTAACACCTCCAACACCAAACACGATCACTAGCTGCAAGTGGTAAGCATGAGCTCTTCTAACTCTATGATCCATGCATTTTTTGCTGCACAATAATTTGGCCATATATTCTTAATCATGCATGGAATGTTTCCTCTCAATAAATTACATTGTTTGAATCGTGTGTGAAATTTCTGAGCCTTCATGCAAAAATTAGGGTTCTTGAGGTTTCTCTTTGATTTCTTGTTTTATGTTTAATTTAAATAAAATTAATTGACATAGACATGATCGTAAGGTTGAGACGAGCATAATGATATGTGGATTACATGATATGATTAAGTATTCAGTGAGATTGGAGAGAAAATGCAAATCTGAGAATCTCATAACACGCGCGTGTTCTTCAGCTTGTTCATGGCGCCATTTTTCCAAATTTGAATATTTGAATTTTGTGGTTTTATTTAATTGATTCAAAAATTAATTTCTCTCTGAGTTTTAATGATTTTGAGTTGATTCTTTTTTTAATAATTCATAAAAATGTTAAAATATTTTATTTTAACAAAAAATCCCAAAAATATTATTTATTTCATATAATTGATATTTTTGCAAAGAATTAATATTTTAATTGTTTTTGACATTTTAAATATTTTTTCTACATTGATTTTGCAATTTTTAATGCCTTCTAATTATTTTGTAGGTCAATACTTAATTTTTGAAGCATTAATCCAAGATCATAATTTGTTTTCCATATGTAAAACAATTTTGATCACTTTAATTGAATTTTTATTCAATTAAAATACATTTTGAAAACAAATTAGGGTTTTGGATTAATTCAACCCTCATAAATCATTTTCAAAACACTTTGGGCCTCTAATAGAATGTAAGACCCAATCCTTTTGTTGACCAAATCATTTTTGGGCCTCAGTATATTGTATAAGTCCCGATACCGTCAAAATCAAATGGCGCGATCGTCACCTTTTCAAAACAAACATGGGCCTACCCTCGAGTAGTAAGACCCATTTCTTTTCTTAAAACTCACTTGGGCCTCTAATAGAGTGTAAGACCCAATCCCTTTTTAACCAAAACCATTTGGGCCTCACTTATTGTATAAGTCCCTTCGCGTTAAAAGAAAATCTCGGCGCGATCGCCATTTTTAAACGAAAAGTAAACGGGGCCTACCCTCGTGTTATAAGCCCCACTCTTTTTCATTAAACTTTTTGGGCCTCTTCAGAGAGTGTAAAACCCAAATCCCTTTGTACAGTAAACCATTTTTTGGCCTCAGTCACTTGTATAAGTCCCTCTGTACAAATTCAAACAGTGCGCTCACTGATAAAACCCTGGGCCTCTCCTTGAGCTGTAAGCCCCATATCTTTCTTTTTCAAAGCACTTTCTCCTTTGATTTTGAATATACAGTTGTTTTCAATCTTTCTTTGTTGAACAACTAGGCAAACAGCATGAAAGCTCTACAACCGAGTAAGTGGTTATCGCTTTCATTTACCGCTTTCATATACATATAACTGTATTGTGGGGCTGTTTCACTGTAAGTCTTCTTTCATAAACTCATATCAACCGTGTAATAATAATATACATATTTAGAGTTTCCTCGGCAACTATGTCTAGCATTAAGCCCGTTGATCACTCTCAGAAATAGTCTAAACTAGATCCCCATAGGACTACCAGACACAGTCTTCCCTCCTCTTGGGGTTAAACAATATGAAGATATGAAAGGCAGCATTCTCTGTGAACTCTTTCATAGACTGTCACTCATAGAAGTTATCAAGAAACTCTATTCCCCAGAGATGATCTTTTCTCCTTGAATGGCATCTCTTGAGTTTCTTCCAAATTCTCGGACTTTCCTGACTTGATCTATTCCTTATGAATAGCTTGCCTTGACTTTCTTGGGGTTTGGGGACCCACAGGCTTCTTAAAAGCACTTGCCAAGAAGCTCTACTCCCCAGAGATGATCTTTTCTCCGTGAATGGCATCTCTTGAGTTTCTTCCAAATTCTCGAACTTTCCTGACTTGATCTATTCCTTGGGAATAGCTTGCCTTGAATTTCTCGGGGTTTGGGGACCCATCGGCTTCTTAAAAGCAATCGGCCTCCTCTTGGGCATCGTACAAGGACCCACAGGCTTCCAAAAGCACCCTCGCCTCCTCTTGGGCTTAGTACAAGGACCCGTCAGGTTCTTAGAAGTATTCACAGCCCCATCTTGGGCTTCGTATAATGATCTCTTCCTCCGGGAATGATAGCCTCCTCTTGGGCTTCGTACAAGGACCGATCGGCTTCTTAAAAGTTTCCAGCCTCCTCTTGGGCTTCGTACAAATTGTCCTGACGACCTCCTAAAGGTATAGGAACAAAACTTAATCATCTGCATAGAACAGTCCTTTCAAAGAGTCTACTACTGTTTCTCAAAGCATAGTACAAAAGATAAAACTCTAGACACGGACAGTCTAATCTCCTTGAGTCTCAAAGACATTCTCAAGTGACCCCTTCAAGAATAGGAAGGAAACCCACAGACTCGGACAGTCTCAATACCCTTTGGATTTCCCGCTTCCTTGAAGAACAGGAATAACCCGGATCCTTGAATCAAATCCATGAGTACAGTGTTGCTCATATAAGAACTGATTTTCTCTTTCAAAATCAGTATACTGGACCTGTCACTTAACTGAAACAGTAACCACAGCCTCCTCTTGGGCTTTGTACAATGATTCTCCCCAGCGGAGTCAAACAACGTTTAGCCTATCTCTCGGGCTTTGTACGAGACACATAAGAGACTCCCTCTTTGAGTCAATCACCCATTTCGCCTCCATCTCGGGCTTTATATGAGATACAAAAAGGTTCTTATTGAGCCAAATAAACAATAGCCTCCATCTCGGGCTTCGTACGAGATACAAAAAACTCTCTTGTTGAGTCAAATAGCTTTCATCTCGGGCTTTATACGAGATACGAAAAGACTCCATCGTCGAGTCAAAACCTTTTAGCCTTTCTCTCGGGTTTTGTACGAGACACATATTAGCCTCCTTTTAGGCTTTATATAAGAAAACCACTGGTTGATCCAATCAACCTTTTAGCATCAAAGCTGTGCCTCGTTCACAGTACACAAACATCAACAACTCCTTTCCCTTCATCTAATCGCTGTAAGCGGTAAGCCTCTGGATCATCTACATCCATGCCACTGTCCCTCTTTTAGCATGAGAAATTCCTAAGGAAAGATGGCATTACTCTAAACTGAGTTAAAGTCTTCTCCTTCAGGTTAAAACCCCCTATAAAGGAAATTATGGCATTGCTAGGATCCGCGCATCCCAGTTAAAGTAATCCTCCTTTACAGCCAGTCACCCAACAGTTGTGACAAACAGACCCCCTTTAGAGATGAAAAATTCTCTCTGAAGGTCAACGCTTTCAGCTTCACATCTTGGGCTTTGAACTAGATACAAATCACCTTTCGCTTCACGTCTTGGGCTTTGAACAAGACACCAAAAACACCCATTTCCTCCCATAGACTAGGAGGAACTACAAACGCTCTGATTTCCCTATTTCGGTAAATGGGAATACGTAGGCATAAGATTGAAAGAAAAATCTTAGCGAGCACACTAAACAAAAACCCAAAGTCCCATACTCCCGTACATCCTAATCTGAAGCAGTATCCTAACAAAAAGAGAGAAACCGTATTGGAGAAAATACAAATAACCAGTACAAAGGCCCCCCCACATTGATAGCATTCGTAACCTAACAGACCGCTGTTTAAACTCAGTATGTAAAGCAGGGTTAATTGGAGACATCTATTTCCCTTCCTTCATCAGCTTTAATAGGATAAAAAATGAATCGACCTGTAGTAAACTCAACCGCAGAGAGCGACAGCGCTTAAGAACCGCGTCCAAAATCGCTCGCTACAGAAAAATGGCGCCCACCGTGGGGCCATGTTCGTCTCTGTTTTTCTTCTTCCTTTTTTTCTTCACTTGGGTGAATACCACAGATTGGGGCTTCCACCGGGGAACCCATTTCTGTCAGGAACTTAGGATTCATAGCTTTAAAGGTCTAGGATGTTTAGGACAAATATATATACTGCTTTTCCTAATTGCTATACATGTTTATTTTTCTGCTAATGGGAATGCGTGTGATGCCGCATGTGGAAAGATTGAGTATACACTTAAGATAAGTGATGGCGACGAGGTCGACCATCAACCTCAGTGGAGGCTGACCAATGCAACCCATTCTCTCACCTAGACAATGGGCCGATTGTTAAGTCTGAGAAGCTGAGGAGCCAAACCCTTTCGTAGTGCGGAAACTATCGGGAATAGTTGTTACGTGATACTACCCTTATTTGAGGCTGGTGATCTATTCTCGGTGAATGGCACTTACTCTAAGATTGCTCTACAACTCACTGGCGATCCGCTTGTTGTTTTACTTTCCTGGGAGGAGCGGATGATAATGAGTACAGGTACAAAAATCACCCTAGTATAGACCTTTGGGGATGGGTAGAGCCTTGACTTCATGACAACGACCCTTTGACCCCATGTTTTTTCTATGTTTTTGTGTGCTGCATTCATGCATTCATTTAAAAAACATTAAAACATTCAAAAAAATTTCTCTTCTAGTCTCTCTGTTTTTCAAATTAAACTAAGACTGTGATTGCAAATATCAGAGAAAGGGATTGCGCTAACGGATTTCGGTAGAAGGAGAACCCATAGGTATACCTTCAAGGTTCCAAAGCTAGAGGATTTGAGAAGGTTAGTAAGGATTATCACTAACCCTGAGGCTTTCAGAGCCAAGCACGGAGGTTTGCTACCACTATTAAGAGTCCATGTGATTGAGGGAATCATGGATGCGCTCGTTTAGTTCTACGATCCGGTCTATCATTGTTTCACATTCCCGGATTACCAGCTCGCACCAACGCTGGAGGAGTATTCTCACCTGATTGATCTACACATTATAGATCGAGCTCCATTTTCTGGACTGGAAGAAATTCCAAAGAATCAGACCATAGCAAGAGAAATTCATTTGGACGAGTCTGAGGTCAGGACTCACATAACCACTAAAGGTGGCATCCAAGGTTTGCCAGCCCAAGTTCTTGACAAAGAAAGCCCTGTATTTTGCCAGTATAGGAAACGTGACTGCTTTTGAAAGCATCTTTGTCTTGCTCACCTACGGGTTATTTTTGTTTCCCAACATCAATAACTTTGTAGATATCAACGTCGTTAAGGTTTTTCTCATTGGAAATCCTGTGCCAACTTTGCTCGCAGATGTGTATCATTCTGTACACTTGGGAAATTTGTACAGCAGAGGGGAGATCACATGCTGTGTACCTTTGCTTTACAAATGGTTTATCTCCCACTTGTCTAAGTCTGCTGCTTTTTGGAATTGCAAGAGTGCCTTACGTTGGTCGCAAAAGATCATGTCTCTTACCAACTCTGACATAGATTGGTGTAATAGGATCTATGATGGAATTAGAATCATTGATCGTTGTGGAAACTTCCCCAATGTACCCCTTATCGGAACTAAGGGAGGAATCAACTATCATCCGGTGTTGGTTCGCCGTCAGTTTGGATACCCGATGAGACACGTCCCACGAGGTGTTCATCTTGAAGGTCTTTTCTTCAAAGAAGGAGAAAGTGACAGAGTACTAAAGATGGAAATAGTGCACGCTTGGAAACATGTTCTTAAGAAAGGACGAGAGTCTCTGGGAAAACCAGACTGTGTCTCGGTGGAGCCTTATCTCCATTGGGTACAAACTAGAGCTTTCAAGCTAAAAATGCCTTATCCTCGTTACGGAATTCTTCCGCCAAAGGAATCTGTCATGTACTTCATGACTGAAACTGAACAGCTTCAGGTTACTCTCAACAAAGTTCAAAAGGAGACAAGGTCTTGGAAGAACAAGTACCGCACCCTCGACATAGAGTGCATCAAAATACAACAACTACTGAAAGAGAAAGATGCTCTAATTGAAATTTTGGAGCAACATGCTGTAGAGAATCAAGATGACCAAAGGAATTTGCTCGCTCCTTTCACTTGGCAAAGGAATGACAACCCGACAACGGCCCAAGAGCCCCGGTCAAAGAAAAGGAAAGTACCAGAATCAGCACCCGATTTCTCTTCAGAGAGGACTCGGGACCCATTAGCTTAGGTTTCTGTTTTTGCACCTTGTAATCTACTGTATTTCCATTTCTGTAATCCTTTGAAATTCAATAAAAAGGGGGTTTCCCCACTGTTTGATATTTGCAATCTAATTGTCGAAGTTTATTTTGATTAAACCAAAAAACAATTAATATAATCATTACATTCATCATTCTCACATCACTATTCTTCTTACCTACGAATCTCACGTTTGTGTCTCGATTCTAGAGTCAAACTGTCTCATTCGTATAATACTCGGGCCAATCGTCAGAAAAGGATGGATGATCTTGAGGAAGAAAACAGAGAGCTGAAGGAAGAGATCGACGCTCTGAGAGAGGATATGAGAAAGCTTCGTAACGACATACAAGCCATGGAAGAAGCTCAGCTACAACGAACTGTGATCTCAGAGATCACCTCAACGCCCATCGTGGAGAAGTATGATCCAAGGTATCAAACGTCGAAAGATCGTCCTTGGGGCATGCCTGTTAACTATATCCCAAAAGGATATGTTCCGCCGATCTCTGAAGATCAGGGAATCACAACAGAAGCCGCTGGGCCTGAAGGTTACAAACTTTGGGAAAGGGAAGATGCCAGGGGCATACTGAAGACTCCTGAAGGTTACAAACTTCGGGAAACGCCAAGATTTACTGTCGTAGTCACGGTACCACCCCCTGTGGTGCACACTGTCCCGGAAGGACAGATTCCACCAATACCTGCTGGTAAAAAGGAAACTATGTTTGATAGAATGGATGAATTCCAGGAGCAGTTCTTGGAAATGCAGAAAGAGCTGCAAGCCATCTGCGGTCAGGATCTATTTGGAAAGGACGCCGCAGACCTCTGCTTGGTCCCCAATGTGAAAGTCCCGCACAAATTCCAAGTGCCCGACTTTGAAAAGTACAAGGGTAACTCTTGCCCTCAAAGCCATCTGGTGATGTACGCTCGGCGGATGTCAGCTCAGACGGAGAATCAGGACCTACTGATTCACTACTTCCAGGATAGTTTAACCGGTGCTGCATTAAAATGGTACATGGGTTTAAACGGTACTACGATCAGTACATTCAGAGATCTTGGTACTGCCTTCGTCCAACAATACAAATATAATTTGGACATGGCCCCCGAAAGAGATCAACTCAAATCGATGTCACAAAAGGACAAGGAAACCTTTAAGGAGTATGCTCAAAGGTGGCGTGAAATTGGCGCTCAAATTTGTCCACCTCTAGAGGAAAAAGAGATGACAAAGATCTTCTTAAAATCCTTAAGCTCATTTTACTATGACCGAATGGTTGCCAGTGCGCCCAGTGATTTCACCGAGATGGTGGGCATGGGTGTACGTCTTGAGGAAGCCCTCCGAGAAGGACGTTTGGTAAAAGACACTGGATCGACGAGCGGTACTAAAAAATACGGTAGCGCTCTCCCTAAGAAAAAAGAGCAAGATATTGGGAATATCTCTTTCAGAAAGCAAAGGCGACGTTATCAACCGGTAGCAGCTGTGACTCCTGCTATCAGCCCTGCGCCTATTTCTACGTATCAACCTCATGTTGCGCAGAGCCAACCTGATCAGTAAAGGACACAACAGCCTCTTCAGCAGGCTCGTCCTCCATATAACAACAACCGTATAATACGGCCACCAGGATTTGATCCTATACCCGTGACGTACGCAGAGTTGTTTCCATTACTGCTAGCCAAGGGGCACATTTAGACTAAGTCCCCTCTTACAGTACCGAAAAATCGACGTTTTTGGTTTAAGGTGGATCAAGCTTGCCCTTATCATCAAGGAGGTTCAGGGCATAACATTGAGACTTGTCTCAATTTCAAGTCTGATGTGCAAAAGCTTGTTAGGAGTGGGGTCTTATCTTTCAAAGATACGAATCCCAATGTTCTCACAAACCCGCTGCCTCAACATGAGAAAGCTGCAGTCAATCTGATTGAGGAAAAGACTAATAATGCCTATCAAATTCACGATGTACTCTTGTTAAAGACCAATCTGGTCAAGATGCATTGTAGACAGAGTGAATATGGCCATGTGCCACCTCATAACTATCACCAGTGTGATATCTGCTCTAAAGACAACCAGGGATGTTCTGTAGTGCAAGCAGCTCTACAGGAACAAATAGATCTCGGATGAATCCAAGAGCACCGAGTTCGTAGAGTTAACATGGTCTACATGAATTCTAACATCATTCAGAACCACGACATCCGTACGATGAATGTCAACTTGGTGGCGATGCACTCAAGGCAAAGCCAGTATCATAATCTGCCGCAGCACGATTACAGTTCCTGTCTGACATGTTTGGTAAATAAATAGGGTTGCTCTTTTGTACAAGAGGCCCTCCAGCGTCAGATGGATCTTGGATGGATCCAAGACTACCATGATAGGAACCCTTATCAGATCAACATGGTTCAGATCTTTGATATTCGCGTGATGAATACCAACCTGGTAGAATTACATGTTGAATAGGTCCGACTCGGATTCCTGATATCACACGACTATCAAAGCTGTAAAGCGGGTTGCGAAAACAATCGAGGTTGTACCCTTGTCCAGGAAGCACTCCAGCACTTGTTAAATCATTGGTGGATGCCAATCTACATGGATGAAGATACTTAGCAAATTAGTATCAATAACAGGAATCCTACTCGGCATCAGAGTCAGGATGTCCGACTCGTGGAAGCTAACCAAGGGTGCTACCTTGTGCGAGCAGCTTTTCAGGGTCAGGTGGATCGTGGAGAGATTCGTCCATATCCGGGTTCTGGACCCATCGAATGGACGTCGAACTACCTTGCCGAGAAAATTGAGGATGTTGTCACCATCTCTGGTCATCACAGGACCGGGGATGTTTTTGCCATTATCCCTCTACTTGACAAATCTAAAGTTCCCAACCAGGAACGGATCGAGATTACTTACGATGGTAGGAAAAATAAGAATGTTCCCATAGTCATCTATCTGCCGGGACCACTACCGTATGAATCAACTAAGGCTATCCCTTACAAATACGGTGCAACAACCATTGAAAATGGAAAAGAAATTCCATTACCATCCGTTGTGAATATTACAGACATCAGTCGAGTAACACGGAGTGGTAGAATCTTCAATCGAGGGGTTGGGGAACATAACAAAGAAAAGGAACTTCAGACGGAAGCTCCCGATCCACCAGTCGGTCAATCCAGTAATCCCGACCTTTCGAAAAACAACAATGAGATGCTGAAGCTCATCCAAAGGAGTGAATACAACATTGTTGATCAACTGTTACAAACTCCTTCAAAGATCTCTGTGTTATCACTGTTACTCAGTTCAGAAGCGCATAGGGAGGCTCTACAGAAAGTCTTGGAGCAAGCCTTTGTGGAACAGGATGTAACAATCAGACAGTTCGATAGTATTGTCTCTAACATCACTTCCTGCAATAATTTGGGATTTAGTGATGAGGAATTACCTGAAGAGGGTCGTCGTCATAACATGGAGCTCAATATCACAGTTAACTACCAGGACGATGCTTTAGCCAGCATACTGGTAGACACAGGGTCAGCCCTGAATGTTATGCCGAAGTCCACTTTGATGCAATTATCATTCAAGGGCCCTCCGATGAGAATCAATGAGGTTGTCGTCAAAGCATTCAACGGATCCAGAAAAACGGTTATCGGCGAAGTTGATCTTCCCATAACTATTGGTCCTCACACTTTCCAAGTCACTTTCCAGGTCATGGACATCGGGGCAACATACAGTTGTTTATTAGGAAGACCTTGGATACATCAGGCTGGAGCGGTTACCTCGACCCTCCACCAAAAGCTAAAGTTCGTCAAGAACGATCAACTTGTCACAGTTTGTGGGGAACAAGCCTTGCTTGTGAGTAACTTGTCATCATCTACTTGTATAGAACCCGAGGAGGTTATTGGAACTCAGTTCCAAGCACTATCGGTAAGCAAGGACAATCAGTACAAAGAAGGAACTTCCATTTCTTCATACAACGATGCTATCAAAGAGGTCGAGAGTACCAATACAACTAGATGGGGACAGCTTGTCATTCCTACTAGCAATACAACAAAGAAGGGTCTTGGTTTTTCTGCAACCTGTACCCGGACAGCTGCCAACAATGAACGTCTTCATCCCCTTCAAAACTTCTTCCACAGTGGAGGTTTCCTTCACCCAGTATCTCAAGCAGTACATGCTATCAATGAGGAAGATCCCTCTGATACAGATGAAGAATGGAAGTCCTACCTTAACGAGGACGGTTATATGTCTCAGGAAGAGGTGCCTATACCATTTTTCTATCTCGCACAGAGTCCGAGATTTATACCAAGGTCAGACGTCGAAACGATATATGGAGGTTGTGATCTGGAAGGATGTCGTGCTCCGTCAAATTCATTAGAGGAGGACACTCTGATGAAAGAAAACTTTGACCACAACTACTATGGCCCAATGGATGGTCTGCCAATGTGGCAACCTTACCCAGGAAACTTGGGGACGGAAAGTCAGCCGAACAATGAAAATCAACTGACTGTCATTGAACAGAATACCTGTGTCCCCACCATGTCATGGGATCAACACTCAGGTCATCCTGAAACTACTCAACATGAAGATGAATTCGCAATGTTTGCAGGACTTGAATTCATCAACTTTGCTTTTCCCGAGGTCAACGTCATCGAGAGGGATGACTCCTCCAGTTCCAAAGAAGTTTGGGACACTCTTGGAGAACCAAGTGGAAAATACGACTATATGGTCAAGTACACCGCTCCCGAAAGCTCTCGTATCAGGCTCGAAGATATCCAGCCAACTGGATGGGGAGATACAGCTGAGAGCACAAATGCTATGCAAAATCCAACAGAGGAATTCTCCTACGACAACTCTGCCTGGGAGACAGATTCCAATGATCCTACTCCACCAGAAATCAGCGTTATTTCTGAAGACAAATCAAGGAAGGTGCCAGACTTTGTGATTCACCGAGGAGTTCGCCGCCAATGGGTTGCTGTCGATGTTCTGAAGGCTGTTCACCAGTCAAAGTAATTATCGTCTTTTAACCTTTCACCCTACCCAGGTGAAATGGATGTTTTGATAGGGCTCGCTTTCTGTAAATTTCCCTCTTCGCTTAGCCTAAAGCGACAGAGTTTTGTTTTATAGGGCTGTAGTTTCAAGAATCGACTTGTTCATTAATAAAATAACGTCGCTCTGTAATTTCCGCATTAATTGTTGTTTTCTCTTTTTGCTTTCTCAGAAAATGGTAATCCTAAAAAACAATTAACATAAAAACAAGCAGTAAAATAAAACACTGCACACACTTGCATTTTTCTCTATCTCTTCTAAACACGAATCATCACATCATGCAGATTGCTTGTTTTAAACCCCGTTGAAACATACGATCCGATGCCTTCTCCCAACTTTGAGTTCCCTGTATTCGAGGCTGAAGAAGAAAATGACGACAAAATTCCAGAAGAGATCTCCCGACTACTCAGACAAGAGGAAAGGTCCATTGAACCTCACAAAGAACAGTTGGAAACGGTAAACTTGGGTTCAGAGCAAGAGAGAAAAGAAATCAGGATTGGGGCACTGCTCGGTCCAAATGCCAGAGAGAGTTTGATAAAGCTTCTCAAAGAATTCCCAGATGTGTTCGCTTGGTCCTATCAGGACATGCCAGGGTTGGATACCAGCATCGTGGAACATCACTTACCGTTGAGATTGGAATGTCCGCCAGTAAAACAGAGGTTGAGACGGACTCACCCGGACATGACCATCAAAATCAAAGAGGAGGTACAGAAACAGATTGACGCAGGTTTCCTCGCCACATCAGAATATCCTCAATGGTTAGCCAACATCGTACCCGTTCCCAAAAAGGACGGAAAGGTCAGAATGTGTGTTGATTACAGAGATCTGAATAAGGCTAGTCCAAAGGATGACTTTCCTTTACCACACATTGACATGCTGGTAAACAGTACAACAAAGATCAAAGTATTCTCCTTCATGGATGGATTCTCGGGCTATAACCAGATAAAAATGGCGCCGAAAGACACGGAGAAAACTTCGTTCATCACCCCATGGGGTACTTTTTGTTACAAGGTAATGTCGTTCGGTTTGAAGAATGTCGGGGCTACCTATCAAAGGGCCATGACTACTCTGTTTCATGACATGATACACAAAGAAATCGAGGCATATGTCGATGATATGATTGCAAAATCAAAAACAGAGAGTGAGCACGTTGAACGTTTGTCCAAATTGTTCGAACATCTAAGAAAATTCAAGCTCCGCTTGAATCCTAACAAGTGCACCTTCGGTGTCCGTTCAGGGAAACTACTAGGGTTCATCGTCAGCCAGAAAGGGATTGAGGTTGATCCTGACAAGGTCAAGGCCATTCGAGAATTGCCTTCTCCGAAAATTGAAAAACAAGTCAGGGGACTCCTGGGACGTTTGAACTACATCTCCAGATTCATATTCCTTATGACTGCCACTTGTGCATCGATCTTCAAGTTACTAAAAAAGAACCAGGATTGCTTTTGGACAGAAGACTGCCAAACTGCCTTCGACAGTATTAAGGAATATCTGTTGAATCCTCCGATTCTATCACCTCTAGTGGAAGGAAGACCACTGATCATCTACCTTACAGTTCTAGAGGACTCAATGGGATGTGTACTTGGCCAACAAGACGAAACTAAACGGAAAGAGTCTGCCATTTACTATTTGAGCAAGAAATTCACCGACTGCGAACCTCGGTACACGATGCTTGAGAAAACTTGTTGCACTTTGGCTTGGGCAGCCAAACGTCTTCGCCAATATATGATTCATCATACTACTCGATTAATCTCAGAAATGGATCCAATCAAGTATGTCTTCGAAAAACCTGCTCTTACGGGAAGGATTGCCCGTTGGCAGATGTTGTTATCAGAATATGACATAGAGTACCATGCTCAGAAAGCCGTTAAAGGGAGTATTTTAGCCGATCATTTGGTTCATCAACCGATTGACGATCAAGAATCAATCGGGTTTGACTTCCCAGGCGAAGATGTCATGTATCTAAAGATGAAAGATTGCGATGAACCGCTACCCAGTGAAGGGCCGGAACCAGGTTCCCAATGGGGACTTATCTTTGACGGAGCAATCAATCATTACGGAAACGGAATTGGGGCAATCATTGTTACCCCTCAGGGTACCCACATTCCTTTCACTGCTCGACTTACATTCAAATGTACAAACAACGAGGCCGAATACAAAGCTTGTATCATGGGTCTCGAAGAAGCGATTGATTTAAGGATCAAAAACTTGGACGTATACGGCGACTTAGCCTTGGTTATCAATCAGATAAAAGGAGATTGGAACACATACCAATCAGGATTGATTCCTTACAAAGACTACGCAAGAAGGTTGCTACCTTTCTTCAACAGAGTCGAGTTTCATCACATCCCTCGTGAGGAGAATCACATGACTGATGCATTAGCCACTATCTCTTCCATGATTAGTGTAGGTCAATGGAACGACATACCTAAGATCGACATAATACGCCTTGAAAGGCCCACTTACATCTTCACGATTGAAGCAATCATAGACGACAAACTTTGGTATCACGATATCAAATGCTTCCTTCAGAAACAAGAGTACCCACTTGGGGCATCCAGGAAAGACAGAAAAACCCTCAGAAGATTGGCTGGAAAATTCTTCCTAAGCGGTGATACACTCTATAAGAGAAATTTTGACATGGTTTTGCTCCGATGCGTCGACAGACCAGAAGCAGACATGCTTATGAAAGAAATTCATGAAGGATCCTTTGGCACTCATGCCAATGGACACGCAATGGCGAGAAAAATATTAAAAGCAGGGTACTACTGGTTGACCATGGAATCCGACTGCTACAAGTACATGAGGAGGTGTCACAAGTGTCAAATATACTCTGACAAAATTCATGTACCGCCATCACATCTCAAAGTTCTTTCTTCCCCGTGGCCTTTTTCCATATGGGGAATCGACATGATTGGCTTGATCGAACCTAAGGCTTCAAACGGACATCGGTTCATCCTGGTCACCATTGACTATTTCACCAAGTGGGTCGAAGCAGCGTCGTATGCTAATGTAACCCGACAAGTGGTGGTCCGATTTATCAAAAACAATATCATCTGACATTATGGTGTTCCGAGACAGATCATTACTGATAATGGATCTAACTTGAACAATAAGATGATGAAAAAGTTGTGTGTAGAGTTCAAGATCGAACATCATAACTCATCTCCCTACCGACCAAAGATGAACGGAGCGGTAGAAGCTTCTAACAAGAACATCAAGAAGATCGTTCAAAAGATGGTTGTAACCTACAAAGACAGGCACGAGATACTACCCTTTGCTCTTCACGGTTATCGCACATCTGTCCGCACTTCAACAGGGGCTACCCCTTTCTCTCTAGTGTATGGCATGGAAGCAGTGCTCCCCATAGAAGTAGAGATCCCATCAATCCGAGTATTGATGGAAGCTAAGCTTACAGAAGCTGAATGGTGTCAAAGCCGACACGACGAACTGAATCTGATCGAAGAAAAGAGAATCACGGCATTATGCCATGGTCAGCTGTATCAACAGAGAATGAAGAAGGCGTTCGACAAAAAGGTCCGACCTCGTGTCTTCAGAAAAGGAGACCTCGTACTCAAGAAGATACAATCATTTCTCACTGATTCTCGGGGTAAATGGACCCCAAATTATGATGGCCCCTATGTGGTCACGAAAGCTTTCTCATGCGGCACCTTGAGACTTGCAACCATGGACGGAGAGGAATTTGCCTACCCCACGAATGTTGATGTAGTCAAGAAATACTTCACCTAAACTAAAAAAAAAAAACGTCTCGGTGGATTGAAAACCCAAAAGGGCGGTCCAGACAAAAGTTAGAGACATGAAAAAAAAATCATCCCGATGGATTGGAAATCTCATAGTACCATCCAGGCAAAAATTAGGGATAATGGCAAGTAACTATATTCAACAGAGGCAAGTCCCTCAGCAGCAGCAGTTACACCATCCATTGGAGGAAAATCCTAGTCAAGGTCATCTTCGACAGAAGCTCAGGATGCCCCGAATTCAAAGTTGGTAGAAGGATAGTGGTTGTTATATGTCAACGTAGCCCTTTTCCCTGTAAATTACCATTTTTTATCTTTGTATATACTCTTTGGAATCACGCGTTTGGGTGATCTCCATCTTATCAATAAAATTTGAGCCTTTGTGCTTTTGTTTGTAATTCTTATTTGTTTTAGCTTTACAGAACGACGTTGTTAACATGATTAACGATTCTTGAAATAAAACAAAAATGAATTTACTTGTTAAAACTTTTTCTGCTTTTAAAATAAAGTCGGCAATTTCTTTTGACTGTTGAACATCAAAGGAACATCAACCGCTTCTCCAGAAGTAATCGAACTTCAAAGTGCAGAATCAAAGTACTCCCTCTACGCCAGTACGCCTGAAGGAAGGAATCAATTATGTCAGAGACCTAGTTTTGTCTGACATGCCACGGTAGAGTTCTTAACTCCTAAGCCCGACCAACGGTAGCTCCCAACAGGGACTATCTCTCCTAAGCAAGGTGGAATTGCTATCTTGAACCAGCGATATTTCTACACGCCCCGCGATGGCCGAGTATCTAGTCATGTTCACCCGTCAGTTTGTATGTCGCGTCAGTTTTGTCAGCATAAACATACATACATCATGCATTATTGATTTGCATTCACATGTCATATTGCATTATCATCACTCTAGTCGGTCTTGTCCCTTAGTGATAGGAGTTCTCTCAATCGAGTTCTCAGTTCTTTCCTCGTAAGGAAATACTGTGTCTAAACAATCTTTTCTCCAGTTTATTTCTGGATTGAAATTGGTCCTCGACCACTTTGATAACTTGAACCTCTGAAAAACCAGAGGAACCTTCAGTCAGCATCACTCTTCGCCATTGAAGATGATATCCTTGCTTTCCCGGATTAAGGAAAATCCACAGGGAAAGCCTCGTAATCAGAGATTCGGCAGCACGCCAGTTTTGCTCCGAAAAGATCGCCGATGAAAAGGTCATCGGCACCTCAAAATTGGAGCCTATCATGTGGCATTTCTTCCGGAAGATCCCGAGAAAAGTATGATGTAAGATCCCTGATGACAGCTGTAACACCCCTTTTCTATACCCCCAAATAATCACATAATCATTTAGGCACATATTAAAAATTTCGTCAGAGTATAATTATAAACATGGTATAAAAGAGGTATATCACATTATACATTAAATTAAAACATTCAACACCTGCTCAACAATTGATATGCAACAGTGGGGTAACTTTGCAACACAGGAACTTAGTCCTTACCCCCACATCTCAATATTTAGAATAAAAGCGGAAAATCTAAACATTGAATAACAACTAACATATATACATATACATATATACATCATCAAGTATTATCCACCAACATAATTCATGTTTACTTAAACATTCATCAACAAGATACATGTACAAATGTATCACAAAAGAATCATAGCCTCCTAGCTACCCGGTGGTACATATCAGAGCCGACCGACCAAAAGAATGAAGACACGCTTCACAAAAAGACCACCCGCATACCTACTCTGCAATGCCTCATAGAGCATCATAAAACAGCAGAAGGGTGAGAAATATTATCATAATAACAATGCATATAATTATATATCTTAGCATAAAAATACACATATTCCACATTCTCACCACAATTCATCACAACTCACTCATATACATCACAATGTATATATATATATAACCCAAGCATATACATCATGCATACTTTCACAATTCTTATCATTCCTCATAAACATACACATTTATGTTCATTCATCAATGCAGCATTATAAAGATGATAAATGCAAATCATAGAGTCCAACTCACGACTCTATGCAAATGCAATGCGGTACCGACTCAATCATCTCAAGTTCACTCAGGAACTCTGCTGGAATCATCGCTCGTTACATCACTGTAACTCCCCGTCAGGCATACGATGTTCCCCATCGCTCACACCTCTTATTTTTAAGGCACACGATCCGATCTGATCGCTCACACCTCTTATTTTTAAGGCACACGATGTTTATGGACCGCTCACACCTCTTTGTATAAGGTACACGACCCGATCGCTCACACCTCTTTGTATAAGGCACACGACCGGCTATAACCATCGCTCACACCTCTTTGCATAAGGCACACGATGTTATAACGGATTCTCATTCGAATCCCTCAACACAAGAATGCACATCATTATGCTTCACATGGAAATGACTCAAGACATTCTTGAAATGCATACATATTCACAATATAATCATGCATTCATCTCATTCAATCACATACTATTTATATACATTCACATCAATGCACTATTGTATGATTCACATCCAAACACACATTCGAAACGGTAAAAGTCGCTAAATGCCACTATTCCCGACTTTCTCGACTTATTTAATCGGCTAACGATTTCCAAATCATCATAATCATATAGTACAGTTCAACAGCTTTCCAACGATACCAAGAATGTAAAAATCGGATACTCGGAACAAAAGTTACGGACGGAAACGAAAACACATTTTGAAAAATCCCATTTTTACAACTCCTCTGGCCATACGCGTACGGGCACATGTCATACGCGTACGGGCAGAGACCCATTTTTCCCAAATTCCACGTTGAAATGCCCATACGCGTAATGACCTGATCCATACGCGTACGGCCTAAAATGCTACGCGTATCATACGCAAATGGACAGATGGCCGAGTGAAAAGGAAAACCATACGCGTATTGGCCCATTGGTCGCCCCCATTACGCGTATTGCCAAGGTTCATACGCGTATGAACATGCCCCATACGCGTATGACCTGGAAAAACCAGAAAAATTTTCTGCATAATTTTTTCTTACGGGTTCCAATCCAAAACACCCCAAATCTCTCCTACACACCAGAAAATTGCCAATATAATGTCCAATAACAAGTATCTATCATATACCAACAATTATGGACACTAACAACATGATTTCAACCACATTTAATCAATTCCCAAGCAATTTTTGCAAAATATGGGTTTATACAAAAACTCATAAAAATCCACAACAACAACAACACAATCATACATAATGATACACATTGATAAGATAATAAGATTTCACACCCTTACCCGAATTTCAAGCTTACTAGATGATTGTTCTTGATGATTTCCTAATTTTCCCAAGTTTTCTTCTCCTTTCTCTTCTTCCTCTTTCTTTCTCTCCTTTTTCTCTCTATTTCTCTTTTCTTTCTCTTTCTCCCCAATTTCTTTTTCTCATTTCCTTTTTCTTTCTTTTCTATTTCTGTTCTATTTCTTTTTTTTCTTATTTTCTACTCAAAATTCAATTAATTCATTTTCTCACACAATTCTACACTTAATCACTTTTCTAACAATTTTACTAAATTTCTAACTTACCAATAATTGAGAAATGTCTCAAATACCCTCCATTCTAATTTCCCCGAAAACTCTCAAAACGGTAAAATATCATAACATGTCACATAGCATATTAACACGCCAATTTCACAAATAAAATAATTTATCACTCAATTTAAATAAAAGACTCAACAAAATGGGAATAATTGGAATCAGGGCGTTACAACAGCAGTCTCCCAAGAGACCTGCTTTCCCCCCAGTAGAAACAAATGGCATCTCCAAAGAGAAGTTTGTACACCTCTACAACTCAGACGACTGGGTTCCCCAGCAAGTCTAACATCAGATCTTTTTCCGTCAAATGGCATCTCCCCAGGAAAATTCGGTGAGAAGTTTGAGGAAAACCGCTACGCATAGCGTCCTTTGTCAATAAAGTTTATTGACAAAAGAAACTGAGACCAGTTCCTTGGTAGGAAACCAGGATCGAGGGGAAGTTTATTTCAGAAACTAAGACCAGTTCCTTGGTAGGAAACCAGGATCGAGGGGAAGTTTAAATCAGAAACTAAGACCAGTTCCTTGGTTGGAAACCAGGATCGAGGGGAAGTTTACATGAAGAACTAAGACCAGTTCCTGGGTAGGAAACCAGGATCGAGGGGAAGTTTGTTTCTGCAACTGAGACCAGTTCTTTGGCTGAAAACCAGGATCGAGGGGAAGTTTTACCTTTTCTAAGCATCATTGCTTAGCAAAAGAAGATGAATGTGTGCGCTACCATTAATAACCACCATCAAAATTTTGGGTATACTGATATTTAATCCTCTTGTACCCCGAATGCCCGAATACCTTCGTCTTTCACACCTTCGGGTCCAAGAAGATTAAATAGGGGCATCTGTCATACCCCAAATTTTGACCACTAAGATTTCCCATCATTGTGCAAATCATCACCACAATATGGAGGAACCATCATGCCTCAAGGGTTGTTGAGCATTCACTACATTCAAAATTAGGGTTTTAAGTCCTCTCAGAGCCTTAGACAAAGGATCAATCAAGGATTTACTTGATCTTCAACTTGTCTAACCTCTCAAACATCTACAAAGGATCAAAAGGACTCCCACTCCAAGGATTAAGCACAAAGCTGCTCCCTTCTAGGTGGATCAAGTCTCAAGATCGACAGTGTCACCAAATTAGGGTTTTGGTCGACCAGGGCCTCCAGATGGAAATTTTTCATATGGGCACAAGCCAATAATCCAAAACACAACCTAATATACTCCATGGAACCTCATGGACCCAACCATCAAGTCAATTTTGCCTCAGGTGATGCATTCATCAAAAATCAGGAATTAGGGTTTCTTGACCTAATTCACCCCTAAGTTGACTTTTGGGACAAATCATGAACTAAGACCTCAAGAGAGGGTTTGAGGGTCTCTAATGAACTATATTGATCCATTTGGAACAATGGATTAATCCAAGAAGTTTGAGCAACAAGTCTCAATTTCATCTGCACCACAATTAGGGTTTCGCGAGGAAAGTCAACTGTAACTTTGACTTTTGACCAGGACATGCTCCCAAACCCTAGGACATGCCTCAATATACCCTATGACACCTATGGAACATGTCCATCAAGTTTGATTTAGGTCAAGGACATGATTTCCTAAGGAATTGCACAGTTTAGAATTCATCTGATAAAAAGTCAACTGTGCACAAAAGTCAACTTTGACTTTTTGAGATTTTTCACCAAAATGGATTTTTAACCCTAAAATGATGTTAATGTATGATTTGAATCATCATTCATCAAGAAAAATCAAGAAAAGTTGAATAACTTGTAAAAGGGGTAACCATAAAAACTTAGAAAATTTTCTAAGTTAAAAATAAAGTGGCTAGGGTACCAACTTTGGAGGATCATAACTCCTAAACCACAAAGCCATTTTTCCTTATCCAAAGATGGATTTGTAGCCTTCATTACCCTCTTCAAAAACTTCAACTTGACCTAAGTCCAATTCATTAAGGATTTTGAGTTATGGAGTGATCAAAATGGCTGAAAAATGAAAATGTCACTTTTTCCAACACTTAGTGAAATTTTCACTAAGTCCAAATCTGTCTTCATTTTTTTCCAAATGTAGGGGGATTTTTCATTTGGATTCAAAAGAGATCAAAACCAAACATGTTCAAATAGTTATTGTATCATGTAAGGGCTTTCCAAAATGGCCAAGAACATTGCCAAATTCCATTTGGGCTATGAGTTATGACATTGTCAAGTTGCCTTGTTGAAATCTGTCAAGGCAAGGCAGAATTTGTATTTTTGCTCAATTTGCCAAAATTGTGCAAATCCAAACACTCCTATCCACTTGGACACATCTGAGGATTGAATCTAAAGGGGACAATCACCGAGCCAAGCCTCCAAAGTCCTTGGAACAAGAAAAAGCATGTTGAACCTAGAATTGCCAAAATAGGGACAAGACTCCAAATTTGGATTGGAGCATTCAATGGAAGCATCAAGGTGGCATGGACTGAGCCATTTTCATTTAAATTCAGTCAAGACTTATCCAAGACCAAGGGAACCAGCAGCCTGTGCCCAAACCTCTAGTCAATGGCTAGAGGAGACTTGAACTTCCATTGGCCAACATTGAACAAACCTACTCAGCAGTTGCCATTCACTATTTCTTGCAAAAAAACTTGCTCTACTATAAATAGAGCTCAATTGTGATCAGTTTGAGTACACCAAAGCCATCAAACATATGCTTTCCTTAAAATCTCTTCTTTCACTCCAATTTTGCCTTCTAAGGCAAGTCACTATCGGGTTTTGAGTTTGAGAGCTTTTCCAATCAAACCAATCACTCACACACCTCACATACATCATATAGAAGTGATCCAAACACTCACATAACATCTGGAACACTGAATTCACAAAATCACTAGCCAATTGCTCAAGTTCTTGACAGTTTTTCCAAACCATTTCAATCCATTCCAAGCACTCAGACACATCACTTGGCACCTAGGGAAGCTATCCAAATCATTGGAACCAAGCTGTAACACCTCCAACACCAAACACGATCACCAGCTACAAGTGGTAAGCATGAGCTCTTCTAACTCTATGATCCATGCATTTTTTGCTGCACAATAATTTGGCCATATGTTCTTAATCATGCATGGAATGTTCCCCCATAATAAATTACATTGTTTGAATCGTGTGTGAAATTTCTGAGCCTTTATGCAAAAATTAGGGTTCTTGAGGTTTCTCTTTGATTTCTTGTTTTATGTTTAATTTAAATAAAATTAATTGACATAGACATGATTGTGAGGTTGAGACGAGCATAATGATATGTGGATTACATGATATGATTAAGTATTCAGTGAGATTGGAGAGAAAATGCAAATCTGAGAATCTAAGAACACGCGCGTGTTCTTTAGCTTGTTCTTGGCGCCATTTTTCCAAATTTGAATATTTGAATTTTGTGCTTTTATTTAATTGATTCAAAAATTATTTTCTCTCTGAGTTTTAATGATGTTGAGTTGATTCTTTTTTTAATAATTCACAAAAATGTTAAATTATTTTATTTTAACAAAAAATCCCAAAAATATTATTTATTTCATATAATTGATATTTTTGCAAATAATTAATATTTTAATTGTTTTTGACATTTTAAATATTTTTTCTACATTGATTTTGCAATTTTTAATGCCTATTAATTATTTTGTAGGTCACTACTTAATTTTTGAAGCATTAATCCAAGATCATAATTTGTTTTCCATATGTAAAACAATTTTGATCACTTTTATTGAATTTTTATTCAATTAAAATACATTTTGAAAACAAATTAGGGTTTTGGATTAATTCAACCCTCATAAATCATTTTCAAAACACTTTGGGCCTCTAATAGAATGTAAGACCCAATCCTTTTGTTGACCAAATCATTTTTGGGCCTCAGTATATTGTATAAGTCCCGATACCGTCAAAAACAAACGGCGCGATCGTCGCATTTTCAAAACAAACCTGGGTCTACCCTCGAGTATTTTCAAAACAAACCTGGGTCTACCCTCGAGTAGTAAGACCCATTTCTTTTCTTAAAACTCACTTGGGCCTCTAATAGAGTGTAAGACCCAATCCCTTTTTAACCAAAACCATTTGGGCCTCACTTATTGTATAAGTCCCTTCGCGTTAAAAGAAAATCTCGGCGCGATCACCATTTTTAAACGAAAAATCAACGGGGCCTACCCTCGTGTTATAAGCCCCACTCTTTTTCATTAAACTTTTTAGGCCTCTTCAGAGAGTGTAAGATCCAAATCCATTTGTACAGTAAACCATTTTTTGGCCTCAGTCACTTGTATAAGTCCCTCTGTACAAATTCAAACAGTGGGCTCACTGATAAAACCCTGGGCCTCTCCTTGACCTGTAAGCCCCATATCTTTCTTTTTCAAAGCACTTTCTCCTTTGATTTTGAATATACTGTTGTTTTCAATCTTTCTTTGTTGAACAACTAACCAAACAGCATGGAAGCTCTACAACCGAGTAAGTGGTTATCGCTTTCATTTACCGCTTTCATATACATATAATTGTATTGTGGGGTTGTTTCACTGTAAGTCTTCTTTCATACTGTGTAATAATAGTATAGATATTTAGAGTTTCCCCGGAAACTATGTCTAGCATTAAGCCCGTTGATCACTCTCAGAAATAGTCTAAACTAGATCCCCATAGGATTACCAGACACAGTCTTCCCTCTTCTTGGGGTTAAACAATATGGAGATATGAAAAGCAGCATTCTCTGTGAACCTTTTCATAGACTGTCACTCATAGAAGTTGTCAAGAAACTCTATTCCCCAGAGATGATCTTTTCTCCGTGAATGGCATCTCTTGAGTTTCTTCCAAATTCTCGGACTTTCCTGACTTGATCTATTCCTTGTGAGTAGTTTGCCTTGAATTTCTCGGGGTTTGGGGACCCACAGGCTTCTTAAAAGCACTTGTCAAGAAGCTCTACTCCCCAGAGATGATCTTTTTTCCGTGAATGGCATCTCTTGAGTTTCTTCCAAATTCTCGAACTTTCCTGACTTGATCTATTCCTTGTGAATAACTTGCCTTGAATTTCTCGGGGTTTAGAAGCCGATGGGCCTCCTCTTGGGCATCGTACAAGGACCCACAGGCTTCCTAAAAGCACCCTCGCCTCCTCTTGGGCTTAGTGCAAGGACCCGTCGGCTTCTTAGAAGTATTCACAGCCTCCTCTTGGGCTTCGTATAATGATCTCTTCCTCCGGGAATAATAGCCTCCTCTTGGGCTTCGTACAAGGACCGATCGGCTTCTTAAAAGTTTCCAGCCTCCTCTTGGGCTTCGTACAAATTGTCCCGACGACCTCCTAAAGGTATAGGAAGAGAACTTAATCATCTGTATAGAACAGTCCTTTCAAAGAGTCTACTACTGTTTCTCAAAGCATAGTACAAAAGATAAAACTCTAGACACGGACAGTCTAATCTCCTTGAGTCTCAAAGACATTCTCAAGTGACCCCTTCAAGAATAGGAAGGAAACCTACAGACTCGGACAGTCTCAATACCCTTCGGATATCCCGTTTCCTTGAAGAACAGGAATAACCCGGATCCTTGAATCAAATCCATGAGTACAGTGTTGCTCATATAAGAACTGATTTTCTCTTTCAAAATCAGTATACTGGACCTGCCACTTAACTGAAATAGTAACCACATCCTCCTCTTGGGCTTTGTACAATGATTCTCCCCAGCGGAGTCAAACAACGTTTAGCCTCTCTCTCGGGCTTTGTACAAGACACATAAGAGACTCCCTCGTTGAGTCAATCACCCATTTGGCCTCCATCTCGGGCTTTATACGAGATACAAAAAGGTTCTTATTGAGCCAAATAAATAATAGCCTCCATCTCAGGCTTCGCACGAGATACAAAAAACTCTCTTGTTGAGTCAAATAGCCTTCATCTCGGGCTTTATACGAGATACCAAAAGACTCCATCGTCGAGTCAAAACCTTTTAGCCTCTCTCTCGGGCTTTGTACGAGACACATATTAGCCTCCTCTTAGGCTTTATATAAGAAAACCACTGGTTGATCCAATCAACCTTTTAGCATCAAAGTTGTGCCTCGTTCACAGTACACAAACATCAACAACTCATTTCCCTTCATCTAATCGCTGTAAGCGGCAAGCCTCTGGATCATCTACATCCATGCCACTGTCCCTCTTTTAGCATGAGAAATTCCTAAGGAAAGACGGCATTGCTCTAAACTGAGTTAAAGTCTTCTCCTTCAGGTTAAAACCCCCTATAAAGGAAATTATGGCATTGCTAGGATCCGCGCATCCCGGTTAAAGTAATCCTCCTTTACAGCCAGTCACCCAACAATTGTGACAAACAGACCCCCTTTAGAGATGACAAATTCTCTCTGAAGGTCAACGCTTTCAGCTTCACGTCTTGGGCTTTGAACAAGATACAAATCACCTTTCGCTTCATGTCTTGGGCTTTGAACAAGACACCAAAAACACCCATTTCCTCCCATAGACTAGGAGGAACTACGAACGCTCTGGTTTCCCTGTTTCGATAAACGGGAATACGTAGGCATAAGATTGAAAGAAAAATCTTAGCGAGCACACTAAACAAAAACCCAAAGTACCATCCTCCCGTATATCCTAATTTGAAGTAGTATCCAAACAAAAAGAGAGAAATCGTATTGGCGAAAATACAAATAACCAGTACAAAGGCCCCCCCACATTGATAGCATTCGTAACCTAACTGACCGCTGTTTAAACTCAGTATGCAAAGCAGGGTTAATTGGAGACATCTATTTCCCTTCCTTCATCAGCTTTAATAGGATAAAAAATGAATCGACCTGTAGTAAACTCAACTACAGAGAGCGACAGCGCTTAAGAACCGCCTCCAAAATTGCTCGCTACACAATTCCACACACGATTAAGCCATTCACAATTCTCACACATATTCAATCATATTTAGGATTTATGCAGATGCACAGAGACCGACACAACGACTCTATGCACATGCCATGCGGTACCGACTTCCAATATTTCTCATCACTAGTTCACTCAGGAACTCTGCTGGAATCATCGCTCGTTACTGAGGATCACTAAAGTAACACCCCATCGGGCCTACGATGTTCCCCGTCGCTTTAGGTCCTCTTGGTATAAGGCGCACGACGTTTATGGATTGCTTTAGGTCCTCTCGGTATAAGGCGCACAATCCGATCGCTCACACTCCACATGGGCACACGATCGTCTATAACCATCGCTTTCGGTCCTCTTATTTTTAAGGCTATTCATACCTCTTATTTTTAAGGCTCACGATGTTATAGCAGATTCCCTCTGGAATCAAACCGTCACTCAGGACGTCACAACAATGCATATCATGATGCTTGGCATACAATGACTCGTGACATTTAATATGCGCACATACATGCATTCATCCACATCAACAAAATCACACTTTGCACTTATGCCCAAAACAATGCATTTAATTTCCATACGGCCACAATTCATCTCAATACCATCTAAACACATACATTTACCTCATACAACAGCACCTTGCATAATACACATCAATTATGCACGGTTATAACGACAAAAGTCGACAACCGACACTATTCCTAATTTTCGACATAATTAAATTGGCTAACAATTTCTAAATCATCATAATAAGAAAGTACAGCTCAATAGCTACACAACGATACCAAGAATGTAAAAATTGGATAAACGGAACCTAAGTTATGAAAGAAAAACGAAAACAATATTTTGAAAAGTCCCATTTTACCATTCTCCTGGCCATACGCGTAGTGCCCTGAGCCATACGCGTATTGCCCAAAATCCTCGCCATGCCATACGCGTATTGCCCAAAGCCATACGCGTATGGGCAGAGACCATTTTCCCCCAAAAATCCCATATTAATTCCAATACGCATAGTGCATCCCATCATACGCGTATTTCCCTGAAGTGATACGCGTATCATACGCAAATGGGCAGATGGCCGAGAAAAAGGACATCTCATACGCGTATTGGCCCAAAACACGCCCACGTTACGCGTATTGCCAAGGTCCATACGCGTATGAACATGCCCCATACGCGTATGACCTGGAAAAACCAGAAAAATTTCTGCAGAATTTTGTGTTACGGGTTTCACACCCAAACCCTCCAAATCATCATCCAAAACTCAGAAAAACATCAATTTGAAGTATAGCAATACATACCCAACATGTATAAACAACCAAGAACACAATCAACATGAGTTTAAACACATTTGGATCAATTTTTACCAATTTCTAAATATTATGATTTTTACTAAATTTATCATTTCAATCCAATAACAATCACAAACACACATACATAATCATACACAAGTATACAATAATTGAGTTTCGCACCCTTACCCGATTAAATCGATTCTAGAAGTTGTTTCCCAAGTTTTCCCACTTTTTCTCTTCTTCTTCTCTTTTCTCTCCTTTTTCCATCTTCTCTTTTTCTTTCTCTCTATTTTTCTCTCTTTCTATTCTATTCTTACTAACTTAATTAAAAATACTATGAAATGACCAAAATACCCCCACACTCAAATATCTCGCAAATGTTCCCAAAACCCGATAAAATATCACAACATTGAAAAATAACATATTTTCAGATAAAAGTCGAAAATAAAATAAAATAATAATAAAATAATCAAAACGACTCGATTAAATAAAAACACACAAAAACTGGGGCGTTACACAAAAGCTTGTTAGGAGCGGGGTCTTATCTTTCAAAGATACGAATCCAAATGTTCTCACAAACCCGCTGTCTCAACATGAGAAAGCTGCCGTCAACCTGATAGAAGGAGAGACCAACAATGTCTATCAAATTCACGATGTACTCTTGTTGAAGACCAATCTGGTCAAGATGCATTGTAGACAGAGTGGATATGGACATGTGCCCCCTCATAACTATCACCAGTGTGATATCTGCTCTAAAAGCAATCGAGGATGTTCTGTGGTGCAATCAGCTCTACAAGAACAGATGGATCTCGGATGGATCCAAGAGCACCGAGTTTGTGGAATTAACATGGTCCATACGAACTCCAACGTCATTCAGAACCACGACATCCGTGCGATGAATGTCAACCTGGTGATAATGCACTAAAGTTAAAGCCAGTATCATAATCTGCCGCGGCACGATTACAGTTCTTGTCTGACTTGCTCGGTAAACAAACAAGGATGCTCTTTTGTACAAGAAGCCCTCCAATGTCAGATGGATCTTGGATGGATCCAGGACTACCATGATAGGAATCCCTATCAAATCAACATGATTTAAATCTTCGACATTCGCTTACTGAATACCAACCTGGTAGAGTTACATGCAGAGCAGGTCCGACTCGGGTTCCTGGTATCACATGACTATCAAAGTTGCGCGGCGGGTTGCGAAAACAATCAAGGTTGTGCCTTTGTCCAGGAAGCACTTCAGCACTTGTTAAATCACTGGTGGATGCCAATCTATATGGATGAAGATACTCAACAGATTAGTATCAATGACAAGAATCTTACTCGGCGTCAAAGTCAGGATGTCCGATTTGTAGAAACTAACCTGGTGAGGCTACATTGCATTCAAAGCGGGCATGGCCAGGTGCCACCGCACAACTATGAACGTTGTGGAGTCTGTTCAGAAAGTAACCAAGGATGCTACCTTGTGCGAGCATCTCTTCAAGGTCAGGTGGATCATAGAGAGATTCGCCCATACCCGGGTTCTGGACCAATCAACTGGGCACCGGATTACCTCGCCGATCAAATTGAGGACGTTGTTATAATCTCTGATCATCAGAGGACTAGGGATGTTTTCGTCATCATCCCTCTACTTGAAGAATCAAGAGTTCCTTACCAGGAACAGATCGAGATTGCTTACGATGGTCAGAAAAATCAGAAGGCTCCCATAGTCATCTATCTACCAGGACCACTACCGTATGAATCAACTAAGGCTATCCATTACAAATACGGTGCAACAATAGTCGAGAATGGAAAGGGAATTCTATTACCCTTCGTCGTGAATATTGTAGACATCAGTCGTGTAACACGGAGTGGTAGAATCTTCAACAGAGGAGTTGGAGAATCCAACAAAGAAAAGGAACCTTAGACGGAAGTTCCTAATCCACCAGTCGGTCAATCCAGTAATCCCGACCTTTCGAAAAACAATGATGAGATGCTGAAGCTCATCCAAAGGAGTGAATACAACATTGTCGATCAACTGTTACAAATTCCTTCGAGGATCTCGGTATTAATACTGTTACTCAATTCAGAAGCACATAGGGAAGCTTTACAGAATCAACAATATGATTATCACATCATCATATTCATACATTGAAAACAATTCAAACAATGCATTCATCTCATACTATCACATATAATCTATATACATTCATACCAATGCACTATTGTATGATTCACTAGGCGAACCCTCTCGTGAGCATTCGCTAGCACCTTCGCTAGGCGAATGTTCCAGTGAACCAACTACTAGCTAAAAACAGACACAAATTTCGCTAGGCGAACCAAGGCAGCAACCACCAACATCAAAAACACCCAAACTTCGCTAGGCGAACCCTCTAGAGAACCTTCGCTCACACCTTCGCTAGGCGAATACCCGCAGCAAACCTTCGCTACCCTTCGCTGAATGGTTCGCTAGGCGAACCTGCGAAAACTCAGAATCTTTCAGCGCTGTTGAAAACCCAAAATCCATATTTTTCAACCCAAAACATTTTCAAAACAACATATATCAACCAAAACCTATTCTAATCATGGCAATAAACATTCTACCACGTTTACGTCGATTTCCAACCGCGAAAACATCGATTTCTCAACATCGACCTAGAATAGAAAACTATGAAAACACAACAAACAATCCAATACACACATACATAATCATACATAATGATATACATTTATAAGATAATAAGATTTAACACCCTTACCCGGATTAATCGATTCCTAGAAGTTGATTTCTTGATTTTCCTAGCTTTTCCTCTTTCCCTTCTCTTCCTCTTTCTTTCTCTCCTTTTTCTCTCTATTTTTCCTTTCTATCTCTTTCTCTCCTATTTCCTCTTCTTATCTCTTTTTCTTTTCTATTTCTTATTTTCTTTTCTTTCTACACAAATTCAAATTAATTTATTTTCTCACACAAATCTATTTCCACTAAATTTTCTAACTTAACATTAATTGAGAAATGTCTAAAATACCCTCCATTCTAATTTTCCCGAAAACTCTCGAAAACGGTAAAATAACATAACATGTCAACATAGCATATTAACACACCAATTTCACAGATAAAATAATTTATCACTCAATTTAAATAAAAGACTCAACAAAATGGGAAAAATCGGAATCGGGACGTTACAACTCTCCCCCACTTTAGAAATTTTCGTCCTCGAAAATATTACCTGATTCAAACAACTCCGGATATGACTCTCGCATCCTACTCTCAAGTTCCCAAGTCATATTGCCTTCCGCAGCGCCTCCCCACGCTACTTTCACAAGCGTAATATCCTTGCCTCTTAGCTTCTTAACTTCACGGTCCAAAATCCTAATCGGTAAAGCTTCAACCGTAAGGTTATCTCTCACTTCAACCTCGTCCATAGGAATAACATGTGATGGATCCGGAACATACTTCCGAAGTTGCGAAACATGGAATACATCATGCAAATTCGAAAGATTCGGAGGCAATGCCACACGATAAGCCACAGCACTAACTCGCCCAGAAATCTGATACGGACCAATAAAACGAGAAGTCAACTTCTTCGACTTCAAAGCACGACCCACACCTGTAACCGGCGTAACTCTCAAAAACACATGGTCGCCTTCTTGAAACTCAAGATCTTTCCTTCTCTTGTCATGATAGCTCTTTTGTCTACTTTGAGAAGCTTTCATCTTCTCACGAATAAACTTCACTTTCTCCGTCATTTGTTGTACCATCTCTGGTCCAACTATCATCCTCTCACCGGTTTCATGCCAACACAAAGGTGTTCGACATCTCCAACCATACAAAGCCTCAAATGGTGCCATACTTATACTTGAATGAAAACTGTTATTGTAGGTGAACTCAATCAATGCCCAATAACTATCCCAAGCACCACCTTGCTCGAGTACACAAGCACGCAATAAATCCTCCAATGATTGAATTGTCCTCTCGGTTTGACCATCCGTTTGCGGATGATAAGCCGAACTCAATCTTAGCTTAGAACCCAAAGCCTTTTGTAAACTCTCCCAAAACCTCGATGTAAATCTAGGATCTCTATCCGATATAATACTCTTAGGAACTCCATGTAACTTCACAACCACAAGAACATAAATCTCGGCTAACTTCTTCAAAGGATAACTAATGTCAATTGGAAGGAAATGAGCAGATTTAGTAAGCCTGTCAACGATTACCCAAATAGCATTATGACCTCTTTGCATATTCGGCAATCCCGTAACAAAATCCATCGATATACTATCCCATTTCCACTCCGGAACGTCCAACAGTTGCATCAATCCACTAGGCTTTTGATGTTCCACCTTAGACTTTTGACAAGTTAAGCACGCATACACAAATTGAGCCACATCCCTCTTTAATCCGGACCACCAAAAGATTTTCTTCAAATCTTGATACATTTTATTCGCTCCCGGATGAATACTTAAGTTACTTCGGTGTCCTTCTTCCAATATCATCTTTTTCAACTTCGCATCGTCGGGAATACAAATACGACCACGGAATCTCAAAACTCCAAAATTATCAACCTTGAAATCCTCGTTCTCACTCATCATCAAATCAACGAACTTCAAATCCAACTTTTGCTTTTAGCATACGGTTGCAAGAAAATCATCGTAACATGTAGCATACCAAGTCTCACACTTCTCGGCGTCATTTCACAAACCAAACTCAAGTCTCTAAAATTCTCCAAAAGTTCCCATTCTCTCATCATCAATGCGGACATATGTAACGATTTCTGACTCAAAGCATCGGCCACCACGTTTGCCTTACCCGGATGGTAATTCAAACCAAAATCATAATCCTTTAAAAGCTCTAACCACCTTCTTTGTCTCATGTTCAATTCTTTTTTATCAAATAAATATTTCAAGCTCTTGTGATCACTAAAAACTTCAAATCTTGCACCATAAAGATAGTGCCTCCAAATTTTCAAAACAAACACCACGGCCGCTAACTCCAAGTCATGTGTAGGATAATTCTTTTCATGCACTCTCACTTGTCTTGAAGCATAAGCCACAACTTTTCCATCTTGCATCAAAACACCACCTAAACCAACCAATGAAGCATCACAATACACAACAAATGGTTCCGTCAGATTTGGCAAAATCAAGATCGGAGCCGTTGTCAACCTCCTTTTTAGCTCATTGAAACTCTCTTCACAATGAATATCCCAAATGAAAGCCTTTTCCTTACAAGTCAATTGCGTTAATGGAAGTGCCAACTTCGAAAATCCCTCAATAAACCTTCGATAATAACCCGCCAAGCCTAAAAAGCTTCGAATCTCCGTAACCGATCTAGGAGCCTCCCATTGCATCACCGCATCAATCTTAAATGGATCAACACTAATACCACTACCGGAAATAACATGTCCAAGAAAACTTACTTCCGACAACCAAAATTCACATTTCGACAACTTAGCATACAATTGTTTCTCTTTCAAAATTTGTAACACAATCCTGAAATGCTCTTCATGCTCCTCTTGAGACTTAGAGTAAATCAAAATGCCATCGATGAACACAACCACAAAACGATTTAACTGTTCATGAAAAATACGATTCATGTATTCCATAAACACACCCGGCGCATTAGAAACCCCCAATGGCATCATGGAATATTCGTAATAACCATACCGTGTCCTAAAGGTCGTCTTTTGAATATCCTTTTCTTTCACACGAATTTGGTGATATCCCGATCTCAAGTCAATCTTGCTAAAAACACGCGCATCAACCAACTGGTCCATCAAATCATCTATCCTTGGAAGCAGATACTTGTTCTTAATTGTCACTTTGTTCAATTGTCGATAATCAATGCATAACTGCATACTCCCATCCTTCTTCTTTACCAACAATACTGGAGCACCCCAAGGTGAAACACTTGGTTTTACAAATCTCTTGTCCAACAAGTCATTCAATTGCTTCTTCAATTCTACTAACTCCGATGCCGACATACGATACGGTGCCATCGAAATCGGTCTAGTACCCGGAACTAGATCAATAGAAAACTCAACTTCTCTTTCCGGCGGTACATCCGTAATATCCTCCGGAAACACTTCTGAAAAATCACACACCACTGGAAACACATCGAGCTCAACTTTACACTCCACTGACAATGATGCAAACAAACCGAACAATTGAGCTTCGTCCGCTAAAAGTTTCTTCAACTCTTTAGTGGATAGGAAACTCTCATCTTCGTCATCTTCCAAAGAAGGAAACCTCACTAACTTGTGATAGCAATCTATATGAACTCGATTAAATTGCAACCAGTTCATACCCAAGATTACGTCCAACCCCTCCAACGGCAAACACACTAAATCCATAATGATGTCTTTACCATACATGGTCAAAGGACAACTTACACACAGCAAAGACGTAGTTACCGACCCTAAAGCAGGAGTCTCAATAACCATCTCACCACCCCAAGAAGTCATAAACAAATTCAAACGCTTAATGCACTCACGAGAAATGAAAGAATGAGTCGCTCCCGTATCAATCATAGCAACTAAAGGCGTACTATTAATAAAGCATGCACCTTTAATCAAACGGTCTGTACTAGTAGTGTACGTCCCCGCTAATTCAAACACCTTTCCTCCCGCTTGAGCTTGTTTCGGCTTAGTACACTTAGTACTAATGTGACCCACTTCTCCACAATTATAGCACTTCACTATATTCCTTCTACAATCAGTAGTAGCATGCCCAAGGCCTCCACATCTAGAACATTTCGCCACGGTCTTCCCACACTCAAATGATTTATGACCCATTCCACCACACTTGTAACACTTAATGGAACCGGAACTTCCTCCTCCAGATCTCCTCTCAAAGTTTCCCCTATGCTTGCCCTTATCAACGGGTGTCACATAAGGTCCACTTCTAGCTTGTTGTTTTCCCTTCCTCTCATTCAAACTTTTGTAATGTGTAGAACGAGCCTTGCTATCTTCCTCGAAGATTCTACAACATTCTGTCAAATCCGTAAACCTTCTTATCCTTTGATACCCAACAACTTGCTTAATCTCGGGACGCAAACCATTCTCATACTTTATACACTTAGAGAACTCAGCAGTAATTGCAGCATAGTGAGGATGGAATTGAACCAACTCCACAAACTTAGCAGTATAGTCCACCACGGACATACTACCTTGTTTCAGTTCAAGGAACTCCATCTCCTTCTTCCCTTTCACACTTTCAGGGTAATACTTCCTCAAGAACTGGGTACGAAACTAATTCCATGTTATCTCTTCATCATCCACCTCAAGAATTTGACGCATACCGACCCACCAATCGTCGGCTTCTTCCTTCAGCATGTGAGACCCAAGCCTCACCTTATTCTCCTCCACACAGCCCATGACTCTGAAGATCCTTTCAATCTCTTTCAACCACAATTGAGCTCCATCGGGATCAAATCTTCCTTTGAAGACCGGTGGTTGATTCTTCCTGAACTCGTCATTAGCATTCACATTCGGCGCACCTTGCACCGCCCTAGCCATTGCTTCCAAAGCAGCAGCCATCGCATTATCGTTTCTACCAGCCATATTCTGATCATTCCCAAAAATGACAGTAAGGTTAAACAACAGTTCAACCATCACAACAACAAGACAGACACAACTGACTCAACACTGGCTCTGATACCACTTAGTGTAACACCCCCTTTCTATACCCCCAAATAATCACAACAACATTTAGGCACATATTAAAAATTTCGTCAGAGTATAATTATGAACATAGTATAAATGGGGCATGTCACATTATACGTGAAATTAAAGCATTCAACACCTGCTCAACAATTGATATGCAACAGTGGGGTAACTTTGCAACAGAGGAACTTAGTCCTTACACCCACATCTCAAATGTTTAGAATAAAAGCGGAAAATCTAAACATTGAATAATATATAACATATATGTACATCAAGTATTATCCACCAACATAATTCATGTTTACATAAACATTCACCAACAAGATACATGTACAATGTATCACAAAAGAATCATATATATCCTAGCTACCCGGTGCTACATATCAGAGCCGACCGACCAAAAGAATGAAGACACGCTTCACAAAAGACCACCAGCATACCTACTCTGCAATGCCTCATAGAGCATCATAAAACAACAGAAGGGTGAGAAATATTATCATAATAACAATGCATATAATTATATATCTTAGCATAAAAATACACATATTCCACATTCTCACCACAATTCATCACAATTCACCCATATACATCACAATGTATATATATACAAATCCAAGCATTTCATCATGCATACTTTCACAATCCTTATCATTCCACATAAACATACATATTCATGTTTATTCATCAATGCACCATTATAAAGATGATAAATGCAAATCATAGAGACCGACTCACGACTCTATGCAAATGCAATGCGGTACCGACTTAATCATCTCAAGTTCACTCAGGAACTTATTGGAATCATCGCTCGTTACTTAATGTAACTCCCCGTCGGGCATACGATGTTCCCCGTCGCTCACACAACTTTTGATCTGTGGTTCGGTTTGAGGCGTGGTTTCATGCATTAGAAAGCTTATGGAATGTTCTTTCTTATTATGATGATTTGGAAGTTGTTAGCCGATTTAATTATGTCGGAAAGTCGGGAATAGTGTTATTTAGCGACTTTTACCGTTTTGAATGTGTGTTTGGACGTGAATCATACAATAGTGCATTGGTATGAATGTATATAGATTGTATGTGATAGTATGAGATGAATGCATTGTTTGAATTGTTTTCAATGTATGAATATGATGATGTGATAATCATATTGTTGATTTGTGAAGATGCATTTGATTGTCATGAGTTCTTGTGTGTCAAGCATCATGATATGCATCTTGTGATCGTGTGCCCATGTGGGGTGTGAGCTATCGGATCGTGTGCCCGTGTGGGGTGTGAGCGATCCAGAAACGTCGTGTGCCCATGTGGGGTGTGAACGACGGTTTGGTTCCAGAGGGAATCCGCAATAACGGCGTGTGCCCATGTGGGGTGTGAGCGATGATTATAGACGATCGTGTGCCCATGTGGGTGTGAGCGATCGGGTCATGTGCCCGTGTGGGGTGTGAGCGATCCAGAAACATCGTGTGCCCGTGTGGGGTGTGAGCGACGGGGAACATCGTATGCCCGACGGGGAGTTACATTAAGTAACGAGCGATGATTCCAATAAGTTCCTGAGTGAACTTGAGATGATTGAGTCGGTACCGCATTGCATTTGCATAGTGTCATGAGTCAGTCTCTATGATTTGCATTTATCATCTTTATAATGGTGCATTGATGAATAAACATGAATATGTATGTTTATGTGGAATGATAAGGATTGTGAAAGTATGCATGATGAAATGCTTGGATTTGTATATATATATACATTGTGATGTATATGGGTGAATTGTGATGAATTGTGGTGAGAATGTGGAATATGTGTATTTTTATGCTAAGATATATAATTATATGCATTGTTATTATGATAATATTTCTCACCCTTCTGCTGAATGGTTCGCTAGGCGAACCTGCGAAAACTCAGAATCTTTCAGCGCTGTTGAAAACCCAAAATCCATATTTTTCAACCCAAAACATTTTCAAAACAACATATATCAACCAGAACCTATTCTAATCATGGCAACAAACATTTTACCACGTTTACGTCGATTTCCAACCGCGAAAACATCGATTTCTCAACATCGACCTAGAATAGAAAACTATGAAAACACAACAAACAATCCAATACACACATACATAATCTTACATAATGATATACATTGATAAGATAATAAGATTTCACACCCTTACTCGGATTAATCGATTCCTAGAAGTTGATTTCTTGATTTTCCTAGCTTTTCCTCTTTTCCTTCTCTTCCTCTTTCTTTCTCTCCTTTTTCTCTCTATTTTTCCTTTCTATCTCTTTCTCTCCTATTTCCTCTTCTTATCTCTTTTACTTTTCTATTTCTTATTTTCTTTTCTTTCTACACAAATTCAAATTAATTCATTTTCTCACACAAATCTATTTCCACTAAATTTTCTAACTTCACATTAATTGAGAAATGTCTAAAATACCCTTCATTCTAGTTTTCCCGAAAACTCTCGAAAACGGTAAAATAACATAACATGTCAACATAGCATATTAACACACCAATTTCACAGATAAAATAATTTATCTCTCAATTTAAATAAAAGACTCAACAAAATGGGAAAAATCGGAATCGGGGCGTTACACCCATATGGGGTGTGAGCAATGTTTGAACATCGTAGGCCCGACGGGGAGTTACATTGGTAACGAGCGATGGTTCCAATAAGTTCCTGAGTGAACTTGAGATGATTGAGTCGGTACCGCATGCATTTGTATAGAGTCGTGAGTCGGTCTCTATGATTTGCATTTATCATCTTCATAATTGTGAATTGGTGAATAAACATGAATATGTATGTTTATGTGGAATGGTAAGAATTGTGAAAGTGTGCCTGATGAATATGCTTGGCTTTGTATATATATACATTGTAATGTATATGAGTGAATGTGATGAATTATGGTGAGAATGTGGAAAATGTGTATTTTTATGCTAAGATATATAATTATATGCATCGTTATTATGATAATATTTCTCATCCTTCTGTTGTTTTATGATGCTCTATGAGGCATTGCAGAGTAGGTATGCTGGTGGTCTTTTTGTGAAGCGTGCCTTCATTCTTTTGGTCGGTTGGCTCTGATATGTAGCACCGGGTAGCTAGGATATATATGATTCTTTTGTGATACATTGTACATGTATCTTGTTGATGAATGTTTATGTAAACATGAATTATGCTGGTGGATAATACTTGATGGTATATATATATATATATATATGTTTGATGTTATTCAATGTTTAGATTTTCCGCTTTTATTCTAAATATTGAGATGTGGGTGTAAGGACTAAGTTCCTCTGTTGCAAAGTTACCCCACTGTTGCATATCAATGTTGAGCAGGTGTTGAATGTTTTAATTTCATGTATAATGTGACATACCTCTTTTATACTGTGTTTATAATTATACTCTGACGAAATTTTAAATATGTGCCTAAATGATTATGTGATTATTTGGGGGTATAGAAAGGGGGTGTTACAATGGACCTCTACCTGCTGCTGCTAGGTGCAGTTATTCAGATATAAAAAAATAACAAACTCTTTCAAAAACAAATTAGGCCAAGGAGGGTATGGAAGTGTATACAAAGGGAAATTACACGATGAGCGACCTGTTGCAGTGAAGATTTTAAGTGAATCAAAAGTGATGGTGAGGATTTCATCAATGAAGTTGCAAGTATCAGTAGAACTTCACATTTCAATGTTGTTAGACTTTTAGGGTTCTGTTTGGATGGTTCTAAAAAGGCGCTGATATATGAATACATGCCTAATGGATCTCTTGAAAAGTTGATATATGAAGAGAAAAATCCACTGCAGGATGATCGTCAATTGGATTGCAAAACGTTGTATCATATTGCAGTTGGTGTTGCTCGTGGGTTAGAGTACTTGCACAGAGGCTGCAACACTAGAATCTTGCATTTTGACATAAAACCTCCTAATATATTACTGGATGAGGATTTTTGTCCAAAGATTCTGATTTTGGACTTGCTAAAATATGTCCAGAAAAAGAAAGCATTGTATCCATATTTGGTGCGAGGGGAATGTTAGAACTACATAAAACATAAAACCAGAATTTTGAAGGTAGTACCAATGGTGAAAAGAAACTTGGGGAAGAAGATGAATTAAGAGAGAGAGAATTAGGGTAGAGAGTAATATTGATGAATAAAAAAAATGGCATTAACTTTGAATTGGGATTACAACAATGTATATATACACATGAGAGAATAGTACAACTAATAACAAAACCAACTAAAGTGCCATGCTATTAAATTCTGTTATTTTTGGAAAACCAACAGCTGTAATCGATTAACAACAAAAGCGTTAATCGATTACGCTTGCAGAATTTTCAAAAAATCAAATTTTTAAAAACAGCTCAGAACACACCACCTCACTTTAGTTGCTCCAAGTTCATCATGCTCAAGCTCTTCAACAGTCTCTTGAACACCTCATTTGTCAAACCCTTGGTCAACAAATCCGGAACTTGGTCCTCGCTACGACAATAGCTCAATCTAAGCTTTCCATCACCGACCAATTCTCTCAAGTAATGAAACCGCATCTCAATATGCTTGCTCCTTCCGTGTGCAATCGGATTCTTCGCAAGATTTATCGCGGAAACATTGTCCACAAACAGTGTGGTGGCATCATCATCACCACATCCCAATTCCTTCATAAGATTTACTAACCACATAGCTTGGCAAGCACTCAATGATGCCGCAATGTACTCGGCCTCACAAGAAGAGAGTGCTACAACCGGTTCCTTCTTCGAACACCATGAGATTGGTGTACTACCGAACATAAAGATATAACCCGCCGTAGATTTCCGATCATCTTTATCTTCGCACCAATTAGAATCGGTGTAGCCAAGTAAAGTACATTTGCGACTCATATCCGATGTGGGAAACAAAATACCACAACCAAGAATACCATTCACATATCTAAGGATTCTCTTGACCGCCGCCAAGTGAGACACCTTAGGCCTCTCCATGAATCTACTCGCAATACCGACACTAAAAGCCAAATTCGGTCGAGTATTGCACAAATACCGTAACGATCCAATCAAACTCCAGTAAAGTGTTGGATCCACATCATCCTCATCATCACTTTTGGACAGCTGAACTCTAGCCTCACAAGGTGTATTAGAAGCATTACAATGTTTCATTTCACACCCTTTTAAGATATATAGAGCATACCTTCTTTGATGCATAAGCAGCCCCACTTTTGACTTGTGAAACTCTATGCCAAGAAAGTATCTCATGACACCAAGGTCCGTCATCTCAAACTCACTCATGAGCTCCACTTTGAACCTTGAAATACTTTTGTCATTGCTTCCCGTAATCAAGAGATCATCAACATACAAGCAAAGTATAATAACACCATCAATAGTATCCGATCTCACATAAACACCATGTTCGGATACACACCGTTTGAAACCGATGTCAATAAGAAAGCCGTCTATACATTTGTTCCAAGCTCTCGGAGCTTGTTTCAAACCATACAACGCCTTGTGCAGCTTGTAGTACTTCTTCTCTTGATTTTTAATCACGAAACCGGGTGGTTGCCCCACATAAACCTCCTCATCAAGAGGACCATTCAAAAACGCAGATTTCACATCCATTTGGTAAATCACCCAATTGTTGTTATGCGCAATTCCAACAACCAAACGAATAGTCTCCAATCTAGCCACCGGTGTGAATACCTCCTCGTAGTCTATCCCCTCACGTTGCAAGAACCCTTTGGCAACTAATCGAGCTTTGTACTTGATTACTTCACCTTTAGGATTTGCTTTGACTTTATAGACCCATCGCACACCAATCGGTTTCTTTCCATGTGGTAAATCGACCAACTCCCAAGTACCATTTTTTTCAATAGATTCCAGCTCCTCTTTCATTGCACATATCCATTTAGGATCACTTAAGGCTTCCTCCTCATTTACCGGTTCAGATTCGGCCATAAGTGCGAAATGAACAAAATCACCATCATTATTCACTTCATTATCTTGGAACCTCTCATAATCCCGGAGTCTATGAGGCAGGGCTCTTTGCCTCACTAGTCTATCATTATTCACAACATCATTTTCCGCTTCAGTAGGTGCAGGTACAGCGGCATCGGAATTCTCCGGATCAAACAAATCAATAAACTGCTGCTGTTCAGCAGGGTGTAACCGATTAGCAACAATCGGGTAATCGATTACACCTGCTGTTTCAGCAGTTTTTATTTCATCAAACTGCACATCCCGGGTTATCACGATTTTCCGATTCCTCTCATCAAATAGCTTGGAACCTCCAGTAGAGTGATATCCAACAAATATCAATTTCTCACCTTTATCATCCAACTTCTTTCTAAGTTGATTCGGTACATGACGATATGCAATCGATCCAAAAACGCGCAAATGATTCACACTCGGTTTGAAACCACTCCAAACCTCTTCTGGTGTAATCTTCTCCAGCTTCTTAGTAGGACACCTATTCAACAAGTAGGTGGCTGTAGACACGGCCTCACCCCACAATTCTTTAGGCAACTTCTTCCCACAAAGCATACTACGCACCATGTTCATTATTGTACGATTTTTCCTCTCGGCAGCTCCGTTTTGTTGAGGCGTATATGGAGGCACCACCTCATGCACAATACCCTCAAGATCACAAAACTTCCCAAACTCACTAGAGGTATATTCACCTCCACCATCCGTTTTGAGAATTTTGAGCTTCCGACCTCTTTGACGCTCCACCATGGATTTGAAACTCTTGAACACTCCAAATACCTCATCCTTCTTTTTGATAAGATATGTCCAAGGCTTCCTACTAAAGTCGTCAATAAACGTAACAAAATATCGATTGTCGCCATAAGTCTCTACTTGCATTGGTCCACAAACATCAGAATGCACCACCTCAAGTAAGCCTTTGGTTCTTCGACCCGCATCCTTGCTAAACAAATTTCTTGTGTTGCTTACTCGTCACACATTCCTCACACAATTCTGTCGGAACACTAATATGTGGCAGCCCCGTTACCATTTCACTCTGTTGCAACATTTTGAGATCCCTAAAATTAAGGTGACCAAGACGGTAATGCCATAACCACTCATCTCTACTTGCTGCGGTAGCTAAACAACGATGCTCCATAACCTTTAACTCAACCTTAAAAGTTCTATTGGCAGCCATCGGCGCTTTTAGAATCAACACACCATTTGAATCTAAAACGTGTAACATCTCGTTCTCCAACCGAATTAAGTAACCTTTTTCAAGTAATTGGCCAATGCTTAAAAGATTACACTTAATTCCCGGTATGTACAAGACATCTCTGATCCTATAATGTCCACCATTCTTTCTTCCGATCAAAACATCTCCTACCCCTTCGGCTCTTAAAGTGGTGTCGTCGGCAAACTTGACTTTACTCTTTGCCGCTTGATTGATTTTCACAAACCAATCCTTTCGACCCGTCATATGTGTTGAACAACCGGAATTCAAGTACCACTCATGTTTACTATGAACTCCATCACCCATGGTAAGTAATGCATTTCGATCCGAACGCATTTTTCCACCACTTTCTGAAACAGTACAGCTGCTGTCCCGCAGACTATCACCACAGTAGCTGCTGTCCGGAACATCAACAATGCCATAATTCTCCTCTGTAATCATCACAAGAAGGGTATCTTCATCATCTACCTCTTCCCTAGCAACCTTAGCCTCATCCGCATCCTTTTCCTTGCGTTTTGAGCGACATTCTTTCGCAAAATGCCCAAGCTTTTGACAATTATAACACTTCACAGAACTTTTGTCATACGGTTTATGGACGCTTTGATTACCCTCTTTGGAGCTTCCTTCACCCTTTGAATTTTGTGGATCTTTTCCACCAAGATTCTTCTTACTTTTAGAATTCCATTTCCCTTTCGATCTCTTGTTCTTCTCATGTAAACGCGCTTGCAAAGCGATCTCCGCTTTGGCTTTGTCAGCACTTCTCTCATCCATCCTTTGTTCATGCGCCTCTAACGAACTTTGCAACTCATTTTTGCTCAAAGTTGTTAGATCCTTTGACTCCTCAATAGCCACAACAATGTTATCGAAATGTGATGTTAACGAACACAACACTTTCGATACAACATTTTGCTCAAGGATCGTTTCGCCACATGACTTGATTTGGTTGACTAACCGGGTAATGCGCGTGATGTAATCGTTGATCGTTTCTTTGTCCTCCATTTGCGTTAACTCGAATTGACGTTTGTAAGTTTGTAACCTTACCACCTTCGCTTTGACGGCACCGACATACGCTTTCTCCAAAATTTCCCATGCTTGCTTCGCGGATTCACAATCACCAACCTTCTCGAAATTGTCGTTATCAACACACGAATGAATCAAGAATAGAGCTTTGTAATCCTTCTTCTTTTCTTCCTTGTGTGTAGCCCTACGAGCATCGGTAGCATCTGCCCCTAACGGTGTAACTCCATTGATGACGATCTCAAGAACCTCTTGATAACCAAACAGAACCTTCATTTGTTTCGCCCATTTGTCGTAGTTCTTCGAATCAAGAATTGGGATATTGGTGGGAATTCGATCATTGGAAACGGTAGCCATTGTTGTTGCAGCGGATTAGGATCAATAACCAGAGCTCTTGATGCCAAATGTTAGAACAACATAAAACATAAAACCAGAATTTTGAAGGTAGTAACAATGGTGAAAAGAAACTGGGGGAAGAAGATGAATTGAGAGAGAGAGAATTAGGGTAGAGAGTAATATTGATGAATCAAAAAAATGGCATTAACTTTGAATTGGGATTACAACAATGTATATATACACATGAGAGAATAATACAACTAATAACAAAACCAACTAAAGTGCCATGCTGTTAAATTCTGTTATTTTTGGAAAACCAATAGCTGTAATCGATTAACAACAAAAGCGTTAATCGATTACGCTTGCAGAATTTTCAAAAAATCAAATTTTTAAAAACAGCTCACAACAGGGAACGCCAGGATATATTGCTCCAGAGTTGTTTTCCATAAATTTTGGTTGCGTGTCACATAAATCAGATGTCTACAGCTATGGAATGATGGTTTTAGAGATGGTTGGTCGAAGAAAGAATATTAAGGTTGAAGTTGATTGTTCTAGCGAGCTATACTTTCCACATTGGATTTACAAGCGTCTTAAATTGAATCAGGATCTTGGACTTAGGTGTATTAAAAATGAAATTGATGAAGAAATGGTAAGGAAAATGACAGTGGTGAGTTTATGGTGCATACAAACCAACCCTTCGAATTGACCATCGATGCATAAAGTGGTGGAAATGTTGGAAGGGAGCCTTCAAGTGCTGGAAATGCCACCCAAACCTTCTTTGTCTTCTCCTTCAACATCTCCAACCCATTTATCATCTGAAATATTGTAATTTGTGTGGTTGTTAAGATGCAATGAACAGTATTTAACACCAAAAAAGAATGTCATGATAATTCAAATATAAATAAAGTGTTATCTAATGTGTTGATTTTGTAGTTCTGTAACTTATGGTTTATGGTGGAAATTTATGAAGAAAATATCATGACGAGTCTTCTACTGATTTACTTGTCATTTTCTTTCTATAGTAGTTGTGGCTCTATCTGATTTTCTGCAGATTTTATTTTGCATTTATCTTAACTTATTTTGGTTTTCTTCACACCAACACAAACAATAGGGTTTTTCTTAATCTCTGTGTGGATTTTATGGTCAAGTATTGGTATTGACTAATAGTGCAAAGGCATGTTCTTTGAATGTTTTTAATTGTAAGGTAATTGAATGATATGATGTTAAGAACCGTACATATAAAAACTGCATGCAATTCGATGATCTTTGTCTCTACATTTATGGTAGACGGATAAGTCTATACTTGATAGGGTTTTGTAGGTTCAAAGGCATTGAGGAAGTTTTAAAGGCATCTATACTTGATATTGTAAGGGATTTTAGTTAAATACCAGTGATACAAAACTAAGATAACCATAATTACACTTTAAAAAAACATTGATATTACAAAGTATTGAGAACAACCCTTCTTGATCTTAATCTACACAAAACTAATGATTCTTTTTCCATATCGGTTCTTGATAGTGGGATTAGTACTCATGTTCCATTCTTCTGTATATAGGCTTGCTTTTCCCAAATCCAGAAAACAAGTACCTGTGAAAGTGGTTGAATAGGTTGTGATAAAATACCAAAAGAGATTTATAAAAGTTCATTTATTATTACAACAAATATCTGTTATTATAACAAAATTATTAGAGCTTCTGTCATAAAGTTCATTTGCATTCATGTTTATCTACTAGAAAGGAACAAAGAATACTGGTGCAGTTCAGGGAGAAACAAGATAGTAAATGTATGGTTTTTGTTATTCTATGAGATGGTTAAAACTGTTTCTGGTACCGGCCTTAGTGATTGTCCAAGTCAACAAAAGCAATTCATAAATGCAGTGAATGGTGAAGAATGAATGAAGAATCTGCTAATTGTATTAAAAAGTTCTTTAGCTCATTAATCTACTAGTGACTGATTCATGACGACTCGAGTTTACGAATTTTTCTTCATACTATTCGCACACCTTTGAAAATGGGTGCCAAGAAAGTTCCAAGATGGAACAAAAATTAAATTTAGAAAAACTTAAATGTTGAAGGAGTCAATTCCTGAGCGTGCTGTTTCGATGATAGAGGATGTAGCGCAGTGGGTCCAGCTTCATTGGGGGATAATTAAGGCACCTTTGTAACTTTGAATTGTATCTCACATAATCTACCTCTCATTTTCATCAAGTCTTCCTCCTTCATGTTCCAAGTCAATTAACATATCAGATAACTTCTCCTTTTAGACACAACTTGTAACACCCATATATAATATAATACATCAAAGCATCCATATCATACATGAATTCACGTTTGGTACTGAAATACCATAAATCCCTAGTTAACACATTATACATATACATGCCCAAAAAGCTACATAAAATAAACTATGACATTATATATACAAGATGTTCTAACACTAAGAACTAGATCAAATAATGATCTCAAAATAATCTTCACAACAGAAGTCTTGCCATCCCAAAAAGCTAAGATAGTAAGGAAAGTCAAACAACTTTATCCTTACCCTTAGCGGAACATGTAGTACCTGTAATAATATCAACAACGTGGGGTGGGATACATCAAATCTCAGTGAGTTCCCTATCTTATAGGTCCTATCGGCTTTACAAGGTTTTCTCACACCTGACTCAAGTCAAAAGGGAAGGGATGTGACTTTGAGTACTCACGCACCCTATATGGAAACACGTTATTGAGTCCGTTAACTCAAAAGTTATCACTCTCGTCAACCCTATCAAGGCATCCCTTCTTCCCGTCCTCTTCTTCTCCTAGAAGTCGGAACGAGTCATGGATCCTCGTAGATTACTTGGCATACGAGATGGATTCGGAGCTAAGGGACATGTTATCACCTTAATTCGTCACTTCACACGGCCCGTACACCGTCACAAGTCTCTTTACCATATAGGTTCCATTCGTACTATAACATTGGGAATCAAACCTACCAAGTAATCGTTCATTCATTCCAGAGGAGCTCGTTACTCATGAAAGGCACATAATAGGGAATGGTTGCGAATTCATGATTTCACATACAAACGTAATTGTATACAACAATTCTAGGCCACATTAGCCTTTAGGCCTCTTTTGCCTTTCTCAAATACACGTAATCGCTACACGTGTTCCATAATAGTGCCTTATTCTTTCTATACCGTTCGATAATAGACGCACGCCTCGGCCTCTCATGCACGAGCGTCGTCGTTATTTTATTCAACAATTTCCTAGTCGTTACTAGGTTTCAATATAGTTATGGTAATATTCCTCCCTCTACCTATTTCGTATTTTAACATGCATATGCTCTCAAACATGCTAAACAACAAGAGAATAGGTAAACACAAGTCAATTATATAATGGAACCACATAATTCAACATATCACAAAGTTACACCAATTCCGGTTCCCTCTGATTATTTAATCGAGCAACAAAACTATTATTTTTTTCACTTCCATTAGATAGAGTATTTTCATAGCTCTCTATCGGTACCAAGAACACTCAAATCGGATATACGAAACAAAAGTTATGGATTTTTGAAGAAAAGAAAATTATTGAGAAATAGCCAAATTCATCTGGCGAGCAAGGATTTCGCTTGGCGAATCACCCTTCGCCAGTACTTTGCCCGACGAACCAGTGGCGAGACCTCATTTTTGAAAAATCCAAAAGTTCCAGTAGCCAAAACATGTTCTGTCTCATTATTTTCGCTTGGCGAGTTAGGGTTTCGCCTGGCGAATCACCCTTCGCCAGTACTTCGCCCGGCGAACCAGTGGCGAGACCTCATTCGCCTGGCGAATCGCACCAGAAGCAAAATTTTCTGTTGCGTTTTTCTTGGTTTCCAAACCTCAAAATCCAACTTTTCCAATCCAAAACATGGTCAAACAACCAAAACAAGTATCAACAATGTTCATATTCATATTACGATTTATACTACGCAATTTATCTCGATTTTCAACTGTTAGATTCATCATTTTAGCAAGTTTACTCATTTTCTCACAAAATCTAACCTAACTCTAAACTCAAGAAACTCTACAACTAAAGCATCTATCTAGAACCCACCTTGAATAGAGGATGATGATGGAGAAGATGAGATGAATTTATGAAGAGTAGATGATGATTCCAAGCTTCTTCTTCTTCCTCTAGGTTTTTCTTCTTTTCTTTCCTTTTCTTCTCCTTCTTTCTTACTTCTTTCTTTCTTTCTATCTTTTTCCACACAATGAAAAGGAAAAGAAAATGAAATGATACATAGAGAAAATCATTTAGTTAGTGCAACTAACTTAAATGTCCAATATAGTCTCTAAAGCTCCAATAATTAAAACCTCAGGGTCAGATAATATTAATTTGATCTGCTCTAAGCTCATCAGTTTACTCTAATTATTGTATCCAATAAATTCTCAGAGTAAACCGAAACGCAGTTGATCATACGAATATTATCCTGAGTAAAATAATTTACGGGGTATTACATCCCCCCTTAAATAGAAATTCGCCCATGAATTTAAAACAATTACCTGAAAAGATGAGGATAAACTTCTCGCATCTCTAATTCTAGTTCCCAAGTTGCATCACCCGGATGCGTCTCACCCGCTGAACCTTAACAAGAGGAATCTCTTTATTCCTTAACACCTTAGTTTCTCTTCCTGTGATACGACTCAGTTGAGGCTCAAACGTTAAATCTGCTTCTATCTCAATTGTATCTGGTAGAATTGGCTGAAGAGGATCTGGAAAAAACTTCCGAAGCTGAGATACATGAAAAACGTCGTGCATCTTTGACAGAGAAGGCGGTAAGACTAATCTGTAAGCTACTTCACCAATTCTTCCTAAAATTTGATACGGTCCCACGTATCTCAGACTTAACTTCCACGACTTAAACGGCCCTTTCAACCTCAATCTCGGAGTAACTTTCAAAAACACATGATCCCCCTCATCAAACTCCAAAGGTCTTCTATGGTTATCCGCATAACTTTTCTGACGATCTTGTGCTTGTTTAACTTTATCACGGATCATCCTAATCTTTTCCGTTGTATCTTGGATAATCTCGGGTCCCAAAATGCTATCTTCGCCAACTTTTGCCCAACACAACGGCGTCCTACACTTCCTTCCATACAATGCTTCATAAGGAGCCATACCAATACTTGCATGATAACTGTTGTTATAAGAGAACTCAATCAACGATAAAAGTTCTATCCAATTTCCTCCACTTTCAAGTACACAAGCTCTTAACATATCCTCCATGGTTTGTATTGTCCGTTCCGTCTGACCATCCGTTTGTGGATGATTCGACGTGCTCAAACACAACTTCGTTCCCATAGCTTGTTGAAAAGCTCTCCAAAATCTTGAAGTAAATTTTGGATCTCTATCCGAAACAATACTAGAGGGAATACCATGCAACCTCACAATTTCCGAAATGAACAACTTTGCGAGATGACTCACCTTGTAGGTAGTCTTTACGGCTAAGAAATGCGCAGATTTCGTCAACCAATCTACAATCACCCAAATCGAATCATAACCACCTTGGGCACGGGGTAATCCAACTGTGAAGTCCATAGAAATACTATCCCACTTCCACACCGAAATTTCTAACATCTGTAGTAAGCCACCAGGTCTTTGGTGTTCAATCTTCACTTGTTGGCATACCGCACATTCCGATACGTACACTGCAATATCCTTTTTCATACCGGACCACCATTAGTCCCTTTTTAAATCTTGATACATCTTCGAAGAACCAGGATGTATAGCAAAAGCACCCTTATGCGCTTCTTCCAAAATCCTTCTCTTCAACATCGCATCATCCGGAACACAAATCCTTTGGTTAAACAAAATGATTTCGTCGGTAGTCTGCACGAAACCCGGTTGAACTAAAATTTCTTGTAATTTCTCATCCAACCCTTATCCTTGTTGAATTTCCTCCCTAAGAGTAGAATTAATATTTAAATTCCCCATAATTACACAATTAGGAGTCCAAACAAATTGGAGATTGAGATCTCGAAACTTTTCCAATAAGGTATACTCTAACATCATCAACTCGGTATTATGTAACACTTTCCTGCTTAATACATCCGCCACTTTATTCGCTTTACCCGGATGGTACTTTAGTTCCAAATCATAATCTTTCAAATACTCCATCCATCTCCTTTGACGCATGTTCAACTCTTTCTGGTCAAAAAGATACTTTAAGCTCTTGTGGTCGCTGAACATCTCAAAATGTACCCCATACAAATAATGACACCACACTTTCAGTGTAAACACAACTGCCGCCAATTCCAAAACATGTGTTGGATAATTCTTTTCATGAACTTTTAACTGTCGAGAAGCATAAGCCACCACATGACCATCTTGCATTAACAGACCTCCTAATCCCATCTTTGATGCATCACAAAATACTTCATTAGTCTTACTAGGATCAGGAATAATCAAAACAGAAGCGCTCGTTAATCATTCTTTCAAACTCATAAAACTTCTTTCACAAACCGAATCCTACTCATATGGATAATCCTTTCGAGTAAGTTTCTTCATTGGTAAAGCCAATTGAGAAAAGCCTTTGATAAACCTTCTGTAATAACCTGCCAATCCCAAGAAACTTCTAACTTCGGAAACATTCTTTGGTCTCTCCCAATTAATCACTGCTTCAACTTTTGATGGATCTACCGCCACACCTCCCTAAGATATGACATGACCAAGAAAATTAACCTCCAACATCCAAAACTCACACTTGTTTTGCTTGGCAAGCAGTTGTCTCTCTTGTAAGACCGATAAAACGATTCTTAGGTGTTCCCCGTGCTCTTGAGAATCACGAGAATAAATAAGAATGTCATCAATGAAGATCACTACAAATTGGTCCAAGTAAGGTTGAAATATCCGATTCATATAATCCATAAAAGCTACGGGGGCATTCGTCACACCGAAAGGCATTACTAAAAATTCATAATGACCATAACGGGTTCTAAATGGGGTCTTTGGTACATCTGAACTCTTCACACGAATCTGATGATAGCCCGATCGTAAATCAATCATCGAGAACACACAAGCTCCTTTCAATTGATCTAACAGATCATCTATCCTTAGTAATGGATATTTATTCTTGATGGTGACCTTATTCAACTGACGGTAATCAATACAAAACCGCATTCCACCATCCTTCTTCTTTACCAATAACATTGGAGCTCGCCAGGGCGAAACACTTGGTCGGACAAAATGCTTTGCCATCAACTCTTCCAATTGATCCTTTAATTCTCTTAACTCAAGTGGTGCCATCCGATACGGAGAAACGGATATTGGAGCCGTTCCCGGTATTAGGTCAATAGAGAATTCCACTTCCCTCTCCGCAGGAAGAGAAGTGATATCCTCGGGGAAAACTTCGGGAAACTCACAGACTACCGGAATACTCAAAACCCGAAGGTTGCTACTCTCCTCCTTAGTGAGAATCAAAAGAACATATTTTTCCTCCTCAAACAAGAAATTTATCATTCCAACCGTACCTTCTAAAATAGTAGTTAACACATCCTTTGGAGTATCCTCAACGGATGGAATAATGATTAGCTTTTCCACACAACCGATAAATACCGAATTAGCAGAAAGCTAATCCATTCCCAAAACAACGTCCACTTTCTTAAGCGGCAAACAAATCAGATCAATCTAAAAAACTCTTCCATCCACAGATATAACACAATTTTCACACAATAAAGGTGTTTCAACTATCTCATCCATGGCAGTAGTAACCACCATGGGTGGAGACAACAGAACAACTTGCAACCCAAGTCGCTTCACATATTGCATCGATACAAAAGAGTGTGTGGCTCCACAATCAAATAATACAAAGCAAGGATTCCCATTAACAAAACATGTACCCGCAATCAAAGAGTTATCACCCTTTGCCTTCCTCACATCCAAAGTATACACTCGGCCGGTAATCCTTTCTTGAGGTTGGTTCCTATACTGAGGACAATCTTTTGCCATGTGACCTACTTTGTGACACCGATGACACTCTACTCCTTCGAAGCGATATCTACCATGATGATTCTTTCCACAAATACGACATACCGGAGGCACACTAGTCCTAGAACTCTGAACTTATTTCCGTTTAAAAGCTTATTGTCTCGGTCTAAATTGTTGATTTGATCTTCCACGATCACCTTGATTCAACCTACTCAATTCTCCTTCCGCTTTCACCTTCTTCAAGCTATGTTCTGCCACGTAGCACTGCCTTAGCAATTCGGCATAGCTAGTGTTGAAATACAAATAGAGTAGGGTTTTCGTTATCGTTCCACAGAGATTGTTTAGAGATATCACCGCCGTTCTACAGTTGAAATCGTTTTAAACTTAAAGTAACAAAGGGTTTTGGTTGTTGATAACAGATCCTTTGCATAAACGGTAAAAGTAATCGGATTTGAAAGATTTATAAACCACATACCAAGATTAGGGTTCGACAAAACCATTTTGCACGTATAGAATCGGTAAAGCAAATGAACTCGTTTAGACGATAAATATAATCACATATCCTCTCAATATGTTTATCTCTAACACATATTGTGAGTTTTATCATTTTGATCCTTTGATGATCTCTCACTCAAACTATCAAAATGATAACATTAAAGTTCAATATTTATGAACATCAACTCTCATAACTATCTCTAGCCTATGTTCATTGATGGCTGAAAAACCTAGATAAAGTGTAAGAACACATTTCTCAATCATGAACCAACACAAGGAATAAACCATAGAAACAAATTTTTTCACCATATATTCATCATCCATAAGTTCATAAGCTTAAATTAATACCTATACATACAAAATAAAGGATTGTCTACCTTCTAATCTTGACACAAAAGGAGATTAGCTATCCATTGACATGGTAGCTTCACAAACAAGAAAATGGAGAAGAGGAAGAAGCATCAACGACGATCTCTCGACTATTGATGCTCTGATTCTTCGAAAATAAGATGCTATAGTGTTTATAGGGTTTTTACTCTAAGAAAATAACAAGCATCCACAAAAAATGCTGATCAAATATATTTATAGAGGGGCTGAGATGCGCAGATCCCGCTAAGCTCGCAGCAGCGCGCTGTCATTTATTGCTAAACCGCCTTAAATCCCGCTTAGCGGACTCCATACCGCGCTAAGCAGGCATCCTACTGGAATTAGCTCCTTCCTTGGGCTAGGAGCGCGCTAAGCGCGCTAGTAGTATGCTTCAAAAATTCAATTTCTTCAAAAATGCTCCTTAAGAGCCTTCCATGCTCCAAGCTTCCCATTGCAATGTTAAGACCTACAATTATAAACACAAAAGTTAAATAACTAAGTCTAATAATGCATTTAAACTATACTACGATTATTTACTGGAAACAAAAGGAAAAAGCATCAATTAACAAATAAAGATCTCAAAAGGTGCCAAAAACTAAACTATATATTAACACATTCTAGCACCTAACAGCTAGTGAACTCCCTCTGAGACTCGCTATGTGATATTTCAGCCCTCAAACCAAAAAGAAACTGATTGATCTTCCACCTCTCGTCCGGAGCATACATGGCTTGCCTAGAATAAGCAACCATAACATGAAATCTCTCTGCATAAGCAGCCACAGTCAAGTTACCCTGTCTCAAGTATTGAAACTCGAATTCCTTCTGAGTCCTAAGGGAACTTGGGAAATACTTCTCCATAAAATTTATCTTAAACTGCTCCCAAACCTTGGGTACCTCTTGAATAGTCATCAAGGCTGAGGCTGTAACGCCCCGATTCCGATTATTCCCATTTTGTTGAGTCTTTTATTTAAAATTGAGTGATAAATTATTTTATTTGTGAAATTGGTGTGTTAATATGCTATGTTGACATGTTATGATATTTTACCGTTTTTGAGAGTTTTCGGGGAAATTAGAATGGAGGGTATTTTGGACATTTCTCAATTAATGGTAAGTTAGAAATTTAGTGGAAATAGAATTATGTGAGAAAATGAATTAATAGAATTTGAGTAGAAAATGAGAAAAAATAAAGTAGGAAAAGAAATAGAAAAGAAAAAGAGATAAGAAGAAGAAATAGGAGAGAAAGAGAAAGAAAAGAAAAATAGAGAGAAAAAGGAGAGAAAGAAAGATGAAGAAGAGAAAAGAGAAGAAAACTTGGAAAACCTAGAAAACCATCAAGAACAATCATCTAGCAAGCTTGGAATCTGGGTAAGGGTGTGAAATCTTATTATCTCATCAATGTATATCATTATGTATGATTGTGTTGTTGTTGTTGTTGTTGATTTTTATGAGTTTTTGTGTAAACCCATTTGTGTAGAAAGTGTTAGAATTCAATTAATTAGTGTTGGAAATGATGTTTTTGTGTTCCTTGTTGTTAATACACGATTGATATATGTTGTTGTACATCAAATTGGTATTTTTCTGAGGTAAGATGATGAATTTGGGTGTGGTTGGAGTGCAAAACGCAGAAAAAAATTTTGCAGGAAAATTCTGCATTTTGCCTGGCCATACGCGTATTGGTGCAGGCCATACGCGTATTGACTAGGGCAATACGCGTATGGGTGGCGCATTTCAGGGCCAATACGCGTATGGGTTGCATGTTTTCCCGGCCATCTGGTGAAACGCGTATGATACGCGTACGAGGTTTGGCCATACGCGTACGGCTTAGGTGCATACGCGTACGGTCAGGTCAAGTGTAAAAATATGATTTTTCAAAATATCGTTTTCGTTTTTCTTTCATAACTTGAGTTCCGATTATCTGATTTTTACATTCTTGGTATCGTTGGATAGCTATTGAGCTGTAGTTTCTTATGGTGAGGAGTTTGGGGGCTGTTAGCCGATTAAATATGTCGAAAAGTTGGGAATAGTGTTATTTAGCGACTTTTACCGTTTTGAATGTGTGTTTTGGATGTGAATCATACAATAGTGCATTGATGTGAATGTATATAGATTGTATGTGATTGTATGAGATGAATGCATGAATATATTGTGAATATGTATGCATTTCAAGAATGTTTTGAGTCATTTCGTATTTGAAGCATAATGATGTACATTCTTGTGTTGAGTGATTCTAATGAGAATCCGTTGTAACGTCGTGTGCCTATGTGAGGTGTGAGCGATGATTAAAAACGATTGTGTGCCTAGGTGAGGTGTGAGGAATCAGATTGTGTGCCTATGTGAGGTGTGAGTAATCCATAAACATTGTGTGCCTATGTGAGGTGTGAGCAATGGGTGAACATCGTAGGCCCGACGGGGAGTTACATTGGTAACGAGCGATGGTTACAATAAGTTCCTGAGTGAACTTGAGATGATTGAGTCGGTACCGCATTGCATTTGCATAGAGTCGTGAGTCGATCTCTATGATTTGCATTTATCATCTTTATAATCGTGCATTGATGAATAAACATAAATGTGTATGTTTATGTGGAATGATAAGAATTGTGAAAGTATGCATGATGAATATGCTGTGTTTCGTATACATATACATTGTGATGTATATGAGTGAGTCGTTATGAATTGTGGTGAGAATGTAGAATATGTGTATTTTCATGCTAAGATATATAATTATATGCATTGTTATTATGATAATATTTCTCACCCTTCTACTGTTTTATGATGCTCTATGAGGAATTGCAGAGTAGGTATGTTGGTGGTCTTTTTGTGAAGCGTGTCTTCATTCTTTTGGTCGGTCGGCTCTGATATGTAGCACCAGGTAGCTAGGATGTATATGATTCTTTTGTGATACATTTGTACATGTATCTTGTTGATGAATGTTTATGTAAACATGAATTATGTTGGTGGATAATACTTGATGATATATATAGCAATTTGTGCGAAATAGAGAGAGAAATAGAAAGAAAAAGGATAGAAAGAAAGAAGAGGAAGAGAAGAGAAGAGGAAAAGAGGAAAACTAGAGAATCATCAAGAACGATCATTTAGCGAGTTTGGAATCCGGGTAAGGGTGCGAAATCTTGTTATCTTAGCAATGTGTATGATTATGTATGATTGTATTGTTGTTTTTGTTGATTTTCATGAGTTTTGGTATAAACCCATTTGTGTAGAAAATGGTAGAAATAGATTAAATCGGGTTGAAAATGATATTTTTGGATCCCTTGTGGTTGATACATGAATGATACATGTTGTTGGATATCAAATTGGTATTTTTCTGTGTGTAGATGATGAAATTGGAAGGTTTTGGGGGAGAAAACGCAGAACTTGGTTCTGCAGAATTTTTCTGGGTTTCCCCTGGCCATAGGCGTAAGGGACATGTCCATACGCGTATGAGCCAGGCGTTACGCGTATCATTGGCCTATTTTTGGGCCAATACGCGTTTGGAGGGTAGCTTTTCCCGGCCCTCTGGTGATACGCGTATGGGTGTGGGGCGTACGCGTATGGGTTTTGAAAACGTGGAATTGTGAAGGAAAGGGGTTCTGCCCATACGCGTATGGACATGGGTGATACGCGTGTGGACAGGAGGAATGTAAAAATGGGATTTTTCAAAATGTCGCTTTCGTTTTCGTCCGTAACTTTTGTTCCGATTATCCGATCCTTACATTCCTGGTATCGTTGGAAAGCTATTGAGCTGTACTTTGTGATTATGATGGTGTGGAAATTGTTGGCCGATTTTATTATGTCGAAAAGTCAGGAATAGTGCTATTTAGCGACTTTTACCGTTTTGACTGTGTGTTTGAATGTGAATCATACAATAGTGCATTGATGTGAATGTATATAGATTGTACGTGATTGTATAAGATGAATGCATGAATATATTGTGAATATGTATGCATTTCAAGAATGTCTTGAGTCATTTTGCATGTGAAGCATAATGAAGTACATTCTTGTGTTGAGCGATTCTAATAAGAATCCGTTGTAACGTCGTGTGCCTATGTGAGGTGTGAGCGATGATTACAAATGATTGTGTGCCTAGGTGAGGTGTGAGCAATCGGATTATGTGCCTAGGTGAGGTGTGAGCAATCAGATCGTGTGCCCGCGTGTGGGGTGTGAGCGATCGGGTTGTGTGCCCGTGTGGGGTGTGAGCGATCCATAAACATTGTGTACCCATGTGGGGTCTGAGCAATGGGTGAACATCATAGGCCCGACGGGGAGTTACATTGGTAACGAGCGATGGTTCCAGCAGAGTTCCTGAGTGAACTAATGATGATTGAGCCGGTACCGCATTGCATTTGCGTAGAGTCGTGAGTCGGTCTCTATGATTTGCATTTATCATCTTTGTATTTGTGCATTGATGAATAAACATGAATGTGTATGTTTATGTGGAATGATTGAGAATTGCGAAAATATGTATGATGAATATGCTTGGTTGTATATATATATATACATTGTGATGTATATGGGTGAGTTTTGATGAATTGTGGTGGGCGTGTGAAATATGTGTATTTTTATGTTAAGATATATATAATTATATGCATTTTTATTATGATAATATTTCTCACCCTTCTGCTGTTTTATGATGCTCTATGAGGCATTGCAGAGTAGGTATGCTGGAGGTCTTTTGTGAAGCGTGTCTTCACTCTTTTGGTCGGTTGGCTCTGATATGTAGCACCGGGTAGCTAGGACGTATATGATTCCTTTGTGATACATTTGTATATGTATCTTGCTGATGAATGTTTATGTAAACATGAATTATGTTGATGGATGATACTCGATGACGCATGTATATATGTTTGATGTTATTCAATGTTTAGATTTTCCGCTTTTATCCTAAATATTGAGATGTTGGTGTAAGGACAAGTTCCTCTGTTGCAAAGTTACCCTACTGTTGCATATCAATGTTAAGCAGGTGTTGTATGTTTTAATTTAATGTATAATGTGACGTACCTCTTTTTATACCATGCTTATAATTACACTCTGACGAAATTTTTTTATATGTGCCTAAATGATTAATTGTGATTATTTGGGGGTATAGAAAGGGGGTGTTACAATATGGCTGGTAGAAACGACAATGCGATGGCTGCTGCTTTGGAAGCAATGGCTAGGACGGTGCAAGGTGCGCCGAACGTGAATGCTAATGACGAGTTCAGGAAGAATCAACCACCGGTCTTCAAAGGAAGATTTGATCCCGATGGAGCTCAAAGTTGGTTGAAAGAGATTGAAAGGATCTTCAGAGTCATGGGCTGTGTGGAGGAGAATAAGGTGAGGCTTGGGCCTCACATGCTGAAGGAAGAAGTCGACGATTGGTGGGTCGGTATGCGTCAAGTTCTTGAGGTGGATGATGAAGAGATAACTTGGGATTTATTTTGTACCAAGTTCTTGAGGAAGTATTACCCTGAAATTGTGAAAGGGAAGAAGGAGATGGAGTTCCTTGAACTGAAACAAGGTAATATGTCCGTGGTGGACTATACTGCTAAGTTTGTGGAGTTGGTTCAATTCCATCCTCACTATGCTGCAATTACTGCTGAGTTCTCAAAGTGTATTAAGTATGAGAATGGTTTGCGTCCCGAGATTAAACAAGTTGTGGGATATCAAAGGATAAGAAGGTTTACGGATTTGACGGAATGTTGTAGAATCTTCGAGGAAGATAGCAAGGCTCGTTCTACACATTACAAAAGTTTGAATGAGAGGAAGGGAAAGCAACAAGCTAGAAGTGGACTTTATGTGACACCCATTGATAAGGGCAAGCATAGGGGAAACTTTGAGAAGAGATATGGAGGAGGAGGTTCCGGTTCCGTTAAGTGTTACAAATTTTGAAAGAGAAACAATTGTACGCTAAGTTGTCGAAATGTTAATTTTGGTTGTTGGAAGTAAGTTTTCTTGGACATGTTATTTCCGGTAGTGGTATTAGTGTTGATTCATCCAAGATTGATGCGGTGATGCAATGGGAGGCTCCTAGATCGGTTACGGAGATTCGAAGCTTTTTAGGCTTGGTGGGTTATTATCGGAGGTTTATTGAGGGATTTTCGAAGTTGGCACTTCGGTTAACGCAATTGACTTGTAAAGGAAAGGCTTTCATTTGGGATATTCATTGTGAAGAGAGTTTCAATGAGCTAAAAAGAAGGTTGACAACGACTCCGATCTTGATTTTGCCAAATCCGACGGAACCATTTGTTATGTATTGTGATGCTTCATTGGCTGGTTTAGGTGGTGTTTTGATGCAAGATGGAAAAGTTGTGGCTTATGCTTCAAGACAATTGAGAGTGCATGAAAAGAATTATCCTACACATGACTTGGAGTTAGCGGCCGTGGTGTTTGTTTTGAAAATTTAGAGGCACTATCTTTATGGTGCAAGATTTGAAGTTTTTAGTGATCACAAGAGCTTGAAATATTTATTTGATAAAAAAGAATTGAACATGAGACAAAGAAGGTGGTTAGAGCTTTTGAAGGATTATGATTTTGGTTTGAATTACCATCCGGGTAAGGAAAACGTGGTGGCCGATGCTTTGAGTCGGAAGTCGTTACATATGTCCGCATTGATGATGAGAGAATGGGAACTTTTGGAGAATTTTAGAGACTTGAGTTTGGTTTGTGAAATGACGCCGAGAAGTGTGAGACTTGGTATGCTACATGTTACGAATGATTTTCTTGCAACCGTATGTGAAAAACAAAAGTTGGATTTGAAGTTCGTTGATTTGATGATGAATGAGAATGAGGATTTCAAGGTTGATAATTTTGGAGTTTTGAGATTCCGTGGTCGTATTTGTATTCCCGATGATGCGGAGTTGAAAAAGATGATATTGGAAGAAGGACACCGAAGTAACTTAAGTATTCATCCGGGAGCGAATAAAATGTATCAAGATTTGAAGAAAATCTTTTGGTGGTCCGGATTAAAGAAGGATGTGGCTCAATTTGTGTATGCGTGCTTAACTTGTCAAAAGTCTAAGGTGGAACATCAAAAGCCTTGTGGATTGATGCAACCGTTGGACATTCCGGAGTGGAAATGGGATAGTAAATCAATGGATTTTGTTACGGGATTGCCGAAAACATAAAGAGGTCATAATGTTATTTGGGTAATCGTTGATAGGCTTACTAAATCTGCTCACTTCATTCCAAATGATATTAGTTATCCTTTGGAGAAGTTAGCCGGGATTTATGTTCTTGCGGTTGTGAAGTTACATGGAGTTCCTAAGAGTATTGTATCGGATAGAGATCCTAGATTCACATCGAGGTTTTGGGAGAGTTTACAAAAGGCTTTGGGTTCTAAGCTAAGATTGAGTTCGGCTTATCATCCGCAAATGGATGGTCAAACCTAGAGGACAATTCAATCGTTGGAGGATTTATTGCGGGCTTGTGTGCTCGAGCAAGGTGGTGCTTGGGATAGTTATTTGGCATGGATTGAGTTCACCTACAATAATAGTTTTCATTCAAGTATAAGTATGGCACCATTTGAGGCTTTCTATGGTCGGAGATGTCGAACACCTTTGTGTTGGCATGAAACCGGTGAGAGGACGATAGTTGGACCGGAGATGGTACAACAAACGACGGAGAAAGTGAAGTTTATTCGTGAGAAGATGAAAGCTTCTCAAAGTAGACAAAAAAGCTATCATGACAAGAGAAGGAAAGATCTTGAGTTTCAAGAAGGCGACCATGTGTTTTTGAGAGTTACGCCGATTACGAGTGTTGGTCGTGCTTTGAAGTCGAAGAAGTTGACTTCTCGTTTTATTGGTTCGTATCAGATTTCTACGCGAGTTGGTGCTGTGGCTTACCGTGTGGCGTTGCCTCCGAATCTTTCGAATTTGCATGATGTATTCCATGTTTCGCAACTTCGGAAGTATGCTCCGGATCCGTCACATGTTATCCCTATGGACGAGGTTGAAGTGAGAGATAACCTTACGGTTGAAGTTTCATCGATTAAGATTTTGGACCGTGAAGTTAAGAAGCTAAGAGGCAAGGATATTGCGCTTGTGAAAGTAGCGTGGGGAGGCGCTGCGGAAGGCAATATGACTTGGTAACTAGAGAGTAGGATGCGAGATTCGTATCCGGAGTTGTTTGAATCAGGTAATATTTTCGAGGACGAAGATTTCTAAAGTGGGGGAGAGTTGTAACGCCTCGATTCCGATTATTCCCATTTTGTTGAGTCTTTTATTTAAAATTGAGTGATAAATTATTTTATTTGTGAAATTGGTGTGTTAATATGCTATGTTGACATGTTATGATATTTTACCCTTTTTGAGAGTTTTCGGGGAAATTAGAATGAAGGGTATTTTGGACATTTCTCAATTAATGGTAAGTTAGAAATTTAGTGGAAATAGAATTATGTGAGAAAATGAATTAATAGAATTTGAGTAGAAAATGAGAAAAAAGAAAGTAGGAAAAGAAATAGAAAAGAAAAAGAGATAAGAAGAAGAAATAGGAGAGAAAGAGAAAGAAAAGAAAAATAGAGAGAAAAAGGAGAGAAAGAAAGAGGAAGAAGAGAAAAGAGAAGAAAACTTGGAAAACCTAGAAAATCACCAAGAACAATCATCTAGCAAGCTTGGAATCCAGGTAAGGGTGTGAAATCTTATTATCTCATCAATGTATATCATTATGTATGATTGTGTTGTTGTTGTTGTTGTTGAATTTTATGAGTTTTTATGTAAACCCATTTGTGTAGAAAGTGTTAGAATTCGATTAATTAGTGTTGGAAATGATGTTTTCGTGTTCCTTATTGTTGATACACGATTGATATATGTTGTTGTACATCAAATTGGTATTTTTCTGAGTTTAGATAATGAATTTGGGTATGGTTGGAGTGCAAAACGCAGAAAAAAATTATGCAGGAAAATTCTGCATTTTGCCTGGCCATACGCGTATTGTAGGGCAGTACGTGTATGGGTGGCGCATTTCAGGGCCAATACGCATATGGGTTGCATGTTTTCCCGACCATCTGGTGAAACGCGTATGATACGCGTACGAGGTTTGGCCATACGCGTACGACTTGGGTGCATACGCGTACGGTCAGGTTAAGTGTAAAAATATGATTTTTCAAAATATTGTTTTCGTTTTTCTTTCATAACTTGAGTTCCGTTTATCCGATTTTTACATTCTTGGTATCGTTGGATAGCTATTGAGCTGTAGTTTCTTATGGTGAGGAGTTTAGGGGCTGTTAGCCAATTAAATATGTCGAAAAGTTAGGAATAGTGTTATTTAGCGACTTTTACCATTTTGAATGTGTGTTTTGGATGTGAATCATACAATAGTGCATTGATGTGAATGTATATAGATTGTATGTGATTGTATGAGATGAATGCATGAATATATTGTGAATATGTATGCATTTCAAGAATGTTTTGAGTCATTTCGTATGTGAAGCATAATGATGTACATTCTTATGTTGAGTGATTCTAATGAGAATCCGTTGTAACGTCGTGTGTCTATGTGAGGTGTGAGCGATGATTAAAAACGATTGTGTGCCTAGGTGAGGTGTGAGGAATCGAATTGTTTGCCTATGTGAGGTGTGAGTAATCCATAAACATTGTGTGCCTATGTGAGGTGTGAGCAATGGGTGAACATCGTAGGCCCGACGGGGAGTTACATTGGTAACGAGCGATGGTTACAATAAGTTCCTGAGTGAACTTGAGATGATTGAGTCGGTACCGCGTTGCATTTGCATAGAGTCGTGAGTCGGTCTCTATGATTTGCATTTATCATCTTTATAATCGTGCATTGATGAATAAACATAAATGTGTATGTTTATGTGGAATGATAAGAATTGTGAAAGTATGCATGATGAATATGCTTGGTTTCGTATACATGTACATTGTGATGTATATGAGTGAGTCGTGATGAATTGTGGTGAGAATGTAGAATATGTGTATTTTCATGCTAAGATATGTAATTATATGCATTGTTATTATGATAATATTTCTCACCCTTCTGCTGTTTTATGATGCTCTATGAGGCATTGCAGAGTACGTATGCTGGTGGTCTTTTTGTGAAGCGTGTCTTCATTCTTTTGGTCGGTCGGCTCTGATATGTAGCACCGGGTAGCTAGGATGTATATGATTCTTTTGTGATACATTTGTACATGTATCTTGTTGATGAATGTTTATGTAAACATGAATTATGTTGGTGGATAATACTTGATGATATATATATATATATATATATATGTATATATGTTTGATGTTATTCAATGTTTAGATTTTCTGCTTTTATTCTAAATATTGAGATGTGGGTGTAAGGACTAAGTTCCTCTGTTGCAAAATTACCCCACTGTTGCATATCAATTGTTGAGCAGGTGTTGAATGTTTTAATTTCATGTATAATGTGACATACCTCTTTTATACTATGTTTATGATTATACTCTGACGGAATTTTTAATATGTGCCTAAATAATTATGTGATTATTTGGGGGTATAGAAAGGGGGTGTTATAGAGGCACTCTCCCACCACCTCATGGCAGGACCCTTCAACAAGTGAGAAGCAAAAACCACCTTATTTTCCTCACTGCACTAGACTATCAAGAAAATCCTTTCCATGTCAGCTATCCATTCATGAGCCTTTACAGGATCTAACCCTCCCTGAAATTCCGGAGGATTCATAGGGATGAAATCTCTAAAGCTTCCACCTGTAGCTTTTGGAACGACCACTGGAGGGTACAGACCCCCAGCCATTTGCTATACCATTTGCTACATAAACTGATTATATTGTTGTTGCATCTACTGCAGAAACCGAGGCCATGGAACATTTTCCTCGCAGCCTGACGGATTAGTCCCTGCCAGAGTGGTTCTTGGTCTACCACGATTGTTTCTGCGCCTGTCGGCCATGTTCCTAAATGTCACACATATAGGATTAAGTTGATCAGGCTCAATACCATAAATATAACACTTAAGACCAATGGCGACACAACACATATGAAACGGAAAGAAATACTTATACTATTTCATGGCTAGGTCGAGGATACGACCTGCTCTGATACCAACTGTAATACCCATATATAATATAATACACCAAAGCATCCATATCATACATGAATTCACGTTTGGTACTGAAATACCATAAGTCCCTAGTTAACACATTATACATATACATGCCCAAAAAGCTACATAAAAAAAACTATGGCATTATATATACTAGCGTCCAAACGGGCACTCCTGTGCCCGTTTGTCCGCTTTTCTAATGAACACGTACGTCAAAAATATAAATGGATATTTTTTATTAGTTTTGATTTATATTTGTGTGATAAACTTATGATATACACTGTTATATTTTTTGTCCTTTTTTTTAATGAGTTAGCAAGAAATATCTCTCTCTCTTTCTCTCCCCCTCCCTCCCTCTCTCTCCTAATTTTATATATACATATATATATATATATATATATATATATATATATATATATATATATATATATATATATATATATATTTGATTCAAATGTAATAGAGAATGAAAAGTAATTGTATTTATCTTAGATAAACAAAAAATTGGATACAAAACCCCATGAAAACTATATCTTCATACATCATCCACAGCCAAGCAGCGTTTGCAATGCTATTGAAATATTCTTTTTTCTGGTCACATTCTGCTGCATGAACATTATTGCTTTAAAATCGTATTTTAATTTATACGTGCTGGTGGATAGGTAGGAGTTATAAAAGTTCCTATTTTTGTAATTATTTCACTTGGGTTAATTCTCCGAGTGATTTTTGTAGCCGGTGATATTTGAGCAGGCTATAGTTGTATACGGGTTGGAGTACCCCTTTGTACTCCGGTTTATACGAAAGTTTAGCTTATTAAAAAAAAAACATTGTTGCTTTAAGACGTTGTAAATTGAACTGAAAAAGCAAAAAAACAATATAAGTAACGACACTTGAAAAACAATAACAAAAATTTATATAAATGTAAATTGCACTCATGATAAACATCATTTTCCTTAAAAAAAAAATCTATACAAATGTAAACTGTACCCATGATATCAAACATCAAAAGCAAAAAAATAAAAATTAACAGTGACAAAGTGATCACTAATAAAAATTGAATAAATAAAGAATAGTATTTAATGGAAAGTGATTGTGTTCATTTCTTGATTCAATTCACTACGCGTAAAAAACCGTTGTTGGCGCTAACATGTACAAAAATCATTCCACAATGAAAATACAAAGAAACAATCAAAAGAAAATTCAAACATGAAAAGAAGAGAAAATAAAACCTCATAATATTGGATTTGCAGTAAAGGAGAATTGTATACCCTCTTTTCAATTTCTCTCACATACCATCATTTTATGCAGTTAATTTTGGTGTTGCTGGTTGTATATTAATGGGATAGGGAGTTATAATTTGGGTTATCATTTTTTTCCTTTCCTATTGCAGTTAAATTTTTTGCAATGCCAGTTGTATTTGCTCGTTACAATTTTTTGAAATTGCTACTTTGTTGGTTTTTCAAATTATGTTATACTATCCATCAACAATTTTAAGGAAGTTAAGAGTTAAAAAAAAATAAAAAGGGTATATTTGGAAAAGAAAAAGGCTACACCAAATTTATGTTTTCCCTTTATATATTAGTATAGACAAGATGTTCCAACACTAAGAACTAGATCAAATAATGATCTCAAAATAATCTACACAACGGAAGTCTTGCCATCCCAAAAAGCTAAGATATAAGGAAAGTCAAACAACTTTATCCTTACCCTTCGCGGAACCTGTAGTACCTGTAATAATATCAACAATGTGGGGTGGGATACATCAAATCTCAGTGAGTTCCCTATCTTATAGGTCCTCTCGGCTTTACAAGGTTCTCTCACACCTAACTCAAGTCAAAAGGGAAGGGAAGTGACTTTAAGTACTCACACACCCTATATGGAAACACGTTATTAAGTCCGTTAACTCAAAAGTTATCACTATCGTCAACCCTATCAAGGCATCCCTTCTTCCCGTCCTCTTCTACGTCTAGAAGTCGGAACGAGTCATGGATCCTCGTAGATTACTTGGCATACGAGATAGATTCGGAGCTAAGGGACATGTTATTACTTTAATTCGTCACTTCACATGGCCCGTACACCGTCACAAGTCTCTTTACCATATAGGTTCCATTCGTACTATAACATTGAGAATCAAACCTACCAAGTAATCGTGCATTCATTCCAGAAGAGCTCGTTACTCATGAAACGGCACATAATGGGGAATGATTGTGAATTCGTGATTTCACATACAAACGTATTTGTATACAACAATTCTAGGCCACATTAGCCTTTAGGCCTCTTTTGCCTTTCTCAAATACACGTAATCGCTACACGTGTTCCATAATAGTGCCTTATTCTTTCTATACCGTTCGATAATAGACGCACGCCTCAGCCTCTCATGCACGAGCGTCTTCGTTATGTTATTCAATAATTTCCTAGCCGTTACTAGGTTTCAGTATAGTTATGGTAATATTCCTCCCTCTACCTATTTCGTATTTTAACATGCATATGCTCTCAAACATTCTTAACAACAAGAGAATAGGTAAACATAAGTCAATTATATAATGGAACCACATAATTCAACATATCACAAAGTTACACCAATTCTGGTTCCCTCCGATTATTTAATCAGGCAACAAAACTATTATTTTTTTCACTTCCATTAGATAGAGTATTTTCATAACTCTCTATCGGTACCAAGAACACTCAAATCGGATATACGAAACAAAAGTTATGGATTTTTGAAGAAAAGAAAATTATTGAGAAACAGCCAAATTCACCTGGCGAGCAAGGATTTCGCTTGGCGAATCACCCTTCGCCAGTACTTCGCCCGACGAACCAATGGCGAGACCTCATTTTTTAAAAATCCAAAAGTTCCAGTAGCCAAAAACATGTTTTGTCTCATGATTTTTGCCTGGCGAGTTAGGATTTCGCCTGGCGAATCCCTCTTCGCCAGTACTTCGCTCGGCGAACCTGTGGCGAGACCTCATTCGCCTGGCGAGTCCTCATTCGCCTGCCGAATCGCACCAGAAGCAGAATTTTCTGCTGCGTTTTTCTTGGTTTCCAAACCTCAAAATCCAACTTTTCCAAATCAAAACATTGTCAAACAACCAAAACAAGTATCAACAATGTTCATATTCATATTACGATTTATACTACGCAATTTATCTCGATTTTCAACCGTTAGATTCATTATTTTAGCAAGTTTACTCATTTTCTCACAAAATCTAACCTAACTCTAAAGTCAAGAAACTCTACAACTAAAGCATCTATCTAGAACCCACCTTGAATAGAGGATGATGATGGAGAAGATGAGATGAATTTATGAAGAGTAGATGATGATTTCAAGCTTCTTCTTCTTCCTCTAGGTTTTTCTTCTTTTCTTTCCTTTTCTTCTCCTTCTTTCTTACTTCTTTCTTTCTTTCTATCTTTTTCCAAACAATGAAAAGGAAAAGAAAATGAAATTATACATAGAGAAAATCATTTAGTTAGTACAACTAAGTTAAATGTCCAAATAGTCTCTAAAGCTCCAATAATTAAAACCTCAGGGTCAGATAATATTAATTTGACCTGCTCTGAGCTCATCAGTTTACTCTAATTATTTTATCCAATAAATTTTCAGAGTAAACCGGAACCAAGTTAATCATACGAATATTATCCAGAATAAAATAATTTACGGGGTATTACACAACTTGATACATACATAACACCAATACATATCTATTTCTTAATATAAGGTATGTAACAACTCCCACTATTTGTACTTAACCTTTATTACGTCAATAAAGTTAGGATGGATCTAATTATGGTTGTTCAAAAAAACCATGAACTGAATCGAACCGCCGAACTGAACTTAACTGAAGTTAAAATAACCAAACCGTTAAGTTTGATTAGTGAACCAAACCATACTGCACAAAACAGTTCTAGAACCGTACCAAACTGAAATCGAACCGCACCAAAACTGAAACCGAACCGAACCAAAATTAAAAATGAAAAATACTAAAAACATGTTTAAATTTACAAGACTTAAGAATCTTTACTCTTTTCATTTATCCATAAGCAGCTTTATATTTTAATGTTTTTTACTCTCCATTCTTGATGCAGTGCAGAATTGTTACAAGGCTTCAGAATCTTCACTCTGTGAAGATTGCATCGAGTTGCAGAAAGAGAGTGAAAAGAAAAGATAAAGTTGAGAGAGTAAAGTGATATTGTGATTGTTTAAACTTTTACTAGAGTATACAGTGTGCTTTTATAATACAAGAGATTAGGATATGTAATATTTGCTGGTAATACTACCCAGGGATGGAGGTAGGTATACAAAAGTGTGGGCAAGTGCCCCCACTAAATTTTTTATTGTATCCATACATATAATATATTACTAAGCATGTTTTTTATATAATGCAGTATCTTTCCATTAAATTAAACCGAGATATATTTAGTAATTTTTACCTCAACATCATGTGACAGTATATATAGTATATTATAACATAATGAATTATTAATGAAGATTAGTTTATAAAAAATTTCATAATTTTTTTTATATATTGATTATCATATTTTTTTTTTACTATGTATAAAAAGTTTTAAAAGACTTATATTAAAAGCAAAAGGAATATAATATATAATTAAAATATATTAGATTGTTTATATCGGTAAGAGTAATATTGGTTGGTATGATGTACAAATATTATAAAAAATATGTTTTTAGTATAATATTTAAATATAATTTCAATTATCTGTAAAATATTATTTAATATTAATTTTTATATATTGTTTATGTAATGTATATTAATTAACTATACTTTTAAGATTATTTACAATGCCTCCACATTAAAATATTTCTGGCTCCTACTACCCGTGGTTAACCGAAATAGTTAGAAAGGTAAAAATATAGTAACTGCAGTATTTGATAATTGTAAGCTAACCAATTTATCTATAACTAGCGTCCAAACGGGCACTCCTGTGCCCGTTTGTCCGCTTTTCTAATGAACACGTACGTCAAAAATATAAATGAATATTTTTTATTAGTTTTGATTTATATTTGTGTGATAAACTTATGATATACACTGTTATATTTTTTGTCCTTTTTTTTAATGAGTTAGCAAGAAATATCTCTCTCTCTTTCTCTCCCCCTCCCTCCCTCTCTCTCCTAATTTTATATATATATATACATATATATATATATATATATTTGATTCAAATGTAATAGAGAATGAAAAGTAATTGTATTTATATTAGATAAACAAAAAATTGGATACAAAACCCCATGAAAACTATATCTTCATACATCATCCACAGCCAAGCAGCGTTTGCAATGCTATTGAAATATTCTTTTTTCTGGTCACATTCTGCTGCATGAACATTATTGCTTTAAAATCGTATTTTAATTTATACGTGCTGGTGGATAGGTAGGAGTTATAAAAGTTCCTATTTTTGTAATTATTTCACTTGGGTTAATTCTCCGAGTGATTTTTGTAGCCGGTGATATTTGAGCAGGCTATAGTTGTATACGGGTTGGAGTACTCCTTTGTACTCCGGTTAAAAAAAAAAAAAAACTTTGTTGCTTTAAGACGTTGTAAATTGAACTAAAAAAGCACAAAAACAATATAAGTAACGACACTTGAAAAACAATAACAAAAATTTATATAAATGTAAATTGCACTCATGATAAACATCAATTTCCTTAAAAAAATAATCTATACAAATGTAAACTGTACCCATGATATCAAACATCAAAAGCAAAAAAATAAAAATTAACAGTGACAAAGTGATCACTAATAAAAATTGAATAAATAAAGAATAGTATTTAATGGAAAGTGATTGTGTGCATTTCTTGATTCAATTCACTACGCGTAAAAAACCGTTGTTGGCGCTAACATGTACAAAAATCATTCCACAATGAAAATACAAAGAAACAATCAAAAGAAAATTCAAACATGAAAAGAAGAGAAAATAAAACCTCATAATATTGGATTTGCAGTAAAGGAGAATTGTATACCCTCTTTTCAATTTCTCTCACATACCATCATTTTATGCAGTTAATTTTGGTGTTGCTGGTTGTATATTAATGGGATAGGGAGTTATAATTTGGGTTATCATTTTTTTCCTTTCCTATTGCAGTTAAATTTTTTGCAATGCCAGTTGTATTTGCTCGTTACAATTTTTTGAAATTGCTACTTTGTTGGTTTTTCAAATTATGTTATACTATCCATCAACAATTAGAAGGAAGTTAAGAGTTAAAAAAAAATAAAAAGGGTATATTTGGAAAAGAAAAAGGCTACACCAAATTTATGTTTTCCCTTTATATATTAGTATAGACTAGGATAACTTTCCCATACACCTGGTTTATTCATCCTAATATTTCAAAGCAGTTGTCCATGTACCTTGCACACTAGGGTGTTTGGTTACATGCCTTGTCCTCAGTTTTATTACTTTTCTTCCGAGCGCATTCCTCAGCCTGGTTGCATGCAGAAGTATCTCTTCCGGATCCATATTCTTCACACACACCACTCGGTCGTTATGGTTCTCTGTTTTCCACAAGAGAATCATTGGTTACAATTACTAAAAACAAAAACTTGGTGACAAAGTTATGAGCGAGTCCGGGAATCTTACTGTAAAAAGCCTTAAGATGTGGATGCTGACCACGAATCATTTCAGTGGCCACCTCTAACTGAGGATTCGACTCCTTAAACGCTGGCATGTGCGACTCCATAAATGTCCTATCAAATATTCAAAACTTAAAGTAAGAATCTCTAGTTCGAAGCAATATAGCATACGAAAAAGATCACTCATAGCTTATTGTTTCATATGCAGAAACTAACATTGTTAGTTAAATTTAAGTTCGAATACAAAAAATTAAGCCAGCATTGATTGAAACATCGATCAAAGAAAAAGCAACATTGTAAGCTTGTAATCAATCTCCATTGATAAGAGCAAGAAAACCAAACTTTAGGTAAAATCAATTAAATGAACATGATTTAGGGCTCATAAGCTACGATTTGAATAAAAGCAAGAAAATTTTGTTTTCCGAAAACTCGACAAATAAAATACTCAAATGAAGTATAAATCGATGGAGATTAGATTGAAAATTAAAGAATGTAGGGGGGTTGTTGTATATATACCTAATACCTCTGCTACTTCCGCCCCAATCGCTATAGCTAACAACGAGCTTCTTGAGTTGCCAAACTCCTCGCAGAGCCATCGGAAGCGGCGGTTGTAGGGCGGATGACGGTGAACGGAGACGGGAGCAGTGCTAGGGTTCCAAACTTTCAGGGTGTGTTTACTAGGACGAGTTCAAATATTTGTTTGTTTTTTAAAAGTAAATTCATAATTTTATACTAGCGTCCAGACGGGTATTCGCGTGCCGTCTGTCCGCTTTTCTAATGCACACACGTAAAAATATAAAAAACAATTTTTTATTTAATATTAATTTAAATATTTAAATGGAAGTTAGTAAGTTATGTGAAAGATGATAGTTATAGTTCAATGGAAGTTATCGTGGAAGTTACAAATTTTAAAATAAGGGCAAAATGGATAGAAAAAAAGCTACACCACATTCATGTTTTGCCTTTATATTAGTATAGATATTATAACATATATCAAACCAAAACTTAAAATGTTTTTTTTTTTCAAATTTAAAATGTTTTTTTATAATTCAAAATGGTTTTCTATTAAAAAAAATCAAAAACAAGTATAATCGTTCGGTTCTATGATAAATGGTTCGGTTTGGAAAAATTTATTTTTTAATTGTTTGGTACGGTTCGGAATTCCGAACCATTATACTAAACCAAAATTTTTGATTCAGTTCAATTCTAAAAAAAATTGAAACGGTTTGGTTCGGTTCGGATAATCTTATATAATGGTTTGGTACGGTTTAGTTCAATTTTCTGACCGAACTGTACCATGAACCGACCTATTTATGTAGAATTCATTACTATCTTGTACCCAAAAAAGTAATTACTTTCTTACATTAATTTTTTTTTGTTTTATTGTAAATAATTTACAATTCTCCAGGAGCCATGGCGGGGGCTATTATTTAGATGTCAAGAAAATAACTAACTTTTTTAAAAGTAAATTAGGCCAGGGAGGATACGGAAGTGTATACAAAGGAAAGTTATATGATGACAGTATGGTTGCAGTGAAGGTTTTAAATGAATCAAAAGGTGATGGTGAAGATTTCATTAATGAAGTTGCGAGTATAAGTAGAACTTCGCATGTTAATGTTGTTAGACTTCTGGGATTTTGTTTGGATGGTTCTAAAAAGGCACTAATATACGAGTTCGTGTCTAATGGATCTCTTGAAAAGTTCATATATGAAGAGAAAAATCCACAGCAGGATGATCTCCAATTGGATTGCAAAACATTGTATGATATTGCAGTTGGTGTTGCTCGTGGATTAGAGTACTTGCATACAGGTTGTAACACTAGAATCTTGCATTTTGACATAAAGCCTCATAATATATTATTAGACGAAGATTTCTGTCCAAAAATTTCTAATTTTGGACTTGAGAAAATATGTCCAAAAAAAGAAAGCATTGTATCCATATTTGGAGCGAGGGGGAACACCAGGATATATTGCTCCAGAGTTGTTTTCAAGAAATTTTGGTGGGGTGTCACATAAGTCAGATGTCTACAGTTATGGAATAATGGTTTTAGAAATGGTTGGTCGAAGAAAGAACATTAAGGTTGAAGTTGATTGTTCTAGTGAGTTATACTTTCCACACTGGATTTACAAGCATCTTGAATTGAATCAAGATCTTGGGCTTAAGTGTATTAAAAATGAAGTTGATGAAGAAATGGTAAGAAAAATGACAGTGGTGAGTTTATGGTGCATACAAACTAACCCTTCGAATCGACCATCGATGCATAAAGTGGTGGAAATATTAGAAGGGAGCCTTCAAGTGTTGGAAATGCCACCCAAACCCTTTTTGTCTTCTCCTTCAACATCTCCAACCCATTTATCATCTGAAATATTGTAATTTGTGTGGTTGTTAAGATGCAATGTAGAGAGAAAAAGCCATGATAATTGACATATAAATAAAATGTATATTTTCTTTTGCTTTTTCTTTTTGAGTAGGCTGTTAACACATAGCCTTATTGTTGTATTTATCACAAGAGTGTTGTTCCTTTGTATTGAAGGCAAAATGTATTGTCCAGCTTTATAAATTTTCTGTGTATTGTGAGATTGTCTACCATAAGAAATGAATAGTTCTCATCTGATTGAATGAATTTGCTAATCTTAAGAATGTATGATTAATTGTATGATTTCATTTTTGCACTGAACATGCATCACAATTCACCATATGAATTAGGTGCTACTTTTTCTTTGCAATATGACAAACAATAGGATTTTTCTTAATCCTAATGGGTTTTTAGATTAGGCTTGAAGAAAGAAAATAAGGGCAAGAAAATTAAAGCCAAGAATGATCCAACAAACTTGTGGAAAATTAAAGCCATAGCTGAAAATTTTGAATGTTGAAGGAGTCAATTTCTGAATGTTCTGTTTTGTTTATAGAGAAAATAAAGCAGTGGGTCCTGCTTCATCACTGGAATAATTAAGGTTTTGTATTATAAGAGAGTGACTTACAACATAAACCAACTTGTGAGTCGTCGTTTGTGCAATTAGTTAAGCTAATCGTTTCTCTAAATGCATACATATTTGGTAATAATGTAATCTTTAACGTCCCGGATTTTTATCTAAGACGTGACTAACAAATTATTAAAAATATGAGGATTTTTTATTACACCACCTATGTTTCTAAAGCACCACGCGAATTTCCATTTTTTCCCCCAGTTTTCAGATGTGCACATCCGGACGCACCATTTTTTTTAAAACATTGATTTGTTCCGGATGTGCATATCAAGAATAATTCCTGATCTACAGATCCGAAAAAATAGCAGAACTTTATTTTTTTTTTAAATCAATTTTGTTGGTTGGTCGCAGATGTTAATATATCGTGGCAACTTAATATACATTCGAAAATATCCATATATAAAATAAAATGATATATATACATAATAATACTCCTGTCAAAATACAGTACATAAATGTAATAAAAATAAAATACATCAAACAAAAAACTACTGTGTATGGCAAAGGATCTCTCCTGGCTCCCCCTACCTATCGTCTTGGCTCGATGTCTTCGGTACTGAAGTGCCCCCCGAGCAATCTCAATAATCCTATCCATGGCAAGTCTGCCACCAGAGCCCTTAGGGAGGTGACCGTCCGCAATGGCCGCCCGCGCTATCTCCTCTATCTCACGACAGCGAGGTAGGACATCCTGAGTATGGTCCAGCTGAGACTGCTGCTCCTCTAATATCTCCTGATGAGCAGGTCTGGGTGGCGATCCCTCAGCAGTGGGCACCATGCATGGGTGTGAGACGGTATAGAACCACATGATGTACCCGACAGCAACGCTCCAATCTCTCGGCGCTCTGGTCGCCCAAGCCTCTTCCAGTACCAAGTGGGACTGAAAGTCAACATATATCTCATCTATCTGCGTGCGGGTCAAGCCTAGAGGAGCAGACTCATGAGGCATCCTGGGGATTGCCTGTGTGTAACCGAACTGACGTAAGATGCGCTCCGGCAGGTATCGAGCAGTAATGGTCGACCTGCATGCCAACCATCCTGAGAACAGCGAAACCACAATGAACGGGCGCGTCTCACAGTGATCGAAATAGGCGTGATAAAAAATGTCCTCAGCAGCCATCCGATCAAGATAAACTCTGTAGGGATCGGGCACACTACTACGAAAAACTCATTTAACAACGGTTGGGAATGACATATAATGACGCGGGCGAAGGCGTTGTTAGGTAGATTGTCGTTGTAAGTTTGTTGTTTCTACAACGGTCTGGAAACCGTTATTGTATTCTGGAAGCGCGCGTTCTATTGCAACGGTTAGTTATTTCAACCATTGTAATATATATTAACTATCACAACAGTTATGAGTATCAATCGTTGTCATATATTTTAACTATCACAAAGGTTATGTGTCTCAACCGTTGTGGAATGTACCCTTAGTTTATTAAATACAAATGTATATTGCTTGTTTTACCATACACATAATTAAAGAAATACAACCATTAAAATTGGTAAAGAACTATATAATCTGAAAATTAAACTGTTCTTGAAAACCAACTTAAACACACCACTGTTTTCCGAATTAAATCTATTTCATTCCGCACATTTTATGTTCCTTAACATAAAATTTATGGTTCAATGGTTAGTTTCCTTCAATCCATCGATATCTTTTATTATAGTTTACCTCATCATCTCCAAAAATCATCGCGATTTTATCATCATAACAATCATGATCTTAACAACCACGATAATTAGTGACGACGATGTGGTAAACTATAATAAAAGATATCGATGAAATTAAGCAAACGGACCATTGAACCATAAATTTTATGTTAAGGAACACTAAATATGCTGAATGAAATGGATGCAATTTGGAAAACATTGACATGATAAAGGTTGGTTTTCAAATACATCTTAATTTTCAGATTATATGTTTCTATATCAATTTAACTGATTGCATTTTCAATAAAAGGATAGTGAAACAAACAATATACATAGTATATAATAAACTAAATTTCATATACAATATCAGAATGAACAGAATGAATTCATATATATGTACCACCATCATCATCACCATGTGAAACAAACCCTAAGAAGTGGGAAGCAATGAAGAAAATTAGTTAGTATTCAATTTAACTATATACAATATACATAGTATATAATAAACTAATGTTCTATATCAATTTAAATGATTGCATTTTCAATAAAAGGATAGTGAAACAAACAATATACATAGTATATAATAAACTAAATTTCATATACAATATCAGAATGAATTCATATATATGTACCTTATTAGAATGAATTCATATATATATATATATATGTACCACCATCATCATCACCATGTGAAACAAACCCTAAGAAGTGGGAAACAATGAAGAAAATTAGTTAGTATTCAAAACAAAACAACCAAAAGTTGAAACAAAACCCTAAGAAGTGGGACTGTACCATTACAATGAAGTTCACCTTGCTTGTGAAGCATTGAAGTCGAATCTGCACAAAATGAGAACAATCAACAAAAACAACATGAAGCAAACGAGATAATGGGAACTATCTATAAAAAAGTTTGAAGTAGAAGAATACCTTATTTTCCATAAACAATATGTACATTACTCTTGCTACTGCCAGCATCATCACCATGTTCATCTAGTTTTAGATTCTGCAAGAAGAAATACAAGGAGGAAGAAGCTTAAATCAAAAGCTTCATACTTCTTGTATTTCTTTTCGCGGATTATATAAAAAGATGAAGTTTTCTGCCAAAAATGGGTGCTAGGGTTTCGCTGTGAAGGAAACGGCGCCACTGTCAATAATAGAAAGTTAATTCCCTTATATAGGTAAATCTTTCACAACGGTTTTCTAAAATAACCGTCATGATAAGTACATATATTATTTTAATAATATCACAACGGTTAGTTATATTAACCGTAGCGATACCCCTTATAATTGGTACAAGGTTCGACTCCAAGCAATAACATTTTTCTATAATTACGTAAAATAGAAAAATGTTGTTGCCTGGAGTCGAACCTTGTACCAAGTATAAGGGGTATCGCTACGGTTATTATTACTAATCGTTGTAATATTATAACTCTTGCTCTTCCCGGAGTAGAGAATACTCTGGCCATAATGATTTAAAATTTTCTCCGTTTTTCAAAAAATATCGTTCCAGAATATCAACCATTTACAAGTTATCATCATTGCAAGCATTAAACTATAAGACTTTTCTTCTTCAACCTCATCTATAAATAGACAACTTTACATTTCTTCATAATATATTCTTCGTAACAATGAGTTCTATAAATGAGAATGCTAGAAACATCACCAATGAGGAACGTCAGGCGCCAATTGAGGAGGTCCAACCAGCGGCCAACGTAAGGGATGCCTTAAGGGTGAGGAAGGATAAAAAGAAGAAGAAGCTGAAGAAGAAAAAGATAAAGAAGAAAAGCAGGACTGTTTATTATGATTCCGATGAGGGGAGTGAGGAGAGATGTCTGGATTATGAAGATGCATTTGCAGCTATGGGCTCTGACATTGATAAATATATGTAATATGATTATCAATGTACTCTTCTTAATGGAATCTTAATAAAATGTTATTTTATATATGCTCATCTCTTACAATTTTATTTTTAAAGATATATATACTATTCTCTTGCACTTAAAAACACTAACAAAAGAAATAAAATATATGTTTAAAAGAAAAACAATGATGAATTTTGAGTTTTGAGGTTAAATCCCCGTAACACTAACAAAAGAAATAAAATATATGTTTAAAATATAAAAATATGACAAAAAATATAGTTGCTGGGAATCGAAGCTTGTTACATGTATTACAACGGTGTTTTAATACAACCGTGTTTAAAATTAAAAATATGGAAAAAATGTAGTAGCTGGGAATCGAAGCTTGTTACACAGCTTGTATTACAACGGTTCTTTAGTACAACCGGCATTAAATATGGCATTATAAAATTTTTAACCTATTACAACGTTCGGATACGAATCCGTGGTAAACTTGGCGTCGTTAAATGGGTTTTTTGTAGTAGTGGCGCCTGGTTCCCTCTGAGCAAGAGAAATGCAGCAGCACGCGGCATATCCTTAGTGTACCCCTGGACACTGCCCCAACCAGTAATCTAGGGAAAGTGCTGTAATATCCATGCCTGAAATGGAAAACATAACATCGGTGTCAAACATTATAATGAATAAAGAAAGAAAAGAAATGAAAAAAAAGACTTAGAATATAAGATTGTTACCACGTATAGTGTAAAGCTTCCTGCCACAGTCTCGGCTGCTCAGAGACAACCATCTGAGAGCCTAGCATAGGTGTATGCCAGCGTAGCTGGCCCCCAGTTGTACCCTTGATCTTTCTGGGATCGAAAAGGTACCTGAGGTAAACGATATCAACATAAGTGGCACTGGTGTCCACAAACAACTGCATCCCGAGCAAAAACAGATAGTAGCATCTCAGGGCACGCTGCCTGTGGATCTCCACCTCAGCTGGATCACCTGTCGTTCGTCCTGCCTCTGCAAGCTCCTCACGAAATATGCGTGTCAGAAAGGAGAATCAGACATGTGTGCCTCTCAACTGGGTCACCTCCGCAAGTGCCTTATCTGGGGTAGCCCCAAGCTCCCTAATCAGCATCTCTATCACCTCCACCTTCGCGTGATGGAGAAGGGTACCCGTGATCAGTAGATGTAAAAGGCACGAGATGTCGTCGAGTGTGATCGTGAGCTCGCCGTACGGTAGATGGAATGAGGATGTCTCAGGGTGCCATCTCTCAACAAAGGCCATCAGCATACCGTACATGATCTGGGGATACCCAATTCTAGAAAGGCCTCCGAGACCAGAGGTAGCAAGTGTAGACTGGAACCACTCATCCTCTGGAAGCTCCGCAATCATGTCTATAACCTTGCCCCATGGTTATAGAACTTCTGGGAATCCTTCTCCTGAAAATTTCCAAATAAGACAATGTTACAAATGAAATTATTTTCAACAAAAACAATTCTATAAATAAACCGAGAAAGGTTACCTGTCCTAGCCGGACATATCTGGCAGTATGCTTAGAGTACCCCAGGAGTATGGACATATCAGACAGTCCCCCGGGGTAACTCTCCAGCTCATCGAAATCGTAATCGCCGTCACCACCCTCATGTGTTGGGTGATCACCCTCAGGAACAGGAACAGGGGATAGAATAGGAGCAGGTGATGGAACTAAAGTCTCCCAACGACGCCTGCGTATAGGCAGGGACCCTGATGAACCAGCAGTAGCACCCCGACACCTCCGAGATGTAGAAACGGCAGCTGACGGGGGAGTGGCCTAAACCTGTGATGTGGAAGGTTGTCCCTCACCTGTAGGAGCTACTGGAACTGTCTCTGCTGTAGACTGCATCCACTCACGTCGGACAGATGCATGCTGAGCTGTCCGTCCATGTATGATATGATCGTCTCTAGCAGCCATGTAATCTGCAAAGCATAATAAATAAATTAGAATTTTTTAAAAATAATTTAAAAAAACAAAAAACAATAAAAAAACAAAAATAGAAACTAAGTTGCTTCCTGATTTGCACATCAGGAAAACTTCCGTGGATGCACATCCGAAAGTACTGCAAAATATTTAACGTTGGGTTTTTTCGGATGTGCACATCAGGAAAGCAATCAACGTTAAAAATTTTCCAGATCTGCACATCCGGTACGTATTTCAAGTTCTTAAAAAAGCAGCCATGGCTACTGTACCATAGAAAAGGGTATTTTAATGCCCTGATCGTCCGTGTGAAGTAGCAAACAATACCTACATTGTCTTTAACCTATGTTATTCATACTACCTAACAATTTCTACACCTAAATGTCTACTCTAAATCGATTACTTGAAAATAACTTTGAAACTCTAAAATTCAAAAACTTACTGATTAAATTGAGATACAAAGGATTTGGAGTATCTTGATTGTTGTAAAAGCTGCTATGCGTCGAACTCGAGTGAAAAAAGTCAGGATTTGTGGGAATGAGAAATTGAGAGTTTGAGAGAGTTTGTTGTTTGGAATGTGAAAATGTAAAGAATGAGTGTAATACTCCATATTCTCGTAACGCTCAATTGGATATCATATGAGATCAAAGGAGTTTCTATGTACTTTATCTTTGTTTAATTAGATTTATGGAATCCTCTAAGTACTTTAAGTGTTGTCAATTGGGATCAATAGAGCAACTGATGAAATCTGAAGAGATCAATTATTTTATTAAAGAGACGGATTAATATTTATTAGTTCAAGAAAGTATTTTAAGGTAACTCTAATAATTGATCAATTAGTGTTAGAAGACAAAATATCAATCGGAGATATTTTACCCTGTTGGATTATATTATATAATATTGGTTTATATATATATATATATATATATATATATATATATATATATATATATATATATATATATATAAGAGAAGTTAGATCGTCATCATTATTCACCATCTTCTTAAAACTCCTCTTCGATTATCAGGTGGGTTCTAGTTAGACACTCTAAGTTCTAGAAATATAAGTTTAGAACTTAGGGTAGAATTGAGAGAAAATGATTAAACGGTGAAATCAATGAAATATAACGGATGAAATGCGATATAAACTGCATAGAATACTTATTTTTATGTTTGGAACATGTTTTGGTTGATATAGTATGAATTGGAAGTGTTTGGGTGGAAGAAATGGGGGATTTTGGCCCCAAATGACCTATATTGACGCTGCTGAGAATTTATGGGTTCGCGGGTTCGCATTGTGAACCCAAGGCGAATGTTCACCTAGAAGTTCTCATTGCGAACTTTATGCCATTTTTCTTCTGCCATGGTTCGCTGGAGGTTCGCATTGCGAATAGGAAAGCGAACGTGACAGATTTCCATTTTGTTTCCTTCATAACTTTTGATATGTAACTCAGATTTAGGCATAGTCAGATGCGTTGGAAAGCTATTTCCATGCTCTTTATGATAGTGAAGTAGTAACATATGTTTATGCCATGGATTGATAAGATAAATATAGAAAAGTGATGTATGTGTGAATATTGTAGTCCCCGTTTCCACAAAAATTCATGAATCGGGAATCCGATTGATATGGGACTTGAAGCCTTGGAAAGAGAATCCAATGTGATATTAAATGGTAATGTGAGACCATGATTTAACCAAGGATGCTTGATAGAGGATAATAGTGGCTTGTATGCCTTAAAATGTGTGTGAACTACTATGTGAAAATAACGTTTATGTGATATGTTGGAAATCCATATCTTTTGGATCGTAAATCCGATCGAGGCATATTTATAGCCGATGTAAAGCAGTGAAAATATCCTATAGGATAAAAGTGAAAATTATTTATTTCGATACCCAATTAAATGAATCGGAGGGAACCCGAAAGTGATGTAATGTATATAATGTGTTAACTAGGGACTTGTATATTTTAGTACCAAACACTTGGATTCATGTATAGTATTTATGCTTTGATGTATGATATTATATGTGGGTGTTGCAGTTGGTATCAGAGCAGGTCGTGTCCTCGACCTAGCCATGAAATAGTATAAGTATTTCTTTCTGTTTCATATGCGTGGTGTCGCCATTGGTCTTAAGTGTTATATTTATGGTATTGAGCATGATCAACTTAATCCTATCTGTATGACATTTAGGAACATGGTCGACGGGCGCAGAAATAATCGTGGTAGACCCAGAACCACTCAGGCAGGGAAGAATCCGCCAGGCGGCGAAAAGCCGGTCCCATGGCCTCAGTTTTTGCAGCAGATGCAATAGCAAAAGAATCAGTTCCTGCAACATATGGTACAACAAATGAATGCGGGTCTTCATCCTCTCGTGGTTGTTCCAGAAGCTGCAGGTGGAAGCTTTAGGGATTTCATCCACATGAATCCTCCAAAATTTCATGGCGGGTTAGATCCTGTAAAAGCTCACGAATGGATAGCTGGTATGGAAAGAATTTTCTTGATAGTCCAGTGCAATGAGGAGAACAAGGTGATTTTCGCTTCTCATTTGTTGAGGGGTCCTGCCATGAGGTGGTGGGGGAGTGCCTCAACCTTGATGACTATTCAAAGGTACCTAAGGTCTGGGAACGATTTAAGATTAATTTTATGGAGAATTACTTCCCTAGTTCCTTGAGGACCCAGAAGGAATTTGAATTTCAACAGTTGAGATAGGGTACCTTGACCGTAGCTGATTATGCGGAAAAGTTTAAGATTATGTGTAATACCCCGTAAAATTATGAATGCTTTGGATAATATTATTATGATCAACTGGGGTCTGGTGTAGTCTGAGCAATTATTGGATAAAATAATTAGAGTAAACTGACGACCTCGAAACTGATTAGATTAATATTATTTAGCTTGGAATTTTATTAATTGGTGCATTTGAGATAATTTGGGAAATTAGTAGTATTACTAATTAATGTTTCTCTATGTCTTTTTCCTTTTCCCTTATTTGAAAAGTTAGTAACATTGGAGAGAGAAATTGAAGAGAAGGAAAAAAGAAGGAAAAAGGAAGGAAAAGAAGAGAAAATTCCCAAGAGCTCAAGAGCTGGAATCAATAATCCATCTCCATCTTTTCATCTCAGCTTCATCATCCTCATCTTGTAATCTAGGTGGGTTCTAGATAGACACATTAGTTGTAGAGTTTTTATGAGTTTAGAGTTAGTTTTGATATTGTGAGAAATGAGTAATTTTGTAATAGAATCATGAATCTAACTGCTGGAATTCGTCATTAACTGTGTAGTTTACGGGTTGTTATGTTTATAACATGTTTTGTTGTATTTTGATTGGGAAAAATGAAATTTTGGGGTTGAAATTGTGAAACCCGTAGCAGAATTTTTCTGCAGGAAAAATTATGGGTTTCCTCTGCGCATACGCGTAACACGCAAGGCAATATGCATATTGGGTTGGGCAATACGCGTATGGCAAGGAAGGATTTTAGGCGTTACGCGTATTGGAGGGGGCAATACGCGTATGGTTTGAGGTAATACGCGTATTGGAGTTTTAGTGGACTTTTTGGGGAAAAATCAGCCTTTGCCCATACGCGTATCACTTTGGGCAATACGCGTATGGCTGGGCGAGCCAACTGGGCAGTACGCGTATGGCACAAGGCAATACGCATATGGCCAATGAGAGTGTAGAATTGTGTTTTTTCGCGGTACCATTTCTTTTAATTCCATAACTTGTGTTCCGATTATCCGTTTTGAACATTTTTGGTATCATTGGAAAGCTATTCCAATGCTCTTTATGATAGGGAAGGAAAAAAATATGTTTGTACCATGGTTTGATAAGATAAATATGATTGATTTTGAATATGCTTGTCTAATGTATTTGTTAAGCAGGTTTGAGAGAGTATGCATGTTAAAATATGAAACAGGTAGAGCGAGGAAACCTTAGTACAATAGAATGACTTAGAGAATCATGCGGCAATGCTTACATCGATACTAGAAGAGTATCCTTGTTAAGTAGTTGTTAGTGGAGGATCGTTTTCCTCCGGTTTGTTGTGTGTGTCTTAATAAATACCGTGACCCGTGTTGAAGAGCCCCTTGTGCGGGATGGCCGGGGAGAAGTATTTATTAAGTAAGTAATCGTGACCCGTGTTGAAGTGCTCCTTGTGTGGGCTGGCCGGGGAGAAGTTACTTAGTGGTTACCGTGACCCGTGTTGTAGTGCTCCTTGTGTGGGCTGGCCAGGGAGAAGTACCACTGTAGATAACCGTGACTCGCGTTGTATTTGCCTTGTATGGCTGGCCGAGGAGAAGTTATCTACATTGAGAATCCGTGACCAACGTTGTATTTGCCTTGTATGGCGGGGTGGGGAGAAGATTCTTAACTTGTATGTCGTTTTGTGTATTGCACGATTGTGTCTCTAGTCGGAAATGTTTGAACTCAAGGTCTAGTTCCTTTTTCCCCCGACTTGAGTTAGGTATTGAGTAAAACCTTGTAAAGCCAAGAGAACCCATAAGATTGAGAACTCACTGAGATTTGATGTATCTCACCCCACTGTTGTTGTTTACATCACAGGTTCTGCATGTTTGGCGAAGGGTAAGGACAAGGTTGTTTGACTTTCCTTACGGATCGTAGCTTTTTTGTGGCAAGGCTTCCGTTGTGAAGATTTTTGAGATCATTATTTGATCTAGTTCTTAGTATTTGTCTTTGGAACATCTTGTAGATATACTATGCCGTAGAATTTTTGGTATTTAGTCATTTTGAGCATGTATATGTATAATGTGTTTACTAGAAACTTATTGTATATTTCAATACCAAACGTGGAATTCATGTATAATATATGCTTTGATGTATGTATATATATATATATGGGCGTTACAGTTGGTATCAGAGCAGGTCGTATCCTCGACCTAGCCATGAAATAGAATAAGTTTTTCTTTCCGTTTCATATGCGTGGTGTCGCTTTTGGTCTTACGTGTTATATTTATGGTATTGAGCCTGATCAACTTAATCCTATCTGTATGACATTCAGGAACATGGCTGACGGATGCAAAAACAATCGTGGTAGGCCCCGAACTACTCCAGCTGGGACGAATCCGCCAGGCGGCGATGGGAATGCTCCTCTATATCAGTTTATGTAACAGATGCAGCAACAACAGAATCAGTTTATGCAGTAAATGGTTCAATAATTCAATGAGGGTCTGCATCCTCAAGTGGTTGTTCCAGAAGTGGTAGGTGGGACTTTCTGGATTTCTCCCGCATGAATCCTTCGGAATTTCATGGCGGATTAGATCCTGTAAAGGCTCACGAATGGATTTCAGGTATGGAAAGGATTTTCTTGATAGTGCATTGTACCGTGGAGAATAAAGTGGTTTTTGCTTCGCATTCCTTGAAGGGTCCTGCCATGAGGTGGTGGGAGAGTGCGTTGGCTCTTATGACTATTCAGGGTGTGCCCAAGGTCTGGGAACAATTCAAGGTAATTTTTATGGAGAAATATTTCCCTAGCTCCTTGTGGACTCAGAAAGAGTTTGAATTTCAATAGTTAAGACAGGGTAATATGACTGTGGCCAGTTATGCTGAAAAGTTTGAGGACATGGTTGCTTATTCTAGGCAGGCTATGTATGCTCCAGATGAACAGTGGAAAATAGATCAGTTTCTTTTTGGACTAAAAGCGGAAATCTCTCATAGTGTATCTCAGAGGGAATTCACTACTTATGCAGAAGTTCTAAGACAATGTTATGTGGCGGAGCATAGTTTGAAGAAAGTGCAAGCGGAAAGTGTTGCAAGTAGGGTAAATCAAGGTGATCGTGGAAGAGCAAGTCAATAGTTTGGGCTAATATCACAAGCTTTCAAAGGAAAGCAAATTGCTAGGCCTAATGATATTCCTCTATGTAAAGTGTGCAACAAACGTCATTTTGGGAAGTGTGTCGACGGGAATTTTACATGTTATAATTGTAATGGTTTGGGTCATGTGGCTAGAGATTGTACTCAGAGTAAAAGCCAAGGGCAAGGACGGAATACCATAAGGGTTTATACCTTAGATGCAAGGAAGACAAAGAATGATAACTCCTTAATCGCGGGTACGTGTTTCGTAAATGGGCATCCTTGTTTTTGTAGGGAAACGCATTATTTTGTGTCAACGCGATGTGTGAAGCGACTTAGGTTGCAAGTTGTTCCTTTATTTCCTCTTATGGTGGTCATTACCGCCATGGATGAAATGGTTGAGACACCGTTGATGTGTGAAAATTGTGTTTTGTCTGTGAATGATAGAATTTTCCAGATTGACCTTATCTGTTTACCGCTCAAGAAAGTTGATGTCGTTTTGGGAATGGATTGGCTTTCTGCTAATTCGGTGTTTATTGGGTGTAAGGAAAAGCTATTCATTATTCCATCCGATGAGGCTACTCCAAGGGATGTGTTAACTATTATTTTGGAAGGTACGGTTGGAATGATTAATTTCTTGTTTGAAAAGGAGAAGTCTGTTCTTTTGGTTCTTACTAAGGAGGAGAGTAGCAACCTTCAAGTTTTGAGTATTCCGGTAGTTTGTGAGTTTCCTGAAGTTTTTCCCGAGGATGGCACTTCTCTTCCTCCGGAGAGGGAAGTGGAATTCTCTATTAACCTGATATCGGGCATGGCTCCAATATCCGTTTCTCCGTATCGGATAGCACCACTTGAACTAAGAGAATTAAAGGACCAATTGGAGGAATTGATGGCTAAGCATTTTGTTCGACCAAGTGTTTCGCCCTGGGGAGCTCCAGTGTTATTGGTAAAGAAAAAGGATGGTGGAATGTGGTTGTGTATTGATTACCGTCAGTTGAATAAGGTCACCATCAAGAATAAATACCCATTATCAAGGATAGACGATCTGTTAGATCAATTGAAAGGAGCATGTGTATTCTCGAAGATTGATTTAGGGTCCGGTTATCATCAGATTCGTGTGAAGAGTTCAAATGTACCAAAGACTGCATTTAGAACCCGTTATGGTCATTATGAATTTTTGGTGATGCCTTTCGGTGTGACGAATGCTCCGGCAGTTTTCATGGATTATATGAATCAGATATTTCAACCTTACCTGGACCAATTTGTGGCGATTTTCATTGATGACATTCTTATCTATTCTCGTGATCCTCAAGAGCACGGAGAACACCTAAGAATCATTTTATCCATCTTACAAGAGAGGCAACTTTTTGCTAAATTAAGTAAGTGTGAGTTTTGGATGTCGGAGGTTAATTTTCTTGGTCATGTCATATCTCAGGGAGGTGTAGCGGTTGATCCATCAAAAGTTGAAGCAGTGATTAATTGGGAGAGACCGAAGAATGCTTCTGAAGTTAGAAGTTTCTTGGGATTGGCAGGGTATTACAGAAGGTTTATCAAAGGTTTTTCGCAACTGGCTTTACCAATGACGAGACTTACTCGAAAGGATTGTTCGTACGAGTGGGTTTCGGCTTGTGAAATAAGTTTTATGAGTTTGAAGGAAAGATTGACGACCGCTCCTGTTTTGGTTATTCCTGATCCTAGCAAGTCGTATGAGGTATATTGTGACGCATCGAAGATGGGATTAGGAGGTGTGTTAATGCAAGATGGACATGTAGTGGCTTATGCTTCTCGACAGTTGAAAGTCCACGAAGAGAATTATCCAACGCATGATTTAGAATTAGCGGCAGTTGTATTTACTTTGAAAGTGTGGCGTCACTATTTGTATGGTGTACGTTTTGAGATGTTTAGCGACCACAAGAGCTTAAAGTACCTCTTTGATCAGAAAGAGTTGAACATGCGTCAAAGGAGGTGGATGGAGTATTTGAAGGATTATGACTTGGAGATAAAATACCATCCGGGTAAAGCCAATAAAGTGGTGGATGCATTGAGTAGAAAGGTGTTGCATAATGCCGAGTTGATGATGCTAGAGTATACTTTATTGGAAAATTTTCGAGATCTAAATCTTCAATTTGTTTGGACTTCTAATGGTGTGGTTATGGGAAATTTGAATATCAATTCTACTCTTAGGGAAGAAATCCAACAAGAACAAGGGTTAGATGAGAAGTTACAAGTGTTAGTACAACTGGGTTTTGTGCGAGCTACCGACGAAATTATTTTATTTAACCAAAGGATTTGTGTTCCGGATAACACGGAGTTAAAAAGGAGGATTTTGGAAGAAGCGCATAAGGGTGCTTTTACTATACATCTGGGGTCTTCAAAGATGTATCAAGATTTAAAGAGGGACTATTGGTGGTCTAGGATGAAAAAGGATATTGCGGCGTATGTGTCGGAATGTGCGGTGTACCAACAAGTGAAGATCGAACACCAAAGGCCGGGTGGCTTGTGCAACCTTTAGAAATCCCAGTTTGGAAATGGGATAGTATTTCTATGGACTTTGCAGTAGGTTTAACCCGTACGCAAGGTGGTTATGATTCTATTTGGGTGATTGTGGATCGACTAATGAAATCTGCGCATTTCTTAGCCATGAAGACTACTTACAAGGCAAGTCACCTTGCAAGGTTGTTTATTGCTGAGATCATGCGATTGCATGGTATTCCCTCTAATATTGTGTCTGATAGAGATCCAAAGTTTACTTCAAGGTTTTGGAAGGTTTTTCAACAAGAGATGGGTACGAAGTTACGTTTGAGCACGTCGAATCATCCTCAGACGGATGGTCAGACTGAGCGAACCATACAAACAATGAAAGATATGTTAAGGGCTTGTGTGCTAGAGAGTAGATGAAATTGGAAGGAACTTTTACCATTAATTGAGTTTTCTTATAATAATAGTTACCATGCGAGCATCGGTATGGCTCCTTACGAAGCATTGTATGGGAGAAAGTGTAGGACACCGTTGTGTTGGGAAGAAGTTGGCGAAGATAGAATTTTGGGACCTGAAATTATCCAAGAGACTATGGAAAAGATTCGGATGATCCGCGAGAAAGTTAAACAAGCACAAGATCGTCAAAAGAGGTATGCGGACAATCGTAGGAGACCTTTGGAATTTGAGGAAGGTGACCATGTATTTTTGAATGTTACTCCGAGATTGAGATTAAAATGACCGTTTAAGTCACGCAAGTTAAGTCCAAGATACGTGGGACCGTATCAGATCTTAGAAAGGATTAGTGAAGTCACTTACGGATTAGCCTTGCCACCCTCTCTGTCAGAGATGCATGACGTCTTTCATGTATCTCAGCTCCGAAGGTTTGTTCTTGATCCTCTTCATCCAATTCTACCAGAATCAGTGGAAATAGAAGTGGACTTAACTTTTGAACCGTAACCGAGTCGTATTGTGGGAAGAGAAACAAAGGTGTTAAGGAACAAGGACATTCCTCTTGTGAATGTGTAATGGGATGTGACGCATCCGGGTGATGCTACTTGGGAACTAGAATCGGAGATGCGGGATGCTTACCCTCAGCTGTTCAGGTAATCTTTTGAATTCGAGGACGAATTTCTATTTAAGGGGGGAGGTGTAATACCCCGTAAAATTATGAACGCTTTGGATAATATTATTATGATCAACTGGGTTCCGGTGTACTATGAGGAATTATTGGATAAAATAATTAGAGTAAACTGACGAACTCGGAACTGATTAGATTAATATTATTTAACTTGGAATTTTATTAATTGGTGCATTTGAGATAATTTGGACAATTAGTAGTATTGCTAATTAATGTTTCTCTATTTCTTTTTCCTTTTCCCTTATTTGAAAAGTTAGTAACATTGGAGAGAGAAATTAAAGAGAAGGAAAAAGGAAGGAAAAGAAGAGAAAATTCTCAAGAGCTCAAGAGCTAGAATCAACAATCCATCTCCATCTTTTCATCTCAGCTTCATCATCCTCATCTTGTAATCCACAGGCGTTCTAGATAGACACATTAGTTATAGAGTTTTTATGAGTTTAGAGTTAGTTTTGATATTGTGAGAAATGAGTAATTTTGCAATAGAATCATGAATCTAACTGCTGGAATTCGTCATTAACTGTGTAGTATACTGGTTGTTATGTTTATAACATGTTTTGTTGTATTTTGATTGGGAAAAATGAAATTTTGGGGTTGAAATTTTGAAACTCGTAGCAGAATTTTTCTGCAGGAAAAATTATGGGTTTCCTCTGCGCATACGCGTAACACGCAAGGCAATACGAGTATTGGGTTGGGCAATACGCGTATGGAAATGAAGGATTTTAGGCGTTACGTGTATGGGAGGGGGCAATACGTGTATGGTTTGAGGCAATACGCGTATTGGAGTTTTAGTGGTCTTTTTGGGGAAAAATCAGCCTCTGCTCATACGCGTATCACTTTGGGCAATACGCGTATGGCTGGGCGAGCCAGCTGGGCAGTACGCGTATGGCACAAGGCAATACGCGTACGGCCAGTGAGAGTGCAGAATTGTGTTTTTTTCGCGATACCATTTCTTTTAATTCCTTAACTTGTGTTACGATTATCCGTTTTGAACATTTTTGGTATTATTGGAAAGCTATTCCAATGCTCCTTATGATAGTGAAGGAAAAACATATGTTTGTACCATGGTTTGATAAGATAAATATGATTGATGTTGAATATGTTTGTCTAATGTAATTGTTAAGCAAGTTTGAGAGAGTAGGCATTTTAAAATATGAAACAGGTAGAGCGAGGAAACCTTAGTACAATAGAATGACTTAGAGAATCGTGCGACAATGCTTACATCGATACTAGAAGAGTATCCTTGTTAAGTAGTTGTTAGTGGAGGATCGTTTTCCTCCGGTTTGTTATGTGTGTCTTAATAAATACCGTGACCTGTGTTGAAGAGCCCCTTGTGCGGGATGGCTGGGGAAAAGTATTTATTAAGTAAGTAACCGTGACCCGTGTTGAAGTTCTCCTTCTGTGGGCTGGCCGGGGAGAAGTTACTTAGTGGTTACCATGACCCGTGTTGTAGTGCTCCTTGTGTGGGCTGTCCGGGGAGAAGTACAACTGTAGATAACCGTGACCCGCGTTGTATTTGCCTTGTATGGCTGGCCGGGGAGAAGTTATCTATGTTGAGAATCCATGACCCGCGTTGTATTTGCCTTGTATGGCTGGCCGGGGAGAAGATTCTTAACTTGTATGTCGTTTTGTGTACTGCACGATTGTGTCTCTAGTCCGAAATGTTTTAACTCAAGGTCTAGTTCCTTTTTCCCCGACTTGATTTAGGTATTGAGTAGAACCTTGTAAAGCTGAGAGAATCCATAAGATAGAGAAATCACTGAGATTTGATGTATCTCACCCCACTGTTGTTGTTTACATCACAGGTTCTGCATGTTCGGCGAAGGGTAAGGACAAGGTTGTTTGACTTTCCTTATGGATCGTAGCTTTTGTGTGGCAAGGCTTCCGTTGTGAAGATTTTTGAGATCATTATTTGATCTAGTTCTTAGTATTTGTCTTTGGAACATCTTGTAGATATACTATGCCGTAGAATTTTTGGTATTTAGTCATTTTGGGCATGTATATGTATAATGTGTTTTCTAGGAACTTATTGTATATTTCAATACCAAACGTGGAATTCTTGTATAATATATGCTTTGATGTATGTATATATATATATATATATGGGCGTTACATTATGGCTGCTTATTCTAGGCAAGCCATGTATGCTCCGGACGAGAGGTGGAAAATCGATCAGTTTCTTTTTGGTTTGAAGGCCGAAATTTCTCATAGTGTGTCTCAGAGGGAGTTCACTTCTTATGCTGAGTTGCTAAGGCAATGTTATGTAGCAGAGAACAGCTTGAGGAAAGTTCAATCAGAGGGAGTTTTGCGTGGGTCGACTCAGAATGATCGTGGGAGATTAAACCAATAGTATAGGCCTAGGCAGCAAACCTTTAAAGGGAAGTAGGTGCAAAGTGTTAGACTTAATACTCCTCCTTTGTGCCGGTTGTGCAATATGTATCACTATGAAAAGTGTGTCGATGGAACTTTTAGATGTTACCAGTGTGATGGAGTGGGGCATATGGCAAGAGATTGTTCTCAGAATAAGAATAAGGCGCAAGGAAGGGGTATTGGTCGAGTGTATACTTTGGATGCGAGGAAAGCAAAGGGCGACAACTCTTCGATGGCTGGTACATGTTTTGTTATGGGCCTCCTTGTTTTGTATTTTTTATTGTGGAGAAACACACTCTTTTGTGTCGATGCAATGTGTGATTTGGGTTTTGCTTGTGGATGGATCAAGTATGACTTGTGGCAAAAACCTTAGAATGTCGTCATTTTTGACTTCCTGCTAGTGTAGTGGTTTGAGCGGAAAATGAACTATCCCGCTGAAGTTTTGTAGCGTGACCGCGCCAGAATTTGGAATTCCACCTTGTCACATGGTTGGAGTGTGTTATCTGTATGTTTTGACTTCGTTCTGTATTACCATGAGTGTATCATGGTTGGTGAATATTATATAAGTTAAAGAGCCACGAGTTGATAATGATATTGTGGGTTAGAGCAAGACAAATTTGTGTTTTGAAATCGTAACTGTTTCTCTGGAGATGCAGTTTCATGAATCTCGAGCTCCTCTGAAACGTATGCACAATTACTTGGCAGGTTTGATTCCCGCGTGTAGTACGAATGGAACCTATGGGTAGAGACTTGTGATAGTTAACAGGCCATGTGAAGTGACGGTTCACGGCTAACAGGCTGATGTTCCCGAATCCATTTCGTATGTCAAGTAAGTTACAAGGATCCATGACTCGGGTCGACTTCTAGACGTAGAAGCGGACGGAAAAATGGGATGCCTTGGTAAAGTTATCGATTAGTGCATCATTGGTTCAGATGACGAGGGAATTTTACTTTTGGGGAAGTAATCTTTTGAGTTTGTATTGAGTATGAGAAAGTCTTAAGTGTATTACTATTGAAAGACTTAAGGACGAAGTTGGAAAATACTCACGAAGTATTGATCTTGCAAGGAATATCTTGGTGTGTAATTATGGTGTTAGTAAGGTATGAGCAGTTGGCCGGAGTTTAGTAATTGTTATCTTCCGTGAGTTCATGGTTTTGGATTTAGACTCTGCAAGAGTGGTACCAGATGTGTACAATTGTACTTTACCCAGAGGAGGACATGTGAAGGTTATCCTTCCAAGTAAGAGTGTGTAGCACGAATTTTTGGACGTGGTTGCGAAGCACAATCGCTTTGGGGTACTACAGCATGATTTATTTTTTATCCTGTTGAAGCTGATGAAGGAAGGGAAATAGATATCTCTAATTAACCCTGCTTGCAAACAGAGTTTGAATAGCTGATAGTTGGTTTACAGATGCTATAAAGATTGTGGGTCTCTCTTAGGTTATTTTGTTAAAACTAATGGGATTATTCATGGGGATTTGGTTTAGGATACTGCTCCAAATTAATTGAGGTACGGATTTTGGGTTTTTGATTATTGTGTTCGCTAAGATTTTTCTTTAAATCTTACGCCTACGTATTCCCGTTTACCGAAATAGGGAAATCAGAGCGATCGTAGTTCCTCCTATTCTATGGGAGGAAATGGGTGTTTTGGTGTCTTGTTCATAGCCCAAGACGTGAAGCTAATAAAGGTGTTTTATATCTTGTTCAAAGCCCAAGATGTGAAGCTAAAAAGGTGTTGCCTTTAGAGAGAATTTGTCATCTCTAAAGGGGTTTGTTTGTCACAACTGTTGGGTGACTGACTGTAAAGGAGGATTACTTTAACCAGGATACGCGGATCCTAGCAATGCCATAATTTCCTTTATAGGGGGTTTTAACCTGAAGGAGAAAACTTTAACTCAGTGTAGAGCAATGCCATCTTTCCTTAGGAATTTCTCATGCTAAAAGAGGGACAGTGGCGTGAATGTAAATAATCCAGAGGCTTGCCACTTACAGCGATTAGATGGAAAGAGTTGTTGATGCTTGTGTACTGTGAATGAGGCATAGCTTTGATGCTAAAAGGTTGATTGTCTCAACCTGGGTTTTCTTATACAAAGCCTAAGAGGAGGCTAATGGCCCAACAAGAGGGAGTTTTTATGTGTCTCGTACAAAGCCCGAGAGAGAGGCTAAAAAGGATTGACTCAACAAGGGAGTGTTTTTGTATCATGTACGAAGCCCGAGATGGAGGCTAAAAAATGATTGACTCAACGAGGGAGTCTTTGTATCTCGTACGAAGCCCGAGATGAAGGCTAAAGAAAGACTCAACAAGAGAGTCTTTGTATCTCGTACGAAGCCCGAGATGGAGGCTAAAAAAGTTTGACTCGACAAGGGGGTCTTTGTATCTCGTACGAAGCCCGAGATGGAGGCTAAAAAATGATTGACTTAACGAGGGAGTCTTTGTATCTCGTACGAAGCCCGAGATGGAGGCTAAAGGCGGACTCAACAAGAGAGTCTTTGTATCTCGTACGAAGCCCGAGATGGAGGCTAAAAAAGTTTGACTCGAAAAAGGAGTCTTTGTATCTCGTACGAAGCCCAAGATGGAGGCTAAAGGCGGACTCAACAAGAGAGTCTTTGTATCTCGTACGAAGCCCGAGATGGAGGCTAAAAAAGTTTGACTCAACAAGGGAGTCTTTGTATCTCGTACGAAGCCCGAGATGGAGGCTAAAAGAGGTTAGCTCCGCTGGGGAGAATCATTGTATAAAGCCCAAGTGGAGGTTATGGTTACTGTTTCAGTTGAGTGACAGGTCCAGTAGGTTGTATAAAAGAGAAAATCAGTTCTTATAAAGAGACTGATTCTAGGTGAGGTTGTACTTTGGTACTGACCAGAGGATTAGGGTTATTTCCTGTTCTTTAAGGAAATGGGAAATCCAAAGGGTATTGAGACTGTCCGAGTCTACTGGTGTTTTTCCCTACTTGAAGGGTGCTTGAGAATGTCTTTGGGACTCCAGGGTCTTAGACTGTCCAAGTCTAGAGTTTTATCTTTTGTAATATGTTTTAAGAAACAGTAGTAGTGCATTTGCGGTAGAAAGATCTAGACTCTTTGAAAGACTGTTCTACGAAGATGACTAATATTTGTTCCTGTACCTCTAGGAGGTCGTCGGGACAATTTGTACAAAGCCGAAGAGGAGGCTGGAAACTTTTAAGAAGTCGATAGGTCCTTGTACGAAGCCCAAGAGGAGGCTATCATTCCCGGAGGAAGAATCCTTATACGAAGCCTAAGAGGAGGCTGGGAATACTTCTAAGAAGCCGACGGGTCCTTGTACTAAGCCCAAGAGGAGGCGGGGATGCTTTTAGGAAGCCTATGGGCCATTGTACAATGGCCAATAGGAGGCCGATGCTTTTAAGAAGCCTGTGGGTCCCCAAACCCTGAGAAGTTCAAAACATGTCATTCACCGAGAATAGATCAAGCCAGGAAAGTTCGAGAATTTGGAAGAAACTCAAGAGATGCCATTCACGGAGAATACATTCATCTCTGGGGAGGTAGAGTCTCTTGACAATTCCTAAGGAGGACAACCGAAGAGAAGACTGTATCTGGTGCTCCTATTGGGGATCTAGCTTGTCTTAGATCTAGACGTAGTTGCCGGGGAAACTCTAAATATCTATACTATTATTACACAGTTGATATGAGTTTATGAAAGGAGACTTACAGCGAGCAGCCCCATAATACAGTTATATACATATGAAAACGGTAAATGAAAGCGGGTAAACACTTACTCGGTTGTAGAGCTTCTATGTTGTTTTGTTAGTTGTTCTACAAAGAAAGATTGAAAACAATAGTATATTTCAAAATCAAAGGAGAAAGTGCTTTGAAAAGAAATATTAGGGCTTACAGCTCAAGGAGAGACCCAAGGTTTTGTCACTGATCGCATTGTTGTTTTCGTATAGAGGGACTTATACAAGTGACTGAGGCCCAAAAAGGTTTTCTGTACAAAGGGATGGGTCTTACACTCTCTCAAGAGGCCCAAAGTTTTTAAGAAAAGAAATGGGTCTTACTACTCGAGGGTAGGCCCATATGGTTTATTTTAAATGGGCGACGATCGCGCCGAACTTTTGAAACACAACGGGACTTATACAATAAGTGAGGCCCACAAATAGGTTGCATTTACAAAGGATTTGGTCTTACGCTCTAATAGAGGCCCAAGCGTTTTGAATAGGTCTTATAGCTCGAGGAGAGGCCCAGTTGGTTTGATTTTGAATTGGCGATTGCGCCGAGGTTTTTGAAAATACAGTGGGACTTATACAATAAGTGAGGCCCAAAGTTTTGGTATTTACAAAAAAAGGGGGTTGGGTCTTACACGCTAATAGAGGCCCAAGTGTTTTGAATTTGTTTTATGAGGGTGAAAATCAAAGAAACCCTAATTTTATTCTTTAAAAGTAAATATTTAAAGAAAATCAATGAAAAATACCAAATAGGTTTGAATAAACCACTTGTGATTTTTGTTTAAGGCTTGAAAAATAAGGTATAAATCACAAGAGATATTAAAACTCATTTGATCTTGATTTTTCAAGATGAATATTCATTTTAAAATGTTTAAAACAAATAAAAATGAATTTATTCACAAAAATACTAATTTTAATATAAACTTAATTTTTTTGTGGAATAAAATATTTCAACATTTTTGTGATATTTTGCAAAAAGAACCAATCAAAAATAATTAAAATTGAAAGAGTTATTAATTTTCCAATTAATTAATAAAACATAAAAATATTGAAAAAATGGCAAAATGTGAAAAAAAAACACAAAATGGAATGGGTGGGGTTTGAACCCACGACCTCAAGGTTACAAGGCGCGCGCCTTACCACTGGGGTGGTGATACATCCATTGTTTGAAGTGAAAACACAAATATACAAGCCATGCCTTGGTTTTAGGCCTGGCCCAAGGCAAGGCAAGGCAAGTTTTGGCTCAGAAACGTGAAGGTCATAACTTTATCATTTCTCCATGTTTGGGGACAAAATTTATATGTATCTGGCCTAGAATTTCACAAGGAATCCAATGGTGGTGGTAGTTTTTTCAGATCACACTCCCTCCTCAAAACCCGATAGTGGTTTTGAAAAAGGCCTATAATTGCATTTTCTATGCTACACTCTTGTACAGTCATGGATTACATGGTGAATTAGCTCAAACACAACATATACAACATGTATGAGATGTTTATGATCAGTGGACTTCAAAGCATTGCATGATTCAAAGATTCCAAGTTGTGAGGCTTACCTGTTTTTTGAGATTTTGGAGCTTTTGTGCAATCTGTCAAGCAACTTGTTCCAAAAATGATTTGATGCTTTAGACACACTCAAATGATCCCTTAGAAGATTTTAGGATGATTGGAATCAGCTGGTACCTGCAAAAACACAAGTAGTCCCTTTCTTGAAAAAGAGTTAAAAGTGACCAAAATAGCAACTTCCTCAAATGGTGTTCCAGATGGGGATAACCATTTGGGACAGTTCAAGGATGATATTTGGAGTGTGTTTGAGGTTTTATCTAGTTTGGAAAGTGACTGAATTAAGACATGGCTAGAAAAATGCACAAAAGGCCTATTTTGAGGTTTTGAGATGTGACTTTGTGATTTTGTGATTACAGGTCACTTGTGATAGTTTGCACAGCTTATATATGATATATATGAGGTGTGTGTGTGATTGATGGTGATGGAAAAGCTCTCAAGCTTAAAAACTCAAAGTTGCCTTGCTAAAGAAGGCATTTTTGCCAAGAGAAAGAGATTTTGAGGAAAGCATCTGTTTGATGGCTTTGGTGTACTCAAACTGAGCACAAATGAGCTCTATTTATAGTAGAGCAAGTTTGTTTTGGGATCAATAGTGAATGGCAACTGCAGCAGAGGTTTGTTCAATGTTGGCCAATGGAAATCCAAGTCTCTTCTAGCCATTGACTAGAGGTTAGAGCACAGAGCTTTGGTTCCCTACTTGTTGGATCAATCTTGACTGAATTCAGTTGAGAATGTGTCAGTCTATGCCACCTTGGAGCTTCCATTGAATGCTCCATTCCAAAATTAGAGTCTTGCCCCTATTTTAGGCAATTTTAGGTTTGGCATGCTACTTCTTGTTCCAAGGACTTTGGAGGCTTGGCTCAGTGATTGTCCCCTTTAGATTTGATCCTCAGAGGTGTCCAAGTGGATAGGATTGTTTGGAATTGCAGAATTTTGGAAAATCGAGCAAAAGTGCAAAATATTCCTTGCCTTGACAGTTTTCAGCAAGGTAACTTGCCAATGTCATATCTCATAATTCAAGTTGAGTTTGGTGATGTTCTTGGCCATTTTGGAAAGCCCTTATATGATACAACAACCGTTTGATCCTATTTGGTTTTGATACCTTTTGGATCCAAGTGAAAAATCCCGCTACATTTGGAAAAAAAGTGAAGGCAGATTCTGACTTAGTGAAAATTTCACTAAGTATTGGAAAAAAGTGACATTTTCACTTTTTGTCATTTTGATCACTCCATAACTCAGAATCCTTAATGAATTGGAATGAGGTCTAGTTGAAGTTTTTGTAGAGGGTCATGAGGGCTACAAATCAAGCTTTGGATGGGGAAGAATGACTTTGTGGTTTAGGAGTTATGACCCTCCAAAGTTGGTACCCTTGCCACTTTGTTCATAACTTAGAAAATTTTCTAAGTTTTTATGGTTACCCCTTTTACAAGTTATCCAACTTTTCTTGATTTTTATTGATGAATGATGATTCAAATCATAAATTAACATCATTTTAGGGTTAAAAAACCATAAAAGTGAAAAATCTCAAAAAGTCAAAGTTTGACTTTTGTGCACAGTTGACTTTTTATTAGATGAATTCCAAACTGTGCAATCCTTTATGAAATCATGTCCTTGACCTAAATCAAACTTGATGGACATGTTCCATTGGTGTCATAGGGTATATTGATTCATGTCCTAGGGTTTGGGAGCATGTCCTGGTCAAAAGTCAAAGTTACAGTGGGCATTATCCTCAAAACCCTAACTGTGGTACTGATGAAATTGAGACTTGTTGCTCAAACTTATTGGATCAATCAATTATTACAAATGGATCAATGTATCATGTTAGAGACCTTCAAATCTTGTCTTGAGGTCTTGGCTCATGATTTTTCCCAAAAGTCAACTTAGGGGTGAATTAGGTCAAGAAACCCTAATTTCTGATTTTTTATGGATGCATCCCCTGAGGTCAAATTTACTTGATGCTTGGGCCCATGAGGTTCCATGGAGTATATTAGGATATAATTTGAAGCAATGGCTCATGCCCAGAGGAAGATTTCCATCTGGAGGCCCTGGTCGACCAAAACCCTAATTTGGTGACACTGGCGATCTAGAGGCTTGATCCACCTAGAAGGGAGCAGCTTTGTGCTTAATCCTTGGAGTGGGAGTCCTTTTGATCCTTTGTGAATGTTTGAGAGACTTAGACAAGTTGAAGATCATGTCATTCCTTGATTGATCTTTTGTCAAAAGCTCTGAGAGGGCTTGAAACCCTAAATTTGATTGTAGTGGATGCTCACCCATCTTTGGGGAGACTAATGGTCCATCCTTATTATGATGATGATTTTCACAATGATGGGAAATCTTAGTGGTCAAAATTTGGGGTATGACAGAAGCCCCTATTTAATCTTCTTGGACCTGAAGGTGTGAATGACGAAGGTATTCAGGCATTCGGGGGGCAAGAGGATTAAATATCGGAATACCCAAAATTTTGATGGTGGTTATGAATGGTAGCTTACGCATTCATCCTCTTTTGTTAAGAAATGATGCTTAGAAAAGGTAAACTTCCCCTCGATCCTGGTTTCCTGCCAAGGAACTAGTCTTAGTTTCTGAAGTAAACTTCCCCTCTATCATGGTTTCCTACCAAGGAACTGGTCTTAGTTTCTGAAATAAACTTCCCCTCAATCCTGGTTTCCTACCAAGGAACTGGTCTAAGTTTCCGGAGCAAGCTTCCCCTCGATCCTGGTTTCCTACCAAGGAACTGGTCTAAGTTTCTAGAGTAACCTTCCCCTCAATCCTGGTTTCCTACCAAGGAATTGGTCTAAGTTTTTGGAGTAAACTTCCCCTCGATCATGGTTTCCTGCCAAGGAATTGGTCTAAGTTTCTTTTGTCAATAAACTTCTTGACAAGGGACGTTATTCGTAGCGGTTTTCCTCAAAATTCTCGCCGAATTTTCCCGGGGATATGCCATTTGACGGAAAAACTTTTGATGTCAGACTCGCTGGGGAACCCAGTCGTCTGAGTTGTAGAGGTGCACAAACTTCTCTGTTTGGAGACGCCATTTGTCGACTCTATCTAGGGAAAATGGGTATCTCGAGAGACTGTTTCCTGTTTGAGGATATTACATCATACTTTTCTCGGGATCTTCCTGGAGAAACGCCATATGATGGGATCCAATTTTGAGGTACCGATGACCTTTTCATTAGTGGTTTTTCGGAGAGAAACTGCCGTACCGCCGAATCTATGCTTAAGAGGCTTTCTCTGGGGATTTTCCTTAATCTGGAAAAGCAAGGATATCATCTTCAATGGCGAAGAGTGACATCGGTCGTAAGCTCTCTGGCCTTTCAGAGGTTCAATTTATCAAAGTGGTCAAGGACCAATTCCAATCCACAAGTAAACAGGAGAGAAGAGATTGTTCAGACGCAACGCATCCTGATGAGGCAAGGACAGACAACTCGATTGAGAGGACTTTTATCACTAGGGGACAAGACCTACTGGAGTGATAGTGATGCAATATGAAATGTGAATGCAAATCAATAATGCATGATGTATGTATGTATATGCTGACAAAACTGACGCGACATACAAACTAAAAGATGAACATGACTGGATACTCGGCCATCGCGGGGCGAAGAAGTACCGCTGGTTCAAGATAGCAATTCTGCCTTGCTTAGGAGAAATGGTCCCTGTTGGGAGCGACGCTGGTCGGGCTTAGGAGATGAGAACTCGGTCGAGGGCATCAAATGGGGAAACCACATCTGATACAGCTGATCCTTCATTCAGGCGTTCTGGTTTAGAAGGAGTACTTTGATTATGCACTTTGAAGTTCGCTTACTTCTGGAGAAGCGATCGATGTTCTTTTGATGTTCAACAGTCAAAAGAAATTGCCATCTTTATTTTAAAAGCAGAACAATTTTACAAGTAAATTCATTTTTGTTTTATTTCAGGAATCGTTAATCATATTAAAATGTCGTTCTATAAAGCTAAAACAAATAAAAATTGCAAACAAAACACAGAGGGCTCAAATTTTATTGGTAGGATGGAAATCAGTCAAGCGCGTGATTCCAAAGAGTATACACAAAGTTAGAAAATGGTAATTTACAGGGAAAAGGGCTACGTTGAAATATAATGACCACTATCCTTCTACCAACTTTGAATTCGGGACATCCTGAGCTTCTGTCGAAGATGACCTTGACTGGAGTTTTCCTGACAGATGATGTAACTGCTACTGAGGGACTTGCCTCTTTGACGAAAGTAGTTACTTGCCATTATCCCTAATTTTTGCCTGGATTGTACAGTGATGTTTCCAATGCACCGGGATGATTTTTGATCATGTCTCTAACTTTTTCCTGGACCGCCCTTTCGGGTTTTCAATCCACCGAGACATTTTTTTTTAGTTTAGGCGAAGTATTTCTTGACTACATCAACATTTGTGGGGTAGGCAAATTCCTCTCCGTCCATGGTTGCAAGTCTCAAGGCACCGCCTGAGAAAGCTTTCCTGACCACATAGGAGTCATCATAATTCAGAGTCCACTTGCCCCGAGAGTTAGTGAGAAATGATTGTATCTTCTTGAGCACAAGGTCTCCTTTCCTGAAGATGCGAGGTCGAACCTTTTTGTCGAATGCCTTCTTCATTCTCTGTTGATACAATTGACCGTGGCATAAAGCCGTTATTCGCTTCTCTTCGACCAGATTCAGTTCGTCGTGTCGACTTTGACACCATTCAGCTTCTGTAAGCTTAGCTTCCATCATTACCCGGATTGATGGGATCTCTACTTCTATGGGGAGCACTGCCTCCATGCCATACACTAGAGAGAAAGGGGTTGCCCCTGTTGAAGTGCGGACAGATGTGCGATAACCGTGAAGAGCGAAGGGCATTATCTCATGCCAGTCTTTGTAGGTTACAACCATCTTTTGAACAATCTTCTTGATGTTCTTGTTAGCCGCTTCTACCGCTCCGTTCATCTTGGGTCGGTAGGGAGATGAGTTATGGTGTTCGATCTTGAACTCTGCGTACAACTCTTTCATCATCTTATTGTTCAAGTTAGATGCATTATCCGTAATGATTTGGCTCGGAACACCATAACGGCAGATGATATTGTTTTTGATAAATCGGACCACCACTTGTCGGGTTACATTAGCGTATGACACTGCTTCGACCCACTTGGTGAAGTAGTCAATGGCTACCAGGATGAACCGATGTTTGTTTGAAGCCTTAGGTTCAATCAAGCCAATCATGTTGATTCCCCATATGGAAAAAGGCCATGGGGAAGAAAGAACTTTGAGATGCGTTGGCAGTACATGAATTTTGTCGGAGTATATCTGACACTTGTGACACTTCCTCATGTACTTGTAGCAGTCGGATTCCATGGTCAACCAGTAGTGCCTTGCTCTTAGAACTTTTCTCGCCATTGTGTGTCCGTTGGCATGAGTGCCAAAGGATCCTTCGTGAATTTCTTTGATCAGCATGTCTGCCTCTGGTCTGTCTACGCATCGGAGCAAGACCATGTCAAAGTTTCGCTTATAGAGAGTATCCCCGCTCAGGAAGAAACTGCCAGCCAGCCTTCTGAGGGTTTTCCTATCCTTCCTTAGTGCCCCAGGTGGGTACTCTTGTTTTTTAAGGAAGCATTTGATATCGTGATACCAAGTTTTGTCATCTATGACTGCTTCAATCGTGAAGACGTAAGCGGGCCGTTCAAGGCGCATTATATCGATCTTAGGTAGGTTATTCCATTGACCTACACTAATCATGGAAGAAAGAGTGGCTAATGCATCAGCCATGTGATTCTCCTCACGAGGGATGTGATGAAATTCGACTCTGTTGAAGAAGGGTAACAACCTTCTTGTGTAGTCTTTGTAAGGAATCAATCCTGATTGGTATGTGTTCCAATCTTCTTTGATCTGGTTGATAACCAAGGCTGAGTCGCCATATACGTCCAAGTTCTTGATCCTTAAGTCGATCACTTCTTCGAGACCCACAATACAAGCTTCGTATTCGGCCCCGTTGTTCGTACACTTAAACGTAAGTCTGGCAGTGAAAGGAATGTGGGTACCCTGAGGGGTAACAATGATTGCCCCAATTCCATTTCCGTAATGATTAACTGCTCCGTCAAAGATAAGTCCCCACCGGGAACTTGGTCCTGGCCCTTCAGTGGGTAGCGGTTCATCGCAGTCTTTCATTTTCAGATACATGACATCTTCGTCTGGGAAGTCAAACCCTATTGATTCTTGATCCTCAATCGGTTGATGAGCCAAATGATCGGCTAAAATACTTCCTTTAACGGCTTTCTGAGCGTGGTACTCTATGTCATATTCTGATAGTAACATCTGCCAATGGGCAATTCTTCCCGTGAGAGCAGGAAATTCAAAGACGTACTTGATTGGATCCATCTCGGAGACTAACCAAGTAGTGTGGCGAATCATGTACTGGCGCAAACGTTTGGCTGCCCAAGCCAAAGCGCAGCAAGTTTTCTCAAGCATCATGTACCGAGTCTCACAGTCGGTGAATTTCTTGCTCAAATAGTAGATGGCAGACTCTTTCCTTTTGGTTTCGTCTTGTTGGCCAAGTACACATCCTATTGAGTCCTCTAGGACTGTTAAGTAGATGATTAGTGGTCTTCCTTCCACAGGAGGTAACAGAATCGGCGGGTTCCACAGGTATTCCTTAATACTGTCGAAGGCGGTTTGGCAATCTTCTGTCTAAACGCAGTCCTGATTCTTTTTGATTAATTTGAAAATCGGCGCACATGTCGCGGTCATGAGGAATATGAGTCTGGAGATGTAGTTCAAACGTCCCAAGAATCCTCTGACTTGTTTTTCAGTTTTCGGAGAAGGCATTTCTTGAATGGCCTTGACCTTGTCAGGATCAACCTCAATCCCTTTCTGGCTGGCGATGAACCCTAGTAGTTTCCCTGAACGGACACCGAAGGTGCACTTGTTGGGATTCAACCAGAGTTTGTACTCTCTCAAACGCTCGAATAACTTTGACAGATGGGTCACATGCTCCTCTTCTATCTTTGATTTTGGAATCATATCATCGACATATACCTCGATTTCCTTGTGTATCATGTCATGAAACAGAGTAGTCATGGCCCTTTGATAGGTTGCCCCGGCGTTCTTCAAACCGAATGGCATTACCTTGTAACAAAAGGTACCCCACGGGGTAATGAACGAAGTTTTCTTTATGTCTTTCGGCGCCATTTTGATCAGGTTATAGCCCGAGAATCCATCCATGATGGAGAAAACTTTGAACTTTGTTGTACTGTCAACCAGCATGTCAATGTGTGGTAAAGTAAAGTCGTCCTTTGGACTAGCCTTGTTTAGATCTCTGTAGTCGACACATATTCTGACTTTTCCGTCCTTTTTGGGAACGGGTACGATGTTGGCTAACCATTGAGGATATTCAGATGTAGCGAGGAAACCCGCATCATTCTGTTTCTGTACTTCCTCTTTGATTTTGATGGCCATGTCCGGGCGAGTCTGTCTCAACCTTTGTTTTACTGGAGGACATTCCGATTTCAATGGTAGATGATGTTCCACGATGCTGGTATCCAACCCTGGCATGTCCTGATAGGACCAAGCGAATATATTGGGGAATTCTTTGAGAAGCTTTATCAAACCCTCTCTGGCAATTGGACTGAGCAGTGCCCCAATCCTGACTTCTTTTTTCTCTTTTTCCGAACCTAAATTTACTGTTTCCAACGGCTCTTTGTGAGGTTCAATGGACCTTTCCTCTTGTCTGAGTAATCGTGAGATCTCTTCTGGAATTTCGTCGTCAACTTCTTCTTCAGCCCCAAATACCGGGAACTCAAAGTCAGGAGAAGGCATTAGATCGTATGTTTCAACGGGGTTTAAAACAAGCAATCTGCATGACATGATGATTTGTGTTTAGAAGAGATAGAGAAAATGCGAGTGTGTGCAGTGTATATTTTTTTTTACTGCTTGTTTTTATTATTGAGTTTGTTTTTTAGGATTACCATTTTCTTAAGAAAAGCAAAAAGAAAAAACAGCAATTAATGCGGAAATTACAGAACGACGTTATTTTATTAATGAACAAGTCGATTCTTGAAACTACAGCCCTATAACACAAAGCTCTGTCGCTTTGGGCGAAGTGAAGAGGGAAAGTTACAGAAAGCGATCCCTATCAAAACATCTGTTTCACCTGGGCAGGGTGAAAGGTTAAAGGACGGCAATTACTTTGACTTATGAACAATCTTCGGAACATCGACAGCAACCCATTGGTGGCGAACTCCTCGGTGAATCACAAAGTCTGGCACCTTCCTTGATTTGTCTTCAGAAATGACGTTGATTTCTGGTGGAGCAGGATCATTGGAATCTGTCTCCCAGGCAGAGTTGTCGTAGGAGGATTCCTCTATTGTATTTTGCATAGCAGTTGTGCTCTCAGGTGTATCTCCCCATCCAGTTGGCTGGATATCTTCGAGCCTGATGCGAGAGCTTTCAGGAGCGGTGTACTTGACCATATAGTCGTATTTTCCACTCGGTTGTCCCAGGGTGTCCCACACTTCTTTGGAACTGGAGGAGTCATCTCTCTCGATGATGTTGACCTCGGGAAAAGCATAGTTGATGAATTCAAGTCCTGCAAATGTTGCGAATTCATCGTCATGTTGAGTAGTTTCTGAATGACCTGGGTGTTGATCCCATGACATGGTGGGGATGCTGGTATTCTGTTTAATGATGCTCAGCTGATTTTCGTTATTCGGCTGACTCTCGTGCCCCAAGTTTCCTGGGTAGGGCTGCCACATTGGCAGACCATCCATCGGGCCATAATAGGTGTAGTCAAAATGGTCCTTCATCAGAGTATCTTCCTCTAATGAATTTGGCAGAGCACGACATCCTTCCGGATCACAATCTTCGTATATCATTTCGACGTCTGACCTGGGTATAAATCTCGGACTCTGTGTGGGATAGCAAAATGGCGTAGGCACCTATTCCTGAGACATATAATCATCCTCGTTGAGGTAGGATTTCCATTCCACATCTGTGTCAGAGGGATCCTCCTCATTGATAGTGTGTACTTCTTAAGACACTGGGTGAAGGAAACCTCCACTGTGGAAGAATTTTTGAATGGGATGAAGACTTTCATCACTGGCAGCTGTCTGGGTACAGGTTGCAGAAAAACCAAGACCCTTCTTTGTTTTATTGTCAGTAGGAATGACAAGCTGTCCCCATCCTTTCGTATTGGTACTCTCGACCGCTTTGATAGCATCTTTGTATGAGGAAATGAAAGTTCCCTCTTCGGACTGATTGTCCTTGCTTACCGACAGTGCTTGGAACTGAGTTCCAATAACCTCCTCGGGTTCTATACCAGTAGATGATGATAAATTGCTTACGAGCAAGGCTTGTCTTCCACAGACCGTGACGAGTTGACCATTCTGAATGAACTTTAGCTTTTGGTGGAGAGTCGAGGTGACTGCCCCAGCCTGATGTATCCAAGGTCTTCCTAATAAACAACTGTACGTTGCCCGGATGTCCATGACTTGGAAAATGACTTGGAAAGTATGAGGACCAATAGTTATGGGAAGGTCGACTTCGCCGATAACCATTTTTCTGGACCCGTCGAATGCTTTGACGACGACCTCGCTGGTTCTCATCAGAGGTCCTTTGAATGATAATTGCATCAAGGTAGACTTTGGCATAACATTCAGGGTTGACCCTGTGTCTACCAGTACGCTGGCTAAAGTATCACCCTGGCAGTTGACTATAATATTGAACGCCTTGTTATGACGGCGACCCTCTTCAGGTAATTCCTCATCACCAAATCTTCCCTATGTTATGATGGCATTTGATTGTCATGAGTTCTTGTGTGTCAAGCATCATGATATGCATCTTGTGATCGTGTACCCATGTGGGGTGTGAGCGATCGGATCGTGTGCCCGTGTGGGGTGTGAGTGATCCAGAAATGTCGTGTGCCCATGTGGGGTGTGAGCGATGGTTTGGTTCCAGAGGGAATCCGCTTTAACGTCGTGTGCCCATGTGGGGTGTGAGCAATGATTATAGACGATCGTGTGCCCATATGGGGTGTGAACGATCGGGTCGTGTGCCCGTGTGGGGTGTGAGCGATCCAGAAACGGCGTGTGCCCGTGTGGGGTGTGAGCAACGGGGAACATCGTATGCCCGACAGGGAGTTACATTAAGTAACAAGCGATGATTCCAATAAGATCCTGAGTGAACTTGAGATGATTGAGTCGGTACCCGCATTGCATTTGCATAGAGTCGTGAGTCGGTCTCTATGATTTGCATTTATCATCTTTATAATGGTGCATTGATGAATAAACATGAATATGTATGTTTATGTGGAATGATAAGGATTGTGAAAGTATGCATGATGAAATGTTTGGATTTGTATATATATACATTGTGATGTATATGGGTGAATTGTGATGAATTGTGGTGAGAATGTGGAATATGTGTATTTTTATGCTAAGATATATAATTATATGCATTGTTATTATGATAATATTTCTCACCCTTCTGCTATTTTATGATGCTCTATGAGGCATTGCAGAGTAGGTATGTTTGTGGTCTTTTGTGAAGCGTGTCTTCATTCTTTTGGTCGGTCGGCTCTGATATGTAGCACCGGGTAGCTAGGATATATATGATTCTTTTGTGATACATTGTACATGTATCTTGTTGGTGAATGTTTATGTTGGTGGATAATACTTGATGTACATATATGTTATATATTATTCAATGTTTAGATTTTCCGCTTTTATTTTAAACATTTGAGATGTGGGTGTAAGGACTAAGTTCCTCTGTTGCAAAGTTACCCCACTGTTGCATATCAATTGTTGAGCAGGTGTTGAATGCTTTAATTTCACGTATAATGTGACATGCCCCTTTTATACTATGTTCATAATTATACTCTGACGAAATTTTTAATATGTGCCTAAATGTTGTTGTGATTATTTGGGGGTATAGAAAGGGGATGTTACAATGGGCACACAATGTTTATGGATGGCTGACACCCCACACGGGCACGTGATCCGATCGCTCACACCCCACATGGGCACACGATCCGATTGTTCACACCCCACATGAGCACACAATCTTTTGTAATCATCGCTCACACCTCACATAGGCACACGACGTTACAACGGATTCTCATTAGAATCACACAACACAAGAATGCACATCATTATGCTTCACATACAAAATGACTCAAGACATTCTTGAAATGCATACATATTCACAATATATTCATGCATTCATCTCATACAATCACATACAATCTATATACATTCAGATCAATGCACTATTGTATGATTCACATCCAAAACACACATTCAAATGGTAAAAGTCGCTAAATAACACTATTCCCGACTTTCCGACATAATTAAATCAGGTAACAATTTCCAAATCATCATTTTAGGAAAATACAGCTCAATAGCTTCACAACGATACCAAGAATGTAAAAATCAGATAAACGGAACAAAAGTTACGAAAGAAAAACGAAAACGATATTTGAAAAAATCACATTTTTACACTTGGCCTGACCATACGCGTATCGCCCAAGTCCATACGCGTATGGGCAGAAACCATTTTCTTTCCAAAATTCTCGTTTAAAAGTCCATACGCGTATGCCCAATGCCCTACGCGTATCACCAGATGGCCGTGGAAAACATGCATCCTATACGCGTATTGGCCCTGAAATGCGCCATCCATACGCATATTGCCCAAGTCAATACGCGTATGGTCTGCCCCAATACGCGTATGGCCAGGAAAAATGCAGAATTTTTCTGCAGAATGTTTTCTGCGTTTTCCACCCTAACCACACCCAAATTCATCATCTAAACTCAGAAAAATACCAATTTGATGTACAACAACATGTATCATTCATGTATCAACAACAAAGGACACGAAAACATCATTTTCAACACGATTAAATCGATTTCTACCATTTTCTACACAATGGGTTTATACCAAAACTCATAAAAATCCACAACAACAATAATACAATCATACATAAAGATACACATTGATAAGATAATAAGATTTCACACCCTTACCCAGATTCCAAGCTTGCTAAATGATTGTTCTTGATGATTTTCTAGTTTTTCCAAGTTTTTCTTCTCTTTTCTCTTCTTCCTATTTCTTTCTCTCCTTTTTCTCTCTATTTTTCTTTTCTTTCTCTTTCTCTCCTATTTCTTCTTCTTATTTCTTTTTCTTTTCTATTTCTTTCTACTCAAATTCCATCAATTCATTTTCTCACATAATTCTACACTTAATCACTTTTCTACCAATTTTACTAAATTTTCTAACTTATCATTAATTGAGAAATGTCTAAAATACCCTTCATTCTAATTTTCCCGAAAACTCTAAAAAACGGTAAAATATCATAACATGTCAACATAGCATATTAACACACTAATTTCACAGATAAAATAATTTATCACTCAATTTAAATAAAAGACTCAACAAAATGGAAATAATCGGAATCGGGGCGTTACATCCATGTTCTTTCAAATACTCCTCAATAATATGATGGGTTGAATTTTCTTTCTTGAACAAAAGAAATGCTTTTTTAACAAGTAGTGGCTTCTTTTTTTTGATAAGCTAAATGTATTAATGGGAGAAACAGGGATTCTCCAACCCTTAACAAAAAGCCAATCGAAATGAGAAGGGATTAAACACCCCAAAAGGCTACAAAAAATCTAAAGGATGATACAACCAATCATAAAAATTACACCTCTTACGGCCTATTTCTAACCATTTCCAACATGTAGCCACAATTTGGTTAAAAACTTCGTCCCCGTCCCAAATTAGGCCGTTGAAAATCATGTTGTTCCTCATGTTCCATATACACCAAGACGAAACGGTCCACAAAAAAAAGCTCATATCATCTTTCCCTTTATGATAAAGAGCAAGAAACCATAAAAGAGCATGGCTACTAATATTATCCGCAATAATCGGATGTACTCTAAGCCAAACGGACACTCTCAACCATAAAGCTTGAATTTTTGAGCAATTAAGGAAAAGATAAAGAGCGTCTTCTTCTTCATGAGAACACACAACACACACCGAATCTTGCGAAGAAGTGATAGCACCTCTCACCGCAAGATTAGAACGAGTAGGCAGCCTGTCGCGCACTAATCTCCACGCGAAAATTTGAATCTTGAATGGAACTCTAGTATTCCAAATCACTTTCAATAATAGAGCTTCCGGCTGCTGAAGAGAAGGACCTGGAATAGAATCAGAAAGATGATCATAAGAACTTTTCACCGAGAATTCCATGCTCTGATCCGACAGCCACTCCCATTTGTCCTCCACTCGACGCGTCAACACACTACCGTCGTTCAAAACCTGCAACAGACCTATCCTATCCTGTTGATCAATAATACAAAGATTCCAACAATTGTCCAAGTTCCAATGCCACTGATCTTCATGCCAAACACCAAAATCTGCCACCATACCGTCTTTTTTCGCAGCAGCAGCGAACAAACTAGGAAAAGAAATATTCAGCTGCTGGTTGCCGCACCATTTGGAGTTCCAGAAAGGAATGTTACAGCCATCGCCTAAAACCTGTTTTACGCACAAATTGAAATTAGTAGAACCTCCACTATTTTTGGATATGAGCAGGTCCCTCATCCACAACGAGGCATCCTTGGGAAAGATATTCGGATCGTTTTCCATAACCCAGAAACCAAGATTCCCGTAACGACTTAACATAAACTTTCTCTAAATTTCATTACCGCCTATAAGGAATTTCCACAGCCACTTAGTAAGCAGAGATTTATTGAACAATCCTATATGCTTTATACCAAGCCCACCATTGTCTTTGGACTTACATAAATCACTCCACTTAATACAACAAAATATATATATTTATGTTTGTCAGACTAAACTTTAATTTTCTTCTACAAAATTTGCATTGTAACTTATTGATGAACTTTCACATTAAAGATAAATGAACCTTGAAGCCATGTGAAGAAAGTGATGGAAACGGTACATTACCTATACCCAGTTTAACATTCCACGTCAGCCCTTTTTGTTTTGCAACCATATCTGCAAATAGACTAAACAATTCAGAATTTCAGATTTGACAGATGAAAATAAAGTTGTGAAGGGAAAAATAGAGTGCAATGCATTTAGGTGTTTTCGGGGTGTTTGTTAGAATACCGTAGGCACAATAAAACCTTCCGTTGCTGTCAAGTTGACACCGTCCTCTTTGGTTGTAGTGACACCTTGCACATTCCTCTATTATGTTTACTCGAGTTGTGATATCAGCCGTTACGAAAGTAAAAGGGTCGTCAACGTCAGCAAAGTCTTTAGCTGGAAGAAGGACCTTTGTACAAGCTGTAAGAGAACTTTGAGATGCATTATCAGCAATTTTGTAAGGCTGGTAGTAGAAATCATATAGAGTGCAGTTTGTATACTAATGCATAAGCATATATTTTGGAGGGTTTACATGGAGGGAACGGTTGCACATGAACAAGGTTACATGAGTTTCTATTTGTAAAGAAAGAAAGTGAGAGGTTGGAGGAAGAGTATAATTATATTTGAACGCTTCACAACTTTTGTTTTGCAGCAGTTTGTAAAAATTCATGTCTCTTAAAACACAAGTACTAGTAGCAATACCACCGTGAAACTCAAAAGGATTTACAATTCCAACCTCAAACCATTTCTCTTTATGATAAAGGGAAATGGTTTGAGGTTGGAATTGGATCAATTTGGGCTTCTTTGCATCATCACAATTATGGATTGGCAATAAGCCACAATCCTGGCGTGGTGTTGTAGTGAAAGGGAAGCTGATATTGCCAAGATATCCACAACTAAAGGAAGTTGGACAATCTTCATGGTACCCATTTCCAAGTAGCATAAGGTGAGAAAACAAATGGAACAGAAATTCGTAAACTAAGCTCATCATGAGCTAAAAAATTTTGATAATATAAGCCAAGTCTTCATTCATTCTTCACCATACACTGCATGTATGATCAAACTATTTAGTTGACTTGGACATTGACTGCAATAGACTGGGCTCAATGACTACTCAACTATTACTCTTAATCCGCATTACGTCACACACGGTGTGTTGAGAACAATTCAACAGGTTTGTTAAATATATAGTAAAACAACCTTTCTTTTTTACTATTACTTTTTCTTTCTCTTGTATTTTTTTCTAACTATACTCTCACACATACAAGTCCTTGAGAAGAAAAAATAAAATAACTACTAGTCTACGATACAAAAATAATCTACCCCGCACTCATCTTAACCCTACAACTCTAACAATTAGGTAGAGCTGTTGAACAATCTTCATACTCCCAAAAACTCAGTGCAGGCCTCTGCTACTTGAATGTGAGATTCAATCAACTACAAAAAGTGAAAGATGGTTTAAAGATAGAAGGACTATAACTTTTAGCTTACTATGACACTTTAACTCCACTAAGACAGTTTCCTTCCACTGCATCCTTCTTATTGCAACAATCGCAGCATAGAAAAGGACCTTGCCAGGGCTTCGAGCTTGTTGAGGGAATGGAACCTGTGTGGATGGATATGCCCTCACTTGGCATACAGCACAGACAAAAATGCCAGATGTTGATTGTCCCGATGTGAAAGAAAGAATCGGTATTGAACATTTTGGAAAGTGTTTTGGTTCATAAATATTTACAGGAACATGGATAGAAAATTGTCTTTGAAAAAATCCCACTAAACAAGAAAACATGGTAAACAAAATATTACACGCGTGTCAAATTCATAACTATCTGTAAACACTGAAATTGGCTTAATGGATTGCATAGAATCCCAAGTAGGAATAAAATTGAAATCAATCCGAATGAAAAACTTTCGTTTTTGTTGGTAGTTGGTTAGTTGATAGTTGATAAAAGATAGTTTTAGAAAATTGTTTAGAAGAAGGCTATGACATTGATTTCTTGGATGATCAATTACAAGATACCAATGGCCTATTTATAGGCTCAAGTCACCACCCTCTACATTACATTAGTTCTTTCTAGAGTTTCCATGATAGATGAGTATCATGATAGTTCTAGGTTCTTCTATCATTTTAATATACTTATAGTTCTAGATTGTTCTACCATATTCATAACTATTATAATTCTAGGATCTTCTACCATTTTCATACATATTATATTTAAGAATATTCTAGAAATTTTGTAGCAATTTCAACACTCCTCCTTGATGCAAATTTCTGTGACTCCAAGCATAGCTCGTAGCTCTTCAAATCTTGGTCTCGGCAACGCCTTCGTGAGTATGTCTGCAATTTGATCTTCTGTTCTGCAGTAGTCGAGTTTAATCTCTTTAGTTGCTTCAGCTTCTCTGATAAAGTGATACTTGATTGCTATGTGTTTTGTTCTGTTGTGATGTACTGGATTTTTCGCTATTGCAATTGCTGATTTGTTGTCGCAATTGATTTTAGTAGGTGTAACGCCCCGATTTCGATTATTCCCATTTTGTTGAGTCTTTTATTTAAATTGAGTGATAAATTATTTTATTTGTGAAATTGGTGTGTTAATATGCTATGTTGACATGTTATGATATTTTACCGTTTTTGAGAGTTTTCGGGGAAATTAAAATGGAGGGTATTTTAGACATTTCTCAATTAATGATAAGTTAGAAATTTAGTGGAAATAGAATTGTGTGAGAAAATGAATTAATTTAATTTGAGTAGGAAAAGAAATAGAAAAGAAAAAGAGATAAGGAGAAGAAATAGGAGAGAAAGAGAAAGAAAAGAAAAATAGAGAGAAAAAGGAGAGAAAGAAAGAGGAAGAGGAGAAAATAGAGAGGAAAAGCTTGGGAAATCTTCGAAACAACTTCTAGGAATCGATTTATCCGGGTAAGGGTATGAAATCTTATTATCTTATCAATGTATATCATTATGTATGATTGTGTTGTGGTTGTTGTTGATTTTTATGAGTTTTGGTATAAACCCATTTGTGTAGAAAATGGTAGAAATCGATTTAATCGTGTTGGAAATGATGTTTTCGTGTTTCTTGTTGTTGATACATGATAGATATATGTTATTGTACATCAAATTGATATTTTTCTGAGTTTAGATGATGAATTTGAGTGTGGTTTGGGGGAAAAATGTAACGCCCCGATTCCGATTACTTCCATTTTTCTGAGTCTTTTATTTAAATTGAGTGATAAATTATTTTATCTGTGAAATTTGTGTGTTAATATGCTATGTTGACATGTTATGATATTTTACCGTTTTCGAGAGTTTTCGGGAAAATTAGAATGGAGGGTATTTTAGACATTTCTCAATTAACGATAAGTTAGAAATGTAGTGGAAATAGAATTGTGTGAGAAAATGAATTAATTTAGTTTGAGTAGAAAATGAGAAATAGAAAAGAAAAAGAGTTAAGAAGAGAAAATAGGAGAGAAAGAGATAGAAAAGAAAATAGAGAGAAAAAGGAGAGAAAGAAAGAGGAAGAGGAGAAAAGAGAAGGAAAAGAGGGAAAAGCTTGGAAATCAAGAAAACAACTTCTAGGAATCGATTAATCCGGGTAAGGGTGTGAAATCTTATTATCTTATCAATGTGTATCATTATGTATGATTTTGTTGTTGTTGTTGTTGATTTTTATGAGTTTTGGTATAAACCCATTTGTGGAGAAAATGGTATGAATCGATTTAATCGTGTTGGAAATGATGTTTTCGTGTCCCTTGTTGGTACATGATAGATATATGTTATTGTACATCAAATTGGTATTTTTCTGAATTTAGATGATGAATTTGAGTATGGTTTGGGTAAAAACGCAGAAACACGTTCTGCAGAATTTTTTTGGGTTTGCCCTGGCCGTACGCGTAAGGGGCATGTCCATACGCGTATGAGCCCAGGCGTTACGCGTATCATTGACCTGTGTTTGTGCCATTACGGGTATGAAATTGCGTCTTTCCCGGCCATCTGGTGATACGCGTATGGTGTTGAGCGTACGCGTATGGGCTTTGAAACGTGAAATTTGTGAAGGAAATGGGTTCTGCCCATACGCATATGAGCATTGGTGATACGCGTATGGTCAGGCCAATTGTAAAAATGGGATTTTTCAAAATGTGTTTTCGTTTTCGTCCTTAACTTTTGTTCCGATTATCCGATTTTTACATTCTTGGTATCGTTGTGAAGCTATTGAGTTGTACTTTCTTATTGTGATGATTTGGAAATTGTTAGCCGATTTAATTATGTCGGAAAGTCAGGAATAGTGTCATTTAGCGACTTTTCCCGTTTTGAATGTGTGTTTTGGAAGTGAATCATACAATAGTGCATTGATGTGAATGTATATAGATTATATGTGATTGTATGAGATGAATGCATGAATATATTGTGAATATGTATGCATTTCAAGAGTGTCTTGATTCATTTTGCATGTGAAGCATAATGATGTGCATTCTTGTGTTGTGTGATTCTAATGAGAATCTGTTGTAACGTCGTGTGCCTATGTGAGGTGTGAGCGATGATTACAAACGATTGTGTGCCTAGGTGAGGTGTGAGCAATCAGATTGTGTGCCTAGGTGAGGTGTGAGCAATCCATAAACATTGTGTGCCCATGTGGGGTGTGAGCAATGGGTGAACATCGTAGGTCCGATGGAGAGTTACATTGGTAACGAGCGATGGTTCCAGCAGAGTTCCTAAGTGAACTAGTGATGATTGAGTCGGTACTGCATTGCATTTGCATAGAGTCGTGAGTCGGTCTCTATGATTTGCATTTATCATCTTTGTAATTGTGAATTGATGAATAAACATAAATATGTATGTTTAGGTGGATTGATAAGGATTGTGAAAGTATGCATGATAAATATGCTTGGCTTTGTATATATATACATTGTAATGTATATGGGTGAATTGTGATGAATTGTGTTGAGAATGTGGAATATGTGTATTTTTATGCTAAGATATATAATTTTATGCATTGTTATTATGATAATATTTCTCACCCTTCTGCTGTTTTATGATGCTCTATGAGACATTGCAGAGTAGGTATGTTGGTGGTCTTTTTGTGAAGCGTGTCTTCATTCTTTTGGTCGGTCGGCTCTGATATGTAGCACCGGGTAGCTAGGATGTATATGATTCTTTTGTGATACATTGTACATGTATCTGGTTGATGAATGTTTATGTAAACATGAATTATGTTGGTGGATAATACTTGATGATATATATATATATATGTATATATGTTTGATGATATTCAATGTTTAGATTTTCCGCTTTTATTCTAAATATTGAGATGTGGGTGTAAGGACTAAGTTCCTCTGTTGCAAAGTTACCCCACTGTTGCATATCAATGTTGAGCAGGTGTTGAATGTTTTAATTTCACGTATAATGTGACATGCCTCTTTTATACTATGTTTATAATTATACTCTGACGAAATTTTAAATATGTGCCTAAATGATTATATGATTATTTGGGAGTATAGAAAGGGGGTGCTACAAAAAACGCATAACAGAACTCTGCAGGAAAATTCTGCATTTCGCCTGGCCATACGCGTTTTGGGGTAGGCCATACGCGTATTGACTTGGGCAATACGTGTATGGATGGCGCATTTCAGGGCCAATACGCGTATGGGACTTCATTTTTCCCGGCCATTTGGTGAATTGCGTATTGTACGCGTATGAGTTTTGGCCATACGCGTATGACATTGGTACATACGCGGATGGACAGGAGAAGCGTAAAAATGTGATTTTTTCAAATATCGTTTTCGTTTTTCTTTCGTAACCTTTAATCCGCTTATCCGATTTTTACATTCTTGGTATCGTTGTGAAGCTATTGAGCTGTACTTTCTTATTATGATGATTTGGAAATTGTTAGCCGATTTAATTATGTCGGAAAGTCCAGAATAGTGTTATTTAGCGACTTTTACCGTTTTGAAGGTGTGTTTTGGATGTGAATCATACAATAGTGCATTGCTGTGAATGTATATAGATTGTATGTGATAGTATGAGATGAATGCCTGAATATATTGTGAATATGTATGCATTTCAAGAATGTCTTGAGTCATTTTGTATGTGAAGCATAATGATGTACATTCTTGTGTTGTGTGATTCTAATGAGAATCCGTTGTAATGTCGTGTGCCTATGTGAGGTCTGAGAGATGATTACAAACGATTGTGTGCCCATGTGGGGTGTGAGCAATTGGATTGTGTGCCTATGTGAGGTGTGAGCAATCCATAAACATTGTGTGCCCATGTGGGGTGTGAGCAATGGGTGAACATCGTAGGCCCGACGGGGAGTTACATTGGTTACAATCGATGGTTCCAATAAGTTACTGAGTGAACTTGAGATGATTGAGTCGGTACCGCATTGCATTTGCATAGAGTCGTGAGTCGGTCTCTATGATTTGCATTTATCATCTTTATAATTGTGAATTGATGAATAAACATGAATATGTGTGTTTATGTGAAATGATAAGAATTGTGAAAGTATGCATGATGAATATGCTTGGTTTTGTGTATATATATATACATTGTAATGTATATGAGTGAATCGTGATGAATTGTGGTGAGAATGTGGAATATGTGTATTTTTATGCTAAGATATATAATTATATGCATTGTTATTATGATAATATTTCTCACCCTTCTGTTGTTTTATGATGCTCCATGGGACATTGCAGAGTAGGTATGCTGGTGGTCTTTTTGTGAAGCGTGTCTTCATTCTGTTGGTCGGTCGGCTCTGATATGTAGCACCGGGTAGCTAGGAAGTATATGATTCTTTTGTGATACATTTGTACATGTATCTTGTTGATGAATGTTTATGTAAACATGAATTATGTTGGTGGATAATACTTGATGATGTATGTATATGTTATATGTTATTCAATGTTTAAATTTTTCGCTTTTATTCTAAATATTGAGATGTGGGTGTAAGGACTAAGTTCCTCTGTTGTAAAGTTACCTCACTGTTGCATATCAATTGTTGAGCAGGTGTTGAATGTTTTAATTTCATGTATAATGTGACATACGTCTTTTATACTATGTTTATAATTATACTCTGACGGAATTTTTAATATGTGCCTAAATGATTGTATGATTATTTGAGGGTATAGAAAGGGGGTGTTACATTAAGTGGTATCAAAGCCAGTGTTGAGTCAGTTGTGTCTGTCTTGTTGTTGTGATGGTTGAACTGTTGTTTAACCTTGTTGTCATTTTTGGGAATGATCAGAATATGGCTGGTAGAAACGACAATGCGATGGCTGCTGCTTTGGAAGCAATGGCTAGGGCGGTGCAAGGTGCGCCGAACATGAATGCTAATGACAAGTTCAGGAAGAATCAACCACCGGTCTTCAAAGGAAGATTTGATCCCGATGGTGCTCAAATTTGGTTGAAAGAGATCGAAAGGATCTTCAGAGTCATGGGTTGTGTGGAGGAGAATAAGGTGAGGCTTGGGTCTCACATGCGGAAGGAAGAAGCCGACGATTGGTGGGTCGGTATGCGTCAAGTTCTTGAGGTGGATGATGAAGAGATAACTTGGAATTTATTTAGTACCGAGTTCTTGAGGAAGTATTACCCTGAAAGTGTGAAAGGGAAGAAGGAGATGGAGTTCCATGAACTGAAACAAGGTAGTATGTCCGTGGTAGACTATACTGCTAAGTTTATGGAGTTGGTTCAATTCCATCCTCACTATGCTGCAATTACTGCCGAGTTCTCAAAGTGTATTAAGTATGAGAATGGTTTGCGTCCCGAGATTAAGCAAGCTGTGGGATATCAAAGGATAAGAAGGTTTACGGATTTGACGGAATGTTGTAGAATCTTGGAGGAAGATAGCAAGGCTCGTTCTACACATTACAAAAGTTTGAATGAGAGGAGGGGAAAGGAACAAGCTAGAAGTGGACCTTATGTGACACCCATTGCTAAGGGAAAGCATAGGGGAAACTTTGATAAGAGATCTGGAGGAGGAGGTTCCGGTTCCGTTAAGTGTGACAAGTGTGGTGGAATGGGTCATAAATCATTTGAGTGTGGGAAGACAGTGGTGAAATGTTCTAACTGTGGAGGCCTTGGGCATGCTACTACCGATTGTAGAAGGAATATAGTGAAGTGCTATAATTGTGGAGAAGTGGGTCACATTAGTACTAAGTGTACTAAGCCGAAACAAGCTCAAGCGGGCGGAAAGGTGTTTGCATTAGCGGGGACGGACACTACTAGTGCAGACCGTTTGATTAAAGGTACATGCTTTATTAATAGTACGCCTTTAGTTGCTATTATTGATACGGGAGCGACTCATTCATTCATTTCTCATGAGTGCGCTAAGCGTTTGAATTTGTTTATGACTTCTTGGGGTGGTGAGATGGTTATTGAGACTCCTCCTTCAGGGTCGGTAACTACGTCTTTGGTGTGTGTAAGTTGTCCTTTGACCATGTATGGTAAAGACTTCATTATGGATTTAGTGTGTTTGCCGTCGGAGAGATTGGACGTAATCTTGGGTATGAACTAGTTGCAATTTAATCGAGTTCATATAGATTGCTATCACAAGTTAGTGAGGTTTCCTTCTTTGGAAGATGATGAAGATGAGAGTTTCCTATCCACTAAAGAGTTGAAGAAACTTTTAGCAGACGAAGCTCAATTGTTTGGTTTATTTGCATCATTGTCGGTGGAGAGTAAAGTTGAGCTCGATGTGTTCCCAGTGGTGTGTGATTTTCCAGAAGTGTTTCCGGAGGATATTACGGATGTACCGCCGGAAAGAGAAGTTGAGTTTTCTATTGATCTAGTTCCGGGTACTAGACCGGTTTCGATGGCACCGTATCGTATGTCGGCATCGGAGTTGGTAGAATTGAAGAAGCAGTTGAATGACTTGTTGGACAAGAGATTTGTAAGGACAAGTGTTCCTCCTTGGGGTGCTCCGGTATTATTGGTAAAGAAGAAGGATGGGAGTATGCGGTTATGCACTGATTATCGACAATTGAACAAGGTGACAATTAAGAACAAGTATCCGCTTCCAAGGATCGATGATTTGATGGACCAATTGGTTGGTGCGCGTGCTTTTAGCAAGATTGATTTGAGATCGGGATATCACCAGATTCGTGTGAAAGGAGAGGATATTTAAAAGCCGGCCTTTAGGACACGGTATGGCCATTACGAATATTCTGTGATGCCATTCGGGGTTTCTAATGCACCGGGTGTGTTTATGGAATACATGAATCGTATTTTTCATGAACAGTTAGATCGTTTTGTCATTGTGTTCATCGACGATATTTTGATTTACTCTAAGTCTCAAGAGGAGCATGAAGAGCATTTGAGGATTGTGTTACAAATTTTGAAAGAGAAACAATTGTATGCTAAGTTGTCGAAATGTGAATTTTGGTTGTCGGAAGTAAGTTTTCTTGGACATGTTATTTCCGATAGTGGTATTAGTGTTGATCCATCCAAGATTGATGCGGTGATGCAATGGGAGGCTCCTAGATCGGTTACGGAGATTCGAAGCTTTTTAGGCTTGGTGGGTTATTATCGGAGGTTTATTGAGGGATTTTCGAAGTTGGAACTTTCGTTAACGCAATTGACTTGTAAAGGAAAGGCTTTCATTTGGGATATTCATTGTGAAAAGAGTTTCATTGAGCTAAAAAGAAGGTTAACAACGACTCCGATCTTGATTTTGCCAAACCCGACGGAACCATTTGTTGTGTATTGTGATGCTTCATTGACTGGTTTAGGTGGTGTTTTGATGCAAGATGGAAAAGTTGTGGCATATGCTTCAAGAAATTTGAGAGTGCATGAAAAGAATTATCCTACACATGACTTGGAGTTAGCGGCCGTGGTGTTTGTTTTGAAAATTTGGAGGCACTATCTTTATGGTGCAAGATTTGAAGTTTTTAGTGATCACAAGAGCTTGAAATATTTATTTGATCAAAAAGAATTGAACATGAGACAATGGAGGTGGTTAGAGCTTTTGAAGGATAATGATTTTGGTTTGAATTACCATCCGGGTAAGGAAAACATGGTGGCCGATGCTTTGAGTCAGAAGTTGTTACATATGTCCGCATTGATGATGAGAGAATGGGACTTTTGGAGAATTTTAGAGACTTGAGTTTGGTTTGGGAAATGACGCCGAGAAGTGTGAGACTTGGTATGCTACATGTTACGAATGATTTTCTTGCAACCGTATGTGAAAAACAAAAGTTGGATTTGAAGTTCGTTGATTTGATGATGAATGAGAATGAGGATTTCAAGGTTGATAATTTTGGAGTTTTGAGATTTCGTGGTCGTATTTGTATTCCCGATGATGCGGAGTTGAAAAAGATGATATTGGAAGAAGGACACCGAAGTAACTTAAGTATTCATCCGGGAGCGAATAAAATGTATCAAGATTTAAAGAAAATCTTTTGGTGGTCCGAATTAAAGAGGGATGTGGCTCAATTTGTGTATGCGTGCTTAACTTGTCAAAAGTCTAAGGTGGAACATCAAAAGCCTAGTGGATTGATGCAACCGTTGGACATTCCGGAGTGGAAATGGGATAGTATATCGATGGATTTTGTTACGGGATTGCCGAATACGCAAAGAGGTCATAATGCTATTTGGGTAATCGTTGATAGGCTTACTAAATATGCTCACTTCATTCCAATTGATATTAGTTATCCTTTGGAGAAGTTAGCCGAGATTTATGTTCTTGTGGTTGTGAAGTTACATTGAGTTCTTAAGAGTATTGTATCGGTTAGAGATCCTAGATTCACATCGAGGTTTTCGGAGAGTTTACAAAAGGCTTTGGGTTCTAGGCTAAGATTGAGTTCGGCTTATCATCCGCAAACAGATGGTCAAACCGAGAGGACAATTCAATCGTTGGAGGATTTATTACGTGCTTGTGTGCTCGAGCAAGGTGGTGCTTGGGATAGTTATTTGGCGTTGATTGAGTTCACCTACAATAACAGTTTTCATTCAAGTATAAGTATGGCACCATTTGAGGCTTTGTATGGTCGGAGATGCAGAACACCTTTGTGTTGGCATGAAACCAGAGAGAGGACGATAGTTGGACCGGAGATGGTACAACAAACGACGGAGAAAGTGAAGTTTATTCGTGAGAAGATGAAAGCTTCTCAAAGTAGACAAAAGAGCTATCATGACAAGAGAAGGAAAGATCTTGAGTTTCAAGAAGGCGACCATCTGTTTTTGAGAGTTACGCTGGTTACGGGTGTGGGTCGTGCTTTGAAGTCGAAGAAGTTGACTTCTCGTTTTATTGGTCCGTATCAGATTTCTGCACGAGTTGGTGCTGTGGCGTACTGTGTGGCGTAGCCTCCAAATCTTTCGAATTTGCATGATGTATTCCATGTTTTGCAACTTCGGAAGTATGTTCCGGATCCATCACATGTTATTCCTATGGACGAGGTTGAAGTGAGAGATAACCTTACGGTTGAAGCTTTACCGATTAGGATTTTGGACCGTGAAGTTAAGAAGCTAAGAGGCAAGGATATTGCGCTTGTGAAAGTAGCGTGAGGAGGCGCTGCGGAAGGCAATATGACTTGGGAACTAGAGAGTAGGATGCAAGAGTCGTATCCGGAGTTGTTTGAATCAGGTAATATTTTCGAGGACGAAAATTTCTAAAGTAGGGGAGAGTTGTAACACCCCGATTTCGATTATTCCCATTTTGTTGAGTCTTTTATTTAAATTGAGTGATAAATTATATTATTTGTGAAATTGGTGTGTTAATATGCTATGTTGACATGTTATGATATTTTACCGTTTTTGAGAGTTTTCGGGGAAATTAGAATGGAGCGTATTTTAGACATTTCTCAATTAATGATAAGTTAGAAATTTAGTGGAAATAGAATTGTGTGAGAAAATGAATTAATTTAATTTGAGTAGGAAAAGAAATAGAAAAGAAAAAGAGATAAGGAGAAGAACTAGGAGAGAAAGAGAAAGAAAAGAAAAATAGAGAGAAAAAGGAGAGAAAGAAAGAGGAAGAGGAGAAAATAGAGAGGAAAAGCTTGGGAAATCTTCAAAACAACTTCTAGGAATCGATTTATCCGGGTAAGGGTATGAAATCTTATTATCTTATCAATGTATATCATTATGTATGATTGTGTTGTGGCTGTTGTTGATTTTTAGGAGTTTTGGTATAAACCCATTTGTGTAGAAAATGGTAGAAATCGATTTAATCGTGTTGGAAATGATGTTTTCGTGTTTCTTGTTGTTGATACATGATAGATATATGTTATTGTACATCAAATTGATATTTTTCTGAGTTTAGATGATGAATTTGAGTGTGGTTTGGGGGAAAAACGCAGAACAGAATTCTGCAGGAAAATTCTGCATTTCGCCTGGCCATACGAGTATTGGGGCAGGCCATACGCGTATTGACTTGGGAAATACACGTATGGATGGCGCATTTCAGGGCCAATACGCGTATGGGACTTCATTTTTCCCGGCCATTTGGTGATTTGCGTATTGTACGCGTACGAGTTTTGGCCATACGCATATGACATTGGTCCATACGTGGATGGACAGGAGAAGTGTAAAAATGTGATTTTTTCAAATATCGTTTTCGTTTTTCTTTCGTAACCTTTAATCCGCTTATCTGAATTTTACATTCTTGGTATCGTTGTGAAGCTATTGAGCTATACTTTCTTATTATGCTGATTTGGAAATTGTTAGCCGATTTAATTATGTCGAAAAGTCAGGAATAGTGTTATTTAGCGAATTTTACCGTTTTGAAGGTGTGTTTTGGATGTGAATCATACAATAGTGCATTGCTGTGAATGTATATAGATTGTAAGTGATAGTATGAGATGAATGAATGAATATATTGTGAATATGTATGCATTTCAAGAATGTCTTGAGTCATTTTGTATGTGAAGAATAATGATGTACATTCTTATGTTGTGTGATTCTAATGAGAATCCGTTGTAACGTCGTGTGCCTATGTGAGGTGTGAGCGATGATTAAAAACGATTGTGTGCCCATGTGGGGTGTGAGCAATCGGATTGTGTGCCTATGTGAGGTGTGAGCAATCCATAAACATTGTGTTCCCATGTGGGGTGTGAGCAATGGGTGAACATCGTAGGCCCGACGGGGAGTTACATTGGTAACGAGCAATGATTCCAATAAGTTCCTGAGTGAACTTGAGATGATTGAGTCGGTACCGCATTGCATTTGCATAGAGTCCTGAGTCGGTCTCTATGATTTGCATTTATCATCTTTATAGTTGTGAATTGATGAATAAACATGAATATGTATGTTTATGTGAAATGATAAGAATTGTGAAAGTATGCATGATGAATATGCTTGGTTTTGTATATATATATATATATATATATATATATATATATATATATATATATATATATATATATATATATATATATATATATATATATACATTGTAATGTATATGAGTGAACCGTGATGAATTGTGGTGAGAATGTGGAATATGTGTATTTTTATGCTAAGATATATAATTATATGCATTGTTATTAGGATAATATTTCTCACCCTTCTGCTGTTTTATGATGCTCTATGAGGCATTGCAGAGTAGGTATGCTGGTGGTCTTTTTGTGAAGCGTGTCTTCATTCTTTTGGTCGGTCGGCTCTGATATGTAGCACCGGGTAGCTAGGAAGTATATGATTCTTTTGTGATACCTTTGTACTTGTATCTTGTTGATGAATGTTTATGTAAACATGAATTATGTTGGTGGATAATACTTGATGATGTATGTATATGTTATATGTTATTCAATGTTTAGATTTTCCGCTTTTATTCTAAATATTGAGATGTGGGTGTAAGGACTAAGTTCCTCTATTGCAAAGTTACCCCACTGTTGCATATCAATTGTTGAGCAGGTGTTGAATGTTTTAATTTCATGTATAATGTGACATACCTCTTTTATAGTATGTTTATTGTAACAGCCCGATTATGATTATCTCCATTTTGTGCTAATTTGTATTATTTTGTTGAGTCTTTTATTTAATTTGGGTGATAATAATGTTATTGTGAAATTGGCGTTTTAATCTGATATGTTGGCGTGTTATATTATTTTACCATTTTTGAGAATTTTCGGGGGAAATTAGATTGGAGGGTATTTTAGATATTTCACATTTAATGATAGTTAGTTAGTTAGTAGATATTTTGAGAAAATATAAAGAAATAAAAAGAAAGAAAAGTATAAGAAAGAAAAAGAATAGAAATAGAAAGTTAGAGGTGAGAAAGAGAGAAAAACAGAATTTTGAGAGAAAAAGGAGAAAAGAGAAGAGCAAAGAGAAAACTGTGGAAAATCACCAAGATCAATCTTTCGGAGTCGATTTAATCGGGTAAGGGTGTGAAATATTGTTATCCTAACTATGTGTATGATTATGTATGTGTTATGTGTTGATGTTTGGGTTGGTTTTCCATATGTTTCCGTTTATGCCGTATTTGACGAAATCGATAGAAACCAATGTTTTTACGGTCGAAAAGTCGTATAAATACATGTGTTAGTTGGTTATATGTATGTGAGCTGCTGTTTAAAGTTTCATGAAGTTTGGTTATGTTTCGGTTAGTTTTCGGTATGTTTCCGTTGTTGTTTCCGTTTAGGTCGAATCGTAGGAAATCGATAGAAACCGATGTTTTCACAGATGAATTTCGAAATAAATTACGTAGTTGTATCGAGTAAGGTTAGGTCGTCGTATAGCGTGCTTTTTATTCGATTTGGTGATGTTTGAAAATTCTGGTTTTTGAAAGGTTGAAATTTAATCGAAAAATCGAACGTCGTAGAAATTTCGTTTATGTGTTCTAAATTGTTCTTATGTATTTGGTGGTTGCGCGTATATGTTTGTTTCGGTGAAAATGTTCGATTTAGTCGAGTTTCGGGAATTTCGGAAAAGTTACAGCAAGTGTGTAAAATTGAGAAATCTGATTTTTTGAGAAAAACAGGGCTATGAATCGATACATAACAGCTATGTATCGATACGAAATGGTTTATGTATCGATACATAACCCTTATGCATCGATACATACTGAAGAAATTTGAGAAAACAACATTTTCCCTACAGCATGTGTCGACACATGCGTGCTATGAATCGATACATGTGGCCTTTTGTATCGATACATAAGTCTATGAATCGATACATACTGTGCTGAACCATAAAATTCTGGTTTGTCGGGGAAACTTCGGAAATTCATAATTCTTGAACCGTAAGTCGGTTTTGATCCCCGTTCGAAGCGTTGGGAAGTTAACGAGATGTTCTTTCTAGGAAAAATGGTTTTGAGGTCTAAACCTGGTCCAATTGGAACAGTATTTTCGAACCGTTTCGTAGTGTCGGGCCTCCGGTTTATGTTTTCGCGTTATTTTGAAATATACATATCTTCTTCGTTGTTTATCGGATTTAAGTGTTCTTTATATCGAATCAAAGCTGTGGATGAGTACTTTTTGATGATGATGGAAAATATTATTTTTAGCCGACTTTTAACCGACTTTTCCGGTAAACCGTAAATCGAATTGTTTGGTTATTTGTGAAAACGTTCGGTTGCCGTTTGGCACAATTGATGTGAATGTATGTGGGTTGTGTGTGATGAATGCATGACTATATTGTGAATATTTATGCATGTCAAGAGTGTCATGAGTCATGTTGTATGTGAAGCATCATGATCGCATTCTTGCATTGTGGGGTTCTAAGATGAATCCGTTGTAACGTCGTAAGCCTTTTGAGAGGTGGGGGCGATGATTACAAACGATTGTAAGCCTTTTGAGAGGTGGGAGCAATCGGATTGTAAGCCTTTTGAGAGGTGGGAGTAATCCATAAACATTGTAAGCCTTTTGAGAGGTGGTAGCAATGGGTGAACATCGTATGCCCGACGGGGAGTTACACTAAGTAACGAGCGATGGTTCCAATAAGTTCTTCAATTGAACTTGAGATGAGATGAGTCGGTACCGCATTGCATTTGCATAGAGTCGTGAGTCGGTCTCTATGATTTGCATTGGTCATCCTTGTATTTGTGCATGGGTGAATGAACATGAATATATGTGTTTATGTTGAATGATAAGCATTGTGATGAATATGCTTGGTTTTGTATATAATATATATATATATATATATGCCTTGCGATGTATATTGAATGGGATGTGATGAATTGTGATAAGAATTGTATCATTGTAATGATGCATTGAAGAATGAATATAATATGTATGTTTATGTGGAATGGTAGAATGGTGAGAATGTGTTATGTGTATACTTTTGTGTTGAGATATATGATTATATGCATTGTTATTATGATAATATTTCTCACCCTTCTGCTGTTTTATGATGCTCTACGAGGCATTGCAGATTAGGTATCTGGTGGTCTTTTGTGAAGTGTGTCTTCATACCTTTTTGGTCGGTTGGCTCTGATATGTAGCACCGGGTAGCTAGGACGTTTTGATCTTATTGTGATACATTTGCATATGTATCTTGCTGATGAATTTGTGTATATAAACATGATGTATGTATATATATATATGTTGATGTATATATGTGGTTGTTATTCAATATTTTAGATGGTTCCGCTTTTATTCTAAATATTGAGATGTGGGTATAAGGACTGAGATCCTTTGTTGTTTGAAAGTTACCCCACTGTTGCATATCTTTGTGAGCAGGTGTTGTACGTGTTTAATTTCAAGCATAATGTGACATACCTTTTTATGCCGTGTTTACAATTATACTCTGATGAAATTTCCAATACGTGCCTAAATGATTTATTTGATTATTTGGGGGTATAGAAAGGGGTGTTACATTAAGTGGTATCAGAGCCAAGGTTGAGTCAGTCGTGTCTGTCTCGTTGTTGTGTTGGTTGAACTGTTGTTTAACCTTTGTTGTTATTTTTGGGAGTAATCGGAATATGGCTGGTAGAAACGATAATGCGATGGCTGCTGCTATGGAAGCAATGGCTAGGGCGGTGCAGGGTGCGCCGAATGTAAGTGCTAATGAAGAGTTCAGGAAGAATCAACCACCGGTCTTCAAAGGAAGATTTGATCCCGATGGTGCTCAACTTTGGCTGAAAGAGATTGAAAGAATCTTCAGAGTCATGGACTGTGCGGAAGAGAATAAGGTGAGGCTTGGATCTCACATGCTGAGGGAAGAAGCCGACGATTGAGGGGTCGGTATGCGTGAAATTCTTGAGGTGGATAATGAAGATGAGAGTTTTTTATCTACTAAAGAGTTGAAGAAACTTTTAGAGGATGAAGCTCAATTGTTTGGTTTGTTTGCATCATGGTCAGTGGAGAGTAAGATTGGTATTGATGTGTTTCCAGTGGTGTGTGATTACGGATGTACCGCCGGAAAGAGAAGTTGAGTTCTCTATTGATCTAGTTCCTGGCACTAGACCGATTTCGATGGCACCGTATCGTATGTCGGCATCGGAGTTGATAGAATTGAAGAAGCAGTTGAATGACTTGTTGGACAAAAGATTTATAAGGCCAAGTGTTTCTCCTTGGGGTGCTCCGGTATTGTTGGTAAAGAAAAAGGATGGAAGTATGCGGTTATGTATTGATTATCGATAGTTGAACAAGGTGACAATTAAGAACAAGTATCCGCTTCCAAGGATTGATGATTTGATGGACCAATTGGTTGGTGCGCGTGTCTTTAGCAAGATTGATTTGAGATCGGGATATCACCAAATTCGTGTGAAAAGCGAGGATATTCAGAAGACGGCATTTAGGACACGGTATGGTCATTACGAATATTCTGTGATGCCATTCGGGGTTTCTAATGCGCCGGGTGTGTTTATGGAATACATGAATCGTATTTTTCATGAACAGTTGGATCGTTTTGTGGTTGTGTTCATCGATGATATTTTGATTTATTCTAAGTCTCAGGAAGAGCATGAAGAGCATTTGAGAATTGTGTTGCAAATTTTGAGAGAGAAACAATTATATGCTAAGTTGTCAAAATGTGACTTTTGGCTATCGGAAGTAAGTTTTCTTGGACATGTTATCTCCGGGAGTGGTATTAGTGTTGATCCATCTAAGATTGATGCGGTGATGCAGTGGGAGACTCCTAGGTCGGTTATGGAGATTCGAAGCTTTTTAGGCTTGGCGGGTTATTATCGGAGGTTTATAGAGGGATTTTCGAAGTTGGCACTTCCGTTAACGCAATTGACTTGTAAAGGAAAGGCTTTCATTTGGGATATAGATTGTGAAAAGAGTTTCATTGAGCTAAAAAGAAGGTTGACAACGGCTCCGGTCTTGATTTTGCCGAATACTAATGAACCATTTGTTGTATATTGTAATGCTTCATTGATTGGTTTAGGTGGTGTTTTGATGCAAGAGGGAAAAGTTGTGGCATATGCTTCAAGACAATTGAGAGTGCATGAAAAGAATTATCCTACGCATGACTTGGAGTTAGCGGCGGTGGTGTTTGTTTTGAAAATTTGGAGGCATTACCTTTATGGTGCAAGATTTGAAGTTTTTAGTGATCACAAAAGCTTAAGATATTTATTTGATCAGAAAGAATTGAACATGAGACAACGAAGATGGTTAGAGCTTTTGAAGAATTTCGATTTTAGTTTGAATTACCATCCGGGTAAGGCGAATGTGGTAGCCGATGCCTTAAGTCGAAAGTTGTTACATATGTCCGCATTAATGATGACAGAATGGGAACTTTTGGAGGATTTCAGAGATTTGAGTTTGGTTTGTGAAATGACGTTGCGAAGTGTGAGACTTGGTATGTTACATGTTACGAATGATTTTCTTGCAACGGTTAGTGAAAAGCAAAAGTTGGATTTGAAGTTCGTTGATTTAATGATAAATGAGAATGAGGATTTCAAGGTTGATAACTTTGGAGTTTTGAGATTCCGTGGTCGTATTTGTATTCCCGACGACGCGGAGTTGAAAAAGATGATTTTAGAGGAAGGACACCGAAGTAATTTAAGTATTCATCCTGGTGCGAATAAGATGTATCAAGATTTGAAGAAGATCTTTTGGTGGTCCAGTTTAAAGAGGGATGTGGCTCGATTTGTGTATGCGTGTTTGACTTGTCAAAAGTCGAAGGTGGAACATCAAAAGCCTAGTGGTTTGCTGCAACCGTTGGATATTCCGGAATGGAAATGGGATAGTATATCGAGGGATTTTGTTACGGGATTGCCGAATACACAAAGAGGTCATAATGCTATTTGGGTGATTGTTGATTGGCTTACTAAATCTGCTCACTTTATTCCAATTGACATTAGTTATCCTTTAGAGAAGTTAGCCGAGATTTATGTTCGTGTGATTGTGAAGTTACATGGAGTTCCTAAGAGTATTGTATCGGATCGAGATCCGAGATTTACATCGAGATTTTGGGTAAGTTTACAAGAGGCTTTGGGTTCTAAGCTAAGATTGAGTTCGGCTTACCATCCGCAAACAGATGGTCAAACCGAGAGGATGATTCAATCGTTGGAGGATTTGTTGTGTGCTTGTGTGCTAGAGCAAGGTGGTGCTTGGGATAGTTATTTAGCGTTGATTGAGTTCACCTATAATAACAGTTTTCATTCGAGTATTGGTATGGCACCATTTGAGGCTTTGTATGGTCGGAGATGTCGGACACCTTTGTGTTGGCATGAAACTGGTGAGAGGGCGATTGTTGGACCGGAATTGGTACAAGAAACGACGGAGAAAGTGAAGTTTATTCGGGAGAAGATGAAAGCTTCTCAAGGTAGACAAAAGAGCTATCATGACAAGAGAAGGAAGGATCTTGAGTTTCAAGAAGGCGACCATGTGTTTTTGAGAGTTACACCGGTTACGGGTGTGGGTCGTGCTTTGAAGTCGAAGAAGTTGACTTCTCGTTTTATTGGTCCGTATCAGATTACTGTACGTGTTGGCGCTGTGGCTTATCGTGTGGCGTTGCCTCCGAATCTTTCGAATTTGCATGACGTTTTCCATGTTTCGCAACTTCGGAAGTATGTTCCGGATCCGTCACATATTATTCCTATGGACGAGGTAGAAGTGAGAGATAATCATACGGTTGAAGTTTTACCGATTAAGATTTTGGATCGTGAAGTTAAGAAGCTAAGAGGCAAGGATATTGCGCTTGTGAAAGTAGCGTGGGGAGGCGCTTCGGAGGGCAATATGACTTGGGAATTAGAGAGTGGGGTGCGAGAGTCGTATCCGGAGTTGTTTGAATCAGGTAATATTTTTGAGGACGAAAATTTCAAAAGTGGGGGAGAGTTGTAACAGCCCGATTATGATTATCTCCATTTTGTGCTAATTTGTATTATTTTATTGAGTCTTTTATTTAATTTGGGTGATAATAATGTTATTGTGAAATTGGCGTTTTAATCTGATATGTTGGCGTGTTATATTATTTTACCATTTTTGAGAATTTTCGGGGGAAATTAGATTGGAGGGTATTTTAGATATTTCACATTTAATGATAGTTAGTTAGTTAGTAGATATTTTGAGAAAATATAAAGAAATAAAAAGAAAGAAAAGTATAAGAAAGAAAAAGAATAGAAATAGAAAGTTAGAGGTGAGAAAGAGAGAAAAACAGAATTTTGAGAGAAAAAGGAGAAAAGAGAAGAGCAAAGAGAAAACTGTGGAAAATCACCAAGATCAATCTTTCGGAGTCGATTTAATCGGGTAAGGGTGTGAAATATTGTTATCCTAACTATGTGTATGATTATGTATGTGTTATGTGTTGATGTTTGGGTTGGTTTTCCATATGTTTCCGTTTATGCCGTATTTGACGAAATCGATAGAAACCGATGTTTTTACGGTCGAAAAGTCGTATAAATACATGTGTTAGTTGGTTATATGTATGTGAGCTGCTGTTTAAAGTTTCATGAAGTTTGGTTATGTTTCGGTTAGTTTTCGGTATGTTTCCGTTGTTGTTTCCGTTTAGGTCGAATCGTAGGAAATCGATAGAAACCGATGTTTTCACGGATGAATTTCGAAATAAATTACGTAGTTGTATCGAGTAAGGTTAGGTCGTCGTATAGCGTGCTTTTTATTCGATTTGGTGATGTTTGAAAATTCTGGTTTTTGAAAGGTTGAAATTTAATCGAAAAATCGAACGTCGTAGAAATTTCGTTTATGTGTTCTAAATTGTTCTTATGTATTTGGTGGTTGCGCGTATATGTTTGTTTCGGTGAAAATGTTCGATTTAGTCGAGTTTCGGGCATTTCGGAAAAGTTACAGCAAGTGTGTAAAATTGAGAAATCTGATTTTTTGAGAAAAACAGGGCTATGAATCGATACATAACAGCTATGTATCGATACGAAATGGTTTATGTATCGATACATAACCCTTATGCATCGATACATACTGAAGAAATTTGAGAAAACAACATTTTCCCTACAGCATGTGTCGACACATGCGTGCTATGAATCGATACATGTGGCCTTTTGTATCGATACATAAGTCTATGAATCGATACATACTGTGCTGAACCATAAAATTCTGGTTTGTCGAGGAAACTTCGGAAATTCATAACTCTTGAACCGTAAGTCGGTTTTGATCCCCGTTCAAAGCGTTGGGAAGCTAACGAGATGTTATTTCTAGGAAAAATGGTTTTGAGGTCTAAACCTGGTCCAATTGGAACAGTATTTTCGAACCGTTTCGTAGTGTCGGGCCTCCGGTTTATGTTTTCGCGTTATTTTGAAATATACATATCTTCTTCGTTGTTTATCGGATTTAAGTGTTCTTTATATCGAATCGAAGCTGTGGATGAGTACTTTTTGATGATGATGGAAAATATTATTTTTAGCCGACTTTTAACCGACTTTTCCGGTAAACCGTAAATCGAATTGTTTGGTTATTTGTGAAAACGTTCGGTTGCCGTTTGGCACAATTGATGTGAATGTATGTGGGTTGTGTGTGATGAATGCATGACTATATTGTGAATATTTATGCATGTCAAGAGTTTCATAAGTCATGTTGTATGTGAAGCATCATGATTGCATTCTTGCATTGTGGGGTTCTAAGATGAATCCGTTGTAACGTCGTAAGCCTTTTGAGAGGTGGGGGCGATGATTACAAACGATTGTAAGCCTTTTGAGAGGTGGGAGCAATTGGATTGTAAGCCTTTTGAGAGGTGGGAGCAATCCATAAACATTGTAAGCCTTTTGAGAGGTGGTAGCAATGGGTGAACATCGTATGCCCGACGGGGAGTTACACTAAGTAACGAGCGATGGTTCCAATAAGTTCTTCAATTGAACTTGAGATGAGATGAGTCGGTACCGCATTGCATTTGCATAAAGTCGTGAGTTGGTCTCTATGATTTGCATTGGTCATCCTTGTATTTGTGCATGGGTGAATGAACATGAATATATGTGTTTATGTTGAATGATAAGCATTGTGATGAATATGCTTGGTTTTGTATATAATATATATATATATATATATATATATATATGCCTTGCGATGTATATTGAATGGGATGTGATGAATTGTGATAAGAATTGTATCATTGTAATGATGCATTGAAGAATGAATATAATATGTATGTTTATGTGGAATGGTAGAATGGTGAGAATGTGTTATGTGTATACTTTTGTGTTGAGATATATGATTATATGCATTGTTATTATGATAATATTTCTCACCCTTCTGCTGTTTTATGATGCTCTACGAGGCATTGCAGATTAGGTATCTGGTGGTCTTTTGTGAAGTGTGTCTTCATACCTTTTTGGTCGGTTGGCTCTGATATGTAGCACCGGGTAGCTAGGACGTTTTGATCTTATTGTGATACATTTGCATATGTATCTTGCTGATGAATTTGTGTATATAAACATGATGTATGTATATATATATATATGTTGATGTATATATGTGGTTGTTATTCAATATTTTAGATGGTTCCGCTTTTATTCTAAATATTGAGATGTGGGTATAAGGACTGAGATCCTTTGTTGTTTGAAAGTTACCCCACTGTTGCATATCTTTGTGAGCAGGTGTTGTACGTGTTTAATTTCAAGCATAATGTGACATACCTTTTTATGCCGTGTTTACAATTATACTCTGATGAAATTTCCAATACGTGCCTAAATGATGTATTTGATTATTTGGGGGTATAGAAAGGGGTGTTACATTTATAATTATACTCTGACGGAATTTTTAATATGTGCCTAAATGATTGTGTGATTATTTGGGGGTATAGAAAGGGGGTGTTACAGTAGGCCCATCCAATTTTTCTCCCATGTCTTCAAGTATCCTTCGAAGCCTTATAGCTTGACTCGTTGCTTCAGCAGCTGCCACATACTCTGCTTCTGCTGTAGATTGTGCAACCGTAGCTTGCTTCTTCGACGCCCAAGAGAAAATTCCTGATCCTAGTGAGAAAGCATAGCCAGAGGTGCTTTTTATGTCATATACCGAACCTGCCCAATCACTGTCGGTGTAGCCAAGTAATCCTGAGTTGGTTTCAGTAGTGTACCATATACCTAATTCTTTTGTTCCTTGTAGATACCTCAAAATTCTTTTTCCTGCTCCAAAGTGTATTTGACTTGGGCTTTGCATGAATCTTGATAGAAGACTTGTAGCATACATTATGTCTGGCCGTGTAGCTGTCAAATATAGGAGGCTTCCAACTAGACTTCTGTATATGGAAGCATCAGCTTCTGGTGCTCCATCATTCTTCTGTAGTTTCTCATTCGTTATGAGTGGAGTAGCGACAGATTTGCAACCATACATCTTGAATTTCTTAAGTAAGCCTTCTGTGTATTTCTTTTGCGAGATGAATATTCCTTCTTTTCTCTGACTTACCTTTATACCGAGGAAGTAACTCATCAAACCAAGGTCGGTCATCTCAAAAATCTTCATCATGTCTTCTTTAAACTCCATCATCATCTTAGTATTGCTTCTCGTGTAGATAAGATCGTCCACATATAGCGAGAGTAAGAGAGTGTGCTGACCTTGAGACTTGTTGTAAAGTGTAGGCTCACTTTTGCTCCTCCTGAATCCTCGACCCATGAAATACTGATCGATTCTGCTATACCATGCTCGAGGTGCTTGCTTCAAACCGTAGAGTGCCTTTCTTAGTCTTAACACTTTACTTTCTTCTCCTTCAAACATGAATCCTTGTGGCTGTTCCACATAGATCTCTTCTTCAAGTACACCGTTGAGGAAGGCAGATTTGACATCTAGTTGATGTATACTCCATCCTTTTTGTGCCGCAAGAGCTATTAGAGCTCTAATAGTATCAAGACGAGCTACTGGTACAAATGTCTCATTGTAGTCAATCCCAGGTTGTTGTGAGTAACCCTTAGCTACTAGTCTCGCCTTGTGTTTCTGTATGGTTCCATCAGGGTTGAGCGTTGTCTTATAGACCCACTTAACCCCAATTATATCTTTTCCAAGGGGACGATTTACTAACTCCCATGTGTTGTTTTTTTCGATCATCTTTATCTCTTCTTCCATTGCCTTGACCCATACTTCTTGCTTTGACGCTTCTTCAAAGCTTCCAAGTTCAAGAATGGCCAAGTTACAGGTTTCATATATGTCCACCAAAGATCTTACTCGTCTTGGATTAGACTCTGGTGATGATAGTTCTTGATCTTGTTGTTGTGGTGGAGGTGAAGCAGATTCACCTGAGTCTTCTTCCTCAGCTTCTTCTTGAGGTAGTTGAGCTGGTATAAGGATGTTCTTCTCCATTTTTTCTTCATCCCAATTCCAAGAAGCATTCTCATCAACTTCAACATCTCGAGTGATGATGAATTTTTTTGTTTGCAAGTTGTAGACACGGTAGCCTTTAGAGATAGTGCTATACCCCAGGAAGATACCTCGTATAGTCTTGTCTTCAAGCTTGTGCCTCTTCACGTCTGGAATATGAATGTAGCATATAGATCCAAAGACCCTTAGGTGCTTTGCTGATGGCTTCTTTCCATTCCAAGCTTCAATTGGAGTCTTATCTTGTACTGCCTTAGTTGGACATCTGTGGAGTATGTAAACAGCAGTGTATACAGCTTCAGCCCAGAATGTGTTAGGAAGTCCCTTCTCCTTGAGCATCGATCTAGCCATTTCTATAACTGTGCGATTCTTTCTCTCTGACACACCATTTTGTTGAGGAGAATATGCGACCATAAGTTGTCGCTCAATACCTTCATCCTCACAAAATTTGTCAAACTCGCAGGAGGTGTATTCCTTGCCTAGATCACTTCTTAGTACTTTTATCAGTTTTCCACTTTGATTTTCAGCAAGGGCGTTGAACTTTTTAAATACTCCAAAAATTTCTAATTTTTCTTTTAGGAAATAGACCCATGTCATTCTAGAGAAGTCATCAATGAATAGTATGAAGTACCTGTTGTTCTCGTGTGATGGCGTTCTCATTGGTCCACAGACGTCAGTATGTATCAACTCTAATAGATCTTTCGCTCTCTATGCTCCACTTGTTGAGAACTGAAATTGGTGTTGCTTACCAAGGAGACATCCTTCACACACTTCATTATTCTCCTTTATGCTTGGAAGATCTCTCATCATATTCTTCTCATGTAACAACTTCAAGGCATGTGTGTTGAAGTGGCCAAATCTTCGATGACAGAGCCATGAATCATCAACTTGTACCTTCATGGCAATGTTAGTTGCATATTTTAAATTTAGCGGGAAGCTTCTATTGCTCTTATTCATCTTCACTTGGGCTATCTCAGACCTTTTATTTTTGTTGTCTAAGATTTTGCATACACATCCTTCAAAGTGAAGTGTGTAGCCTCTCTCCACCATTTGGCCAATGCTTAGAAGATTTTCTTTTAGGCTGGGACCTAGTAAAACATCATGGATGAGTCGCGTACCTTTATTTGTCTCCACCATGACAGTGCCTTTGCCTTTTGATTCAACCGTACTTCCATTTCCCAGTCGAACTTTGACTTTGACAGACTCGTCAATGCTTTTGAAAATAGTCTCATCCTTAGCCATGTGGTTGCTACATCCACTATCCAAATACCAACTTCCACCTTTTTCTTTGATTGAGTCTTGAGTGGCATAGAACATACATTGTTCTTGATCATGCTCCTCTGCGATATTAGCTTGATGCCTATTTTTGTTTCGGCTGCAATGGTTGCATTGTGGCATATTACGGTACCAACAATTTTTCTCTGCGTGGCCTAGTCTTTTGCATATATTGCATGGAGAATTTTTATCTAGCTTGTTCTTAAGGAAATTTCTAGAAACTTCTCTTCTTCTGGAAGTTTCTCCATAATTTTTCTTTCCTCCACTTTCTTTATTTTAGGGATGAAATTTTAGCTTTGACTGGAAGGCATTTTCTAGTGTATCTTCTTTATGCCTATACAATCTTTGCTCATATGCTTCAAGAGAGCCCACAAGTTCTGTCACTAATAGAGTGGACAGATCTTTGGTTTCTTCAATCGTTGTCACGATTGGGTCAAACTTTGGGGGCATAGTAATTAGAATTTTTTCAACGATTTTCTTGTCAAGAATTTCCTCCCCAAAAGCTCTCATTTTATTAACTATTTCTTTAACTTTGAAATAGTAATCTTTAACTGTCTCAGACTCCTTCATCTTCAATAGTTCAAAATCTCTTCTTAGAGATTGAAGTTTAACGGCACGTACCTTATCGCTTCCTTGAAACTCCTCCTGCAGCGTGTTCCATGCTTCTTTGGCAGTCTTAGCTCCCATAATTCTTGGAAAAATTGCATCAGTCACCGCTTGTTGCAAGGTGAACAACACCTTTGAATTTTTCTGTTTGTTTTGCTTCAACTCTTTTTCTTGAGTTGCATTAAGAGCTGAAGTGTCCGCGGGAACGGTGAAGCCTTCTTTTACTATGTCCTATAAATCTTGAGATGAAAAAAATGTTTCCATTTTAACACGCCAGAAATCATAATTTTCACCATTGAAAATAGGGACAGAAATAGATGATGATTGAGTGGTGTTATCCATAGTTTAGAATTTTTTTTTTCGGAGTGGGTTTATAGTACAAAGGAAATTTTTGTAGTAGTTTGGAGGATTTTAGAATGTTAGGTAGGTAATATAACTGCGCCCGATATATGACCGAACGTAGCTCTGATGCCACTGTTGGTAGTTGGTTAGTTGATAGTTGATAAAAGATAGTTTTAGAAAATTGTTTAGAAGAAGGCTATGTCATTGATTTCTTGGATGATCAATTACAAGATACCAATGGCCTATTTATAGGCTCAAGTCACCACCCTCAACATTACATTAGTTCTTTCTAGAGTTTTCATGATAGATGAGTATCATGATAGTTCTAGGTTTTTCTATCATTTTAATATACTTATAGTTCTAGATTGTTCTACCATATTCATAACTATTATAATTTTAGGATCTTCTACCATTTTCATACATATTATATTTAAGAATATTCTAGAAATTTGTAGCAATTTCAACCGTTTTTGGTACATGAAACCTTGTCTATATCTAAATGTGAAATTAAGAAATGGCAATGCATCATTGTATTGAAGATTCTTAATGATTTGTAATATGCTTGGAAACTAACTGCTGAAGGAAAAACACAAATGAAGTGGAGTGATTCAAGAGAGAATTTTATAAATGAAAGCTATCTTAGCTGCTAGGAAGTAAAGTCTAATACCTCATTTCTTTGTTTGGTAAATAATTCCAAAAAGGCCTTATAAAATGAGATAAACAATTTACTGAGAAAACTTCAATATTTTAGCATGGATCTGGAAGTATAAATCAACTTACATTATAAATCTCATAATAATTCTTTCCAAATCATCTTCATTATGCTCTCAAAATATTTATGAATATATCAATATATATATATATATATATATATATATATATATATATATATATATATATATATATATATATATATATTGGAATTAAATTCTTCAATCTTTTCTGCTTGCTTTAGCTACCAATGGTTCTGATGTTATGCATCTAACATTCTCACGGACTCTAATGTCTCACTTGAGTAATGGACTGGAGAGTTTGAAGGAGAATACAAAAAAGGTTTAGGTGGCATTTCCATCAGCTCTAATCTACCTTCAAGCATCTCCACCACTTTGCTTATGTTTGGTCGAGTGGAAGGGTTGGTTTGTATACACCATAGAGCCATTATTGTCATCTTTCTCACTTTTTCGTCATCAATTTCATTTCTTATATTCAATAAACAAAGATTCTGGTTTGAATTAAGACGATTGTAAATCCAATGAGGAAAATATATTTCACTTGTGGGGCCAACAATAGTGTTGATATTTTTTCTCCTTCCAACCATTTCCATAACCATCATTCCATAACTGTAAACATCTGACTTATGCGACACTGCTCTAAAATTTCTAGAAAATACCTCGGGAGCAATGTAGCCCGTGGTTCCTCTAGCACCAAATATTGATACCATGCTTTCTTTTCTTGTGCAAATTTTTGCAAGTCCGAAATCTGAAATTTTGGGGTTGAAATTCTCATCCAAAAGAATGTTATGAGGTTTTATGTCAAAGCTAAAAATTCTAGTATTGCAGCCTTTGTGCAAATATTCTAACCCTCGGGCTACACCAATTGAGATATGGTACAAAGTTTGGCAATCCAGTTGGAGCTCCGGTATATGGTTATTTTCCTCAAAGATAAACTTCTCAAGTGAGCCATTTTGCATAAACTCATAAACTAAAGCTCGTTTGGAACCTTCCAAACAGAACCCAAGAAGAGTAACAATGTTAACATGAGAAGTTCGACCGATACTTGCAACTTCATTCATGAATTCTTCACCACTATCTTTCAATTCATTTAGGATCTTCTGATAGCAAGCCCAAACGCACTACAAAAAGGCCCAATTATTTAAGTGATTATGTACTACATTAATTAGTATTCTGCCCAGCATTGTTATTTCCTTCTTGGGCCTAGCCCATTTAGTTTATTTTACTATTTTGTGAGTGTATTTAAAGCACTTTGGTTTATGGATTGAAGAAGGGAATTAATTCATCATTTTTATCTTCTTTCTAGTTTTGTGTTGTATTCAATGGAAAACCCTAGTTTTGGTATTAGTTGCTAATCTCATTGCATCATCTTCACTGCAACATAACGTCCATCCTGTAACTGTCCTTTGTATACACTGCCGAATCCTCCTTGGCCTAATTTGTGTTTGAAGGAGTTGGTCACTTTCTTAATCTCAGAGTAACCGTACCTCTTGGTTTGAAGGGATCCATGTTTCTTCAAAAATACCTCAATTACTAGATTGGTTGGATTTTGCTTCTTCCGTCTTGTGTAGTAGATCTTGAGCACAGCTAGTAGTAGAGTTACTATAACAACTGGAAAAGTTATTCAAATTAGAAAGAATAATTTAGGATGAAAAAGTAGTGTTATATAGAAAATGTTATTATCATGTTTGTGTAATGCAATATTAAAAGTGTATATCTCATATCAATAATGATATATTATTTGTATAGAAGAATTAAACAAAGAAGAATATAAATCTATATTATGCATTACCTACTCCAGCTCCTAGTGCCAATACTTTCTCAAGCGAACCTCTACTGCCTGCAGAAGTAAGAAAATTGTTATTTTGGTTAAAATTTTAATCATATGAAATAGACTATCCGTTATAAACTCGATATTTCGCTTTGCAAAATTAGCTTTATCAATTTCATTTTTTTCATCACCTTTTAACTCTCTTTCATTTCATGGACCTCTCTTATAAGTTGTGAGCGAATTTTTGGCACTATTTTCGAGAAAAAGTATCGGTGCATACCTTGGTCACAATGGAACTGGCCATGAATGTCCAGTTTACAACGTCCCCCTTGACGATGAAGACACTTGTTGCAATCATCAGATAATTGTACTTTAATTTGGATTTCAGGAGACAGAAAATCAAAGGGGTCATCAGTAGGGCTGTCTCTTATTGCAACCTGATACACTGTACACTGTGCCAAAGAACTTGGCACTTTGAAATTACCACCAGAGTTTGGAAGGCCATAGAAGATACTATAGCCAGTACAGTTTGTGTAGCTATAAAATGATTTGGGAGGGATGACACTAAGGGAGTGATTGCATTTGAACATAGTTATATTATATTTGATGTAGAAAGAAGCTAAAGGAGAAGTGGGAGGAACAGGAAAGTTGTGAAAGGCTTGACAATTTTTGGATTTCAAATTCTTCCGTTGAGCTTCATTGTCCCTGACTGTGATGACATCACCTTCAACGTATGGAACAGTAAAAAGCTGTTTTGACGGTGGGCTGCCTAGTTGGATGGTTTTGGGAGCAGTTGTATTCTTATTGTCACAGCCAAGTATTGCCAGAGCGCCACACTGAGGGTATTCTGCAACTGTGAAAGGGAATGTAATCTGGCCAAGATATCCACAACTAAAAGAAGTTGGACATCTTCCATGATCTTGAGCTGAAACATTAACATGAAGCATAAGCATGGAGAAAAGTAATAATAATTTGAAAATGAAAAACCAAGACATTACTAATGTTATGAATTGTGATAAGGAGAAGATAATTAAGCCTATGAAAGAAAGCAATACATTAATAATTCAAAGCAAGTAATAATTAAATATTATTAATTTCTGTGGTTGTTGCAATTACTATTGACTTGGAGTTGGAACTGTTCAGTCAATACTATGGGAATTTACTTCCACAAAGATGTTGCAATCATCTTAACTTGGAGTTGGAACTGTTCAGTCAATACTATGGGAATTTACGGATGCTGGTTGAATAGGGATAAGAGATCCAGAGTAGTGGTTTAGGAATTAACGCTTTGTTGCATTGACTAATCTTGCTTACGCTGGTGGATTAGGGATAGAAAACTCTAAGTATAAATTAGTGAGCTATACAACAAGGTATTGGGTTAAGTTGTTTTGTTAATTTTTCCGTGAGATTATAGTGATGATATCTTTCATGTAATGCATCGAATATCAACAATAGAGAAATAAGGGATTCTATACACAACCCGAACGCGTTAGTAAATTTCTCTGAAAAATTTATCTTCTTTTCGCAATTAAAACTCGAAAACCCCCCAATTTAGCATTTTCTATTCAACGCACAATTTTGTCTTGTTAAATAGTAGTCCCTATGGATTCGATATTTTTTATTACTGCGACATTATCTATAACGCCCTGTATAATAGTTATCTAGAATAATACCATACAAGTGTTTTTATTTGGTACTGACACCATCATAAGTGCCTAATGGCATAATTCACATTCTTGACCATTTCTAATACATAATACAATCTATGGTACAAGACATGGAAACTAGCCAAAAATATAAAATCTAAGATCAATATACAATATCCTCATTGTATACAACAAATACACAGCGGAAAAAAAAACTAAAGTCAAGCTTCTCTTGAAACATCCAAACATATCTCCATTTGTAAATCAAACCTGCAAACCACACCTGAAATATAGCAACTATAGTGGGGTGAGATACATCAAATCTCAGTGAGTTCCCTATCTTATAGATTCTCTCGGCTTTACAGGGTTCTAACAATCCTAACTCAAGTCAAGGGGAAGGGAAATGACTTTGAGTTCACAATCTCACACTATATGGAAACATGTCATTAGTCAGTTAACTCATAAATCCCACGAATGGAATATGTCTGGAGCCTCTTAACTCAAGAATCTCACTAATTGATAACCGTACCAAGGCATCCCCTTTTCCCATCCTCTTCTACGTATAGAAGTCGACCCGGGTCATGAATCCTTGTAATTTACTTGGCATACGAAATGGATTCGGGAACATCGGCCTGTTAGTCGTGAACCGTCACTTCACATGGCCTATTAACCATCACAAGTCTCTACCCTTAGGTTCCATTCGTACTACACACGGGAATCAAACCTGCAAAGTACCATGCCTTGTTTCAGAGGAGCTCGAGACTCATGAAACTCCAACTCAAAGAACTGGTTACGATTACATGATCAAACATACAAACGTGATTGTATTCGACAATCACAAGGCCGCATTTGCCTTAAGACCTCTTTTGTTTTTCCACAAAACCACAATGGTTAATACACATGTTCCATACTAGTGTTCAATCTTCTCTAGAACATTGTATCGGACACACGCCTCGGCCCCTCACGCACGAGCGTTGTCAGACACACGCCTCGGCCCCGCATGCACGAGCGTTGTCATTAAGTTATCTACTCTAGACCATTACTCGTCAAGGATGCACCTTTCTACATCAATTGATCGAGCATAGGCATCTAGAGTTTCTATCACTTCCTATCCATTACTAGGTTCCACTATCAAGTTGTTATGGGGTAACGTTTCCTCACTCTACCTAATTTATTTTAAGCATGCATATTCTCTCATTCATACTTAACAACAATTAGATAGATATGGTAAAACACAATTATTACAAGTAAACACATATAATCACACATCACATAAAACATCACTTTTCACATAGTAGTTTACACACATTTTAAGTCATACAAACCATTCCTATTCTCTACCAAGCATCCTTAGTTAAATCATGGTCTAACATTCCCATTCACTACCTTATTGGATTATATTTCCAAAGGCTTTGGACTCGTATCAATCGGATTCCCGATTCTTTAGTTTTGGTGGAATCAAAATTACATATACTAAATTTCAATCTTTTTCTCATTAATCCATGGCATATAACCATGTTTCTACCTCGCCATCACAGAGAGCATTGAAATAGCTTTCCAACGCTTCGAACGGGGACCAAAACGGACTTACGGTTCAAAAGTTATGAAGAAAAGAAAATCTGACATTTTGGAAAAAAATCTGTAACGCCCAGGTCTACTCGCGTCGACTCATGCTTCGATGCAAGGGTACTATGAGTCGACTCAAAATCCCATGAGTCGACGCATACTGCGCAGATTATGCTAAAAACTCAGTTTTTAACCGTAAAATGCCTTCCGGACCTCCGATTTCGATTCTGTAAAATGCTCCGGTCTTAGAATTCAACACACTATGATATTTTCCCAATTAGAAGGCCACCCAACATAATTACAAAATTAATACCCATTTATCAAATAGGAAAAGTTTAGGTTTTTCAACCAAACCCATTCAATTCAACTCAATCCAACATACCCAATCCAGACTATATCAATCAAAACATGTTCCAAACATAACAACAAGTATTCTACGCAGTTTATACAGAATTTCATCCGTTAGATTTCATTGATTTGAAAAATTACTCATTTTCCCAAAATCCAACCTAACTCAAAACTCTAGAATACTACCACTAAAGTCTCTATCTAGAACCCACCTGGTAATCGAAGAGGAGTTTGAAGAAGATGGTGATGATCCATGAGTTCCTCTTCTTCATCTTTCTCCACTTTCTCTCTTCCTCTTATTTCCTTTTCTTCCTCTGTTTTTCTTCTTCTTTCTATTTCTTCTTTTTCTCTTTCTCTTACCATATATATATATATATATATATATATATAATACTTATTATATAATATAAATCCAACAGGGTAAAATATCTCCAATTGATATTTTGTCGTCTCAACCCAATTGATCAATTATTAGAGTTACCCTAAAAAAATACTCTCTTGAACTAATAAATACCAATCTGTCTCTTTTATAAAATAATTGATCTATTCAGAGTTCATTAGTTGCTCTATTGATCCCCAATGTCAATACTTAAAGTACTTAGAGGATTCCATTAATCCAATTTACCAATGATAGAGCACATAGATACTCATCTGATCTCATCTGATATCCAATTGAGCACTTAAATAATATGGGGTATTACACTCTCCCCCCCCCCCCCTTAAATTGAAATTCGCCCCCGAATTTCCTCTACTCGAAATAACCACAACTTGTATCATTGTCTTAGTTCCACACTCAACTTTACTTCCATTCAAATTCTGATGTACTCAAATTCCAACTTGACTTCACAAACCAAAATTCATATTTTCACAAATTATAAAAACTCCACGTCCTTAGTCATACTCTTGGTTCAATATCGGTTTAACTTTCAACTTGCTTTTCCTCAATTCATTTGTTGTTTCATGCAAAAGACTTGGTCGCATCTTACTTTCGGAAAGAATGTACCATTCCATATTCCTCTACTGAGTCACAAACAAAACCGTAACACCTTATCTTTAATACAATTACCGACGGCTATCCTTTCATAAATCCTTTAACATTCGAACCACTTCATAACTAGTCAACGACTTCTTTACCAGTTCCATCTGGTCTGATACTAAACATTGTAACCATTACATCCGATATTTCCTTATTTCCATACTTACAAGCAATAATCTTCTAAATTCTTATTATTCTGACTGAACTCCCTCATGTATTACCTCTGACTGCGCAATCCGAAATCTCACAGCGGGATGCCACAAATTCTTAGACACTACCAGGTAGCTAACAGTCCACGGATGAACACACTTATCCACTGGGGTCCTTACTAACCCGAGGTACAAGAAACTTACTGACGTCTTATGGTAGAACAATTTGTTTGCCAACACACAATATTACAACATCCGTCCAACACTCTCGAGATGATATGTGCAGGAGTTACTCTGCTACAACCATAACGACACAACATCTCAAATTACTTAATAACCTCCGGTTCTGGTTACCACATTCCATGTCAATTCTTCTTATGAGTTTTCCGACTTACTCAAGGTTCCTTGTTGACACGAGTTCTCAACCAATAAAAACGTAACACCAACATAGAACTACAATCATATGTGAGTCACCACTTATCAAAACTTAAACCATTCAAGGCACAATTGTGAGTTTCCATACTACTCATCAATTCACATACAACACTCCACATACACACACCATCGAAGTCCATACCACGTTTCTCAATTGAATCCACTCTTCTCAATTGTCTTGTTTCCTATACGATTCAAGTTACATGCTTAACTTCGGAACGTCTAATTCTTACTTGTACTTGGAAATATAACTCTCAATTTTCCTTTTCTAGGTAAAACAAAACTGCACACAACTGGTACCACTCTCACGGAGTCTAAATCCAATACCATGAACTCACGAAAGATTGAAATGACTAACTCTAACCAACCACTCATATCCTACTAACACCATAATTACACACCGAGATATTCCTTGCGAGATCAACACTTCGGGAGTATTCTCTAACTTCGTCCTTAAGACTCTCAACACAAACTTACAAGATTAATTACCCAAAAGTCAAATTCCTTGGCCGTCTAAACAAATGGTCAATCATGCAACACCCTTCCGAAGTTCCGATTTCAAAACACGAATCCGCCTTTCATTTAATTACCATCTCGTTTTCCATTCACACAATACTCTCCACTCAGAACAACATAAGGTAACAAAACACAGATGATGGTTCCTAAGGGATTTCACAATTTACACACATTTTTAATCGATTACCCGTCTGAGGTCAATCGGTTAACTCCTCAAAATTCAGTGCAAAGCACCCTCCTTGCACGTGTAAATCGGTTAACCCCATTGTGTTAATTGGTTAACACTGTTGCAGGAACTAAAAATAAACAATTTCTTTTAATTCAAAGCCATCCCTACTTAAAACCATCAATTCGTCTTGCTCTAACCCACAATATCATTCTCAACTCGTGGCTTTTTAATTTATATAACATTCACTAACCACGATCCCCTCAAGGTAAAGCTGACAAAGTCGACGACACAGTCCAAACAAGTGACAAGGTAAATTCCAAATTCTTCAGCGGGATAGTTCATTTTCCTACTCAAACAACTACTCTAGCTGAAAGTAAAAAATGACGACATTCTAAAGTTTTAGCCACAATTCATACTTGATTCATCCACAAGCAAAACCCAACACACAACCATTATACGATACCACAAAAGCGATGGACATCTCATATCAAACTTACAAACTTGTTCTCTCACTTGAATTTCCTTGGAGAGAATTAATACAACAACGTTCTTAGTCCAATAAAAGGTAGATTCCGAATATTCCGATTATTCACAATCACCGAAGCCTCTCCATAATTGAAAATAAATCGGGGTAATGTGTAACGTCCCGATTTCGATTATTCCAATTTTTGTTGAGTCCTTTATTTAATTGAATGTTAAATTATTCTATTTATGACTTTGGTGTGATAATATGCTTTTATGCTATGTTATGATGTATTATCTCGTTTGAGAGCGTTTTCGGGAATTTTGGGCTTAAAGGCATTTTGGTCATTTTATAACTATTAATGAGTTAGAGAAAATTAAGGAAGTAATTCGTAGAGGAAATTTATTAGAAAATGAATTAAGTGTAGAAATTGAATTAGAGGAAATATTGTGTAGAAATAGAAAATAAGAAAATAAAAGAAGAGAAATAGGAATAAGAGGAAGGAAATAGGAGAGAAAGAGAGAAAGGGGAAATATAAAGAAAAAGAAGAGAAAGAAATAAGAAAAGAGGAAAAAAGAGGGGAAATCATCAAGAACAAGAGCTAGATCATTTGGAATCCGGGTAAGGGTTAGAAACATTGTTATCTTGTCTATGTGTGTAGTTATGTATGTGTTTTCTTGTATGTATGCTTGTCTTCCATAGCTTTTGAGTTTTAGGTTAAAAATGAGAATTTTGTGAGAAATCGATACTTTCGCGGTTGGAAATCGACGTCAACATGGTAGAATGTTTGTTGTCATGATTGTTTTAAGTTCTGATTGATATATGGTGATTTGGAAATGTTTTGGGTTGAAAAATCGGGATTTTGGGTTTTCAACAGCGCTGAGAAATTCTGAGTTTTCCTTGGTTCGCCTAGCGAACCTAGGGTGAAGCAGTAGTGAGTGATGTTTTCGCGCGTTCGCGTAACGAACCAGTTAGCGAAGGTCAGCGAAGGTTCGCTGAGTTGTTCGCCTAGCGAATTTTGGGTGTTTTTGGGTCTGGTAGTTGCTGCCTTGGTTCGCCAAGGGGTTCGCCTAGTGAACTTTGTGTCTGTTTTCTAGCTGGTAGTTGGTTCGCTGGACATTCGCCTAGTGAAGGCGGTAGCGAATGCTCGCTAGAAGGTTCGCCTAGCGAACTGTGCTGTTTGTGTAATTTTGTTTTCTGCATAACTTTTGATCTGTGGTTCGGTTTGAGGCGTGGTTTGATGCATTAGAAAGCTTATAAAATGTTCTTTTTTATGAGGATGGTTTTGAGATTGTTAGCGGATTTATTTATGTCGGAAAGTCAGGAATAGTGTCATCTACCGACTTTTGTCGTTTTAAATGTGTATATTGGTTGTGTAACATACAATGTGGCATTGATATTAATGTGTATGCCTTGTATGATGTTGTGTAATGATAATGCATGTGATGACATGTTGTGATGATTAAGTGTGGCCGAAAGGCAAATGAATGTGATATGTTGTAATTGGTTTTATATGCATTTTTATGATTACATGTATGTGTGAAAATGAATTGCTTACGTGAAGTTCAATGTATGTTAATTGGTGGCCGTATGGCAAGAAAAATGCATTGTTGGATTGATTTCTAATGCATGAATAAAGATGGTGAAATAATTCATATTGATGAGTTGTATGTGATTGTAAGAGATGAATGCATGACAATGTTTGTATACATGTATGCATTATAATAATGTCATGAATCATTTTGTATGTGAAGCATAATGATTGCATTCTTGTGTTGAGGGATTCAAAGAGAATTCCGCTATGACATCGTGTGCCTATGTGAGGACCTAAAGCGGTGGTTATAGACGATCGTGTGCCTAAGGTGAGGACCTAAAGCGATCGGATCGTGTGCCTAAGGTGAGGACCTAAAGCAATCCATAAACGTCGTGTGCCTAAGTGAGGACCTAAAGCGATGGGTGAACATTGTTGGCCCGACAGGGTGTTACTTCGGTAACAAACAATGGTTCCAATAGTTCCTGAGTGAACTAGTGATGAGTCGGTACCACATATGTAATTGCATAGAGTCGTTGTGTCGGTCTCTTGCATTTACATGAATCATGATTGCATTGTTATATGCGGAAAGTCATGATTGTTTATTTGTGTGGAAAATGGTGATGTACATTTATGATAAATGTATTGTGCATGTTTGATATGCATTGATAAATGGTTGATTTTATGATTGAGCTTATGATAAGCCTTTGGAAATTGTTGTGCAATTGTGTTGGATGTAGTGAATTGTAAATGATATGTTTTGTGTATAAACGTATGCATTGTATGAGAATAGGTGATTATGTGCATAAATGATATGCTGGGGTTGTGATATATGTTATATAATGGAATTGGTGAGTAATAGTGTATGTAGTAATAAATGTGTTATGTGTATTTTTATGTTGAAATATATAATTATATGCATCGATATTATGATAATGTTTCTTACCCTTCTGCTGTTTTATAATGCTCTATGAGGCATTGCAGAGTAGGTTGCTGAAGGTATCTTGTGAAGCTTAGGACTTTATTTCTTTAGTCGGTCGGCTCTGATATGTAGCACCGGCTAGCTAGGATTACATGATTATTTTGTGATACATTTTGTATATGTATCTTGACTTGAATTGTTTATGTAAACATGATTCCGTGTTGACGGATAGTATTTGATATATATATCTATATATATGATGTTATTCAGTATTTAGATGTTTCCGCTTTTATTCTAAATATTGAGATGTGGGTGTAAGGACGAAGTTCCTCTGTGCAAGTTACCCCGCTGTTGCATATCTCTGTTGAGCAGGTGTTGATTGTTTTAATTTCAAGTATAATGTGACATGCTTCTTTTATGCCATGCTTTGTAATTATACTCTGATGAAATTTTTAATATATGCCTAAATGATTAATATGTGATTATTTGGGGGTATAGAAGGGGGTGTTACATTAAGTGGTATCAGAGCCAGTGTTGAGTCAGTTTGTGTCTGTCTTGTTGTTGTTGTTGGTTGAACTGTTGTTTAACCGTGTTGTCGTTGTTGAGAATGATCAGTATATGGCTGGTAGGAATGACAATGTTATTGCTGCTGCCATGGAGTCTATGGCTAAAGCTGTGCAAGGTACAGCGAATGTGAATGCGAAGGATGAGTTTAGAAAGAATCAACCGCCGGTCTTCATGGGAAGATTTGATCCGGATGGTGCTCAGATATGGTTGAAGGAAATTGAAAGGATTTTCCGAGTTATGGGCTGTGCGGAAGAGAACAAGGTAAGGCTAGGAACTCACATGCTGAAGGAAGAAGCCGACGATTGGTGGGTCGGTATGCGTCAAGTTCTTGAGATTGATGAGGAGAGAATTACTTGGGATTTGTTTCGTACTAAGTTTCTAAGGAAGTATTACCCTGAACATGTTAAGGGAAAGAAGGAGATGGAATTTCTAGAACTAAAGCAAGGTAGTATGTCCGTTGTGGACTATACTGTGAAGTTTGTGGAATTGGTACAATTTCATCCTCACTATGCGGCGTTTACTGCTGAGTTTTCCAGATGTGTGAAGTACGAGAATGGTCTACGCCCTGACATTAAGCAAGCCATTGGTTATCAGAGGATAAGAAGGTTTTCCGACTTGGTGGAATGTAGTAGAATCTTCGAGGAAGATAGCAAAGCTCGTTCTGCTCACTATAAGAGTATGAATGAGAGAAAAGGGAAACAACAAGCTCGTGGTGGTCCTTATGTGACACCTGTTGATAAGGACAAGCATAAGAGTAACTTTGAGACGAAGTCGAGTGGAGGGGGTTCTAGTGCTCCGAAATGTTTCAAATGTGGAGAGATTGGTCATAAATCATTGGAATGTAGGAAGACTCTTGAGAAGTGTTCCAACTGTGGAGGCTTGGGACATGCTGTCACTGATTGTAGAAGGAACAGGGTGAAGTGTTACAATTATGGGGAATCGGGTCACATTAGTACTAATTGTGCTAAGCCAAAACAAGCTCAAGCAGGCGTAAAAGTGTTTGCATTGGCGGGTATGGATACTACTGATGCGGATCGTTAGACTACAGGTACTTGTCTTATTAATGGTATGCCTTTAGTTGCTATTGTTATTATCGGAGTAACTCATTCGTTTATTTCACATGAGTGAGCAAAGAGTTTGAATTTGTTGTTTGTTCCTTAGTACCTGATGGGTGTGTGAAACACCGTCACTATTTTCTGGTTTTCCTGTTCGGTGGTCAGCAGGTGTTAGGATGAGATAAGTGGGGGAGAAGCTGGTACTTCTCCGTGTTCCCTCGGGCGTGGAGCGTTAACTCGGTGTGTTGTGGATTGTGCGATCGTAAGTGTTATTTGGACAGAGTGGTTTCCGGTTTCAGGAAGGATACAGAGGTAAAATTTATGTCGACTAAGGATTTGTGCCTTAGGTAGTTTTGTGCACGGGATGCAAGAAAGGCTATTATAGTTTAGTGAAGATGGTTTATGCCCCATCATAGTTGTCGGCTGTCTATTGACAAATTGAGGAACTGATCACCCTTAATCTATTGTTGATAGCAGACGGGAATTGTGTTGGATGGGATAAATGTATCTTTCTGGCTTTAATAGTGAAATGGAATACATTGTTCGGAATTAATGAAGGATTATGGATTGATTTTGATGAGTTGATGAAGATTTTCATATTTGAAGACGAGACAGATTAGAAGTTTTAGTATGTTGGGAAGCCATTAAGAGAGTATGATTGAGTATTATTATTGGTTGTTTTCAGAGTTGTTGGTAACAAAAGGAAAAGATGATTGCACGAGATAATGAGCATGCGGTGTATGAGGGAATTTATGAGACTTGGGATGTCAAGGGAAGAAATTGTATATGAATTGTTGAGAAATGAATAAGGTGACGATTGAGAATAAGATAACTAGGATGGTTTGGATCATTTGATGGAAGTAATGATTTGTTTGGGTCGTGGCTTAGGTTTTCAGCATTTGAGAATTCATGAAAGGATTAGTACTATTGTGGAGTTGGAATTGGTTACGGTAGTGTTGTGTTGGAATATTGGAAGTATTATCTTTATAATTTTGAAATTCGAAGTGTTTAGTGATTTCGAGAGTATTGAGTACTTGTTAGGTCCGAAGGAATAGAGTATGAGACAACAAAGACGATTAAGATTCATGGCGAGTTATGAATTTGGTTTGGTTTTGGGAGAGGCAATTGTTAGGCCTAGTGTGTAAGTTGAAAATCTTTATGTATGTCGGTTTTGATGGCAAGAGAGCTAGAATCGTTGAGCAGTTCAGAGACTTGTACCTAGTGAGAGAGGGTTAGACTTTGGAAGCGAGATTGATGGACTCGATAGTTTTGAGCAATCAGAGTGCGCAGTGGAAGCGTGATGTGGTCCATTTTGTATGAATGTGTGAGACTTGTAAGAGTTTATAAGTTAGACATTGGAGACATGTTGGAATGATGAAATTATTGGACGTTCTGGAATGGAAGTGTAAAGTGAAAGGTTTAAATTTATTTCGTGGACTACAATGTAGATGGATGTGTTGGTGATATGTTTGATTGGTGAATCGTAGCATAGATATGTGAACAAGGAGGTTGGTCTTGTGGTTATGTAGGAGTTCGTGAACGATGTTGTGTCATGGAACTTCCTGTCCTTGTTTGTGTTGTTGCCTCGTCTCCATTGTATTGGTTCGAGTGCGAGTAGTTAATTCCTGTGTGAGGAATTAGTGTTGTGTTACCTACGGTGATGGTAACGATCTTGTTGTGTTTCGGTTCAAGAGTGAACCTGTAAGTCGTGTTTGTGTATTCTTTGAGTTGCGAGTCGGTCGTCAAGTGCATTGTATGGGCTTTGCATCTTGTCGTTATTGTCATCGTGGCCGTGTTGTCGTGGTTGTTGTTGTCAGCAAGGTGGTTTGTCCGTTGTGTTATTCATGGTGTGCCTTTCATTGGCCTATTGTTTTGTTGGTCGGATGCGAGAGTTGTGTCCGGTGTTATTCGTATCAGTATATTTTTTAGGACAAAAATTCCTAAGTGGGGGAGAGTTGTAACGCCCCGATTTCGATTATTCCAATTTTTGTTGAGTCCTTTATTTAATTGAATGTTAAATTATTCTATTTATGACTTTGGTGTGATAATATGCTTTTATGCTATGTTATGATGTATTATCTCGTTTGAGAGCGTTTTCGGGAATTTTGGGCTTAAGGGCATTTTGGTCATTTTATAACTATTAATGAGTTAGAGAAAATTAAGGAAGTAATTCGTAGAGGAAATTTATTAGAAAATGAATTAAGTGTAGAAATTGAATTAGAGGAAATATTGTGTAGAAATAGAAAATAAGAAAATAAAAGAAGAGAAATAGGAATAAGAGGAAGGAAATAGGAGAGAAAGAGAGAAAGGGGAAATAGAAAGAAAAAGAAGAGAAAGAAATAAGAAAAGAGGAAAAAAGAGTGGAAATCATCAAGAACAAGAGCTAGATCATTTGGAATCCGGGTAAGGGTTAGAAACATTGTTATCTTGTCTATGTGTGTATTTATGTATGTGTTTTCTTGTATGTTTGCTTGTCTTCCATAGCTTTTGAGTTTTAGGTTGAAAATGAGAATTTTGTGAGAAATCGATACTTTCGCGGTTGAAAATCGACGTAAACGTGGTAGAATGTTTGTTGTCATGATTGTTTTAAGTTCTGATTGATATATGGTGATTTGGAAATGTTTTGGGTTGAAAAATCGGGATTTTGGGTTTTCAACAGCGCTGAGAAATTCTGAGTTTTCCTTGGTTCGCCTAGCAAACCTGGGGTGAAGCAGTAGCGAGTGATGTTTTCGCGCGTTCGCCTAGCGAACCAGTTAGCGAAGGTCAGCGAAGGTTCGCTGAGTTGTTCGCCTAGCGAACTTTGGGTGTTTTTGGGTCTGGTAGTTGCTGCCTTGGTTCGCCAAGGGGTTCGCCTAGCGGACTTTGTGTCTGTTTTCTAGCTGGTAGTTGGTTCGCTGGACATTCGCCTAGCGAAGGCGGTAGCGAATGCTCGCTAGAAGGTTCGCCTAGCGAACATTGCTGTTTGTGTAATTTTGTTTTCTGCATAACTTTTGATCTGTGGTTCGGTTTGAGGCGTGGTTTGATGCATTAGAAAGCTTATAAAATGTTCTTTTTTATAAGGATGGTTTTGAGATTGTTAGCCGATTTATTTATGTCGGAAAGTCGGGAATAGTGTCATCTACCGACTTTTGTCGTTTTAAATGTGTATATTGGTTGTGTAACATACAATGTGGCATTGATATTAATGTGTATGCCTTGTATGATGTTGTGTAATGATAATGCATGTGATGACATGTTGTGATGATTAAGTGTGGCCGAAAGGCAAATGAATGTGATATGTTGTAATTGGCTTTATATGCATGTTTATGATTACATGTATGTGTGAAAATGAATTGCTTACGTGAAGTTCAATGTATGTTAATTGGTGGCCGTATGGCAAGAAAAATGCATTGTTGGATTGATTTCTAATGCATGAATAAAGATGGTGAAATAATTCATATTGATGAATTGTATGTGATTGTAAGAGATGAATGCATGACAATGTTTGTATACATGTATGCATTATAAGAATGTCATGAATCATTTTGTATGTGAAGCATAATGATTGCATTCTTGTGTTGAGTGATTCAAAGAGCATTCCGCTATGACATCGTTTGCCTATGTGAGGACCTAAAGCGGTGGTTATAGACGATCTTGTGCCTAAGGTGAGGACCTAAAGCGATCGGATCGTGTGCCTAAGGTGAGGACCTAAAGCGATCCATAAACGTCGTGTGCCTAAGTGAGGACCTAAAGCGATGGGTGAACATTGTTGGCCCGACGGGGTGTTACTTCGGTAACAAGCAATGGTTCTAATAGTTCCTGAGTGAACTAGTGATGAGTCGGTACCACATATGTAATTGCATAGAGTCGTTGTGTCGGTCTCTTGCATTTACATGAATCATGATTGCATTGTTATATGTGGAAAGTCATGATTGATTATTTGTGTGCAAAATGGTGATGTACATTTATGATAAATGTATTGTGCATGTTTGATATGCATTGATAAATGGTTGATTTTATGATTGAGCTTATGATAAGCCTTTGGAAATTGTTGTGCAATTGTGTTGGATGTAGTGAATTGTAAATGATATGTTTTGTGTATAAACGTATGCATTGTATAAGAATAGGTGATTATGTGCATGAATGATATGCTTGGGTTGTGATATATGTTATATAATGGAATTGGTGAGTAATAGTGTATGTAGTAATAAATGTGTTATGTGTATTTTTATGTTGAAATATATAATTATATGCATCGATATTATGATAATGTTTCTTACCCTTCTGCTGTTTTATAATGCTCTATGAGGCATTGTAGAGTAGGTTGCTGAAGGTATCTTGTGAAGCTTAGGACTTCATTTCTTTAGTCGGCCGGCTCTGATATGTAGCACCGGCTAGCTAGGATTACATGATTATTTTGTGATACATTTTGTATATGTATCTTGACTTGAATTGTTTATGTAAACATGATTCCGTGTTGACGGATAGTATTTGATATATATATATCTATATATATATGATGTTATTCAGTATTTAGATGTTTTCGCTTTTATTCTAAATATTGAGATGTGGGTGTAAGGACGAATTTCCTCTGTGCAAGTTACCCCGCTGTTGCATATCTCTGTTGAGCAGGTGTTGATTGTTTTAATTTCAAGTATAATGTGACATGCTTCTTTTATGCCATGCTTTGTAATTATACTCTGATGAAATTTTTAATATATGCCTAAATGATTAATATGTGATTATTTGGGGGTGTTACATAATGCATCCTCTCGAAGAACCTTTCAATCACTTCATACACGTTAACCAGGATTTCTTACCCTTCGCTATCCATGGAATATCCCACTTACACCAAATCACTTAATGGAAGATTCGCAACCAAAAATTATCATCAACTATCTACAAAACCCTTCTGGTATAAATCGTTCCATGATTTACACTTAGTCCATAATAAGCCCTGATGTGCTTTTCGTTGATTTACCGCATCTTACTTCTTAGAATACAATACTCACTGCTCCACAAGGTACGTCCCTTCACACTTGTCTCAAGAATAAGAATGCCTCACGTACACTTGTGACCACGTTGCAACTACTACACTTGTTCTTAATACCAAGGTGTAACTTTCTCATTTCACATCATACTACTAGGGTTCTCACAAGCGAACCATCCTTGATTACACTTCCTTAACTTAAGCCTCAACAACTACTCAACAGCTCTATTGCACATTCGTCCAAAAATACATTCCGTTGATACTATTTTCCACACTGTGTTTACTTTGCTCTCCGTGGTAATCCTCTTAGGTCCAAGTATAAAACCATCTTACCAAGATTCCCTTAAATTCCAAGATACTTACTCTGTTTCTTAATACAACTTTTTACGGTTCGTATTTCTACACTTCCCGTTACTAAATAAAGTCCAAACTTTCTCTGACACAATACCTTATACTGTCCCTTGGGTAATTTAACATTTCCAAATTCCAAATTGGTCTTTTACTGAATACAAAAATCTTGATTTAATATCTCGAACTTAATCTCTCTTCATATCTGAAGACACACAATTTATCTCCTACTCTTCGTCCGACACATACTTATTTCACTTGAAGCATGTAAACACATCCTTGTGTTCCTCCACACACTTCTCTACTACTTTAGGTTCCCATCGAAGTCGAGCTTCCTTAACGCTCAACTTTTGAAAACATTCCTTAAGGTATTCTCGTCCATTCAAGATACCATAGCGACCTTAGAAATTGAAGCACCAATACTTATCTCACTTTCGGACCTTACGCCACGCATTCCACAAACAACTTTTCTTTTCCTCGGAATGAGATTACTTGAAATCCTTATCCATACTAGTGGCCAATCCAGCTCTACTAGTGATTTTACACATTCCTCAATACCTTAACCAATCGTCCAAAAGAGATCCTTAACTTTCGGACTCCATCCATTCCAAAGGATTACTTGAACCACACATCACTCTTAAATTCCATGCTACCCAAAGCACAACTTCTACCTAAGACCTCACTGAGCTGACCAAAACTCCTCACGACTAACTCTTGGCTTGATCCTACTCTCACAGCACAAGTTTCGACAACACTTCGGAGTCCTCGTGGTCGCTCAACCATGATTCTACCTATCACATACATAGTATTAGGTTGATCAGGCCCAACACTATATAGTATGATATTAAGAGTCATGCTGGCAAGACATACTTAAGAGGTAGGAATAGATTTACTTATGATGTTTCAAGGATAGGTCGAGGACACGACCTGCTCTGATACCAACTGTAATGCCCTGTATAATAGTTATTTAGAATAATACCATACAAGTGTTTTTATTTGGTATTGAAACCATCATAAGTGCCTAATGGCATAATTCATATTCTTGACCATTTCGAATACATAATACAATCTATGGTACAAGACATGGAAACTAGCCAAAAATATGAGATCTAAGATCAGTATACAATATCCTCATTGTATACAACAAATACACAGCGGAAAAAAAAAACTAAAGCCAAGCTTCTCTTGAAACATCCAAGCATATCTCCACTTGTAAATCAAACCTGCAAACCACACCTGAAATATAGCAACTATAGTGGGGTGAGATACATCAAATCTCAGTGAGTTCCCTATCTTATAGATTGTCTCGGCTTTGCAGGGTTGTAACAATCCTAACTCAAGTCAAGGGGAAGGGAAATGACTTTGAGTTCACAATCTCACACTATATGGAAACATGTCATGAGTCAGTTAACTCATAAATCCCACGAATGGAATATGTCCGAAGCCTGTTAACTCAAGAATCTCACTAATTAATAACCGTACCAAGGCATCCACTTTTCCCGTCCTCTTCTACGTCTAGAAGTTGACCCGAGTCATGGATCCTTGTAATTTACTTGGCATATGAAATGGATTCGGGAACATCGGCCTGTTAGTCGTGAACCGTCACTTCACATGGCCTGTTAACCATCAGAAGTCTCTACCCTTAGGTTCCATTCATACTACACACGGAAATCAAACCTGGCAAGTACCATGCCTTGTTTCAGAGGAGCTCAAGACTCATGAAACTGCAACTCAAAGAACTAGTTACGATTACGTGATCAAACACACAAATGTGATTGTATTCGACAATCACAAGGCCACATTCGCCTTAAGACCTCTTTTGTCTTTCCCCAAAACCACAATGGTTAATACACATGTTCCATACTAGTTTTCACTCGTCTCTAGAACATTGTATCGGACACACGCCTCGGCCCCTCACGCACGAGTGTTGTCAGACACACGCCTCGGCCCTGCATGCACGAACGTTGTCATTAAGTTATCTACTCTAGACCATTACTCGTCAAGGATGCACCTTTCTACATCAATTGACCGAGCATAGCCATCTAGAGTTTCTATCACTTCCTAGCCATTACTAGGTTCCACTATCAAGTTGTTATGAGGGTAATGTTTCCTTACACTACCTAATTCATTTTAAACATGCATATTCTCTCATTCATACTTAACAACAATTAGATAGATATGGCATAACACAATTATTACAAGTAAACACATATAATCACACATCACATAAAACATCACTTTTCACATAGTAGTTTACACACATTTTAAGTCATACAAACCATTCCTATTCTCTACCAAGCATCCTTGGTTCAATCATGGTCTAACATTCCCATTCACTACCTTATTGGATTATCTTTCCAAAGGCTTTGGACTCGTATCAATCGGATTCCCGATTCTTGAGTTTTGGTGGAATCAAAATTACATATACTAAATTTCTATAGTTTTATCATAAATCCATTGCATATAACCATGTTTCTACCTCACCATCACAAAAAGAATTGAAATAGCTTTCCAACGCTTCGAACGGGGACCAAAACAGACTTACGGTTCAAAAGTTATGAAGAAAAGAAAATCTGACATTTTGGAAAAAAATCTGTAACGCCCAGGTCTACTCGCGTCGACTCATGCTTCGATGCAAGGGTACTATGAGTCGACTCAAAATCCCATGAGTCGACGCATACTGCGCAGATTATGCTAAAAACTCAGTTTTTAACAGTAAAATGCCTTCCGGACCTCCGATTTCGATTCTGTAAAATGCTCCGGTCTCAGAATTCAACACACTATGATATTTTCCCAATTAGAAGGCCATCCAACATAATTACAAAATTAATACCCATTTATCAAATAGGAAAAGTTTAGGTTTTTCAACCAAACCCATTCAATTCAACTCAATCCAACATACCCAATCCAGACTATATCAATCAAAACATGTTCCAAACATAACAACAAGTATTCTACGCTTTTTATACCGCATTTCATCCGTTAGATTTCATTGATTTGCAAAATTACTCATTTTTCCAAAATCCAACCTAACTCAAAACTCTAGAATACTACCACTAAAGTCTCTATCTAGAACCCACCTGGTAATCGAATAGGAGTTTGAGAAGATGGTGATGATCCATGAGTTCCTCTTCTTCATCTTTCTCCACTTTCTCTCTTCCTCTTCTTTCCTTTTCTTCCTTTGTTTTTCTTCTTCTTTCTATATATATATATATATATATATATATATATATATATATATATATATATATATATATATATATATATATATATATATATATATATAGGCCCTGTTCTAATAAAATTAGAGCATAGTAGTAAAATGATATAAAAACTTATTTTAAAAATTATTATTTATTTAAATTACAAATAACACAAAAATCTACTATCATTCCCTATTCTTTTAATTTTTAAATAAAATATAATTTTATAAATAATTATATAATTTCTTTTTTTATATTAAATCAATTACAATTTTAACTTATATTATATAATAAAAACGGGTATTATTTTTTTGCCAAAAAATAAGTGTTATAATTCAAAACTAAAGATATTTCATAATTTATTGATATAAAAAAAATTTTAAAAATATTATAACATTTATTCAATATCCAATTTATTTATTTAATGATATTTAAATTGTTATTACTTCTTGATGTTAAATATATAATTAATGTTATTTAAGTTTATTTAATAATATCTATTTATTTATTTTTATTATTCTATTCTTTATATTTTTTTAAGTAAAAAATAAATAATAATAAAATATAGGCCCCATTAAAATGGAGGCCCTGTGCAAGAGCACTGCTTGCACAGCCTCATCACCGGCCCTGTATATATATAATACTTATTATATAATATAAATCCAACAGGGTAAAATATCTCCAATTGATATTTTGTCGTCTCAACCTAATTGATCAATTATTAGAGTTACCCTAAAAAAAATACTCTCTTGAACTAATAAATACCAATCTGTCTCTTTTATAAAATAATTGATCTCTTCAGAGTTCATTAGTTGCTCTATTGATCCCCAATGTCAATACTTAAAGTACTTAGAGGATTCCATTAATCCAATTTACCAATGATAGAGCACATAGATACTCATCTGATCTCATCTGATATCCAATTGAGCACTTAAATAATATGGGGTATTACATTATCGGTACACTTGCCGAGAAGTCATCATGATGAAATACTTATTACTTTAAAGCATTTAATTTAAAACACATGTCATTACATGCTCGCCTTTTCTTAACCTCATCGCGGCGAAATTAATCATTAAAAACAACTACTCAATTAAATAAGTTTAAATATAACTCTTATTTAAAATTAAACATCAATAAGGGTAATATGCCTGCAACATTAAAACAACTCTAAACTAAGAGTTATAACATTTAATCTCCCAACAATAACTCATAATAAAACAAATCAGAGCAAATTTTATTTTACTTTCTATTATTTTACTCTCTGCATTCACAAACAAACAAATTTGATAAACTATTTTTAAAGCCATAGAAACTATTGAACGGTCTTTAAAACATAACAAGCCTTTGTAATGTTGATAAAAATTGTACTTGCTTCTACACTTGCAACAGACTTGTTAGTGCGTGAGGCACTTTTAATGAGGAGAGAAAGAAAGAGAATGAAATTAGGATTTGTACTGTTAAATTGTGTAAATAATGATACAAGCTAGGACTATTTATATACAACACTAATTGGGATTGGGCTAACACAACTTGGAATATATCTAAATATTAAATCTAATCAAATCTAATCATATCAAATCAAATCTAATCTAATATTTCAACACACCCCCATAATCCAAGTTGTCAGGTCTACGCTAGTCATAGTCTATCTGAACTATTCCTAATTTCTTTCTCAAACTCAGGAATCTGTCGATCTTCAATCCTTTGGTGAAAATGTCGGCCAACTGCGCTTCACTTGAGCAATGCCTAACTTCAAGTTCACCTAGATTTACCTTTTCCCTCAAGAAGTGAAATCTGGCTTTGATATGCTTACTCCTTTCATGCAGAACTAGATTCTTCGCCAGATTTATGGTTGACTTATTGTCGATTTGCAACACAAGAGGTTTCTTCACTTCGACCTCCATTTCTTCAAGTACTGATCTGATCCAAATTGCTTGACATGCAGCATAAGATCCTGCTATATATTCAACTTCACACGATGATAATGCCACCACAGGTTGCTTCTTCGAACACCATGAGATTGAGGCACCAAATACTTGAAAGAAATAGCCAGTTGTACTTCTTCGTTCTTCCTTATCTCCACACCAATCAGCATCTGAAAAGCAATTAACTATTGCTCCTTTTCCTTCAGAATCTCGTAGAAATAGAATTCCAAAATCTGTTGTTCCTTTTAAGTATCTCAGAATTCTTCTTGCAGCTTTCAAGCGTGACACTCTTGGTTCACCCATGAATCTGATCACTAATCCGATTGCGAAACCTATATGAGGTTGACTATTGCACACATATCTCAGAGATCCAACTATTTGTTTGAACAAAGTTACATTAACTTTGTCTTCCTCTCCATGCTTATCCAACTTCAAGTTTGGTTCGACAGGTGAGGATGCAGGATTCGAATCATCGATTTTGAATCTCTTGAGTATCTCTTTGACATACTTCCTTTGATGTAGCACCATACCTTGCTTCGACAGATGAAATTCCATGCCTGGGTGTTAGGTACAGATTTTACCTTAAAATGAATTATCTTTCTTGGCACTTTTTCGACTAAAATCTCATGTTTTCTTAGATTTTACTCATGATTGTTGTTGTTCTTCAAACATTATGAATATACCTTTGGTGCTTGTAATATGTGTGTTATTGTGCAGGAAAAGGCACTAAATGATCAAAGTTGTAAGACACAAGAAATGATCCAAGTTGCCAAAGAAAAAAGGAAAACATCAGCAAGTTCGCTTTGCAAACTTACCAGCAAATGGTCGCTGTTCATCGCGTTACGATGTCCCCAGCGAATGGTCCCAGACTTGGACAGTAGAAAAAGGCACAAAAGTTCGCTTTGCGAACTTGAAGGTGAGTGTTCGCTTTGCGAATAATCCTTCGCATTGCGAACTCATGAAGAAATTCTCTGGCGGTTTAACTATGCAGAGGAACATCAGGTGCCATTTTTTACCATTCGCTGTGCGAATGAAACGTTCACTTTGCGAACATGAAATTTCCTGAATGTATTATAAATAGATTTTTCACACTTTTAGGAAAAATAACATATAGAAACTTGAGATAATTATCAGAACTTGTAATTAAAAGATCGGAACTTTGTATCTCTTTATTTCAAGGGAGAAAAGGTAGGATCTTCAATCTCTTGTTGGGAAAGGATGCAATCTTTTTATACCTTATGTATTTCATCTAATGTATGTTTGTGAACTAGTTTTGATTCTCTATTGTTGATGGTCTTTGATTGCTTATTTGTGGGTCTTGACAAAACCTATTTCAAATCCTTGATCTTAGATTTTCATCTATCAATGAGTAAGCTTTTGACATGGTTTTGTGAGTTGATATTCATGGTATCTTTTGTTGTATTGTGTTGATTAAGTAGCATGTCTAGCATGAGTAGGATCGATGCGGTATTGCGAGGATGCGTGATAATAGTGATGAAGAACGATATTCACATACATTTGGCCAATTAGTTGAATACATGTAAAAAGGATTAATTGTATGTATGTATTCTGATCATTGGTTTGTATATGAATTACTCATTAGTTTGATATGGATGTTATAGTAATATCTGTTGGGTCTAGATGTCAGAGATCGACGTAGGCTTAACATTCATGTAGGTTTTAAATGCTTTGCATTGATTGGTAATGTGCGAGAGCAATTATTGATCGGTACAAAATCACTCACACATGCGGGGGCCGAGAGGATATGTATGTCGTGAGTGATACATGACGATATTATACGAACAAGTGATTTATGTATAAAATGATTAGAAGAGTGCATGTGTTATCAATTGATGAGATCCAATTCCAATAAGGCTCCGTTTATAATTCAGTCTTATTTTATATTTTCAGTCTTTACATTTTCCATCTTTGCTTTTGGTTCCTTAAATCTTTTAAACCAAAACTTTTGAACCATAATCTTAGAAACGTAGATAGCTTCGAATGGCATTCTCTATCGCACTGATCCCTGTGGATACGACAAAATTGGGTTACTTAAATTAATTTTTACTTGCTGCTGTATTACAGTTCAACAAAATGGCGTCGTTGCCGGGGATTGTTGTTTAGATATGGAATCACATTGCGATAGTTTCTATATTTTTGAGCTTTGTACATTTTTTTTATATTATATGGATTTGTTTTCTTTTATGTTTTCTCTAGTGTGATCAGGAATGATGAAAACTCCTTCTATATTGGTTGCTATTTGTATAAAAGTATTCAATGAAGCTTCGACCGAGTCTGGATGGTGAGATTTAAATGTTTGCAAGGTCAATTGTACTGCTTCATAGAACGTTAGAATGATTTTAGAATTTTGTACTTTGTGCAAATGTGTATTTTTGTTTCATGTTGCAACTTGTTTGAATGCTTGTTTCACTTAGGTCCAAAAGACACAAATTGTGAGAAACCTCCATTGTTTACTATATGCTAGGATGACTGATAACTTTATTTAATTCGTTTGATTCATGCTTTATCTTTTGATTATTGTGATTTTGTGGAAGCATTAGAAATGATCAAGGCATTTGTTTATATTGAGCACAACCGTATCCAAAAGTACCGTACCCTTTGAGCCTAAACAATTTAGAACTCATTTTAGTGATGAACTTGGTTTATGTACATAATTTGAAAGTGTAGTTCATCATTGAATTTTTGTGAGGTTCTAAAAATTTCTTCTTGAACCTTTGAAATTTGTTTAAATTTGATTTCGTTGTTTTAAAAAGCAAGGAGCATTCACTTGAGGATTGGTTGAATTCAAGTTGGGGAGAATGAAAAAGAAGAATGGTAGGTTGCTATAAGCTTTTGAAAAATTTCAAGCAAGCATGAAAAGAAAAAGTGTGAATATGAATGTGAAAAACAAAAGAAAAAGAATGCTTGCTTGAATAAGAAAAATAGAGAATGAAATAATTGTGCATAAGGAAGTTTGAGAAGGTTTGTGGTAAAGGAATGAAAATGGTGAATGAAGTTGAGATGTGTAAATACCATGTATAGTGAATATTTCTTTTTGCATCGGCAATTTCGATTCAATGGCCTTTAGAAATGTCCCTTTATTGTTAACCCCTACAACCTTTAAAGCCCTTAGTGATCTTTTTGCTTCCATGTTTTCATTTTTTATTGTTAGATGTTGTATGAATTGAGTTGATATGAGCATTGTTTGTTAGGTGAGTGAAATTGCCCCGCAGTTGCAAACGCGTTAATTTCTTCATTCTTATTCTGAAGAGGAGTGTTAGAGTGATTCAAGTATGAAAACTTAGTTGTTCTTTGAACCATTCCATGATATTTGTTTAAGAACTTAATTTTTTGTCATTGTTCGATTCTATTGAGTGGTGAACGTTGCTTGTGCGTATTTTCATGTTTGACTTTGGTTGAGTCTTATGCTTGAGCAAATAATCTTGTTGTCATGAGGGGCATAATTTGCTTGAGAACAAGCAAAAATCTATTTGGCGAGAGTTGTTAGGTGCAGATTTTACCTTAAAATGAATTATCTTTCTTGGCACTTTTTCAACTCAAATCTCATGTTTTCTTAGACTTTACTCATGATTGTTGTTGTTCTTCAAACATTAAGAATATACCATTGGTGCTTGTAATATGTGTGTTATTGTGTAGGAAAAGACACTAAATGATCAAAGTTGTAAGACACAAGAAATGATCCAAGTTGCCAAAGAAAAGAGAAAAACATCAGCAAGTTCGCTTTGTGAACTTTCCAGCGAATGGTCACTGTTTATCGCGTTGCGATGTCCCCAGCGAATGGTCTCAGACTTGGACAATAGAAAAAGGCAATAAAGTTCGCTTTGCGAACTTGAAGGCGAGTGTTCACATTGCGAATAATCCTTCGCATTGCGAACTCATGAAGAAATTCTGTGGCGGTTTAACTATGCAGAGGCACATCAGGTGCCATTTTTTACCATTCACTGTGCGAATGAAACGTTCGCTTTGCGAACATGAAATTTCCTGAATGTATTATAAATAGATTTTTCACACTTTTAGGAAAAATAACATATAGAAACTTGAGATAATTATCAGAACTTGTAATTAAAAGATCAGAACTTTGTATGTCTTCATTTCAAGGGAGAAAAGGTAGGATCTTCAATCTCTTGTTTGGAAAGGATGTAATCTTTTGATACCTTATGTATTTCATCTAATGTATGTTTGTGAATTAGTTTTGATTCTATACTGTTGATGGTCTTTGATTGCTTATTTGTGGGTCTTGACAAAACCTATTTCAAATCCTCGATCTTAGATCTTCATCTATCAATCAGTAAGCTTTTGACATGGTTTTATGAGTTGATATTCATGGTATCTTTTATTGTATTGTGTTGATTAAGTACCATGGCTAGCATGAGTAGGATCGATGCGGTATTGCGAGGATGCGTGATAATAGTGATGAAGAACGATATTCACATACATTTGGCCAATTAGTTGAATACATGTAAAAAGGATTAATCGTATGTATGTATTCTGATCATTGGTTTGTGTATGAATTACTCATTAGTTTGATATGGATGTTATAATAATATCAGTTGGGTCTAGATGTCAGAGATCGATGTAGGCTTAACATTCGTGTAGGTTTTAAATGCTTTGTATTGACTGGTAATGTGCGAGAACAATTATTGATCCGTACAAAATCACTCACGCATGCGGGGACCGAGAGGATATGTATGTCGTGAGTGATACATGATGATATTAGACGAACAAGTGATTTATGTATAAAATGATTAAAAGAATGCATGTGTTATCAATTGATGAGATCCAATTCCAACAAGGCTCCGTTTATAATTCAGTCTTATTTTATATTTTCAGTCTTTACATTTTCCATCTTCGTTTTTGGTTACTTAAATCTTTTAAACCAAAACTTTTTAACCATAAGCTTAGAAACGTAGATACCATCGAGCGGCATTCTCTATCACACTGGTCCCTGTGGATACGACAAAACTGGGTTACTTAAATTAATTTTTGCTTGCTGCTGTATTATAGTTCAACAAAATGGCGTCGTTGCCGGGGATTGGTGTTTAGATATGGAATTGCATTGCGATAGTTTCTATATTTTTGAGCTTTGTACATTTGTTTATATTATATGTATTTGTTTTCTTTTATGTTTTCTCTAGTGTGATCAGGAATGATGAGAACTCCTTCTAGATTGGTTGCTATTTGTATAAAAGTATTCAATGAAGCTTCGACCGAGTATGGATGGTGAGATTTGAATGTTTGCGAGGTAAATTGTACTGCTTCATAGAATGTTAGAATGATTTTAGAATTTTGTGCTTTGTGCAAATGTGTATTTTTGTTTCACGTTGCAACTTGTTTGAATGCTTGTTTCACTTAGGTCCAAAAGCCACAAATTGTGAGAAACCTCCATTATTTACTATATGCTAGGATGACTGATAACCTTGTATAATTCGTTTGATTCATGCTTTATTGTTTGATTATTGTGATTTTGTGGAAGCATTATAAATGATCAAGGAATTTGTTTATATTGAGCACAACCGTATCCAAAAGTACCTTACCCTTTGAGCCTAGACAGTTTAGATCTCATTTTAGTGATGAACTTGGTTTATGTACATAATTTGAAAATGTAGTTCATCATTGAATTTTTATGAGGTTCTAAATATTTCTTCTTGAACTTTTGAACTTTGTTTTAATTTGATTTCGTTGTTTTAAAAAGCAAGGAGCATTCACATGAGGATTGGTTGAATTCAAGTTGGGGAGAATGAAAAAGAAGAATGGTAGGTTGCTATAAACTTTTGAAAAATTTCAAGCAAGCATGAAAAGAAAAAGTGTGAATATGAATGTGAAAAACAAAAGAAAAAGAATGCTACCTTGAATAAGAAAAATAGAGAATGAAATAATTGTGGATAAGGAAGTTTGAGAAGGTTTGTGGTAAAGGAATGAAAATGGTGAATGAAGTTGAGATGTGTAAATACCATGTATAGTGAAGGTTTCTTTTTGCATCGGTAATTTCGTTTCAATGGCCTTTAAAAATATCCCTTTATTGTTAACCTGACCAAGCTACAACCTTTAAATCCCTTAGTGATATTTTTGCTTCCATGTTTTCATTTTTGATTGTTAGATGTTTGTTGTACCCTAAATTTTTACCCTTAGATGTCATCTTCATTTGTGCATCTTGGGTCCAGCATATTGCACAACTAACCTTTTATCAGTTTTTGGTTGCTTTATCTGTGAATTAAGTCTTGTTCTCAGGAGATACAAGAAGTGATTAATTAGGGTTGTGAGCAGAGCATTGGGATCAAGCGATTCTCTCAGATATTTTTCCATCACCCTCTCTTTGGCTTTTATCTTTCATCCTCAATTATCATTATCATTTCTAGACCAATATCATAGCTATTCACTAATATTTATTTTTTTAAATCTAACCTTTTTCTAAAATCATTTATTCTTTTTCAAATTTCTAATTTCTAATCATGTCAATTTTCCTAAAAAAACTAAATTCACTCATTTTGTTTGTAAGTTATTTCTTTCTAAAATTATAATAGAGAAGGTTGGGTCATTTGCCAAAATGGAGAGCACGGTTTTCGTTACAACATTATGGCAAAGGTTTGAGCCCAAAGTTTAACCAATATATCCTCTAGAATTTCCAAGACTGCACGTGGCAGAAATGTTGTTTTTTTTTATCCTCCAAGTTACACGGATCCCTGTAGTTTTGTCTTATGAGCTTTATTTCTTTTCATTGCACCACAAGAGAAATGGTTCATTAAGGTAATACTTTGGGCTGAACCATCCAAAGGCTCTAAGGACATGAAAGAGGCGGAGGAATAAGGTGTGTCAAGGGAATTACAAGATGACTTTGTAAACAAGCCAAAAAGTACAATGGAGTTGTACTTGATAGATTAACTTTTGAAGGGTTCCATGCTGTAAAGCCTTTAACTGTCGTGTAAACCATTTTGGTAGCATTAACGGCTAGTTCGTGAGCCTTTTCTCTTCTGACTCAAGCCATAAAACAAGTTACACCAAATCTTCACTGGGCTCAAGAAAAAGGCCATGCGTGTAGCAGCAGCCCTAGTATTCTTTTCTCAAAAACAATACCAATTTCCTTTGTATCATCAAGACCTTTAACCATCAGCTGCACTATATAAAAAGGAGGCCTCTCTTTCATAGATCATCAACAAAAACACCCATAAAAACTCCCGAGTAAAAACACGATACACTAACATCAAGACCAAGAACAACAACACACAATGTCAGAACATAAAAACTTGTGGGTTTCTCTTGGCAAATAAGACGAAGGAGAGCAACCTCCACTTAAGAGAACTACCACCTCTTTCAACAAACTCGTGAAAGGGTGTTCCCAGTTCAGAGATCTTGATCAACCATCAACTAAAGGAGTTGCGCGTTCAAGTGTCTTGAGAACCATTATTATCAAAAGGAGGTCGGATTTCTAAAGCTCAAGAGGTAAGTTTCTAAGGCCCTGAACTTATAGATGTGCTGTGATTTATATGAGCATTATTGTCTTTGTGGATGATAAATATTGCATTCATATTTAAAGTTTGAATCTCTAAGTCTTACTGTTTTGGATTTGAGATGAGCATCCGTGTGGGTGTAGTGAGATGCACGACGACATTAATAGTTTGGAACATATCAAATCACACGTCCATATTATACATCTGAAGTTAGCTTTAAATGATAATGTGTCTGGTGATTTGAACCTGCTTTATGTATCTTTGTTCGGTCACCTCGCATCATGAGGAACTCACGACTTTCATGACCTTTTTTATCCACGTTTAGGCTGCTGTCTTGAATCGTTTAGTGTTCATTATTATTCTACTCTGTGAGCACTACGGATTAATGTTTTATGTTGTGGAATCGTGTTAAGATTTGATGATAAAAATGGATGAGCAGGTAGAGATATCAGTTTTTGTTTTCTTGGATTCATGATTGGTTTCTAAGTTTGAGTTTCACGTGCATGGAGAATAGGTTGCAGGGTGTACGGGTTTGGTAGTGTATTAACTGAAGTTTAATAATGTGTGTATTTGGTTCACAGTGTGTTATTGAATTCTGAAAGTTCGCTTGTCTGTTTTCTTTGCTGAATATGAAGTGCTATAATCTAATTATGGTAATGTGCTGTTGTTCTTGTGTTTGAACTGTTGGTTGTGTGTGTTGGTAATGTGTTGCATATGTGATTATGTGTAGCATGTTCTATACCAATGACTGTTTTATTGTTTATTTTTGTGTTATACACGTACATGTGTGAGTGTGAGGCAATTATAATAGTTATGTATGAGTGAAGAAGTTGGATGTGTGTGTCACTCTGATATGGGTAGTGTAAAATACCATACGTATTATGTACATGTCGTGAAACCTGGACCTGCTTCAAGTCACTGGCTGCGTTCTGAGTGGGATTAATGGTGACGCTTTGTAACACTACTTGCATACGATCACATGTTTTTTTTTGTATGTTTAATTGTTAGTGTGTATGTTGTATAAGTATGTGATACTGTGTATGTGAATGTTGTGTTGTTATAAGTGTTGTCTGCACGTAATGTGTGTCTTTTGTGAACGTTGTGATGAGCTTAGATTGTAGTGTAGTAGTACTGCTCTGTGTACTAATATCATTAAAGTATTTTGTGTATTGCATCGTGCGTGTGTACCTTAATATGTTGTTACATGTGCTTGCGTATTTGCATGAAAATCTGGCTGTTGGGCGTCTGCATGGAGGAGCATAGGGCAGCGTGTTTGGTCCAAGTGTTTGGCGTTTAGTGACTTGAATACGGGTTGACCGGGTGACATAGGTTTTAATGTGATGTTACGTGTGCGTTTTTAGTTTAAGTATTTATAGGGGTGGCCTATACAACGGATGTATAGCCACCCCAGTGGTAGAACCTTGCGCCTTGTAATCTTGGAGTCTGGGGTTCGAATCTCCCTCGCCCCAGACCCCATTTTATGTTCTTTTCTTTTCAATTCTATTCTCTTTGCACGTTGGGCCTTGCGAAATTTCTCTTCGCACCCCCATATTTGGGCCCATTTATTTTCCCTTGTTATTTTAACTGAAACAGAATTTACTTATACACCCCCCAGCGTATTTAAATCTTTCCTATCTTATTTTATTTTGTTTGTTGTCTAATTTTATGTAGTTAATTAATGTGTAATATATTTTATTAATTGTTAATTATTGGTCAATTGTTAATCTTAATTATTAATTGCATCTTAGTTTGTGTGGTTAAATTCCAAATTATGTTAATTGTTATATCTCAAATGCATTGTTAACTCTCATTTTAATATCACATTGCACTAATATCTTTTTGTTTTTTAACCATATTATTAATTCTTGAATTATCAATTCATGTCTTAATTTTGAGATTTTTAATATGTGATTAATTATTAATGCTAATTATCCATGTGTAATTTTTAATTACCTTGTGTGCTATAATTGTTAATTCTAATTGCCATGCCAATTAATTATCAATTGTTGTTCAAATATTAATATCATCTATGAGCATTTTTCTTGACAGGTTACATCATTAAATTGACTTGTTTGATTCTTAAAACATTATATCCATGTTGATTGGCAATATGATTGACTTTTATATGATTATCATCCTTCTTTAAATATCATTTTTTACATCATTTCTCAATGTTTGTCTTCATAAAGATTTAAGCATATTGATGTGTTCTTGTATATCATTTCTACATGTTTGTCTTCCTAAAGATTGAAGCATATTGATATACTCTCTTAATCTTGTTCATCCTATTCATATCTTTTGTCATAAACATATTGTCATCCTCATGCTTATGTTGTTTTATCTATGATAGCATGTCTTATCTTTTGTTATTATCAACTGTTTTTCCCCCATTCCAAAGGAAGGTGAATGTGTTGACTTCTAAAGTCATAGCTCCCATCTTAACCTAAGTAACCTCTTAGGAAGAAACCTTATTTCTTGGCCTCATCAGAGCCATAGAAATTACAACTAGCATTAGGAGAGAGTTCCTTAACTCTTAGTGATATTCATCATAATGAATTTATCACCTCTCCCGCTAACTAACCTTTAGCATAGAACCTTTAGCAAACATAAGATAACATTTAACAAGAGGTTCCCGTAGAGTACTACGGACGTTTAGGGTGCTAATACCTTCCCTAGACGTAACCGACCCCCGAACCTTAGATCTTTCCCTTAGGTTTTTCTAACGATCTTGAACCTTTCCTTTGGATAAATCAAAGTCGGTTGTAAAAGAAAATGATGCAAGTTAATTAATAGCTTGTTATCCGATTTTCACCGCAACAGAAATTGCGACTTCACTGGGGATAGTTAGACCTATTGCTGGTCCTTTCCTAAGAGGGTTGAGCCTATCTTGCTTTTATGTTATTCATGTTTGCTTATCTACTTATATGATTGCTTGTATGTCATATCTTCTTGTATGCTTGTATATCTGTTCTATGTTTGATATTATCCTGTTTGGTTTGGTTGACATGATATCAATGAGTGAGATAAGTCCTAACCCGGACTTGAGAGAACACATATGTTTAGGAACCGTGGACATAGTCAAGGGAACTTCGAGGGAGAAATCCCAAAGGAGGGAACTTGAAGTCCACACTCAGTTGAGGCCCTCTCAAAAGTGGTATATGTTGAACGAGCAATCGTGAATGCGTTACTACTTTCGACCTAGGAGCCAGAGATACTAATGACTTTTAGTTACACTTTACCCCACTTGGCCTGTTTAGGACGTAGTGCGAGGACTGTGAGGGAGCAATCCCAAATGGTTGCTACGCGATGCTACACTCAGATGAGACTCTCTTGATAATTTTATTGATCACCAAGCAATTGGAAAGTCGATAAAATCCGAAAGATGGGTTGTCGACTCTGGGAACTCTTTTAGAACCTTGTCTTGCAGGTGAAAACCATAGTACATACCTTTGGGATGGGTAGACCTTTGACTCCATGCTCGTAACCCCTAAACCTAGGACTTGTGTGCTATTGTGTGTGCATGTTTGTGTTTTTGTGTGCCCGTGTTTGTGCATTGCATACATCTCATGATAGCCATTTGGTTTCAATGAACTCAGACGTTCTTTTCTTTGCAAAGATCAATAGAGATCAGGGATTTTAAAACAAAAACTCTTCAGTTTTTCAAAAAATGTTCGCAACTTGCCTTTGAGTTCCTTGAAACCATTTGGCTTGCATTAGCATCTCATTTGCATCATGTCATTGCATGTGCATTTCCTCTCTGTCTTCGTCTGATGTCACCGTTTTCCCTTCAGAATCGTCTTTGAATCGTCACCCGAGCCAAACTCGACAAAAGATGTCTGAACAGTACTGTGAAATAGACAGAGTCAACAATGAATTAAGTGAGCTCCGAGGAGGAATGTGGCAGATCATGGAGGTTTTGCATGTTATACAAGCAAAAATGGATACACAGGCTACTGTAGTTTCAGAAGTCATCACTACAACTGTTGAGCCGCCAGTCACACCTATTGTGGACTCTACTTTAGGAATGTCGATTGAGTTTATACGGGCCACAGCTCCTCAGTCCACACAACAAGCTGCACCACTGTTTGGTGAGAATCAACAAGCTATCCCAACTTATACTCCACCTGTGGTTCAGACCCAGTTTCAACCCGTTTTTCAGAATCAACATCATTTTATTAATGATAACATATCCATGGAAGGGGATGACAGTAATGAGAAATTAAGAGCCAATATGGAGATCATGCAGAGAAAGCTGAAAGCCATGGAGGGAGACAATGTCTTCAGTTCAGACCTTAAGGATATGTGTTTGGTCACTGACTTAGTAATTCCACCAAAATTCAAATTACCAAGCTTCGAATTGTACTCTGGTGCTACGTGTCCTAAAGCACACTCGATCATGTATCTCCGAAGGATGGCGGCATATACGGATAATGATAAGTTGATGATCCATTGTTTCCAGGACAGCCTGAAGGGCACTGCCGCAAAGTGGTATTTAAGCTTAGACCAGTCTCAGATTAAATGTTTTCAAGATGTTATGAATGTCTTCATAAAGCACTATAAGTATAACTTGGACTTGGCACCGGATCGTAGGCAGCTATTGACCATGACTCAGAAGAACACTGAATCGTTCAAAGAGTACGCACAAAGATGGAGGGAGTTGGCTTCACAAGTAGAGCCACCTTTATCTGAAAAAGAGTTAACTGATTGGTTCGTCGACACGGTGAGACCAGAATTCTATGAAAGGATGATCAGTAGCGTGTCTGCTAATTTTTCCGATATTGTGGCTGTGGGGATTAAAGTAGAGCTGGGTCTGAAGAGTGGGAAAATGACTAAGAGAACTGATAGTTCGAGCGACAATGCCAAGATATCCTACAAAAGGGAAGGGGATACTAATGTGGTGATGATAAACAAAAAGAGGAAGAATCAGTACTGGAAACATCAGCAGCAACAACAATGCTATTCTATTCAGCAACCTTATGTGGCCGCCATCGCGCCAACACTCAACAGTCAAGCTTCTATTTATCAGCCGGTTCCTCAACCACCAGTGTATCAACGAGCGCCCAACGCTCCTGCCTATCGCCAACAGACTCAAGTTTCTCGTCAGAATATTCCAGGCAAAAGAAAGGGTGGAAGGCCTTCGATACATCCCATTCCTATGACGTATACAACATTGTATCCTGTTTTGATGCAACAAAGATTAATAACTACTAGGTCATCAGGCCCACCTCCTGATCCGCTTCCACCTTCTTATAATCCCAATGTTCATTGTGCATTCCATGAAGGCGCACCAGGCCACAACTTAGAAGGTTGTTTTGCCTTGAAGCATATTGTGAAGGACTTAGTAGAGAGAAACATTTTGTCTTTCGACGGCTCCCAGCCTATCATCAAGAACAATCCTTACCCGCTCACGAGATAAGTGAAGGACGTATTAAGACAAAGATGGATTGTGATTGAACTCCTCTTTGATTTTCTGCATTTTGATTCCCTAAAGCTGGCAATCTTTTGGATATTTCAGCAGTTGTTTTGTATTTCCTTGGCGCTTTGAATATGTATTTGCTTATAAGCTTTGTTGTACTTTCAAATTGGCAAGGTTAATGAAATGTTTGTGCACCTTTTGGTTAAATCCATTCGTTTCACTCATCTACTTTTTATTTTCATAAAAGCAATATATATCTTTTTCACCCCTTTTTTTCAACGGTTTATTTAAGCAAAGATTAGGGAGGATGATGAAAACCTCATATTCATACTTGCTGTGGTATGTTTTCAAATTAACCTCGCCGAGGATGTAAGGCATTGTTTCAATTTATCCCTCGAGCCTAGAAGTAGGAGTTTTCTTCCTTTACATAAAAAAAATCATAATCTCAACCTTGGGATAGGGTAGTTCTCAGTTTAACTCGGTTATGCATTCAAACACGAGCGCTTCATATAAGACGCCAATCAGCTTTCAAATCAAGTGACTTCCTACTTTTGGAGATTTGAATGTATATCTCGAGTTAACTGAGCGTAGGATTTGAGCCTTTATCCTTTAAACCATGAACCAGACCACATTACAACCCTTAAAAGACCTAATTGAGGTAAGGTTGTTTTGAAGGCATACTACGGCAAGGTTGACTAACCTGACTCCTAATAATCTTTGTTATTTCGCGTGTGTTGATCACTTCTTCTATAATAATCAGATCCACCTTTGTTCTTGATTTAATCAATCAGTGTGTGCTTCCATCAAGAGCTTTATTTTTAAGCCTTGCATTAATTTTTGCATAACTTTACTAATTTTAACGAACAACGCTTGTTTGCAATACCATTCGATATCAAGGAATCCCAACAAATGCGGTCAGTCGAGGAATTGAACTTGATAAAGGAATTTTGACTCAAGTCAGGGGCAACCAAGTGAGACTTGACAGATCAAGGGCAGAACGCTGCAGCTCAGAATATTGGGGCAAATATTCATCTTATGACTAGTTTTGTCGTCAGTAACCCATCAGCAGGGGCAAGTCCGTTCCCTAGTAATTTCTACTACAACTTGAGTATTTCAAATACAGTTGTTTGGGGCAATCATGCCTAGGTTCATTTCTGTTTCAAAAGTTTGAAGACATTGAAGCATCTGGTATATCAACTCTTCTGTAAAATCCTTTTGATGACTTACCCTCACAGACTAGTTAATCAGAGGCAGTTAAGTCGAGATTCGGCAAATCTCTAAAGGACAGTCAGTCAAGGACATCCCCGTCGCAGATCAACCATGCTGATAGGGGCAAAGTTTGTTCCCCAAAACATCAAACAATCAGTCTGAAGCAAGTTCCAAGGCTTTGTTGTGCAAACACCGTTAATCTGGGGCAGTTATGCCGAGGTCTCTCCAAGAGTTTGAAGATATTGAGACACCCTGTATGCCAATTCTTCTATAAAATCCTCTTGCAGGCCGTCTAGCCTGGGGCAGATAAGATTTGAAGATGGTAGTTATGCCAGTGGAATGCATAATTACTTTGTTAGCTCCCTAATAAGCTGTTACTTCAACTAATCTTGGCCATTCTCTATGGATCCTTTACCAACAAAGAAATTAAGCTCATGATGGCAATCCTCGTGATGTTGTACCTCAGGTGGAACGCTCTTTTCACCAATGAAGTTGTTGATTCTTCTTCATCACCAGTATTGGTCCAGCCCTTTGAGTTTGGCTGGGTATCCTTGTCGAGACGTTTTCTTCGTCTCCGGTTTCGCTTCTTGTCTGTTTTGTCAGCATAATCATAAGCATGGCATAAGCACTCATATGCATAGCATGTTTGCATTTCTGATTCCTTTCCCGGTGTTTGCCTGTTTTTGTTCACTTTGGCGGTTATCTCCCCAAGTGACTGGGTTTGTCTATTCACTCCAATAGAAAGTCAGCCCTAGGCATAAAGTGCCCATCATTTCTGAATTCCCCACAGAGTTTGATTCTCGTGGATGATGGTTGTTTCAGTTATCTTTTCCATATGTGGATAAGATAAATCCTTATTTGAGTTCATTCCTCAATTGGAGTCTTGTTTGACCGTTTCTTTCTAGCTTGTTCCTAGATTGAACTTTGGTCCCTGGCAGGCGTGGTTTTCTGAACCTATTTGTGAACGTGCATTTATTTTGCACCGTGTCTCGCAAGAATCTTTTACAGATCCTCATTGAAGACACAATTATTTCTCCAACATTATTGTGATATCAACATATCTTTGAAGCAGCAAACTCTTGAAGAAGCTTGACGGTCTCTTATAAGCAGCTTATTTATCTCTGGTACTATTCAACCTCTTCGCAACCGTAATTGGGTATTCCCCAGGAAGCCTTATCTTCAGTTATGCAACTCCGGTACTAACCTATCAGACTCTATACCGTTATTGGGGCCCATTTCTTGGTTCTATCTCCAATAAGGTTCTTCACCTTTCCAAAGTGCCAACGGGTCATGCTTAAACCTGTTGTTCCATCACTTTGGATGTCTTTTCCCAGTGAAGACCGTTTTTCGGTTCAACCTTCATTGCGGATCTTTTCTAGAATGTCATCTAGTCGTGTTTAGCCTTGATGATCAATCATTCTAGATACTTTGTTGGAGCCCATTTCTTGGTTCTATCTCCAACAAGGTTACTTCTAAAGCGTCAACCGGTCATACTTGAACCTGTTGTTCCATCACTTTAGAGGTGTTTCTAGGATGTCATTTAGTCATGTTTTGACTTGATGATCAATCATCCTAGATACTTTATTGGGGCCCATTTTTGGTTCAATCTTCAATAAGGTCCTTCTTTTTCCAAAGTACCAACCGGTCATGCTTGAACGTGTTGTTCCATCACTTTGGATATCTTTTCTCAGTGACGACCGTTTTTCGGTTCAACCTTCATTGCGGATCCTATCTAGAATGTCATCTAGTTGCGTTTAACCTTGATGATCAATTATTCTAGATACCTTTATTGGAGCCCATTTCTTGGTTCTATCTCCAATGAGGTTACCTTTCTGGCTCCTACCGATTTTCTTTCATGAAGCAGACTCTTTATGCAGGAATCCCCAGAGAAGTCAGCTATTAGACGATGGAATGCTTAGTCATTAGGGTTGTTATTAGTCTTTGAATACAATAACTTCGTTATTTTCATCTGATTCTTGGAAGCAGAAGTTCTAAGAAAACACAAAGATAAATTAAGTTTTACTCTAATATTTTTGGAATCAAATTTGTGCAAGAAAAATTAGACAGTACTGTATTTTTGGCATGGATCTGCCATCTCCAGCTAAGAGAAGATTGTCCTGGTTATCCTTGATGTTTGGGATTCAGGGTGTTGGCTTGTGCTTTCTTTTCTTCTTTCCTATTTTGCGTCGTTCGCGTCGTTCCTAGCATATAGCTAAACATGTGCATCATACCCTTGCATCTTTGCATCCTTTGTGCTTCGTTTTGCTTGTGGTCTCTTGTTGTGCCTGTCTTTATTTCCCCAGTGAAGTAAAGATATTCCCAGTTTGCTTTGGGTCGTGCTCGTTCGGTCTTAACCTTTGCGCGCCAGATTTGAATCTTTAAACCATTTGCTATTCCCCAAGAAGTTTAACATTAAAGATTTTGTAAAACCATTCTCGTCTGAATCATGTCAAACTTGAACTTGGACTGTGTTTGAATCGTGTCAAGCACTGTCTTTTGTTTTAAAATTGTTCTTGTTCGAATCGTGTCGGACATTGAACCCTTATCTTGTTTCTTTTCTGAAATTGCTTTAAGCTAAGTTTCTTGGAACAAATTTATTCAACTTTAAGACTCCTATCTGGTGCGCAGAGTTAGTCCCTGTTTTCCTGGCTCTTTCTGAAGATCCCATTTTGAACTCTTCAGTTTGAGATCCCCAGGAAGTCTTTGTTTGGTTGTTTATCTCCTTTGGACTGATCCCTAGTGATCATGTTTTTTCTTTCTGGTTTCGTGCCCAGAAAGAGCGTGAGTTTGTTTTGTCCCCTGTAGTCTATCTCCCTGGATCTTTCCCCAGTGGAGTTTGTCTTCTGGTTTTTCCCCAGTGCTTCTTTGGAGTCTCCCCAGTGAGTCTCTTCTGTTGGTTATCTTGTATCCCCAGTGAGTCTTTGCTTGTGGATACTAGCTTTCGTCTTTCCCCGGCGAAACTTTTCTTGTGTGTTTGCTTCCTGTTGTCCTTGGTGTCTGGTCTGTCTGCATCTTTTGCATTCCTGGCATCATATCATCATTTTAGAAGTTTATGGCATGTCAGCATTTGCATGTCTGTTGCTTGTCCTTAGCATTTGCATTCCATCTAAGGGCAAAATTTTTGGTTTGCTATATTTAAATACCTTTCACCTCGATGCCTCTGGAATCTCCATTCCTCGTGCCCTCTGGTGAAGCTATTTAAATAGGGGCAACTGTTGTACCCTAAATTTTTACCCTTAGATGTCATCTTCATTTGTGCATCTTGGGTCCAGCATATTGCACAACTAACCTTTTATCAGTTTTTGGTTGCTTTATCTGTGAATTAAGTCTTGTTCTCAGGAGATACAAGAAGTGATTAATTAGGGTTGTGAGCAGAGCATTGGGATCAAGCGATTCTCTCAGATATTTTTCCATCACCCTCTCTTTGGCTTTTATCTTTCATCCTCAATTATCATTATCATTTCTAGACCAATATCATAGCTATTCACTAATATTTATTTTTTTAAATCTAACCTTTTTCTAAAATCATTTATTCTTTTTCAAATTTCAAATTTCTAATCATGTCAATTTTCCTAAAAAAACTAAATTCACTCATTTTGTTTGTAAGTTATTTCTTTCTAAAATTATAATAGAGAAGGTTGGGTCATTTGCCAAAATGGAGAGCACGGTTTTCGTTACAACATTATGGCAAAGGTTTGAGCCCAAAGTTTAACCAATATATCCTCTAGAATTTCCAAGACTGCACGTGGCAGAAATGTTGTTTTTTTTTATCCTCCAAGTTACACGGATCCCTGTAGTTTTGTCTTATGAGCTTTATTTCTTTTCATTGCACCACAAGAGAAATGGTTCATTAAGGTAGTACTTTGGGATGAACCATCCAACGGCTCTAAGGACATGAAAGAGGCGGAGGAATAAGGTGTGTCAAGGGAATTACAAGATGACTTTGTAAACAAGCCAAAAAGTACAATGGAGTTGTACTTGATAGATTAACTTTTGAAGGGTTCCATGCTGTAAAGCCTTTAACTGTCGTGTAAACCATTTTGGTAGCATTAACGGCTAGTTCGTGAGCCTTTTCTCTTCTGACTCAAGCCATAAAACAAGTTACACCAAATCTTCACTGGGCTCAAGAAAAAGGCCATGCGTGTAGCAGCAGCCCTAGTATTCTTTTCTCAAAAACAATACCAATTTCCTTTGTATCATCAAGACCTTTAACCATCAGCTGCACTATATAAAAAGGAGGCCTCTCTTTCATAGATCATCAACAAAAACACCCATAAAAACTCCCGAGTAAAAACACGATACACTAACATCAAGACCAAGAACAACAACACACAATGTCAGAACATAAAAACTTGTGGGTTTCTCTTGGCAAATAAGACGAAGGAGAGCAACCTCCACTTAAGAGAACTACCACCACTTTCAAAGAACTCGTGAAGGGGTGTTCCCAGTTCAGAGATCTTGATCAACCATCAACTAAAGGAGCTGCGCGTTCAAGTGTCTTGAGAACCATTATTATCAAAAGGAGGTCGGATTTCTAAAGCTCAAGAGGTAAGTTTCTAAGGCCCTGAACTTATAGATGTGCTGTGATTTATATGAGCATTATTGTCTTTGTGGATGATAAATATTGCATTCATATTTAAAGTTTGAATCTCTAAGTCTTACTGTTTTGGATTTGAGATGAGCATCTGTGTGGGTGTAGTGAGACGCACGACGACATTAATAGTTTGGAACATATCAATTCACACGTCCATATTATACATCTGAAGTTAGCTTTAAATGATAATGTGTCTGGTGATTTGAACCTGCTTTATGTATCTTTGTTCGGTCACCTCGCATCATGAGGAACTCACGATTTTCATGACCTTTTTTATCCACGTTTAGGCTGCTGTCTTGAATCGTTTAGTGTTCATTATTATTCTACTCTGTGAGCACTACGGATTAATGTTTTATGTTGTGGAATCGTGTTAAGATTTGATGATAAAAATGGATGAGCAGGTAGAGATATCAGTTTTTGTTTTCTTGGATTCATGATTGGTTTCTAAGTTTGAGTTTCACGTGCATGGAGAATAGGTTGCAGGGTGTACGGGTTTGGTAGTGTATTAACTGAAGTTTAATAATGTGTGTATTTGGTTCACAGTGTGTTATTGAATTCTGAAAGTTCGCTTGTCTGTTTTCTTTGCTGAATATGAAGTGCTATAATCTAATTATGGTAATGTGCTGTTGTTCTTGTGTTTGAACTGTTGGTTGTGTGTGTTGGTAATGTGTTGCATATGTGATTATGTGTAGCATGTTCTATACCAATGACTGTTTTATTGTTTATTTTTGTGTTATACACGTACATGTGTGAGTGTGAGGCAATTATAATAGTTATGTATGAGTGAAGAAGTTGGATGTGTGTGTCACTCTGATATGGGTAGTGTAAAATACCATACGTATTATGTACATGTCGTGAAACCTGGACCTGCTTCAAGTCACTGGCTGCGTTCTGAGTGGGATTAATGGTGACGCTTTGTAACACTACTTGCATACGATCACATGTTTTTTTTTGTATGTTTAATTGTTAGTGTGTATGTTGTATAAGTATGTGATACTGTGTATGTGAATGTTGTGTTGTTATAAGTGTTGTCTGCACGTAATGTGTGTCTTTTGTGAACGTTGTGATGAGCTTAGATTGTAGTGTAGTAGTACTGCTCTGTGTACTAATATCATTAAAGTATTTTGTGTATTGCATCGTGCGTGTGTACCTTAATATGTTGTTACATGTGCTTGCGTATTTGCATGAAAATCTGGCTGTTGGGCGTCTGCATGGAGGAGCATAGGGCAGCGTGTTTGGTCCAAGTGTTTGGCGTTTAGTGACTTGAATACGGGTTGACCGGGTGACATAGGTTTTAATGTGATGTTACGTGTGCGTTTTTAGTTTAAGTATTTATAGGGGTGGCCTATACAACGGATGTATAGCCACCCCAGTGGTAGAACCTTGCGCCTTGTAATCTTGGAGTCTGGGGTTCGAATCTCCCTCGCCCCAGACCCCATTTTATGTTCTTTTCTTTTCAATTCTATTCTCTTTGCACGTTGGGCCTTGCGAAATTTCTCTTCGCACCCCCATATTTGGGCCCATTTATTTTCCCTTGTTATTTTAACTGAAACAGAATTTACTTATACACCCCCCAGCGTATTTAAATCTTTCCTATCTTATTTTATTTTGTTTGTTGTCTAATTTTATGTAGTTAATTAATGTGTAATATATTTTATTAATTGTTAATTATTGGTCAATTGTTAATCTTAATTATTAATTGCATCTTAGTTTGTGTGGTTAAATTCCAAATTATGTTAATTGTTATATCTCAAATGCATTGTTAACTCTCATTTTAATATCACATTGCACTAATATCTTTTTGTTTTTTAACCATATTATTAATTCTTGAATTATCAATTCATGTCTTAATTTTGAGATTTTTAATATGTGATTAATTATTAATGCTAATTATCCATGTGTAATTTTTAATTACCTTGTGTGCTATAATTGTTAATTCTAATTGCCATGCCAATTAATTATCAATTGTTGTTCAAATATTAATATCATCTATGAGCATTTTTCTTGACAGGTTACATCATTAAATTGACTTGTTTGATTCTTAAAACATTATATCCATGTTGATTGGCAATATGATTGACTTTTATATGGTTATCATCCTTCTTTAAATATCATTTTTTACATCATTTCTCAATGTTTGTCTTCATAAAGATTTAAGCATATTGATGTGTTCTTGTATATCATTTCTACATGTTTGTCTTCCTAAAGATTGAAGCATATTGATATACTCTCTTAATCTTGTTCATCCTATTCATATCTTTTGTCATAAACATATTGTCATCCTCATGCTTATGTTGTTTTATCTATGATAGCATGTCTTATCTTTTGTTATTATCAACTGTTTTTCCCCCATTCCAAAGGAAGGTGAATGTGTTGACTTCTAAAGTCATAGCTCCCATCTTAACCTAAGTAACCTCTTAGGAAGAAACCTTATTTCTTGGCCTCATCAGAGCCATAGAAATTACAACTAGCATTAGGAGAGAGTTCCTTAACTCTTAGTGATATTCATCATAATGAATTTATCACCTCTCCCGCTAACTAACCTTTAGCATAGAACCTTTAGCAAACATAAGATAACATTTAACAAGAGGTTCCCGTAGAGTACTACGGACGTTTAGGGTGCTAATACCTTCCCTAGACGTAACCGACCCCCGAACCTTAGATCTTTCCCTTAGGTTTTTCTAACGATCTTGAACCTTTCCTTTGGATAAATCAAAGTCGGTTGTAAAAGAAAATGATGCAAGTTAATTAATAGCTTGTTATCCGATTTTCACCGCAACAATGTTGTATGAATTGAGTTGATATATTAGCATTGTTTGTCAGGTGAGTGAAATTACCCCGCAGTTGCAAACGCGTTAATTTCTTCATTCTTATTCTGAAGAGGAGTGTTAGAGTGATTCAAGTATGAAAACTTAGTTGTTCTTTGAACCATTCCATGATTTTTGTTTAAGAACTTAATTTTTTGTCATTGTTCGATTCTATTGAGTGGTGAACGTTGCTTGTGCGCATTTTCATGCTTGACTTTAGTTGAGTCTTATGCTTGAGCAAATCCTCTTGTTTTCATGAGGGGCATACTTTGCTTGAGAACAAGCAAAAATCTAGTTGGGGAGAGTTGTTAGGTGCAGATTTTACCTTAAAATGAATTATCTTTGTTGGCACTATTTCGACTCAAATCTCATGTTTTCTTAGATTTTACTCATGATTGTTGTTGTTCTCCAAACATTAAGTATATACCTTTGGTGCTTGTAATATGTGTGTTATAGTGCAGGAATAGGCACTAAATGATCAAAGTTGTAAGACACAAGAAATGATCCAAGTTGCCAAAGAAAAGAGGAAAACATCAGTAAGTTCGCTTTGCAAACTTACCAGCGAATAGTCGTTGTTCATCGCGTTGCGATGTCCCCAGCGAGTGGTCCCAGACTTGGACAGTAGAAAAAGGCACTAAGTCCGCTTTGCGAACTTGAAGGCGAGTGTTCGCTTCGCGAATAATCCTTCACATTGCGAACTCATGTAGAAATTTTGTGGCGGTTTAACTATGCAGAGGCACATCAGGTGCCATTTTTTACCATTCGCTGTGCAAATGAAACGTTCGCTTTGCGAACATGAAATTTCCTGAATGTATTATAAATATATTTTTCACACTTTTAGGAAAAATAACATATAAAACTTGAGATAATTATCAGAACTTGTAATTAAAAGATCAGAACTTTGTATCTCTTCATTTCAAGGGAGAAAAGGTAGGATGTTCAATCTCTTGTTGGGAAAAGATGTAATCTTTTGATACCTTATGTATTTCATCTAATGTATGTTTGTGAATTAGTTTTGATTCTCTATTGTTGCTGGTCTTTGATTGCTTATTTGTTGGTCTTGACAAAACCTATTTCTAATCCTTGATCTTAGATTTTCTTCTATTAATGAGTAAGCTTTTGACATGGTTTTGTGAGTTGATATTCATGGTATCTTTTGTTGTATTGTGTTGACTAAGTAGAGTAGGATCGATGCGGTATTGCGAGGATGCGTGATAATAGTGATGAAGAACGATATTCACATACATTTGACCAATTAGTTGAATGCATGTAAAAAGGATTAATCATATGTACGTATTCTAATCATGGCTTTGTATATGAACTACTCATTAGTTTGATATTGATGTTATAGTAATATATGTTGAGTCTTGATGTCAGAGATGGATTTAGGCTTAACATTCATGTAGGTTTTAAATGCTTTGTATTGATTAGTAATGTGCGAGAGCAATTATTAATCGGCACGAAATCACTCACACATGCGGGGACCGAGAGGATATGTATGTCGTGAGTGATACGTGCTGATATTAGATGAACGTGTGATTTATGTATAAAATGATCAGAAGAATGCACTTGTTATCAATTGATGAGATCCAATTCCAACAAGGCTCCGTTTATAATTCAGTCTTTACTTTGTATTTTCAGCCTTTATATTTTATGCCTTTAATTTTGGTTCCCTTTTAAACCAAAACTTCTAAACCAAAGCTTAGAAATGTAGATACCGTCGAACGACATTCTTTCCCTCGCATTGATCCCTGTGGATACGACAAAACTGGGTTACTTAAATTAATTTTTGCTTGTTGCTGTATTACAGTTCAACACTAGGAAATAAGACAATTTTCCCAGATCTGACATTTCAAATTCCTTCTTCATCACCTCTTTGAACTTCGACAAGTTCTTTAGGCTATTTCCAGTAACTAACAAATCATCGATATATAAGCAGATGATTGTTATATCTTGTGCTACAACCTAAACATAGACACCATACTCAGACTTGTCATACCCCAAATTTTGATCACCAAGATTTCCCATCATTGTGAGAATCATCACCCCAATATGGATGTACCACCATGCCTCATCAATCTCCTCAAAGATGATTGAGCATTCACCATGATCAAGAATTAGGGTTTCGAGCCCTCCCATAACACTTAGACAAATAGATCAATAAATAAATGACATGATCTTAAACTTGTCTAACCTCTTAAAACATCCACAAAGGATCAAGAGGTCTTCCACATCAAAAAACAAGCACAAACCTATGGCATTACAAGTGGTCTGAGCCACGAAACACCCGATGTCGCCAAACACTACGCCATAAAAGGGTTTTAATAGCACTTTTTTTGTCCATTAATAGCGTTTTTAAGCGCTATCTGTAACACCCCTTTTTTATACCCCCAAATAATCACATAATCATTTAGGCACATATTAAAAATTCCGTCAGAGTATAATTATAAACATAGTATAAAAGAGGTATGTCACATTATACATGAAATTAAAACATTCAACACCTGCTCAACAATTGATATGCAACAGTGGGGTAACTTTGCAACAGAGGAACTTAGTCCTTACACCCACATCTCAATATTTAGAATAAAAGCGGAAAATCTAATCATTGAATAACATCAAACATATAAACATATATATATATATCATCAAGTATTATCCACCAACATAATTCATGTTTACATAAACATTCATCAACAGGATACATGTACAAATGTATCACAAAAGAATCATATACATCCTAGCTACCCGGTGCTACATATCAGAGCCGACCGACCAAAAGAATGAAGACACGCTTCACAAAAAGACCACCATCATACCTACTCTGCAATGCCTCATAGAGCATCATAAAACAGCAGATGGGTGAAAACTATTATCATAATAACAATGCATATAATTATATATCTTAGCATAAAAATACACATATTCTACATTCTCACCACAATTCATCACAACTCACTCATATACATCACAATGTATATATATACAAAACCAAGCATATTCATCATGCATACTTTCACAATTCTTATCATTCCACATAAACATACATATTTATGTTTATTCATCAATGCACACTTATAAAGATGATAAATGCAAATCATAGAGACCGACTCACGACTCTATGCAAATGCAATGCGGTGCCAACTCAATCATCTCAGGTTCACTCAGGAACTTATTGGAACCATCGCTCGTTACCAATGTAACTCCCCGTCGGGCCTACGATGTTCACCCATTGCTCACACCTCACATAGGCACACAATGTTTATGGATTTCCCACACCTCACATAGGCACACAATCCGATTGCTCACACCTCACCTAGACACACAATCGTTTGTAATCATCGCTCACACCTCACATAGGCACACGATGTTTATGGATTGCTCACACCTCACATAGGCACACAATCCGATTGCTCACACCTCACCTAGGCACACAATCGTTTGTAATCATCGCTCACATCTCACATAGGCACACGATGTTTATCGATTGCTCACACCTCACATAGGCACACAATCTGATTGCTCACACCTCACCTAGGCACACAATTGTTTGTAATCATCCCTCACACCTCACATAGGAACACGACGTTACAACGGATTCTCATTAGAATCACTCAACACAAGAATGTACATCATTATGCTTCACATACAAAATGACTCAAGACATTCTTGAAATGCATACATATTCACAATATATTCATGCATTCATCTCATACAATCACATACAATCTATATACATTCACATCAATGCACTATTGTATGATTCACATCCAAAACACACATTCAAAACGGTAAAAGTTGCTAAATAACACTATTCCCGACTTTCCGACTTATTTAATCGGCTAACAGCCCCAAACTCCTCACCATAAGAAACTACAGCTCAATAGCTATCCAACGCTTCGAACGGGGACCAAAACCGTCTTACGGATCAAAAGTTATGGGTTTTTAAAAATAATATTTTTCTGAAAACTTACACTGTTAATCGATTAACGCATTCGGTTAATCGATTAACCATCGCGAAACAGCAGAAAAACCAGAATTTTATGACCCAAAACCCCTCCAAACTCATTTTTACACCAATAGATAACATCCATATCAGTACCCAAACCTCAAACAACATCAACAACACATTTATGCATACAAAATCATGTTTTGATCATCATTCACAACATTTTCTATATTTAGGGTTTATACAAAAACTCATAAAAATCAACAACAACAACAACACAATCATACATAATGATATACATTGATGAGATAATCAGATTTCACACCCTTACCCGGATTCCAAGCTTGCTAGATGATTGTTCTTGATGGTTTTCAAGGTTTTTCCAAGTTTTCTTCTCTTTTCTCTTCTTCCTCTTTCTTTCTCTCCTTTTTCTCTCTATTTCTCTTTTTTTTTTCTTTCTCTCCCATTTCTTCTTCTTATCTCTTTTTCTTTTCTATTTCTTTTCCTACTTTCTTTTTTCTAATTTTCTTTTCTTATTTTCTACTCAAATTCAATTAATTCATTTTCTCACATAATTCTACACTTAATCACTTTTCTACCAATTTTACTAAATTTCTCACATAATTCTATTTCCACTAAATTTCTAACTTATCATTAAATATTGAGAAATGTCCAAAATACCCTCCATTCTAATTTCCCCGAAAACTCTCAAAAACGGTAAAATATCATAACATGTCAACATAGCATATTAACACACCAATTTCACAAATAAAATAATTTATCACTCAATTTAAATAAAAGACTCAACAAAATGGGAATAATCGGAATCGGGGCGTTACACTATCAAAGCTGCCGCTATTGAAGCCTCATTACTAATAATAGCGCTTTTAAGCGCTATTAAAAACATGCTCTTTCATAGCAATTCTTTGATAAGCGCTATTATTGCCCTCGTATTTTCTAAAAGGAATTAATAGCCCTTATAAAAAAACGCTATCTTAGTCCTTGTCTTTAATAGAAATTTATATTAAAGTTCCATTAAAGATCTTTTTTATTAAAAAAAAGTTATAGGAAGATAGCTCAGCAATGATGATCAAAATGTGATAACGTTAATGAGTAGAGTAGCATCACCTCTCGATTCAATCCATCTTTCTTCAGAGATCATAAAAAACATTTTAATGATAAAATATTATCATATAAATTATTCAACGTATTCATTATGAAAAAACCAAACAATCAAACACAATTCAATACCAATAACAAGTATGAAAATGGCATCATAAAAGTAAAATTACATGAGTTGCTTTCGTTGAATATACAATTACATATGGAAAAATCCATTATTTCCACTCCTTGAATTTTTTCCACGACAATGGGCAAAATCAATTATTTTCATCTTTATGCCTTCGTTCTGAGATGTTACTGACACTTGAAAACCTTTGCATGATCAATGTTTTTGCATGTTTCGGACATTGGTATGACCAATTATTTGTGGAAAATGTAGAAGGATCTTCATTAGTTGCTCTATCCTCTAAGTTTCTTTCTGTAATAGCCTCCATATTTCTTTCATTTGATGATGGTATAGGAGCTGGAGTAAGAAAACATCAATTAAAATTTCACAAGAGCTCATTTTTCACAAAATCATTTTGTCAGTTTAGCCAAACAAACTAACTGAAAGATTCATAACTTACCTATGTCAGCCCACCCATAACTGAGAGATTCATAACTTACCTATGGATTCCCTTAAAACATTTCAGCTTACAGTTTTCAATTAATTTGAGTTTTTGTTCCAATAAGAGCAAGATACAATAATGGTAAACATGAGTCATTATTTAATTTAGGATGTGTTCCAATGCAATAAGTGATGTTAATTTTAAATAATATATCTAGTCTTCTATGTCCAATATATGGCATGCATATTTTAACACAATAGGAAGGTTTTAAAGCACATAATACATCACATACAAGGAACAAATTGAAATTTCCATACCAATCTCCAACCATCAGTGTCCAAGAAAACTAAAATCTTGGTGTTGATACATGGTAAGAGCCCAGATTCACAAATAATCCTCCCTCTGTCCAACTTGATTGCTTTTGTTGGTGCACAAATGTACAACACTCAACTAGAACATATCATGCATATTTTTCAAAATCGAAGAACTCTTCAGCTGTAACATATCCTACATATTTTCCATGTATGCAAAATCTTAGCTTCCAAAAATGCTGATGTATAAGTAATGGCATAACACTATAATTGCGAAAACAGATCCCAAAACTAAACAAAACAGAAACTTAAAAAGTATACCAGGAAAACCGACACATGTAGCAGGCTGTTATAAAGGAAAGAAAACCGAAACCCACTGCCAGCTAAAAGGGTCTAGAAGCTAAAAGGATTTACCTGCTTCAAATGCAATTGTTTCAGCCCTGTACATGCACCATGTCAAAAAAAATGATGCTAAAGTTTCTCAAACAAGATGGAAAAATTTTGTAGCTTAACATCACTAGCTTATGTTCCTGCAAGAACAAAATGCCTATCCGTCTTAAACACCAATGAAGCCAACTCAAAAAGCAACTAACAAAGGCCCTCTAAGGTGAAATTAATCAATCCCACTTACTAGATGCTTTGGAAGGAACAAAAGTAGTTCATGTGACTTACCCCTGCGACTCAAACTAAAACTTCATCCCAAATTCATGTATTCCTAACTCTGCAATTAAATAAATACTTGTGTTAGTTAACAGATAAACTTTCCCTATTTTTCATTTCCGATTTCAAAAACTAATAAACAATGCCCAAAATGCCCTATACTTTGTTTGATATGTGTTTTTCTTATGGATTGTTAAGTCAGAAAATATATTTAGACAACATATAAAATTATGATTCATAGTTGGTATTAGATAGAATATGAGATTATAACAATGTCTATGAAAAACAACAATTTAAGAACACAACCTTCTAAGAATGCCATTTAGAACTTTTAATTGTATCATATAAGATATTATAGTCCCCAACACTTTATATAATCTTAAATAAAGCCTTGTAGCGTTCCTGCGTTGAGTTACATGAATAAAGATAAATTGTGTGATAAGGTAAGTCAAGTGAAAGATATGAACGTTAATAGTATGAGATAAATTATATAATCAGAAGGCACCAAACCAACACCAAAACTATCAAATTCTTTTCACTAAGATGGTACATAAAAGCTAAAGATTCAATAGTAATCCAGATAAAAATACACACTAAAACTAAACTAAACAGAATCTGAAAAAATCTACCAATAAATGCAAACAACAATGAAGGTCGAAAAAATGCGAAAACGATGATTGTGAGGCATCCACGGTGATAATGAGGCATCCACAGTGAAAAAAGAAAGTGAGAGTGAGATACTCCTAAGTCTCTCATGGGTCAACCTCACAATTTCTTCACCTTTATATAGAAACCCTAATTAGAAAAAACTTATGAATTTCAAAATCTTATTTCAATTGGGATTTGAGATGTGTAGAAAGACTTACTGGTCCAAGGTAATATCAAGGTGAGCTATAATGTGGAAGCAGTTGAGATTGTGTTTATCGTCTCAAGGTGGTAAACTCACGGAGAAGATCAATGATTTTGCAGAGAAGGTTGGGAGAAATGACGCTACAAATGAAATTCTATCCATAGATTTTAGATTTGGAGGAAAAAAGAAGGGTGGTTCCTTGAAGGTGAAGGTGAGAGTGAGTTTTTGAGTTTGATGAAATGAAGGAGAGGATGAATGTGAGAGAAATCTGAGTTGGATGAACATTGGTGAAGGTGATAGTTGATTTAAAACGAGAAAAAAAAAGATGTGCGATATATTTTAGTATATATTTTTAAAAGTAAAATGAAGTATCATTAAAAATGTTTTTTAGTTACACTAAAATAATAAACAGTGTGGGTGTGGGTCGAGCACGCGACCTTCAGGTCGTGCCTCATTTTTTATACTTTTGTTGAAAGCTTTAAAATAGCGCTTTTTAGTTAAGTGTTATTACATGGGTACCCATTTATTAGCATTTCACATAAAAGCAATATCAAAACATATGCGTGATTTTTCTTTTTGTTGTTATTAATAACATATAATAGCAGTTCTAAGGAAAACGCTATTATACTTATATGTTTGAAACTTTTCATAGCGTTTTAAAAAAAATGCTATTATATTAGTGTTATTAAATATTAAAATTGTAGTAGTGAAATTAGGGTTTTGGACGACTGGGACCTCCAGAGTGAGATTTTCACAAGAGGATGAACCAAGACTTCAACATGTGGCTCAATATGCTCAAAACAACCCTAGGGATCCATTTTCAAAGTTAAATTACCCTCAGAGGATGCATTCCTTAAAAATCGGAAATTAGGGTTTTACGCGTCGAACCGCCCCGGAGTCAAAAGTCAAAACATGACTTATTTTGGCAAAAACGATCCTTATGATTCATATTTTCATAAAATGTGACTTACAATGTCATTTGAACAAGAATTTATCAAGAAATCACGATAACTTGTAAAAGGGGTAATCTTAAAAAATTTGAAATTTTTTCTAAGTTACCAAATTTGGATGATTTTGGTGCCAACTTCCAAGGACCATAACTCTTGATCTAGGCAGCCATTTTGAGTGTTCTAAAGCCTGATTTGTAGGTCTTCCTACACTCTACAAAAGCTTCAACTTCATTAAACTCCAATTCTTCATGGATTTTATATTATGGAGTGATCAAAATGACAAAAATGAAGAAAATGACACTTTTTCAACACTTAGTGAAAATCTGCCAAGTTACCAGCCTTGGACATCAAAGTTCAAGGGGTTTTTTCAATTGGATTCAAATAGTTTCAAAACAAACTATGATCATACATGTATTGTATCATATGAGGGATTTCTAAAAAGCACAAGAGCCTCCCATAACTCAACCTGAGCAAGGAGATATGATCCTCTCAAAATGACACTTTCCAACTGTCATGTGCAAGGCAGTTTGGTACATTTTTGCTTGATTTGGAAAAATCAGACAAGTTGAAGCATGGTTATCCATCTGCACACCTCAAGGGGGAACAACCAAGGGACAAACACTGATTCACCAGCCTCACAAGTCCATGGATCTATGTTTAGGCATGACACTCCTAAAAGCTTAAGATGCTTCAAATGGTCAATTTTGTTTTCAAGCATTTAACTGATGCATAGAGGTGGCATTCATCAAGACAATATTATCCAATTTCAGTCAAGACTTATCCCTAAACCAGAGGACTCATAGCCTGTGCCCTAACCTCAAGTCAATGACTAGAGGAGACTTGAGATTCCATTTGATCACCATTGGCCACAAACCTGCTACAGTTGCCACTCACTATTGCAGCCAAAACAAACTTGCTCTATTATAAATAGAGCTCATTTGTGATCAGTTTGAGTACACCAAAGCACCCAAACTAATGCTTTACTCAAATTCTCTCTTTCACTCCAATTTTTCCTTCTAACTCAAGTCACTATCGGGTTTTGAGATTGAGAGTGATTCCAACCAAACCAATCACACACACACCTCATAAACATCATATGTAGGTGATCTAAACACTAACACAACATCTGGAACATCAAAATCACAAAATCACCAGCCAATTGCTCAAGTTCTTGACAGAGTTGCAGTTGAGGTGCCATATCAAGTTCAAGCTCATTTCAATCCACTCCAAGCATTCAAACACACTCCTTGGCACCTAAGGAAGCTGTCCAGATCATTGGAACCTATCTGCAACACCTCCATCACCAAGCTCGATCACCAGCTGCAAGAGGTAAGCCTTAACCCTTCAAACTCTATGATCCATGCATCATGAATGAATTTTTGAGTTACCATCTTGTTTATGCATGTATGTATAGTGATAACCCTCAATCAATTGGCATGAATCGACCGTGTATAGAATTTTATTGTGTTCATGCTGAAATTATGGTTCTTGAGGTTTTCCATTGATTTCTTCCTCCAATCTTAATATAAATGCAATTAATCTATATGGTTGTGATCCTTGTTCAAAAACAAACAAGTTTGGTACTTGAATCGTGCAAAACCATTGAGTAATCATGGAGAAAAGTTAGAAAATGAAAATCTGCATAAACAGGTGTCGCGCGTGTTCTTCCTTGACCATTGGCGCCCTTTTTCAAATTTTTTAAATATTTGAATTTTTGTTATTTTGTTAATTGATTCAAAAATTAATTTCTCTCTGAACAATCATGTTTTTGAATTGATTCTTTTTCTCAAAATTCACAAGAATGTTTATATGTTTTAATTTACAAAAAAAATCCAATTTATATTATTTTTTTAATATAATTAGAATTTTTGTAATTAATTTCATTTTATTTGTGTTTAAACATTTTAAAATGAAATTCCCATCTTGATTTTTCAAAACCAATTGAATTTCAAGCTTTCATGTGATTAAACATGATTTTTCAAAATATTTTTCAAAGTTTACAACTTCTTTTTAAATATATTTGATATTTTATATCATTTTTTATTTAATTTCCTTTGAAAATTATATCTTTTAAATTCAAAATTAGGGTTTCCTCTAAATTTTGATTTTTCAAACATTTTTCAAACACTCATGGGCCTCTAATAGAGTGTAAGTCACAACCCTTTTTGTATATAAAACCTTTTTGGGCCTCAGTTGTTGTATAAGTCCCAATGCGTTTTCAAAAATCTCGGCGCGATCGCCATTTCAAAACAATTTTCATCTGGGCCTACCCTCGTGTTGTAAGTCCCATTCTCCTTTCTTAAAATCATTTTGGTCCTCTAATAGAGTGTAAGTCCCATTCCTTTTGTACATAAATAAATTTGGGCCTCAGTCATTGTGTAAGACCCAACACGATTTTCAAAACAACGGTGCGATCACTGTTCTTAATATGGGCCTCTCCTTGAATTGTAAGCCCCATGTTTTGTACAAAAACAATTCTATGGGCCTCTCCTTGAGTTGTAAGACACATCCCTTTGTAAATAAATAATTATTTGGGCCTCTCCTAGAGTTGTAAGCCCCAATCTCTATAAAACAAATTCCCTTTTCGATTTAGGTTCAAATTCATAGTTGTTATCAAAACTTTCTTTAATTTCTTGAACAACTAACCATACGGGTGTTACAATGGAAGCTTGCTCACCTGTAAGTTTTTAAACAGCTTTCTTTTACATACTTGCACATATATATATTTGTTTGTGCTGGAAGCTTGCTCACCTGTAAGTCCTCCTACCCTCTCTTTTACATACTTGTCTATATATATCTGTACATATATATATGCCTATATATTATCTGCTTAGAGTTTTCCTCGGAAATTAGGTCTAGAATTAGATAAAGCCAGTGGTCACTCTTTCAACACAGTCAAAACTAGTTCCCCATAGGAATTCCAGATACAGTCTTGCCTCCTCTTGGGCTTATACAATATGGAACAAAGAGAAAGGCATTATTCCCGGTGAAACTTTTCTCAGACTGTCACTATTAGAAATTGTCAAAGAAATTCAATTCCCCAGAGAGAATTAATTCTCGGTGAAACTTCTCTTGAATTTCTTCAAACCCTAGAACTGTTCTCTAAAGGATTAATTCCCGGTGAAACCTTTCTTGAACTTTTCTTAGGTTTGGGACCCACATGCATCCTAAAAGTATCCCCTGAAGGTGCGAGAAAGACACAAGAAAGGGGGGGTTGAATTGTCTTTTAACTTTTAACAACTTTTTGACTCTTATCGTTCTCGTGCTTTATAGAGATTCAGAGTTGCGTTGAGAGATTCTGACTTGCGATGCATCATTCAGATTGTGATATGCATGAAGCATAAGCGACAGGGAGAATATGAATAAGCTATGCTTGAATCAAATTTGCAATGTGGAAGCTTATCAGAGGTAAGTTGCAAGGTTCTGACTTGCCGTGCAAGGTTCTGAAAATAGACACAGAAACATAAACAATAATTCAAAGCATAAGCAAGAGTAAAGAACACACGATATATCCTGGTTCACTTGAGCCATTTCCAAGCTAGTCCAGTCCACCCTTCCAAGGTGATTTCTCCTTGAACACAAGGACTTAATCCACTATAATCAAACACATATTACAGATGCACGGGCTAACGCCGGTGACTAACAACCTGCACAACCGCAGCTGTGACTAAGCTACAATGAACCGTTCAGGGACCCAAGTTAATGGATATAACAAACATTGACCCAATAGGTTCCAATCTCGCAAGATATACTATCAGGATTTCACAGATACCAATTCATTTTCTGCTGAGTTGAATTCTTGATTTCTCAGAACTTCTTCTTGGATCTTCTATCCAGATCTTCAGACAGTCTTCGACTTCTGATTTGCTCAATTCTTCTAAAAAGCATCTTGGATTATAGACTTTGTCTTGACTGCTTTTAGGAAGATTTCTTCTTCTGATTCTTATGTTCTGAATATCATATTCTTAGGCAGCTTACAGCTTCTGAACAAAATGAAACAAGAATCACGATAACTTTGACTTTCAGAAAGTTCTCAACTTCTGAACAGTACTGGGTCAACCTGATTCTGAACACATGTTCACAAAGTGTACAACTTTGATAATATGAACAACAGTTTATAAGAACTTTTAACAGAGTTCTTCCAATTTAACCTGTTCTATGAATGCCTAGTGAACTTGTTCAGAGTTCCTTGGTTAAACATCAAATAATCGTTAGTGTTAAAACGCATTTATATCAGAGTTGATGTTTAGCATTCTTATATCAAAATCATATTCTATTTCTCCCCCTTTTTGACATCATCAAAAAGTTATAGCATTTTAAACAAGATCAATATGATAATGAATAGTCTATCATAAAATATGCTAATTTCTGAATAACTTCAAGGGATATTTCATTTATAATAAAATATAGATTATTCTTAACCCTAAGTAGTTTGGAGTGATCAAAACATAGGCTCACAGATTTCCAGGGGATAGTCTAGAAGGTGCCTAGGGATATGGAGGAGGTGGAAGACGAATTTCCAGACTCATCGGCTCTTGAAGCATGCAACTGTTTATTTTTAGCTTGTGAATTGCCAACTGCTTGTTCTTCATAATTTCTTCAGACATCCATCCATGAAATTCAGTCCAGATATTTCCCATAGTAGTGGGATCCATGCCGGAACCTGATATATCTATTGAGTTTTGGATTCTGTTGATAGTATTATCCTTAAAGGATGGCTTCATTAACACTCTTTGATCTTTTCGAAGAAGGTTCTTTACTAATAGCTCTCTTCTGCTTCTTTCCCTTTTTCTTCCATTCTGAGAGCTCTTGAAGCACATCAGTAATGTTTTCCAGATCAATCCATACACCAATGTCTTCATCTTTGAATCTTCGCAGTTAGTTTGCTACTTCTACTTGATCATGTGTTTCTTTAAAGTTGGGAAATCCTTTAACAGGAACTCTTATAGCCATCGTCACTTGCCTTAGTGACGTATCATCAAGATTAGCGTCTTCTTTCTTTTTCCTTAGATCCTTAAATATGAGAATCTTTCCTGCGCTTTTTATAAGTTTGCCCGATTCTCCTTCGCTGACCAGGATGTCATCAACTATTCGTTATTCTACCACAAAATCAGAGATGAGTCTCCTATACGAAACATGTCTGATTTTCGTGGCATAACCCATTCTAGAGTCCCTTATTGATTCTTTCAGATGTTTGAAAAGAATTGCTGGAAGGTGTATCTTGATTCCTTTTAGAAGAAGGAATAGGACACACTTCTGAGTCTTATTGAGTTGATCTGAAGGAAGATGATGAAACACATTTCCTTGCAGGATTCTGAACCACACTTGTAGGGAGTCCTTCAGACTTGAGAATATTGGATCTTCCGTATTAACCTCAGTTACTTCTTTGAAAATAGAAGCCAAGACTTTTGCTTCTATTTCCTTGCTTAGTTGATCCTTGGTGATCCTTAATCCGGTATTGTCATGCATCAGTAAATTTGAAAGAGTCTTTTCAAATATAACTATTTTCCTTCCAAACACCGAAGATATAATGATAGTTGTGCATGCAGTAGCATGAATCCAGAAGTCCTTGACCAGACAAGCGTAGGTTGGTCCTTCCAACCTTTTGAAATAGTTGCTCCACCCTTGATTATTCATGGAGTGAGTCACATCACATCCATTTGTTTTTAAACTCTTGAAATTCACAATTTTTTCAAACTTGACAATGAGTTTTTCAACTGGTGTTTTTGTGGTAATGGAGGCCATTGTCGAAGGTGAAACACACTAACCGAGTCTACTCAAGATTTAGATGTTGTGAAGAGTAATTTAAGGTTGATCTTATTTATAGAATAATGAGAAGAGTAATTTTAAAGGGTAACTATTGATTTTTCCTAGGTTGGTAAGGGACACGGGAAAAGAGAGTGGATGATTGGTTTCTTTAATGAGGGAAAATTAACCGATCATGAATCATACCTGTTCTCTTATGAGTGGTGAGAGTAACCGTCGCACATTTATGACTTAAGGAGATATTGCAATTTCTTGATAATCTTAAGGCTTCTCGTGTGACGCATAGTAGATACATATAATTGATTAGAATGCTTCATTATTTTATTCTAAATTATGGTAAATTCATGGAATATAGATTTAAACAATGCATCGTGATAAGATGAACATAAAATTAATCATTCCTAAAGATAAGCAGTTCACCATCAGAGTTACTTCATTAATTGATCAAGAAGATACAAGTCGAATTAAAAAAATCAGACAAGCAAGGACCTTGAAAAACCATGAATCTAGGAAATCTAACTTCCTATTTTAAACTAGGAGAGTCATAGGTTGACAGAACTCAGGAAGAATCTTCTCAGTCATTCCATTTCTCCTGCAATGACTAAGTACTCCTTGAATATAAAGGATGTGGGAGATAACTCTGCAGTAGGGAACTTGATAGACTGTGTCTTCCCTAGACAGAGTAATTTCTTCCTTTAGATGATTATACATGGATTGGGGTAGGTTTATTGTGATCCTAGAAATTAAGAAGAAAATAAATAATCTTTCTTTGTCAGATAACCATCCTGCTCCTCTTTCTCTTGGTCTTAAATTAGTTACCATTAGCTTGTACCAATCTTTAGCTATGGGAGTGAGGGTACATGGTTGAGTGGGACGACCTTCAGTCTCAAAAATGACATGCAGATGCCTGTCGAAGCTATGACTGTTGATGTTTCTTTCCACGGTCACACCATCTTCAACACACCTAATGGCTTTAGCAATGATGGTAGGGTTGATCAAGACTGGACAGCCAGCAACCACAGACAAAATAGCATTCTTGCCATAGTCATACTCTAGCACTCGAGCATTTACCCAGAACTCAGTTACAAACGCAGGAAAGACAGGTCCAACAAGCATGTTGAAGTAGTTTTCCCAGTTCTGAAATTTAATTCCATAGAGAATACTTGTTTTGTTGAGTTGAGGCAGAAGCTTTAAATTCAGAGTGTATTCCTTCAGGAGTTCAAGATCAGAAATTTCACCTCTGATGTTGTGGGAAGTCATTTTGAATAGGAGTGATTTTGTTTGAGAGAGAAGGAAATTAAACTATGAGATAGTTAAAGAGTGATTCTTCTTGGAATAGAGGAAATGATATGGGAAGGACTTAGGATCAATAGCTTTTTTAATGAACTGGAACAGGCAGGGTTCATTATTTTCGAGAAAAGCTATGAGTAGCTATGGAGGTTAGCTTGACAAGACACGTTATAGACTCTATATAGAGGTTGTCAGAGCAGATCATAAATTAGGATACGAATAGATGTACACTTATGAGTCGTAAGGGAGTGGTTGACACAAGGTAATCATAACTTCCTATTTTACTCTCAATATTCATCGAATCATAAATGCGTGAGAATCTTATTGTATTTTCAATAAATCTTACGAAACCTAATGTGTCAGTGGTCATGAAGAAATTCAAAATATTGCTAATGTTTTAAATTCAGAGAATAAGGATGATCATGAATGAGGAAAAACGTACCCTAGAGATTCTGAAATCTATTTACAGTGATTCTATATCTGAGTGCTTTCCATTCTGACTCTGAGCTTCTGCTTCCATCAGAGTGATCTGACGTTGTAATCTGACGTTGAGGAATATCGATGTCCTTTGAACTCGGATCTTCTAGTCTGAGAACTAGAATCAATTTTCTTCAGATGATCCTTTCCCGTTCTGAAATGTTCATCTGATTTTTGAGAGCAACCTTCAGAGATTCTGATTTTTATTATCAGAACGTCTATCAAGCTTCCATTTCATAACATCTTCTGACTCTGTTTCTTTGAACAGATGCAGATCTTGTTCAGAAACAGGTATCATCAAACATGTGTGTAACACATGACATAGTTTGCATGACAATCTTGTTCTTGCAATGCTGATCTAACTTGTTTAGATTTAGTCCCTCAAAGGATTTACAGCATATCTGCTTCTGAAAAGAGTGTCAGCTGATTTCTTCATTCTGAACAACATCAGTGATTTGGATCATTTTTGGCTTCGAGTAGATGACTTCGGTCTCTGCATCTAGTCGAGCATCTTCTGATTCCAGAATTTATGCAATATGAGCTTTTGAGAGAAATATCAGATAACATTCTAACCAATTACAGTTGGTTCCACTAAGATAGAATCTCAAGTTAACAGAACTTAATCGTTAATGTTATTTCCTCTTTCTGAATTTCCTTTAGTTTTCTACAAGGCTTCCCAAGAAGACAATATTCAATTCTTTGTTGAATCTTTTAACTGCAGACTTCATTCTGAAGTTCAAGATCATAGACCCACAATCTTTCTTCTTTACACGAAGAAATTCTTAATGAGCTTTAAATGAGAAAGTCAAGGGTGGACTAATCCGTTTCTTGAAAACATCTCAAAAACTCATAAAGAATTAAACTTCAGCAAACAAGATTTCCTGTTTTCTGATAATTTAATCTTGAGCAAATACGTTGTTTATCCAAACGTATCTTCTAGGATAGGCATTCAACAGATATTACTACTTATCTGATGAATTTATCTTGTCAGCTGATTCTTCAATCTTCTCTTTAAGTTTTAGAGATGAAGATTTCGTTACTGACCACAACAACACTTCAAGAATCAGTGACTTGCTCCGGTAATCCGTTTGTTTACAATTTAGTACAAAATCATCTTCTGAACTAATACTGAAATTGTAAGTGGATTGAAATCTCACCCAGAGTATTTCTACACACCATATCTGGATTTTTTCTGACACTGTTAAGTGTTTGATATCCATCAATAACAGAACCGGTGCTCTGATACCAATTGAAGGTGCGAGAAAGACACAAGAAAGGGGGGTTTGAATTGTTCAACTCTTAACAACTTTTTGACTCTTATCGTTCTCGTGCTTCATAGAGAATCAGAGTTGTGTTGAGAGATTTTGACTTGCGATGCGTCATTCAGATTGTGTTATGCATGAAGCATAAGCGATAGGTAGAATCTTAATAAGCTATGCTTGAATCAGATTTGCAATGCGGAAGCTTATCAGAGGTAAGTTGCAAGGTTCTGAAAATAGACACAGAAACATAAACAATAATTTAAAGCATAAGCAAGAGTAAAGAACACACGATATATCTTGGTTCACTTGAGCCATTCCCAAGCTAGTCCAGTCCACCCTTCCAAGGTGATTTTGCCTTGAACACAAGGACTTAATCCACTATAATCAAACACAGATTACAGATGCACGGGCTAACGCCGGTGACTAACAACCTACACAACCGCAACTGTGACTAACCCACAATGAACCATTCAGGGATCCAAGTTAATCGATATAACGAACATTGACCCAATAGGTTCCAATCTCGCAAGATCTACTATCAGGATTTCACAGCTAAACGTTCAGGGATCCGACTCAACAGATATAACGTTTACTGACCATTCTTCCAGGTTTTTCAATGAGTTCCATCAGTGATCTCACAAGAGTCTGGCCCAACATTGGTCCTCTTTGAGATATGACTATCATTGACCATATTTCAGGATTTCCACAATGACACCAAGCCATTGTCTTCTCAAGTCTCCGATCACACTGATCACTTGAGGAATCCTAATTCACATAGAATTAGTTGTTCTGGAGATTACATTGATGCTTCTTTACAAGCAGATAACTCCCAAATTTAAGTACAAATGAACACAGAGTGTTCTAGCAAAGATCCTTGCAAACTACATGATTCTAACAAGATGTACATGTTTTGATGGTTGAATAACATCTTGAGAATTCTTCATCTTCTTTGTTGAGCAAGCTTCGAGCAACAACTCCTTGCTACTAATCTTTGATCTTTATAGATGAAGTAGTTGGTTGATGACTTGACTGATTTGGAATATTGTCTTGTTCATCAACAGCTTCTATTCCAATTAATTGTTGTTGTGTTGAATAATGATCTTTGAGCTTCAACAACAATTGCCGTGTGTTAATGGTGATAGCTTTAAATGTTTAATGTAACAACAATAACTAATCGTTGCGACTATCATCATATCGACATCTTTAGAAGCGCATATATATTTTCTTTAAATAGAAAAGTAAAATATAGCTGTTGAAGAGCTGTTGGCTGTTTGAAAAGTGTCGTTATGCAATGATGAAGGTCGTACTGCCATATCTTTTTTTTACTGTAGGAGAAGTGATGGGATAGATTTTTAGCACAGTGTACAGTCATTGCTAACGGTAACATTTGTCTTCAAATCTTCAGAGGCTTCTGATGGTAATTGTTTGAAGCATGAGTAGAGACTTTATAACTGGGTCTTCCGAAACTTTAAGTCTTCAGTCTTCAGAACTTGTCCATTAGGAATCTGTCTTCAGAGCTTCAGCACTTGTCTTGAAACCCGATATCTTCACTGCTTCAAGTCTTCAGAATCTTCAGAACCTTGTTCACTCAGAACGCTGTCTTCAGAGTCTTCAGAACTTGATCATTTGAATCTTAATCTTCAGAACACTTCAGTCTTCATAATCTTTCTGCACTTGGTCTTCAGAACCTTGAGCCTTCAGAACTTCAAGTCATGAGAATCTTCAGCACTTCAGTTCTCCACAAGATTATCTCTTCAGAAGCTTCGCTATCTTCAGAATCATAACCACTTTCAGAGTAGCATCCACAAGAGCATTGCAACAGCAATATCGGCATCCTCGGATCTTTCTGATTATGATCAGATAAAGAAGCATACTTGCTTCTTGCGACTTGTGTCACACATAGTAACTCACATATGATCATTTACGCACATCTTACTAGTGTTTGTTGGATCTGATATCTTCTATGATTATGATCTGCACACAACACACATTAGAACATAAAATAGTTTTTTCACAAATACTCATTGTTATCATCAAAACATAGAGATGACTTGCAGAGACAACTCTTGCTCTAACATCCCAGTCTCCTCTTGGGTGTTGTACAAGGACCCTTCGGCGTCTTAGAAGTTCTCATGCCTCCTCTTGGGCTTAGTACAAGGAACCGGAGATCTCTTAAAGGTATAGGACAGAACCTAGTCATCCTTTGTTAGAGCAGTCTTTCTAAAAGAGTCAAACCTCAGACCAATCTAGGGTTGATTCTCATCCCTTAAAATACTCGTCTCCTCTCGGGCATTGTACAAAGATAAATCCTTTCGTACCAGTAGACTTAGACTGTCTCATCTCCTCTGGGATCTCATAGACATTCTCAGGTTCCTTACAAATACCGGAGAAACCATGGTCACCTGATCAATCTCCAACTGAGTTAGAACCCCCATAGGTTCAAAAACTCAATCTTTCATCTAGAATTTCCCCATCTAGGGTCAAAATATTATCAATAAACCCTTTATCAGAATCTCAAGGAATTTGATATCTCAACTCTTCTTTCCCCAGTAAGAGTTGATTCCCCACTTTGGACCTGCCTCCAGATCTCAATAATCCTCAGCAGAAGTCAGCCTCCTCTTAGGCTTTGTATAATGATTCTCCCTTTTTCCCAATCTTTTTCAGCCTCAATCTTGGGCTTTGTACAAGATAGACATTAAAACATTCTCTTGTTGATTCAATCTTCTTTCAGATTCTCTTGTTGAGTCAATCTTCTTTCAGTCAATCTCTTTTCAGACTCTCTTGTTGAGTCAATCACCTTTTAGCACTCTCTTGTTGAGTCAGATCATAAAACACTCTATTGTTGAGTCAGTCCTCCTTTTAGACTCTCTTGTTGAGTCAATCACCTTAAAACACTCTCTTGTTGAGTCAGATAATAAACACTCTCTTGTTGAGTCAATCAACCTTTTTTAGCCTCAATCTTGGGCTTTGTACAAGACAGATAATAAATACTCTCTTGTTGAGTCAATCACCTTAAAATACTCTCTTGTTGAGTCAATCCTCTTTTGAGCCTCCTCTTAGGCTTTGTATAATGATTTTCCTCAATAAAGTCAGCTTTTTTTAGCCTCAATCTTGGGCTTTGTACAAGACTCCTGAAATATCCTCAGCTGAGTCAGTCTCTCCTTTTTAGCCTCAATCTTGGGCTTTGTACAGAACATATATAAACTTCCCTCAGCAAAATCAAATCCTTCTAGTCTCCCATCAAGCTTTGTATAAATATCTCCCCAGCGGAGTCAATTCCTCCCAACCTTCTTTTAGGCCTGTTGATTTAATCTCCCTAAGCAGAGTAAATCTTCTTTCAGCCTCAATCTTGGGCTTTGTACAAGACAGATAATCACACTCTCCAGTAGAGTCAATAAAACTCTCTTTCAGCCTCAATCTTGGGCTTTGTACAAGACAGATAAAACCTCTCACCAGTTGAGTCAGTTTCTTCTTTAGCCTCAATCTTGGGCTTTGTACAAGACAGATAAAATATTTCCCTGGAAAAGTCAATGTTCAGCCTCCTCTTAGGCTTTGTATAATGATATCCCCAAAGAGTCAGTCTCTCTTTCAGCCTCAATCTTGGGCTTTGTACAAGACAGATAATAAACTCCCCAGTGGAGTCAATCAATCTGTTAGCTTTATCCTTGGGCTTTGATCAAGGCACACACACATAAAACCATCATCCCCTCAGAGGAAATCAAAAGCTCACTGTAGGAAGATATTTCTCTGTACATCACTATCAAAACAAACGTTCAAAATAAACCCTAATCCCAGATAACTGCTGTAAGAGACACACTTGTTGATTTAAATATCCAAGTTGTAGTCCATCTCTTATTATGTTAAACTTCCTCTTTCATCTAAATGATGTAAGCGGCAAGCCTCTAGATTATTTACATCCACGCCACTGTCCCTCTCTTAGCACGAAAGATTCCTAAGGAAAAATGGCATGGCTTGTATCGAATCCTGAACTCTCTTTCTTTCGACAATCCTCATCTCATGCGCTTCCAACGAACCAACCAAGTCTTCCACTTTTAGGGTTTCAAGATTGTTGGATTCTTGAATAGCTACGATAACGTGATCAAAGTGAGAGGTCAACGTTCTCATTACCTTCTCAACTATCACCTTATCAGTTATGGTTTCGCCACAACCCTTCATGAGATGAATGAGTTTCTGAACCTTCGACACAGATTCTGCAACTTTTTCGTCTTCTCCCATCGACAACAACTTATATTATCGGCGTAAGGTTTGCAACTTGACAACCTTGACTTTCTCACCTCCTTCATAATACTTCACCAGAATATTCCATGCCTCATTCGCCGTTTCAGCATGAGAGATTCTGTCGAAGTTAGCAGCATCGACTGCCGTCTGAATGCAATAAGCAGCCTTGTAATCTTTCTTCTTGACTTCGTTGTGGGTTTTTTCCTGTTCTTCGGTTGCATTTTTAGCCAACATAGGAACACCGCCGGTAACCACTTCTAGAGTATCATGGAAGCCAAATAAGGATTGCATCTGTTTTTTTCCATCGGATCCAATTCTTGCCGTCAAGCAGTGGAAGGGAATTCGGAATGCTCTTATCACCAGTCATCTTCGCAGCGGTTGATTCACTTTGCCCTGGAAACACGATCTCTGACGTGAAGTTCTTGAACACTCGATCAAGAACAATAACCGGAAACTTTGGATACCAATTTGTTTGTGCGTGAGATACTTTTAGTGAGGAAAGAAAAAGAGAGAATAAGGAAATAAGGATTTGTACTATTGAACTGTGTAAATAATGATACAAGCTAGGACTATTTATATACAACCTTAATTGGGCTTGGGCTAACACAACTTGGATTATATCCGAATATTAAATCTAATCAAATCTAATCATATCAAATCAAATCTAATCTAATATTTCAACAAGACTCTCATTTGTGTACACCATCTATCATAGTATTTTTCTTTTAAACACCGTTAAATTTGCAGAAAATTGAGTATGGGTTATACTTTCATTTGCCATAGATAAAAGTTTGGATCAAACCAATGACCGTGATATCAATTTGTTAGAACTACTTGATTCTAAGATAATGAACATAAAAAAACAAAGATCATAGTAAAGAGATGCAAAGTGAAAAATAGAAAAAGATAAGGATTTATGAATATTAGTTCTGGATTACATGATGGACAAATATATATATATATATATATATATATATATATAGGGAACATATCATATGAGAATGCCATTTTTACGTGAGAACATGAGAATGAATCTGAACCATTAGATTTTAAAATAAATGGTGGAGATTATATGTCAGTTTTTTTTCTCTCTCCTCCATCATTTATTTTAATAATGGAGGAGAGAGAAAAACAAAAACCACACATAATCTCCACCATTTATTTTAAAATCTAATGATCCAGATTCATTCTCATGTTCTTATATAAAAAATGCATTCTCATATGATATGAACTCTATATATATATATATATATATATATATATATATATATATATAAACAAGGGTTAATAGTGAATTGCACTCCTGTAATGTAAGCGAATTTTGCTTTTTCCCCCTCCCTGCCTTTTGGCAACGGTTTTTTCAAAAAAAGCGTTGCCAAAACCTGCCTTTGGAAACGGTGGGGGTAAACCGAAACACGCTCATATGGCAGGGGTGTTTAATATAATTAACCCTATAAACAATTATCTTAACTAATTGCACAAACTATCGCTTGTAACCGTTGACTTATGTTGCAAGTCACTCACTTTAGTACAAGCAAACTGCTACTAAAAATGATATTTTTTAAACATACTAAAAATGAATTACATACTCAATAATAGTTACTAAAAATTAGTTTATGTAAAAAAAAAAATTGTTATGTCAATTTTCCATAGAATCCTTATATAACGTGTCATATGTTTGTAGGCAGGCATGGAAGTACTTTCTCAAGTTTATAGTATATATAGACTTGGTGAAAAAGAGAGTTAACAAATGTGTGTTTCTGGCCATGCCTTAATTATTCCACTGACGAAGTTGGTCCCACTGCTTCATTTTCTCTATAGACAAAACAGAACATTCAGGAATTGACTCCTTCAACATTCAAAATTTTCAGCTATGGCTTTAATTTTCCACTAGGTTGTTGAACTCATTCTTGGATTTAATTTTCCTGCCCTTATTTTCTTTCTGCAAGGCTAGCTAATCTAAAAACCCATTAGGATTAAGAAAAATCCTATTGTTTGTCATATTGCAAAGAAAAGAGTTAGCACCTAATTCATATGGTGAATTGTGATGCATGTTCAGTGCAAAAATGAAATCATACATTCTTAAGATTAGCAAATTCATTTAATCAGATGAGAACCATTCATTTCTTATGGTACACAATCTCACAATACACACAAATTTTTTAAAGCTAGACAATATATTTTGCCTTCAATACAAAGGAACAACACTGTTGTGATAAATACAACAATAAGGATATGTGTTAACAACCTACTCAAAAAAAAAAGCAAAAGAAAATATACATAACATTTTATTTATATGTCAATTATCATGACTTTCTCTCTACATTGAATCTTAACAACCACACAAATTATAATTTTTCAGATGACAAATTAGTTGAAGATACTGAAGGAGAAGACAAAAACGGTTTGGGTGGCATTTCCAACACTTGAAGGTTCCCTTCCAACATTTCCACCTATTTATGCATCGGTGGTCGATTCGAAGGGTTGGTTTGTATGCACCATAAACTCACCACTGTCATTTTCCTTACCATTTCTTCATCAATTTCATTTTTAATACAATTAAGTCCAAGATCCTGATTCAATTCAAGACGCTTGTAAACCCAATGTGGAAAGTAAAACTCGCTAGAAGAATCAACTTCAACCTTAATGTTCTTTCTTCGCCCAACCATCTCAAAAACCATCATTTCATAACTGTAGACATCTGACTTATATGACACCCCACCAAAATTTCTTGAAAACAACTCTGGAGCAATATATCCTGGTGTTCCCCTCGCTCCAAATATGGATACAATGCTTTCTTTTTTTGGACATAGTTTAGCAAGTCCAAAATCGGAAATATTTTGACAGAAATCTTCGTCTAATAATATATTATGCGGCTTTATGTCAAAATGCAAGATTATAGTGTTACAGGCTCTATGCAAGTACTCTAATCCACCCCTTTGTGTTTTCCCGGCGTTTCTCATCTTTGTTTAGCAATGTTGTTCGTTTTTCGTGTGGTTTGATCGTCGGTTCTTTTCTGTGGTTTTCTTGGGGGATGGAGTGGACTTATCCTAAGAAGAGGGTTTTCAGTAACCTTGTTCCGAAATGGGATGTGTTTCCGGTAGGAGGTTTTCGGATTAGGGAGAGTGTGAGCAAGCTATCGTCGGTGTATTTTTCAGAATTTCCGGACAGAATCAAAGCGGCTGACCTTTTCGAACTTTTCGGTTGTGCCGGGGATATCGCGGAGATCGTCATTCCTCCTAGAAGAAATAAGGTGGGGAAAAGATATGGATTTGCTCGCTTCTTGAATGTGGAGGATGTGAGGTGTTTGGCGATTAAGCTCGATAATATTTTGATTGAAGGTAAGAAGATCCATGCCAACCCACCTAGATTTGAAAGGAATGAGGGATTGAAGACGAATTTTTCAAAGGCGTTGAGTTATCAGAATTCATTTCGACATTTTGATCAGAGAAGGGTTCCTCCTTTGAAGCGTGGTGGCATCTACAATGTTAACGGTAAGAGGTCTTGCGCGGAGGTAGCGAAAGGTAAATGTTGTTCTTCCTCTCAGGTTGAAGTCCCAGTCATTGTTTACGAGTCGGAGAAAGGTGTATTGGAGAAATTGAAGAAGGCTTTTATTGGGAAGGTATCTACACCAGGTATGTCGTATATGGTCTCCTCTTTCTTTGAGATGGAGGGTCATTTGTCCATCAAAATCACGCCGTTGGGTGCAAACATGTATTTGTTGGAGGAGGATGAAGAAGGGGTGATTCTTGAATTAATCAAAGATGCTAAAAAGTGGTGGAAACAATGGTTTCTTTTTATCAGGCCGTGGGAGGAAAGTGACGTAGATAATGAGAGGACTGTTTGGTTGCGTTTTTATGGAGTTCCGATGCAGGTTTGGAAGGAAGATTTTTTCGTTAAGCTTGTTAATACGTTTGGAGTTTTTATCGGCATGGATGGCGATACTTTGGAAGGAGTTTCGAAGGATGTTGCGAGGATACTGATAAAAGTGCCTTTTGCCTTTGTGTTAAGGGAGTCGGTTTCTGTCTCCATTGATAACAGAATTTTTAAGATTTTGGTTCGAGAGGATGTTTATGGGCCAAGGCTTTTTCATTCATCTTCTTCTAGCAGTAACAGTTCGGTATCTGACTTCAGTGACTCTGTTTCCATTTGGGAGAATGACGGTTCTTTTACCGACGATGCTGGGCAGGTCGGAAGAGATTTGGAGGAAGGGTGTGTTTTTCTTCAAAAAGAAAAAGATGGTGTTTCTGAAAAAGATCCTAAACTACGTGGCTGTAAGGGTAGTAAGGTAAAGCATGTGAGGTTGGGTGACAGCATGGTGGGTCCTGGTTCTGCAGATGGAGACAGGGTTTTCGTGTTTGACGAGGCTATCAGAGCCTCAAAAGATCAGGTTTGTGGCAAATCGGATGGAGGTACGAATAAAGTGCTTAATCCTTTGGTATCTACCTCTGAGGTGGTTAGGGTGGCTGGTACAGTAGGGTCAGAACCTACTGTGCAATTCATTAAAGAAGGACAGAATAAAGAGTTTTCTCTTTCTTCTTTTTCCAAGAAACGTGTGGCTGGGAAATGTCTCCCTAAAAGTTTGAAATTCAAAAGCTTGTGTGCCTTAGGGGGACCCACTAAGAAGAAAAGGTGAAAAATTAAGAAGATATCTATTCCAGAACCTGTTGAAGTGGGCTCTTTTAGAAAGGTTCCTGCTTCGTCGTCTGTTTCTGTTGAAGGGTCAGGTGATTTTATTGTTGATAGTATTCAAGGTGAGTCTGATATAGTGAGATGTAATCAAAGGATGTTGGAGAATTTGGACTCTAACTTAGGAGATAAATTATGGAATGCGATTTCTGATTTAGGTGTGGTGAAAGGAGATTCGAAAAGAGATTACAAACTTCATTTGGAAGTGTTGGAGAAGGAAGATAAAAATAGAGCATTTGGAGGGAAGGCGATTTTAAATATGTTGATATGAATATAGGGACTTTTAACATTCGTGGAGGGGGAAGTAGAATAAAGAGGAGTAGGATCTCCAATTTTATTTCAAAAGGAAATTTTGATATTTTTATGATTCAAGAAACTAAGATTCATGGTATGACCGATTCTATTGCAAGGAGTTTCTGGAGGAATCAATTGATTGATTACTCCTTTTCCAACTCCCTTGGTTCCGCAGGAGGTTTATTGATTGGTAGTTGCGATGGGATAAGTAGTTTCAAAGGAGACGGTTTTTTGGGTATCAAAGTGAGTAGAAATCATGAGGTTTATTATTTGGTGAATGTTTATTCTCCGTGTGATATTGTTTTGAAGCGTGATCTTTGGAGAAGGTTATTGGACTTGAAGGCTAGCATGTCGGATGAAGAGTGGATTTTCGGAGGAGATTTCAATGCGGTGAAAAGTTTTGATGAACGTAAGGGTTATTCGGTGAGAAGGTGTAATCCGGAATGGGAAGAATTCACGGATATTATATATAAGAGTGAGTTGATTGATGTCCCTTGTAAAGGGAAGAGATTCTCTTGGTATGGAGGTAGAGGAGGAGCTTGTAGTAGGATTGACCGTTTTCTTGTTTCGGAGGCTATTGTCGAGAAGTGGGGGGTGGTGGGTCAATTCATCGGTTTGAGAGATGTTTCAGACCATTGTCCTATTTGGCTTATCTTTGATAAATCAAATTAGGGTCCAAAACCTTTCAAGTTTAATAACAAATGGTTCGAGAGAAAAAAGTTATTTCTTTTTGTGGAGAAATCTTGGTGTAGCTTTGAAGTTGAGGGTAGAGGAGATTTTGTTCTTAAAGAGAAGTTACGACTTCTTAAAGAGAGACTTAAATGGTGGAATCATTATATTTTTGGAAAGATTGATTTGGAGATAGAGGATAACGTTGTCAAATTGAATGAGGGAGACGAAGTGGGGGAGGATCTTAGTCATGGAGTTTTGGAGGAAAAAAAAAGAGCTTGTAGTAATTTTTGGATGAAGCTTAAGATTAAGGAGAATATGTTAATTCAAAAATTGTGGCTTAAGTGGATTAACGAGGGAGACTCTAATAGTAGGTTTTTTCATGGTGTGGTGAAAGAAAGAAGGAGAAGGAATTTTATTGGGTCTTTTAGATCGGATGGAGGTAATGGGGAGTCGGTTGAAGAGGTTAAAGAGGAATGTAGGGCTCATTTTGCGTCTAAATTCCTTGAATCGGATTTGGAGAGGCTGGTCCTTGAAGGGATTTTTTTCAATTCCATTGATTTTTCTGAAGGGTTGTCCCTTGAAGCTCCTTTTTCGAATGATGAGATAAAGGAGGTGGTTTGGGGGTGTGACGGCTCAAAAAGTCCGGGGCCGGATCGATACACTTTCCTTTTTATTATAAAGTGTTGGTCTTTTTTTAAAGATGATTTTTCAAGGTGTTTTAAGTATTTTCATTCCGGAGGGGCGTTGTCTAAGGCTTTTACGTCTTCCTTCTTAACTTTAGTTCCTAAATCCTCAAACCCCTTGGGTTTCGATGAGTACAGACCTATTTGTTTAGTTGGTTGCGTTTATAAAGCTCTTTCCAAGCTTTTAGTTGAATTCTATCATTGCTAAAAATCAAAGTGCCTTTGTCTCAGGGAGACAATTGCTAGATGGTGTGCTAGTGGCCAATGAGATGGTTGATTTTGCTTTTAAAGAAAGGAAAGAGTGCATGCTTTTCAAAGTGGATTTTGAGAAAGCTTATGATAAAGTCTCTTGGAATTTTCTTAGGTTTATGCTTAGGAAGATGGGTTTTGGTGAGAGGTGGATGAAGTGGATGGAGGCTTTGATTTTCTCTAGTAATATGTCAGTGTTGGTGAATGGTAGCCAACTAAGGAGTTTGTGATCGAGAGAGGCTTGAGACAAGGAGATCCTCTCTCTCCATTTCTTTTTGTGATTGTGGCGGATGGTTTGAGAGGTATGGTGAGTAGATCCGTTGAGATGGGCAATTTCAAGGGTTTCAATCTTAATGGTAAGTGCTTTGTGGACGTACTTCAATTCGCGGATGATACTTTGTTGGTGAGAGATGGTAGTTGGAAGCATCTTTGGGCTATTAAAGCGGTGTTAAGGGATTTTGAGTTAGTGTCGGGATTGGGCATTAATTTCCATAAGAGCAAGTTGATTGGGGTTAATATTAATCCTAACTTCTTGGATGTGACTTCTTTTTTTCTTTCTTGTAAAAAGGAAGATAATAAGTTTTCTTTTCTTGGAATTACAATTGGTTATTTTTCTAATAAGAAGTCAATGTGGTCGGGGTTGATTTTGAATATGGAAAGGAGGTTGACTTGTTGGAAGAATCGTTTGCTTAGTTTTGGAGGAAGACTTACTCTTTTGAAATCGGTTTTGTCTTCTCTTTCTATTTTTATGCTCTCTTTTTATAAAGCTCCGAAGTCGGTTATTAATAAATTAACATCGCTTCAAAGCAATTTTTTGTGGGGAGGGTCGGTGGAGAAGAAATGTATTCATTTGGTGAGTTGGAGTGATGTGTGTCTTCCGGTTGATAGAGGAGGGTTAGGTCTTCGTAGGATGGATGAGTTTAATATTGTTCTTCTTCATAAATGGAGGTGGAGGATTTTATCGGAATCTAACTCTATTTGGTTGGATGCTTTGAAGGCTCGGTACGGAGATATCTCTCTTCATGTGGTGCGGCCTTTTAATGTTTTCCCAAAGGCTGGATCTTCCTCTAATTGGTGGTTAGACATATTGAGGTTAGCAAATTCTTACCCGGAAGATGTCTTTTTGTCTAATTGTTATTTTGAAGTAGGTAATGGTTTCTCTACTTCTTTTTGGCATTCTTTTTGGCTGGGTGACTTTTGTCTTAGAGACAAATTCCATTTGTTATATAATGCCTCTCTTTTGAAGGAAGTGTCAATAGCTTGTATAGGAGGTTATGAGGGTGGTTAATGGAAGTGGGGGAATCCTGGAGTGAATGATGAAGCGATGGCTTCGGTGCATGTGCAGACCGCCACTGCCATGGAGCTGCAGGCATCACGGGTTCTGTAACGCCCCAGTTTTTGTCAGTTTTATTTAATCGAGTCGATTTGATTATTTTATTATTATATTATTTTGTTTTGGACTTTTATTTGACAATATATTATTTTTCATCGTTGTTTATGTTTTATCGCATTTTGAGAGCGTTTGAGAGATATTTGAGTGTAGGGGTATTTTGGTCTTTTTGTTGGGATAGATATTTGTTTTATTAAAATAGAAAGTTAGAGGTGAGAAAGAGAGAAAAAACAGAATTTTGAGAGAAAAAGAGAAGAAGAAGGAAAAGAGAAAGAAAAGAAGAAAAAGGGGGCAAACATGGAGAGAAAGAAATTGATTCAACCGACTTTTCAAACACGATTTAATCGGGTAAGGGTGTGAAATATTGTTATCCTAACTTTGGGTATGATTATGTATGTGTTTTGTGTGGATGTTTTGGTTGGTTTTCCATATGTTTCCGTTTAGGTCGTATTGGACGAAATCGATAGAAATCGATGTTTTTGCGGATGAATTTCGAAATAAATTGCGTAGATTAGTCGTATGAGGTTAGGCCGAGATTATAGAAACTCGTTTGGTTGAAATCGGTTGATATTGTGAGTTTTGACATTTTTGGGTTTTGAGAATGTGAGATTTTGGTGAAAATCGAATATCGTAGAATTATTGTTTTATGGTCCTAAAACGTTGATATATATTTGGTAAGGATTACCATGTATTTATTCGAAAGAAAGTAATTGAATCGGTCGGGTTTCCGGAGGGTTTTGTGTTTGGGCAGCAGCTATTTTTTCAGGTTTTTAACAGGTACAATCGATTGCAGCTGGATGTGCACGTATGTAAAGGGCGAAAAATTGCAAGTCTGGGACTGTGCAATCGATTGCATCAGGAGTGCAATCGATTGCACTCTGCTAGTTTTCCGAAAAATGTTTTCCTTAAAAGTCCGTAACTTTTTCGTCGTTTATCCGATTGAGCTGTTCTTTATATCAAACTGAAGCTAAAAATATGTTCTATTTGATGGTGATGAAATATATTATTTTTAGCCGACTTTTAACCGACTTTTACGGTGAACCGTAAATTGATTTGTTTGGATAAATGTGTATGTTGTTATACAATTGATGTGAATGTAGATGGATTATATGTGATGAATGCATGAATATATTGTGAATATGTATGCATTTCAAGAATGTCTTTCGAGTCATTTTGCATGTGAAGCATCATGATGTGCATTCTTGTGTTGAGCGATTCTAATGAGAATCTGTTGTAACGTCGTGTGCCTATGTGAGGTGTGAGCGATGATTACGAATGATTGTGTGCCCATGTGAGGTGTGAGCGATCGGATCGTGTGCCCGTGTGGGGTGTGAGCGATCGGGTCATGTGCCCATGTGGGGTGTGAGCGATCCATAAACATTGTGTGCCCATGTGGGGTGTGAGCAATGGGTGAACATTGTAGGCCCGACGGGGAGTTACTTCGGTAACGAGCGATGGTTCCAGCAGAGTTCCTGAGTGAACTAGTGATGATTGAGTCGGTACCCGCATTGCATTTGCATAGAGTCGTGAGTCGGTCTCTATGATTTGCATTGGTCATCCTTGTATTTGTGCATGGATGAATGGACATGAATATATGTGTTTGTGTTGAATGATAAGCATAGTGATGAATATGCTTGGTTTTGTATATATATATATATATGCCTTGCGAAGTATATTGAATGAGATGTGATGAATTGTGATAAGAATTGTATCGTTGTAATGATGCATTGTTGAATGAACAAATATGTGTGTGTTCATGTGGAATGATGATAATGGTGAATGTATGCATAATGAATATGCTTGATGATATATCTATATTGTGATATATGATGAGTTGTGGTGAGAATATGTGTTATATGTTTATGTTGTAGTACATAATTATATGCATTGTTATTATGATAATATTTCTCACCCTTCTGCTGTTTTATGATGCTCTACGAGGCATTGCAGATTAGGTATCTGGCGGTCTTTTTGTGAAGCGTGTCTTCATTTTCCTTGTTGGTCGGTTGGCTCTGATATGTAGCACCGGGTAGCTAGGACGTTTTGATCTTTTGTGATACATTTGCATATGTATCTTGCTGATGAATTTGTGTATATAAACATGATGTTGCTTGTGATTCATATTGGATGATGTATATATATGTTGATGTATATATGTGGTTGTTATTCAATATTTTAGATGTTTCCGCTTTTATTCTAAATATTGAGATGTGGGTATAAGGACTGAGATCCTTTGTTGTTTGAAAGTTACCCCACTGTTGCATATCATTTGTTGAGCAGGTGTTGTATGTTTTAATTTCAAGCATAATGTGACATGCCTTTTTATGCCGTGTTTACAATTATACTCTGATGAAATTTCCAATACGTGCCTAAATGATTTATTTGATTATTTGGGGGTATAGAAAGGGGGTGTTACATTAAGTGGTATCAGAGCCAGTGTTGAGTCAGTTGTTGAGTCTGTTGGTGTGACAGTTGAATACTGTCGTTGTTGTTTGCCCCTTAGTACGTGATATGTGTGTGAAACACTGTCAGTGCTTTCTGGTTTCTAATCCTTTGTTTTCAGGAGTTAGAATGAGATAAGTGGGGGAGAAGCTGGTACTTCTCCATGTTGCTTCAGGTGTGGAGCGCCGGCTCAATGTGTTGTGAATTGCAAGATTGTAAGTGTTGTTTGGCCAGTGTTGTTCCCGATTCCGTAAGAAATGCGGAGGTAAGGTTTATGTCAACTAAGGATTTGTGCCTTAGGTAGTTTTGTGTATGGGATGCAAGAAAGGCTATTATAGTTTGGTAAAGACGGTTTATGCCCCATCATGATTGTCGACTGTCTATTGGCAAATTGAGGAACTGATCACCCTTAATCTCTTGTTGATAGCAGACTGAAATTATGTTGGATGGAATAGGCGGGTCTTTCCGGCTTTGATAGTGTGTGAAATGAATTGTTTGGAATTTAAGGAGATGATTACAGATTGTTTTGATGAGTCGATGAAGATGCTAATATCGGAAGATGAAATGGATTAGAGGTTTTGGTATGTTAGACCAGTTGGGAAGTCATTGAGAGAGAATGATTGGGTTTTATTTAACGACTGCTTCACAGAGAGTAGAGATTGAACTTAATTGGACGAAGGTGAATAGTTGAGGTTTATATCTGCTAAGTAAGTAGGAAACTCTTAGTAGATGGGAATAAGATGATTGTTTTGTCTGTGATGGTAGTGTTCTGGGAATTGGCAGGAAGTCGCAGTGATGGACCGTCAGTTGGGCATAGTTTTCAGATGTGTTTTTGGATGGAACATTAAGGTGTTGTCTTAGAGAGCTCCAGTATTGTTGGTAACAAAAGGAAGGATGATGGAATGGAATAACAAGTATAATGGTATTGAGACTATGGACATCAAACTTAGAGTTCTTGTGGGTTTGGAGTCTTTGGAGTTTTAAGGCGTTAATGGAAATTGTGAGGAAACCCTTGTGGGTGGATGTAACATTGTGTTTGAGAATTCTTTTTGGTTGGTTGTTGATACATGTTGGAATTGCGGAATTGGACGGTCAGGAGAAGAAATTGTGTATGGCTTACTAACAGTTGAATAAGGTAATGATTGAGAATAAGTGTCCACTTTCATGAACAGATGACTAGAATGGTTTGGTTGAGTTTGAGTGAATTACAATTGTTTGGAATGTTTGATAAGAGTGGTGAATTGTGTGAGTTGAGGCTTTGATCGATTTAATGTGACTGGTTAGGTTTGTTATCCTCGGAATAGGTTGTTATTTACTCGGTTAAGCTTGTATGTGAGTAACCAGTTACCCAGTGAAAAGTTTTGCAAAAGCTTTAAGGATTTATATCTTTTGGATTTTGGTTGGGAATTGCAACGTACAGTGATGGTATTTGGTGTTAGTAACGCGTCTCTAATGTTTATGGAGTAGAGGAATCATATCTTCCATATTTAATTGGATAAGTTCGTAGTGGTTCCGATTGAGGATATTTGGATTTGTTATAAACTCAGAGGAAGAATGAGTAAAGTGTTTGAAATTCGAATTACAAGTGTTGAAAAGAGACGAAGTTTTATGCTAAGTTATTCGAGTGAGAATTTTGGTTGAAAAGGGTTAGTTTCTTGGAAATGTTATTTCAGATGAGAGTATGGTTAATGGATCCATCGGAAGTAGATGTAGTTCTACATGAGAGGCTCTGAAGTTAGTTAAGGAGATTAGAAACTTTTGGGCTCAGTTGTTGTTATTACAGGTTATGGAAGACTTTGTTAAGTTCGTACTTCTGGTATCTCAGTTGACTTACAAAGGGTGAGTCATTTGTTTGGATGTTCGTTGTGAGTAAGTTTTGGTGAGCTGGAGTAGAAGTTGTCTACGGTTTCAGCTTTGATTTTGTGTGATCCTAATAAACCGGTTGTGGGGTATTGTGATGTGTCTTTGATGAGTTTAGTCAACGTGGTAATGCAAGAGGGTAAAGTCGTGGCTTATGCTTTACGACAATTGAGGATTTATAAAAGGATCTGTATTATTATGGATTTGGAATTGGTTGCGGTGGTATTGTGTTGGAATAGTTGGAGGTATTATCTTTATGGTTCTAGGTTCGAAGTGTTTGGTAATCGCAAGGATATTGAGTACTTGTTTGGTCTAAAGGAATAGAGTATGAGACAACAAGGATGGTTAGAGTTCGTGATGAGTTATGAATTTGGCTTGGATTATCCTTCGGGGAAAAGCTGTTGTTGTGCCTGAAAAGTTAAGTCGGAAGTTTCTATGCATGTCTGTTTTGATGGTCAGGGAGTTAGAATTATTTGAGCAATTCCGAGACTTGTGTATGGTGTATGAGATAACACAGGAGAGTGTGAGGTTGGTAATATTAAAGTGAACAGTGCTTTTTGGCGAATATGAGAAAGAGTTAGACTTTGGATGTGAAATTGATAGTTTTGATGGTTGCGAGTAATCAGAGTGCTCAGCAGAAGCGTGAGGTGGCACATTTTGTATTTACGTGTGGGACTTGTAAGAGTTCATAGGTTGAACATTGAGAACATGTAGGAATGATGAGACCATTGGACGTTTCAGAATGGAAGTGTTAGGTGAAAGGTTTAAATATTATTCATGGGCTACTATGTAGATGGATGTTTTGGTTATATGTTCGATTGGGAATCGTAGCATTGTTGTAATAAGGTTGTGTGACAAGGATGTTGGTATTCTGGTTTTGTAGAGGTTGTGGAATCGATGTTGTGTCGTGGAACTTGTGTTCTTGTTTGTGTTGTTGCCTCGTTTCCATCGTGATGGTTCGAGTGTGTGTGGCTAATTTCTTGTGGTGAATTAGGGGAGTGTTATCTGTGGTGATGGTAACGATCTTGTTGTGTTTCGGTTCTAGAGTGAACCTGTGTGTTGGTATCGTGGTTTTCCTTGAGTTGTGAGTTGGTCGTCAAGTGCATTGTATGGGCTTTGCATCTTGTCATTGTTGTTGTCGTCGTTGTCGTGTCGTTGTTGTATCTGCTGTTAGCACGGTGGTTTGTCAATTGTGTTATTTGTGGTGTGCCTTTTGTTGGCATGTTGGTTTGTTAGTCGGATGCGAGAGTCGTATCCGGAGTTATTCGTATGGGTTAGATTTTCGAGGACGAAAATGTCTAAGTGGGGGAGAGTTGTAACGCCCCAGTTTTTTTCAGTTTTATTTAATCGAGTCTATTTGATTATTTTATTATTATATTATTTTGTTTTGGACTTTTATTTGACAATATATTATTTTTCATCGTTGTTTATGTTTTATCGCATTTTGAGAGCGTTTGGGAGATATTTGAGTGTAGGGGTATTTTGGTCTTTTTGTTGGGATAGATATTTGTTTTATTAAAATAGAAAGTTAGAGGTGAGAAAGAGAGAAAAAACAGAATGTTGAGAGAAAAAGAGAAGAAGAAGGAAAAGAGAAAGAAAAGAAGAAAAAGGGGGAAAACATGGAGAGAAAGAAATTGATTCAACCGACTTTTCAAACACAATTTAATCGGGTAAGGGTGTGAAATATTGTTATCCTAACTTTGGGTATGATTATGTATGTGTTTTGTGTGGATGTTTTGGTTGGTTTTCCATATGTTTCCGTTTAGGTCGTATTGGACGAAATCGATAGAAATCGATGTTTTCGCGGATGAATTTCGAAATAAATTGCGTAGATTAGTCGTATGACGTTAGGCCGAGATTATAGAAACTCGTTTGGTTGAAATCGGTTGATATTGTGAGTTTTGACATTTTTGGGTTTTGAGAATGTGAGATTTTGGTGAAAATCGAATATCGTAGAATTATCGTTTTATGGTCCTAAAACGTTGATATATATTTGGTAAGGATTACCATGTATTTATTCGGAAGAAAGTAATTGAATCGGTCGGGTTTCCGGAGGGTTTTGTGTTTGGGCAGCAGCTATTTTTTCTGGTTTTTAACAGGTACAATCGATTGCAGCAGGATGCAAATCGATTGCACGTATGTAAAGGGCGAAAAATTGCAAGTCTGGGACTGTGCAATCGATTGCATCAGGAGTGCAATCGATTGCACTCTGCTAGTTTTCCGAAAAATGTTTTCCTTAAAAGTCCGTAACTTTTTCGTCGTTTATCCGATTGAGCTGTTCTTTATATCAAACTGAAGCTAAAAATATGTTCTATTTGATGGTGATGAAAAATATTATTTTTAGCCGACTTTTAACCGACTTTTACGGTGAACCGTAAATTGATTTGTTTGGATAAATGTGTATGTTGTTATACAATTGATGTGAATGTAGATGGATTATATGTGATGAATGCATGAATATATTGTGAATATGTATGCATTTCAAGAATGTCTTTCGAGTCATTTTGCATGTGAAGCATCATGATGTGCATTCTTGTGTTGAGCGATTCTAATGAGAATCCGTTGTAACGTCGTATGCCTATGTGAGGTGTGAGCGATGATTACGAATGATTGTGTGTCCATGTGGGGTGTGAGCGATCGGGTCGTGTGCCCATGTGGGGTGTGAGCGATCCATAAACATTGTGTGCCCATGTGGGGTGTGAGCAATGGGTGAACATCATAGGCCCGACGGGAAGTTACTTCGGTAACGAGCGATGGTTCCAGCAGAGTTCCTGAGTGATGATTGAGTCGGTACCGCATTGCATTTGCATAGAGTCGTGAGTCGGTCTCTATGATTTGGATTGGTCATCCTTGTATTTGTGCATGGATGAATGGACATGAATCTATGTGTTTGTGTTGAATGATAAGCATAGTGATGAATATGCTTGGTTTTGTATATATATATATATATATATATGCCTTGCGAAGTATATTGAATGAGATGTGATGAATTGTGATAAGAATTGTATCGTTGTAATGATGCATTGTTGAATGAACAAATATGTGTGTGTTCATGTGGAATGATGATAATGGTGAATGTATGCATAATGAATATGCTTGATGATATATCTATATTGTGATATATGATGAGTTGTGGTGAGAATATGTGTTATATGTTTATGTTGTAGTACATAATTCTATGCATTGTTATTATGATAATATTTCTCACCCTTCTGCTATTTTATGATGCTCTACGAGGCATTGCAGATTAGGTATCTGGCGGTCTTTTTGTGAAGCGTGTCTTCATTTTCCTTGTTGGTCGGTTGGCTCTGATATGTAGCACCGGGTAGCTAGGACGTTTTGATCTTTTGTGATACATTTGCATATGTATCTTGCTGATGAATTTGTGTATATAAACATGATGTTGCTTGTGATTCATATTGGATGATGTATATATATGTTGATGTATATATGTGGTTTTTATTCAATATTTTAGATGTTTCCGCTTTTATTCTAAATATTGAGATGTGGGTATAAGGACTGAGATCCTTTGTTGTTTGAAAGTTACCCGACTGTTGCATATCATTTTTTGAGCAGGTGTTGTATGTTTTAATTTCAAGCATAATGTGACATGCCTTTTTATGTCGTGTTTACAATTATACTCTGATGAAATTTCCAATACGTGCCTAAATGATTTATTTGATTATTTGGGGGTATAGAAAGGGGGTGTTACAGGTTCTGCTCCTTTCGGAGGCTCCGGCAGTGCATGTCCGGGATAGGGTTGGGTGGCGGCCGGTGGTTGGTGGAGGGTTCTCGGTGAGTAGTTTTTGGGGTATATCTAGTGTTTTTAGAATTCCTTTCGGTCCGGCTCATTATTTTGATAAGGCATTTAACTTGATGTGGAGAATGGAAGTTCCCCTGAAGGTTAGAGGTTTTATTTGGAGATGTTTCTTGAAAAAGATTCCTTCCAAACTTAGCCTTTCTTTAAGAGGGTGTGTTTTTGGGGATGGTAATCTTGATTGCGTCTTGTGTGGTAACTCCTTTGAATCGGTGGATCATTTATTTTTGAAGTGTAGCATATCTAGGTTGGTTTGGAAGGAGGTGGCGGAGTGGATTGGATTGATTGATTATGAGTCTAATGACTTGAGAGAGAATTTTTTGCTTGGAGTAGTTTTGGTAAAAGGATGGATTTGAAGAGAGGGAAGGAGGGATGTGTTTGGCTAGCAACTATGTGGTATATTTGGTTGAAGAGAAATGCTATTATTTTTAGGAATGAGGTTTAGAACGTTTTGGACATGGTGTGGAGTATTAAAGCTTTGGTTTGGAGATGGTCGTTCATCAAGAAGATTACGTTGACCAATTGTAATTTCTATGAATTTAGCAAATTCTCTTTGTTGTATTTATCGTAAGTTTCAATTGATGTGTAATTTTCTTTGCCGAGTCTTGATCTCGCTTTTTTGTAAGAAGGCTTGAGAACCCTTAATTCTCTTTTTAATGATAATCCTTGCTTATAAAAAAAAGTACTCTAATCCACGAGCAACACCAACTGCAATATCATATAATGTTTTGCAATCCAATTGGAGATCATCCAGCTGTGAATTTTTCTTTTCATATATGAACTTCTCAAGCGATCCATTAGGCATGAATTCGTATATTAGCACCTTTTTAGAACCGTCCAAAAAGAACCCTAAAAGTCTAACAACATTAACATGCGAAGTTCTACTAATACTAGCAACTTCATTAATGAAATCTTCGCCATTGCCTTTCGATTCACTTAAAACCTTCATTGCAACGATACGGTCATCATGCAACTTTCCTTTGTATACACTTCCGTATCCTCCCCGGCCTAATTTACTTTTAAAAGAGTCAGTTATTTTCTTGACATCTAAATAATTGTACCTAGCAGCAAGAAGAGATCCTTGTTCTTTCAAGAACTCCTTAATATATTGATGGGTTGAACTCTCCTTCCTAAGCAAAAGAAGCATTGGAGGAAAGATATTTGTCCTGATGGCATAAGCCAACAACATAAGCACTGCAATTCCAATAGCCACCACCATGGCTCCTGAAGAAATGTAAATTATTTACAATAAAAGAAAAATGTTTAGTGTAAGAAAGAAATTACTATTTTTTTGTTACAAAAAAGTAATGACTTTTACATAAATTACTATAAATTCATTGTTACATATTGATGAACTTTCTCATTCAAGGTCGATCAGTTTGAAGTAGTGTGCTAAAAATTAAGTTAACGGTGCATTACCTATACCCAGTTTGACACGCCAATTCAGCCACTTTTTCTTTGTACCTGTTTCTGCAATAGAGAAAATATTTCAGATTTGACATATGAAAATAAAGTTGTGCAGAAAAATTATGGTTTGCAAATTTAGTGTTTCACAGACAATAATAAACAATAAGCCATTGAAACTCAGCTAAGAAGTGTGGTAAATGTTAAATTCAAAATATTAAAGATCACAAGATAGTACTGAGATTGGCCACACATATGCAGTGCCACTACTCTTCCCCTAACTGACTCTGATTATGATATGAGATAAAGAATTGGTCTTGAGGAGATTTACAGCAAAAGATACAATGTTTCACAAAATTATGTGGTTGTGTTTCCACAGTGCCTGCTTTAGTATGCAATTGGCACTATATAATTTGACACCGATTTAGTTGTAGTGACAATATGCATATTATTTTGTTATGTGTCAACTGTCAAGAATAAAGGATATATTTAAACGGAATGAGAAATAGAAATTTATCTGAAGCTTACCATAATGACAATAGAACTTATTGTTTGCATTAAGTCTACATTGGCCTCCTCTGCGGTTGTAGCACTCTTCACAATCAGCAGATAATTCTATTTTAACAGCCACCTGACTAGATACAAATGATAAAATGCTTTTGGTATTAGTCTAGTCTTTAGATGGAAACTGAAGTAGCGAGCAGGACGGGAAAAAGCTACGTGCCTTCTCTATAGTAACATTGGAGTACTGCTTGCTGTCATAATAGATATTGTAGGAAGAACAGTTGTATTCAAAATACTGTGCAGGGGGATTAATATTGTGGGTATGATCGCATCGGAAGAGAGTTACATTATTGTTTATATAAAAAGAAACCAAAGGAGAAGGAGGAGGAAGAGTGTAGTTGTGGTTCAAAGTGTCACAAACATTATATTGCACACGCTGGTAAAAATCTGGATCAGAAAGTGTAATGGTGTTCTGGTCAATGACAGCAGTTAGCTCTGTGGTTTTTGCATTCATCTCCAGTTGGATCCATTTGGGTGAATAATAACTGCCATCACAGCCATGTACGAGTATGAGGACACAATCTGGTTGTTCTGCCTTGGTGAATGGGTAACTAAAATTCCCACGGTTTCCACAAGTGAATGAGTGTGGACCATAGTCACAGAATTCAAAGGGTCCCCTGGAGAACCGCGAATTGGTTCATCAGAATTCTCAATGAATTCATGTAAACCAACAAACCGAAATCCCAACAATAGAATTAAAAAAACTCGAACTAATTTATTTAGAGTTAAGGTTGCAACACTCAACATGCCATATTAACTCACAAACTTGAACTAATTTATTTAGAGTTAAGTATGCAACACACAGCATGCCACACTAACTCACAAATTAATTTAAAAAAAAACTTAAACTAATTTATTAAGAGTTAAGACTGCAACTGTCACATGCCACATTAACTCACAATCTAATACAAAAATCTTGGGTGGAGAAAAGTTGCATTGTCCTTTATTTATAGCTATCTTAGCTATCAATAATAAAAAAATAGTCGATGTGGGACTTGAGACTTATATTTATATATTATAAGTAATAGTTCTGCAGCAGAACTTCTGCTATCTTTCATTTCTTAATAATAACGTACATGTTATTATATCTAAACGTACCACGAACCTAAATTGCGTACCGACTCTGTGTACCCCCGCGTACCTAATTCTTTGAGAGTTGTAAACCGCATACCCGAATCCGTACCACATACCAAAGCGAATTGCGAACCGTGTGAGTATGGTGTGGACAGTTATATTGGTGCTCACTTCCATACCCTGCTGATAAAATCAGCTCGAGTTGACAAAACAATAGGGAACAGAACAAATGGATTAGAGCCATCCTAACTTTATCGATGTATTAAAGGTTAAGTACAAGTAGTGGGAGCAATTACATATATTATCTTCAGAAATAGATACGTATTAGTGTTATGTATGAATCAAGTTGTCTAAACGGAAAACTTATCTGATACGTCGGTTGACTTGGAAAATGAAGGAGGAAGACTTGATGAAAAAGAGAGGTTGATTAGATTAACATCTCTAGTCCATACACATTTGAGATACAATTTAAAGTAACAAAGGTGTGGTGCTGGTCATGTCTTGATTAATCTAACAATGAATCTGGACCCAATGCTCTATATCCTCTACTGACAAAACATCACATTCCGAGATTGACTCCTTCAGCATTCACATTTTCCCAAATATAATTTTTGTTCCATCTCGGAACTTCTTTGACACCCAAAACAAAGGTATCCACAACTAAATGAAATGGAACAATCTCCTTGGTACGCGTAACAAAGTAGCATAAGCTATGAAAATAATGAGAAGAGGTTGAGATTTCACTGGACTCAAATCTCATGGGAGAGGATCCACTCCCGTGAACCAGAAAATACTTCACAAATAAGTGCACACCAAAGAGTACCGGTACCAATAAAATTAATTAGTGCAAATAAAACATTTTAAAATTTCACTCCTACATATCAGTTTTTATCTGCTTCTCATCTAAAACCCAATCAATTATGTTGCCTAGCCAAGACTTATCTACGTACCATAAACATATGAGACTTAGGGATCAGAGTTTAACTTCTCTGCTGATTTATTAGAAGCAAAGTACACTATTCCTTGACTCTTCAAAACTTAAAGTTCACAAAATACTAGTTTAAAAATAAGAAAAATTAATTTCATGCATATTTTAAATTTTAAATAATGTGTGAAAGGAATAAATTGTATTGTTTGCTCGATGACAAGGCGTTGTCTAATATTCTAATCAACAAATAATTTTGACAATAACAGAATCCTAATTAAATTTCAAAATATCATATACTTTTCCTGTCCAACCCTTGCATTTCACAACAATATTGTTTCGTTATCTACTTGGAATATTGGTCTCCCACTAGCTCTGCCGAGGTGAATGACTAGAGGTTCGCAATCATTGGTATGGAGTGTGCCTGCAATGGAAAATTAGCAGTTAAGTTTGTAAATAGGAATGATAATAATTGTGCTAACTGAAATCATGTGAGTAGAATAGTGATTTCATTTACATTTATAAATTGTGTCTATATTCAAAATTTGTCCTTCAATTTCATTTCTACCATGTTCGTACCAGTCATATGATAAAATATTGATGGTTGAGAATTTTTTATTAAATTTTTTATCTTTTGATGAAAATAATATCACAAAGTTGTTGGATTAGTCTTGGGAAGAAGTTATAGTTATATAAAACTACAAATCCAATTTTGAATGATACTTATTTGCTTAGAAAACTCATTGTAGAAGTTTATATACCTGAAGCATAAGAATCTTGAGATGTCTGAGTGTTATAATCTGATGATTTTGCGGGAGACCTGGGAGGTGAAGACAAAAAAGGTTTTGGTGGTATTTCCAAAGATTCCAAGCTACCATCCATCATTTCTACCACTTTACTCATTGCAGGCCTATGGGATGGATCAGTTTGAATGCACCATAAACTTACTATAATCATCTTTTGAACAATCTGTTTATCAAATTCATTATTAATGCTCCGTAGTCATATATCAAAGCTCTTTTAGAACCTTCTAGACAGAATCCCAATAAACTAACAATGTTAACGTGAGATGTGACACTAATACTAGCAACTTCGTTGATGAATTCTTCACGTTACCATTGGATTCACTTAATACTTTTACTGCCACGAGACTTCCATTTGGTAATATTCCTTTGTACACACTGCCATATCCTCCTTTACCTAATTTGTTTTTGAATGAATTGGTTGCTTTTTTGATCTCTGAATAAGTATATCTTTTAGCAGCAAGCTGAGCATGGTTTTTCAGAAACAATTCAATTATTGGGTAAGATGAGTTTTTATTGCTGATAAAACATCTTCTCAAAGATCTTCTAAAACATCTTCTCATGAACCAAGCCAAAAAAGTCAGAACCCCAAATACTCCAACAGAAGATGCAACTGCATAATTTTTTAAGAAATTAATAGTCGAGTGCTGAAGAAGTATACCATTTATTAAAGATAGTCGCTTTTTCTATTTACTTAATAACTTCGAATTTTTTACCTAAATACTCCTATTTTTCAGCAAAATTCTCAAAATACTCTACGTTTAAGAAAAATTCCTAAAGTACCCCAGTTAGGGTTTGGGATTGCATTGTCGCCAAATCAATTGGCGATCCTTTTTTAGGACATCCAAGCTGTCGCCAATTGAACTGGAGACTGCTTATCAAGTCGCCAATTCAATTGGCGACCTAGTGTAAAAAATTACAAGGGAGTCGCCAATTGATGTGGAGACTCCCTAGAAACTGATTTTTTTCCTTTTACACTAGGTCGCCAATTGAATTGGCAACTTGATAAGCAGTCTCCAGTTCAATTGGCGACCGTGTGCAATCTCAAACCCAAACTGGGGTACTTTGGAAATTTTTCTGAAACGTAGGGTATTTTGGGAATTTTGCTGAAAAATAGGGGTATTTGGGTAAAACATTCAATAACTTTCGCATTCCTTATGGACCGAGTAATAATTTTGTTGAAGTTTTTTCTTTGGTTTGGAAAGTGGTTGTTCCTTATAAGATTAAGGCTTTTGGGTGGAGAAGCTTTTTAAATAGGCTTCCCACGAAGGTTGCTCTTTCTTATAGAGGGTGTGTGTTTCCGAATAGTTGGTTGGAGTGTGTTTTTTGCTCTTCGGCGGAGGATTCGCTTGATCATATCTTTTTGAATTGTTGTGTTGCTAAGGTGGTTTGGAAGGAGTTAGCCAAATGGATTGGTTTTGAGGATTGGTGAGCCAATAGTATTAAAGAAAGTTTCTTTAAGTGGTATGCCTTCTTTAATCATTGTAGAGTGAGGAAAGGGAAAGAAGGTTGTGTGTGGTTGGCTACGACTTGGTGTTTGTGGAATTTACGAAACCAAATTATTTTTAGGAATGAAAGGTGGAATGTGTTGTGTAACACCCCCTTTCTATACCCTCAAATAATCAAATAATCATTTAGGCACATATTAAAAATTTCGTCAGAGTATAATTATAAAAATGGTATAAAAGAGGTATGTCACATTATACATTAAATTAAAACATTCAACACCTGCTCAACAATTGATATGCAACAGTGGGGTAACTTTGCAACAGAGGAACTTAGTCCTTACACCCACATCTCAATATTTAGAATAAAAGCGGAAAATCTAAACATTGAATAGCAACTAACATATATACATATACATATATACATCATCAAGTATTATCCACCAACATAATTCATGTTTACATAACATTCATCAACAAGATACATGTACAAATGTAACACAAAAGAATCATAGCCTCCTAGCTACCCGGTGCTACATATCAGAGCCGACCGACCAAAAGAATGAAGACACGCTTCACAAAAATACCACCAGCATACCTACTCTGCAATGCCTCATAGAGCATCATAAAACAGCAGAAGGGTGAGAAATATTATCATAATAACAATGCATATAATTATGTATCTTAGCATGAAAATACACATATTTCACATTCTCACCACAATTCATCACAAATCACTTATATACATCACAATGTATATATATATTCACAACCAAGCATATACATCATGCATACTTTCACAATTCTTATCATTCCACATAAACATACACATTTATGTTTATTCATCAATGCACCATTATAAAGATGGTAAATGCAAATCATAGAGACCGACTCACGACTCTATGCAAATGCAATGCGGTACCGACTCAATCATCTCAAGTTCACTCAGGAACTCTGCTGGAACCATCGCTCGTTACATCACTGTAACTCCCCGTCGGGCCTACGATGTTCACCCACCGCTCACACCCCACAAGCGGGCACACGGTGTTTATGGATCGCTCACACCCCACAAGCGGGCACACGACCCGATCGCTCACACCCCACAAGCGGGCACACGATCGTCTATAATCATCGCACACACCCCACAATCGGGCACACGACGTTATAGCGGATTCTCATTATAATCCCTCAACACAAGAATGCACATCATTATGCTTCACATGCAAATGACTCAAGACATTCTTGAAATGCATACATATTCACAATATAATCATGCATTCATCTCATTCAATCACATACAATGTATATACATTCACATCAATGCACTATTGTATGATTCACATCCAAACACACATTCAAAACGGTAAAAGTCGCTAAATAACACTATTCCTAACTTTTCCGACTTATTTAATCGGCTAACAATTTCCAAATCATCATAATCATATAGTACAACTCAATAGCTTCACAACAATACCAAGAATGTAAAAATAGGATAATCGGAACAAAAGTTACGGACGGAAACGAAAAACACATTTTGAAAAACCCCATTTTTACAACTCTTCTGGCCATACGCGTACGGGCACATGTCATACGCGTACGGGCAGAGACCCATTTTTCCCAAATTCCACGTTGAAATGTCCATACGCGTAATGACCTGATCCATACGCGTACGGCCTAAAATGCTACGCGTATCATACGCAAATGGGCAGATGACCGAGAAAACAAGCAACCCATACGCGTATTGGCCCATGGCTCGCCCACCATACGTGTAACACCCCCTTTCCATACCCCCAAATAATCAAATAATCATTTAGGCACATTTTAAAAATTTCGTCAGAGTATGATTATAAACATGGTATAAAAGAGGTAGGTCACATTATACATTAAATTACACCTGCTCAACAATTGATATGCAACAGTAGGGTAACTTTGCAACAGAGGAACTTAGTCCTTACACCCACATCTCAATATTTAGAATAAAAGCGGAAAATCTAAACATTGAATGACAACTAACATATATACATCATCAAGTATTATCCACCAACGTAATTCATGTTTACATAAACATTCATCAACAAGATACATATACAAATGTATCACAAAAGAATCATAGCCTCCTAGCTACCCGGTGCTACATATCAGAGCCGACCGACCAAAAGAATGAAGACACGCTTCACAAAAGACCACCAGCATACCTACTCTGCAATGCCTCATAGAGCATTATAAAACAGCAGAAGGGTGTGAAATATTATCATAATAACAATGCATATAATTATATATCTTAGCATCAAAATACACATATTTTACATTCTCACCATAATTCATCACAACTCACTCATATACAACACAACGTATATATATTCACAACCAAGCATATACATCATGCATACTATCACAATTCTTATCATTCCACATAAACATACTCATTTATGTTTATTCATCAATGCACCATTATAAAGATGATAAATGCAAATCATGGAGACCGACTCACGACTCTATGCAAATGCAATGCGGTACCGACTCAATCATCTCAAGTTCACTCAGGAACTTATTGGAACCATCGCTCGTTACATCACTGTAACTCCCCGTCGGGACCTCGATGTTCACCCACCGCTCACACCCCACACGCGGGCACACGGTGTTTATGGATCGCTCACACCCCACAGGCGGGCACACGACCCGATCGCTGACACCCCACAAGCAGGCACACGATCGTCTATAATCATCGCTCACACCCCATAAGCGGGCACAGAACGTTATAGCGGATTCCCTCAGGAACCAATCCGTCGCTCACACCCCACATGAGCACACGACGTTACAACGGATTCTCATTAGAATCCCTCAACACAAGAATGCACATCTTTATGCTTCACATGCAAATGACTCAAGACATTCTTGAAATGCTTACATATTCACTATATATTCATGCATTTATCTCATACAACTACATACAATCTATATACATTCACATCAATGCACTATTGTATGATTCACATCCAAACACACATTCAAAACGGTAAAAATTGCTAAATAACACTATTCCCGACTTTTCCGGCTTATTTAATCGGCTAACAATTTCCAAATCATCATAATCATGTAGTACAGCTCAATAGCTTCACAATGATACCAAGAATGTAAAAATCGGATAATCGGAACAAAAGTTACGGAAGGAAACGAAAAACACATTTTGAAAAATCCCATTTTTACAACTCTTCTGGCCATACGCGTACGGGCACATGTCATACGCGTACGGGCAGAGACCCATTTTTCCCAAATTCCACGTTGAAATGCCCATACGCGTAATGACCTGACCCATACGCGTACGGCCTAAAATGCTACGCGTATCATACGCAAATGGGCAGATGGCCGAGAAAACAAGCAACCCATACGCGTATTGGCCCATGGCTCGCCCCCATTACGCGTATTGCCAAGGTTCATACCCGTATGAACATGCCCCGTACGCGTATGACCTGGAAAAACCAGAAAAATTTCTGCAGAACTTAGTTCTGCGTTTTTCTCTACCAAAATCATCCAATTTCTCACCTGCATCCAGAAAATTGCCAATACCATGTCCAATAACAAATATCTATCATATATCAACGATTATGGACACTAACAACATGATTTCCACCACATTTAATCAATTTCCAAGCAATTTTACAAACTATGGGTTTATACCAAAAACTCCTAAAAATCCACAACAACAACAACATAATCATACATAATGATACACATTGATAAGATAACAAGATTTCACACCCTTACCCGGATTCCAAGCTTACTAGATGATTGTTCTTGATGATTTCCTAGTTTTTCCCAAGTTTTCTTCACTTTTCTTCTCTTCCTCTTCTTTCTCTCCTCTTTCTTTCTATTTTCTTTTTTCTTTCCCTTTCTCCCTATTTTTTCTTTTTCTTATTTCTTTTTCCTTTCTATTTTCCACTCCAATTCAATTAATTCATTTTCTCACTCAATTCTACACTTAATCATTTTTCTAACAATTTTTACTAAATTTCTAACTTACCAATAATTGAGAAATGTCTAAAATACCCTCCATTCTAATTTCCCCGAAAACTCTCAAAACGGTCAAATATCATAACACGTCAACATAGCATATTAACATACCAATTTCACAAATAAAATAATTTATCACTCAATTTAAATAAAAGACTCAACAAAATGGGAATAATTGGAATCGGGGCGTTACAACTCTCCTCCACTTTAGAAATTTTCGTCCTCGAAAATATTACCTGAATCAAACAACTCTGGATACGACTCTCGCATCCTACTTTCTAGTTCCCAAGTCATATCGCCTTCCGCAGCGCCTCCCCACGCTACTTTCACAAGTGTAATATCCTTGCCTCTTAGCTTCTTAACTTCACTGTCCAAAATCCTAATCGATAAAGTTTCAACCGTAAGGTTATCTCTCACTTCAACCTCGTCCATAGGAATAACATGTGACGGATCCGGAACATACTTCCGAAGTTGCGAAACATGGAATACATCATGCAAATTCGAAAGATTCGGAGGCAACGCCACACGGTAAGCCACAACACCAACTCGTGCGGAAATCTGATACGGACCAATAAAACGAGAAGTCAACTTCTTCAATTTCAAAGCACGACCCACACCCGTAACCGGCGTAACTCTCAAAAACACATGGTCGCCTTCTTGAAACTCAAGATCTTTTCTTCTCTTGTCATGATAGCTCTTTTGTCTACTTTGAGAAGCTTTCATCTTCTCACGGATAAACTTCACTTTCTCCGTCGTTTGTTGCACCATCTCCGGCCCAACTATCGTCCTTTCACCGGTTTCATGCCAACACAAAGGTGTTCGACATCTCCGACCATACAAAGCCTCAAATGGTGCCATACTTATACTTGAATGAAAACTGTTATTGTAGGTGAACTCAATCAACGCCAAATAACTATCCCAAGCACCCCCTTGTTCGAGCACACAAGCACGCAATAAATCCTCCAACGATTGAATTGTCCTCTCGGTTTGACCATCCGTTTGCGGATGATAAGCCGAACTCAATCTTAGCTTAGAACCCAAAGCCTTTTGTAAACTCTCCCAAAACCTCGACGTGAATCTAGGATCTCTATCCGATACAATACTCTTAGGAACTCCATGTAACTTCACAACCGTAAGAATATAAACCTCGGCTAATCTCTCCAAAGGATAACTAATATCAATTGGAATGAAGTGAGCAGATTTAGTAAGCCTATCAACAATTACCCAAATAGCATTATGACATCTTTGCGTATTCGGAAATCCCGTAACAAAATCCATCGATATACTATCCCATTTCCACTCCGGAATGTCCAACGGTTGCATCAATCCACTAGGCTTTTGATGTTCCACCTTCAACTTTTGACAAGTTAAGCACGCATACACAAATTGAGCCACATCTCTCTTTAATCCGGACCACCAAAAGATTTTCTTCAAATCTTGATACATTTTATTCGCTCCCGGATGAATACTTAAGCTACTTCGGTGTCCTTCTTCTAATATCATCTTTTTCAACTCCGCATCATCGGGAATACAAATACGACCACGGAATCTCAAAACTCAAAAATTATCAACCTTGAAATCCTCATTCTCATTCATCATCACATCAACGAACTTCAAGTCCAACTTTTTCTTTTCACACACGGTTGCAAGAAAATCATTCATAACATGTAGCATACCAAGTCTCACACTTTTCGGCGTCATTTCACAAACCAAACTCAAGTCTCTAAAATTCTCCAAAAGTTCCCATTCTCTCATCATTAATGCGGACATATGTAACGACTTCCGACTCAAGGCATCGGCCACTACGTTTGCCTTACCCGGATGGTAATTCAAACCAAAATCATAATCCTTCAAAAGCTCTAACCACCTTCTTTGTCTCATGTTCAATTCTTTTTGATCAAATAAATATTTCAAGCTCTTGTGATCACTAAAAACTTCAAATCTTGCACCATAAAGATAGTGCCTCCAAATTTTCAAAACAAACACCACGGCCGCTAACTCCAAGTCATGCGTAGGATAATTCTTTTCATGCACTCTCAATTGTCTTGAAGCATAAGCCACAACTTTTTCATCTTGCATCAAAACACCACCTAAACCAACCAAAGAAGCATCACAATACACAACAAAGGGTTCCGTCGGATTTGGCAAAATCAAGATTGGAGCCGTTGTCAACCTTCGTTTTAGCTCATTGAAACTCTCTTCACAATGAATATCCCAAATGAAAGCCTTTCCTTTACAAGTCAATTGCGTTAACGGAAGTGCCAACTTCGAAAATCCTTCAATAAACCTCCGATAATAACCCGCCAAGCCTAAAAAGCTTCGAATCTCCGTAACCGATCTAGGAGCCTCCCATTGCATTACCGCATCAATCTTGGATGGACCAACACTAATACCACCACCGGAAATAACATGCCCAAGAAAACTTACTTCCGACAACCAAAACTCACATTTCGACAACTTAGCATACATTGTTTCTCTTTCAAAATTTGTAACACAATCCTCAAATGCTCTTCATGCTCCTCTTGAGACTTAGAATAAATCAAAATATCGTCGATGAACACAACCACAAAACGATCCAACTGTTCATGAAAAATACGATTCATGTATTCCATAAACACACCCGGCGCATTAGAAACCCCGAATGGCATAACGGAATATTCGTAATGGCCATACCGTGTCCTAAAGGCCGTCTTTTGAATATCCTCTTCTTTCACACGAATCTGGTGATATCCCGATCTCAAATCAATCTTGCTAAAAACACGAGCACCAACCAATTGGTCCAACAAATCATCGATCCTTGGAAGCGGATACTTGTTCTTAATCGTCACCTTGTTCAGTTGTCGATAATCAATGCATAACCGCATACTTCCATCCTTCTTCTTTACCAACAATACCGGAGCACCCCAAGGAGAAACACTTGGCCTTACAAATCTCTTGTCTAACAAGTCATTCAATTGTTTCTTCAATTCTACCAACTCCGATGCCGACATACGATACGGTGCCATCGAAACTGGTCTAGTACCCGGAACTAGATCAATAGAAACTCAACTTCCCTTTCCGGCGGTACATTCGTAATATCCTCAGGAAACACTTCAGGAAAATCGCACACAACAGGAAACACATCAAGTGACACTTGACTATCCACAGACAATGATGCAAATAACCCGAACAATTGAGCTTCGTTCGCTAAAATTTTCTTCAACTCTTTAGTGGATAGGAAACTCGAGTCTTTGTCCTCTTCCAAAGAAGGAAACCTCACTAACTTGTGATAACAATCTATATGAACTCTATTAAATTGCAACCAATTCATACCCAAGACCACATCCAATCCTTCCAACGGCAAACACACTAAGTCCATCTTAAAGTCTTTACCATAAATGGTTAAAGGACAACTCAAAAAACCAAAGAAGTAGTTACTGACCCCATTGCTGGAGTATCAATAACCATCTTACCATCCATCAGAGACAACGCAAGATTCAAACGCTTCGCACACTCAGACAAAATAAACGAATGAGTCGCTCCCGTATCAATAATTGCAACTAAAGGTGTACTATTAATAAAGCAAGTACCTTTAATCAGACGGACTGCACTTGAAGTCTGAGTCCCTGCCAAAGAAAATACCTTCCCACCAGTTGGAGCTTTCTTCGGATTCGGACACTTCGTGCTAATGTGGCCAGGTTCCCCACAATTATAGCACTTCACCACATTCCTTCTACAATCAGTAGTAGCATGCCCAAGGCCTCCACAGTTAGAACATTTCACCGCAGTCTTCCCACACTCAAATGGTTTATTACCCATTTCACCACACTTGTAACACTTAATGGAACCGGAACCTCCTCCTCCAGATCTCTTCTCAAAGTTTCCCCTATGCTTGCCCTTATCAGCAGGTGTCACAAAAGGTCCACTTCTAGCTTGTTGCTTTCCCTTTCTCTCCTTCAAACTTTTGTAATGTGTAGAACGAGCCTTGCTATCTTCCTCGAAGATTCTACAACATTCCGTCAAATCCGAAAACCTTCTTATCCTTTGATACCCCACAGCTTGTTTAATCTCAGGACGCAAACCATTCTCATATTTAATACACTTTGAGAATTCAGCAGTAATCGCGGCATAATGAGGATGGAATTGAACAAACTCCACAAATTTAGCAGTATAGTCCACCACGGACATACTACCTTGTTTCAATTCAAGGAACTCCATCTCTTTCTTCCCTTTCACACTTTCAGGGTAATACTTCCTTAAGAACTCAGTACGAAATAAATCCCAAGTTACCTCTTCATCATCCACCTCAAGAATTTGACGCATACCGACCCACCAATCGTCGGCTTCTTCCTTCAGCATGTGAGACCCAAGCCTCACCTTGTTCTCCTCCGCACAGTCCATGACTCTGAAGATCCTTTCAATATCTTTCAACCAAAGTTGAGCACCATCGGGATCAAATCTTCCGTTGAAGACCGGTGGTTGATTCTTCCTGAACTCGTCATTAGCATTCACATTCGGCGCACCTTGCACCGCCCTAGCCATTGCTTCCAAAGTAGCAGCCATCGCATTGTCGTTCCTACCAGCCATATTCTGATCATTCCCAAAAATGACAACAAAGTTAAACAACAGTTCAACCAACACAACAACAAGACAGACACAACTGACTCAACTCAGGCTCTGATACCACTTAATGTAACACCCCCTTTCCATACCACCAAATAATCAAATAATCATTTAGGCACATTTTAAAAATTTCGTCAGAGTATGATTATAAACATGGTTTAAAAGAGGTAGGTCACATTATACATTAAATTACAACATACAACACCTGCTCAACAATTGATATGCAACAGTGGGGTAACCTTGCAACAGAGGAACTTAGTCCTTACACCCACATCTCAATATTTAGAATAAAAGCGGAAAATCTAAACATTGAATAACAACTAACATATATACATCATCAAGTATTATCCACCAACGTAATTCATGTTTACATAAACATTCATCAACAAGATACATATACAAATGTATCACAAAAGAATCATAGCCTCCTAGCTACCCGGTGCTACATATCAGAGCCGACCGACCAAAAGAATGAAGACACGCTTCACAAAAGACCACCAACATACTTACTCTGCAATGCCTCATAGAGCATTATAAAACAGCAGAAGGGTGAGAAGTATTATCATAATAACAATGCATATAATTATATATCTTAGCATCAAAATAAACATATTTCACATTCTCACCACAATTCATCACAACTCACTCATATACATCACAGTGTATATAAATTCACAACCAAGCATATACATCATGCATACTTTCACAATTCTTATCATTCCACATAAACATACTCATTTATGTTTATTCATCAATGCACCATTATAAAGATGATAAATGCAAATCATAGAGACCGACTCACGACTCTATGCAAATGCAATGCGGTACCGACTCAATCATCTCAGGTTCACTCAGGAACTTATTGGAACCATCGCTCGTTACATCACTGTAACTCCCCGTCGGGCCTACGATGTTCACCCACCGCTCACACCCCACACGCGGGCACACGGTGTTTATGGATCGCTCACACCCCACAGGCGGGCACACGACCCGATCGCTCACACCCCACAAGCGGGCACACGATCATCTATAATCATCGCTCACACCCCACAAGCAGGCACACAACATTATAGCGGATTCCCTCCGGAACCAATCCGTCGCTCACACCCCACAGGGGTACACGACGTTACAACGGATTCTCATTAGAATCCCTCAACACAAGAATGCACATCTCTATGCTTCACATGCAAATGACTCAAGACATTCTTGAAATTCATACATATTCACAATATATTCATGCATTTATCTCATACAACCACATACAATCTATATACATTCACATCAATGCACTATTGTATGATTCACATCCAAACACACATTCAAAACGGTAAAAGTCGCTAAATAACACTATTCCCGACTTTTCTGGCTTATTTAATCGGCTAACAATTTCCAAATCATCATAATCATGTAGTACAGCTCAATAGCTTCACAATGATACCAAGAATGTAAAAATCGGATAATCGGAACAAAAGTTACGGACTGAAATGAAAAACACATTTTGAAAAATACCATTTTTACAACTCTTCTGCCAATACGCGTACGGGCACATGTCATACGCGTACGGGCAGAGACCCATTTTTCCCAAATTCCACGTTGAAATGCCCATACGCGCAATGACCTGACCCATACGTGTACGCCCTAAAATGCTACGTGTATCATACGCAAATGGGCAGATGGCCGAGAAAACAAGCAACCCATACGCGTATTGGCCCATGGCTCGCCCCCATTACGCGTATTGTCAAGGTTCATATGCGTATGAACATGCCCCATACGCGTATGACCTGGAAAAACCAGAAAAATTTCTGCAGAACTTAGTTCTGCGTTTTTCTCTACCAAAATCATCCAATTTCTCACCTGCATCCAGAAAATTGCCAATACCATGTCCAATAACAAATATCTATCATATATCAACGATTATGGACACTAACAACATGATTTCCACCACATTTAATCAATTTCCAAGCAATTTTACAAACTATGGGTTTATACCAAAAACTCCTAAAAATCCACAACAACAACATAATCATACATAATGATACACATTGATAAGATAACAAGATTTCACACCCTTACCCGGATTCCAAGCTTACTAGATGATTGTTCTTGATGATTTCCTAGTTTTTCCCAAGTTTTCTTCACTTTTCTTCTCTTCCTCTTCTTTCTCTCCTCTTTCTTTCTATTTTCTTTTTTCTTTCCCTTTCTCCCTATTTTTTCTTTTTCTTATTTCTTTTTCCTTTCTATTTTCCACTCCAATTCAATTAATTCATTTTCTCACTCAATTCTACACTTAATCATTTTTCTAACAATTTTTACTAAATTTCTAACATACCAATAATTGAGAAATGTCTAAAATACCCTCCATTCTAATTTCCCCGAAAACTCTCAAAACGGTCAAATATCATAACACGTCAACATAGCATATTAACATACCAATTTCACAAATAAAATAATTTATCACTCAATTTAAATAAAAGACTCAACAAAATGGGAATAATTGGAATCGGGGCGTTACAATACGCGTATTGCCAAGGTTCATACGCGTATGAACATGCCCCATACGCGTATGACCTGGAAAAACCAGAAAAATTTTCTGCATAATTTTGCTTACGGGTTCCAATTCAAAAACACCCCAAATCTCACCTACACACCAGAAAATTGCCAATACAATGTCCAATAACAAGTATCTATCATATACCAACAATTATGGATACTAACAACATGATTTCAACCACAATTAATCGATTTCCAAGCAATTTTACAAAATGTGGGTTTATACTAAAACTCATAAAATCCACAACAACAACAACACAATCATACATAATGATACACATTGATAAGATAATAAGATTTCACACCCTTACCCGGATTCCAAGCTTACTAGATGATTGTTCTTGATGATTTCCTAGTTCCCCAAGTTTTCTTCCCTTTTCTCCTCTTCCCCTTTCTTTCTCTCCTCTTTCTTTATATTTTTCTTTTTCTTTCTCTTTCTCCCCTATTTCTTTTCTCATTTCCTTTTTCTTTCTTTTCTATTTCTTTTTCTTATTTTCTACTCAAATTCAATTAATTCATTTTCTCACACAATTCTACACTTAATCACTTTTCTAACAATTTTTACTAAATTTCTAACTTCCACTTAATTGAGAAATGTCTAAAATACCCTCCATTATAATTTCTCCGAAAACTCTCAAAAACGGTAAAATATCACAACATGTCAACATAGCATATTAACATACCAATTTCACAAATAAAATAATTTATCACTCAATTTAAATAAAAGACTCAACAAAATGGGAATAATTGGAATCGGGGCGTTACAACTCTCCCCCACTTTAGAAATTTTCGTCCTCGAAAATATTACCTGAATCAAACAACTCTGGATACGACTCTCGCATCCTACTCTCTAGTTCCCAAGTCATATCGCCTTCCGCAACGCCTCCCCACGCTACTTTCACAAGTGCAATATCCTTGCCTCTTAGCTTCTTAACTTCACGGTCCAAAATCCTATTTGGTAAAGTTTCAACCGTAAGGTTATCTCTCACTTCAACCTCATCCATAGGAATAACATGTGACGGATCCGGAACATACTTCCGAAGTTGCGAAACATGGAATACATCATGCAAATTCGAAAGATTCTGAGGCAACGCCACACGGTAAGCCACAACACCAACTCGTGCAGAAATCTGATACAGACCAATAAAACGAGAAGTCAATTTCTTCGACTTCAAAGTACGACCCACACCCGTAACCGGCGTAACTCTCAAAAACACATGGTCGCCTTCTTGAAACTCAAGATCTTTTCTTCTCTTGTCATGATAACTCTTTTGTCTTCTTTGAGAAGCTTTCATCTTTTCACGAATAAACTTCACTTTCTCCGTCGTTTGTTGTACCATCTCCGGTCCAACTATCGTCCTCTCACCAGTTTCATGCCAACACAAAGGTGTTCGACATCTCCGACCATACAAAGCCTCAAATGGCGCCATACTTATACTTGAATGAAAACTGTTATTGTAGGTGAACTCAATCAATGCCAAATAACTATCCCAAGCACCACCTTGCTCGAGCACACAAGCACGCAATAAATCCTCCAACGATTGAATCGTCCTCTCGGTTTGACCATCCGTTTGCGGATGATAAGTGTAGCGAGCGATTTTGGACTCGGTTCTTTAGCGTTGGTCGCTCTCTGCGGTTTGAGCTTAAACTACAGGTCGATTCATTTTTTATCCTATTGTGAGCTGAATAAGGAAGGGAAATAGATGTCTCCAATTAACCCTGCTTGCATACTGAGTTTAAATAGCGGTCTGTTAGGTTACGAATGCTATCAATGTGGGGGGGCCTTTGTACTGGTTATTTGTATTTTTGCCAATACAGTTTCTTTCTTTTTATCTAGGCAGAAGGTTTCTGGCGGGGAACAAGGATTAGGATGTTAGGACTGATGTTTTTGAATTACTGCTTTTGATTGATGGAGATATGGGATTTGGTTTTTTTGTTTAGTGTGCTCGCTAAGATCTTTTCTTTCGATCTTATGCCTACGTATTCCCGTTTACCGAAACAGGGAAATCAGAGCGTTCGTAGTTCCTCCTATTCTATGGGAGGAAATGGGTTTTTGGTGTCTTGTTCAAAGCCCAAGACGTGAAGCGAAAGGTGATTTGTATCTTGTTCAAAGCCCAAGATGTGAAGCTGAAGGACCTCGACTTTAGAGAGAATTTGTCTTCTCTAAAGAAGGTTTAAAGGAGAATTACTTTAACCAGGATACGCGGATCCTAGCAATGCCATAATTTCCTAAGAAGGGGTTTTATCCTGAAGGAGAAGACTTTAACTCAGTGTAGAGCAATGCTATCTTTCCTTAGGAATTTCTCATACTAAAAGAGGGACATTGGCATGGATGTAGATGATCCAGAAGCTTGCCGCTTACAGCAATTAGATGAAGGGGAAGGAGTGTACTGTGTTTGGGTACTGTGAACGAGGCACAGCTTTGATGCTAAAAGGTTGATTGGATCAACCAGTGGTTTTCTTATACAAAGCCTAAGAGGAGGCTAATATGTGTCTCGTACAAAGCCCGAGAGAGAGAGGCTAAAAGGTTTTGACCCGACGATGGAGTCTTTTGGTATCTCGTATAAAGCCCGAGACGGAGGCTGTTTGACTCAACAAGAGAGTTTTTTGTATCTCGTACGAAGCCCGAGATGGAGGCTAAAATTTGTTTGGCTCAATAAGAACCTTTTTGTATCTCGTATAAAGCCCGAGATGGAGGCGAAAGGGGTGATTGACTCAACGAGGGAGTCTCTTATGTGTCTCGTACAAAGCCCGAGAGAGAGGCTAAACGTTATTTGACTCCGCTGGGGAGGATCACTGTACAAACCCCAAGAGGAGGCTATGGTGACTGTTTCAGTTGAGTGACAGGTCCAGTATACAGATTTTGAAAGAGAAAATCAGTTCTTATATGAGCAACACTGTACTCAAGGATTTGATTCAAGGATCCGGGTTATTCCTGTTCTTTAAGGAAGCGGGAAATCCGAAGGGTATTGAGACTGTCCGAGTCTACGGGTTTCCTTCCTATTTAACGAAGGGGTGCTTGAGAATGCCTTTGAGACTCAAGGAAGTAAGACTGTCCAAGTCTAGAGTTCATCTTTTGTACCATGCTTTGAGAAACAGTAGTAGACTCTTTGAAAGGACTGTTCTATGAAGATGATTAAGTTATGTTCCTATACCTCTAGGAGGTCGTCGGGACAATTTGTACGAAGCCCAAGAGGAGGCTGAATCTTTTAAGAAGCCGATCGATCCTTGTACGAAGCCCAAGAGGAGGCTATCATTCCCGAAGGAAGAGATCATTATACGAAGCCTAAGAGGAGGCTGTGAATACTTCTAAGAAACCGTAGGGTCCTTGTACTAAGCCCAAGAGGAGGCGGGGTTGCTTTTAGGAAGCCTGTGGGTCCTTGTACGATGCCCAAGAGGAGGCCGATGCTTTTAAGAAGCCCGTGGGTCCTAAACCAAAGAAACGTTCAAGAAAAGTTTCACCGAGAATAATTCATTTAGTGAACAGTTCTGAGGTTTGAAGAAATTCAAGAGAAGTTTCACCGAGAATAATTCATCTCTGGGGAATAGAATTTCTTGACAATTCCTAATGAGGACAGCCTAAGAGAAGACTGTATCTGGTAATCCTATTGGGGATCTAGTTCAGTCTATTTCTAAGAGTGACAGTCTGAGAAAGGGTTCAAAAAGAATCTGCCTTTCACATCTCCATATTGTTTAACCCCAAGAGGAGGGAAGACTGTGTCTGGTAATCCTATGTGGATCTAGTTTTGACTGTAAGTTCAGAGTGATCAACAGGGCTTTACCTAGTGCTAGACGTAGTTGCCGGGGAAACTCGAAATATCTATACTATTATTACACAGTTGATATGAGTTTATGAAAGGAGACTTACAGCGAAACAGCCCCACAATACAGTTATATATATATGAGTTTATGAAAGGAGACTTACAGTGAAACAGCCCCACAATACAGTTATATATATATGAAAGCGGTAAATGAAAGCGGGTAAACACTTACTCGGTTGTAGAGCTTCCATGCTGTTTGGTTAGTTGTTCAACAAAGAAAGATTGAAAACAACAGTATATTCAAAATCAAAGGAGAAAGTGCTTTGAAAAGGGAATATTTGGGGCTTACAGCTCAAGGAGAGGCCCAGGGTTTTATCAGTGAGCGCACTGTTTGAATTTGTACAGGGGGACTTATACAAGTGATTGAGGCCCAAAATGTTTTTCTGTACAAAGGGATGGGTCTTACACTCTCTCAAGAGGCCCAAAAAGTTTTAAAGAAGAAGAGTGGGGCTTATAACACGAGGGTAGGCCCAGTTGATTTTTTGCTTTAAAAATGGCGATCGCGCCGAGGTTTTCTTTTAACGCGGAGGGACTTATACAATAAGTGAGGCCCAAAATGATTTTGGTTAAAAGGGGGTTGGGTCTTACACTCTATTAGAGGCCCAAAAAGTTTTAAATGGGTCTTATAGCTCGAGGAGAGGCCCAAGGTTAATTTTCAAAAAGGGCGACGATCGCGCCATTCGTTTTTGACGGTATCGGGACTTATACAATACACTGAGGCCCAAAAATGTTTTGGTCAAGAAAGGATTGGGCCTTACACTCTATTAGAGGCCCAAAAAGTTTAAAGAAAAGAAATGGGTCTTACTACTCGAGGGTAGGCCCAAGGTTAAAAAGGCGACGATCGCGCCGTTTATTTGAAAATGTACAGAGGGACTTATACAACGAATGAGGCCCAAAAAGTTTTCTGTACAAGGGTGTTGGGTTTTACACTCTAATAGAGGCCCAAAGTGTTTTGAAAATGATTTATGAGGGTTGAATTAATCCAAAAACCCTAATTTGTTTTCAAAAATGTATTTAATTGAATAAAAATTCAATTAAAATGATCAAAATTGTTTAACATGTGAAAAACAAATTGTGATTTTGGATTAATGCTTCAAAAATTAAGTATTGACCTACAAAATAATTAGAAAGCATTAAAAGTTGCAAAATCAATGTAGAAAAAAATACTTTAAATGTTAAAAACAATTAAAACATTAATTCTTTACAAAAATATCAATTATGTGAAATAAATAATATTTTGGGATATTTTTGGTAGAATCAAATAATTTAACATTTTTGTGAATTATTGCAAAAAGAACCAATCAAAAATGATAAAAATTGGAGGAGTTATTAATTTTTCAAATCATTAAAAATAATAATATGAAAAATAACAAAATAAACAAGTGATAAAAAGAAGTCTGGGGCGAGGGGGATTCGAACCCCAGACCTCTCGCTTGCCAATACACACAAAACCAGCTGATGAACCGCTGGGGCGCAATGCCAATTCAAACATAATATGGCAAGGGAAAAATATATAGAGAACTTGTTGGATTTTCTGAAAATGGCGCCATGGCCATCTTCCTCCTCGAGCTCGTGCATGAAGCACCCTATCTCACTCATCTCTCAACCATTGGACATGATTCAAACACCAAACTCGTGCGTTTTTCCACAAGGAACAAGATGGCAATACCCAATTTTATTCATTTTCAGTGTGGAGTGAAATAATCATGATGAACACAGATGAACCCTAATTTGCAAAAGCAATCATGCAGGCATGGTTATAAGGTCTATGATCCAATTTCTTGAGGCAAAACAATCAACACATGATGGCAATCAAGTGGCAAAAATATCATGCGAGGAAATATGCATGGATAATGGAGTTTGAGTTTGAAGCTCACCTTGATGCAAGCTGAAATGGAACTTTGCCCAGATGGTGTTCCAGTCGTGAATTGGTGATCCCTACAGCTTCAATGGATGTTATGAAGTGTGTTGCAAGCCTTGGAACACTTTGAAATCCTCTGGATCAAGCTGGAGACCTCCACCTGCAAAATTGAAGCATAATGGCTTGGTGGAAGAGTGATTTTGAGCTAGGGGTGTTACAGATGGTGTTTAAGCATTTGGACACCTAAAATACATCATATGTGATGTGTTTGAGCAATTAGAATTGATTGCTTATGGCTGCAACTCAAAACCCGATAGTGGTTACTCAAAAACAAGAAAACTTGAAGTTCAAGAAAGAATGAGAGAAAGCAGTGATGTAACTGGCTTTGGTGTGAGTTGAATGATCCATTGGGACCTCTATTTATAGGTGATCAACTTTTGTTTTGGAGGAATAGTGAATGGCTGCTGGATCAGACCACCTCCACTTGGATTGGCTTGGCATAAAGGCCTCTTGAACTAGGCATAACAGCTGCTCCAAATGGACCAGCTATGCCTTGACTGAAATCACATTCTTTAGATGTTTTTAATGTTGTTTAATCAGAGAAATTGACTGAGTAGGGTAGCTACCTTGACAATGCACTATTCCACATTAATGCACTTTGAATTCAAGGCTAAATGTGCCAAAGTGGATGAACTTCAAGTTGGAAGATTCCTTGGCTTTTTGACTCAGATTTATCAGTTGGATCAGATGCAATGTGATTGGTTTGAACACAGGTGGCATAGTGATCCTTAGTTTTTGGCTCAAAATCGTGTGAGATAAGCCAACATGCAAACTGATTTTTCCAAAACAGCTTGCAGCAGCATGACTTTGGGCATGGATTTCTCATGGCTTGAGTTGAATCAATTCATGCTGTTGAGCTCTTTGGATTCTTAGCAACATATGCAACAATGTTGATGTTTAACTTTGGACTTGATTCAGCTTGCAACTATGTGAAAAGATCTCACAAGTTTTGGTGTTTCAACAAAAATCTGTCTTGGACAGAATTTTTCTAAGTGTTGGAAAATGGTATACTTTCACATTTTCAGCCACTTTGGCTCACTCATAGCTCAAAATCCATAATGAATTGGAGTTAGGCCTAGTTGAAGTTTTTGTAGAGGGCAGTGAGATCTACAAATCAAGCCTTGGATGGAAAAAATTGGCCTTGTGGTTTAGGAGTTATGACCCTCCAAAGTTAGTGTATTAGTGGTACTTTTTCCATAACTTAGAAAAATTTCTAAGTTTTATGGTTACCCCTTTTACAAGTTATCCCACTTTCTTTGATTTTTCTTGATGAATGATGATTTAAATCATACATTAACATCATTTTAGGGTTAAAAATCCATTTTGGTGAAAAATCTCAAAAAGTCAAAGTTGACTTTTGTGCACAGTTGACTTTTTATCAGATGAATTCCAAACTGTGCAATTCTTTAGGAAATCATGTCCTTGACCTAAATCAAACTTGATGGACATGTTCCATGGGTGTCATAGGGTGTATTGAGGCATTTCCTAGGGTTTGGGAGCATGTCCTGGTCAAAAGTCAAAGTTACAGTTGACTTTCCTCGCGAAACCCTAATTGTGGTGCAGATGAAATTGAGACTTGTTGCTCAAGCTTCTTGGATTAATCCATTGTTCCAAATGGATCAATATAGTTCATTTGAGACCCTCAAACCCTCTCTTGAGGTCTTGGCTCATGATTTTCCCCAAAAGTCAACTTAGGGGTGAATTAGGTCAAGAAACCCTAATTCCTGATTTTTTATGTATGCATCCCCTGAGGTCAAATTGACTTAATCTGTGGGTCCATGAGGTTCCATGGAGTATATTAGGTTATGTTTTGGATCATTGGCTTGTGCCCAGATGAAAAATTTCCATTTGGAGGCCCTGGTCGACCAAAACCCTAATTTGGTGACATTGTCGATCTTGGGACTTAATCCACTTAGAAGGGAACAACCTTGTGCTTAATCCTTGAAGTGGGAGTCCTTTTGATCCATTTTGGATGTTTGAGAGGTTAGACAAGTTGAAGATCATGTCATTCCTTGATTGATCCCTTGTCTAAGCACTCAGAGAGGGCTTGAAACCCTAATTTTGATTGTAGTGAATGCTCACCCATATTTGGGGAGACTGATGAAATAGAATGGTTCCCCCATATTGTGATGATGATTTGCACAATGATGGGAAATCTTAGTGGTCAAAATTTGGGGTATGACAATAAGCCGAACTCAATCTTAACTTAGAACCCAAAGCCTTTTGTAAACTCTCCCAAAACCTCGATGTGAATCTAGGATCTCTATCTGATACTATACTCTTAGGAACTCCATGTAACTTCACAACCGTAAGAATATAAATCTCAGATAACCTCTCCAAAGGATAACTAATATTAATTGGAAGGAAGTGAGCAGATTTAGTAAGCCTATCAACGATTACCCAAATAGCATTATGACCTCTTTGCGTATTCGGCAATCCCGTAACAAAATCCATCGATATACTATCCCATTTCCACTCCGGAATGTCCAACGGTTGCATCAATCCACTAGGCTTTTGATGTTCCACCTTCGACTTTTGACAAGTTAAGCACGCATACACAAATTGAGCCACATCTCTCTTTAATCCAGACCACCAAAAGATTTTCTTCAAATCTTGATACATTTTATTCGCTCCCGGATGAATACTTAAGTTACTTCGGTGTCCTTCTTCCAATATCGTCTTTTTCAACTCCGCATCATCGGGAATACAAACACGACCACGAAATCTCAAAACTCCAAAATTATCCACCTTGAAATCCTCATTCTCATTCATCATCAAATCAACGAATTTCAAATCCAACTTTTGCTTTTCACATACGGTTGCAAGAAAATCATTCGTAACATGTAGCATACCAAGTCTCACACTTCTCGGCGTCATTTCACAAACCAAACTCAAGTCTCTAAAATTCTCCAAAAGTTCCCATTCTCTCATCATCAATGCAGACATATGTAACGACTTCCGACTCAAAGTATCGGCCACCACGTTTGCCTTACCCGGATGGTAATTCAAACCAAAATCATAATCCTTCAAAAGCTCTAACCACCTTCTTTGTCTCATGTTCAATTCTTTTTTATCAAATAAATATTTCAAGCTTTTGTGATCACAAAAAACTTCAAATCTTGCACCATAAAGATAGTGCCTCCAAATTTTCAAAACAAACACCACGGCCGCTAACTCCAAGTCATGTGTAGGATAATTCTTTTCATGCACTCTCAGTTGTCTTGAAGCATAAGCCACAACTTTTCCATCTTGCATCAAAACACCACCTAAACCAACCAATGAAGCATCACAATACACAACAAATGGTTCCGTCGGATTTGGAAAAATCAAGATCGGAGCCGTTGTCAACCTTCTTTTTAGCTCATTGAAACTCTCTTCACAATGAATATCACAAATGAAAGCCTTTCCTTTACAAGTCAATTGCGTTAACGGAAGTGCCAACTTCGAAAATCCCTCTATAAACCTCCGATAATAACCCGCCAAGCCTAGAAAGCTTTGAATCTCTGTAACCGATCTAGGAGCCTCCCATTGCATCACTGCATCAATCTTGGATGGATTAACACTAATACCACTACATGTCCAAGAAAACTTACTTCCGACAACCAAAACTCACATTTCGACAACTTAGCATACAATTGTTTCTCTTTCAAAATTTGTAACACAATCCTCAAATGCTCTTCATGCTCCTCTTGAGACTTAGAGTAAATCAAAATATTGTCAATAAACACAACCACAAAACGATCCAACTATTCATGAAAAATACGATTCATGTATTCTATAAACACACCCAGCGCATTAGAAACCCCGAATGGCATCACGGAATATTCGTAATGGCCATACCGTGTCTTAGTTTCAGAAATGAACTTCCCATCGATCCTGGTTTCCTACCAAGGAACTGGTCTTAGTTGCTGAAATGAACTTCCCCTCGATCCTGGTTTCCTACCATGGAACTGGTCTTAGTTTCTGATGTAAACTTCCCCTCGATCCTGGTTTCCTACCAAAGACCTGGTCTCAGTTTCTTTTGTCAATAAACTTTCTTGACAAGGAACGCTGTTAGTAGCAGATTTTCTTCAAACTTCTCGCCGAATTTTCCTGGAGAGATGCCATTTGACGAAAAAAGCTTTGACGTCAGACTTGCTGGGGAACCCATTCGTCTGAATTGTAGAGGTACACAAACTTCTCTGTTGGAGACGCCATTTGTCGACTCTACTGGGGGAATGCGAGTCCCTGGAGAGACTGTTTTCGCTCAGGATCTTACATCATACTTTTCTCGGGATCTTCCCGGAGAAATGCCATATGATGGGGTCCAATTTTGAGGTGCCGATGACCTTTTCATCAACGGTCTTTTCGGAGAAAAACTGTTGTATTGCTGACTCTCTGTTTAAGAGGCTCCCTCTGGGGATTTTCCTTAATCCGGGAAAGCAAAAATATCACCTTCAATGGCGAAGAGTGACATTTGTTGAAGGTTCTCTGGTCTTTTAGAGGTTCAAGTTATCAAAGTGGTCGAAGGTCAACTTCCTCTCAGAAATAAACTGGAGGCGAGGTTGTTCAAACGCAGCGTTTCCTGACGAGGCAAGAACTGACAACTCGATTGAGAGGAGTGTTATCACTAGGGGACGAGACCGACTAGAGCGATAGTGACGCAATATGAAATGTAAATGCAAATCAATAATGCATGATGTATGTATGTATATGCTGACAAAACTGACGCGACATACAAACTAAAAGATGAACATGACTGGATACTCGGCCATCGCGGGGCGTGTAAAAATATCGCTGGTTCAAAATAGCAATTCCACCTTGCATAGGAGATATAGTCCCTGCGGGGAATACCGTTGATCGGGCTTAGGAGATGAGAACTCGGCCGAGGCGTGTCAGACGAAATGAGGTCTCTGACATAGTTGATCCTTTATTCAGACGTACTGGGTTAGAAGGAGTACTTTGATTCTGCACTTTGAAGTTCGCCCACTTCTGAAGAAGCGGTTGATGCTCTTTTGATGTTCAACAGTCAAAAGAATTTGCCATCTTTGTTTAAAAGCAGAAAATGTTTTAACAAGTAAATTCATTTTTGTTTTATTTCAAGAATCATTAATCATATTAAAAACGTCTTTCTGTAGAGCTAAAACAAATAAGAATTACAAACAAAAGCACAAAGGCTCAAATTTTATTGATAAAATGGAGATCAGCCAAACGCGTGATTCCAAAGAGTATTTACAAAGTTAGAAAATGGTAATTTACAGGGAAAATGGCTACGTTGAAACATAACGACCACTATCCTTCTACCAACTTTGAATTCGAGGCATCCTGAGCTTCTGTCGAAGATGACCTTGGCTGGAGTTTTCTCACAGGTGATGTAACTGCTGCTACTGAGGGATTTGCCTCTGTTGAACATAGTTACTTGCCATTATCCCTAATTTTTGCCTGGATTGTACTATGAGATTTCCAATCCATCGGGATGATTTTTTTTCATGTCTCTAACTTTTGCCTGGACCGCCCTTTCGGGTTTTCAATCCACCGAGACGTTTTTTTTTTTTTAGTTTAGGCGAAGTATTTCTTGACTACATCAACATTCGTGGGGTAGGCAAATTCCTCTCCGTCCATGGTTGCAAGTCTCAAGGCACCGCCTGAGAAAGCTTTCGTAACCACGTAGGGGCCATCATAATTCGGAGTCCACTTGCCTCGCGAATCAGTGAGAAACGATTGTATCTTCTGGAGCACGAGATCTCCTTGTCTGAAGACACGAGGTCGGACCTTTTTGTCAAACGCCCTCTTCATTCCTTGTTGATACAACTGACCGTGGCATAGTGCCGTGATTCTCTTTTCTTCGATCAGATTGAGTTCGTCGTGTCGGCTTTGACACCATTCAGCTTCGGTGAGCTTAGCTTCCATCAGTACTCAGATTGATGGGATCTCTACTTCGATGGAGAGCACTGCTTCCATGCCATACACTAGAGAGAAAGGGGTAGCCCCTGTTGAAGTGCGGACAGATGTGCGATAACCGTGAAGAGCAAAGGGTAGCATTTCGTGCCAGTCTTTGTAGGTTACAACCATCTTTTGAACGATCTTCTTGATGTTCTTGTTAGCCGCTTCTACCGCCCCGTTCATCTTGGGTCGGTAGGGAGATGAGTTATGGTGTTCAATCTTGAACTCTGTGCATAACTCTTTCATCATCTTGTTGTTCAAGTTAGATCCATTGTCAGTAATGATCTCGCTTGGAACACCATAACGGCAGATGATATTGTTTTTGATAAATCGGACCACCACTTGTCGGGTTACATTAGCGAATGACGCTGCTTCGACCCACTTCGTGAAATAGTCAATGGCTACCAGGATGAACCGATGTCCGTTTGAAGCCTTAGGTTCGATCAAGCCAATCATGTCGATTCCCCATATGGAAAAAGGCCATGGGGAAGAAAGAACTTTGAGATGTGATGGCGGTACATGAATTTTGTCGGAGTATATCTGACACTTGTGACACCTCCTCATGTACTTGTAGCAGTCGGATTCCATTGTCAACCAATAGTACCCTGCTCTTAGGATTTTTCTCGCCATTGTGTGTCCGTTGGCATGAGTGCCAAAGGATCCTTCATGAATTTCTTTCATTAGCATGTCTTCTTCTGGTCTGTCGACGCATCGGAGCAAAACCATGTCAAAATTCCTCTTATAAAGAGTGTCCCCGCTCAGGAAGAAGTTTCTAGCCAATCTTCTGAGGGTTTTTCTGTCTTTTCTGAGTGCCCCAGGTGGGTACTCTTGTTTCTGAAGGAAGCATTTGATATCGTGATACCAAGGTTTGTCGTCTATGACTGCTTCAATCGTGAAGATGTAAGCGGGTCGTTCAAGGCGCATTATGTCAATCTTAGGTATATCATTCCATTGACCTACACTAATCATGGAAGAGAGAGTGGCTAATGCATCAGCCATGTGATTCTCATCACGAGGGATGTGATGAAACTCAACTCTGTTGAAGAAAGGCAGCAACCTTCTTGCATAGTCTTTGTAAGGAATCAATCTTGATTGGTATGTGTTCCAATCTCCTTTTATCTGACTGATAACCAAGGCTGAGTCGCCGTATACGTCCAAGTTTTTGATCCTTAAATCAATTGCTTCTTCGAGACCCATAATACAAGCTTCATATTCGGCCTTGTTGTTCGTACACTTGAACGTAAGTCTAGCAGTGAAAGGAATGTGGGTACCCTGAGGGGTAACAATGATTGCCCCAATTCCGTTTCCATAATGATTAACTGCTCCGTCAAAGACAAGTCCCCATTGGGAACCTGGTTCTGGCCCTTCACTGGGTAACGATTCATCGTGATCTTTCATTTTTAGATACATGACATCTTCGTCTGGGAAGTCAAACCCGATTGATTCCTGATCGTCAATCGGTTGATGAGCCAAATGATCGGCTAAAATACTCCCCTTAACGGCGTTTTGAGCGTGGTACTCTATGTCATATTCTGATAACAGCATCTGCCAACGGGCGATTCTTCCCGTGAGAGCAGGTTTTTCGAAAACGTACTTGATTGGATCCATTTCGGAGACCAACCAAGTAGTATGGCGAATCATGTACTGGCGAAGTCGTTTGGCTGCCCAAGCCAAAGCACAGCAAGTTTTCTCGAGCATCGTGTATCAAGTTTCACAATCGGTGAATTTCTTGCTTAGATAGTAAATGGCAGACTCTTTCCTTTTGGTTTCGTCTTGTTGGCCAAGTACACATCCCATTGAGTCCTCTAGGACTGTGAGGTAAATGATCAGTGGTCTTCCTTCCACTGGAGGTGATAGAATCGGCAGATTCAACAGGTATTCCTTAATACTGTCGAAGGCAGTTTGGCAATCTTCTGACCAAACGCAATCCTGGTTCTTTTTCAGTAATTTAAAAATCGGCGCACAAGTGGCGGTCATAAGGAATATGAATCTGGAGATGTAGTTCAAACGTCCCAGGAATCCTCTGACTTGTTTTTCAGTTTTCAGAGAAGGTATTTCTCGAATGGCCTTGACCTTGTCAGGATCAACCTCAATTCCTTCCTGGCTGACGATGAACCCTAATAGTTTCCCTGAACGGACACCGAAGGTGCACTTGTTGGGATTCAAACGGAGCTTGAATTTTCTTAGACGTTTGAACAATTTTGATAGATGTTCGACGTGCTCTTTCTCTGTTTTTGATTTTGCAATCAGATCATCGACATACACTTTGATTTCTTTGTGTATCATGTCATGAAACAGAGTAGTCATGGCCTTTTGATAGGTTGCCCCGGCTTCTTCAAACCGAACGGCATTACCTTGTAACAAAAGGTACCCCATGGGGTAATGAACAAAGTTTTCTCCATGTCTTTCGGCGCCATTTTAATCTGGTTATAGCCCAAGAATCCATCCATGAAGGAGAAAACTTTGAACTTTGATGTACTGTCCACCAGCATGTCGATGTGTGGTAAAGGAAAGTCGTCCTTTGGACTAGATTTGTTTAGATCCCTGTAGTCGACACACATTCTAACCTTTCCATCCTTTTTCGGAACGGGTACGATGTTGGCTAACCATTGAGGATATTCAGATGTGGCGAGGAAACCCGCGTCAATCTGTTTCTGCACCTCCTCTTTGATTTTTATGGCCATGTCCGGGTGAGTCCGTCTCAACCTTTGCTTTACTTGCGGACATTCCGATCTTAACGGTAAATGATGTTCCACGATGCTGGTATCCAACCCTGGCATATCCTGATAGGACCAAGCGAATACATCGGGGAATTCTTTGAGAAGCTCTATCAAAGCCTTTCTGGCAATTGGACTGAGTAGTGCACCAATCCTGATTTCTTTTCTCTCTTGTTCTGAACCTAAGTTTACCGTTTCCAACGGTTCTTTGTGAGGTTCAATGGATCTTTCCTCTTGTCTGAGTAGTCGGGAGATCTCTTTTGGAATTTCGTTGTCATCTTCTTCTTCAGCCCCAAATACCGGGAACTCAAAGTCGGGAGAAGGCATCGGATCGTATGTTTCAACGGGGTTTAAAACAAGCAATCTGCATGACGTGATGATTCGTGTTTAGAAGAGATAGAGAAAAATGCAAGTGTGTGCAGTGTTTTATTTTACTGCTTGTTTTTATTTGAATTGTTTTTTAGGATTACCATTTTCTGAAAAAGCAAAAAGAGAAAACAGCAATTAATGCAGAAATTACAGAACGACGTTATTTTATTAATGAACAAGTAGATCCTTGAAACTACAGCCCTATAAAACAAAACTCTGTCGCTTCGGGCAAAGCGAAGAGGGAAAATTTACAGAAAGCGAGCCCTATCAAAACATCTGTTTCACCTGGGCAGGGTGAAAGGTTAAAGATGGCAATTACTTTGACTGATGAACGACCTTCGGAACCTCGACGGCAACCCATTGGCGGCGAACTCCTCGGTGAATCACAAAGTCTGGTACCTTCCTTGATTTGTCTTCAGAAATAACGCTGATTTCTGGCAGAGCAGGATCATTGGAATCTGTCTCCCAGGCAGAATTGTCGTAGGAGGATTCCTCTGTTGTATTTCGCATAGCATTTATGCTCTCAGCCGTATTTCCCCATCCAGTTCGCTGGATATCTTCGAGCCTGATACGAGAGCTTTCGGGAGCGGTGTACTTGACCATAAAGTCGTATTTTCCACTTGGTTCTCCCAGGGTGTCCCAAATTTCTTTGGAACTGGAGGAGTCATCCCTCTCGATGACGTTGACCTCGGGAAAAGCATAGTTGATGAATTCAAGTCCTGCAAATGTTACGAATTCATCTTCATGTTGAGTAGTTTCCGAATGACCTGAGTGTTGATCCAATGACATGGTGGGGACATAGGTATTCTGTTCAATGATGCTCAGCTGAGTTTCACTACTCGGCTAACTTTCTTGCCCCAAGTTTCCTGGGTAAGGCTGCCACATTGGCAGGCCATCGATTGGGCCATAGTAATTGTAGTCAAAATTGCCTTTCATCGGAGTGTCTTCCTCTAATGAATTTGGCGGAGCACGGCATCCTTCCGGATCATAATCTCCATATATCATTTCGACGTCTGATCTTGGTATAAATCTCAGACTTTCTGTAGGAAAGCAAAAAGGCATAGGCACCTCTTCCTGAGACGTATAACCGTCCTTGTTAAGGTAGGACTTCCACTCTTCATCTGTGTCAGAGGGATCTTCCTCATTGATAGCATGAACTGTCTGAGACATTGGGTGAAGGAAACCTCCACTGCGGAAGAGATTTTGAAGGGGATGAAGACTTTCATCGCCGGCAGTTGTATGGGTGCAGGTTGTAGAAAAACCAAGACCCTTCTTTGTTTTATTGTCAATGGGAATGACAAGCTGTCCCCATCCTATTGTATCGGTACTCTCGACCGCTTTGATAGCATCTTTGTATGAGGAAATAGAGGTTCCTCCTTTGAAATGATTGTCCTTGCTCACCGACAGTGCTTGGAACTGCGTTCCAATAACCTCCTCAGGTTCTATACCAGCAGATGATGACAAGTTATTCACCAGCAAGGCCTGTTCTCCACAGACTGTGATGAGTTGACCGTTCTGTACGAACTTTAGCTTTTGGTGGAGGGTGGAAGTAACCGCTCCAGCCTGATGTATCCAAGGTCTTCCTAATAAACAACTGTATGTTGGCCGGATGTCCATGACCTGGAAAGTGACTTGGAAAGTATGAGGACCGATAGTTATGGGAAGATCAACTTTGCCGATAACCATTTTTCTGGATCCGTCGAATGCTTTGACGACAACCTCGCTGATTCTCATCGGAGGGCCTTTGAATGATAATTGCATCAAAGTAGACTTTGGCATAACATTTAGGGCTGACCCTGTGTCTACCAGTACGCTGGCTAAAGCATCGTCCTGGCAGTTAACTGTAATGTTGAGCGCCATGTTATGACGGCGACCCTCTACGGATAATTCCTCATCACTAAATCCCAAATTATTGCAAGAAGTGATGTTAGAGACAATGCTATCGAACTGTCTAATGGTTACATCCTGTTCCACAAAGGCTTGCTCCAAGACTTTCTGTAGAGCCTCCCTGTGAGCTTCTGAACTGAGTAACAGCAATAATACCGAGATCTTTGAAGGAGTTTGTAACAGTTGATCAACAATGTTGTATTCACTCCTTTGGATGAGCTTCAGCATCTCATCATTATCTTTCGAAAGGTCGGGATTACCGGATTGACCGACTGGTGGATCGGGAGCTTCCGTCTGAAGTTCCTTTTCCTTGTTAGGTTCTCCAACTCCTCGGTTGAAGATTCTACCACTCCGTGTTACACGACTGATGTCTGCAATATTCACGATGGAGGGTAATGGAATTTCCTTTCCATTTTCAAATTTCGTTGCACCGTATTTATAAGGGATTGCCTTAGTTGATTCATACGGTAGTGGTCCCGGTAAATAGATGATTACGGGAACCTTCTGATTTTTCTGACCATCATAAGTAATCTCGATCCGTTCCCGGTTGGGAACCTTAGATTCGTCAAGTAGGGGGATAATGGCAAAAACATCCCTGGTCCTATGATGACCGGAGATTGTGACAACATCCTCAACTTGCTCGGCAAGGTAGTTTGGCGTCCAGTTGATGGGTCCAGAACCCGAATAGGGACGAATTTCTCCATGATCGACCTGACCCTGAAGAGCTGCTCTCACAAGGTAACACCCTTGGTTACTTTCCGAACAGACGCCGCAACGTTCATAGTTGTGTGGTGGCACCTGGCCACGCCCACTTTGAATATAATTTAACCTCACTAGGTTAGCTTCCACAGATCGGACATCCTGACTTTGACGCCGAGTGGGGTTTTTGTTATTGATACTGATTTGCTGAGTATCTTCATCCATATAGATTGGTATCCACCAGTGATTTAACAAGTGCTGAAGTGCCTCCTGGACAAGGGTACAACCTCGATCGTTTTTGCAACCCACTTTACAGCTTTGATAGTCATGTGATATTAAGAATCCGAGTCGGACCTGCTCAGCATGTAACTCTACCAGATTGGTATTCATCACGCGAATATCGAAGATCTGAACCATGTTGATTTGATAAGGGTTCCTATCATGGTAGTCTTAGATCCATCTGACGCTGGAGGGCCTCTTGTATGAAAGAGCATCCCTGTTTGTTTACCGAGCAAGTCAGACAGGAATTGTAATCGTGCCGCGGCAGATTATGATACTGGCTTTGCCTTGAGTGCATCGCCACCACGTTGACATTCATTGCACAGATGTCGTGGTTCTGAATGACGTTAGATTTCGTATAGACCATGTTAACTCCATGAACCCAGTGCTCTTGGATCCATCCGAGATCCATCTGTTCCTGCAGAGCTGCTTGCACTACCGAACATCCCTGATTGTCTTTAGAGCAGATATCACACTGATGATAGTTATGAGGTGGCACATGGCCATATCCACTCTGTCTACAATGCATCTTGACCAGATTGGTCTTCAATAAGAGTACATCGTGAATTTGATAGACATTATTAGTCTCTTTCTCAATGAGATTGACTGCAGCTTTCTCATGTTGAGGCAGCGGGTTCGTAAGAACATTGGGGTTCGTATCCTTGAAAGATAAGAGCCTGCTCCTAACAAGCTTTTGTACGTCAGACTTGAAATCGAGACAAGTCTCTATGTTATGCCCTGGACCTCCTTGATGATAAGGGCAAGTTTGATCCACCTTAAACCAAAAATGCAGATTTTCTGGTACTACAAGAGGGGATTTAGTCTGAATGTGCCCCTTGGCTAGCAGTAATGGAAATAGCTCTGTGTACGACATGGGTATAGGATCAAACCCTGATGGTCGTGTTGTACGGTTGCTGTTATATGGAGGACGAGCCTGCTGAAGAGGCTGTTGTGTCCTTTGTTGATCAGGTTGGCTCTGCGCAACCTGAGATTGATAAGTAGGAATAGGCGCAGTGTTGATAGCAGGAATTACAGCTGCTACTGGTTGATAACGTCGCCTTTGCTTTCCGAGAGAGATATTCCTAATATCTTGCTCTTTTTTCTTAGGGAGAGCACTACCATATTTCTTGGTACCGCTCTTCGATCCAGTGTCTTTTATCAAACGTCCTTCTCGGACGGCTTCCTCAAGACGTACGCCCATGCCGACCATCTCGGTGAAATCACTGGGCGCACTGGCAACCATTCGGTCATAGTAAAATGAGCTTAAGGTTTTTAAGAAGATCTTTGTCATCTCTTTTTCCTCAAGAGGTGGACAAATTTGAGCGGCAATTTCACGCCACCTTTGAGCGTACTCCTTAAAGGTTTCCTTGTCCTTTTGCGACATTGATCTGAGTTGATCTCTGTCGGGTGCCATGTCCAAATTGTATTTGTATTGTTGGACAAAGGCAGTGCCAAGATCTCTGAAAGTGCTGATCGTAGCACGGTTTAAACCCATGTACCATTTGAGTGCGGCACCGGTTAAACTATCCTGGAAGTAGTGAATCAGTAGGTCCTGATTCTCCGTCTAAGCTGACATTCGTCGAGCGTACATTGTTAAGTGACTTTGAGGGAAAGAGTTACCCTTGTATTTTTCAAAGTCGGGCACTTGGAACTTGTGCGGGACTTTCACATTGGCGACCAAGCAGAGATCTGCGGCGTCCTTCCCAAATAAATCTTGACCGCGAATGGCCTGCAGCTCTTTCTGCATTTCCAGGAACTGCTCCTGGAATTCCTCCATACGGTCAAACATAGTTTCCTTTTTACCATAAGGTATTGGCGAAATCTGTCCTCCCGGGACAGTGTGCACCACAGGGGGTGGTACCGTGACTACGGCGGTGAATCTTGGTGTTTCCCAAAGTTTGTAACCTTCAGGAGTCTTCAGTATGCCCCTGGCATCTTCGCTTTCTCGAAGTTTGTAACCTTCAGGCCCAGCAGCTTCTGTTGTGATTCCCTGATCCTCAGTGATCGGCGGAACATATCCTTTCGGGATATAGTTAACAGGCATACCCCAAGGGCGATCTTTCGGTATCTGATACCTAGGATCATACTTCTCCACTATGGGCGTTGAGGTGATCTCTGAGATCACAGTCCTTTGTAGCTGAGCTTCTTCCATGGCTTGCATGTCGTTACGAAGCTTTCTCATATCCTCTCTCAGAGCGTCGATCTCTTCTTTCAACTCTCTATTTTCTTCCTTAAGATCATCCATATTTTTCTGACGATTGGCCTGAGTATTATACGAATGAGACAGTTTGACTCTAGAATCGAGACACAAACGTGAGATTCGTAGGTAAGAAGAATACGCGATGTGAGAATGATGAATGCAATGATTATATTAATTATTTTTTGGTTTAATCAAAATAAATTTCGACAATTAGATTGCAAATATCAAACGGTGGGGAAACCCCCTTTTTATTGAAATTCAAAGGATTACAGAAATGGAAATACAGTAGATTACAAAGTGCAGAAACAGAAGCCTAAGCTAATGGGTCCCGAGTCCTCTCTGAAGAGAAATCGGGTGCCGACTCTGGTATCCTCCTTTTCTTTGACCGGGGCTCTTGGGCCGTTGTCGGGTTGTCATTCCTTTGCCAGGTGAAAGGAGCGAGCAAATTCCTTTGGTCATCTTGATTCTCTACAGCGTGCTGCTCCAAAATTTCAATCAGAGCATCTTTCTCTTTCAGTAATTGCTGTATTTTGATGCACTCTATGTCGAGGGTGCGGTACTTGTTCTTCCAAGTCCTTCTCTCCTTCTGGACTTTGTTGAGAGTAACCTGAAGCTTTTCAGTTTCCGTCATGAAGTACAAGACAGATTCCCTCGGCGGAAGAATTCCGTAACGAGGATAAGGCATCTTTAACTTGAGAGCTCTAGTTTGTACCCAGTGCAGATAAGGCTCCACTGAGACACAATCTGGTTTTCCTAGAGACTCTCGTCCTTTCTTATGAACGTGTTTCCAAGCGTGCACTATTTCCATCTTTAGTGCTTTGTCGTTTTCTCCTTCTTTGAAGAAAAGACCTTCCAGATGAACACCCAGCGGGATGTGTCTCATCGGGTATCCAAATTAACGACGAACCAATATCGGATGATAGTTGATTCCTTCTTTAGTTCCTATGAGGGGTACGTTGGGGAAGTTTCCACAACGATCAATGATTCTGATTCCCTCAAAAATCCTATTACACCAATCTATATCAGAGTTGGTAAGAGACATGATCTTCTGCGGCCAACGTAAGACACTCTTGCAATCCCAAAAAGCAGCAGACTTGGGCAAGTGAGATATAAACCATTTATAAAGCAGAGGTACACAGCATGTGATCTCCCCTCCGCTGTACAAATTTCCCAAGTGTACAGAATGATACGCATCTGCGAGCAAAGTCGGCACAGGGTTTCCAATGAGAAAAACCTTAATGGCGTTGATATCGACGAAGTTATTGATGTTGGGAAACAAAAATAATCCGTAGGTGAGTAAAACAAAGATGCTTTCAAAAGCAGTCCCGTTCCCTATACTGGCAAAATACAGGGCTTTCTTTGTTAAGAACTGGGCTGGAAAACCTTGGATGCCACCCTTAGTAGTCATGTGAGTCCTGACCTCAGACTCATCCAAATGAATTGCTCTTGCAATGGTCTGATTCTTTGGAATTTCTTCCAGTCCAGAAAATGGAGCTCGATCTGTGATGTGTAGATCGATCAGATGAGAATACTCCTCCAGCGTTGGTGCTAGCTGGTAATCCGGGAATGTGAAACAGTGATAAACCGGATCATAAAACTGAATGAGCGCGTCCATGATTCCCTCAATCACATGGACTCTTAACAGCGGTAACAGACCTCCGTACTTGGCTCTGAAAGCCTCAGGGCTAGTGATCATCCTTACTAACCTTCTCAAATCTCCTAACTTTGGAACCTTGAAGGTATACTGGTGAGTTCTCCTTCTACCGAAATCCATTAGCGTAATCCTCCTCTCTGATATTTGCAATCACAGTCTTAGTTTAATTTGAAAAACAGAGAGACTAGAAGAGAAGTTTTTTGAATGTTTTAATGTTTTATTAAATGAATGCATGAATGCAGCACACAAAAACATAGAAAAAACATGGGGTCAAAGGGTCGTTGTCATGAAGTCAAGGCTCTACCCATCCCCAAAGTTTTATACTAGGGTGATTTTTGTACCTGTACTCATTATCATCAGCTCCTCCCAGGAAGGCAGACAACAAGCGGATCGCCAGCGAGTTGTGTGCAATCTTAGAGTAAGTGCCATTCACCGAGAATAGATCACCAGCCTCAAATGAGGGTAGTATCGCGTAACAACTATTTCCGATAGTTTCTGCACTACAAAAAAGGTTGGCTTTTCTTAAGTGTATACTCAATCTCACCACATGCGGCATCACACGCATTCCCAGTAGCAGAAAAATAAACACGTATAGCAATTAGGAAAAGCAATATATATATATTTGTCTTAAACATCCTAGACTTATAAAGCTAAGAATCCTAAGTTCCTGATAGAAATGGGTTCCCCGGCGGAAGCCCCAATCCGTGGTTTTCACACAAGTGAAGAGAAAAAAGACTGTGCCTAGATCTAACTTTGAAATGCCCCACGGTGGGCGCCATTTTTACTGTTGGCGGCCACCGCCATGAAAATGACCTACCCAAGGTTTAAATTGTAAGAAAGAAAGAACCGGCCCCACGGTGGGCGCCATTTTTACTGTAGCGAGCGATTTTGGACGCGGTTCTTAAGCGCTGGTCGCTCTCTGCGGTTTGAGCTTAAACTACAGGTCGATTCATTTTTTATCCTATTGTGAGCTGAATAAGGAAGGGAAATAGATGTCTCCAATTAACCCTGCTTGCATACTGAGTTTAAATAGCGGTCTGTTAGGTTACGAATGCTATCAATATGGGGGACCTTTGTACTGGTTATTTGTATTTTCGCCAATACAGTTTCTTTCTTTTTATCTAGGCAGAAGGTTTCTGGCGGGGAACAAGGATTAGGATGTTAGGACTGATGTTTTTGAATTACTGCTTTTGATTGATGGAGATATGGGATTTGGTTTTTTTGTTTAGTGTGCTCGCTAAGATCTTTTCTTTCGATCTTATGCCTACGTATTCCCGTTTACCGAAACAGGGAAATCAGAGCGTTCGTAGTTCCTCCTATTCTATGGGAGGAAATGGGTTTTTGGTGTCTTGTTCAAAGCCCAAGACGTGAAGCGAAAGGTGATTTGTATCTTGTTCAAAGCCCAAGATGTGAAGCTGAAGGACCTCGACTTTAGAGAGAATTTGTCATCTCTAAAGAAGGTTTAAAGGAGAATTACTTTAACCGGGATACGCGGATCCTAGCAATGCCATAATTTCCTAAGAAGGGGTTTTATCCTGAAGGAGAAGACTTTAACTCAGTGTAGAGCAATGCTATCTTTCCTTAGGAATTTCTCATACTAAAAGAGGGACATTGGCATGGATGTAGATGATCCAGAAGCTTGCCGCTTACAGCAATTAGATGAAGGGGAAGGAGTGTACTGTGTTTGGGTACTGTGAACGAGGCACAGCTTTGATGCTAAAAGGTTGATTGGATCAACCAGTGGTTTTCTTATACAAAGCCTAAGAGGAGGCTAATATGTGTCTCGTACAAAGCCTGAGAGAGAGGCTAAAAGGTTTTGACCCGACGATGGAGTCTTTTGGTATCTCGTATAAAGCCCGAGATGGAGGCTGTTTGACTCAACAAGAGAGTTTTTTGGATCTCGTACGAAGCCCGAGATGGAGGTTAAAATTTGTATGGCTAAATAAGAACCTTTTTGTATCTCATATAAAGCCCGAGATGGAGGCGAAAGGGGTGATTGACTCAACGAGGGAGTCTCTTATGTGTCTCGTACAAAGCCCGAGAGAGAGGCTAAACGTTATTTGACTCCGCTGGGGAGGATCACTGTACAAAGCCCAAGAGGAGGCTATGGTGACTGTTTCAGTTGAGTGACAGGTCCAGTATACTGATTTTGAAAGAGAAAATCAGTTCTTATATGAGCAACACTGTACTCAAGGATTTGATTCAAGGATCCGGGTTATTCCTGTTCTTTAAGGAAGCGGGAAATCCGAAGGGTATTGAGACTGTCCGAGTCTACGGATTTCCTTCCTATTTAACGAAGGGGTGCTTGAGAATGCCTTTGAGACTCAAGGAAGTAAGACTGTCCAAGTCTAGAGTTCATCTTTTATACCATGCTTTGAGAAACAGTAGTAGACTCTTTGAAAGGATTGTTCTATGAAGATGATTAAGTTCTGTTCCTATACCTCTAGGAGGTCGTCGGGACAATTTGTACGAAGCCCAAGAGGAGGCTGGAATCTTTTAAGAAGCGGATCGGTCCTTGTACGAAGCCCAAGAGGAGGCTATCATTCTCGAAGGAAGAGATCATTATACGAAGCCTAAGAGGAGGCTGTGAATACTTCTAAGAAGCCGTAGGGTCCTTGTACTAAGCCCGAGAGGAGGCGGGGTCGCTTTTAGGAAGCCTGTGGGTCCTTGTGCGATGCCCAAGATGAGGCCGATGCTTTTATGAAGCCCGTGGGTCCCAAACCAAAGAAACGTTCAAGAAAAGTTTCACCGAGAATAATTCATTTAGTGAACAGTTCTGAGGTTTGAAGAAATTCAAGAGAAGTTTCACCGAGAATAATTCATCTCTGGGGAATAGAATTTCTTGACAATTCCTAATGAGGACAGCCGAATAGAAGTCTGTATCTAGTAATCCTATTGGGGATCTAGTTCAGTCTATTTCTAAGAGTGACAGTCTGAGAAAGGGTTCAAAAAGAATCTGCCTTTCACATCTCCATATTGTTTAACCCCAAGAGGAGGGAAGACTGTGTCTGGTAATCCTATGTGGATCTAGTTTTGACTGTAAGTTCAGAGTGATCAACAGGGCTTTACCTAGTGCTAGACGTAGTTGCCGGGGAAACTCGAAATATCTATACTATTATTACACAGTTGATATGAGTTTATGAAAGGAGACTTACAGCGAAACAGCCCCACAATACAGTTATATATATATGAGTTTATGAAAGGAGACTTACAGTGAAACAGCCCCACAATACAGTTATATATATATATATATATATGAAAGCGGTAAATGAAAGCGGGTAAACACTTACTCGGTTGTTGAGCTTCCATGCTGTTTGGTTAGTTGTTCAACAAAGAAAGATTGAAAACAACAGTATATTCAAAATCAAAGGAGAAAGTGCTTTGAAAAAGGAAGATTTGGGGCTTACAGCTCAAGGAGAGGCCCAGGGTTTTATCAGTGAGCGCACTGTTTGAATTTGTACAGGGGGACATATACAAGTGCTGAGGCCCAAAATGTTTTTCTGTACAAAGGGATGGGTCTTACACTCTCTCAAGAGGCCCAAAAAGTTTTAAAGAAGAAGAGTGGGGCTTATAACACGAGGGTAGGCCCAGTTGATTTTTTGCTTTAAAAATGGTGATCGCGCCGAGGTTTTCTTTTAACGCGTAGGGACTTATACAATAAGTGAGGCCCAAAATGATTTTGGTTAAAAGGGGGTTGGGTCTTACACTCTATTAGAGGCCCAAAAAGTTTTCAATGGGTCTTATAGCTCGAGGAGAGGCCCAAGGTTATTTTTCAAAAAGGGCGACGATCGCGCCGTTCGTTTTTGACGGTATCAGGACTTATACAATACACTGAGGCCCAAAAATGTTTTGGTCAAGAAAGGATTGGGTCTTACACTCTATTAGAGGCCCAAAAAGTTTAAAGAAAAGAAATGGGTCTTACTACTCGAGGGTAGGCCCAAGGTTAAAAAGGCGACGATCGCGCCGTTTATTTGAAAATGTACAGAGGGACTTATACAACGAATGAGGCCCAAAAAGTTTTCTGTACAAGGGTGTTGGGTCTTACACTCTAATAGAGGCCCAAAGTGTTTTGAAAATGATTTATGAGGGTTGAATTAATCCAAAAACCCTAATTTGTTTTCAAAAATGTATTTCATTGAATTAAAATGATCAAAATTGTTTAACATGTGAAAAACAAATTGTGATTTTGGATTAATGCTTCAAAAATTAAGTATTGACCTACAAAATAATTAGAAAGCATTAAAAGTTGCAAAATCAATGTAGAAAAAAATACTTTAAATGTTAAAAACAATTAAAACATTAATTCTTTACAAAAATATCAATTATGTGAAATAAATAGTATTTTGGGATTTTTTTTTTTGGTAGAATCAAATAATTTAACATTTTTGTGAATTATTGCAAAAAGAACCAATCAAAAATGATAAAAATTGGAGGAGTTATTAATTTTTCAAATCATTAAAAATAATAATATGAAAAATAACAAAATAAACAAGTGATAAAAAGAAGTCTGGGGCGAGGGGGATTCGAACCCCAGACCTCTCGCTTGCCAATACACACAAAACCAGCTGATGAACCGCTGGGGCGCAATGCCAATTTAAACATAATATGGCAAGGGAAAAATATATAGAGAACTTGTTGGATTTTCTGAAAATGGCGCCATGGCTATCTTCCTCCTCGAGCTCGTGCATGAAGCACCCTATCTCACTCATCTCTCAACCATTGGACATGATTCAAACACCAAACTCGTGCGTTTTTCCACAAGGAACAAGATGGCAATACCCAATTTTATTCATTTTCAGTGTGGAGTGAAATAATCATGATGAACATAGATGAACCCTAATTTGCAAAAGCAATCGTGCAGGCATGGTTATAAGGTCTATGATCCAATTTCTTGAGGCAAAACAATCAACACATGATGGCAATCAAGTGGCAAAAATATCATGCGAGGAAATATGCATGGATCATGGAGTTTGAGTTTGAAGCTCACCTTGATGCAAGCTGAAATGGAACTTTGCCCAGATGGTGTTCCAGTCATGAATTGGTGATCCCTACAGCTTCAATGGATGTTATGAAGTGTGTTGCAAGCCTTGGAACACTTTGAAATCCTCTGGATTAAGCTGGAGACCTCCACCTGCAAAATTGAAGCATAATGGCTTGGTGGAAGAGTGATTTTGAGCTAGGGGTGTTACAGATGGTGTTTAAGCATTTGGACACCTCAAATACATCATATGTGATGTGTTTGAGCAATTGGAATTGATTGCTTATGGCTGCAACTCAAAACCCGATAGTGGTTACTCAAAAACAAGAAAACTTGAAGTTCAAGAAAGAATGAGAGAAAGCAGTGCTGTAACTGGTTTTGGTGTGAGTTGAATGATCCATTGGGACCTCTATTTATAGGTGATCAACTTTTGTTTTGGAGGAATAGTGAATGGCTGCTGGATCAGACCACCTCCACTTGGATTGGCTTGGCATAAAGGCCTCTTGAACTAGGCATAATAGCTGCTCCAAATAGATCAGCTATGCCTTGACTGAAATCACATTCTTCAGATGTTTTTAATGTTGTTTAATCAGAGAAATTGACTGAGTAGGTTAGCTACCTTGACAATGCACTATTCCATATTAATGCACTTTGAATTCAAGGCAAAATGTGCCAAAGTGGATGAACTTCAAGTTGGAAGATTCCTTGGCTTTTTGACTCAGATTTATCAGTTGGATCAGATGCAATGTGATTGGTTTGAACACAGGTGGCATAGTGATCCTTAGTTTTTGGCTCAAAATCGTGTGAGATAAGCCAACATGCAAACTGATTTTTCCAAAACAGCTTGCAGCAGCATGACTTTGGGCATGGATTTCTCATGGCTTGAGTTGAATCAATTCATGCTGTTGAGCTCTTTGGATTCTTAGCAACATATGCAACAATGTTGATGTTTAACTTTGGACTTGATTCAGCTTGCAACTATGTGAAAAGATCTCACAAGTTTTGGTGTTTCAACAAAAATCTGTCTTGGACAGAATTTTTCTAAGTGTTGGAAAATGGTATACTTTCACATTTTCAGCCACTTTGGCTCACTCATAGCTCAAAATCCATAATGAATTGGAGTTAGGCCTAGTTGAAGTTTTTGTAGAGGGCAGTGAGATCTACAAATCAAGCCTTGGATGGAAAAAATTGGCCTTGTGGTTTAGGAGTTATGACCCTCCAAAGTTAGTGTATTAGTGGTACTTTTTCCATAACTTAGAAAATTTTCTAAGTTTTATGGTTACCCCTTTTACAAGTTATCCCACTTTATTTGATTTTTCTTGATGAATGATGATTCAAATCATACATTAACATCATTTTAGGGTTAAAAATCCATTTTGGTGAAAAATCTCAAAAAGTCAAAGTTGACTTTTTATCAGATGAATTCCAAACTGTGCAATTCTTTAGGAAATCATGTCCTTGACCTAAATCAAACTTGATGGACATGTTCCATGGGTGTCATAGGGTGTATTGAGGCATGTCCTAGGGTTTGGGAGCATGTCCTGGACAAAAGTCAAAGTTACAGTTGACTTTCCTAGCGAAATCCTAATTGTGGTGCAGATGAAATTGAGACTTGTTGCTCAAGCTTCTTGGATTAATCCATTGTTCCAAATGGATCAATATAGTTCATTTGAGACCCTCAAACCCTCTCTTGAGATCTTGGCTCATGATTTGCCCCAAAAGTCAACTTAGGGGTGAATTAGGTCAAGAAACCCTAATTCCTGATTTTTGATGTATGCATCCCCTGAGGTCAAATTGACTTGATGTTTGGGTCCATGAGGTTCCATGGAGTATATTAGGTTATGTTTTGGATCATTGGCTTGTGCCCAGATGAAAAATTCCCATTTGGAGGCCCTGGTCGAGCAAAACCCTAATTTGGTGACATTGTCGATCTTGGGACTTAATCCACTTAGAAGGGAGCAACCTTGTGCTTAATCCTTGAAGTGGGAGTCCTTTTGATCCATTGTGGATGTTTGAGAGGTTAGACAAGTTGAAGATCATGTCATTCCTTGATTGATCCCTTGTCTAAGCACTCAGAGAGGGCTTGAAACCCTAATTTTGATTGTAGTGAATGCTCACCCATCTTTGGGGAGACTGATGAAATAGAATGGTTCCCCCATATTGTGATGATGATATGCACAATGATGGGAAATCTTAGTGGTCAAAATTTGGGGTATGACAATAAGCCGAACTCAATCTTAACTTAGAACCCAAAGCCTTTTGTAAACTCTCCCAAAACCTCGATGTGAATCTAGGATCTCTATCTGATACTATACTCTTAGGAACTCCATGTAACTTCACAACCGCAAGAATATAAATCTCGGCTAACCTCTCCAAAGGATAACTAATATCAATTGGAAGGAAGTGAGCAGATTTAGTAAGCCTATCAACGATTACCCAAATAGCATTATGACCTCTTTGCGTATTCAGCAATCCCGTAACAAAATCCATCGATATACTATCCCATTTCCACTCTGGAATGTCCAACGGTTGCATCAATCCACTAGGCTTTTGATGTTCCACCTTCGATTTTTGACAAGTTAAGCACGCATACACAAATTGAGCCACATCTCTCTTTAATCCGGACCACCAAAAGATTTTCTTCAAATCTTAATACATTTTATTTGCTCCCGGATGAATACTTAAGTTACTTCGGTGTCCTTCTTCCAATATCATCTTTTTCAACTCCGCATCATCGGGAATACAAACACGACCACGGAATCTCAAAACTCCAAAATTATCCACCTTGAAATCCTCATTCTCATTCATCATCAAATCAACGAACTTCAAATCCAACTTTTACTTTTCACATACGGTTGCAAGAAAATCATTCGTAACATGTAGCATACCAAGTCTCACACTTCTCGGCGTCATTTCACAAACCAAACTCAAGTCTCTAAAATTCTCCAAAAGTTCCCATTCTCTCATCATCAATGCGGACATATGTAACGACTTCCGACTCAAAGCATCGGCCACCACGTTTGCCTTACCCGGATGGTAATTCAAACCAAAATCATAATCCTTCCAAAGCTCTAACCACCTTCTTTGTCTCATGTTCAATTCTTTTTTATCAAATAAATATTTCAAGCTTTTGTGATCACTAAAAACTTCAAATCTTGCACCATAAAGATAGTGCCTCCAAATTTTCAAAACAAACACCACGGCCGCTAACTCCAAGTCATGTGTAGGATAATTCTTTTCATGCACTCTCAGTTGTCTTGAAGCATAAGCCACAACTTTTCCATCTTGCATCAAAACACCACCTAAACCAACCAATGAAGCATCACAATACACAACAAATGGTTCCGTCGGATTTGGGAAAATCAAGATCGGAGCCGTTGTCAACCTTCTTTTTAGCTCATTGAAACTCTCTTCACAATGAATATCCCAAATGAAAGCCTTTCCTTTACAAGTCAATTGCGTTAACGGAAGTGCCAACTTCGAAAATCCCTCAATAAACCTCCGATAATATCCCGCCAAGCCTAGAAAGCTTCGAATCTCCGTAATCGATCTAGGAGCCTCCCATTGCATCACCGCATCAATCTTGGATGGATCAACACTAATACCACTACATGTCCAAGAAAACTTACTTCCGACAACCAAAACTCACATTTCGACAACTTAGCATACAATTGTTTCTCTTTCAAAATTTGTAACACAATCCTCAAATGCTCTTCATGCTCCTCTTGAGACTTAGAGTAAATCAAAATATCGTCAATAAACACAACCACAAAACGATCCAACTGTTCATGAAAAATACGATTCATGTATTCCATAAACACACCCAGTGCATTAGAAACCCCGAATGGCATCATGGAATATTCGTAATGGCCATAACGTGTCCTAAAGGCCGTCTTTTGAATATCCTCTTCTTTCACAAGAATCTGGTGATATCCCCGATCTCAAATCAATCTTGCTAAAAACACGCGCACCAACCAATTGGTCCAACAAATCATCAATCCTTGGAAGCGGATACTTGTTCTTAATTGTCACCTTGTTCAATTGTCGATAATCAATGCATAACCGCATACTTCCATCCTTTTTCTTTACCAACAATATCGGAGCACCCCAAGGAGAAACACTTGGTCTTACAAATCTCTTGTCTAACAAGTCATTCAATTGCTTCTTCAATTCTACCAACTCCGATGCCGACATACGATACGGTGCCATCGAAATCGGTCTAGTACCCGGAACTAGATCAATAGAAAACTCAACTTCTCTTTCCGGCGGTACATCCTTAATATCCTCAGGAAACACTTCAGGAAAATTACACACAACAGGAAACACATCAAGTGACACTTGACTATCCACAGTTAAAGATGCAAACAACCCGAACAATTGAGCTTCGTCCGCTAAAAGTTTCTTCAACTCTTTAGTGGATAAGAAACTCTCTTCTTCATCCTCTTCCAAAGAAGGAAACCTCACTAACTTGTGATAGCAATCAATATGAACCCTATTAAATTGCAACCAATTCATACCCAAGACCACATCCAACCCTTCCAACGGCAAACACACTAAATCCATCTCAAAGTCTTTACCATAAATTGTCAAAGGACAACTCAAACAAACCAAAGAAGTAGTTACTGACCCCATTGCTGGAGTATCAATAACCATCTTACCATCCATCAAAGACAACACAAGATTCAAACGCTTCGCGCACTCAGACGAAATAAACGAATGAGTCGCTCCAGTATCAATAATAGCAACTGAAGGCGTACTATTAATAAAGCAAGTACCTCGAATCAAACGATCTGCACTTGAAGTCTGAGTGCCTGCCAAAGAAAATACCTTCCCACTAGTTGGAGCTTTCTTCGGATTCGGACACTTCGTGCTAATGTGGCCAGGTTCCCCACAATTATAGCACTTCACCACATTCCTTCTACAATCAGTAGTAGCATGCCCAAGGCCTCCACAGTTAGAACATTTCACCACAGTCTTCCCACACTCAAATGATTTATGACCCATTTCACCACACTTGTAACACTTAATGGAACCGGGACCTTCTCCTCCAGATCTCTTCTCAAAGTTTCCCCTATGCTTGCCCTTATCAGCGGGTGTCACATAAGGTCCACTTCTAGCTTGTTGCTTTTCCTTCCTCTCATTCAAACTTTTGTAATGTGTAGAACGAGCCTTGCTATCTTCCTCGAAGATTCTACAACATTCCGTCAAATCCGAAAACCTTCTTATCCTTTGATATCCCACAGCTTGTTTAATCTTAGGACGCAGACCATTCTCATACTTAATACACTTTGAGAATTCGGCAGTAATCGCAGCATAGTGGGGATGGAATTGAACCAACTCCACAAACTTAGCAGTATAGTCCACCACGGACATACTACCTTGTTTCAGTTCAAGGAACTCCATCTCCTTCTTCTCTTTCACACTTTCAGGGTAATACTTACTCAAGAACTCAGTACGAAATAAACCCCAAGTTATCTCTTCATCATCCACCTCAAGAATTTGACGCATACCGACCCACCAATCGTCGGCTTCTTCCTTCAGCATGTGAGACCCAAGCCTCACCTTATTCTCCTATGCACAGTCCATGACTCTGAAGATCCTTTCAATCTCTTTCAACCAAAGTTGAGCACCATCGGGATCAAATCTTCCTTTGAAGACCGGTGGTTGATTCTTCCTGAACTCGTCATTAGCATTCACATTCGGCACACCTTGCACGGCCCTAGCCATTGCTTCCAAAGCAGCAGCCATCGCATTGTCGTTCCTACCAGCCATATTCTGATCATTCCCAAAAATGACAACAAAGTTAAACAACAATTCAACCAACACAACAACAAGATAGACACAACGGACTCAACTCTGGCTCTGATACCACTTAATGTAACACCCCCTTTCTATACCCTCAAATAATCACATAATCATTTAGGCACATATTAAAATTTTCGTCAGAGTGTAATTATAAAAATGGTATAAAAGAGGTATGTCACATTATACATTAAATTAAAACATTCAACACCTGCTCAACAATTGATATGCAACAGTGGGGTAACTTTGCAACAGAGGAACTTAGTCCTTACACCCATATCTCAATATTTAGAATAAAAGCGGAAAATGTAAACGTTGAATAGCAACTAACATATATACATATACATATATACATCATCAAGTATTATCCACCAACATAATTCATGTTTACTTAACATTCATCAACAAGATACATGTACAAATGTATCACAAAAGAATCATAGCCTCCTAGCTACCCGGTGCTACATATCAGAGCCGACCGACCAAAAGAATGAAGACACGCTTCACAAAAAGACCACCATCATACCTACTCTGCAATGCCTCATAGAGCATCATAAAACAGCAGAAGGGTGAGAAATATTATCATAATAACAATGCATATAATTATGTATCTTAGCATGAAAATACACATATTTCACATTCTCACCACAATTCATCACAAATCACTCATATACATCACAATGTATATATATATTCACAACCAAGCATATACATCATGCATACTTTCACAATTCTTATCATTCCACATAAACATACACATTTATGTTTATTCATCAATGCACCATTATAAAGATGGTAAATGCAAATCATAGAGACCGACTCACGACTCTATGCAAATGCAATGCGGTACCGACTCAATCATCTCAAGTTCACTCAGGAACTCTGCTGGAACCATCGCTCGTTACATCTCTGTAACTCCCCGTCGGGCCTACGATGTTCACCCACCGCTCACACCCCACAAGCGGGCACACAGTGTTTATGGATCGCTCACACCCCACAAGCGGGCACACGACCCGATCGCTCACACCCCACAAGCGGGCACACGATCGTCTATAATCATCGCTCACACCCCACAAGCGGGCACACGACGTTATAGCGGATTCTCATTATAATCCCTCAACACAAGAATGCACATCATTATGCTTCACATGCAAATGACTCAAGACATTCTTGAAATGCATACATATTCACAATATAATCATGCATTCATCTCATTCAATCACATACAATGTATATACATTCACATCAATGCACTATTGTATGATTCACATCCAAACACACATTCAAAACGGTAAAAGTCGCTAAATAACACTATTCTCGACTTTTCCGACTTATTTAATCGGCTAACAATTTCGAAATCATCATAATCATATAGTGCAGCTCAATAGCTTCACAACGATACCAAGAATGTAAAAATCGGATAATCGGAACAAAAGTTACGGACGAAAACGAAAAACACATTTTGAAAAATCCCATTTTTACAACTCTTCTGGCCATACGCGTACGCGCACATGTCATACGCGTACGGGCAGAGACCCATTTTTCCCAAATTCCACGTTGAAATGTCCATACGCGTAATGACCTGATCCATACGCGTACGGCCTAAAATGCTACGCGTATCATACGCAAATGGGCAGATGGCCGAGAAAACAAGCAACCCATACGCGTATTGGCCCATGGCTCGAGAAAACAAGCAACCCATACGCGTATTGGCCCATGCCCCATACGCGTATGACCTGGAAAAACCAGAATTTTTTTTTGCATAATTTTGCTTACGGGTTCCAATCCAAAAACACCCCAAATCTCACCTACACACCAGAAAATTGCCAATACAATGTCCAATAATAAGTATCTATCATATACCAACAATTATGGATACTAACAACATGATTTCAACCACAATTAATCGATTTCCAAGCAATTTTACAAAATGTGGGTTTATACTAAAACTCATAAAATCCACAACAACAACAACACAATCATACATAATGATACACATTGATAAGATAATAAGATTTCACACCCCGGATTCCAAGCTTACTAGATGATTTCCTAGTTCCCCAAGTTTTCTTCCCTTTTCTCCTCTTCCCCTTTCTTTCTCTCCTCTTTCTTTCTATTTTTCTTTTTCTTTCTCTTTCTCCCCTATTTCTTTTCTCATTTCTTTTTTCTTTCTTTTCTATTTCTTTTTCTTATTTTCTACTCAAATTCAATTAATTCATTTTCTCACACAATTCTACACTTAATCACTTTCTAACAATTTTTACTAAATTTCTAACTTCCCCTTAATTGAGAAATGTCTAAAATACCCTCCATTATAATTTCTCCGAAAACTCTCAAAAACGGTAAAATATCACAACATGTCAACATAGCATATTAACATACCAATTTCACAAATAAAATAATTTATCACTCAATTTAAATAAAAGACTCAACAAAATGGGAATAATTGGAATCGGGGCGTTACATGTTGGGCATGGTTTGGAATATTAAGGTGTTGGTGTGGAGATGGTCTTTCGTCTGGAAAATTACTTGCTTCAATTTTAGCTTTTATGAGTTTAGCAAGTTTCCTTTGTACTATCTTGTTTAAGGCTTAATTGGGTTATAATTTTCTTTTTGTTTCGGGATTTGCCTCGATTGCCTGTAAGTAGGTTCGAGAACCGATTGTTCTCGCTATCAATAAAATCCTTGCTTATTGAAAAAAAAAATTTCTCTCTATCCTGTTTCTAAAATGAGTGAAAGTGCTCTCCCTAACTATCATTATTATACATTTGTCCATACACGGAAATATAAAAGAATACATGAGATAGAAGCTCAGCCACACACACAAGTACAAGGTACCGGCAGTATTTGTCAATTGAGGTAAGACTTTTAAACTCTGACCTATTGTTTTATTTATTATAATTAAATACAATATTGAAACCATCATACCAATCATTTATTTATATTTATTTATTTATCAACGTAAATAAATTATTTATATTTCTAAATTAATGATTTAAAAAAATTATTACAATAAAATTTAATTTTTTTAATTTTTTTATTGATTAATAATATCTTTAATTTTTTTGTTAGAAGTGTATAAAGTATGTGAAAATTAAACAAAAAAAAAAAAAAAAAATCTTTGTATATTTGTTATTTTATTTTGACTTCGTGAAATGAAAACAAAATTGGTATTTGTTTTCTTTTGATGACAACCAATATTATTATTATTATTATTATTATTATTATTATTATTATTATTATTATTATTTCTTTTACACGGTATTACTGAGAAACATTTCCACACGTGTATATTACATTTTCATAGCCCCATTCATTATCATTTTTAGTAACAAGCCCCCTTCATTTTCGTCCAAATGGAATTCATTCAATTTTATATTCAATGAACCATCATTTTAAAAGGCATCTCTTGAAACCAATCGATCGATTCAATTTTTATTCTCTCTTCCTTCTTCATCTCTTTTAAATACGAACTTATTTACCTCAAATATACTAGTATTTGTCAATTTTTTTTTCAGTTTAGCAAAAATTTGAGATTTGAATTACTTAAAAGAGAATTTTTTAACACACCACCCAACTTTCTTAGGCACCATACGTGCTGACGAAAATACCCATGTGTTTCGGATGTGCAAATCCGGACGCACCCTTATTTTAAAATTATTCAGTTTTTTTGGGATGTGCACATCCGGAAGAAATTCGTATTTGCAAATCCGGAATAAATCCTGATGCAGAACACCAAAAATCCAACAATGTTTCTCACATTCATAAAATAAAATCGGGATTACATTCAGAAAATTGCCATTACATCGACAGAAATTTAAATATTACAAGATCAATAGCCCGGTGGACGCTTGCACATCTCTAAGATGTCATCGACCGTTCTTCGGATTTTGACGGTCGCCTCGAACTCGAGCGGGAATCATTCTTTGTAACCAAAAAAAGTTTGCCACATCGCTCTAACATCGTCTTGATTCTTGAGCTCAACAAGGTTGTAAGCAACGTTCCCTTCGTTGTCAACCGAAGGTGAACGATACTGAAGCTTCACAACCTTCCGTTTGTCTCCGTAAGGTAGGAGATGTTCGATGTCGTCAATGATCTCGCCAATGGAGATGTCTCTCATTACCTTAAACGTGCGACCGTGTGCTTTGCCGTCGGTGTAGGAGACACTTGCGACATACCAACATAACTTGATATCATACAATTGAGAGATTTAGAGTTTATGTGAATGATATCAAATGAAACCCCTAATTTATAGAAAAGTTAGGGTAAAGTTATTTCTGCCTAAGTTTGTTCCGGATGTGCAGATCCGGACAAACCCTACAAATATTGGCTCTAGATGTGCACATCAGAAAATTTCCCGGATCTGCAAATCAGAATATTTTACTGATACATTTCTCAAATAGAATTGACTATGTTATGCAACTAATTGGAATGCTTTCATTGCAATAAAATTCATAAGTGTATTAAAAAGGCATATGAATAAAAATTCAATATGTTTCACTTCAAAAATGTACATTTTGTCGTACGATTATACAAAAGAATTAAAACAAAAATCTCCGTCTAAATCTATCGGAGCTTGACCTTTCGACTTTTCCGCATTTGATGCCTTTTCAATTGCATTCAATCTTTCGAATTCAAGCATCCTTTGAACAAAACTATCCGGCCACGACTCGGCAATTGCGGTTGCATGCGTCGTCCATTGTGGTGATTTAGGTGGTATGGGGCATCCGAGTTTCAAGATAACTTGTACAAAATGTCTTGATTTTGCAAGCCATCCGATACACATGATGCGATCATTTGGATTGGACGGTGGTGCGGTGTGGAGTGGAAAAAAGGTTTTCGAAAAACCGTATCGCGTCAATTCAATACACACCATATCGTAGGCGCATGCGATAAGATGACCCATCTCGGGGAAGCTCATCCATTTCGATACCGGGGCCGGACCACTCAACCACGAAACAAGTGACTCGTAAACCTTGTCGTATTTTTCTTGATTTTCATAGAGACGCAAGTATGCTTCTTTATGCGTCTCCAACTCTAGGATAAGTTGATGACGGACAAGTGCATGACCTTCATCTCCTTTACCGAGTAGAGCCGACACGGCTCGGTAACCGCAATTACCATCCCCTACAACATCGATGATACCGTCGATATGCTTGTGCATAAAAACCGGTATCTCGTCGATAAAGGAAATTATACGTGGAGTCGGTGTCGAAAGCGGTGCATTCGGAGTCGGAACCGGTTTGGTAATGCAAGCTCCTTTCATGACACTTTGTAGAGATTTAGGAGTCGGTGAGCCTGGAAAGAGTTTATCAACGTGCTCATAATATGAAGGAGACCGAGTTGTCGAGTTGTCGTCCGGTGTAGGCTTCAACTTCTTTGGAGCACCCTTTGTGTTAACCGGTTGAGACGGGGGTATCATTGCGGTTGTTTAGGGGAAGGCAATCTTCCTCAACTCTTCTTTGATGTGTAGCTTCATGTTGTCATCGACCTTCGAAAATCTCGCTTGAATCGCTTCCAAGTCGGCCAAAATAGAGATATCCGGTTTATCTCCTTCCTTACAACCATCATCATCAAAACTAAGTCTCATCCAATGAGGGCAGACTTCGTCAATTTGTATTGGCTCACCTAGTGCAACAAAGCGGGGTACTTTTCGCACACTTTCCGGAATTTCATGACCGAATCAGCATATAATTCCTTTATGGAAGACTTTAGAGTATGAGGTTATGCATCCATTATTTTTTCTACAATGACACCCGACTTGACCACATTTCCATCTTCTGACTCCACTTGTTTCGCACCCACCGCGATCTTAACCCGACTTCGCACATTCTTTGTTATGTGAAATCGACAAAGTAGTGCATTGGAAGAAGGAAAGACCTTTGCAACCACATTCATCAAAGCGTTATCGCGGTCCATAACAATTGCTTTTGGCATTTGAACATGTTTCTTCAAAAGTGAACGATACGTCTCCAAAGCCAACGTAAAATTGTCCTCTTTTTCGCACTTCAAAACGGCAAAACCAACGGCATATGTCTTATCTGTAGATGTAACGCCCCGATTCCGATTATTCCCATTTTGTTGAGTCTTTTATTTAAAATTGAGTGATAAATTATTTTATTTGTGAAATTGGTGTGTTAATATGCTATGTTGACATGTTATGATATTTTACCGTTTTTGAGAGTTTTCGGGGAAATTAGAATGGAGGGTATTTTGGACATTTCTCAATTAATGATAAGTTAGAAATTGAGTGGAAATAGAATTGTGTGAGAAAGTGAATTAATTGAATTTGAGTAGAAAATGAGAAGAAAGAAAGTAGGAAAAGAAATAGAAAAGAAAAAGAGATAAGAAGAAGAAATAGGAGAGAAAGAGAAAGAAAAGAAAAATAGAGAGAAAAAGGAGAGAAAGAAAGAGGAAGAAGAGAAAAGAGAAGAAAACTTGGAAAACCTAGAAAACCATCAAGAGCAATCATCTAGCAAGCTTGGAATCCGGGTAAGGGTGTGAAATCTTATTATCTCATCAATGTATATCACTATGTATGATTGTGTTGTTGTTGTTGTTGATTTTTATGAGTTTTTGTATAAACCCATTTGTGTAGAAAGTGTTAGAATTTGATTAATTAGTGTTGGAAATGATGTTTTCGTGTTCCTTGTTGTTGATACACGATTGATATATGTTGTTGTACATCAAATTGGTATTTTTCTGAGTTTAGATGATGAATTTGGGGTGTTTTGGATTGGAACCCGTAAGCAAAAATTATGCAGAAGAATTTTTCTGGTTTTTCCAGGTCATACGCGTATGGGACATGTTTATACGCGTATGGACCTTGGAAATACGCGTATCGTGGGCGAGCCATGGGCCAATACGCGTATGAGTTGTTATTTTGGTCGGCCATCTGCCCATTTGCGTATGATACGCGTATCACTTCAGGGCATTACGCGTATGTTGGGATACACTACGCGTATGGGGTTTAAAATGGGTATTTTAGGAAGAAAATGGTTCTGCCCATACGCGTATGGCGTTGGGCAATACGCGTATGGCATGGAGAGGATTTTGGGCAATACGCGTATGGCTCTGGGCATTACGCGTATGGCCAGGAGAATGGTAAAATGGGACTTTTCAAAATATCATTTTTCGTTTTCTTTCGTAACCTGTGTTCCGTTTATCCGATTTTTACATTCTTGGTATCGTTGTGAAGCTATTGAGCTGTACTTTCTTATTATGATGACTTGGAAATGGTTAGCCGATTTAATTATGTCAGAAAGTCAGGAATAGTGTTATTTAGCGACTTTTACCGTTTTGAATGTGTGTTTTGGATGTGAATCATACAATAGTGCATCGATGTGAATGTATATAGATTGTATGTGGTTGTATGAGATGAATGCATGAATATACTGTGAATATGTATGCATTTCAAGAATGTCTTGAGTCATTTTGTATGTGAAGCATAATGATGTACATTCTTTTGTTGTGTGATTCTAATGAGAATCCGTTGTAACGTTGTGTGCCTATGTGAGGTGTGAGCGATGATTATAAACGATTGTGTGCCTAGGTGAGGTGTGAGCAATCGGATTGTGTGCCTATGTGAGGTGTGAGAAATCCATAAACATTGTGTGCCTATGTGAGGTGTGAGCAATGGGTGAACATCGTAGGCCCGATGGGGAGTTACATTGGTAACGAGCGATGGTTCCAATAAGTTCCTGAGTGAACTTGAGATGATTGAGTCGGTACCGCATTGCATTTGCATAGAGTCGTGAGTCGGTCTCTATGATTTGAATTTATCATCTTTATAATTGTGCATTGATGAATAAACATAAATGTGTATGTTTATGTGGAATGATAAGAATGGTGAAAGTATGCATGATGAATATGCTTGGTTTTGTAGATATATATACATTGTGATGTATATGAGTGAGTTGTGATGAATTGTGGTGAGAATGTAGAATATGTGTATTTTTATGCTAAGATATATAATTATATGCATTGTTATTATGATAATATTTCTCACCCTTCTGTTGTTTTATGATGCTCTATGAGGCATTGCAGAGTAGGTATGCTGGTGGTCTTTTTGTGTAGCGTGTCTTCATTCTTTTGGTCGGTCGGCTCTGATATGTAGCACCGGGTAGCTAGGATGATTATAATTCTTTTGTGATACATTTGTACATGTATCTTGTTGATGAATGTTTATGTAAACATGAATTATGTTGGTGGATGATATTTAATGATATATATATATATGGTTGATGTTATTCAATGTTTTGATTTTCCGCTTTTATTCTAAATATTGAGATGTGGGTGTAAGGACTAAGTTCCTCTGTTGCAAAGTTACCCCACTATTGCATATCTATTGTTGAGCAGGTGTTGAATGTTTTAATTTCATGTATAATGTGACATACCTCTTTTATACTATGTTTATAATTATACTCTGACGGAATTTTTAATATGTGCCTAAATGATTATTTGATTATTTGGGGGTATAGAAAGGGGGTGTTACATTAAGTGGTATCAGAGCCAGTGTTGAGTCAGTTGTGTCTGTCTTGTTGTTGTGATGGTTGAACTGTTGTTTAACCTTGTTGTCATTTTTGGGAATGATCAGAATATGGCTGGTCGAAACGACAATGCGATGGCTGCTGCTTTGGAAGCAATGGCTAGGGCGGTGCAAGGTGCGCCGAACGTGAATGCTAATGACGAGTTCAGGAAGAATCAACCACCGGTCTTCAAAGGAAGATTTGATCCCGATGGTGCTCAAATTTGGTTGAAAGAGATTGAAAGGATCTTCAGAGTCATGGGCTGTGTGGAGGAGAATAAGGTGAGGCTTGGGTCTCACATGCTGAAGGAAGAAGCCGACGATTGGTGGGTCGGTATGCGTCAAGTTCTTGAGGTGGATGATGAAGAGATAACTTGGGATTTATTTCGTACCGAGTTCTTGAGGAAGTATTACCCTGAAAGTGTGAAAGGGAAGAAGGAGATGGAGTTCCTTGAACTGAAACAAGGTAGTATGTCCGTGGTGGACTATACTGCTAAGTTTGTGGAGTTGGTTCAATTCCATCCTCACTATGCTGCAATTATTGCTGAGTTCTCAAAGTGTATTAAGTATGAGAATGGTTTGCGTCCCGAGATTAAACAAGCTGTGGGATATCAAAGGATAAGAAGGTTTACGGATTTGACAGAATGTTATAGAATCTTCGAGGAAGATAGCAAGGCTCGTTCTACACATTACAAAAGTTTGAATGAGAGGAAGGGAAAGCAACAAGCTAGAAGTGGACCTTATGTGACACCCGTTGATAAGGGAAAGCATAGGGGAAACTTTGAGAAGAGATCCGGAGGAGGAGGTTCTGGTTCCGTTAAGTGTTACAAGTGTGGTGAAATGGGTCATAAATCATTTGAGTGTGGGAAGACCGTGGTGAAATGTTCTAACTGTGGAGGCCTTGGGCATGCTACTACCGATTGTAGAAGGAATATGGTGAAGTGCTATAATTGTGGAGAAGTGGGTCACATTAGTACTAAGTGTACTAAGCCGAAACAAGCTCAAGCGGGCGGAAAGGTGTTTGCATTAGCGGGGACGGACACTACTAGTGCAAACCGTTTGATTAAAGGTACATGCTTTATTAATAGTACGCCTTTAGTTGCTATTATTGATACGGGAGCGACTCATTCATTCATTTCTCATGAGTGAGCTAAGTGTTTGAATTTGTTTATGACTTCTTGGGGTGGTGAGATGGTTATTGAGACTCCTGCTTCAGGGTCGGTAACTACGTCTTTGGTGTGTGTAAGTTGTCCTTTGACCATGTATGGTAAAGACTTCATTATGGATTTAGTGTGTTTGCCGTTGGAGGGATTGGACGTAATCTTGGGTATGAACTGGTTGCAATTTAATCGAGTTCATATAGATTTCTATCACAAGTTAGTGAGGTTTCCTTCTTTGGAAGATGATGAAGATGAGAGTTTCCTATCCACTAAAGAGTTGAAGAAACTTTTAGCGGACGAAGCTCAATTGTTCGGTTTGTTTGCATCATTGTCGGTGGAGAGTAAAGTGGAGCTCGATGTGTTCCAGTGGTGTGTGATTTTCCAGAAGTGTTTCCGGAGGATATTACGGATGTACCGCCGAAAAGCGAAGTTGAGTTTTCTATTGATCTAGTTCCGGGTACTAGACCGGTTTCGATGGCACCGTATCGTATGTCGGCATCGGAGTTGGTAGAATTGAAGAAGCAATTGAATGACTTGTTGGACAAGAGATTTGTAAGACCAAGTGTTTCTCCTTGGGGTGCTCCGGTATTGTTGGTAAAGAAGAAGGATGGGAGTATGCGGTTATGCATTGATTATCGACAATTGAACAAGGTGACAATTAAGAACAAGTATCCGCTTCGAAGGATCGATGATTTGATGGATCAATTGGTTAGTGCGCGTGTTTTTAGCAAGATTAATTTGAGATCGGGATATCACCAGATTCGTGTGAAAGAAGAGGATATTCAAAAGACGGCCTTTAGGACACGGTATGGCCATTACGAATATTCTGTGATGCCATTCGGGGTTTCTAATGCGCCGGGTGTGTTTATGGAATACATGAATCGTATTTTTCATGAACACTTAGATCGTTTTGTGGTTGTGTTCATCGACGATATTTTGATTTACTCTAAGTCTCAAGAGGAGCATGAAGAGCATTTGAAGATTGTGTTACAAATTTTGAAAGAGAAACAATTGTATGCTAAGTTGTCGAAATGTGAATTTTGGTTGTCGGAAGTAAGTTTTCTTGGACATGTTATTTCTGAGAGTGGTATGAGTGTTGATCCATCCAAGATTGATTCGGTGATGTAATGGGAGACTCCTAGATCGGTTACGCTGATTCGAAGCTTTTTAGGCTTGGCGGGTTATTATCGGAGGTTTATTAAGGGATTTTCGAAGTTGGCACTTCCGTTAACGCAATTGACTTGTAAAGGAAAGGCTTTCATTTGGGATATTCATTGTGAAGAGAGTTTCAATGAGCTAAAAAGAAGGTTGACAACGACTCCGATCTTGATTTTGCCAAATCCGAAGGAACCATTTGTTGTGTATTGTGATGCTTCATTGACTGGTTTAGGTGGTGTTTTGATGCAAGATGGAAAAGTTGTGGCTTATGCTTCAAGACAATTGAGAGTGCATGAAAAGAATTATCCTACACATGACTTGGAGTTAGCGGCCGTGGTGTTTGTTTTGAAAATTTGGAGGCACTATCTTTATGGTGCAAGATTTGAAGTTTTTAGTGATCACAAGAGCTTGAAATATTTATTTGATCAAAAAGAACTGAACATGAGACAAAGAAGGTGGTTAGAGCTTTTGAAGGATTATGATTTTGGTTTGAATTACCATCCGGGTAAGGCAAACGTGGTGGCCGATGCTTTGAGTCAGAAGTCGTTACATATGTCCGCATTGATGATGAGAGAATGGGAACTTTTGGAGAATTTTAGAGACTTGAGTTTGGTTTGTGAAATGACGCCGAGAAGTGTGAGACTTGGTATGCTACACGTTACGAATGATTTTCTTGCAACCGTATGTGAAAAATAAAAGTTGGATTTGAAGTTCGTTGATTTGATGATGAATGAGAATGAGGATTTCAAGGTTGATAATTTTGGAGTTTTGAGATTCTGTGGTCGTATTTGTATTCCCGATGATGCGGAGTTGAAAAAGATGATATTGGAAGAAGGACACCGAAGTAACTTAAGTATTCATCCGGGAGCGAATAAAATGTATCAAGATTTGAAAAAAATCTTTTGGTGGTCCGGATTAAAGAAGGATGTGGCTTAATTTGTGTATGCGTGCTTAACTTGTCAAAAGTCTAAGGTGGAACATCAAAAGCCTAGTGGATTGATGCAACCGTTGGACATTCCGGAGTGGAAATGGGATAGTATATCGATGGATTTTGTTACGGGATTGCCGAATACACAAAGAGGTCATAATGCTATTTGGGTAATCGTTGATAGGCTTACTAAATCTGCTCACTTCATTCCAATTGATATTAGTTATCCTTTGGAGAAGTTAGCCGAGATTTATGTTCTAGCGGTTGTGAAGTTACATGGAGTTCCTAAGAGTATTGTATCGGATAGAGATCCTAGATTCACATCGAGGTTTTGGGAGAGTTTACAAAAGGCTTTGGGTTCTAAGCTAAGATTGAGTTCGGCTTATCATCCGCAAACGGATGGCCAAACCGAGAGGACAATTCAATCGTTGGAGGATTTATTGCGTGCTTGTGTGCTCGAGCAAGGTGGTGCTTGGGATAGTTATTTGGCGTTGATTGAGTTCACCTACAATAATAGTTTTCATTCAAGTATAAGTATGGCACCATTTGAGGCTTTGTATGGATGGAGATGTCGAGCACCTTTGTGTTGGCATGAAACCGGTGAGAGGACGATAGATGGACCGGAGATGGTACAACAAACGACGGAGAAAGTGAAGTTTATTCGTGAGAAGATGAAAGCTTCTCAAAGTAGACAAAAGAGCTATCATGACAAGAGAAGGAAAGATCTTGAGTTTCAAGAAGGCGACCATGTGTTTTTTAGAGTTACGCCGGTTACGGGTGTGGGTCATGCTTTGAAGTCGAAGAAGTTGACTTCTCGTTTTATTGGTCCGTATCAGATTTCTGCACGAGTTGGTGTTGTGGCTTACCGTGTGGCGTTGCCTCCGAATCTTTCGAATTTTCATGATGTATTCCATGTTTCGCAAGTGCGGAAGTATGTTCCGGATCCGTCACATGTTATCCCTATGGACGAGGTTGAAGTGAGAGATAACCTTACGGTTGAAATTTCACCGATTAGGATTTTGGACCGTGAAGTTTAGAAGCTAAGAGGCAAGGATATTGCGCTTGTGAAAGTAGCGTGGGGAGGCGCTGCGGAAGGCAATATGACTTGGGAACTAGAGAGTAGGATGCGAGAGTCGTATCCGGAGCTGTTTGAATCAGGTAATATTTTCGAGGACGAATATTTCTAAAGTAGGGGAGAGTTGTAACGCCCCGATTCCGATTATTCCCATTTTGTTGAGTCTTTTATTTAAGATTGAGTGATAAATTATTTTATTTGTGAAATTGGTGTGTTAATATGCTATGTTGACATGTTATGATATTTTACCGTTTTTGAGAGTTTTCGGGGAAATTAGAATGGAGGGTATTTTGGACATTTCTCAATTAATGATAAGTTAGAAATTTAGTGGAAATAGAATTGTGTGAGAAAGTGAATTAATTGAATTTGAGTAGAAAATGAGAAGAAAGAAAGTAGGAAAAGAAATAGAAAAGAAAAAGAGATAAGAAGAAGAAATAGGAGAGAAAGAGAAAGAAAAGAAAAATAGAGAGAAAAATGAGAGAAAGAAAAAGGAAGAAGAGAAAAGAGAAGAAAACTTGTAAAACCTAGAAAACCATCAAGAGCAATCATCTAGCAAGCTTGGAATCCGGGTAAGGGTGTGAAATCTTATTATCTCATCAATGTATATCATTATGTATGATTGTGTTGTTGTTGTTGTTGATTTTTAAGAGTTTTTGTATAAACCCATTTGTGTAGAAAGTGTTAGAATTCAATTAATTAGTGTTGGAAATGATGTTTTCGTGTTCCTTGTTGTTGATACACGATTGATATATGTTGTTGTACATCAAATTGGTATTTTTCTGAGTTTAGATGATGAATTTGGGGTGTTTTGGATTGGAACCCGTAAGCAAAAATTATGCAGAAGAATTTTTCTGGTTTTTCCAGGTCATACGCGTATGGGACATGTTCATACGCGTATGGACCTTGGCAATACGCGTATCGTGGGCGAGCCATGGGCCAATACGCGTATGAGTTGTTATTTTGCTCGGTCATCTGCCCATTTGCGTATGATACGCGTATCACTTCAGGGCATTACGCGTATGTTGGGATGCACTACGCGTGTGGGGTTTAAAATGGGAATTTTGGGAAGAAAATGGTTCTGCCCATACACGTATGGCCTTGGGCAATACGCGTATGGCATGGCGAGGATTTTGGGCAATACGCGTATGGCTCAGGGCAATACGCGTATGGCCAGGAGAATGGTAAAATGGGACTTTTCAAAATATCGTTTTTCATTTTCTTTCGTAATTTGTGTTCCGTTTATCCGATTTTTACATTCTTGGTATCGTTGTGAAGCTATTGAGTTGTACTTTCTTATTATGATGACTTGGAAATGGTTAGCCGATTTAATTATGTCAGAAAGTCAGGAATAGTGTTATTTAGCGACTTTTACCATTTTGAATGTGTGTTTTGGATGTGAATCATACAATAGTGCATCGATGTGAATGTATATAGATTGTATGTGGTTGTATGAGATGAATGCATGAATATATTGTGAATATGTATGCATTTCATGAATGTCTTGAGTCATTTTGTATGTGAAGCATAATGATGTACATTCTTTTTTTGTGTGATTCTAATGAGAATCCGTTATAACATCGTGTGCCTATGTGAGGTGTGAGCGATGATTACAAACGATTGTGTGCCTAGGTGAGGTGTGAGCAATCAGATTGTGTGCCTATGTGAGGTGTGAGAAATCCATAAACATTGTGTGCCTATGTGAGGTGTGAGCAATGGGTGAACATCGTAGGCCCGACGGGGAGTTACATTGGTAACGAGCGATGGTTCCAATAAGTTCCTGAGTGAACTTGAGATGATTGAGTCGGTACCGCATTGCATTTGCATAGAGTCGTGAGTCGGTCTCTATGATTTGCATTTATCATCTTTATAATTATGCATTGATGAATAAACATAAATGTGTATGTTTATGTGGAATGATAAGAATGGTGAAAGTATGCATGATGAATATGCTTGGTTTTGTAGATATATATACATTGTGATGTATATGAGTGAGTTGTGATGAATTGTGGTGAGAATGTTGAATATGTGTATTTTTATGCTAAGATATATAATTATATGCATTATTATTATGATAATATTTCTCACCCTTCTGCTGTTTTATGACGCTCTATGAGGCATTGCAGAGTAGGTATGCTGGTGGTCTTTTTGTGAAGCGTGTCTTCATTCTTTTGGTCGGTCGGCTCTGATATGTAGCACCGGGTAGCTAGGAAGATTATGATTTTTTTGTGATACATTTGTACATGTATCTTGTTGATGAATGTTTATGTAAACATGAATTATGTTGGTGGATGATACTTGATGATATATATATATATATATATATATATATATATATATATATATATATATATATATATGTTTGATGTTATTCAATGTTTAGATTTTCCGCTTTTATTCTAAATATTGAGATGTGGGTGTAAGGACTAAGTTCCTCTGTTGCAAAGTTACCCCACTGTTGCATATCTATTGTTGAGCAGGTGTTGAATGTTTTAATTTCATGTATAATGTGGCATACCTCTTTTATACTATGTTTATAATTATACTCTGATGGAATTTTTAATATGTGCCTAAATGATTATGTGATTATTTGGGGGTATAGAAAGGGGGTGTTACAGTAGACGTAACACCAACCATCTCAAATAATGGAAGTCGATACTTGTTCGTCTTGTAGGTACTATCGAGAATGAGCACTGTTGAGAACGTGTTGAACAACTTTATGGAATCCAGATGAGTCCAAAAAATATCTCGGACCGTAATTCCATGATCGCGATATCTGTACCGAGACACGTAATCATTCTCATCCAACAATTTCAACAGTTGTTGCATCTCACTTCTATCTCCCCTAATTGCCTTGTTCGTCTGATACCGAATGTTATACACTTGCTTTATATTTGCTACATTGTCGGGTTCCTTCCGTTTCAATGTGGCAAGAATATTTTTCGGTTGGACAAGATTCAAGGTCATGTCTTCAATACATGTCTTCTCTTCCGCCTTGAGCCGACATACACTTGGATGGCCTTGAAACTTTGAACACATTTTGTGATTATGTATACCACAACGAAGGCTAAATCTCCATTTCTTGGATGCTAACATGTAACCACCAATCTTAAAAGGGAACTCACATTTTCTACTACCGGTCTCGTCTTTTTTTAACTTCCGTAGAGGTACTTGTTATTTGTCGCTTCTTTCGCACCCCAAAATTACAAAAGCCTTTCTTCTTTCCGAACCATTATCCGATCTTTTGATATTTACACCGAAGCTAAGCTCAATAGCCGTCCTACGAATGTATGCGAGCATGCTTTCACGATCATCAAACTCTTGCTTGTTATTAAAGTCACCGCCGACATCAACCGACTTAACGATAATCCCTTCATCTTTCGGGGAAATCGGCGAAACTAATTCTTTTGACATGTTATCTGGGTGCACCATATCTATTTATAAACAATAATAGAACAATAAGTATGTATAAATAAAACATATTAAAAATTGCTCAAAATTAAAATTAATTAGTTCCAGGCACTTTTTCGGATGTGCACATCCGGAAATGTTCATGCTCAATTCGTAGCGTAACTTGTTTTTTTTTCCAAAAAAGTAGATTGATAATGTGACCAATGTAGTGGATGAAGTTGAATATTTACCTGAAATTCAATCTTCTCTTGCTCCCTTTGATTTGTTTCACAAAAACGTTGAAGTTTTTGAGTGAGAAATGGTATTGATGAAGTAGGTTTTTTGGGTTGGTGAGGGTGAGTATGAAAGAAGTAAGGTTGAGAATGGGAAGGGGGAGTGATCATGCATGTTCAAATATATCAGCAATGTTTCTGGATATGCAGATCCGGAATAAATTTTTTTTTAAGGTCACGGTGCGTCCGGATGTGCACATCCGGAATCAGGGGGCATAAGAGGAATTTCACGCGGTGTCTAAGAAAGTTGGGTGGTGCATTAAGAAACTCTCTTACTTAATAATTTTTTTTAGGTAAAAAGATTAGTTTTTGTCAACATCAACTTTAACATCAAAATGATTAATTAGGCCATGTGATGGGAATTTTAGAAATCTTAGCATTTTGCATCTCACACAGAGAGAGAGAGAGAGATATTTCAAGTTTTTATAATCAAAATATCTTTGGAGGTTATTTATAAACATCGAAAAACACTTAGAGTGGAGCGGTTTGTGTATTGAGATGAGGAGATATTGGTTGCAAATGGGTAGAAGAAAGGAATTGTTCTTATAAACTTGATGAGCTAATTTCTTGTAACTAATTTGCAATATCTTGTTGAGACTACTGTTTGTTAGTGCATCAAAGAGTTATTATCTCCATTAAAGTAGATCATTTTGGATAAAAAACTATGTGTTGATTATCTACATTTGTCTTTGCTATCGTTACTATCTCTACTACAAAACGCGCAAACAACAACGCCAGGTTTACAGCGGATTCATCTAAACCGTTGTAATAGGTTAAAAATTTTGCGCCCAGTAAGTAGCCGTACGTATAAATAGAAATATAATGATGGTTGTTTTAAAAGACCGTAGTAATAAATATTGTGCAACAAGCTTCGATTTCCAGCAGTTACACTTTTTCCATTTTTTAGAGTACATTAAGCATTTGTCAATTAAGTCCATTATTTATAAAATAAATTGTAAATCATTTTACAACGGTTTTTTTAAACCAACCGTTGTTATAGAACTTAACTCCATTATTTTAAAAGTAAATTGTAAAATAGTTTACAATGGTGAAGTAAAAACCCGTTGTAAGAGGTCTTCAATTCCACTACGGTTGTGTTTTCCAAACGTAATTAAAGGGTTCACTGATAAATTAAAACAAAACTTATTCTGTATTATTTCTTTCAAAAGATGCCCTAGTTGAACAAGTGAGCCACCAGAGACGACAACGGTGACGTAAACATTACCCTCTTCGTAGCTGAAATCTTCACACCTTCTTCGTTCATTTGATTCTTCAGTTTCGAAGTACGGTATTCTTCAACATCTTCATTCCTTTTTCTTTATTTATATGCTCAAGTTAGTATGTTTATGTTGTTTAGGCTTAAGTCAGTATTAGAGTAAATGTTTTATATGCTTTAAGTTTAGATTTGCATATGCATTAAGTTTTTGGATTACATTTTGGTGTGTCATTCACATTATTATATGTGTATAAATTTCAGAAGTTGTTTTGGATCGTAGTTGGATGAAAGCTGATAGATTAGGTCCAGTTTATGAGAAAAGAGTTATTGAATTTCTTGAATACGCTGATAAACATCTTCCCGAAAATGATGGTATCTTTTATTGTCCTTGTGTTCTTTGCGTGAATATAAAAAAGTGTAGAAAGGATGAAATATTCCATCACCTTTGTTGTGATGGTATATGTCAAAATTATATAATATGGACGTGGCATGGTGAAGTGGAGGAAAGTCATGCGTCACAAAGTCGAAGAGTCGACGAAGATGAATATATGGAAGATCAACTAGAGGATATGTTCCGTGATATTGGGGAATCTTCTTTTAAGAATGCTCATATTTATGATACTTTATGTAGTAATAAAGACACCCCTTTAGATAAGGGATGCACAGATTTTACACGATTGACGGCGGTGTTAAAGTTGTTTAATCTGAAGGCAAAAAATAGATGGTCGGATAAAAGTTCCACGGAATTACTTGAACTGCTAAAGGAAATATTACCAAAAGATAACAAATTGTCGGATCGTTGTTATGAGGCCAAGAAGATATTGTGTCCAATGGGTCTGGAGTATTTCAAAATACATGCTTTCCCTAATGATTGCATATTATACCGGAAAGATTATGAAGACATGTATCAATGTTTGAAATGTGGTGTGTCACGTTACAAGCTGAAGGCTAACAGTGGTGATGACAATGATTATGCCAATGATAGTAGGAAGCATCCTCCTGCTAAAGTGTTATGGTACTTGCCAATAATTTCACGATTTAAGAGATTTTTTGCTAATTCGAATGACGCAAAGAATCTTAGATGACATGTAGATGAAAGGACTTGTGATGGAAACATTCGCCATGTTGCTGATTCGTTGCAATGGAAGAAACCTTAGGCTTGGACTTGCCACCAATGAAATGAACCCCTTTGGTAATCTGAGCACTAATCATACTTCGTGGCCTGTTCTTCTCACTATTTACAACTTATCTCCTTGGTTGAGTATGAAGCGCAAGTATATACTGTTAAGTATGATGATTTCTAGACCAAGACAACCTGGTAACGACAAAGATGTTTGTCTAAGTGCATTAATTGATGATTTATGACTTTTGGGAGATGAAGGCGTTGAAGTTAATGATGCATGCAATTGAAGCATTTTTCACCATAAAGACCAATTGAATCACTTTAAAGCAACATAAAATTCAGCAACATAATCACTTAATTTCAGCATAAAAGCACTTTTCAGCAACTTAATCACTTAATCTCCACATGATAGAGCATGCAATTGATCATGAAAATTACATCAACTAACAACAATTAAACACCAATTGAATCCATCAAACATCAAGATCAATAATCAAAGCAATCAATGGATCAATTATCACCAAAAATCACAAGATTTACATTGTGAAAGTTGTAAATAAGCTAGAATAAACTTGGATCTAAGAATTACCAACCTACAAAGCGGAGAATTGCTTTGGTAAGTGTTGCAAATGGAATTTGACAGATCAAGCCAAGAAAATCCAAGATCCAATGAATTCCTAGCAAGAACTTGAAGATCCACGCGAAAACGAACAAAACCGAAATTGCTTAGAAAATCATTTCAAGAAAGCACTTCCAAAGCTTGAATCTAGATCCGAAAACACTTCAACTTCAGAATTGAGTGATGAATGATGATGTAATAGAGGTTTAGTTCAAGAGTTCATAAATTGCAATGTATAATTTGTGAAGTTGTTTGGTTATGGACCATTAATGAAGGTTGAAGATGAAAATGGAGAGTGAAAAAAGTGAGAGAGAATTGAGAGAATTGGAATGTGAAGTGTAGAAAAATCAGAAAAAATGAGTGAAGTTAAGTGAGGTTTGGAGCAAATTTACTTAAATAAGCTCTAGGTTTGAAGTGTAAATGAGGTTTTGAGTGTGGGTTTGAATGAGGGTTAATATTAGGAATGTGACTAACAGTGGAGTTATTTGAATTAAGGAGGGAAAGTGAAGTTAATTTGGAAATGAACCAAAATTTAGAAGCATTCTAGATCCTTCTACTTATGCAAATGTGAAACCAAGTGATCAAAATGAGTTGAAACTGCTACAGTGCTAAAAAACTGAACTTTCTAGGCAAAAATTCTTCGTGTTTATCGATTAACCATTTGCTAGGAAAAATGGGGTAATCGATTAACACCTCCAAAATTTGAATTTTGGCGCCTTGTGGAGGAAAATTTGAAGAACCAACTATTGCCACTTGTTTTGAGCACCATTTTTCCTCTGACACTTGTCATTTGATATTGCAACTGATCATGCCTGAAATAAGCTGCGAATTCTCTTTTGCACTCAAAATAACCTGCTGGAAAAATACGACCCGATACCAAATCACTGAGTAAAATAAATGCTGGAGCCTATGATGCTTGCTGCTTAAAATATTGAAATAAGAAGAAGTCTTGAGCCATAAAAACAAAGTGATCCCATGTCTCAAGCACTCAATGCAATGCATGATTGACTATTATGCAAATGAACGCGAAGCGAAAGCCAGTTAAGGTTGAAAAAAAGGAGGGAAATTTTTGGGGTGCAACAATGTGCTAAACATGATATGAATGGTGTTTAAGTCAAGAAAAGCATGTTATGTACATTAAACAAGACTTAGACAAAGCATATAAATAATCATGATCAATTAGGTTAAGGAAAGAATAAAAAAAAAAGTCATTTTTAAAGGTATGAAACACTTAAAATGTACCACTTTTCAACCTAATAAAAATGATTAAATAAATATTATTTTCAACATTTTTTCATGGATTCCCAAAATAGGAAAGAAAAATGAAGAGTGTGCAAAAAATTGGCTCAAAAAGTTCAATTTTGCTATGTGAAATAATTGTGTGGAGTTGTGAAAAAATTGAAAAGAAAAGTGATAAAAAAATAGGAATTGCTCCCACCAAGGCTTGAACCTGCGCCCTTGGGGTGGTGGGATTAAAACTTTACCACTAGGAAAACTGCTTGTGTGTGATAAAGGGTGTGCGCATTATATAATATATTAAGGTTAAAGTGTGAAAATGCCAAAAAATACAAATAAAACAATAGAAGGTCTGGGGCGAGGGGGATTCGAACCCCAGACCTTGTGGCACACAAACCCCTATAACGCGCTTTCTAACCACTAGGGTGGTGATACATCCGTGTATCAAACCACACCCAATTGAATAAATAATAAAACAAGTCCTAGAAATTCAAACAGTCCGCGCCACCACCATTGTTGTCTTCCTCGTGCATCATCATCTTCATCAATATTTTCAAATTTCTAGTTTCTTCATTTCTAAACCAAATGGAATGATGTAAAGATGAATCTTGTGTGGATTTGAACAAGGAATTGAATGGTTCTATTCAATTTTATTTATTTTCAGTGTAAATCAAAATATCAAGTATGAACACATAAACCCTAAATATACAAAACCTAGTGCGGAATCTCATATGTTTATGATAAAAAGCAATTGATTGAGGGAAAATGATCTACATATTGCCAGAAACACATTGGTAACACAAAATATCACATATGATGCATGAATTATGGAGTTGCAAAGTTTGAGGCTTACCTTGCAAGTGAGAATTGAATTCTCTGTTGGAGGTGTTACAGATGCCAAGTAATGATCCAAAAAGCTTCCTTGACCCTCAAGGGATGTTCTGATGTGCTTAGAATGATTTGAATCCCTCTAGAATTGCCTGGCCAACTTAATCTTCAGGTTGTGCAAGATGAGATATGGAGGGTATGATTTTGGAGTTACAGAAGTGATTAAAGGTTATGGATCACTTCTATGATGATTATGTGAAGTGTTTGGATTGTTTAATTGAGTGAAAAGGGACTGGTTTGAGAATTCCAAGTTTTCACTCTTTGAGAACCTTGAATTTTTCAAGAACGATGATTTATGAGAAAACAAGCATTGGTAATGTTTTGGAGTACCTAGAATGAAGCATAAGGGCCTCTATTTATAGGGAAAATGTTCAGATATTTGAGAGGAAATTGGATGAGGATGCATGCTATGATCCAATAGGTAATGATGTGAAGCTAGTTACTTGAGTGCCAAGGTTCGTAGCTCTCATTTGTGAAGACATAGCTTCTCAATGGTTTTGATGAAGACAACAATGTTCATTCAAGGTTTTATGTACAAAAGGAAATGGATCAAAGACTCAAAGCTAGAACAAGTTTCATATTAATTCAAGTCTTCAAGATTTCTCAAAGAAGGAAAAAGAAGAAATGCATAAGACTTGACTACACTTGCAAGACAGGATTAATCAAACTTTTAGGTATATGAAATTATTGACTAAAACATTTCTTAGTGCTCAAAATATTTCTTGAATTGGAAAAATTATTTTTCATTTTTGAACCATATTAAATCACTTTCAAATATAATCTATTGACTTAGAAAAATCAATAGATGTTGCATAAAATTGGTTCAAATACTTAGACAAAATTTTAAATTTTTCAATTTATTTAAACATTCAGTTTTTGGTAAATTAAGGCGTTTTCAACTGTCGTAACAGCACAAATAAACCGCCATAATTTGCACCGGTCTGAAGCTATATTTCAAATTTTAAATTTGAAAAGTTTTTGGTAGATTATGGTGTTTTGAACCGACGTAACAGAACAAAAACACCGCCACAATTTACAGCGTACTGAAACAGTATTTTTTATTTAAAATTGAAAAATGTTTTGTTTGAATGCACCTTTTCATTATATCTTTTCATGGCATCTCTTACATCTTTTCTCTTATTAAATTCAGAATTTCTCTAACCATTGCCATGACTTTTGAATGGTTGCTTTCATCAATATAAATTCATTTCAAATTTTCATTTTTCTATCACCTCTTTCATAAAAAATATTAAAATCTCTCTACATTTATTTTCTACACATCTTTCATATTTAGATACTTTTTGAAATACATTTTCACATTATTTTATCATAAAAGTATCTTGAGCACTTAGAGAGAATTTGTCTTGAATCTTCATACTTGAAAGAGAAGATCAATCTTGAGATTGATAAAGTTTTAAAGTTTCATCTTGTACACTTATTCAAAAATTCAGAAATATTGTTCTTTGTCACATCTTATTTTTCCAGGATTGTTGGATATAAGATTGTGAGGTGTAATCCTTGTTATCCGGATTGTGGATACAAGAGGTCCATTTGTGAGAGGTTGATTCTCGGTTGGACTTTAAGTTTGTAAAATCCAAGAGGGTGTTCTTGGTAGTTGATAGTTAGTGACTTGTATAGAAAGACTAGGAAGAGTCTTGTCTTGTCCAAAACTATAGTAAATTCTCTTTCATGTTGAAAGGGGAGTGGAGTACTCTCGGGTTGTGAGGGGAACCACTATACGTCTCGGTGTTCTTTACTTTCCGCATTTACCGCATTTCATCACTTAGAAATCTTTAGGAAAGTAATAACTCAAAATCATAAAAAATCGGGATAATTGTCTAAGAACCTAATTCACCCCCCCTCTCAGGCTCATTTATAACTTACATCATTCCCACATGGATACAAATTTTGATCATTTGAACTTTGATCCCTCAGATTGCACATGAATCATTGGTGTTTTGATTACTCTTGGCTTATTTTGGAGGATTTTTTAGCAATTCACTATTTCAATCAATGCTAGAGGACAAAACATCACTTCAAGCTTTGTTTCACATGCATTTTGGATAGAATTTGCAAAATTATGTTATATTGTTGCAGAGCACATGTTTTGTGATGATTTTGGTATTGCTCTTGTGATGATTTAGGTCAGCAATGTGTACAACAAGTGCTCCAAAACCGTGTACCAAGATTATGCAGCAAATCTACCTTGGAACTTCAGTTGCAACCAAGCTTGTTGCAGCATTCATAACTTCTTGCTCAAGTAAAGGATTTTGATGTTCTTGGTCATTTTGGAAAGCTGAGATAACATATTTCAACTTTGATGTTCAAGGTTTGTCTTGAATCAATATGGATCATAGTGAAAACTAGCCCTAAAGTTGGCTTCAACATAAGACATATTTTGTCTAAAATTTCACTAAGTGTTTAGGTTCAAAAGCGTGGAACCTCCAACTTCATGGCCTTATATCTTGAAATCTATGCATTTTTTGAGATTCCACCCTCAAGGACAAAGTTGTAGTATGTAACAAACTCTTCAATTTGATCTTAGGATCAAAGAAAATGGTTACTTGGTTTGGAAGTTATGGCCTTGGAAAGTAGGGCAAAAATTATTCAATTTTATAACTTAGAAAAAACTTCAACTTCTCCAATGTTGCCCTTTTTACAAGTAACCTCACTTTTCTTGATTTCTCTTGATCAATCATGATCCAAATCACATATTGACACCATTCTTGGCTTGAAGAGACTATGTTTGACCAAGAACTCCAAAAGTCAAACTTGATTTTGACCATAGTTGAATTTTGTATCAGATGAACTTTGAACTTTGTGATCCTTTATGAAATTAAACCCTTGGGATTTTTGAACACCATGGATAGACTCCAAAGGTGTTTTTGAATGTCTTGAATCATGTACCAAGGCTTGAGATCATGTCTTGGTCAAGAGTCAAAGGAAAGAGTTGACTTTTCATTAAAAATCCTAGTTTGGGGACTAGATGAATTTAACTTCTTGCATTGCTTATGAATCAAGTCCTTTGGGTTAATCCAATCATATGAAGGGATTAATATGAGGCATCTGAGGTCCTTGAAACATATTTGGAGGTTTGGGATCATGCCTTGCTTCAAAAGTCAACTCAAGGACTGAATTAGGTCAAAACCCTAATTATGGTGCACATGGGATCTTGAGACTTGATGAACTTGTCATGATGTTATCTTGCATTTGACTATTGATGAGTGAAAGCTCTTGATCTTCATGGATGATAAAGGGACTTGAGTTGTTAAACATGATGTTCATCCTCTGATAATTCATCTGCTTGAGCCCTTAGGGGACCACCTAACCTGTAAAGCAAGCAAGCACACATATCTTGTACTTGTAATGGGTTAGTGATGCATAAAGACACACACACACACACACACACACACACACACACACACATATATATAATGATGAATGTTATCCAAATGATGTAAATGAGGTGACATCTTAGGGGTAAAAAATTAGGGTATGAGAAGGTGATATACCTGTTTAATATACCTCATGGAGATACAATGATTGTCATCATAATATGAATAAACATATCCTAATACACGAATTTCCTGCAGTTTGGAGCTTTACATAAACACGGAACTTTAAATTCACCTGGCTCACCAGGATCAAACAAGTATTATTGAAACATAATGAAATCGTAAAAATTATGGTTCGAAATTCTAAAAATAATGATTAGTTCCTTGATAAATCATTTAAGAATTTGTTAATATCAATTTTTGGGACCAAAATAATGATTTACTCCAAAATGCATGGTGAAATGACACATGAAAGCATGCCCCACAAGTGGTGAGCATAGATAGGGAATATATGTTAGCTCATCACTACAAATACTTAGGGTGCTAATACCTTCCCTTAGTATAACTAACCCCCGAACTTAGATTCTCTTTATTAGGGTTTTTTTTTCGATCTTTACCCTTTCTTTAGGATAAATCAAAGCTCGGTGGTGAACTTCAAGTTTTGTGATTCAAGTTACTTAATAGCTTGATATCCGATTCTCACCACAACAACATGCCTTTGCACTATTAGTCAATACCAATACTTGACCATAAAATCCACACAGAGATTAAGAAAAACCCTATTATTTGTGTCAGTGTGAAGAAAACCAAAATAAGTTAAGATAAAAGCAAAACAAAATCTGCAGAAAATCATATATATAGAGCCACGACTGCTATAGAAAGAAAATGACAAGTAAATCAGAAGGGACTATTATGGCTAGCTATATGCCAGTTATGTAAGTTTTGATCTAAGAGCTAGTTTTTGCCGATAAGGGAGTTATATAAGAAATCAGTAGTAGACTCGTCATGATATTTTCTCCATAAATTTCCACCATAAATCATAAGTTGCAGACCTACAAAATCAACACGTTATATAACATTTTATTTATATGTAAATTATCATGACATTCTTTTTTTTTGTTAAATACTGTGCATTACTTCTTAATATCCAAACAAATTACAATATTTCAGATGATAAATGGGTAGGAGATGTTGAAGGAGAAGACAAAAAGGGTTTGGGTGGCATTCCCAGCACTTGAAGGCTCCCTTCCAACATGTCCACCACTTTATGCATCGATGGTCGATTCGAAATGTTGGTTTGTATGCACCATAAACTCACCACTGTCATTTTCCTTACCATTTCTTCATCAATTTCATTTTTAATACACCTAAGTCCAAGATCCTGATTCAACTCAAGACACTTATAAATCCAATGTGGAAAGTATAGCTCTAGAACAATCAACTTCAACCTTAATATTCTTTCTTGGACCAACCATCTCTAAAACCATCATTCCATAGCTGTAGACATCTTATTTATGTGCCACGCCACCAAAATTTCTAAAAAACAACTCTGGAGCAATATATCCTAGCGTTCCCCTCGCACCAAATATGGATACAATGCCTTCTTTTTTTTGGACATATTTTAGCAAGTCCGAAATCAGAAATCTTTGGACAAAAATCCTCATCCAATAATATATTATGATTTATGTCAAAATGCAAGATTCTAGTGTTGCAGCCTCTATGCAAGTACTCTAACCCACGAGCAACACCAACTGCAATATGATACAAAGTTTTGCAATCCAATTGACGATCATCCTGCAGTGGATTTTTCTCTTCATATATGAACTTTTCAAGAGATCCATTAGACATGTATTCATATATCAGCGCCTTTTTAGAACCATCCAAACAGAACCCCAAAAGTCTAACAACATTGACATGGGAAGTTCTACTGATACTTGCAACTTCATTGATGAAATCTTCACCATCACCTTTTGATTCACTTAAAATCTTCACTGCAACATCACGCTCATCATGTAACTTCCCTTTGTATACACTTCCATACCCTCCTTGGCCTAATTTGTTTTTGAAAGAGTTTGTTATTTTTTTTATATCTGAATAACTGTACCTAGAAGCAGCAGGAAGAGGTCCATGTTCTTTCAAATACTCCTCAATAATATGTGGTACAAGTTCCCGTTAGATTTTCTGTAATGCTTCTGAATATTGGTGGTTGTAGTTCTTTGGTAGGAGATTTCCTTAATCTCTATTAATGAATTTGCTTATAAAAAAAAAGGGTTAATTATACGATTCCCCCCTGCCATTAGGGCGATATTTGATTTTGCCCCCCTGAAGTTTTTTTTTGAACACCCCCTTATAAAATCAAAAATCAACTTTTACCACACCCTATCCCTTGTTTGGACGATTTTACCACACCCTATCCCTTGTTTGGATGACTGGATATATGGTAAATGTCTATGTGGCAGTCCAGTTGGATTTTTAATTTATTTTTTGTATAAATAATATTTATTTAAATTGTTATTTTAAAAATTAGAATATTTGGGCCAACATGCAACACACAAGCCCAGCTTGCAGGCCACTCACTTAACCTTGTTTTCAATTTATTAATAGACTTGTGTGTTTAGTATATAAACACTATTTCAATTGGAGGAGCTTACGATGTGGGACTTCTTGCTACACTCTCCACAACAACCAAATCCTTCACATCCTGCAACACCTGCAAAGCAGAGTGTAACGCCCCAGTTTTAGTATTTTTATTTAATTGAGTCGTTTTGAGTATTTTATTATTATATTATTTTATTTTCGACTTTTATGTGAAAATATGTTATTTTTCAATGTTGTGATCTTTTATCGGGTTTTGGGAGCATTTGCGAGATATTTGAGTGTGGGGGTATTTTGGTCATTTCGTATTAATTTTTCATTAAGATAGTAAGAATAGAAATAGAAAAAGAGAAAAATAGAGAGAAAGAAAAAGAGAAGAAGGAAAGAGGGGAGAAAAGAGAAGAAGAGGAGAAAAGTGGGAAAATCTTGGAAATCAAAGAAAACAACTTCTAGAATCGATTTAATTAGGTAAGGGTGTGAAACTCAATTATGGTATGCTTGTGTAGGATTATGTATGGGTGTTTGTGATTGTTATTGGATTGAAATGAAAAATATAGTAAAAGCCCTAATTGTGTAGAAATTGGAAAAAAATTGATTCAAATGTGTCTAAACTCATTTTGATTGTGTTCTTTGTTGTTTATACATGTTGGATATGAATTGTTATACCTCAAATTGGTGTTTTTCTGAGTTTAGATGATGATTTGGGTGGATTTTGGGTGGAAAACGCAGAACCAAGTTTCTGCAGAATTTTTCTAGTTTTGCCCAGGTCATACGCGTATGGGGCATGTTCATACGCGTATGGACCTTGGCGTTATGCGTATCATTGGCTTGTTTTTAGGCCATTACGTGTATGAGTTGTGTCTTTTCCCGGCCATCTGGTGATACACGTATGGTGTTGTGCATACGCGTATGGGCTTTTAAACGTGAAAATTGTGAAGGAAAACGATTATGTCCATACGCGTATGGGCATTGGTGATACGCGTATGGGAATGGCGAGGAATCAGGGCCGTACGCGTATGAAAATGGTGATACGCGTATGGTCAGGCCAATTGTAAAAATGGGATTTTCAAAATGTCGTTTTCGTTTTCTGTCGTAACTTTTGTTCCGTTTATCTGATTTTTACGTTCTTGGTATCGTTGGAAAGCTATTGAGCTGTACTATGTGATTATGATGATTTGGAATTTGTTAGCCGATTTTATTTTGTCAGGAATTTGGAATAGTGTCATTTTGTCGACTTTTGTCGTTTTAATTGTGTGTAATTGGTGTGTTTCATGCAATGTACTGTTGATATGGATATGGTATGATTGCTTGTTGTTGTTTGGTGTAAATGCATTATTTTGGGCTTGAATTGCAAAGAATGAACTATGTTAAGTGTGATGGTTGCATATATGTGTGCATATTAAATGTCATGGGTCATTGTATGCCAAGCATCATGATATGCATTGTTGTGACGTCCTGAGTGACGGTTTGGTTCCAGAGGGAATCTGCTATAACATCGTGTGCCGATGTGGGGACCTAAAACGATGGTTATAGACGATCGTGTGCCCATGTGGGCACTACAAGAAATGTGGGAGATAGCCACGTGATTTTGTGACGTGATTCTAACATGGCAAATAAAAGCTTATTGCGGCGTGGAAATCACGTCGCTACCTTATTTAATAATAAAATAAATAAAGTTAGATTAGCACATGGGTGGTCAGATGTGATCAGACTTTAAAATTTGAAAAAAATATTTGCGACGTGGAAAACACGCCGCAACAAATTAATTAATTATTTTATTCTTAAAGTCTGTGCGTGCAGAAAGTTTTAATGTTCAAAATTTGGAAAAAAAAATTTGCAGCGTGGAATGTACGACGCAAAGTTTTGAGTGGGAAATTCAAAATTTTCATTCTTGAATGGAACAGCCTTTTGCAAGGAGTGGGGCCAAAATTATTACCGTTGGTGTTTTGAGGCGTGAATATCACGTGGCAAAGTTGCGGCGTGATATTCACGTCGCTAATAGGTCTATATAACAACGCCTTTAACTCTTCTCTGTAACCCTTCCTCTTTCATTTCCTTTTCGTTTTTCCTCTCCTCCACCAGAAACCCATTTCCTCTGCATCTTCTTCCTCTCTTCTTCTTCAAAGCAGAATCAAAAAATTTTCTCTTATCCATTCCAAAATTTTATAGGTATGTCTTTCATTTAATTTTATGTTATTTATTTTAAAATTTTAATTCGTTTTTTTATATTTGTTTTGGGTATTATTAATATTATTTTGTGTGATGTTATATAGAAGAAGATCGATTGAAGATTGAAGATTGAAGATTAAGAGAGAAAAAAAGAGTGGATTGAAAGCTTCAAGAGGTATTTTTTAGCAATTTATTTTTTTGTTTGTTTTATTATTTGTTTTATAATTTTTGAATATGGTATGAAAATATATATATATATGGTTATGTATAATTTTTTATTGTGTTATTATTTCTGAAAATGGTTATGAATAAGAATATGGTATGAAAATATATTCTGAATTTGGTATGAAAATATATTTCTAAATATGGTATGAAAATATATTTCTGAATATGGTATGAAAATATATATATATATATATATATATAAACAGAATTATATATATATATATATATATATATATATATATATATATATATATATATAACAAAATTATTTTATATATTTATATATATAAAAAACGAAAATGTAAATATATTATATATATATATATATTTTGTGTTTTAATATTTTTAAATTCTGTTTTATAAATATTATTTTAAATAAGAATAATATATAAATTATAAAACAGAATTATATAGGGTAATATATAAATATTAGTTTAAGACATAAGAATAATATAGGGTAATATATAAATATATAAATTCTGTTTTATAAATTCTGTTTTATAAATATTATTTTAAAATAGAATTATATAATATTTTTAAATTCTGTTTTATAAATATTATTTTAAAACAAAATTATATAGGGTAATATATAAATATATAAAACAGAAATAAGAATAATATATAAATATTATTTTAAATAAGAATTATATATATAAATATTTTTAAATTCTGTTTTATAAATATATAAATGTTATTTTATAGAAAAACAGAATTATATAATAAGAATAATATATAATATATAAAAACAAAACCATTGGGTCATATTGAAACTGACGATCTAGTGGAAGATCTTGCTTACCAAGTTGATGAAGTTGAAGTAATTAACGATGTGATTCCAGATGAACACACGACAAGTTTGTCTGATACAATGGTTGAGGGGCATCAAGTTGATGAGGATGAAGGTCATGATAATTCTGGATCCGAGGATAATATCACATCAGATGACGAGGATGATATGGATGACGAGCATGACGATTTAGAATAGTGAATATGTATCAAATGAGAAATGTATTTTGTAATTTTACTTAATGAACCATCTATTGAAAGAGTTAATGAATATATGAGAAATGTTTCTTGTAATTTTACTTAATGAACCAACTATTGAAAAATGTTTCTTGTAATTTTACTTAATGAATATATGTGTATTCTCTATAAATAGGTAAAATGCCACCTAAGGATACTGGTAAGAAGTCCAAGCATACAAGGGTAGTAGTATGTCAGTCACCTCACTCTGCCATGTGTCCTCCCCCACAGACTCAGGTTCATCCTATGTCCATGGATAGTACTCAGCCTTTTACGCCATTACTCTCCTCCCAGTATCCTCTTCAGTTCCCATCTGGGAGTCCGTCTTTTATTAACCCATCTGGGGCCCCATCTTTTGTTAGGCCACCTGGTTTTCCATTCCAGCAGGGTCAGGTGCCCTCATCCTTCCAGCAGAGTGGAGGATACAGTTTTCCATTTCCCACTCAGATGCCTTCATTCGTCCAGCAGACTGGAGGATCCAGCACCCCACTTCCTACACAGATGCCCCCATCTGTCCAGCAGACTGGAGGATCCAGCACCCCACTTCCTACACAGATGCCCCCATCCGTCCAGCAGACTAGAGGATCCACCTCTTCACGACCCACACAGACTGGTCGCACCCCACATCCCACACATGTACCTGCGCCCAATGATCATGCAGAGGTGGGTGATGGTGATATTGGTGTGGACGATGATGAGATAGATGGGAGAGATCTTCGAGGGGATGATGATTCGAGTGAGATTACTACCATTGATGGGAGATTTTGGATTTGGCCTAAAGGAAACTCGTAAGTTTCTTATTTATTGATTTTTATTTATAAGTACACATTTCCATTTTAAATATAATTTTATATAATTAATGCTAATTCAATTATTGTTGTTTAGTTTTGGACCGAGTCGGACTGCTGCCAATGTTATAAGCTATATAATTCAGCAGAATTATAAGAAATTGTATAAGACTTTTAGAGAAGTTAAGGATAAAGACGCATGGTTTACGCAATTTCAGGTATCATTAATTTATTTATTAAGGTATTGTTATTTAAATGACTATTTTTATTATTATTATAATTTATCTAACTATTTATTTTAATGTCATACAACATTGCAGGCGAAATGTGTTTGGGATCCACTGGACCATGAAAAAGTAAAAAAAAATTACTTTGGCAGGAGTTCAAGACGACTTTCTGACATGCTACGACGTGCTAGAGAGCGTTTTTTACTGTTGGGCATCCGTCCCAAATGGATAGGCAAAGAAATTTTTGATGATCTTCTTAAGTATTGGGAATCGGATGAATTTAAGGCTAAATATGAAAATGGAAAGAAGACGAGGGCATCAGAAAAAGGGGGTTGCCTTAATGCTGTTGGAAGTATTAGTACTGCTGAGCATTCTCGACGCATGGTAATTATTACCACTTTTTAAAGTCATATTTTGATTTATAACATATATTATTAATTTAAGTTAAGTTTATTATTTAGGCTAAGCGTTTGGGGAGACAACCACTGATGACTGAGCTGGTTACCCAAACTCGGACAAAGAAATCAGGGGATTTTGTTGACGAGCGTACAAAAAATGCTTTGGTAAGTAAATTTATGTTGTTTATATTTTTTTTAATTTGTTAGCAACTTAGTGACAGGATTTTCATGTGGCAAGTGAGATGTTGTGGCGTTAGAATCACGTGGCAACTGATAAGTTGTGGCGTTAAAATCACGTGGCTATTTGTTTTATTCTTTATTTTTATTTAATTTAATTTAATTTAACTTATATTAACTTGATTTTTTTAATTGTATGTGTAGGACGATTATCAGGTCAGGATGGCAGAATTTCTGACCCATAATCCTCAGTATACTCCTCCTCCAGGACAACCGGTTCATCCAGATGTGGATTTCTATATTTGGAGTCAAACTATTGGGGGAAAGGGGGATAACGGGTGCTTTTTTGGTGGTGGAAATTTGGTGGGCACCTTGAGGAGTGGGGATAGAAATCTGTACCAAAGAGCTATGGACGGTGAAGGAGGGTCACGTCAAACAAATTTGACACCGCAGCAGGTAGAAACGATAAGACAATTGGCTAGACGCGAGTCAGAGGAACGTGAGGCGGCATTGAAGGCCCAAATGGAGGCGACATTGAAGGCCCAAACGGACGCAATAATGGAGACAATGGCGAAGAGGCAGACTGATATGGAGGAGTAAATGCGGCAATTTATGCAAGCATTTGGTGGAAATCGCAACGATGGTGGTCAATCGAGAAATAATGACAACCAAGATGATGATGCCTACTATTCCGACCCGGATAAACCAAATATTTAGTCTTGTTTTTATTTTCTTTTTAGTTTTTAATTTGTGTACTGAATTTATACTTATATATTATATTTAGACATATTTAATTTAAATTTTAGTTTATTAATTTCATTATATTAAGTTTATTAATTTATATATTTAGTAATATTGAATTATTAATTTTATAAATTTGATTTATAATATTGAATTTACTAAATTTTATTAATATTAAATTTAAATTTAATTTATATATTTATTAATATTGAATTATATATAATAATCAGAAATTTTAAACAATTAAAACACCAACTTTAGCGACGTGAAATTCCTGTCACAAATTAGTGACGTGAAAATCACGCCGCAAAATACAACGTAAATATTAAAAATAATATAAGTTAGCCACGTGAAATGCATGTCACAACTTTAGCGACGTGAAAAACATGTCACTAATTAGTGACGTGAATATCACGTGGCAAATAATTTCCTGCAATTTCTGCACAATTTCTGCACACCTGCTCTGACTTTGTCTGCAATGTTTTCCATCAAACTATTTGCGACGTGAAAATCACGTGGCAAATTAGTGACATGAAAATAACGTCACAACAATTTGCCACGCGCTCTCCTGCGACGTAAATGGCCACGTCGCAAAAAACATGTAGTGACATGATTTTAGCTGTTGCAGCGTGGAAAACACGTCACTAATAGCAACATATTTTGTAGTGGGGGACCTAAAGCGATCGGGTTGTGTGCCCATGTGGGGACCTAAAGCGACGGGTGAACATCGTAGGCCCGACGGGGTGTTACTTGAGCGACCCTCAGTAACGAGCGATGGTTCCAATAGTTCCTGAGTGAACTGATGATGAGACATGAGAAACATTGGAAGTCGGTACCGCATGGCATATGCATGAGTCGTTGTGTCGGTCTCTGTACATTTGCATAATCAGGGATTAATTGTGTATGTTAATTGTGAATGTGATTAATGAGATGGAATATGTATAATTGTGTTGATGATGAGTGCATTGTGTATGATTGTTGTGCAGTGGTGATAAATACCTGATACTTGTACGTTGTTGTGTTTTATTCAATTGTGGTGCATTTGTGGTAAGAATATTATACTTGTGCATTTTTGTGTTAATATATAATTGTATGCAACTGTATTATGATTGTTTTTCTCACCCTTCTGCTGTTTTATAATGCTCTATGAGGCATTGCAGATTAGAGTTGCTGGTGGTCTTTTTGTGAAGCTTTGTGTCTTCATTCTTTTGTCGGTCGGCTCTGATATGTGACACCGGGTAGTTAGGAAGGCCGTTTGTTGTTGTTGTGTATTATGTATATATATCTTTTGGCGTGTGCATGTACAACTTGATGTATGACAAACTTTTCAAGTGATATATATATATATATATATATATATGATATTCGGTTTTAGATTTTCCGCTTTTATTCTAAAATCTGAAATGTGGGTGTAAGGAACTGAGTTCCTCTGTTGATTGCTACCCCACTGTTGCATATCTTTAATGAGCAGGTGTTGTATGTTATGTTTTGTTTCATTGTAATGTGACTCTCCCTGTCTATGCCGTGTTTTTAATTATACTCTGATGAAATTTTGAATTTTCTTTTACTGCTTTAATAGCTTGGGGGTATAGATTGGGGGGTGTTACACAGAGGCATCCGCCTCCCCATCGTATCAATATTGCTTGGAACTGTCGACAAAAACATTTTTATTAGCGTTTTAAATTTCAAACTCCCAACTTCTCTCTTCCATGGCTAATGACAAAACAGATGAGCATGTGTTGTTGAAACTTCTTGTAGACACAGAGACTGACAAAGTTGTATTTGCTGAGGCAGGAAAAGACTTTGTTGATGTTCTATGTAGCTTCTTAACATTACCGCCGGCTACGTACTTCTTATGTACTATAGTTGATGATAGCTGCTGCGGTAATGGTTTATACATTTCCTCTGATAATAATTGTGCAGGTGGGAATCCCATGACTCATTCAGTTTCCCTCAAACATTTCCACAATGGATTTGTCACAAGTAGCGCTGATTTTGTTATTATTGATGATTTGATTGTCATGCCAAACTCCAAGCATGTTACAAGCTTTGGTTTACTCCAAAACTGCGGAATAAAAACCACAAGTTGCTTAAAGGAAATGACTTTTGAAGTCACTAAGGAAAAGGTTTATATATTTATTTTCGTATTCTTGAAATCATAGTTTTTTGTTGTTTTCCGTAGACGAATTTTGTAGATTTTCATGCTCTATTGATTTATGCTTTGTATAGGTGTTGGATCTTTTGAAGTGTGCTTTGATTTCCAAGTCACCTTTAACAGATACATTTTTGCGAAACGAACCATCCCTTGATGAGTCGTCAGGTATTTTAACATCCCTGCATACTGACTTAGTTTCCCTTCCAAACATAACACCCATGATACGTTTCATCACATGGAGGCTGTAACAGCCCGATTATGATTATCTCCATTTTGTGCTAATTTGTATTATTTTGTTGAGTCTTTTATTTAATTTGGGTGATAATAATGTTATTGTGAAATTGGTGTTTTAATCTGATATGTTGGCGTGTTATATTATTTTACCGTTTTTGAGAGTTTTCGGGGGGAAATTAGATTGGAGGGTATTTTAGACATTTCATAATTATTGTTAAGTTAGAATTTTAGTGAGGAATGATTTAAGGGTATTTGTGAGATATTTAAAGTAAAGAAAAGAAAGTAGTAAGAAAACAAATAGAAAGAAAAGTATAAGAGTTAGAAAAGAGAGAAAAGGAGAGTTAGAGAGAAAAATAGAGAGAAAGAAGAGCAAGAGAAGAAAAAGAGAAGAAAAGATTGGAAAAGCTAGGAAATCGTCAAGACAACTCTAGGAATCGAATTTAATCGGGTAAGGGTGTGAAATATTGTTATCCTAACTTGTGTATGATTATGTATGTGTTTTGTGTGGATGTTTTGGTTGGTTTTCCATATGTTTCCGTTTATGCCGTATTTGACGAAATCGATAGAAACCGATGTTTTTACGGTCGAAAAGTCGTATAAATACATGTGTTGGTTGGATATATGTATGTGAGCTGCTGTTTAAAGTTTCATGAAGTTTGGTTATGTTTTGGTTAGTTTTCGGTATGTTTCCGTTGTTGTTTCCGTTTAGGTCGAATTGTAGGAATTCGATAGAAACCGATGTTTTCACGGATGAATTTCGAAATAAATTACGTAGTTGTATCGAGTAAGGTTAGGTCGTCGTATAGCGTGCTTTTTATTCGATTTGGTGATGTTTGAAAATTCTGGTTTTTGAAAGGTTGAAATTTAATCGAAAAATCGAACGTCGTAGAAATTTCGTTTGTGTTTTAAATTGTTCTTATGTATTTGGTGGTTGCGCGTATATGTTTGTTTCGGTGAAAATGTTCGATTTAGTCGAGTTTCGGAAAAGTTACAGCAAGTGTGTAAAATTGAGAAATCTGATTTTTGAGAAAAACAGGGCTATGAATCGATACATAACAGCTATGTATCGATACGAAATGATTTATGTATCGATACATAACCCTTATGCATCGATACATACTGAAGAAATTTGAGAAAACAACATTTTCACTACAGCATGCGTCGACACATGCGTGTTATGTATCGATACATGTGGCCTCTATGCGTCGATACATAAGCCTATGTATCGATACATACTGTGTTGAACCAGCAAATTCTGGTTTGTCGGGGAAACTTCAGAAATTCATAACTCTTGAACCGTAAGTCGGTTTTGACCCCCGTTCGAAGCGTTGGGAAGCTAACAAGATGTTCTTTCTAGGAAAAATAGTTTTGAGGTCTAAAATTTGTCCAATTGGAACAGTATTTTCGAACCGTTTCGTAGTGTCGGGCCTTCGGTTTATGTTTTTGCGTTATTTTGAAATATACATATCTTCTTCGTTGTTTATCGGATTTAAGTGTTCTTTATATCGAATCGAAGCTGTGGAGGAGTACTTTTTGATGATGATGGAAAATATTATTTTTAGCCGACTTTTAACCGACTTTTCTGGTAAACCGTAAATCGAATTGTTTGGTTATTTGTGAAAACGTTTGGTTGCCGTTTGGCACAATTGATGTGAATGTATGTGGATTATGTGTGATGAATGCATGACTATATTGTGAATATGTATGCATGTCAAGAGTGTCATGAGTCATGTTGTATGTGAAGCATCATGATTGCATTCTTGCATTGTGGGGTTCTAAGATGAATCCGTTGTAACGTCGTAAGCCTTTTGAGAGGTGGGGGCGATGATTACAAACGATTGTAAGCCTTTTGAGAGGTGGGAGCAATCGGATTGTAAGCCTTTTGAGAGGTGGGGGAAATCTATAAACATTGTAAGCCTTTTGAGAGGTGGTAGCAATGGGTGAACATCGTATGCCCGACGGGGAGTTACACTAAGTAACGAGCGATGGTTCCAATAAGTTCTTCAATTGAACTTGAGATGAAATGAGTCGGTACCGCATTGCATTTGCATAGAGTCGTGAGTCAGTCTCTATGATTTGCATTGGTCATCCTTGTATTTGTGCATGGATGAATGAACATGAATATATGTGTTTATGTTGAATGATAAGCATTGTGATGAATATGCTTGGTTTTGTATATGTATATATATATATATATGTATGCCTTGCGATGTATATTGAATGAGATGTGATGAATTGTGATAAGAATTGAATCGTGGTAATGATGCATTGAAGAATGAATATAATATGTATGTTTATGTGGAATGGTAGAATGGTGAGAATGTGTTATGTGTATACTTTTGTGTTGCGATATATGATTATATGCATTGTTATTATGATAATATTTCTCACCCTTCTGTTGTTTTATGATGCTCTACGAGGCATTGCAGATTAGGTATCTGGTGGTCTTTTGTGAAGTGTGTCTTCATACCTTTTTGGTCGGTTGGCTCTGATATGTAGCACCGGGTAGCTAGGATGCTTATGTTTGATTCCTTTTTGTGATACATTCGTGTATGTATCTTGCTGATGAATTTGTGTATATAAACACGAATGATGTTGTTGTATCATACTTGTTGATGTATATATATATAATGTATATATGTTTGATGTTATCAATGTTTAGATTTTTCGCTTTTATTCTAAACATTGAGATGTGGGTGTAAGGACTGAGTTCCTACGTTGAAAGTTACCCCACTGTTGCATATCATTTGTTGAGCAGGTGTTGTATATTTTAATTTCAAGCATAATGTGACATGCCTTTTTATGCCGTGTTTACAATTATACTCTGATGAAATTTCCAAAACGTGCCTAAATGATTTATTTGATTATTTGGGGGTATAGAAAGGGGGTGTTACATTAAGTGGTATCAGAGCCAAGGTTGAGTCAGTCGTGTCTGTCTCGTTGTTGTGTTGGTTGAACTGTTGTGTAACCTTTGTTGTTATTTTTGGGAGTGATCAGAATATGGCTGGTAGAAACGATAATGCGATGGCTGCTGCTATGGAAGCAATGGCTAGGGCGGTGCAGGGTATGCCGAATGTAAGTGCTAATGAAGAGTTCAGGAAGAATCAACCACCGGTCTTCAAAGGAAGATTTGATCCCGATGGTGCTCAACTTTGGCTGAAAGAGATTGAAAGAATCTTCAGAGTCATGGATTGTGCGGAAGAGAATAAGGTGAGGCTTGGATCTCACATGCTGAGGGAAGAAGCCGACGATTGGTGGGTCGGTATGCGTGAAATTCTTGAGGTGGATAATGAAGAGGTAACTTGGGAATTGTTTCTTACCGAGTTTTTGCTGAAGTATTACCCTGAAAGTGTGAAAGGGAAGAAAAAGATGGAATTCCTGGAATTGAAACAAGGTGGTATGTCAGTGGTGGACTATACTGCTAAGTTTATGGAATTGGTTCAATTTCATTCTCATTATGCTGCGATTACTACTGAGTTCTCAAAGTGTATTAAATATGAGAATGGTTTGCGTCCTGAGATTAAGCAAGCTGTGGGATATCAAAGGATTAGGAGGTTTTCGGATTTGACTGAATGTTGTAGAATCTTCGAGGAAGATAGCAAAGCTCGTTCTACCCATTACAAGAGTGTGAATGAGAGGAGAGGGAAACCGCAAGCTAGAAGTGGACCTTATGTGACCCCCGCTGATAAGGGTAAATATAAGGGAAACTTTGATAAGAGATCTGGAGGAAGAAGTTCTGGGTTCATTAAGTGTTTCAATTGTGGTGGAATGGGTCATAAAGCAACTGAGTGTAGGAAGGCCGTTGGGAGATGTTCTAACTGTGGAGGTATGGGGCATTCTACTGCTGAGTGTAGGAGGAATATGGTGAAGTGTTTTAACTGTGGAGAAGTGGGTCACATTAGTACTAAGTGTACTAATCCGAAACAAGCTCAAGCGGGCGGAAAGGTGTTTGCATTGGCGGGGACTCAGACCACTAGTGCAGACCGTTTGATTAAAGGTACATGCTTTATTAATAGTACACCTTTAGTTGCTGTTATTGATACGGGAGCGACTCATTCGTTTATTTCATCTGAGTGCGCGAAGCGTTTGAATGTTGCGTTGTCTTTGATGGGTATTGAGATGGTTATTGAGACTCCTGCTTCAGGGTCGGTAACTACGTCTTTGGTGTGTGTAAGTTGTCCTTTGACCATTTATGGTAAAGACTTCATTATGGATTTAGTGTGTTTGCCATTGGAGGGATTGGATGTAATCTTGGGTATGAACTGGTTGCAATTTAATCGAGTTCATATAGATTGCTATCATAAGTTGGTAAGGTTTCCTTCTTTGGAAGATAATGAAGATGAGAGTTTTCTATCTACTAAAGAGTTGAAGAAACTTTTAGAGGATGAAGCTCAATTATTTGGTTTGTTTGCATCATGGTCAGTGGAGAGTAAGATTGGTATTGATGTGTTTCCAGTGGTGTGTGATTTTCCAGAAGTGTTTCCGGAGGATATTACGGATGTACCGCCGAAAAGAGAAGTTGAGTTCTCTATTGATATAGTTCCTGGCACTAGACCGATTTCGATGGCACCGTATCGTATGTCGGCATCGGAGTTGATAGAATTGAAGAAGCAGTTGAATGACTTGTTGGACAAAAGATTTATAAGGCCAAGTGTTTCTCCTTGGGGTGCTCCGGTATTGTTGGTAAAGAAAAAGGATGGAAGTATGCGGTTATGTATTGATTATCGACAGTTGAACAAGGTGACAATTAAGAACAAGTATCCGCTTCCAAGGATTGATGATTTGATGGACCAATTGGTTGGTGCGCGTGTCTTTAGCAAGATTGATTTGAGATCGGGATATCACCAAATTCGTGTGAAAAGCGAGGATATTCAGAAGACGACATTTAGGACACGGTATGGTCATTACGAATATTCCGTGATGCCATTCGGGGTTTCTAATGCGCCGGGGGTGTTTATGGAATACATGAATCGTATTTTTCATGAACAGTTGGATCGTTTTGTGGTTGTGTTCATCGATGATATTTTGATTTATTCTAAGTCTCAAGAAGAGCATGAAGAGCATTTGAGAATTGTGTTGCAAATTTTGAGAGAGAAACAATTATATGCTAAGTTGTCAAAATGTGACTTTTGGCTATCGGAAGTAAGTTTTCTTGGACATGTTATCTCCGGGAGTGGTATTAGTGTTGATCCATCTAAGATTGATGCAGTGATGCAGTGGGAGACTCCTAGGTCGGTTACGGAGATTCGAAGCTTTTTAGGCTTGGCGGGTTATTATCGGAGGTCTATAGAGGGATTTTCGAAGTTGGCACTTCCGTTAACGCAATTGACTTGTAAAGGAAAGGCTTTCATTTGGGATATAGATTGTGAAAAGAGTTTCATGGAGCTAAAAAGAAGGTTGACAACGGCTCCGATCTTGATTTTACCGAATCCTAATGAACCATTTGTTGTATATTGTGATGCTTCATTGATTGGTTTAGGTGGTGTTTTGATGCAAGATGGAAAATTTGTGGCATATGCTTCAAGACAATTGAGAGTGCATGAAAAGAATTATCCTACGCATGACTTGGAGTTAGCGGCGGTGGTGTTTGTTTTGAAAATTTGGAGGCATTACCTTTATGGTGCAAGATTTGAAGTTTTTAGTGATCACAAAAGCTTAAGATATTTATTTGATCAGAAAGAATTGAACATGAGACAACGAAGATGGTTAGAGCTTTTGAAGGATTTTGATTTTAGTTTGAATTACCATCCGGGTAAGGCGAATGTGGTAGCCGATGCCTTAAGTCGAAAGTTGTTACATATGTCCGCATTAATGATGACAGAATGGGAACTTTTGGAGGATTTCAGAGATTTGAGTTTGGTTTGTGAAATGACGCCGCGAAGTGTGAGACTTGGTATGTTACATGTTACGAATGATTTTCTTGCAACGGTTAGTGAAAAGAAAAAGTTGGATTTGAAGTTCGTTGATTTAATGATAAATGAGAATGAGGATTTCAAGGTTGATAACTTTGGAATTTTGAGATTCCGTGGTCGTATTTGTATACCCGATGACGCGGAGTTGAAAAAGATGATTTTAGAGGAAGGACACCGAAGTAATTTAAGTATTCATCCGGGTGCGAATAAGATGTATCAAGATTTGAAGAAGATCTTTTGGTGGTCCGGTTTAAAGAGGGATGTGGCTTGATTTGTGTATGCGTGTTTGACTTGTCAAAAGTCGAAGGTGGAACATCAGAAGCCTAGTGGTTTGTTGCAACCGTTGGATATTCCGGAATGGAAATGGGATAGTATATCGATGGATTTTGTTACGGGATTGCCGAATACGCCAAGAGGTCATAATGCTATTTGGGTGATTGTTGATAGGCTTACTAAATCCGCTCACTTTATTCCAATTGACATTAGTTATCCTTTGGAGAAGTTAGCCGAGATTTATGTTCGTGTGATTGTGAAGTTACATGGTGTTCCTAAGAGTATTGTATCGGATCGAGATCCGAGATTTACATCGAGATTCTGGGAGAGTTTACAAGAGGCTTTGGGTTCTAAGCTAAGATTGAGTTCGGCTTACCATCCGCAAACAGATGGTCAAACCGAGAGGACGATTCAATCGTTGGAGGATTTGTTGCGTGCTTGTGTGCTAGAGCAAGGTGGTGCTTGGGATAGTTATTTAGCGTTGATTGAGTTCACCTATAATAACAGTTTTCATTCGAGTATTGGTATGGCACCATTTGAGGCTTTGTATGGTCGGAGATGTCGAACACCTTTGTGTTGGCATGAAACTGGTGAGAGGGCGATTGTTGGACAGGAATTGGTACAAGAAACGACGGAGAAAGTGAAGTTTATTCGGGAGAAGATGAAAGCTTCTCAAAGTAGACAAAAGAGCTATCATGACAAGAGAAGGAAGGATCTTGAGTTTCAAGAAGGCGACCATGTGTTTTTGAGAGTTACACCGGTTACGGGTGTGGGTCGTGCTTTGAAGTCGAAGAAGTTGACTTCTCGTTTTATTGGTCTGTATCAGATTACTGCACGTGTTGGCGCTGTGGCTTATCGTGTGGCGCTGCCTCCGAATCTTTCGAATTTGCATGACGTATTCCATGTTTCGCAACTTCGGAAGTATGTTCCGGATCCGTCACATATTATTCCTATGGACGAGGTAGAAGTGAGAGATAATCTTACGGTTGAAGTTTTACCGATTAAGATTTTGGATCGTGAAGTTAAGAAGCTAAGAGGCAAGGATATTGCGCTTGTGAAAGTAGCGTGGGGAGGCGCTTCGGAGGGCAATATGACTTGGGAATTAGAGAGTGGGGTGCGAGAGTCGTATCCGGAGTTGTTTGAATCAGGTAATATTTTCGAGGACGAAAATTTCAAAAGTGGGGGAGAGTTGTAACAGCCCAATTATGATTATCTCCATTTTGTGCTAATTTGTATTATTTTGTTGAGTCTTTTATTTAATTTGGGTGATAATAATGTTATTGTGAAATTGGTGTTTTAATCTGATATGTTGGCGTGTTATATTATTTTACCGTTTTTGAGAGTTTTCGGGGGGAAATTAGATTGGAGGGTATTTTAGACATTTCATAATTATTGTTAAGTTAGAATTTTAGTGAGGAATGATTTAAGGGTATTTGTGAGATATTTAAAGTAAAGAAAAGAAAGTAGTAAGAAAACAAATAGAAAGAAAAGTATAAGAGTTAGAAAAGAGAGAAAAGGAGAGTTAGAGAGAAAAATAGAGAGAAAGAAGAGCAAGAGAAGAAAAAGAGAAGAAAAGATTGGAAAAGCTAGGAAATCGTCAAGACAACTCTAGGAATCGAATTTAATCGGGTAAGGGTGTGAAATATTGTTATCCTAACTTGTGTATGATTATGTATGTGTTTTGTGTGGATGTTTTGGTTGGTTTTCCATATGTTTCCGTTTATGCCGTATTTGACGAAATCGATAGAAACCGATGTTTTTACGGTCGAAAAGTCGTATAAATACATGTGTTGGTTGGATATATGTATGTGAGCTGCTGTTTAAAGTTTCATGAAGTTTGGTTATGTTTTGGTTAGTTTTCGGTATGTTTCCGTTGTTGTTTCCGTTTAGGTCGAATTGTAGGAAATCGATAGAAACCGATGTTTTCATGGATGAATTTCGAAATAAATTAGGTAGTTGTATCGAGTAAGGTTAGGTCGTCGTATAGCGTGCTTTTTATTCGATTTGGTGATGTTTGAAAATTCTGGTTTTTGAAAGGTTGAAATTTAATCGAAAAATCGAACGTCGTAGAAATTTCGTTTATGTGTTCTAAATTGTTCTTATGTATTTGGTGGTTGCGCGTATATGTTTGTTTCGGTGAAAATGTTCGATTTAGTCGAGTTTCGGGCATTTCGGAAAAGTTACAGCAAGTGTGTAAAATTGAGAAATCTGATTTTTGAGAAAAACAGGGCTATGAATCGATACATAACAGCTATGTATCGATACGAAATGATTTATGTATCGATACATAACCCTTATGCATCGATACATACTGAAGAAATTTGAGAAAACAGCATTTTCACTACAGCATGTGTCGACACATGCGTGTTATGTATCGATACATGTGGCCTCTATGCGTCGATACATAAGCCTATGTATCGATACATACTGTGCTGAACCAGAAAATTCTGGTTTGTCGGGGAAACTTCGGAAATTCATAACTCTTGAACCGTAAGTCGGTTTTGACCCCCGTTCGAAGCGTTGGGAAGCTAACAAGATGTTCTTTCTAGGAAAAATAGTTTTGAGGTCTAAACCTGGTCCAATTGGAACAGTATTTTCGAACCGTTTCGTAGTGTCGGGCCTCCGGTTTATGTTTTTGCGTTATTTTGAAATATACATATCTTCTTCGTTGTTTATCGAATTTAAGTGTTCTTTATATCGAATCGAAGATGTGGAGGAGTACTTTTTGATGATGATGGAAAATATTATTTTTAGCCGACTTTTAACCGACTTTTTTGGTAAACCGTAAATCGAATTGTTTGGTTATTTGTGAAAACGTTTGGTTGCCGTTTGGCACAATTGATGTGAATGTATGTGGATTATGTGTGATGAATGCATGACTATATTGTGAATATGTATGCCTGTCAAGAGTGTCATGAGTCATGTTGAATGTGAAGCATCATGATTGCATTCTTGCATTGTGGGGTTCTAAGATGAATCCGTTGTAACGTCGTAAGCCTTTTGAGAGGTGGGGGCGATGATTACAAACGATTGTAAGCCTTTTGAGAGGTGGGAGCAATCGGATTGTAAGCCTTTTGAGAGGTGGGGGCAATCCCTAAACATTGTAAGCCTTTTGAGAGGTGGTAGCAATGGGTGAACATCGTATGCCCGACGGGGAGTTACACTAAGTAACGAGCGATGGTTCCAATAAGTTCTTCAATTGAACTTGAGATGAAATGAGTCGGTACCGCATTGCATTTGCATAGAGTCGTGAGTCGGTTTCTATGATTTGCATTGGTCATCCTTGTATTTGTGCATGGATGAATGAACATGAATATATGTTTTTATGTTGAATGATAAGCATTGTGATGAATATGCTTGGTTTTGTATATGTATATATATATATGTATGTCTTGCGATGTATATTGAATGAGATGTGATGAATTGTGATAAGAATTGTATCGTGGTAATGATGCATTGAAGAATGAATATAATATGTATGCTTATGTGGAATGGTAGAATGGTGAGAATGTGTTATGTGTATACTTTTGTGTTGAGATATATGATTATATGCATTGTTATTATGATAATATTTCTCACCCTTCTGCTGTTTTATGATGCTCTACGAGGCATTGCAGATTAGGTATCTGGTGGTCTTTTGTGAAGTGTGTCTTCATACCTTTTTGGTCGGTTGGCTCTGATATGTAGCACCGGGTAGCTAGGATGCTTATGTTTGATTCCTTTTTGTGATATATTCGTGTATGTATCTTGCTGATGAATTTGTGTATATAAACACGAATGATGTTGTTGTATCATACTTGTTGATGTATATATATATATAATGTATATATGATTGATGTTATCAATGTTTAGATTTTCCGCTTTTATTCTAAACATTGAGATGTGGGTGTAAGGACTGAGTTCCTACGTTGAAAGTTACCCCACTGTTGAATATCATTTGTTGAGCAGGTGTTGTATGTTTTAATTTCAAGCATAATGTGACATGCCTTTTTATGCCGTGTTTACAATTATACTCTGATGAAATTTCCAATACGTGCCTAAATGATTTATTTGATTATTTGGGGGTATAGAAAGGGGGTGTTACAGAGGCTACATGTCTAGACGAATTTTAGTTGCAATATTGATACGATGGGGGAACAATATATTTTAACAAAGTTTACATTGATGGTGATAACAGCTGTTTTGGAGAGGTGTTTTTGGTGTTAAGGGTTAGTTGTTTGATGGTGCAGCAGTGCGTATAATGGAGAGCTGGATGATTGAGAATCACTGTGTTGTTGAGAAGGTGAGACTGGATGGTATGAGACTGGTTGGTTTATGAAGATAATAAAGTCCCACATCGACCCTTTTAATTGCATAACTAGTGTTTATATATTAAACACACACATAACATGTAAAATTGATAATGGGCTTTAGATGTATGGCCATGAGCCCAATATGTTCAATATGTATTTTATTTAAACCAATAAAAATTATAAATTAAATAAATATTAAATAAACGTAAAATAAAATAAATTTTAAATATTAGGTGGAAATGAAATTAAAAATAACTTGAATTAAAAATCCAACTGGACGCCACATGGCCATTTACCTATACCCAGTCACCCAAACAAGGGATAGGGTGTGGTAAAAGTTGATTTTTGGTTTTATAAGGGGGTGTTCAAAAAAAAACTTCAGTGGAGCAAAATCAAATCTCGCCCTAATGGCAGGGGGAAATCGCATAATTAACCAAAAAAAAATATGATGGGTTGAATTTTCTTTGTGTAACAAAAGAAATGCTGGAGTGAAGTTCTTTGTCTTTATGAAATATGTCTTTATGAAATAAGCCAACAACGTCAGCACTGCAACTCCAATAATGACTGTGGCTGCTGGAGAATTGTAAATTATTTGAAATACAACAAAAATATTAACTTTTGTTTTTTAACATGTAGTTAAAGATATACTTTTATGTTAGCCAGACTAAACTTTAATTTTCATCTACAAAATTTGCATTGTAACTTATTGATGACCATTCACATTAAAGATAAATGAACCTTGAAGCCATGTTATGAAAGTGATGGAAACGGTACATTACCTATACCCAGTTTAACATTCCACGTCAGCCCTTTTTGTTTTGCAACCATAGCTGCAAATAGAGTAAACAATTCAGATTTGACAGATGAAAAAAAAGTTGTGAAGTGAAAAATAGAGTGCAATGCATTTATGTGTTTTTGGGGTGTTTGTTAGAATACCGTAGGCACAATAAAACCTTCCGTTGCTGTCAAGTTGACACCGTCCTCTTTGGTTGTAGTGACAATTTGAACATTCCTCTGTTACGTTTACTTGAGTTGAGATATCACCAGTTACAAAAGTAAAAGGGTCGTCAGAGTCAGCAAAGTCTTTAGTTGGAAGAAGGACCTTTGTACAAGCTGTAAGAGCACTTTGAGATGCATTATCAGCAATTTTGTAAGGCTGGTAGTAGAAATCATAGAGAGTGCAGTTTGTTTACTAATGCATAAGCATATAGTTTGGAGGGTTTACATGGAGGGAACGGTTGCACATGAACAAGGTTACATGAGTTTCTATTTGTAAAGAAAGAAAGTGAGAGGTTGGAGGAAGAGTATAATTATATTTGAAAGCTTCACAACTTTTATTTTGCAGCAGTTTGTAAAAATTCATGTCTCTTAAAACAAAAGTACTATTAGCATTACCACCGTGAAACTCAAGAGATTTTAAAAGTCCAACCTCAAACCATTTCCCTTTATCCCGAAATTGGATCAATTTGGGCTTCTTTGCATCATGACAATTTTGTATTGGCAATAAGCCACAATCCTGGCGCTGTGTTGTAGTGAAAGGGAAACTGATATTACCAAGATATCCACAACTAAATAAGGTTAGACAATCTTCTTGGTACCCATTTCCAAGTAGCATAAGTTGAGAAAACAAAAGGAACAGAAATTCGTAAACTAAGCTCATCATTAATAACCAACTAATACGTTTATGAGCTAAAAAAATTGATAATATAAGCCAAGTCTTCATTCATTCTTCACCATACACTGCATGTATGATCAAACTATTTAGTTGACTTGGACATTGACTGCAATATACTGGGCCCAATGACTACTCAACTATTACTCTTAGTCTGTATTACGTCACACAGGGTGTGTTGAGACCAATTCAACAGGTTTGTTAAATATAGTAAAACAACCTTTCTTTTTTACTTTTACTTTTTATTTCTCTTGTATTTTTTTCTAACTATACTCTCACACATACAAGTCCTTGAGAAGAAAAAATAATATAACTACTAGTCTACTATACAAAATAATCTACCCCGCACTCATCTTAACCCTACAACTCTAACAATTAGGTAGAGCTGTTGAACAATCTTCATACTCCCAAAAACTCAGTGCAGGCTTCTGCTACTTGAATGTGAGATTCAATCAATTACAAAAAGTGAAAGATGGTTTAAAGATAGAAGGACTATAATTTTTAGCTTACTATGACACTTTAACTCCACTGAGACATTTTCCTTCCACTGCATTATTCTTATTGCAACAATCGCAGCCTAGAAAAGGACCTTGCCAGGGCTTCGAGCTTGTGGAGGGAATGGAACCTGTGTGAATGGATATGCCCTCATTTGGCATACAGCACAGACAAAAACGCCAGATGTTGTTTGTCCTGATGTGAAGGAAAGAATCGGTATTGAACATTTTGGAAAGTGTTTTGGTTCATAAATATTTACAGGAACATGGCTAGAAAATTGTCTTTGAAAAAATCCCACAAAACAAGAAAACATGGTAAACAAAATATTACACGCGTGTCAAATTCATAACTGTCATGCACACACTGAAATTGGATTAATAGACTGCATAGAACCCCAAGTAGGAATAAAATTGAAATCAGTCCGAATAAAAAACTTTCATTTTTGGTACATGAAACCTTGTCTATATCTAAATGTGAAATTAAGAAATAGCAATGCATCATTGTATTGAAGATTCTTAATGATTTGTAATATGCTGGGAAACTAACTGCTGAAGGAAAAACACAAATGAAGTGGAGTGATTCAAGAGAGAATTTTATAAATGAAAGCTATCTTAGCTGCTAGGTAGTAAAGTCTAATACCTCATTTCTTTGTTTGGTAAATAATTCCAAAAAGGCCTTATAAAATGAGATAAATAATTTACTGAGAAAACTTCAATATTTTAGCATGGATCTGGAAGTATAAATAAACTTACATTATACGTCTCATAATAATTCTTTCCAAATCATCTTCATTATGCTCTCAAAATATATATATATATATATATATATATATTGGAATTAAATTCTTCAATCTTTTCTGCTTGCTTTAGCTACCAATGGTTCTGATGTCATGCATCTAACATTCTCACGGACTGTAATGTCTCACTTGAGTAATGGACTGGAGAGTTTGAAGGAGAATACAAAAAAGGTTTAGGTGGCATTTCCAACAGCTCTAATCTACCTTCAAGCATCTCCACCACTTTGCTTATGTCTGGGCGAGTGGAAGGGTTGGTTTGTATACACCATAGAGCCATTATTGTCATCTTTCTCACTTTTTCGTCATCAATTTCATTTCTTATATTCAGTAAACCAAGATTCTGGTTTGAATTAAGACGATTGTAAATCCAATGAGGAAAATATATTTCACTTGTGCGGCCAACAAAAGTGTTGATATTTTTTCTCCTTCCAACCATTTCCATAACCATCATTCCATAACTGTAAACATCTGACTTATGCGACACTGCTCCAAAATTTCTAGAAAATACCTCGGGAGCAATGTAGCCCGCGGTTCCTCTAGCACCAAATATTGATACCATGCTTTCTTTTCTTGTGCAAATTTTTGCAAGTCCGAAATCTGAAATTTTGGGGTTGAAATTCTCATCCAAAAGAATGTTATGAGGTTTTATGTCAAAATGAAAAATTCTAGTATTGCAGCCTTTGTGCAAATATTCTAACCCTCGGGCTACACCAATTGAGATATGGTACAAAGTTTGGCAATCCAGTTGGAGCTCCGGTATATGGTTATTTTCCTCAAAGATAAACTTCTCAAGTGAGCCATTTTGCATAAACTCATAAACTAAAGCTCGTTTGGAACCTTCCAAACAGAACCCAAGAAGAGTAACAATGTTAACATGAGAAGTTCGACCGATACTTGCAACTTCATTCATGAATTCTTCACCACTATCTTTCAATTCATTTAGGATCTTCACTGCAACATATCGTCCATCCTGTAACTGTCCTTTGTAAACACTGCCGAATCCTCCTTGGCCTAATTTGTGTTTGAAGGAGTTGGTCACTTTCTTAATCTCAGAGTAACCATACCTCTTGGTTTGAAGGGATCCATGTTTCTTCAAAAATACCTCAATTACTAGATTGGTTGGATTTTGCTTCTTCCATCTTGTGTAGTAAATCTTGAGCACAGCTAGTAGTAGAGTTACTATAACAACTGGAAAAGTTATTCAAATTAGAAAGAATAATTTAGGATGAAAAAGTAGTGTTATATAGAAAATGTTATTATCATGTTTGTGCAATATTAAAAGTGTATATCTCATATCAATAATGATATATTATTTGTTTAGAAGAATTAAACAAAGAAGAATATAAATCTATATTATGCATTACCTACTCCAGCTCCTAGTGCCAATACTTTCACAAGCGAACCTCTACTGCCTGCAGAAGTAAGAAAATTGTTATTTTGGTTAAAATTTTAACCATATGAAATAGACTATCTGTTATAAACTCGATATTTCGTTTTGCAAAAATTAGCTTTATCAATTTCAATTTCTTCATCTCCTTTTAACTCTCTTTCATTTCATGGACCTCTCTTATAAGTTGTGAGCGAATTTTTGGCACTATTTTCGAGAAAAAGTATCGGTGCATACCTTGGTCACAATGGAACTTGCCATGAATGTCCAGTTTACAACGTCCCCCTTGACGATGACGACACTTGTTGCAATCATCAGATAATTGTACTTTAATTTGGATTTCAGGAGACAGAAAATCAAAGGGGTCATCACTAGGGCTGTCTCTTATTGCAACCTGATACACTGTACACTGTGCCAAAGAACTTGGCACTTTGAAATTACCACCAGAGTTTTGAAAGTCATAGAAGATACTATAGCCACTACAGTTTGTGTAGCTATAAAATGATTTGGGAGGGATGACACTAAGGGAGTGATTGCATTTGAACATAGTTATATTATATTTGATGTAGAAAGAAGCTAAAGGAGAATTAGGGGGAACAGGAAAATTGTGAAAGGCTCGACAATCTTTGGATCGCAAATTCTTCCGTTGAGCTTCATTTTCCCTGACTGTGATGATATCACCTTCAACGTATAGAACTGTAAAAATCTGTTTTGATGGTGGGCTGCCCAGTTGGAAGGTTTTGGGAGCAGTTGTACTCTTATTGTCACAGCCAAGTATTGCCAGAGCGCCACACTGAGGGTATTCTGCAACTGTGAAAGGGAATGTAATCTGGCCAAGATATCCACAACTAAAAGAAGTTGGACATCTTCCATGATCTTGAGCTGAAACATTAACATGAAGCATAAGCATGGAGAAAAGTAATAATGATTTGAAAATGAAAAACCAAGACATTACTAATGTTATGAATTGTGTTAAGGAGAAGATAATTAAGCCTATGAAAGAAAGAAATACATTAATAATTCAGAGCAAGTAATAAATATTATTAATTTATGTGGTTGTTGCAATTACTCTTGACTTGGAGTTGGAACTGTTCAGTCAATACTATGAGAATTTATTTCCACAAGGATGTTGCAAGCATCTTGACTTCAGTTTAGGCCAAAGACTTTATTTTTTATTAATATTGTATAGACTAGTATGATACCCGTGCCTTCGCAGGGATATCCGTCGATGACGCTCATTTGAAATAAAGATATATTTTTATAAAAATAAAAAAATAAAAACAATCTAATAAAATTCATTTTTTAATAAGTTTAAATATTTATAACATAACCCAAAAAAAATTTAAGTTTACATTTTAATATCATTCCTATTAAATAAATAAAAAAATAGAATAAATAATTTTTTATAATTAATTCAAGTATTTTATTAATTCAAGTATATTTTTTAACTGAACGGAAAATATATTCTTTACAAATGAATTTTATATATATATATATATATATATATATATATATATATATATATATATATATATATATATAATTTTATAATGTATATTTTTTTATCAATCAGCATTATGTTTATTGAAAATAGAGTTGTTAATTAAAAAAATTGCTTCATATTTATTAATAGATTCCACTTCAAATCCATTATGGTTAATATTTGAAAAAAAAAACATTTACTATATATAGACAATTAAATTAATTGAATGAGATAAAAAGTGAAGGGTACAATTAGAATCCCATACCAAACATAGCCTTAAAGAGTAGTTGAAAGAAACGTAGCAAAGGTGCCAAAAGTAAACTTAACGAATAGAGTGTAGCTGCGAGAAAGAGAGAAACTTACGGTGCAGTTTGCGCCGTAATGCTAGCGAACCATCTTCCCTGTAATACCCCATATTATTTAAATGCTCAATTGAATATTAGATGAGAATAGATGAGCATCTATGTGCTCTATCTTTGGTAAATTGGATTAACGGAATCCTCTAAGTGAATTAAGTATGGTCAATTGGGATCGATAGAGCATCTGGTGAACTCTGAAGAGACAGATTGATATTTATTAGTACGAGAGAGTATTTTAAGATAACTCTAATAATTGATCAATTGGGCTGAGATGACAAAATATCAATTCGAGATATTTTACCCTGTTGGAATTATATTATATAATAAGTTTATATATATATATATATATATATATATATATATATATATATATATATATATATATGTTAGTAAGGAAAGAAGAAGAAATAGAAAGAAGAGGAAAAGAGAAAGAGAAGTTGGATCATCATCATCAATTCATCATCTTTTTCAAACTCCTCTTCGATTATCAGGTGGGTTCTAGTTAGATACTCTAAATTCTAGAAATATAAGTTTAGAACTTAGGTTAGTTTTGAGAGAAAATGATTAAACGGATAAATCAATAAAATCTAACGGATGCAATTCGATATAAACTACGTAGAATACTTTTTGTTATGTTTGGAACATGTTTTGGTTGTTATATTATGGATTGGAAGTGTTTGGGTGGAAGAAATGATGGATTTTGACCCCAAATGACCTATATTGACGCTGCTGAGAATTTCTGGGTTTGCGGGTTCGCATTACGAACCCAAGGCGAAGGCAAGGCGAATGTTCGCCTAGAAGTTCGCATTGCGAACTTTATGCCTTTTTTCTTCTGCCATGGTTCGCTGGGGGTTCGCAATGCGAATAGGAAAGCGAACGTGACAGATTTTCCATTTTGTTTCCTTCATAACTTTTGATCCGTAACTCGGATTGAGGCACGGTCGGATGCGTTGGAAAGCTATTTCAATGCTCTTTATGATAATGGAATAGAAACATCTGTTTATGCCATGGAAAGTGTGGTTTATGTTTCCACCAAAATTCATGAATCGGGAAGCCGATTGTTATGGGACTTGAAGCCTAGGAACGAGAATTCAATGTGCTATTAAATGGTATGAGAGACCATGATTTTAACCAAGGATGCTTGGTAGAGGATAGTTGTAACACCCCCTTTCTATACCCCCAAATAATCACAATTAATCATTTAGGCACATATTAAAAATTTCGTCAGAGTATAATTATAAACATGGTATAAAAAGAGGTACGTCACACTATACATTAAATTAAAACATACAACACCTGCTCAAACATTGATATGCAATAGTGGGGTAACTTTGCAACAGAGGAACTTTGTCCTTACACCCACATCTCAATATTTAGAATAAAAGCGGAAAATCTAAACATTGAATAACATCAAACATATATACATATATATGTACATGCGTCATCGAGTATCATCCATTCAACATAATTCACGTTTACATAAACATTCATCAGCAAGATACATATACAAATGTATCACAAAAGAATCATATACATCCTAGCTACCCGGTGCTACATATCAGAGCCAACCGACCAAAAGAATGAAGACACGCTTCACAAAAGACCTCCAGCATACCTACTCTGCAATGCCTCATAGAGCATCATAAAACAGCAGAAGGGTGAGAAATATTATCATAATAACAATGCATATAATTATATATATCTTAACATAAAAATACACATATTCCACATTCTCACCACAATTCATCAAAACTCACCCATATACATCACAATGTATATATATATATATACAACCAAGCATATTCATCATACATACTTTCGCAATTCTCAATCATTCCACATAAACATACACATTCATGTTTATTCATCATTGCACAAATACAAAGATGATAAATGCAAATCATAGAGACCGACTCACGACTCTATGCAAATGCAATGTGGTACCGACTCAATCATCATTAGTTCACTCAGGAACTCTACTGGAACCATCGCTCGTTACCAATGTAACTCCCCGTCGGGCCTACGATGTTCACCCATTGCGCACACCCCACATGGGCACACAATGTTTATGGATCACTCACACCCCACACGGGCACACGACCCGATCACTCACACCCCACACGCGGGCACACGATCCGATTGCTCACACCTCACCTAGGCACACAATCCGATTGCTCACACCTCACCTAGGCACACAATCGTTTGTAATCATCGCTCACACCTCACATAGGCACACGACGATACAACGGATTCTCATTAGAATCGCTCAACACAAGAATGTACTTCATTATGCTTCACATGCAAAATGACTCAAGACATTCTTGAAATGCATACATATTCACAATATATTCATGCATTCATCTCATACAATCACATACAATCTATATACATTCACATCAATGCACTATTGTATGCTTCACATTCAAACACACAGTCAAAATGGTAAAAGTCGCTAAATAGCACTATTCCTGACTTTTCTGACTTATTTAATCGGCTAACAATTTCCAATTCATCATAATAAGAAAGAACATTCCATAAGCTTTCTAATGCATCCAACCACGCCTCAAACCGAACCACAGATCAAAAGTTATGCAGAAAACAAAATTTTCACAAACAGCACTGTTCGCTGGGTGAACCACCTCGCGAGCACTCGCTAGCACCTTCGCTAGGCGAATATTCCAGCGAACCAACTGCTAGCTAAAAACAAACACAAAGTTCGCTAGGCGAACCCTTGGCGAACCAAGTCAGAACCCAACAGAGCCAAAAACACCCAAAGTTCGCTAGGCGAACAACTCAGCGAACCTTCGCTAACCTTCGCCAACTGGTTCGCTAGGCGAACCCGCGAAAACCTCACTCGCTACCGCTTCGCCCCAGGTTCGCTAGGCGAACCAAGGAAAACCCAGAATTTCCCTGAGCTGTCAAAACCCCAAGATCCATATTTTCAACCCAAAACATTTTCTAAAACAACATGTATCAATCAGAACCCAATCCCATCATGGTAATAAGCATTCTACCACATATACGTCGATTTCCAACCGCGAAAACATCAATTTCTCAAAATCGACCTAGAATAGAAAACTTTGAAAAGCACAACAACAATCCAACACACACATACATAATCATACATAATGATATACATTATTAAGATAACAAGATTTCGCACCCTTACCCGGATTCCAAACTCGCTAAATGATCGTTCTTGATGATTCTCTTGTTTTCCTCTTTTCCTCTTCTCTTCTCTTCCTCTTCTTTCTTTCTATCCTTTTTCTTTCTATTTCTCTCTCTTTTTCCTTTCTATCAATTTTTCTTTCTTTTCTATTTCTTTTCTCTCAAATACAATTAATTAATTTTCTCACATAATTCTAATTCCACTAAATTTCTAACTTATCGTTAATTGAGAAAAGTCTAAAATACCCTCCATTCTAATTTCCCCGATAACTCTAAAAAACGGAAAAATAACATTTAATACACCAATTTCACAAATAAAATAATTCATCACTCAATTAAACTAAAAGACTCAACAAAATGGAAATAATTAAAATCGGGGCGTTACAACTCTCTCCCACTTTAGAAATTTTCGTCCTCGAAAATATTACCTGATCCAAACAACTCCGGATACGACTCTCGCATCCCACTCTCTAGTTCCCACGTCATATCGCCTTCCGCAACGCCTCCCCACGCTACTTTTACTAGCGCAATATCCTTACCTCTTAGCTTCTTAACTTCACGGTCCAAAATCCTAATCGGTAAAGCTTCCACCGTAAGGTTATCTCTCACTTCAACCTCGTCCATAGGAATAACATGTGACGGATCCGGAACATATTTCCGAAGTTTCGAAACATGGAATACATCATGCAAATTCGAAAGGTTCGGAGGCAACGCCACACGGTAAGCCACAACACCAACTCGTGTGGAAATCTGATACGGACCAATAAAATGAGAAGTCAACTTCTTCGATTTCAAAGCACGACCCACACCCGTAACCGGTGTAACTCTCAAAAACACATGGTCGCCTTCTTAAAATTCAAGATCTTTCCTTCTCTTAACATGATAGCTCTTTTGTCTACTTTGAGAAGATTTCATCTTCTCCCGAATAAACTTCACTTTCTCCGTCGTTTGTTGTACCATCTCCGGTCCAACTATCGTCCTCTCGCCGGTTTCATGCCAACACAAAAGTGTTCGACATCTCCGACCATACAAAGCCTCAAATGGTGCCATACTTGTAACACCCCTTTTTTATACCCCCAAATAATCAAATAAATCATTTAGGCACGTATTGGAAATTTCATCAGAGTATAATTGTAAACACGGCATAAAGAGGCATGTCACATTATGCTTGAAATTAAAACATACAACACCTGCTCAACAAATGATATGCAACAGTGGGGTAACTTTCAACGTAGGAACTCAGTCCTTACACCCACATCTCAATATTTTGAATAAAAGTGGAAAATCTAAACATTGATAACATCAAACATATATACATTATATATATATACATCAACAAGTATAATATAACAACATCATTCTTGTTTATGTACACAAATTCATCAGCAAGATACATACACGAATGTATCACAAAAAGGAATCAAACATAAGCATCCTAGCTACCCGGTGCTACATATCAGAGTCAACCGACCAAAAAGGTATGAAGACACGCTTCACAAAAGACCACCAGATACCTAATCTGCAATGCCTCGTAGAGCATCATAAAACAGCAGAAGGGTGAGAAATATTATCATAATAACAATGCATATAATCATATATCTCAACACAAAAGTATACACATAACACATTCTCACCATTCTACCATTCCACATAAACATACATATTATATTCATTCTTCAATGCATCATTACAACGATACAATTCTTATCACAATTCATCACATCTCATTCAATATACATCGCAAGGCATATATATATATATATATATATATATATATATATATATATATATATATATATATATATATACAAAACCAAGCATATTCATCACAATGCTTATCATTCAACATAAACACATATATTCATGTTCATTCATCCATGCACAAATACAACGATGACCAATGCAAATCATAGAGACCAACTCACGACTCTATGCAAATGCAATGCGGTACCGACTCATTTCATCTCAAGTTCAATTGAAGAACTTATTGGAACCATCGCTCGTTACTTAGTGTAACTCCCCGTCGGGCATACGATGTTCACCCATTGCTACCACCTCTCAAAAGGCTTACAATGTTTATGGATTGCTCCCACCTCTCAAAAGGCTTACAATCGTTTGTAATCATCGCCCCCACCTCTCAAAAGGCTTACGACGTTACAACGGATTCATCTTAGAACCCCACAATGCAAGAATGCACATCATGATGCTTCACATAAAACATGACTCATGACACTCTTGACATGCATACATATTCACAATATAGTCATGCATTCATCACACACAATCCATATACATTCACATCAATTGTGCCAAACGGCAACCGAACGTTTTCACAAATAACCAAACAATTCGATTTACGGTTTACCAGAAAAGTCGGTTAAAAGTCGGCTAAAAATAATATTTTCCATCATCATCAAAAAGTACTCATCCACAGCTTCGATTCGATATAAAGAACACTTAAATCCGATAAACAACGAAGAAGATATGTATATTTCAAAACAACGCAAAAACATAAACCGGAGGCCCGACACTACGAAACGGTTCGAAAATACTGTTCCAATTGGACCAGGTTTAGACCTCAAAACCATTTTTCCTAGAAAGAACATCTCGTTAGCTTCCCAACGCTTCGAACGGGGATCAAAACCGACTTACGGTTCAAGAGATATGAATTTCCGAAGTTTCCCCGACAAACCAGAATTTTCTGGTTCAGCACAGTATGTATCAATACATAGGCTTATGTATCGATACAAAAAGGCCACATGTATCGATACATAGCATGCATGTGTCGACACATGCTGTATTGAAAATGCTGTTTTCTCAAATTTCTACAGTATGTATCGATGCATAAGGGTTATGTATCGATACATAAACCATTTCGTATCGATACATAGCTGTTATGTATCGATTCATAACTCTGTTTTTCTCAAAAACCAGATTTCTCAAATTACACCCTTGCTGTAACTTTTTCCAAATTCACGAAAAGTCGACTAAATCGAACATTTTCACCGAAACAAACATATACGCGCAACCACCAAATACATAAGAACAATTTAGAACACATAAACGAAATTTCTACGACGTTCGATTTTTCGATTAAATTTCAACCTTTCAAAAACCAGAATTTTCAAACATCACCAAATAGAATAAAAAGCACGCTATACGACGACCTAACCTTACTCGATACAACTACGTAATTTATTTCGAAATTCATCCGTGAAAACATCGATTTCTATCGATTTCCTACAATTCGACCTAAACGGAAAAAAACAACGGAAACATAACGAAAACTAACCAAAACATAACCAAACTTCATGAAACTTTAAACAGCAGCTCACATCCATATAGCCAACCAACACATGTATTTATACGACTTTTCGACCGTAAAAACATCGGTTTCTATCGATTTCGTCAAATACGGCATAAACGGAAACATATGGAAAACCAACCAAAACCTCCACACAAAACACATACATAATCATACACAAAGTTAGGATAACAATATTTCACACCCTTACCCGATTAAATTCGATTCCTAGAGTTGTCTTGACGATTTCCTAGCTTTTCCAATCTTTTCTTCTCTTTTTCTTCTCTTGTTCTTCTTTCTCTCTATTTTTCTCTCTAACTCTCCTTTTCTCTCTTTTGTAACTCTTATACTTTTCTTTCTATTTCTTTTCTTACTACTTTCTTTTCTTTACTTTAAATATCTCACAAATACCCTTAAATCATTCCTCACTTAAATTCTAACTTAACAATAATTATGAAATGTCTAAAATACCCTCCAATCTAATTTCCCCCGAAAACTCTCAAAAACGGTAAAATAATATAACACGCCAACATATCAGATTAAAACACCAATTTCACAATAACATTATTATCACCCAAATTAAATAAAAGACTCAACAAAATAATACAAATTAGCACAAAATGGAGATAATCATAATCGGGCTGTTACAACTCTCCCCCACTTTTGAAATTTTCGTCCTCGAAAATATTACCTGATTCAAACAACTCCGGATACGACTCTCGCACCCCACTCTCTAATTCCCAAGTCATATTGCCCTCCGAAGCGCCTCCCCACGCTACTTTCACAAGCGCAATATCCTTGCCTCTTAGCTTCTTAACTTCACGATCCAAAATCTTAATCGGTAAAACTTCAACCGTAAGATTATCTCTCACTTCTACCTCGTCCATAGGAATAATATGTGACGGATCCGGAACATACTTCCGAAGTTGCGAAACATGGAAAACGTCATGCAAATTCGAAAGATTCGGAGGCAACGCCACACGATAAGCCACAGCGCCAACACGTGCAGTAATCTGATACGGACCAATAAAACGAGAAGTCAACTTCTTCGACTTCAAAGCACGACCCACACCCGTAACTGGTGTAACTCTCAAAAACACATGGTCGCCTTCTTGAAACTCAAGATCTTTCCTTCTCTTATCATGATAGCTCTTTTGTCTACTTTGAGAAGCTTTCATCTTTTCCCGAATAAACTTCACTTTCTCCGTCGTTTCTTGTACCAATTCCGGTCCAACAATCGCCCTCTCACCAGTTTCATGCCAACACAAAGGTGTTCGACATCTCCGACCATACAAAGCCTCAAATGGTGCCATACCAATACTCGAATGAAAACTGTTATTATAGGTGAACTCAATCAACGCTAAATAACTATCCCAAGCACCACCTTGCTCTAGCACACAAGCACGCAACAAATCCTCCCACGATTGAATCGTCCTCTCGGTTTGACCATCTGTTTGCGGATGGTAAGCCAAACTGAATCTTAGCTTAGAACCCAAAGCCTCTTGTAAACTCACCCAAAATCTCGGATCTCGATCCGATACAATACTCTTAGGAACACCATGTAACTTCACAATCACACGAACATAAATCTCGGCTAACTTCTCCAAAGGATAACTAATGTCAATTGGAATAAAGTGAGCAGATTTAGTAAGCCTATCAACAATCACCCAAATAGCATTATGACCTCTTTGCGTATTCGGCAATCCCGTAACAAAATCCATCGATATACCATCCCATTTCCATTCTGGAATATCCAACGGTTGCAACAAACCACTAGGCTTCTGATGTTCCACCTTCGACTTTTGACAAGTCAAACACGCATACACAAATCGAGCCACATCCCTCTTTAAACCGGACCACCAAAAGATCTTCTTCAAATCTTGATACATCTTATTCGCACCCGGATGAATACTTAAATTACTTCAGTGTCCTTCCTCTAAAATCATATTTTTCAACTCCGCGTCGTCGGGAATACAAATACGACCACGGAATCTCAAAACTCCAAAGTTATCAACCTTGAAATCCTCATTCTCATTCATCATTAAATCAACGAACTTCAAATCCAACTTTTGCTTTTCACTAACCGTTGCAAGAAAATCATTCGTAACATGCAACATACCAAGTCTCACACTTCGCGGCGTCATTACACAAACCAAACTCAAATCTCTGAAATCCTCCAAAATTCCCATTCTGTCATCATTAAGGCAGACATATGTAACAACTTTCGACTTAAGGCATCGGCTACCACATTCGCCTTACCCGGATGGTAATTCAAACTAAAATCAAAATCCTTCAAAAGCTCTAACCATCTTCGTTGTCTCATGTCCAATTCTTTCTGATCAAATAAATATCTTAAGCTTTTGTGATCACTAAAAACTTCAAATCTTGCACCATAAAGGTAATGCCTCCAAATTTTCAAAACAAACACCACCGCCGCTAACTCCAAGTCATGCGTAGGATAATTCTTTTCATGCACTCTCAATTGTCTTGAAGCATATGCCACAACTTTTCCATCTTGCATCAAAACACCACCTAAACCAATCAATGAAGCATCATAATATACAACAAATGGTTCATTAGGATTCGGCAAAATCAAGATCGGAGCCGTTGTCAACCTTCTTTTTAGCTCAATGAAACTCTTTTCACAATCTATATCCTAAATGAAAGCCTTTCCTTTACAAGTCAATTGCGTTAACGGAAGTGCCAACTTCGAAAATCCCTCTATAAACCTCCGATAATAACCCGCCAAGCCTAAAAAGCTTCGAATTTCCGTAACCGATCTAGGAGTCTCCCACTGCATCACCGCATCAATCTTAGATGGATCAACACTAATACCACTCCCGGAGATAACATGTCCAAGAAAACTTACTTCCGATAACCAAAAGTCACATTTTGACAACTTAGCATATAATTGTTTCTCTCTCAAAATTTGCAACACAATTCTCAAATGCTCTTCATGCTCTTCTTGAGACTTAGAATAAATCAAAATATCATCTCTGAACACAACCACAAAACGATCCAACTGTTCATGAAAAATACGATTCATGTATTCCATAAACACCCCTGGCACATTAGAAACCCCGAATGGCATCACGGAATATTCGTAATGACCATACCGTGTCCTAAATGCCGTCTTTTGAATATCCTCGCTTTTCACACGAATTTGGTGATATCCCGATCTCAAATCAATCTTGCTAAAGACACGCGCACCAACCAATTGGTCCATCAAATCATCAATCCTTGGAAGCGGATACTTATTCTTAATGGTCACTTTATTCAACTGTCGGTAGTCAATACATAACCGCATACTTCCATCCTTTTTCTTTACCAACAATACCGGAGCACCCCAAGGAGAAACACTTGGCCTTATAAATCTCTTGTCCAACAAGTCATTCAACTGCTTCTTCAATTCTATCAACTCTGATGCCGACATACGATACGGTGCCATCGAAATCAGTCTAGTGCCAGGAACTAGATCAATAGAGAACTCAACTTCTCTTTCCGGCGGTACATCCGTAATATCCTCCGGAAACACTTCTGGAAAATCACACACCACTGGAAACACATCAATACCAATCTTACTCTCCATTGACAATGGTGCAAACAAACCAAACAATTGAGCTTCATCCTCTAAAAGTTTCTTCAACTCTTTAGTAGATAGAAAACTCTCATCTTCATTATCTTCCAAAGAAGGAAACCTTACCAACTTATGATAGCAATCTATATGAACTCGATTAAATTGCAACCAGTTCATACCCAAGATTACATCCAATCCCTCCAACGGCAAACACACTAAATCCATAATGAAGTCTTTACCATAAATGGTCAAAGGACAACTTACACACACCAAAGACGTAGTTACCGACCCTGAAGCAGGAGTCTCAATAACCATTTCAATACCCATCAAAGACAACGCAACATTCAAACGCTTCGCGCACTCAGACGAAATAAACGAATGAGTCGCTCCCATATCAATAACAGCAACTAAAGGTGTACTATTAATAAAACATGTACCTTTAATCAAACGGTCTGCACTAGTGGTCTGAGTCCCCGCCAATGCAAACACCTTTCCGCCCGCTTGAGCTTGTTTCGGCTTAGTACACTTAGTACTAATGTGACCCACTTCTCCACAGTTAAAACACTTCACCATATTCCTCCTACACTCAGCAGTAGAATGCCCAATACCTCCATAGTTAGAACATCTCCCAACGGCCTTCCTACACTCAGTTGCTTTATGACCCATTCCACCACAATTGAAACACTTAATGAACCCAGAACTTCCTCCTTCAGATCTCTTATCAAAGTTTCCCTTATATTTACCCTTATCAGCGGGGGTCACATAAGGTCCACTTCTAGCTTGCTGTTTCCCTCTCCTCTCATTCACACTCTTGTAATGTGTAGAACGAGCTTTGCTATCTTCCTCGAAGATTCTACAACATTCAGTCAAATCCGAAAACCTCCTAATCCTTTGATATCCCACAGCTTGCTTAATCTCAGGACGCAAACCATTCTCATATTTAATACACTTTGAGAACTCAGCAGTAATCGCAGCATAATGAGAATGAAATTGAACCAATTCCACAAACTTAGCAGTATAGTCCACCACTGACATACCACCTTGTTTCAATTCCAGGAATTCCATCTCTTTCTTCCCTTTCACAATTTCAGGGTAATACTTCAGCAAAAACTCGGTACGAAACAATTCCCAAGTTACGTCTTCATTATCCACCTCAAGAATTTCACGCATACCGACCCACCAATCGTCGGCTTCTTCCCTCAGCATGTGAGATCCAAGCCTCACCTTATTCTCTTCCGCACAGTCCATGACTCTGAAGATTCTTTCAATCTCTTTCAGCCAAAGTTGAGCACCATCGGGATCAAATCTTCCTTTGAAGACCGGTGGTTGATTCATCCTGAATTCTTCATTAGCACTTACATTCGGCGCACCCTGCACCGCCCTAGCCAATGCTTCCATAGCAGCAGCCATCGCATTATCGTTTCTACAAGCCATATTCTGATCACTCCCAAAAATAACAACAAAGGTTAAACAACAGTTCAACCAACACAACAACGAGACAGACACGACTGACTCAACCTTGGCTCTGATACAACTTAATGTAACACCCCCTTTTTATACCCCCAAATAATCAAATAAATCATTTAGGCACGTATTGGAAATTTCATCAGAGTATAATTGTAAACACGGCATAAAAAGGCATGTCACATTATGCTTGAAATTAAAACATACAACACCTGCTCACCAAATGATATGCAACAGTGGGGTAACTTTCAACGTAGGAACTCAGTCCTTACACCCACATCTCAATATTTAGAATAAAAGCGGAAAATCTAAACATTGATAACATCAAACATATATACATTATATATATATACATCAACAAGTATGATACAACAACATCATTCTTGTTTATGTGCACAAATTCATCAGCAAGATACATACACGAATGTATCACAAAAAGGAATCAAACATAAGCATCCTAGCTACCCGGTGCTACATATCAGAGCCAATCGACCAAAAAGGTATGAAGACACGCTTCACAAAAGACCACCAGATACCTAATCTGCAATGCCTCGTAGAGCATCATAAAACAGCAGAAGGGTGAGAAATATTATCATAATAACAATGCATATAATCATATATCTCAACACAAAAGTATACACATAACACATTCTCACCATTCTACCATTCCACATAAACATACATATTATATTCATTCTTCAATGCATCATTACAACGATATAATTCTTATCACAATTCATCACATCTCATTCAATATACATCGCAAGGCATATATATATATATATATATATATATATATATATATATATATATATATATATATATATATATATATATATATATATATATATATATATATATATACAAAACCAAGCATATTCATCACAATGCTTATCATACAACATAAACACATATATTCATGTTCATTCATCCATGCACAAATACAAGGATGACCAATGCAAATCATAAAGACCGACTCACGACTCTATGCAAATGCAATGCGGTACCGACTCATTTCATCTCAAGTTCAATTGAAGAACTTATTGGAACCATCGCTCGTTACTTAGTGTAACTCCCCGTCGGGCATACGATTTTCACCCATTGCTACCACCTCTCAAAAGGCTTACAATGTTTATGGATTGCTCCCACCTCTCAAAAGGCTTACAATCATTTGTAATCATCGCCCCCACCTCTCAAAAGGCTTACGACGTTACAACGGATTCATCTTAGAACCCCACAATGCAAGAATGCACATCATGATGCTTCACATAAAACATGACTCATGACACTCTTGACATGCATACATATTCACAATATAGTCATGCATTCATCACACACAATCCACATACATTCACATCAATTGTGCCAAACGGCAACCGAACGTTTTCACAAATAACCAAACAATTCGATTTACGGTTTACCAGAAAAGTCGGTTAAAAGTCGGCTAAAAATAATATTTTCCATCATCATCAAAAAGTACTCATCCACAGCTTCGATTCGATATAAAGAACACTTAAATCCGATAAACAACGAAGAAGATATGTATATTTCAAAACAACGCAAAAACATAAACCGGAGGCCCGACACTACGAAACGGTTCAAAAATACTGTTCCAATTGGACCTGGTTTAGACCTCAAAACCATTTTTCCTATAAATAACATCTTGTTAGCTTCCCAACGCTTCGAACGGGGATCAAAACCGACTTACGGTTCAAGAGATATGAATTTCCGAAGTTTCCCCGACAAACCAGAATTTTCTGGTTCAGCACAGTATGTATCAATACATAGGCTTATGTATTGATATAAAAAGGCCACATGTATCGATACATAGCACGCATGTGTCGACACATGCTGTATTGAAAATGTTGTTTTCTCAAATTTCTACAGTATGTATCGATGCATAAGGGTTATGTATCGATACATAAACCATTTCGTATCGATACATAGCTGTTATGTATCAATTCATAACTCTGTTTTTCTCAAAAACCAGATTTCTCAAATTACACCCTTGCTGTAACTTTTTCCAAATGCCCGAAAACTCGACTAAATCGAACATTTTCACCGAAACAAACATATACGCGCAACCACCAAATACATAAGAACAATTTAGAACACATAAACAAAATTTCTACGACGTTCGATTTTTCGATTAAATTTCAACCTTTCAAAAACCAGAATTTTCAAACATCACCAAATCGAATAAAAAGCACGCTATACGACAACCTAACCTTACTCGATACAACTACGTAATTTATTTCGAAATTCATCCGTGAAAACATCGATTTCTATCGATTTCCTACAATTCGACCTAAACGGAAAAAAACAACGGAAACATAACGAAAACTAACCAAAACATAACCAAACTTCATGAAACTTTAAACAGCAACTCACATCCATATAGCCAACCAACACATGTATTTATACGACTTTTCGACTGTAAAAACATCGGTTTCTATCGATTTCGTCAAATACGGCATAAACGGAAACATATGGAAAACCAACCAAAACCTCCACACAAAACACATACATAATCATACACAAAGTTAGGATAACAATATTTCACACCCTTACCCGATTAAATTCGATTCCTAGAGTTGTCTTGACGATTTCCTAGCTTTTCCAATCTTTTCTTCTCTTTTTCTTCTCTTGTTCTTCTTTCTCTCTATTTTTCTCTCTAACTCTCCTTTTCTCTCTTTTGTAACTCTTATACTTTTCTTTCTATTTCTTTTCTTACTACTTTCTTTTCTTTACTTTAAATATCTCACAAATACCCTTAAATCATTCCTCACTTAAATTCTAACTTAACAATAATTATGAAATGTCTAAAATACCCTCCAATCTAATTTCCTCCGAAAACTCTCAAAAACGGTAAAATAATATAACACGCCAACATATCAGATTAAAACACCAATTTCACAATAACATTATTATCACCCAAATTAAATAAAAGACTCAACAAAATAATACAAATTAGCACAAAATGGAGATAATCATAATCGGGCTGTTACAATACTTATACTTGAATGAAAATTGTTATTGTAGGTGAACTCAATCAACGCCAAATAACTATCCCAAGCACCACCTTGCTCGAGCACACAAGCATGCAATAAATCCTCCAATGATTGAATTGTCCTCTCGGTTTGACCATCCGTTTGCGGATGATAAGCCGAACTCAATCTTAGCTTAGTACCCAAAGCCTTTTGTAAACTCTCCCAAAACCTCGATGTGAATCTAGGATCTCTATCCGATACAATACTCTTAGGAACTCCATGTAACTTCACGACCGCAAGAATATAAATCTCGGCTAACCTCTCCAAAGGATAACTAATATCAATTGGAATGAAGTGAGAAGAATTAGTAAGCCTATCAACAATTACCCAAATAGCATTATGACCTGTTTGCGTATTCGCCAATCCTGTAACAAAATTCATCGATATACTATCCCATTTCCACTCCGGAATGTCCAACGGTTGCATTAATCCACTAGGCTTTTGATGTTCCACCTTCGACTTTTGACAAGTTAAGCATGCATACACAAATTGAGCAACATCCCTCTTTAATCCGGGCCACCAAAAGATTTTCTTCAAATCTTGATACATTTTATTCGCTCCCGGATGAATACTTAAGCTACTTCGGTGTCCTTCTTCTAATATCATCTTTTTCAACTCCGCATCATCGGGAATACAAATACGACCACGGAATCTCAAAACTCCAAAATTATCAACCTTGAAATCCTCATTCTCATTCGTCATCAAATCAACGAACTTCAAATCCAACTTTTGCTTTTCACACACGGTTGTAAGAAAATCACTCGTAACATGTAGCATACCAAGTCTCACAGTTCTCGGCGTCATTTCACAAACCAAACTCAAGTCTCTAAAATTCTCCAAAAGTTCCCATTCTCTCATCATCAATGCGGACATATGTAACAACTTCCGACTCAAGGCATCGGCCACCACGTTTGCCTTACCCGGATGGTAATTCAAACCACAATCATAACCCTTAAAAAGTTCTAACCACCTCCTTTGTCTCATGTTCAATTCTTTTTGATCAAATAAATATTTCAAGCTTTTGTGATCACTAAAAACTTCAAATCTTGCACCATAAAGATAGTGCCTCCAAATTTTCAAAACAAACACCACCGCCGCTAACTCCAAGTCATGTGTAGGATAATTCCTTTCATGCACTCTCAATTGTCTTGAAGCATATGCCACAACTTTTCCATCTTGCATCAAAACACCACCTAAACCAATCAATGAAGCATCACAATACACAACAAATGGTTCATTAGGATTCGGTAAAATCAAGATCGGAGCCGTTGTCAACCTTCTCTTTAGCTCATTGAAACTCTCTTCACAATGAATATCCCAAATGAAAGCCTTTCCTTTACAAGTCAATTGCGTTAACGAAAGTGCCAACTTCAAAAATCCTTCAATAAACCTCCGATAATAACCTGCCAAGCCTAAAAAGCTTCGAATCTCTGTAACCGATCTAGGAGCCTCCGATTGCATCACCGCATCAATCTTGGATGGATCAACACTAATACCATTATCGGAAATAACATGCCCAAGGAAACTTACTTCCGACAACCAAAACTCACATTTCGACAACTTAGCATACAATTGTTTTTCTTTCAAGATTTGCAACACAATTCTCAAATGCTCTTCATGCTCCTCTTGAGACCTAGAGTAAATCAAAATGTCGTCGATGAACACAACCACGAAACGATCCAACTGTTCATGAAAAATACGATTCATGTATTCCATAAACACACCCGGCGCATTAGAAACCCCGAATGGCATCACGGAATATTCGTAATGACCATACCGTGTCCTAAAGGCCGTCTTTTGAATATCTTCTCCTTTCACACGAATCTGGTGGTATCCCGATCTCAAATCAATCTTGCTAAAAACACGCGCACCAACCAATTGGTCCAACAAATCATCGATCCTTGGAAGCGAATACTTGTTCTTAATTGTCACCTTGTTCAATTGTCGATAATCGATGCATAACCACATACTCCCATCTTTCTTCCTTACCAACAATACCGGAGCACCCCAAGGAGAAACACTCGGTCTTACAAATTTCTTGTCCAACAAGTCATTCAATTGCTTCTTCAATTCTACCAACTCCGATGCTGACATACGATACGGTGCCATCGAAACCGGTCTAGTACCCGGAACTAGATCAATAGAAAACTCAACTTCTCTCTCCGGCGGTACCTCTGTAATATCTTCAGGAAACACTTCAGGAAAATCACACACAACAGGAAACACATCAAGTGACACTTGACTATCCACAGTTAAAGATGCAAACAAACCGAACAATTGAGCTTCGTCCGCTAAAAGTTTCTTCAACTCTTTAGTGGATAGGAAACTCGAGTCTTCGTCCTCTTCCAAAGAAGGAAACCTCACTAACTTGTGATAGCAATCAATATGAACCCTATTAAATTGCAACCAATTCATACCCAAGACCACATCCAAACCTTCCAACGGCAAACACACTAAGTCCATCTCAAAGTCTTTACCATAAATGGTTAAAGGACAACTCAAACAAACCAAAGAAGTAGTTACTGACCCCATTACTGGAGTATCAATAACCATCTTACCATCCATCAGAGACGACACAAGATTCAAACGCTTCGCGCACTCAGACAAAATAAACGAATGAGTCGCTCCCGTATCAATAATAGCAATTAAAGGTGTACTATTAATGAAGCATGTACCTTTAATCAAATGGTCTGCATTAGTAGTTTGAGTTCCCGCCAATGCAAACACCTTTCCGCCCGCTTGAGCTTGTTTCGGCTTAGTACACTTAGTACTAATGTGACAAACTTCTCCATAATTATAGCACTTCACCATATTCCTTCTACAATCTGTAGCAACATGCCCAAGACCTCCACAGTTAGAACATTTCACCACTGGCTTCCCACACTCAAATGATTTATGACCCATTTCACCACACTTGTAACACCTAATAGAACCGGAACCTCCTCCTCCAGATCTCCTATCAAAGTTTCCCCTATGCTTGCCCTTATCAACGGGTGTCACATAAGGTCCACTTCTAGCATGTTGCTTTCCCTTCCTCTCATTCAAACTTTTGTAATGTGTAGAGCGAGCCTTGCTATCTTCCTCGAAGATTCTACAACATTCCGTCAAATCCGAAAACCTTCTTATCCTTTGATATCCCACATCTTGTTTAATCTCGGGACGCAGACCATTCTCATACTTAATACACTTTGAGAACTCAGCAGTAATCGCGACATAATAAGGATGGAATTGAACCAACTCCACAAACTTAGCAGTATAGTCCACCACGGACATACTACCTTGCTTCAATTCAAGGAACTCCATCTCCTTCTTCCTTTTCACACTTTCAGGGTAATACTTCCTTAAGAACTCAGTACGAAATAATCCCAAGTTACCTCTTCATCATCCACCTCAAGAATTTGACGCATACCGACCCACCAGTTGTCGGCTTCTTCCTTTAGCATGTGAGACCCAAGCCTCACCTTATTCTCCTCTGCACAGTCCATGACTCTGAAGATCCTTTCAATCTCTTTCAACCAAAGTTGAGCACCATCGGGATCAAATCTTCCTTTGAAGACTGGTGGTTGATTCTTCCTGAACTCGTCATTAGCATACACATTCGGCGCACCTTGCACCGCCCTAGCCATTGCTTCCAAAGCAGCAGCCATCGCATTGTCGTTCCTACCAGCCATATTTGGATTATCCCCAAAAATGGCAACAAAGTTAAACAACAGTTCAACCAACACAACAACAAGACAGACACAACTGACTCAACTCTGGCTCTGATACCAGTTAATGTAACACCCCCTTTCTATACCCCCAAATAATCACAATTAATCATTTAGGCACATATTAAAAATTTCGTCAGAGTATAATTATAAACATGGTATAAAAAGAGGTACGTCACACTATACATTAAATTAAAACATACAACACCTGCTCAAACATTGACATGCAACAGTGGGGTAACTTTGCAACAGAAGAACTTTGTCCTTACACCCACATCTCAATATTTAGAATAAAAGCGGAAAATCTAAACATTGAATAACATCAAACATATATACATATATATGTACATGCGTCATCGAGTATCATCCATTCAACATAATTCACGTTTACATAAACATTCATCAACAAGATACATATACAAATGTATCACAAAAGAATCATATACATCCTAGCTACCCGGTGTTACATATCAGAGCCAACCGACCAAAAGAATGAAGACACGCTTCACAAAAGACCTCCAGCATACCTACTCTGCAATGCCTCATAGAGCATCATAAAACAGCAGAAGGGTGAGAAATATTATCAAATAACAATGCATATAATTATATATATCTTAACAAAAAAATACACATATTCCACATTCTCACCACAATTCATCAAAACTCACCTATATACATCACAATGTATATATATATACAACCAAGCATATTCATCATACATACTTTTGCAATTCTCAATCATTCCACATAAACATACACATTCATGTTTATTCATCATTACACAAATATAAAGATGATAAATGCAAATCATAGAGACCGACTCACGACTCTATGCAAATGCAATGCGGTACCGACTCAATCATCATTAGTTCACTCAGGAACTTTACTGGAACCATCGCTCGTTACCAATGTAACTCCCCGTCGGGCCTACGATGTTCACCCATTGCTCACACCCCACATGGGCACACAATGTTTATGGATCGTTCAAACCCCACACGGGCACACGACCGATCGCTCACACCCCACACGCGGGCACACGATCCGATTGCTCACACCTCACCTAGGCACACAATCGTTTGTAATCATCGCTCACACCTCACATAGGCACACGACGATACAACGGATTCTCATTAGAATCGCTCAACACAAGAATGTACTTCATTATGCTTCACATGCAAAATGACTCAAGACATTCTTGAAATGCATACATATTCACAATATATTCATGCATTCATCTCATACAATCACATACAATCTATATACATTCACATCAATGCACTATTGTATGCTTCACATTCAAACACACAGTCAAAACGGTAAAAGTCGCTAACTAGCACTATTCCTGACTTTTCCGACTTATTTAATCGGCTAACAATTTCCAATTCATCATAATAAGAAAGAACATTCCATAAGCTTTCTAATGCATCCAACCACGCCTCAAACCGAACCACAGATCAAAAGTTATGCAGAAAACAAATTTTTCACAAACAGCACTGTTCGCTGGGCGAACCACCTCGCGAGCACTCGCTAGCACCTTCGCTAGGCGAATGTTCCAGCGAACCAACTGCTAGCTAAAAACAGACACAAAGTTCGCTAGGCGAACCCTTGGCGAACCAAGTCAGAACCCAACAGAGCCAAAAACACCCAAAGTTCGCTAGGCGAACAACTCAGCAAACCTTCGCTGACCTTCGCCAACTGGTTCGCTAGGCGAACCCGCGAAAACCTCACTCGCTACCGCTTCGCCCCAGGTTCGCTAGGCGAACCAAGGAAAACCCAGATTTTCCCTGCGCTGTCAAAACCCCAAAATCCATATTTTCAACCCAAAACATTTTCCAAAACAACATGTATCAATCAGAACCCAATCCCATCATGGTAATAAGCATTCTACCACATATACGTTAATTTCCAACCGCGAAAACATCGATTTCTCAAAATCGACCTAGAATAGAAAACTTTGAAAAGCACAACAACAATCCAATACACACATACATAATCATACATAATGATATACATTATTAAGATAACAAGATTTCGCACCCTTACCCGGATTCCAAACTCGCTAAATGATCGTTCTTGATGATTCTCTAGTTTTCCTCTTTTCCTCTTCTCTTCTTTTCCTCTTCTTTCTTTCTATCCTTTTTCTTTCTATTTCTCTCTCTTTTTCCTTTCTATCAATTTTTCTTTCTTTTCTATTTCTTTTCTCTCAAATACAATTAATTCATTTTCTCACATAATTCTAATTCCACTAAATTTCTAACTTATCGTTAATTGAGAAAAGTCTAAAATACCCTTCATTCTAATTTCCCCGAAAACTCTCAAAAACGGAAAAATAACCTTTAACACACCAATTTCACAAATAAAATAATTCATCACTCAATTAAACTAAAAGACTCAACAAAATGGAAATAATCAAAATCGGGGCGTTACAATAGTAGTCGCTTGTATGCCTTAAGAATGTGTGTGACCTACTATGTGGTTATGTTTGACATATTATGCTATCATGTGTGTTTTATGTTTGATATTGTAATATGTTTGTCTAATATTGTTGTTAGGTATGAATGAGAGAATATGCATGTTAAAATGAATTAGGAAGAGTGAGGAAACTTTACCCCAAAACAAATGGCATAGTTTAAGACAGTGGAACCTAGTAATGGCTAGGAAAATTGATAGAAACTCTGTATGGCGACGCTCGTACATTCGATGTAGAAAGGTGCATCCTTGACGAGTTCTGGCCTAAAGTAGATGACCTAGATGGCGATGCTCAGGTACTTGATGTATAACGGTGCATTCATGATGAGTGTTGGTCTAGGAGAGAGTGAAACACTAGTATGGAACACGTGTAATTATTATGTTTAATTGATAAAGGCAAAAGAGGCCTAAAGGCTAATTTGGTCTGGGAATGTTGAATACAATTATGGTTGTATCTGAAATCACGAAATCGTAACCATTATTCTATTATGTGCCATTTCATGAGTAACGAGCTCCTCTGTAATGAATGCACGATTTCTTGGTAGGTTTGATTCCCAATGTTATAGTACGAATGGAGCCTACGGGTAAAGAGACTTGTGACGGTGTACGGGCCGTGTAAAGTGACGATTTAAGGTGATAATATGTCCCTTATTTCCGAATCCATTTCGTATGCCATGAAATCTACGAGGGTCCATGACTCGTTCCTACTTCTAGACGTAGAAGAGGGCGGGAGAGAGGGGATGCCTTGACAAGGTTAACGATAAGTGAATACTTTTGAGTAGCGGGCCCAATAACGTGTTTCCATATAGTGTGAGAATTGAAATTTGAACTTAATGTCCTTTTCCCTTCCCTTGGACTTGAGTTAGGATTTGGTTAGAACCTTGTAAAGCCGAGAGAATCCATAAGATAGGGAACTCACTGAGATTTGATGTATCTCACCCCACTATTGTTGATTATTTTCAGGAGGTATTTGCAGGTTTAATTTAAAAGTGGAGCTATGCTTGGATGTTTCAAGAGAAGCTTAGTTGAGCTTATTCCGCTGTGTATTATATTGTTGTATACAATTGAGGATATTGTATATTGATCTTAGTTTTTATATTTTTCTTTGGCTAATTTCCATAGCTTGTACCATAGTTTGTATTTATGTTTTAGAATGGTCAAGTATATGAATTATGCCATTAGGCACTTATGATGGTGTCAGTACCAAATAAAACACTTGTATGGTATTATTCTAGATAAATATTATACAGGGCGTTACAGTTGGTATCAGAGCAGGTCGTGTCCTCGACCTAGCCTTGAAACATCATAAGTAAATCTATTCATGCCTCTTAAGTGTGTCTTGCCATCATGAATCTTAATATCATATTATGTAGTGTTGGGCCTGATCAACCTACTACTATGTATGTGATAGGTAGAATCATGGTTGAGCGACCACGAGGATTCCGAAGTGTTGTCGGAACTTGTGCTATGAGGGTAGACTCAAGCCAAGAGTTAGTAGTGCGGAGTTTTGGTCAGCTCAGTTGAGGTTTTAGTAAAAGTTGTGCTTTGTGTGGCATGGAATTAAACAGTGGTGTGTTGTTCAAGCTACCCTTTGGAAAGGATGGAGTCTGAAAGTTAAGGATCTCTATAGGACGTTTGGTTAAGGTATTGAGGAATATGTAAAATCGCTAGTAGAGATGGATAAGAATTTCAAGTGATCTCATTTCGTGGAAAAGAAAAGTTGTTTTGTGGAATGTGTGACGTAAGGTCCGAAAGTGAGATAGTATTGGTGTTTCAGTTTATAAGGTCGCTATGGTATCTTGAATGGACGAGAGTACCTTAAGGAATGTGTTCAGAACAATGTCTTCTAACTGGTTAAAAGTTGAGAGTTACGGACGTTCGGCTTTTATGAGAACCTAAAGTAGTAGAGAAGTGTGAGAAGGAAACACAAGGATGTGTTTACATACTTCAAGTGAAATAAGTATGTGCCGGACGAAGAGTGGGAGATAAATTGTGTATCTTCAGTTATGAAGGGGGATTAAGTTCGAGATAATACTCCAGGTTTTCTATTTTCAGTAAGAGACCATTTTGGAATTTGGAAATGTTAAATTACCCAAGGAACCGTATTAGGTATCATGTTGGAGAAAGAATGAGCTTCATTTAGTAACAGAAAGTGTGGTGATACGGACCAGAGTAAGTTGTATTAAGAAGCAGAGTAAGTATCTTGGATTTAAGGAAATTTTAGTATGATGATTTTATATTTGGATCTAAGAGGATTACCATGGAGAGCAAAGTAAACGCGATGTAGAAATGGTATCGACAGTATATTATGAGGAAATAACAACGAAATGTATTTTGGACAAGTGTGCAATAAGGTTTTAAGGTGGTAATGAACCTATAGTTAAGGAAGTGTAATCAAGGATGGTTCACCCATGAAGACTCTGTTAGTATGATGTGGAATGAGAAAGTTACACCTTGGTGGTAAGGACAAGCGTAGTAGTAGCACCGGAGTCACAAGTGTACGTGATGGATTCTTATTCTTGAGACAAGTGTGAAGGGACGTACCTTGTGAAGCAGTGAGTATTGTATCCTAAGAAGTAAGATTGCGGTAAACAACAAAAAGCAATTCAGGACTTATTACGGACTAAGTGTAAACCATGGAACGATTTATACTGGAAGGGTTTGGTAAGTAGTTGACGAGAATTGCCGGTTGCGAATCTTTCGTTAAGTGAATTTTGTGTAAGCGTGGTGTGTAATGGATAGTGAAGAGTAAGGAATCCCGGTTAATGTGTATGAAGTGATGGAAAAGGTTCTTCAGGAGGATACATTACCCTGATCTATTTTCAAGTATAGAGAAACTTCTGTATTTGTGAATAATCGGAATATTAGGAATCTACCCTTTTGTTGGACTAAGAACGTTGTGTTTTAATTCTCACCAAGGAGTTCAAGTGAGAGAATAAGGTGGTATGCTTGATATGAGATATCCATCAATTTTGTGGTACCGTGTAATAGTTGTGTGTTTGATTTTTGCTTATGGACGAATCAAGTATGAGTTGTGATGACTTTTGAATTATAAGAATTGGTCTTTCAGCTTCTGCAGCAGGGTTGACCGATTAACACGTGCAAGGAAGGTGTTTTACGTTGAATTTTGAGAAGTTAACCGATTAGCTCAGATGGGTAATCGATTAGCATGTGTGTAAATTGTGAAATCCATTAGGAACCATCATCTGTGTTTTGTTACCTTATGTTGCTCCGATTGGAGAGTGTTGTGTAAATGGAAAATGGGATTGCAAGTAAATGAAAGATGGAATTGTATTTTGAAATTAGAACTTTTGGGAAGGTAATCTTGTGAATTGTATTGAGTGTGAGAAAGTTGTAAGTGTATTACTACTATTACTGTTGCGAGTCTTAAGGAAGAAGTTGGAAAATACTCACGAAGTATTGATCTCACAAGGAATGCTTCGGTATTTTAATTATGGAGTTAGTAAGGTATGAACGGTTGGTCCGAGTTAGTAATTGTTATCTTCCGCGTGTTCATGATATTGGATTTAGGCTATGCGAAAGTAGTACCGGGTGTGTACAGTTGTACTGCCACAGACTGTCTTCGTGACTTCGCACTGCGAATGATTTATTCGCAAAGCAAACACTCGCTAGGAGTTCGTAAAGCGAACTGTAACACCCCAATTCCCATCGCGAATAAATAATACATAAATAAAATCAGAGTAACTAAAAATTTATTTTTCCGACAGGAACAGGAATGCCACATTTAAAGAAAGAAAACAAAATCCCTGCTCATAAATTTGATACATAACACAAAATGGAATAAACCTGTAAGGGCAACTTTTTCCATATAATAGGAAAGGTTCAGTTATGGAATAAAGCAGAAATATCCTTAACTGCATTGTTTTACAAAATAAATCATTTTATAACGTCAAAACATTCATACAAAGGTAATACAAAATATATTCAGCAAATGTATACATATAACAATAACGTTCCCCGACTCCCATGCTACGTATCAGAGCAGACAGACTGACAAGGGACGGAGGACTAATCTCCACAAAAGCCTCCAAGACACTAATCTGCAATTGCCTCATAGAGCAATAAACCACAGCAGAAGGGTGAGAAATAACAACTAAAATCAAGATTGCATAATAATATGCAAATACATAATAATTCACATGCATAGCTATTCTCACCACAAACACCACATACTAATACATATAACATACCACATATACGTAACATATATCTATTAATCCAACGATATAGCATATATCAAGTATCCAATATACTAACATATTTGCACATAAGGCATACCAAGTCATAGCATTTAGAAACACATCACACATCACATAGCATATGTCTACGCATAAAACATATTATCCACAATCAATGCATTTATCACATATGCACGTCAAATTACCCATGCTATCACAATCTCAACACATAACAAATCAATACACAATTTCCACACATAATCACTCAAATCATGATGTTCCACACATAATGCATCCATGATTTATGCAAATGCACAGAGACCGACACAACGACTCTATGCAAATGCCATGCGGTACTGACTTCCAATGTTTCTCATCACTAGTTCACTCAGGAACTCTGCTGGAACCATCGCTCGTTACATCACTGTAACTCCCTGTCGGGCATACGATGTTCCCCGTCGCTCACACTCCACACGGGCACACGACGTTTATGGATCGCTCACACCCCACACGGGCACACGACCCGATCGCTCACACCCCACATGGGCACACAATCGTCTATAATCATCGTTCACACCCCACACGGGCACACGACGTTATAGCAGATTCCCTCTGGAACCAAACCGTCGCTCACACCCCACATGGGCACACGACATTACAAGATGCATATCATGATGCTTGGCATACAAGGACTCATGACACTCAAATGCATCTTCACACATATATGCAGCCATAATCATGCATATATTTCAACTCATCAATTCCATACATTCACAATTCAACAATATGAATTATCTCATCATCAATATTCATGCATTGAAAACAATTCAAACAATGCATATACTTGCCATAAGGCCACCAAATAACACACATTGAATTTCATATAAACAATGCATTTCATCATAATCCACAAGCCACAACAATTAGCATTTTATCATATACACTCACATCAATTCACATCAAGAATTATTCACCATCAACCACAACAATCCTATAATCATACAACATTTCATCATAGGTATTCACATCATATAACATCACACAAGCTATACGTTATATAACAAAAGCATACCGCACGATAACACATCAATCGCACACATTCACGACGGTAAAAATCAACACAACGATACGGTTTCAATTTTCTGCTATAATTGAACTAGATACAGACCTCAAAACTATTTTTCCTAGAAAGAACATCTCGTTAGCTTTCCAACGCTTCGAACGGGGGTCAAAACCGACTTACGGTTCAAGAGATATGAATTTTCGAAGTTTTACCGAAAACCAGAAAATTCCCTGCGGACTACTACGGGTTTGAGCAATTTCGTCCGAAAATCCGACCGATTCAATTATTTTTTTTCGAAACAAACACATACTCATTCATACCAAACATATAGTGGTGATTTGGAACTGTTGCGGTGAAAATCGGATAATAAATTATTAATTAATTTGCATCATATTTCTTTTACAACCGACTTTGATTTATCCAAAGGAAAGGTTCAAGATCGTTAGAAAAACCTAAAGGGGAAAGATCTAAGGTTCGGGGGTTGGTTACGCCTAGGGAAGGTATTAGCACCCTAAACGTCTGTAGTATCCTACAGGAACCTCTTGTTAATGTTATCTTATGTTTGCTAAAAGTTCTATGCTAAAGGCTTGAAACCCTAGGGGTTAGTATCTAAGTATACTCGATAAAGCATCGCACTTTACGCCTATGTATCCTCGGGAATAGAATCAGAGTATGCGTAGTTCTACTTCTACTGAATTATTGACTATGGTCAATATTCAGAGGGGAAATGAGTACAAGTTCATTGTAGAGTTTAGGAACTCTCTAGATCTAGTTGTAATAGACCAATGTTGAAGTTTAGTCAATATGGGAAGTGATAAATTCATTATGATGAATATCACTAAGAGTTGAGGAACTCTCCCTAAAGCTAGTTATGATTTCTATGGCTCTGATGAGGCCAAGAAACAAAGTTTCTTCCTAAGAGGTTACTTAGGTTAAGATGAGGGCGATGACTTTAAGAGTCAACACTATTTAACCTTCCTTTGGAATTGGGGAAAATATAACAGTTATAAACTATTATAACAAGAGATATATCAAACACTCGACAACAACGTACAAGCAAAGTCAAAAGGTACCAAGAATCATCAAGAACAAACCAAAATAAAATCGGAGGGGTGCCGAGTTTAACCAAACTCCAATTAAATCAAAATTTCAATTAAGAACTAATTAACTAATTAAACTAAAACCTAATTGAAAACTAAATAACAAACCAGATTAAAATCTAAAAAAGGTTAACTAAATTCTAAAAAACTAATCAACTAGTTTTAGTTAAAATTTAGTTAAAAACCCTTAATTATTAACAAACCTAATAATAGTTATCTAGTAAAATAGCTAATTAACTCTTAAAAACTAATAGCTAATTTAATTCCTAAGGGTGCAGATTGGAAACATGGGGTTTAAAGTAAATGAAAATGAAGGTGCAGCCCAATCCTAAATAAACAGTCCGGATTAGATCCCTGGGCTGACCCGGTTCAGTTCCTTATTTGAAGAAGGGTTTTCTGTAACCCTACTAGACAGATGCACGCGCGGCTGGAAGGAAATGAAAACAAAAAACAAACGTTTACCAATTATCACAGAGAAAAACAAACCGTGGTTCAAAGCACCAATCTTCTCAACGTTTCAAACTCGCCTTCGCTAAGCTAAAAAAAATAGCCGGAGTATTAAACGTCTCAAACGTCATCTCCCGCTAATCCAGCCTCAACAATCCCGGTTCCGTTATCGCAAACCAAAGGTTCAATATCTTCATATTCGACGATGACAACGATCGGAGGAGAAGGTACGAATGACGACCCATTTTACATCTCGTTCACTTTTCTATTCCTCTTCAAAGATCCAAGAATTAGTCACTGTTGTTGTTATGGTTAAGGTTGACACGAGCTTGGTCAAGGCTCTGAGAAGCCAAAAGTGTCTTAGTGTCGTCGGTTTTCTTGTGTGGATGAGGACGGCGGAGGGTGTGAAAAAGAGAAGGCTGAAGGCGAAGTTGTTAGTTTGATTGTTTGCAGGATGTTGTTATGGATTATGTAGGTATTGAAGGAAAACAGAGGATTTTTCAGTTTGGTGTCGTTGACGTTTGACGAAGATTTATTTGATGTTTGAAAGGTTCAGTGATGAAAGATAGGGTTAGGCGGATGGCTGAAGAGTTGGATTTGGTGCGATGGTGTTAGTGGTTCGATTATGGTTTGTGAGTTGGATGTTGTGGTTGAAGGTTCAGCTTCGATTTTCCCCAGGCTTAAGAACAGAGGTCCAGAGGTCCCCCTTGAATTGTAGGCGTGCGGTTTTTTTATGTTGGTGGTTCTGTGGTTTTCTGATGTAGCAGAAGAGTTGAAGACGGGTGATGAGGTATTTGATTGTTGGAATGGTGAGTGAAGATTGAAGAAAAAGTTCTGAGGTTTGAAGGATGGAGGTTGAATAAGTTATGAGACTTGAAAAAGGTGATGAAGGTGGGAGGAGAAAGCTAATGGTTTATGCTTTGAAGGTGAATTCTCTAATCTGAAGGTATTTCACTCTCTGTTTTCGTTTTTAACTCCCCCCCTTCGATGGATGCTTCCTCCCCTTTATACAGGTTTTCCTTTAATTTCAAAACTTGTTTTCCAATTTGAATTTGTCCGTTGGGGTCATGTCCCTTTTGGTTCTGATATTATTGTTGGTTTTGCAGGTTAACGTTGGAGGAATGGAAGAAAGTTCGTACGGTTGAGCAAAGAAGGAAAAAGTGACTGAAAAGCACTGCTATTGTACAAAAGATACTAATGTAACACATTATTAATATAAATAAGAAAAGGAAATTGGCCTCTAGAAAAACAAGTTGATTTTATTTTGTTTTAAATTCTGAATATTATAAACTTAGTTAAACTAATCACAATTAATTTAAAATTAAAAATTAAAATTAAACTAATTGTATTAAAAGTAAAGTAAATTGGAATTAAAATTAGACTTGAATCAAATCTAAAATAAACCAATTACATTAAATTAGAAAAAAGTGATGGTTAAAGTAAACCAAATTTAGAATTGAAATGATAATTGAAAATTGCTATATCAGAATTAAAATTAAACTAAATTAAAAGTTAAAACTCAATCAATTCTTAAAATGAGAGAAAATCTAAAATGAAATGGCAAACTAGCTAAAAACATGAATAATGCTTAAAAACTAAGAAAAAAGCTCGAATGGCCGATCGAAAATGATATGATGATGATCAGACAAATCTGAGGGTAAAATTTGGGGTACAACAGTTGCCCCTATTTAAATATCTTCACCTGATGACATGAGAGATGAAGATCCTCATGGAATCAAAAGTGAAAGATATTTAAATACAGATAACCAAAAATTTTGCCCTCAGATGTGTAAACATGCAATGCAACAACATGATGCCAATATGCCAAAGAAGATGCAAAGATGCAGACACAACAAGGCGCCGAAGGACAGACAGGAAGCAAACACAAGATGAGCTTCACTGGGGAAAGACGAAAGCTATAGTATCCATGAGGGAAACTCACTGGGGATACAGGCTAACCAGTGAAAGAGACTCGCTGGGGAGACAGGCTAACCAGTGAAAGAGACTCGCTGGGGAGACTCCAAAGAAACACTGGGGAAAAGACCACAGAAAAACTTCACCGGGGAAAGATCCGGGGAGATAGACTACTGGGGACAAACCAAAACCCACACTCTTTCTGGGCACGAAACCAGAAAGAAAAACATGATCACAAGGGATCAGCCCAAAGGAGACAAACAACCAGGCAAAGACTTCCTGGGGATCTCAAACTGAAGAGTTCAAAATGGGATCTTCAAGAAAAGCCAGGAAGACAGAGACAAACCCTGCGCACCAGATAGGAGTCTTATAAGGTTGAAGAAATTGTTCCAAGAAGCTTAGCTTAAAGCAAGTTTTCAAAAACCCAAGGTAAGGGTTCAATGTCTGACACGATTCGAACAAAGAACAAGTTTTAAAACAAGAAGACAGTGCTTGACACGATTCAAACAAAGTCCAAGTTCGAGTTTGACATGATTCAAACAAGAACAAGTTCAAGTCTTACACGATTCAGGCGAGAACAATTTTTACAAGACAATGCTTGACACGATTCAAACAAAGTCTAAGTTCAAGTCTGACGCGATTCAAACGAGAACAGGTTTTAAAACGAATAGACAATGCTTGACACGATTCAAACAAAGTCTAAGTTCAAGTTTGACACGATTCAAATGAGAACAGTTTTTAAAAAAATCTTTAACGTTAAACTTCTCGGGGGACAGTAAAAGGTTTAAAGATTCAAATCTGGCGCGCAAAGGTTAAGACCGAACAAGCACGACGCAAAGCAAACCGGGAATGTCTTTACTTCACCGGGGAAATAAAGACAGACGCAAACAAAAGACCACAAGCAAAACAAAACACAAGGATGCACATATGCTAGGGTAAAACTTAGTTTATCTTTGTGTTTACTTAGAACTTCCACTTCCAAGAATCAGATGAAAATGACGAAGTTATTGTATTCAAAGACCAATAGCAATTCTAGTGACTAAGAATTCTGTCGTCTAACAGCTGACTTCTCTGGGGACTCCTGCATAAAGAGCTGGGGTTTAAATAGGAACATGGTTAATGAGTCAAGAATAGACTCTGGTACTCAAATAAGAGTTGGTTGAGATAACACATAATCTGCTTCATGAAGGAAAACCGGTAGGAGCCAGAAAGGTAACCTCTTTGGAGATAGAACCAAAAAATGGGCTCCAATAAAGGTATCTAGAATGATTGATCATCAATGCTAAACGCAACTAGATGACATTCTAGAAAGGATCCGCAATGAAGGTTGAACCGAAAAACGGTCTTCACTGGGAAAAGATATCCAAAGTGATGGAACAATAGGTTCAAGTATGACCGGTTGGCACTTTGGAAAAAGAAGAACCTTATTGGAGATTGAACCAAGAAATGGGCCCCAATAAAGTATCTAGGATAATTGATCATTAAGTCAAAACATGACTAAATGACATCCTAGAAACACCTCTAAAGTGATGGAACAACAGGTTCAAGTATGACCAGTTGGCTCTTTAGAAGTAACCTCTAAAGTGATGGAACAACAGGTTCAAGTATGACCAGTTGGCGCTTTAGAAGTAACCTTGTTGGAGATAGAACCAAGAAATGGGCTCCAACAAAGTATCTAGAATGATTGATCATCAAGGCTAAACGCGACTAGATGACATTCTAGAAAAGATCCGCAATGAAGGTTGAACCGAAAAACGGTCTTCACTGGGAAAGGGCATCCAAAGTGATGGAACAACGGGTTCAAGCGACCGGTTGGCACTTTGGAAAAAGAAACCTTATTGGAGATAGAACCAAGAAATGGGCCCCAATAAAGGTATATAATCTGATAGGTTAGTGCCATGGTTGCGTAACTGAAGATAAGGCTTCCTGGGGAATACCCAATTACGGTTGCGAAGAGGTTGAATAGTACCAGAGATAGATAAGCTGCTTAGAAGAGACTGCCAAGCTTCTTCAAGAGATTGCTGCTTTAAAGATGTGATGATATCACGATACTGTTGGAGAAATAATGATGCCTTCAATGAGGATCTGTGAGATTCTTCTTGCGAGACACAGTGCAAAATAAATGCATGTGCGAAGATAGGTTAAAAACCACACCTGCCAGGGGCTAAAGTTCGATCTAGGAACAAACTAGAAAGAAATGGTCAAACAAGACTCCAATTGAGGAATGAACTCAAATGGGGATTTATCTTATCCACATGTGGAAAAGATAGCTGAACCAACCATCATCCACGAGGATAAAACTCCATGGGGAATTCAGAAAAGAATTGGCATTTTATGCCTAGGGCCGACTTTCTATTGGAGAGAATAAACAAACCCAGTCACTTGGGGAGATAACCGCCAAAGTGGAAAAAGACAGGTAAACACCAGAAAAGGAAGCAGAAATGCAAAAATGCTATGCACATGAGTGCTTATGCCATGCTTATGCCTATGCTGACAAAACAGACACAAAGAGAAACTAGAGATGAAATAAACGATCTCGACAAAGGACACCCAGCCAAACTCAAAGGGCTGGACCAATACTGGTGATGAAGAAGAATCAACAACTTCACTGGTGAAAAGAGTATTCCACCTGAGGTATAACATTATGAGGATTGCCATCATGAGCTTGATTTCTTTGTTGGGCGAGAATCCATGGAGAATTGTCAAGATTAGCTGAAGTAATAGCTTAATGGGGAGCTAGCAAAGGATACCGGCATAATGATCATCTCCAAATCTTATCTGCCCCAGGCTGTATGGTTTGTCGGGAGACGATAACAAGAGGATTTTATAGAAGTATTGGCATACAAGGTGTTTCAATATCTTCAAACTCTTGGAGAGATCTCGGCGTAACTGCCCCAGATTAACCGCGTTTGCACAACAAAGCCTTTGAACTTGTTCTTCAGAATGGTTGTTGACAACTGGGGAAGAGATGCCCCAGACTGATTGGCCTTTTAGAGATTTACCGAATCTCGACTTAACTGCCTCTGATAGGTAATCAAAAGGATTTTACAGAAGAATTGGCATACCAGATACCTCAATATCTTCAAACTTTTAAAGGGGAAATGGCATATCTGCCCCTGTCCAACTGTATTTGTAACACTTAAGCTGTAGTAGAAACGACTGGGGAATAAAACTTACCCCTGCTGATACGTCACTGGAGCCCAATACTTGTCATAAGATGACCTCAGGGAAACTTACCCCAATATTTTGAACTTTGACGAGTTCTGCCACCGATTCGGTAGGTTGGCAAATCCTTCCACTGGGTTGCCCCTGATTGAGCTTCCTTTATCAAGTCGAACCCCCTAGCTAGCTGTATTTGTTGGGATTCCTTTGATATTGAATTATTTTTGCAAACAAGTATCGTTCATAAAAAATATTGGCAAAATTTAATGCAACGTTAAACGCAAAGTTTAATGCAAAGTTTAAAAACAAAGCTTTGATAAAAAACGCACAATGAAATGATTAAATAGTCAAAAATAAAGGTGGGTCTAGTCATTAAGGAAGTGACCAACACTCGCGGGTAACAAAGATTATCAGGAGTCAGGTTACTCAACCTTGCTGTAGTATGCTTTCCAAAACAACCTTACCTCAATTAGGTCTTTTAGGGGTTGTAATGTGGTATGGCTCATGGTTCATGAAACAAAGGATAAAGGCTTAAATCCTACGCTCAGTTAACTCAAGATATACATCCAACTCTCCAAAAGTAGGAAGTCACTTGATTTGAAAGCTGACTGGCGCCTTATATGAAACGCTTATGTTTGAATGCATAACCGAGTTAAACTGAGAACTACCCTGCCCCAAGGTTTATGATTTAAGGGTTTTTCTATGTAAGAAAAGAAAACTCCTACTTCTGGGCTCGGAAGGGTTAACAAGGGATGAATTGCAACAATGCCTTACATCCTCGGCGAGGTTAATTTGAAAGTATACCACAACAATTATGAACATGAGGGTTTCATCATCCTCCCTAATCTTTGTTTAAACAAACAGTTGAAAATAAAGGGAGTGAAAAAGATATATATTTTTTGCTTTTATGAAAATAAAAGTAAATGAGTGAAACAAATGGATTTAACCAAAAGATGCATAAATACTTCGTTAATGTTGCCAATTTGAAAGTACAACAAAACTCGTAAGCAAATACAAATTCAAAGTGCAAAAGAAATACAATAAAATTGCTGAAGCAGCCAACAGATTACCAACTTTAGGGGATCAAATGCAGAAAATCAAAGAGGAGCTCAATCACAGTCCATCTTGGTCTTGATATATCTTCTACAACATTACTTATCTCATGAGCGGGTAAGGATCGTTCTGATGATAGGCTGAGAGCCATCGAAAGACAAAATGTTTCTCTCCACTAAGTCCTTCACAATATGCTTCAGAGCAAAACAACCTTCTAAATTATGGCGTGGTGCGCCTTCATGGAATGCACAATAAGCGTTGGGATTGTAAGAAGGTGGAAGCGGATCAGGAGGTGGGCCTAACGACCTTGTAGTTATTAATCCTTGTTGCATCAGAACATGATACAATGCTGTATACGTCATAGGAATGGGAGGAATCAGAGGCCTTCCACCATTTCTTTTTCCTGGAATATTCTGACGAGAAACTTGAGTCTGTCGTAGATAAGCAGGAGCGTTGGGCGCTCGTTGATATGCTGGTGGTTGAGGAACCGGCTGGTAAACAGAAGCTTGGTTGTTGAATGTTGGCGTGATGGCGGCCACATAAGGTTGCTGAATAAAATAGCATTGTTGTTGCTGCTGACGTTTCCAGTATTGATTCTTCCACTTTTTATTTGTCATCGCCACATTAGTATCTCCTTCCCTTTTGAAGGATATCTTGGCATCTTCGCTCGGACTATCAGCTCTTTTGGTCATTTTTCCGCTCTTCAGACCAAGCTCTACTTTAATCCCCACAGCCACAATATCGGAAAAATTAGCGGACACGCTACTGATCATCCTTTCGTAGAATTCTGGTCTAACCGTGTCAACGAACCAATCAGTTAACTCTTTTTCGGATAAAGGTGGCTCTACCTGTGAAGCCAGCTCTCTCCATCTCTGTGCATACTCTTTAAAAGACTCAGTATCACGTTGTAACATGCTCAATAATTGTCTACGATCTGGCGCCAGGTCCATGTTATATTTGTAATGCTTTACGAAAGCATCAGATACATCTTGAAAACATTGGATCTTAGATTGGTCCAAAGTCAAATACCACTTTGCAGTCGCTCCTTTCAAACTATCTTGGAAGCAGTGGATCATCAACTTATCATCATCCATATATGCAGCCATTCGTCGGTAATACATGACCAAATGCAACTTAGGATAGGTCGTTCCTGAGTATAAGTCGAAACTGGGTAGCTTGAACTTGGGTGGAATTACCAAACCTGAGACTAAGCACAATTCTTTAACATTAATATTAGATACATTGCTCCTCTCCATTGCTTCAAATTTCCTCTACATTGTCTCTACACTTTCCTTCAACCTTTTATGTTGATTATCTCCTTCTTCAGACCTATTGACATGATCATGAACCAGAGGTGGATTCTGAAAAACTGGGTGCATCAGGGCTTGCACTGTTGCTGGAGTGAAGGTAGGAATAGCTTGAAAAGCCTTACTAACCAAAGGAACAGCTTGTTAAGTAGAAGTGACGGTTGGATCACGCATGAAGTTAAAAGGCATGCCCAAAGTGGGGTTCACAATAGTAACGGGAGACTCTACAGTTATAGTGATAATCTCGGAGACAACTGTCGCTTGTGTATCCATCCTGGCACTTATAACTTAAATTGCTTCCATAATCTGCCCCATTCCTCCTCGGAGCTCACTCAATTTATTGTTGACTCTGTCCATCTCGCAGTATTGTTCAGACATCCTTTGTCGAGTTTGGACTTGGGTAACAACTCAAAGACGATTCTGAAGGAAAAATGACGACATGAGACGAAGATAGAGAGGAAATACATATGCTAAAATGCAAAATGAGATGCTAATGCAAGCCAAATGGTTTCAAGGAACTCAAAGGCAAGTTGCAAGAAGTTCTTTTGGAAAAACTGAAGAAGTTTTTTTTTTTGTTTTAAAATCCCTGATCTGTATTGATCTTTTGAAAAGGAAACAAACATTTGAGTTCCTCGAGACCAAAGGGCTAGGAATGCTTGAATGTAGAGATGCACAAAGCACACAAGCACAAACAAAACAAACAAATCATAGGTTTAGGGTCTCATGAATGGAGCCATGGTCTACCCATCCCAATAGGTATGTACTACTGGTTTTCACCTGCCAAACAAGGTTCTAAGAAGTTCCCAGAGTCTACATAAATCTTTCGGATATTATCGGCCCATGTAACTACTTACACGAGTTAATAATATTCTCAAGATAAACTCGTCTGAGTGTAGTATCGCGTGACAACTACTCAGGACTGGCTCCCTTATAGTCACCGCACTACATCCTAAAAGGCTAAGTGGGGTTAAGGTAACTACGGTCCTCAGAATCTACGGCTCCTAATTGAAAAAGTAATATCAATGTGACTTCTCACATCAGACATCAACAATCCCAAAGGGCCTCATCTGAGTGTGGTCATCATATGCCATAGATTGTTGGTACTACTGCCAACAACCGACTATTGATTACACCACGATCCTATAATAATGTGCTCTCAAGTCCGGGCTAGGACTTATCTCACTTATAGATACCATGTCAACCTAAAAGATCAAGCAAGAACAAATGTACAGATATATGACATACAAGCACATACAAGTAAAAAGCAAACATGAATAACATAAAAGCAAGGTAGGCTTAACCCTCTAAGGAAAGGACCAGCAATAGGTCTAACTTTCCCCAGTGAAGTCGCCATTTCTGTTGCGGTGAAAATCGGATAACAAATTATTAATTAATTTGCATCATATTTCTTTTACAACCGACTTTGATTTATCCAAAGGAAAGGTTCAAGATCGTTAGAAAAACCTAAAGGGGAAAGATCTAAGGTTCGGGGGTTGGTTACGCCTAGGGAAGGTATTAGCACCCTAAACGTCTGTAGTATCCTACAGGAACCTCTTGTTAATGTTATCTTATGTTTGCTAAAGGTTCTATGCTAAAGGCTTGAAACCCTAGGGGTTAGTATCTAAGTATACTCGATAAAGCATCGCACTTTACGCCTACGTATCCTCGGGAATAGAATCAGAGTATGCGTAGTTCTACTTCTACTGAATTATTGACTATGGTCAATATTCAGAGGGGAAATGAGTACAAGCTCATTGTAGAGTTTAGGAACTCTCTAGATCTAGTTGTAATAGACCTATGTTGAAGTTTAGTCAATAGGGGAAGTGATAAATTCATTATGATGAATATCACTAAGAGTTGAGGATCTCTCCCTAAAGCTAGTTATGATTTCTATGGCTTTGATGAGGCCAAGAAACAAAGTTTCTTCCTAAGAGGTTACTTAGGTTAAGATGGGGGCTATGACTTTAAGAGTCAACACTATTTAACCTTCCTTTGGAATAGGGGAAAATATAACAGTTATAAACTATGATAACAAGAGATATATCAAACACTCGACAACAACGTACAAGCAAAGTCAAAAGGTACCAAGAATCATCAAGAACAAACCAAAATAAAATCGGAGGGGTGCCGAGTTTAACCAAACTCCAATTAAATCAAAATTCCAATTAAGAACTAATTAACTAATTAAACTAAAACCTAATTGAAAACTAAATAACAAACCAGATTAAAATCTAAAAAAGGTTAACTAAATTCTAAAAAACTAATTAACTAGTTTTAGTTAAAATTTAGTTAAAAAACCTTAATTATTAACAAACCTAATAATAGTTATCTAGTAAAATAGCTAATTAACTCTTAAAAACTAATAGCTAATTTAATTCCTAAGGGTGCATATTGGAAACATGGGGTTTAAAGTAAATGAAAATGAAGGTGCAGCCCCATCCTAAATAAACAGTCCGGATTAGGTCCCTGGGCTGACCCGGTTCAGTTCCTTATTTGAAGAAGGGTTTTCTGTAACCCTACTAGACAGATGCACGCGCAGCTGGAAGGAAATGAAAACAAAAAACAAACGTTTACCAATTATCACAGAGAAAAACAAACCGTGGTTCAAAGCACCAATCTTCTCAATGTTTCAAACTCGCCTTCGCTAAGCTAAAAAAAATAGCTGGAGTATTGAACGTCTCAAACGTCATCTCCTGCTAATCCAGCCTCAACAATCCCGGTTCCGTTATCGCAAACCAAAGGTTCAATATCTTCATATTCGACGATGACAACGATCGGAGGAGAAGGTACGAATGACGACCCATTTTACATCTCGTTCACTTTTCTATTCCTCTTCAAAGATCCAAGAATTAGTCGATGTTGTTGTTATGGTTAAGGTTGACACGAGCTTGGTCAAGGGTCTGAGAAGCCAAAAGTGTCTTAGTGTCATCGGTTTTGTTGTGTGGATGAGGACGGCGGAGGGTGTGAAAAAGAGAAGGCTGAAGGCGAAGTTGTTAGTTTGATTGTTTGCAGGATGCTGTTATGGATTGTGTAGGTATTGAAGGAAAACAGAGGATTTTTCAGTTTGGTGTCGTTGACGTTTGACGAAGATTTATTTGATGTTTGAAAGGTTCAGTGATGAGAGATAGGGTGAGGCGGATGGCTGAAGAGTTGGATTTGGTGCGATGGTGTTAGTGGTTCGATTATGGTTTGTGAGTTGGATGTTGTGGTTGAAGGTTCAGCTTCGATTTTCCCCAGGCTTAAGAACAGAGGTCCAGAGGTCCCCCTTGAATTGTAGGCGTGCGGTTTTTTTATGTTGGTGGTTCTGTGGTTTTCTGATGTAGCAGAAGAGTTGAAGACGGGTGATGAGGTATTTGATTGTTGGAATGGTGAGTGAAGATTGAAGAAAAAGTTCTGAGGCTTGAAGGATGGAGGTTGAATAAGTTATGAGACTTGAAAAAGGTGATGAAGGGTTCATGTGGACAGCTTCCGGCACGGCGAGTTTTGTGGCGAATGAATCGGTTTCTGGGCAAGTTGTTTGAAGTGATGATGGTTCGGAAATGTTGGTGAGTTAACACAGTGAGGTACGTATGGTTTTGCTTCGAAGGAGCAATGATTGGGTAGGTGTTGAAGGAAAACGATGATGCTGTGTGTTGGAGGAGAAATCTAATGGTTTATGCTTTGAAGGTGAATTCTCTAATCTGAAGGTATTTCACTCTCTGTTTTCGTTTTTAACTCCCCCCCTTCGATGGATGCTTCCTCCCCTTTATACAGGTTTTCCTTTAATTTCAAAACTTGTTTTCCAATTTGAATTTGTCCGTTGGGGTCATGTCCCTTTTGGTTCTGATATTGTTGTTGGTTTTGCAGGTTAACGTTGGAGGAATGGAAGAAAGTTCGTACGGTTGAGCAAAGAAGGAAAAAGTGACTGAAAAGCACTGCTATTGTACAAAAGATACTAATGTAACACATTATTAATATAAATAAGAAAAGGAAATTGGCCTCTAGAAAAACAAGTTGATTTTATTTTGTTTTAAATTCTGAATATTATAAACTTAGTTAAACTAATCACAATTAATTTAAAATTAAAAATTAAAATTAAACTAATTGTATTAAAAGTAAAGTAAATTGGAATTAAAATTAGACTTGAATCAAATCTAAAATAAACCAATTACATTAAATTAGAAAAAAGTGATGGTTAAAGTAAACCAAATTTAGAATTGAAATTATAATTGAAAATTGCTATATCAGAAATAAAATTAATCTAAATTAAAAGTTAAAACTCAACCAATTCTTAAAATGAGAGAAAATCTAAAATGAAATGGTAAACTAGCTAAAAACATGAATAATGCTTAAAAACTAAGAAAAAAGCTCGAATGGCCGATCGAAAATGATATGATGATGATCAGACAAATCTGAGGGTAAAATTTGGGGTACAACAGGAACCATCAAACGGATTTCAATCCGAATCTTAAACCCTCAAATCTCCAAAAATGCAAAAACTTACAAAATCAAACAAATTCGATAAAACAAGCATACTCGATCACGGCCTAACATTACCCGACACAACTACGCAATCTATTCCGACTTTCGTCCGTAAAAACATCGATTTCTATTCATTTTACCATTTCTATCACATGTTAAAACCTAACATTTTCCAACCAAAAATCAAACCAACAAACACATACATATACATATACAATCGAAATATAATCGAAGTTTCTCACCCTTACCCGATTAATCGAAGACCAAGCTTTTGATTTGATGATTTTCTTCTTTTCTCATGTTTTCTCTTCTTTTCTCCTTCTTTCTCTTTTTCTCTTCTCTTCTCTTTCTCTTTCTTTTCTTTTTCTTTTCCTTACTATTTCTCTCTTTCTATTTCTATTTATAAAATATCTACTTTTTCTAAAATATCTAACCTCTCCAAATGACCATTTTGCCCTTACGCTCAAATATCTCCCAAACGCTCTCAAAATGCGATAATACTCAAATAGCGATGAAATATATTTCGGGAAATAAAAGTTGAAAAGAAATTATAATTTATTGCAAATATTTTACCTATCAAGGAAATTAACCAATTAACTCAATTAGTAGGTAAAATACAATAAACTCACACATATCACAAAATTCACATAAATGAAATAAATAAATACAATTAAACAAATCGGGGCGTTACACGAACCAACTGATAGCATTCCTCTGTTCTTTGGCAGCTTGTACCATTTCTTGTGTCTTACAACTTCGATCATTTAATGCCTTTCTCTGCACAATAATCAGAAGTAGGAATTTGAAAGTTATCTTTCCAAGTTCGAGTAAGAATTAGACGTTCCGAAGTTAAGTATGTAACTTGGAATCGTTTATGAAACGAAACGAATGAGAAAAGTGGACTCAATTGAGGAGCGTGGCATAGCCTTCAAAAGTATGGGTGTATTAGGAGTGTTGTATGTGAATTGGTGAGTGGTATGGAAACTCACAATTTCGCTTTGAATGGTTTAAGTTTTGATAAATGGTGACTCTCATATGATTGAAGTTCTATGTTGGTATTACGTTGTTATTGGCTGAGATCTCGAATCAGCAAGGAACCTTGAGTAAGTAGGAAAAACCGTAAGAATAATCGATTTGGAATGTGGTAACCATAACCGGAGGTTGTTAAGTTATTTTGAGATGTATTGATTCGAGTTTAGAATGATTTTTGGAGTTGTATATGTTACGGTTGTAGCAGGGTAACTCCTGTACCTTTATCGTCTGGAGAGTGTTAGACAGATGTTAAGATATTGTGTGTTGGCGAGGAAATTGTTCTACTATAAGACGTCAACAAGTTTCTTGTACCGTTGGTTAGTAAGGATCCCAGTAAATAAGTGTGTTCTCCGTGGACTGTTAGCTACTTGGTAATGCTCAAGAATTCACGATGTTCTACTGTTAGAAATTGGGTTACATGGTGGAAGGTGACAAATGGAAAAGTTCAGTTAGACTAATATGGATTAGAGTGATTGTTGCTTGTAAGTATGGAAATAAGGAGATCTTGTTCTAAGTGTATTACCTTTTTGGTGTGATACGAAAGAAGTGAATTATCAGATATAATGGTTGCAATGTTTAGTATCAGACCAGATGGAACTGGTAAAGGAGTCGTTTGACCTTTTATGAAGTAGGTTTGAACGTTAAAGAATTTATGAAAGGATAAGTCGTTGGGGATTACAGGAAGTTAAGAAATCACTGAATTACGTCGCGAAGATGTGTTGAGGGTTGTTGTCATAATTTGAGATAACCAGTTATGGTTTTGTGTTGTGACTCAGTAGAAGAGTATAGAATGGTGTATTTCTGCCGAAGGTAAGATATGACAAAGTCTTTTGTATGGAACAACAGAGGAATTATGGAAGGGCAAGTTAGAATTAACCCAAAATTGGAACAAGAGTATGAGTAAGGACGTGAAGTTTGTTAATTTGTGAAAATAAGGAGTTTGCTCTGTGAAGACAAGTTGGAATTGGGATACGTCAGAGTTGTTAACGGATGCAAAGGTAAGTGTGAATCTAAGACAAGGATACAAGTTGTGGTTGTTGTTGAGTAGAGGAAATTCGGGGGCGAATTTCAATTTAAGAGGGGGGAGTGTAAGACCCCATATTATTTAAATGCTCAATTGGATATCAGATGAGAACAGATGAGCATCTATGTTCTCTATTTTTAGTAAATTGGATTAACGGAATCCTCTAAGTGAATTAAGTATGGTCAATTAGGATCGATAGAGCAATTGGTGAACTCTGAAGAGACAGATTGGTATTTATTAGTAAGAGAGAGTATTTTAAGATAACTCCAATAATAGATCAATTGGGCTGAGATGACAAAATATCAATTGGAGATATTTTACCCTGTTGGAATTATATTATATAATAAGTTTATATATATATATATATATATATATATATATATATATATATATATATATATATATATATATATATATATGTATATATATATTTGTTAGTAAGGAAAGAAGAAGAAATAGAAAGAAGAGGAAAAGAGAAAGAGAAGTTGGATCATCATCATCAATTCATCATCTTCTTCAAACTCCTCTTCGATTATCAGGTGGGTTCTAGTTAGATACTCTAAGTTCTAGACATATATAAGTTTAGAACGTAGGTTAGTTTTGAGAGAAAATGATTAAACGGATAAATCAATGAAATCTAACGGATGAAATTCGATAAAAACTGTGTAGAATACTTGTTGTTATGTTTAGAACATGTTTTGGTTGTTATATTATGGATTGGAAGTGTTTGGGTGGAAGAAATGATGGATTTTGGCCCCAAATGACCTATATTGACGTTGTTGAGAATTTCTGGGTTCGCGGGTTCGCATTGCGAACCCAAGGCAAAGGGAAGGCGGATGTTTGCCTAGAAGTTCACATTGCAAACTCTATGCCTTTTTTCTTCTGCCATGGTTCGCTGGGGGTACGCATTGCGAATAGGAAAGCGAACGTGACAGATTTTCCATTTTGTTTCCTTCATAACTTTTGATCCGTAACTCGGATTGAGGCACAGTCGGATGCGTTGGAAAGCTATTTCAATGCTCTTTATGATAGTGGAATAGAAACATCTATTTATGCCATGGATTGATAAGGAAAATGTGGACAAGTAATGTATGTGTGAAAAGTGTGGTTTATGTTTCCACCTAAATTCATGAATCGGGAAGCCGATCGTTATGGGACTTGAAGCCTTGGAACGAGAATTCAATGTGCTGTTGAATGGTATGAGAGAACATGATTTTAACCAATGATGCTTGGTAGAGGATAGTAGTGGCTTGTATGCCTTAAGAATGTGTGTGAACTACTATGTGGTTATGTTTGACATATTATGCTCTCATGTGTGTTTTATGTTTGATATTGTAATATGTTTGTCTAATATTGTTGTTAGGTATGAATGAGAGAATATGCATGTTAAAATGAATTAGGAAGAGTGAGGAAACTTTACCCCAAAACAAATGGCATATTTTAAGATAGTGGAACCTAGTAATGGCTAGGAAAATTGATAGAAACTCTGTATGGCGACGCTCGTACATTCGATGTAGAAAGGTGCATCCTTGACGAGTTCTGGCCTAAAGTAGATGACCTAGATGGCGATGCTCAGGTACTTGATGTATAACGGTGCATTCGTGATGAGTATTGGTCTAGGAGAGAGTGAAACACTAGTATGGAACACGTGTAATTATTATGTTTAATTGATAAAGGCAAAAGAGGCCTAAAGGCTAATGTGGCCTGGGAATGTTGAATACAATTATGGTTGTATGTGAAATCACGAAATTGTAACCATTATTCTATTATGTGCCATTTCATGAGTAACGAGCTCCTCTGTAATGAATGCACGATTTCTTGGTAGGCTTGATTCCCAATGTTATAGTACGAATGGAGCCTACGGGTAAAGAGACTTGTGACGGTGTACGGGCCGTGTGAAGTGACGATTTAAGGTGATAATATATCCCTTATTTCCGAATACATTTCGTATGCCAAGAAATCTACGAGGGTCCATGACTCATTCCTACTTCTAGACGTAGAAGAGGGCGGGAGAGAGGGGATGCCTTGACAAGGTTAACGATAAGTGAATACTTTTGAGTAGCGGGCTCAGTAACGTGTTTCCATATAGTGTGAGAATTGAAATGTGAACTCAATGTCCTTTTCCCTTCCCTTGGACTTGAGTTAGAATTTGGTTAGAACCTTGTAAAGCCGAGAGAATCCATAAGATAGAGAACTCACTGAGATTTGATGTATCTCACCCCACTATTGTTGATTATTTTCAGGAGGTATTTGCAGGTTTGATTTACAAGTGTAGCTATGCTTGGATGTTTCAAGAGAAGCTTAGTTGAGCTTATTCCGCTGTGTATTATATTGTTGTATACAATTGAGGATATTGTATATTGATCTTAGTTTTTATATTTTTCTTTGGCTAATTTCCATAGCTTGTACCATAGTTTGTATTTATGTTTTAGAATGGTCAAGTATATGAATTATGCCATTAGGCACTTATGATGGTGTCAGTACCAAATAAAACACTTGTATGGTATTATTCTAGATAAATATTATACAGGGCGTTACATTCCCCTTCACTCAACGAAACCGTAACTCAAGCAGCCAACAACATGCATTACCTAGATGGAAGAATTTGGTCAAGGCCGATTGAAATCTCAAGCGGGTAATGTGCAAATAGCTCAAACAGTGGATTCTAAACTCTTCTCTCAGCTTAATAAAACATTGATAACATGTTTGTAACGTATTTGTTCAATCCGTTGTAGATCATCTTCTGAATCCGAAAGAGACGAAGAATGTGTTCAAGCGAGAATCAAGGAACTATGTGACGAGGCGAGTGCTGGAAAAAATGTGAACATAAAGGCTGGAAGGAAGAAACAGGGGAAAAAAGTAGATCATTCATATGTGAAGTCGGTAAACGCCGCATGATCCTCTCGAACCAAAACACCAGGAGAATGTTCTAAACAGAAAAAGAGGTAATTTTTATAAAATGTGCATTGCATGCAACAGTACAACTTTAAAATCTGTGTTGTTGGTCTTTGAGATTGTCTTGATTTGTTTGTACAACGCGGTCGATTGTTGTTTGTAGTTGCAAAAGTATAATGATGGTGAGAGTTTATTTGTTTAGGGCTGTAAGAGAAGAGATCCGTATGCATTTTTATTTTTTTTGGAATCAATCAAAGTGTCTTTTTAATTATGAATTGGAATATTTATTTATAGATGATCTCTTGAGTATGGATTAGAAAGACAAAGTTGTTTGAGACGTAGTTGGTTTAAGTTTTGGGCTCATTGTATTGTATTTTAGATGGCACTTGGACATAATGTCGGAGTAGAAAATTTTTTCTGCAGTTTTATCAGTGGAGTTGTTTTTGGCATCTTCATGCTATTGATGGAAGAGTTGAATTCTTTCAATAGGGGGGATTGGTTTCCAGTTAATAGGAGTGTTTCTATTAGACACAGCGTAGCGTTTCAGATGTTATCTCGTCCTTAGAGTCCGGTTAGTTTTGTGATTCGGAGTAGTTGTTAGCATGGGGCAGCAAGGATGTCTCTTGGAGTTGGCAGTTAGGGGAGTAAAGTTGTTTGTTGAGCAGCTGTATCGTCAATGTCTTTGCCTACATTGATACAGTTTGTAGTTTGATTAAGTTTTATCATGGGCTGGAATTTTTATGGTTTTTGTGTGTAGGCGACTCATTTGTATCCAGTAGTGTTGAGTTCCCTTGGTAGAATCAGAAGCCCTATTCGCTAGTGGCAAGTTTGTCTCATCATGAGGAGGTTTGATCTTATTTGTTTCGGAGATTCTTTTAAGACAGATTTGTAGATTTTTGGATCAATTTCTATCTCATCTAGTTGCTGGTACTACGACGGATTATCTCTTGAAGTTGTGGTGCTGAAATTTAGGTTTATTGGAAATATCATTCTCTGGGTTTTTGGAGAGTTTCTCTCCTTAGAACCAGTTCCATAGGCGTTGCTTGTGTGCTACTCGTCTAAAGCTGGCGATATCAGTTAGTATCTTTTAGTGCTAACTTGTTTGTGTCGAATCAGTATCGTTGCCTTGGTGTTTCTTGTGTTCTCGTGGTTCGGAACGGTGTAATCACCTTTATACTATCAGTTCTATAATCAATCTTTCTATTATTAGGGTTCTACCATAATTTTTAACATGTATGAGAGCTGAGATATCCAATTTATAGAAATTTAATTTTAATTTTAATATAATGGAATTTCAATAGTCTGATTTTAAATGAACATAAACTTCTAATATGTTTATTGGGTGAGGTCAACTCCAGTCAATTCAGGTGTTTTTATTTTTATTGTTTTGGCTGAACGTGGTTAATGAAGTTAAGGCGTAATGGATGGGTGAGTTGTTAAAAACAAAAGTATGGTTGATGAATGTTAATTAAAGCAGGGTGGTATTGTTTCTTTCCCTAGGGACTGTCATGAATCCTAAAATTTTCCTGAAAGATATTTAGACAAAGATAAGAATTTTGAAAGTTGATTGGCGTTTAGTTCTACGTTGGTGTGGTGGTGGTAGAAGACAAAAACCTGCTACATATGTATTGAGTTGTTTGACTTTCATCTCTACATACAGCATACCCTGCCACTCTCTCTTTACTCGTTTCTACTCAATAATGGGAGTGTTTTCTAGACCAGTATCTCACTTTTAGTGGGTTTGAGTTTGTTTGGTTTCTTCAATTCAGGGTGTAGCTTGTATTTTGGTGTTTTCTTTAGTCCCGTAGATGTGCTGTTAGTAGTTAGCAGTTCATTTTTCTCCCAGTTTTGGTGTTAGTAGTGCTTGGCACTGCTGAATTATAACTTGATGTATTGTCTTTGTTGTAGCACAACTTATGCATAGTTAATAAAATTTGGCTTCTTGAAAGACAAAAGGTGATTTTCACCATTCTATGACCAGAAACATAATAGTAGTGGGAGGCTTATTGCTTTATTATTTATTGAGAGGTAAAGGAATTGTCTTGTATGCACGACAATTGGTTATTTAATTTGGGCATGTCATTGCGTATCAATAGTATTAATAACCATTTGGTGTTTTATTTGCAGACCCGTCGAAACGACGGTGACCCCAATGGTAAGGAGACGGCTTGGCAGAAAGAGAATCCTATATCGGACGTTTCAAATGCGTCGTATCATTAGGGAATGGAGAGATAACTATAAAAGGGCAAGATCCCGATCTGAAGAGATGGTTGAAGCGGCTAAGCTGCCCGATGATGATCCCGTTGTCCGCCAAGAATGCAAATGGACACGACTGGTTAATGACGCAAAGACTATCCAGAAAAATGTCTTTGTAAGTTAGATTTATAATAAACTGAAGTGATATAAAATTGTATTTGAAAAGAATGCTAATCAAATTGTTTTTGTGTTTCTCTGTAGAAATTTCCTATGGGCGTAATAAGGAAATGTTTCCCCGAGCCCCAGAGTTTGATAGAACTCTATGATGTTGATTTTGATGCTACATACCATTGCGTGTTGAAGAAACACAAGGATAAGGCTGAGATGTACATCTGCGATGGATGGTATGAGTTCGCAGAAGCTCGAGCGTTGAGTGAAGGTGATGTGCTATCCGTCTCAATTCAGTATCCTCCCGCGGACCGTTTGTCAGTGTCCGTGCAGAAACATTGGCCCTTGTAGAGATGCTGTTTGAAACTGGAAGGCGTATCCGTGTGTTGATATCGGTGTTTGTAGGGTGCAGATTTGGTAGTTTGTAGGTGTTGGAAAAAATGTTTTGGAATTTTTACTGGAAGTATTTGTAATAGCTTTGTTTAAGATGTTAGCTTTATTTAAGATGTTGAAACAACCTGAATTGTTTGTGTTGAAGTTACCACTTTAAAATAGTGTTATGTTTAATATGAATTCCGTTTATATCGTATGTTTTTTCGCATATGTTGTTGGAACAAAATGCTTATTGAGAAAGCATGCTACAATGCCATGTTAACACTTGAATAATGTATCAGTGCCAATGTTAACACTTGAATAATGTATCAGTGGCATTGTTTGGCATATAAATTGAAATAGAAGTTGTTTTCCTCTGCCTCTTAGTCAACAGATCTATTTTCTCACATTTATTTTAAGCATGACAGTAAATGTTATGTTATATCATAACAGATTATTTATAAAGACAACTCCAGCACAATGAGTTGGAAGGGAAATTGAAATTTATCATACAAGCATGTGAGAGTGTATAAAGCATGGGTTAGTATAAAGCAAACAAAACACAGAAGTCAGTATAAAGCAAACAAACTACAATTACTAATTACATAAACAAAGCTAATCTTAAACATCAAAATACTGTAAACGACAAAAAGCAAGATTCAAAGAACACTATGCATAAAAAAATTACAATAAATTACAATAACAAATTACAATAACCAACAAACAAATTACAATAACCAACAAACGGAGTACAGACAATAAATATAAAACACAATACAAAGATGAACATAGAACATTATTATTTAAGTTAGAGAAATCTGCCATCAATACAATCAGAAACTTCCATCCTTTTCAAATAACTCAAAAACTTCCATCCTTTTCAAATAACTCAAAAGCAGAAGGTGCACACTTTTCCCTGTGGTCAAGTGCTTCACGCTGATGAAAACCAAGCGCACCTGTGCATAACTAATAAAAAACCATTAACCTGAAATCACACAAAAGGCTGCATTGTAATAATATGAAGTAGCAACCAATAATATGCAGTAGAAAAATTTACAATAGCAAAAATATATAAGGGTTGCCGGAAATTAAGTTTATCTCATATATTGTTGAAAACCTCCTTGTAAACGACGTTTGTAGTGGTTCCTTTGAACTTGCCCTTATCATCATGCACCAATATTTTGATTCCTTGTTTGGTTGTGACCCTTGATAGTGCGACATATATTTGACCATGGGTGAATGCATCTCTTGGCAAGTAAAGTCCTACCGTATCCAAAGATTGGCCCTGAGATTTGTTAATAGTCATTGCATATGAGACTATTAATGGGAATTGTCATCTATTTAGTTTGAATGGCCAAGGGGATTGTGAGGGTGACATATCCATCCGAGGGATGTAAACTAAATTTCCAAAACCCTTTCCAGCCATTATTTTAGCTTCAACAACATGGGTTGCCATCTTTGTTATAATTAGCCTTGTGCCGTTACACAAACCTTCTGATTGATCAATGTTTTGCAATAGCATAACAGGTGTTCCAACCTTTAACTTTATGTGATGGTTAGGCAAACCAGACATTAGTAGGGAACTAAGAAACTCCGGGGTGAGGATGTTAACTACGGCGGGGTCATCAATTTCAGAGTTATCAACTGAATTACAACTGTAGTAATCACGTATCTCTCCTACATAATAAACATAAATATATCAGTGTCCTGGACTTAAACATATAAAATATGGACTTGGAAGAGGATTAGGCAAACAACCTGGCATCAAGGCAAGAAGGTGGTCGTTTATCTCATCAACAACTTCTAAGGTAAAAGCGAGTATTGCTCGACTTTTGATATAATCGTTAGATTTGTAATTAGGAATGAAATCGGGGTATGTACTATTGACAATGCCAACAATAGGATCGTCGAAGTCCGTTATTAAAAGTTTAGCGGGTATCTCAATTTCAGCAACACCATCGTTTTGGTTCTGAAACTTTGCCTTCACTAATTCTCAAAATCCAATTAGAAAAGTCTGCAATCTCTCTTTTATCTTGTTCAGTAGGACCACAACGCAGCCACATGTTCTATGTTAAAGTCAAGACCTGAACCGAATGCCATATATAAGAAGCATTCATCATAGAGTGTACGATATCAGAACGACTCCCTCTTGGAACGACAGGTAAAATCTGTCTAAAATCACCACCAAATACAACAACCTTGCCACCAAACATGTAACACCCAAATTCCCATCGCGAATAAATAATACATAAATAAATCAGAGTGAATAAAAATTTTATCCTTAGACAGAAACAAGGATGCCACATTTAAAGAAAGAAAATACAATCCCTGCTCATAAATTTGATATATTACACAGAATGGAATAAACATAAAAGGGAAACTTTTTCCAACAAAAGGAAATTCAATTATGGAATAAAGCGGAAAGATCCATAACTGACTTGTTTTACAAAATAAATTGTTTTATAACATCAGAATAGTCATACAAAGGTAATACAAAATAGATCCAACAAATGTATACATATATAACAAAAGCGTTCCCCGACTCCCGTGTTACGTATCAGAGCAGACAGACCGACAAAAGGATGGAGAACTAATCTTCACAAAAAGCCTCAAAGATACTAATCTGCAATTGCCTCATAGAGCAACAAACCACAGCAGAAGGGTGGGAAATAAAAAACTAAGTCAAGATTGCATAATAATATGCAAACACATATAAATTCACATGCATAATTATTCTCACCACAAGCATCACATATTAATACATATAGCATGCCACAGATACATAACATATTTCTAATAATCCAACAACATAGCATATATCAATTATACCAACATAATCACATATTAGCACATAAGGCATACCAAAGTCATAACATATGGAAACACACCACCACATCACGTATTTCATATATAGCATACCATAGAGAATTAATACAATAATTGTAATGTATAATATCCCCACAAAACATAGCATATGTCTATACATAAAACATATAATCCATAACCAATGCATTTATCACAACTGCATATCAAATCACCAATGTTATCACAAACTCAACACATAATCAATCAATTCAAAATTCCCCATACATAATGCATTCATTCAAAATTTCCCACACATAATTAATCCATTCATGATTTATGCAAATGCACAGAGACCGACACAATGACTCTATGCAATGAAATGCGGTACCATCCATCCATTATTCTCATCATTAATTCACTCAAGAATTATTGGAATCATCGCTTGTTACTTAGTGTAACTCCCTGTCGGGAAAACGATGTTCCCCGTCGCTTTAGGTCCTCTTTGTATAAGGCTTACTACGTTTATGGATCGCTTTAGGTCCTCTTTGTATAAGGCTCACGATCCGATCGCTTTAGGTCCTCTTTGTATAAGGCTCACGATCGTCTATAACGTCGCTTTAGGTTCTCTTTGTATAAGGTTCACGACCGTAACAGCTGATTCCCTCTGGAATCGTTTTGTCGCTCACACCCACTAGGGCACACGACATCACAAGAATGCATATCATAATGCTTGGCATACAATGACTCATGACAATCAAATGCATAACATACATAACCATGTGAACCATCTCAACATCAATAATCATGCATTGAAATCAAACCCAAAACAATGCATTTATTTGCCATAAGGCCACAAACCATCATCACAATATTTCATCACATGCATTCACATCATATAACAGCACACAAGCTATACGATATATATCAAAAGCATATCACATGATAACACATCAATCGCACACAATTACGACGGTAAAAGTCAACAAAATGAAACTATTCCAATTCCTAACATAATTAAATCGGCCACTAGTCTCAAAACCATTTTATAAGAAAGAACATCTCATTAGCTTTCCAACGCATCCGACCGCGCCTCAATCCGACTTATGACCCAAAAGTTATGACAAGAACAAAATGGAAAATCTGTCATGTTCGCTTTCCTATTTGCAATGCGAACCCCTAGCGAACCATGGCAAAGAAAAAATAGCATAAAGTTTGCAATGCGAACCTCCAGCGAACCTTCGCTTTCCCCTTCGCAATGTGAATCCCCCAGCGAACCATGGCAGAGAAAAAACAGCAGAAAGTTCGCAATGCGAACCTTCCGTGAACCTTCGCTGCCCTATTCGCAGTGCGAACCTGCGAACCCAAAAAATCACAGCAGCGCTGTTATGGGTCATTTTGGGTCAAAATTCATCATTTCTTTCACCCAACCACTTCCAAATCACAATATATCAACCAAAACATGTTCCAACATAATCAACAAGTATTCTACGCAGTTTACATCGAAATTCAACCGTGAAAACATCGATTCCTACTCATTGTTTATCAATTAATCAATGAGAAAAAGTTGTGAAACAACCAAAACAATTACAACAAACAACACATATACATACACAAGCAAGATATAATCGAAACTTCTCACCCTTACCCGATTAATCGCGCTTGAACGGATGATTTCTTCTATCCCAAGTTTTCCTCTTCTTTTCCCTTCTCTTCCTTTCTCTCCTCTCTTTTTCTTTCTCTCTATTTTCTCTCTGAACTCTCTTTTCTTTCTTTCTTATAATAACAAAATAGCTAAACCCCTAAAAAGACCATTTTACCCCTTAGCTCAAATATCTCGCAAACGCTCTCAAAACGCGATAAAACATAATAACGATGAAAAATAATATATTGTCAAATAAAAGTCAAGAATAAAATAATATAAAAATGAAAAATAATTAAATCGACTCGATTAAATAAATAAGGCAAAACGGGGCGTTACAATTCTGCCCCACTTAGACATTTTCGTCCTTGAAAATATACTTCGTGCAAACAACTTCGGATATGACTCTTGCTTCCGACTAACAAACTATCATGCCAACAAAAGGCACACCACGAATAACACAACTGACAAACCACCTTGCTAACAGCAGCTACAACAACGGCACGACAACGACGACAACTACAACTACAAGATGCAAAGCCCATACAATGCACTTGACGACTAACTCACGACTCAAAGAAAACCATGTTACCAACACCCAGGTAACACTCCCTTAATCTCCCACAAAGGGATTAACCACACGCACTCGAACCAGTACCATGGAAATGAGGCAACAACAAAGACAAGAACCTAAAGTCCCATGACACAACATTGTCTCAACAACATCAACAAAACCAGAATACCAAACATCCTTGTCACACAACATTATTACAACAATGCTACGATTCCCCAATCAAACATATAACCAAAACATCCATCTACATAGTATCCCATAAATAATATTTAAACCTTTCACCTAACACTTCCATTCTGAAACGTCCAATGGTCTCATTACTCCTACATGTTTCCAATGTTCAACCTATGAACTCTTACAAGTCACACACGCATATACAAAATGTGCCACATCACGCTTCCGCTACGCACTCTGATGACTCGTAACCATCAAAACTATCAACCCCACGTCCAAAGTCTAACTCTTCCTCATATTTGCCAAAAATCACTATTCAATTTTAATATACCCAACCTCACACTCTACTGTGTTATCTCACACACCAGACACAAGTCTCTGAACTGCTCAAATAATTTTAATTCTCTGACCATCAAAACAGCCATATGCAAAGACTATCGACCTAACTCTTCAGGCACAACATTAGCTTTTCCCGAAGGATAATCCAAGCCAAATTCATAACTCGTCATGAATTCTAACCATCCTCGTTGTCTCATACTCTATTCCTTCAGACCAAACAAGTGCTCAATATTCTTGTGATTACGAAACACTTCGAACCTAGAACCATAAAGATAATACCTCCAAATTTTCCAACACAATACAACCGCAACCAATCCCAAATCCGGAATAGTATAGATCCTTTTATGAATCCTCAATTGTAGTAAAGCATAAGCCACGACTTTACCCTCTTGCATTAACACACTGCCTAAACTCATCAAAGACGCATCCCAATACCTCACAAACGGTTTATCAGGATCACGCAGTATCAAAACTGGAGCCGTAGACAACTTCTACTTTAGCTCTCTGAAACTTTCCTTACAACGAACATCCCAAACAAACGACTTACCTTTTGCAAGTTAATCGAAGTAACGAAAATGCTAACTTGGAAAAGCCTTCCATAACGTCCGGTAATAACCAACTTAAGTCCAAAAAGATTCTAATCTCCTTAACTAACTTCGGAGCCTCTCATTGTAGAACGACATCTACTTCCGATGGATCCATAGCCATACTCTCATCTGAAATAACATATCAAAGAAAACTAACCTTTTTCAACCAAAATTCTCACTCGATAATTTAGCAGAAATCTCCCTCTCTTTCAACCCTTGTAACTCAATCCTCAAATACTCTACATACTCATCCTTTTATTTAAAATAAATCTGAATATCATCCAATAAACATCACTGTACGTTGTAATGCCCAACCAAATTCCAAAAGATATAAATTCTTAAAGCTTTTGCAAAAAATTTCACTGGGTAACTGGTTACTCACATACAAGCTTAACCGAGTAAATAACAGCCTATCCAGATGATAAAAAACATAACCAGTCACATTAAATCGATCAAAGCCTCAACTCACACAATTCACCACTCTTATTAAACATTCCAAACAATTGTAATTTCACTCAAACTCAACCAAACCATTCCAGTCATCTATTCATGAAAGTGGACACTCGTTCTCAATCATTACCTTATTCAACTGTTAGTAATCTATACACAATTTCTTCTCTTAACAGTCCAAAATCCATAAATCACAACATGTCGCAACAACCAACCAAAAAGAACTCTCAAATATTACATCCACACCTAGGGTTTTCTCAAGATTTCTATTAATGCCCTAAAACTTTAAAAACTCCAAAACTCACCAAACTTCTAAGTTTTACTTTCCATAGTCTCAATATCATTATACACATCATGCTTGTTGTTCCGTTCAATCATCCTTCCTTTTTGTTACTAATAATACTCGAGCTCTCTAAGACGACACACTTGGTCTCACAAATCCCTTTTCCAGTAAATCTTCCAACCGCTCTTTCAATCTGAGTAATTCTAATGCTAACATCCAATATTCCATCCGGAAACACATCTGGAATCACGCACAACTGGCAGCCCATCACTGTGGCCTTTCTGCCAATTTCTAGAAAACTATCATCACAAACATAACAAACATCTTAGTCTCATCCCCTGAGAGTTTTCTACTTACTTAGTTGATATAAACCTCAACTATTTACCTTCGTCCAATTTTGAGTTCACTCTCTACTCTCTGAGAAGCAACCATTAATAATACCTAATCATTCTCTCTCAATGACTTCCCAACTGGACCAACATACCAAAACCTCTAATCCGTCTCATCTTCCGATATAAGAATCTTCATCGACTCATCAAAACAATCCGTAATCATTTTCTAAATTCCAAACAATTCATTGCACACACTATCAAGGCCGGAAATACACGTCTATTCCGTCCAACATAATTCCGTCTACTATCAACAAGAGATTTGTCAATAGACAGCCGACAATCATGATGGGGCATAAACCGTCTTTACCAGACCATAATAGCATTTCATGCATCTTGTGCACACAACTACCTAAGGCACAATTCCTTAGTCGACATAAACCTTACCTCCGCATTCCCTCTGGAATCGGGAACAACATTGTCCAAACAATACTTACAATCTTGCAACCAACGCTCCACAACTGAAGCAACTTGGAGAAGCTCCAGGTTCTCCCCCACTTATCTCATTCTAAATCCTGCAGACAAATGATTAAAAGAACCAGAAAGTACTGACAGTGTTTCACACATATATCACATACTAAGGAACAAACAACATCGACAGTATTCAACTGTCACACTAACTGACTCAATAACTTGGCCGAACGGACCGACCTGCTCTGATACGACTAATGTAACACCCCAATTCCCATCGCACTAAATAATACATAAATAAATCAGAGTGAATAGAATTTTTATACTTAGACAGAAACAAGGATGCCACATTTAAAGAAAGAAAACACAATCCCTGCTCATAAATTTGATACATAACACATAATGGAATAAACATAAAAGGGAAACTTTTTCCAACAAAAGGAAATTCAATTATGGAATAAAGCGGAAAGATCCATAACTGACTTGTTTTACAAAATAATTTGTTTTATAACATCAGAATATTCATACAAAGGTAATACAAAATAGATCCTACTAATGTATACATATATAAAAAAAGCGTTCCCCAACTCCCGTGTTACGTATCAGAACAGACAGACCGACAAAAGGATGGAGAACTAATCTTCACAAAAGCCTCCAAGATACTAATCTGCAATTGCCTCATAGAGCAACAAACCACAGCAGAAGGGTGAGAAATAACAACTAAGTCAAGATTGCATAATAATATGCAAACACATATAAATTCACATGCATAATTATGCTCACCACAAGCATCACATATTAATAAATATAGCATGCCACAGATACATAACATATTTCTAATAATCCAACAACATAGCATATATCAATTATACCAACATAATCACATATTAGCACATAAGGCATACCAAAGTTATAACATATGGAAACACACGACCACATCACGTATATTCATATATAGCATACCATAGAGAATTAATAGAATCATTGTAATGTACAACATCCCCACAAAACATAGCATATATCTATACATAAAACATATCATCCATAACCAATGCATTTATCACAACTGCATATCAAATCACCAATGCTATCACAAGCTCAACACATAATCAATCAATTCACATTTCCCCACACATAATGCATCCATGCACAATTTCCCACACATAATCAATCCATTCATGATTTATGCAAATGCACAGAGACCGACACAACGACTCTATCCAATGAAATGCGGTACCATCCATCCATCATTCTCATCATTAATTCACTCAGGAATTATTGGAATCATAACTTGTTACTTAGTGTAACTCCACGCCGGGTAAACGATGTTCCCCATCGCTTTAGGTCCTCTTTGTATAAGGCTCGCGATGTTTATGGATCGCTTTAGGTCCTCTTTGTATAAGGCTCACGATTCGATCGCTTTAGGTCCTCTTTGTATAAGGCTCACGATCGTCTATAACGTCGCTTTAGGTCCTCTTTGTATAAGGCTCACGACCGTTACAGCAGATTCCCTCTGGAATCGTTTCGTCGCTCACACCCACTAAGGCACATGACATCACAAGAATGCATATCATGATGCTTGGCATACAATGACTTATGACAATCAAACGCATAACATACATAACCATGTGAACCATCTCAACATCAATAATCATGCATTGAAATCAAACCCAAAACAATGCATTTATTTTCCATAAGGCCACAAACCATCATCACAACATTTCATCACATGCATTCACATCATATAACAGCACACAAGCTATACGATATATATCAAAAGCATATCACAAGATAACACATCAATCGCACACAATTACGACGGTAAAAGTCGACAAAACAACACTATTCCAATTCCCGACATAATTAAATCGGCCACTAGTCTTAAAACCATTTTATAAGAAAGAACATCTTATTAGCTTTCCAACGCATCCGACCGCGCCTCAATCCGACTTACGACCCAAAAGTTATGACAAGAACAAAATGGAAAATCAGTCATGTTCGCTTTCCTATTCGCAATGCGAAACCCTAGCGAACCATGGCAGAGAAAAAATAGCATAAAGTTCGCAATACAAACCTCCAGCGAACCTTCACTTTCCCCTTCGCAATGCGAATCCCCCAGCGAACCATGGCAGAGAAAAAACAATAGAAAGTTCGCAATGCGAACCTCCCGCGAACCGTCGCTTTCCCCTTCGCTGCCCTATTCGCAGTGCGAACCTGCGAACCCAAAAAATCTCAGCATCACTGTTATGGGTCATTTTGGGTCAAAATTCATCATTTCTTCCACCCAAACACTTCCAAATCACAATATATCAACCAAAACATGTTCCAGCATAATCAACAAGTATTCTACGCAGTTTATATCGAAATTCATCCGTGAAAACATCGATTCCCACGCATTGTTCATCAATTAATCAATGAAAAAGTTGTGAAACAACCAAAACAATTACAACAAACAACACATATACATACACAAGCAAGATATAATCGAAACTTCTCACCTTTACCCGATTAATCGCGCTTGAACGGATGATTTCTTCTATCCCAAGTTTTCCTCTTTTTTTCCCTTCTCTTCCTTTCTCTCTTCTCTTTTTCTTTCTCTCTATTTCCTCTTTAAACTCTCTTTTCTTTCTTTCTTATAATAACAAAATATCTAAACCCCTAAAAAGACCATTTTACCCCTCAGCTCAAATATCTCGCAAACGCTCTCAAAACGCGATAAAACATAATAACGATGAAAAATAATATATTGTCAAATAAAAGTCAAGAATAAAATAATATAAAAATGAAAATAATTAAATCGACTCGATTAAATAAATAAGACAAAACGGGGCGTTACAAAACACATCGTCAAAGTTACTGTAGGTACTCATTACATCCCGCAAAGTCCTGTCAAGTTCTTCTAAAGCATGCTTGTGTGCCATGGGTGCTTCATCCCATATAATAAGTTTTTTTGCCTGAGAAGCTCACGAACATCATCGTCGTATTCTACTTTGCAAGTAGAATTATCAAAGGTTGGTACAGGTATCTTGAACTTAGAATGCGCGGTTCGACCTCCAGGCAATAAAAGAGAATATATTCCACTGGTTGCAACAGTTAAACAAATATCATGTTTGGACCTCAATTTGGTTCCAAGAGTCCTCCACATGTATGTTTTACCGGTACCACCGTAACCATGTAGGAAGAACACACCACCCTTTTGCGCCTGGACAGACTCCATGATTCTTTCGTATATACCTCTCTGTTCATCTAATAAAGAGGTTATAACATAAAACATCTAGCATTATCGATGATAAGGTGACCATGAAATAAGAAGTAATAGTAACAATGGAAATGTAGAAAATAGGGTAATAATCGTGAATGCAAACTTGTAAGAGCATTAAAGAGATTTGTGAATTCAACTATCATTGCCGACGCATCGTAATTACGTTCGTCATATATGAGTCTATTGCCTAACTGTTGCAGAACATACCCATCCGGATATGGAATTGGATTAAAATCCGTGAGACTCCTTCGGTTTTCCTGAAGGAGTTTTTCAATTTCGATTAACGTCAAATTCTGTAATTCGGCTTCCGTCAATAGCAACTCTGGAAGCATTGATATGGGAAAACAAAGTTAGAAGGTTGTTACAATACAGGGGTTAATAAGTCTAAACTGGGGACTAATCTTTATGTTGTTGTTGTGAAGATTATATGGTACTACAATTCATGTTGGAAGCTAATATATAAAAGGCATATAGTTAATTTACATGCAATACTGGAGGTAATTCATAGCAACATAATTGACAAACATGTTAGAAATATATAGGATCTCACGTAAACAAATATTGGGAAACATAGTACATAATATTGAGATGTGTTAAACCTGGATTTTGAGCCAACTGTCTTTGGCCATGCAACACACCATCCGCTAATAGCACCCATGATTCTATCCAAACATGGGCTGGGCGATTAACGGCACCTGACAAAGGCATAACGACGAAAAGTTTGCGAAGAAAATGACCCGAACCCCATTCACTCGGCTCTTTGATAGCTATAATGTATTCTTTATCTTCTTCAAGAAAGCCCATTGTAAAACATACACCCCTAAATGTATCAAATTGGTTGTCACCAACTTTGCGAATTTCCTCATAAGTCGTCGGTCCCTTGACTACCGTCAACATCATCCGCAGGTAAAACAATTCTCCAGTAGTTGGTGAAACCTATATCAAACGACCGGTGGTGAACCCCCTTTTGTGAGTCCTTCACATTTTTTTTCTCTTATCATAAACAAACTTTGATACAAATTGGTCGTACGTCAGTGACTGGGCTTCTTCGTATTTCCCATTTGCAACCAGCCAAGCAGTAAACATGGATTCGGTGACACTTGCACTTTCCAATATATTTTCCATTCGATCGTGATCGGTGTACTAAATTGCTTTCTCACCTACCAAATGATAAAACATACGTTCGACTGCAGGTTCTCGGCCATGGATATTGTAAGAGTAAATTCGCCAAGACGTCTCACTCGGGGAGACATACCTGCAATCCAGATATTATTTGATTTCATCAATTGGTTCTTTGTCGTTTCTTGAAATCGTTGCCATGATTCTATCAAAACCTTTGTGTATATATTTGAAAAGATATTTCATGGATGTACTTTGGTTACACCATTCCATGTTTATATGTGCATGGTATTTCAACAACAGTCTTGTATTGTAAGGTACAACATGTCGATTGTCCAGTGAGATTCCATTCTTTTGAATAACATGGGAGTTTGATCTTCTTCTGTAAAGGGGATAACCTTCAGCATCAACAACTGTATCTTCAATGAACTTCATTGGGAAGTATTTCGAGCACTTCCTATTTTTCATACATGGTGAGTTCATCTGCGACAGACCACAGGGTCCATGCATCATGTGTGCCTTAACTAAATCGTATAAAGTTGGTTAAAGAGTAGGGTCTGGAATTTCTGCGCAAATGATGTTATCTATGTCCGATGGTGTTGGATATTTGCTCTAAGGATGCAAGAAGATCAAAATGTATGCATGTGGCAATCCCCGCTTTTGAAATTCAATGGTGTGCATAACTGCAAACATAATAGTTAGTTAACGCTTGCTGTCATTGGAAGAAAAATGATTGAAAAATCGCATTATTAAATGAAGAACGCAAGTTACATGCCAAGACTTTGCCGAGAATATGGTGTTTTGTAATATATTTCATGAGTTCGTCAAACTTGATTTTGAAATCTTTGGTAATAATATACGGTCGATCGTGCGACTTTAACCCAGTTCCAGACAATGCACGTGTGATTTCTGGCAAAGTGGGGTTGCAGGTAAAGGTAACAAACAAATCAGGGAAACCCAACCTGCTTGAAATAGCCATTCCATCAAAATATAGCTGATCCATGTATCGCTTGCTACCAACAAAAGTAGATGGTAAAACTACGCGTTTGCCTCGCTTTGGTGGTTAATTTGGTTGACCACCACCGCATTGATCATTTAGTTTGTTATACTTAGCGACTCTTAACTTTGATTGATTGTCCTGCACCCAATTAAGTCGTTCAGACTCCATCATTGCATAATCGTCGACTAAGAACTGTTGAAATAGCCGTCTCGAGTGAAGTAAGGTTTTTGCCTCGTTGTGGCGTTCCTGCAATCGGAATGATAGCCAATCTTTGATGGACTGACGGTTTCTCCTGTTAACTATAGTTTCATGCTCATATTTCTTCAATATATTTTTCCTGTATCCATCTTCACCATACACAAATATGAGAGGGTATTGATATGCTAAGTATGCAGCATGAAACTCATCAATGTGTTGCAAATGGCCATTGCGTGCTTGAATGATGATGTCTCTTTTAGAAGCAGAGTCAATATCTCCAACAATCAGAGCAGCAACTTCTAACACCGTCGGTGTGTTGTAGACCCGACCGTCTTCGGGTCTATCACTAATAAGCCTCAGCTTCAAGTCTAAGAAAGTATTAGCCTTCAAAAGATCCCTTGCCATTCTAAAAGCCTTGGCATGAACATTGAACTCGTCTAACATACGCTGCACCTTAGTGACAATGTCTCTTTGGACAACTTTATTGTCCCTGTATATTAGGTACACCAAATTTTGACCACTAAGGTTCCCATCATTGTGCAAATCGTCATCACAATATGGATGAATCATCAGTCTCCCCAAAGATTGGTGAGCATCCACTACAATCAAATTTAGGGTTTCCAGCCCTCTCAGATCTTTTAGACAAAGGATCAATCAAGAAATGACATGATCTTCAACTTGTTTAGCCTCTCAAATATCCACAAGGGATCAAGAGGACTCCCACTTCAAGGATTAAGCACAAGGCTGCTCCCTTCCAGGTGGATCAAGCCTCAAGATCGCCAGTGTCACCAAATTAGGGTTTGGTCGACCAGGGCCTCCAGATGAAAATTTTCCTATGGGCATGAGCCAATGCTTTAAAGCATATCCTAAAATACTTAATGGAACCTCATGGGCCAAAGCATCAAGTCAATTTGACCTCAGGGGATGCATATATCAAAAATCAGGAATTAGGGTTTCTTGACCTAATTCACCCCTAAATTGACTTTTGGGACAAATCATGAGCCAAGACCTCAAGAGGGGATTTGAGGGTCTCCAACATACCACATTGATCCATTTTTAACAATGGATTGATCCAGGAAGCTTGAGCAGCAAGTCTCAATTTCATCAGTACCACAGTTAGGGCTTCGCGAGAAATGTCAACTGTATCTTTGACTTTTGAATAGGACATGCTCCCAAACCCTAGGACATGATTCAATAAACCCTATAACACCCATGGAACATGTCCATCAAGTTTGATTTAGGTCAAGGACATGATTTCCTAAAGGATCGCACAATTTGGAATTCATCTGACAAAAAGTCAACTGTGCACAAAAGTCAACTTTGACTTTTTGAGATTTTTCACAAAAATGATTTGAATCATCATTCATCAAGAAAAATCAAGAAAAGTGGGATAACTTGTAAAAGGGGTAACCATAAAAACTTAGAAAATCTTCTAAGTTATGAACAAAGTGGCAAGGGTACCAACTTTGGAGGATCATAACTCCTAAACCGTAAAGCCATTTTCCCCATCCAAAGCTTGATTTGTATATCTCATTACCCTCTACAAAAGCTTAAAACTGACCTCCCTCCAAATTCCTCATGGATTTTGAGTTATGGAATGATCAAAATCATAAAAAGTGAAGATGTCACTTTTTTCCAACACTTAGTGAAATTTTCACTAAGTCAGAATCTGCCTTCACTTTTTTCCAAATGTAGGGGCATTTTTCACTTGTATCCAAAAAGTATCAAAACCAAATATGACCAAACAGTTGTTGTATCATATGAGGGCTTTCCAAAATGGCCAAGAATATCACCAAATTCCACTTGGTCCAAGAGATATGATAATGGCAATATGCCTTGCTGAAAACTGCCAAGGCTAGGCAGAAATTTGCATTTTTGCTCGATTTGACAAAATCAGATAATTCCAAGCCTTGTCATCACTTTAGACACATCTGAGGATCAAATCTAAAGGGGACAAACACTAAGCCAAGCCTCCAAAGTCCTTGTAACAAGAAGTAGCATGCCAAACCTAGAATTGCCTAAAAGAGGGACAAGACTCCAATTTTGGATTGGAGCATTCAATGCATACACCAAGGTGGCATGGACTGAGCCATTTGCAACTGAATTCAGTCAAGACTTATCCAAGACCAAGGGAACCACAACCCTGTACCCTAACCTCTAGTCAATGGCTAGAGGAGACTTGGATTCCAAAGTGCAACCATTGGCCAAACCTCTGCTGCAGTTGCCATTCACTATTCATCCTAAAACAAAATTGTTCTACTATAAATAGAGCTCATTTGTGCTCAGTTTGAGTACACCAAAGCCATCAAATAGATGCTTTCCTCAAAATCCTTCTCTTTAGGCCAAAATGCCTTCTTTAGCAAGGTAACTCTGAGTTTTTGAGTTAGAGAGCATTTCCATCACAACTCATGATCCTAACACCTCATAAACATCATATGTAGGTGATCCAAACTCTCACAAGTGACTTGTAACATCAAAATCACAAAGTCACCTCTCAAAATCTCAGAATAGGCCTTTTGTGAATTTTTCAAGCCATGTCTTGATTCAGTCACTTTCCAAACCAGATAAAACCTCAAACACACTCCAAATAACATCCTTGAACTCTCCCAAATGAGGAGGGAGTATGATCTGAAACAAATACCACCACCATTGGATTCCTTATGAAATTCTAGGCCAGATGCATATAAATTTTGTCCCCAACCATTAAGAAATGAGAAAGTTATGGACCTTCCCGTTTCTTGGCAAAACTTGCCTTGCCTTGCCTTGACCAGGCCCAGAAAACAAGGCATGCCTTGTATATTTGTGGTTTCACTTCAAGCAATGGATGTATCACCACCCTAGTGGTAAGGTGCGCACCCTATAGCCTTGAGGTCGTGGGTTCAAACCCCACCCATGCCATTTTGTGTTTTCTTACATTTTTGCTATTTTTTCCAATATTTTTATTTTTTTTAATTAATTGGAAAATTAATAACTCTTTCAATTTTAATTATTTTTTATTGGTTCTTTTTTCAAAAAATCACAAAAATGTTGAAATATTTTATTCCACAAAAAAATTAAGTTTATATTATTTATTTAATATAATTAGTATTTTTGTGAATAAATTCCTTTTTAATGTGTTTAAACATTTTAAAAGTGAATATTTACTTTGAAAATCAAAACCAAGTGAGTTTTAATTAACCTTGTGATTAATTCCTCATTTCTCAAACCTTAAACAAAAATCACAAATGGTTTATTCAAACTTATTTGGTATTTTATTTGATTTTCTTGAAATATTTACTTTTAAAGAATAACAAATTAGGGTATCTTTGATTTTCACCCTTATCAAACAATTTCAAACACTTTTGGGCCTCTAATAGAGTGTAAGACCCAATCCTTTGTAAATACAAAAATTTTTGGGCCTCACTTATTGTATAAGTCCCGTTGTATTTCAAAAAGATCGACGCGATCATCGTCCGTTGAAAAACAAAACCTGGGCCTCTCCTCGAGCTATAAGACCCATTAAAAATCTTTTGGGCCTCTATTAGAGTGTAAGACCCAACCCCCTTTGAAAACCAAACAATTTTGGGCCTCAATGCATTGTATAAGACCCACCGCGTTTTCAAAAATCCCGGCGCGATCGCCATTTTCAAACAAATGACCCTGGGCCTCTCCTTGATCTGTAAGCCCCACCACTTGTACAAAAATAAATCTTTTGGGCCTCTATCAGAGTGTAAGACCTAATCCCCTTTGTACAGAAAACTTTTTGGGCCTCAGTCACTTGTATAAGTCCCTCTGTACAAAACGACAGTGCGATCACTGATAAACCTTGGGCCTCTCCTTGAGCTGTAAGCCCCAACATCTTTTCAAAATACTTTCTCCTTTAATTTTGAATATACTGTTGCTTTCAATCTTTCTTTGTTGAACAACTAGCCAAACAGCATGGAAGCTCTATAACCGAGTAAGTGTTTATATGCTTTCTTTATCCGCTTTCATATACATATAAACTGTATTGTGGGGCTGTTTCGTTGTAAGTCTTCTTTCATAAACTCATATCAACTGTTTAATACTAGTATAGATATTTAGAGTTTCCCCGGCAACTACGTCTAGCAGTAAGCCCTGTTGATCACTCTTAAATAGATAAAACTAGATCCCCCATAGGATTACCAGATACAGTCTTCCCTCCTCTTGGAGTTAAACAATATGGAGACGTGAAAGGCAGCACTCTCGGTGAACTCTTTCTCAGACTGTAATCCTTAGAAATCGTCAAAGAAACTCTACTCCCCAGAGATGATCTTTTCTCCGTGAATGGCATCTCTTGAGTTTCTTCCAAAATCTCGGACTTTCCTGGCTTGATCTATTCTCTGTGAATAACCTGTCTTGAATTTCTCGGGGTTTGGGGACCCACAGGCTTCCTAAAAGCATCCCCACCTCCTATTGGGCGTTGTACAAGGACCCTACGGCTTCTTAGATGTATTCACAACCTCTTCTTAGGCTTCGTATAAGGATTCTTCCTTCGGGACGAGAGTCTCCTCTTGGGCTTCGTAAAAATTGTCCCTCGGCTTCTTAAAAGTTTCCAGCCTCCTCTTGGGCTTCGTACAAATTGTCCCGGCGACCTCCTAGAGGTATAGGAACAGAAATTAATCATCTTAATAGAACAGTCTTTCAAAGAGTCTAAATCTTTCTACCGTGAACATGCTACTATTGTTTCTTTAAGCATAGTACAAAGGATAAAACTCTAGACTTGGACAGTCTAATATCTTTGAGTCTCGAAAGCATTCTCATGTAGGGAAAAACACCAGTAGACTCGGATAGTCTCCAATACCCTCTGGATTCCCCATTTCCTTAAAGAACAGGAAATAACCCTGATCCTCTGATCAATCCCAAAGCATAGCCTTACCTTTAATCAGTATCTTTATAAGAACTGATTTTCTCTTTTATCCAACCTACTGGACCTGTCACTCAACTGAAACAGCAATCCTTTTAGCCTATATCTCGGGCTTCGTACGAGATACAAAAAGACTCTCTTGTTGAGTCAATAATCCTTTTAACCTCCCTCTCGGGCTTCGTACGAGATACAAAAACACTATCTTGTTGAGTATAAAAGACTCTCTTGTTGAGTCAACCTTTAGCTTCCATCTCGGGCTTCGTACAAGACACATCTAAAAGCACTCTATTGTTGAGTCAAACCCTTTTAGCCTCTATCTCGGGCTTCGTACGGGATACATAAAAACATCCTCTTGTTGGGTCAATAGCTTCCTCTTAGGCTTTGTATAAGAAAAACGCCGGTTGAGTCAATCAACCTTTTAGCATCTTGTGCCTCATTCACAGGATACAAACATCAACAACTCCTTTCATCTAATTGCTGCAAGCGGCAAGCATCTGGATTATTTACATCCACGCCACTGTCCCTCTTTTAGCATCAAAAATTCCTAAGGAAAGATAACATTTCTCTACACTGAGTTAAAGTCTTCTCCTTCAGGTTAAAACCCCCTATAAAGGAAATTATGGCATTGCTAGGATTCACATATCTCGGTTAAAGTAATCCTCCTTTATAGTCAGTCACCCAACAGTCGTGACAAACAGACCCCCTTTAGATATGACAAATTCTCTCTAAAGACAACACCTTTTTAGCTTCACATCTTGGGCTTCGAACAACATACAAATAGACCCTTCAGCTTCACATCTTGGGCTTTGAACAAGATATAAACTACCTTTTCAGCTTCACGCTTGGGCTTTGAACAAGACACCAAAACACCATTTCCTCCCTTAGAATAGGAGGAACTACGATCGCTCTGATTTCTCTGTTTCGGTAAACGGGAATACGTAGGCATAAGATTAAAAGAAAAATCTTAGTGAGCACACTAATCCAAAGCCCCAAATCCTGCACCTTCACATATCAAATGAAAAGCATCAGTCTTAACCTCCCAACAATCGCCCGAGCACTATTTTAATAAAATAACCTAAGAGAGACCCACAATCTTTGTAGCATCTGTGAACCAACAATCATCTGTTCAAACTCAGTTTTCAAGCAGGGTTAATTGGAGACATCTATTTCCCTTCCTTCATCAGCTTCAATAGGATAAAAAATGAATCGAGCTGTAGTACCCCAAAGCGATAGTGCTTCGCAACCACGCCAAAAATTCGCGCTACAGAAAAATGGCGACTTCACTGGGGACCACGAGATCTTGTTCTCTTCCCATCTCTTAGGTAGAAACCTTAAAAAAGTGCCACAGAAAAGTGGCGCCCACCGTGGGGCTCTTTTCTTTTCTTTCTTTCTTTGGGGATTTCACTGGGATAGGATCTTTTTGACTTCACTAGGAACTTAGGTCAAAACCTTTAAAGTTGGGAAGGTACCACAGAATGGCGACTCCGCCGGGGAGCCATTTTTGTTAGGAACATAGGATTCATAGCTCTTTAAAGTCTAGGACTTTAGGACAAATATATATACTGCTTTTCCTAATTGATATTTGTGTTTATTTTTCTGCTAATGGGAATGCGTGTGATGCCGTATGTGGAAAGATTGAGTATACACCTAGGAAAAACGTCTTTTAGTAGTGCGGAAACTATTGGAAATGGTTGTCACGCGATACTACCCTCTTCTAATGGTTCTTCGAAAAATATCACCTAGCACGGTTCCCGGCCCGCTGGTGTTTTCTCGACAAGAACTGATGATGTTGAGAGACAGGTACAAAAATCACTAGTATAAACCTTTGGGGGGGGGGGGGGGGGGTAGAGCCTTGACTTCATGACACCGACCCTTTGACCCCATGTTTTTTCTATGTTTTTGTGTGCTGCATTCATGCATTCATCTAAAAAACATTACGTCAAAGATAAACTTCTCTTCTAGTCTCTCTTTTTCAAATTAAACTAAGACAATGATTATAAATGTCAGAGAAAAAGATTGCGCTCATGGATTTCGGTAGAAGGAGAACTCATAAGTATACCTTCAGGGTTCCAAAACTAGAAGATTTGAGAGGATTAGCGAGGATGATCACTAACCCTGAAGCTTTCAGAGCCAAGTACGGAGGTCTGCTACCTCTGTTAAGAGTCCATGTGATTGAAGGAATCATGGAGGCACTCATTCAGTTTTACGATCCGGTCTATCACTGTTTCATATTCCCGGATTACCAGCTCGCACCAACGCTGGAGGAGTATTCTCACCTAACCGATCTACACATTACTGATCGAGCTCCATTTTCTGGACTGGAAGAAATTCCAAAGGATCAGACCATTGCAAGAGCAATCTATTTGGATGAGTCAGAAATCAAGACTCACATGACCACCAAGGGTGGGCTCCCAGGTTTGCCAGCCTAGTTCCTGACAAAGAAGGCTCTGTACTTTGCTAGTATAGGGAACATGACTGCTTTTGAAAGCATCTTTGTCTTACTCACTTACGGGTTATTTCTGTTTCCCAACATTAATGGCTTCGTCGATATCAATGCCATTAAAGTTTTTCTCATTGGAAACCCTGTGCCAACCTTGCTCGCGGACGCGTATCATTCTGTACACTTAGGGAATTTGTACAGCAGAGGGATAATCACGTGCTGTGTACCCATGTTATACAAATGGTTTATCTTCTATTTACCCAAGTCTGCTACGTTTTGGGATCATAAGAGTGTCTTGCGTTGGTCGCAGAAAATCATGTCTCTTACCAACTCTGATATAGATTGGAGCAATAAGATTTATGATGGGATAAGGATCATTGACCGTTGTGGAAACTTCCCCAACGTACCCCTCATAGGAACAAGGGGAGGAATCAACTACCATCCAGTATTAGTTCGTCGTTAATTTGGATACCCAATGAGGCATGTCCCCCGTAATGCTCATCTGGAGGGCCTTTTCTTCAAGGAAGGAGAAAATGACAGGGCACTAAAGACGGAAATAGTGCACACTTGGAAACATGTTCATAAGAAAGGAGGAGAGTCTCTAGGAAAACCGAACTGTGTCTCGGTGGAGCCTTATCTCCACTAGGTACAAACTAGAGCTCTCAAGCTAAAGATGCCTTATCCTCGTCACGGAGTTCTTCTGCCAAGGGAATCTGTCATGTACTTCATGACTGAAATGGAAAAACTTCAGGTTACTCTCAACAAAGTTCAACAGGAGAGGAGGTCTTGTAAGAACAAGTACCGCACCCTCAATGTAGAGTGTACCAAAATACAACGACTGCTGAAAGATAAGGATGCTCTGATCGAGATTTTAGAGCAACATGCTGTGGATAACCAGGGTGACCAAAGGAATTTGCTCGTTCCTTTCACTTGGAAAAGGAATGACAACCCGACAACGGCCCAAGAGCCCCAGTCCAAGAAAAGGAAAGTACCAGAATCAGCACCCGATTTCTCCCCAGAGAGGACTCGGGACCCCTTAGCTAAGGTTTCTGTTTCCGCACCTTGTAATCTACTGTATTTCTATTTTTGCAATCCTTTGAATTCAACAAAATAGGGTTTCCTCACTGTTTGATATTTGCAATCTAATTGTCGAAGTTTATTTTGATTAAACAAAAAAAAATAACAATTAATATAATCATTGCATTCATCATTCTCACGTCATGTATTCTTCTTACCTATAAATCTCACGTTTGTGTCTCGGTTCTAGAGTAAAACTGTCTCATTCGTACAATACTCGGGCCAATCGTCAGAAAAAGATGAATGATCTTGAGGAAGAGAACAGAGTTGAGAGAAGAGATTGACGCTCTGAGAGAGGATATGAGAAAGCTTCATAACGACATGCAAGCCATGGCAGAAGCTCAGCTACAAAGGACTGTGATCTCGGAGATCACCTCAACGCCTATAGTGGAGAAGTTCGATCCTAGGTACAAAATGCCGAAATATCGTCCCTGGGGCATGCCACTTAACTATATCCCGGAAGGATATGTTCCGCTGATCAATGAGGATCAAGGAACCGCAGCAGGAACCGCTGGGCCTGAAGGTTACAAACTTCGGGAAAGCGAAGATGCCAGGGGCATGACAGCAACTCCTGAAGGTTACAAACTTCAGGAGGCACCAAGAGTCTTGGCCATAATGACTATACCACCGCCTGTGGTACACACTGTCTCAGAAGGACATATTCCACAGATACCTTCTAGTGGAAACGACAACATGTTCGAAAGAATAAATGAGTTCCAGGAGCAGTTCCTGGGAATGCAAAAAGAACTGCAAGCCCTTCGTGGTTAGGATTTATTTGGAAAGGACGCCGCGGACCTCTGTTTTGTCCCTAAGGTGAAAGTCCCGCACAAATTCCAGGTGCCCGACTTTGAAAAGTACAAGGGTAACTCTTGCCCTCAGAGTCACTTGGTGATGTACGCTCGGCGAATGTCAGCTCAGACAGAGAATAAGGATTTACTGATTCACTAATTTCAGGATAGTTTAACCGGTGCCGCCCTAAAATAGTACATGGGTTTAAACCGTGCTACGATTAGCACTTTCAGAGATCTTGGCACTGCCTTCGTCCAACAATATAAATACAATCTGGACATGGCACCCGACAGAGATCAACTTAGATCAATGTCACAAAAGGACAAAGAAACCTTTAAGGAATACGTTCAGAGATGGCGTGAAATTGCCGCTCAAATTTGTCCACCTCTTGAGGAAAAAGAGATGACAAAGATATTCTTAAAGACCTTAACCTCATTTTATTACGACAAAATGGTTGCCAGTGCGCCCAGTGACTTCACCGAGATGGTCGGTATGGGAGTTCGTCTTGAGGAAGCCGTCCGAGAAGGACGTCTAGTCAAAGGCACTGGATCATCAAGTAGTACAAAGCGATACGGTAGTGCTTTCCCTAAGAAAAAAGAGCAAGATATTGGGAATATCTCTCTTGGAAAGCAAAGGCGACGTTATCAGCCAGTAGCGGCTGTGACTTATGCTATCAATCCTGTGCCTATTTCTACGTATCAACCTCAGGTTGCGCAGAGCTAACCTAATTAGCAAAGGACTCAACAACCTCTTCAGCAGGCTCGTCCTCCATACAATAACAACCGTTCAACGCGGCCACCAGAATTTGATCCTATACCCGTATTGTACGCAGAACTATTTCCATTACTACTGGCTAAGGGGCATGTCAGACTAAGTCCCCTCTTACAGTACCAGAAAATCCGCCATTTTGGTTTAAGGTGGATCAGACTTGCCCTTACCATCAAGGAGGACCAGGGCATACCATAGAGAACTGTCTCAATTTCAAATCTGACGTACAAAAGCTTGTTAGGAGCGGGGTCTTATCTTTCAAGGATATAAATCCTAAAGTTCTCACAAACCCGCTGCCTCAACACGAGAAAGCTACAGTCAATTTGATAGAGGGAGAGACTAACAACGTCTATCAAATTCATGATGTACTCTTGTTAAGGACCAATATGGTCAAGATGCATTACAGACAGAGTGGATATGGCCATGTGCCACCTCATAACTATCACCAGTGTGATATCTGCTCTAAAAGCAATCGAGGATGTTCTGTGGTGCAATCAGCTCTATAGGAACAGATGGATCTCAGATGGATCTAAGAGCACCGAGTTCGTGGAGTTAACATAGTTTACACGAATTTCAACATCATTCAGAACCACGACATACGTGCAATGAATGCTAACTTGGTGGCGATGCACTCCAGGAAAAGCCAGTATCATAATCTGCCGCGGCACGATTACAGTTCCAGTACAAATAGGGATGCTCTTTTGTACAAGAGGCCCTCCAGCGTCAGGTGGATCTTGGATGGATCCAGGACTACCATGATAGTAATCCTTATCAGATCAACATGATTCAAATCTTCTATATTCACTTGATGAATACCAGCCTGATGGAGTTCAATGCTAAGCAGGTCCGACTCGGGTTCCTGGTATCACATGATTATCAGAGCTGTTACAAAAACGATCAAGGCTGTGCCCATGTCCAAGAAACCCTTCAGCACTTGTTGAACCACTGGTGGCTTCCAATCTATATGGATGAAGACACCCAGCAAATTAGTATTACCAACGGGAACCCTACTCGGCATCAAAGTCGGGGCGTTCGATCTGTGGAAACTGACCTGGTGAGGTTACATTGTATTCAAAACGGGCGTGTCCAGGTGCCGCCACACAACTATGAACGTTGCAGAGTCAGTTCGGGAAGTAACCAAGGATGTTACCTTGTGCGAGCAGCTCTTCAGGGTCTAGTGGATCGTAGAGAGATTCGCCCATATCCGGGTTCCGGACCAATCAACTGGGCGCCGGACTACCTCGCTGATCAAATTAAGGATGTTGTCGTAATCTCTGATCATCAGAAGGCTAGGGATGTTTGTACCATCATCCCTCTACTTGACGAATCGAGAGTTCCCAACCAGGAACAGATTGAAATTGCTTACGATGGTCAGAAAAATCAGAAGGCTCCCACAGTCATCTATCTACCAGGACCATTACCGTATGAATCAACTAAGGTTATCCCTTACAAATACGGTCCAACAATAGTCGAGAATGGAAAGGAAATTCCATTACACTTCGTCGTGAATATTGCATACATCAGTCGAGTAACACGGAGTGGTCGAATCTTCAACCGAGGAGTTGGAGAATTTAACAAAGAAAAGGAACCTCAGACAGAAGTTCCCAATCCACCGGTCGGTCAATCCAGTAATCCCGACCTTTCGAAAAACAATGATGAGATGCTGAAGCTCATCCAAAGGAGTGAATACAACATTGTTGATCAACTATTACAAACTCCTTTAAAGATCTCTGTGCTGTCACTTTTACTCAGTTCAGAAGCGCACAGGGAGGCTCTACAGAAAGTCTTAGAGCAGGCCTTCATGGAACAGGATGTGTCAATACGACAGTTCGATAGCATCATCTCTAACATCACTTCCAGCAATAACTTGGGATTTAGTGATGAGGAATTACCTGAAGAAGGTCGCCGTCATAACATGGCGCTCAATATCACGGTTAGCTGCCAGGGTGATGCTTTAGCCAGCGTACTGGTAGACACAGGGTCAGCCCTGAATGTTATACCGAAGTCCACTTTGATGCAATTATCCTTCAAAGGACCCCCGATGAGAACCAGTGAGGTCGTCGTCAAAGCATTTGGCGGGTCCAAAAAAAACGGTTATCGGCGAAGTCGACCTTCCCATAACTATTGGTCCTCACACTTTCCAAGTAGTTTTCCAGGTCATGGACTTCCGGGCAACGTACAATTGTTTATTAGGAAGACCTTGGATACATCAGACTGGAGCGGTCACCTCGACCCTCCACCAAAAGTTAAAGTTCGTCCAGAACAACCAGCTCGTCACGGTCTGTGGAGAACAAGCCTTGTTCGTGAGTAACTTATCATCATCTACTGGTGTAGAACCCGAGGAGGTTATTAGAACTTAGTTCCAAGCACTGTCGGTGAGCAAGGACAATCAATCCGAAGAGGGAACTTCCATTTCCTCATACAAAGATGCTATCAAAGCGGTCGAGAGAACCAATACAACAGGATGGGACAACTAGTCATTCCTACTGACAATAAAACAAGGAAGGGTCTTGGTTTTTTTGCAACCTGTACCCAGACAACTACTACCAGCAATGAAAGTCTTCATCCCATTCAAGACTTCTTCCACAGTGGAGGTTTCCTTCACCCAGTGTCTCAAGAAGTGCATACCATCAATAAAGATGATCCCTCTGATATGGAGGAAGAATGGGAATCCTATCTTAACAAGGACGGTTATATGTCTCAGGACGAAATGCAGACTCCCTTTTGCTTTCCTACACAGAGTTCGAGATTTATACCCAGGTCAGATTTTGAAATGATATACGGAGATTGTGATCTGGAAGGATGTCGTGCTCCACCAAACTCATTAGAGGAGGACACTCTAATGAAGGACAACTTTGACCACAACTATTATGTCCCGATGGATGGCCTTCCAATGTGGCAGCCATATCTAGGAGATTTTGGGCAAGGAAATTAGCCGAACAATGAAAATCAGCTGAGCATCATTGAAAAGAATACCTGCGTCCCCACCATGTCATGGGATCAACAATCAGGTCATTCAGAAAATGTCCAGTTCGACGATGAATTTGCAACGTTTGCAGGACTTGAATTCATCAACTATGCTTTTCCAGATGTCAACGTCATCGAGAAGGATGACTCATCCAGTTCCAAAGAAGTGTGGGACACCTTGGGACAACCGAGTGGAAAATACGACTACATGGTCAAGTACACTGCTCCCGAAAGCTCTCGTATCAGGCTCGAAAACATCCAACCAACTGGATGGGGAGATCTACCTGAGAGCACCAATGATATGCAAAATGCAACAGAGGAATCCTCCTACGACAACTCTGTCTGGGAGACAGATTCCAATGATCCTGCTCCACCAGAAATCAGCGTTATTTCTAAAGATAAATCAAGGAAAGTACCAGACTTTGTGATTCACTGAGGAGTTCGCCGCCAATGAGTTGCTGTCGATGTTCCGAAGATTATTCATAAGTCAAATTAATTGCCGTCTTTAACCTTTCACCCTGCCCAAGTGAAACAGATGTTTTGATAGGGCTCACTTTTTGTAAATTTTCCTCTTCGCTTCGCCCAAAGCGATAGAGCTTTGTTTTATAGGGTTGTAATTTCAAGAATCGAATTGTTCATTAATAAAATAACGTCGTTCTATAATTCCCGTATTTATCGCTATTTTCTCTTTTCTCTTTTTTCTCAGAAAATGGTAATCCTAAAAAACAACTCAATAATAAAAACAAGCAGTAAAAGAAATACACTACACACACTCTTGCATTCTCTCTATCTCATGCAGATTGCTTATTTTAAACCCCGTTAAAACATACGATCCGATGCCTTCTCCCAACTTAGAGTTCCCAGTATTTGGGGCTGAAGAAGAGAATGACGACGAAATTCCAGGAGAGATCTCCCGATTACTCAGACAGGAGGAAAGGTCCATTGAACCTCATAAAGAGCCGTTGGAAACGGTAAACTTAGGTTCGAAAAAAGAGAGAAAAGAAATCAGAATAGGGGCACTGCTCAGTCCAACTGCCAGAGAGGGTTTGGTAAAGCTTCTCAAAGAATTTCCCGATGTATTCGCTTGGTTCTATCAGGATATGTCAGGGTTGGATACCAGCATCCTGGAACATCATCTACCGTTAAGGTCAGAATGTCCGCCAGTAAAACAGAGGTTGAGACGGACTCACCCAGACATGGCCATCAAAATCAAAGAGGAAGTACAGAAACAGATTGACACGGGTTTCCTCGCCACATCAGAATATCCTCAATGGTTAGCCAACATCATACCCGTTCCAAAAAAGGACGAAAAATCAGAATGTGTGTGGATTACAGAGATCTAAACAAGGCTAGTCCAAAGGATGACTTTCCTTTACCACACATTGACATGCTGGTTGACAGTACAACAAAGTTCAAAATTTTCTCCTTCATGGATGGATTCTCGGGCTATAACCAGATCAAAATGGCGCCGAAAGACATGGAGAAAACTTCGTTCATTACCCCCTGGGGTACCTTTTGTTACAAGGTGATGTCGTTCGGTTTGAAGAACGCCGGGGCAACCTATCAAAGGGCCATGACTACTCTGTTTCATGACATGATACACAAAGAAATTGAGGTATATGTCGATGATATGATTGCCAAATCTAAGACAGGAGAGGAGCATGTGACCCATCTGTCAAAGCTATTCGAGCGGTTGAGAAAGTACAAACTCCGCTTAAATCCTAACAAATGCACCTTCGGTGTCTATTCGGGAAAACTTTTAGGGTTCATCATCAGCCAGAAAGGAATTAAGGTTGATCCTGACAAGGTCAAGGCCATTCGAGGATTCCTGGGACGTTTTAACTACATCTCCCGATTCATATTCCTCATGACTACGACATGTGCGCCAATTTTCAAATTACTTAAAAAGAATCAGGACTGCGTTTGGACAGAAGACTGTCAAACCGCCTTCAACAGTATTAAGGAATACATGTTGAACCCTCCGATTTTATCACCTCCAGTGGAAGGAAGGCCACTGATTATCTACCTCATCGTCCTGGAAGACTCCATGGGCTGTGTACTTGGCCAACAAGACGAAACCAAATGGAAAGAGTCTTCCATCTACTATTTGAGCAAGAAATTCACCGACTGCGAGACTCGGTATACTGTGCTTGAAAAAACTTGCTGCGCTTTGGCTTAGGCAGCCAAATGTCTGCGCCAGTACATGATTCATCACACTACTTGGTTGGTCTCCGAGATGGATCCAATCAAGTAAGTATTTGAAAAGCCTGCTCTCACGGGAAGGATTGTCCGTTGGCAGATGTTGCTATCAGAATATGACATAGAGTACCATGCTCAAAAAGCCGTTAAGGGGAGTATTTTAGCCAATCATTTGGCTCATCAACCGATTGACGATCAAGAATCAATCAGGTTTGACTTCCTAGATGAAGATATCATGTATTTGAAAATGAAAGATTGCGATGAACCACTACCCAGTGAAGGGCTAGAACCAGGTTCTCAATGGGGGCTTATCTTTGACGGAGCTGTCAATCATTACGGAAATGGAATTGGGGCAATCATTGTCACCCCTCAGGTTACCCACATTCCTTTCACCGCCAGACTGACATTCAAGTGCACAAACAACGAGGCCGAATACGAAGCTTGTATTATGGGTCTCGAAGAAGCGATCTACTTAAGGATTAAGAACTTGGATGTATACGGCGATTCAGCCCTGGTTATCAATCAGATTAAAGTAGATTGGAACACATACCAATCAGGATTGGTTCCTTACAAAGACTACGTGAGAAGGTTGCTACCCTTCTTCAACAGAGTTGAGTTTCATCACAACCCTCGTGAGGAGAATCACCTGGCTGATGCATTAGCCACTCTCTCTTCCATGATTAGTGTAGGTCAATGGAATGACATACCTAAGATCGACATAATGCGCCTTGAACGGCCTGCTTACATCTTCACGACGACAAACCTTGGTATCACGATATCAAGTGCTTCCTTCAGAAACAAGAGTACCCACCCGGGGCACTAAGGAAGGACAGGAAAACCCTCAGAAGGCTGGCAGACAGTTTCTTCCTGAGCGTTAATACACTCTATAAATGAAATTTTGACATGGTCTTGCTCCGATGCGTAGACAAACCAGAAGCGAACATGCTGATAAAAGAAATTCACGAAGGGTCATTTGGCACTCATGCCAACGGACATACAATGGCGAGAAAAATTCTAAGAGCAGGGTACTATTGGTTGACAATGGAATCCGACTGCTACAAGTACATGAGGAAGTGTCACAAGTGTCAGATATACTCCGACAAAATCCATGTACCGTCAACACATCTCAAAATTCTTTCTTCCCCATGGCCTTTTCCATATGGGGAATCAACATGATTGGCTTGATTGAGCCCAAAGCTACAAACGGACATCGGTTCATTCTAGTAGCCATTGATTACTTCACTAAGTGGGTCGAAGCAGCATCGTACGCTAATGTAACCCGACAAGTGGTGGTCCGATTTATCAAAAACAATATCATCTACCGTTATGGTGTTCCGAGCCAGATCATTACAGATAATGGATCTAACTTGAACAATAAGATGATGAAAGAGTTGTGCGCAGAGTTCAAGATCGAACACCATAACTCATCTCCCTACCGACCAGAGATGAACGGAGCGGTAGAAGCGGCTAACAAGAACATCAAGAAGATTGTTCAAAAGATGGTTGTAACCTACAAAGATTGGCACGAGATGCTACCCTTTGCTCTTCACAGTTATCGCACATCTGTTCGCACTTCAACAAGGGCAACCCCTTTCTCTCTTGTATATCGCATGGAAGCAGTGCTTCCCATAGAAGTAGAGATCCCGTCAATCCGGGTATTGATGGAAGTTAAGCTTACAAAAGCTGAATGGTGTCAAATTCGACATGACGAACTCAACCTGATCGAAGAGAAACGAATAACGGCACTATGCCACGGTCAGTTGTATCAGCAAAGAATGAAGATGGCGTTTGACAAAAAGGTTCGACCTCGTGTCTTTAGAAAATGAGACCTTGTGCTTAAAAAGATACAATCATTTCTCACTGATTCTCGGGGCAAATGGACTCCGAATTATGACGGCCCCTATGTGGTCAAGAAACCCTTCTTAGGCGGCGCCTTGAAACTCGCAACCATGGATGGAGAGGAATTTGCCTACCCCATAAATGTTGATGTAGTCAAGAAATACTTCGCCTAAATAAAAAAAAAAACGTCTCGGTGGATTGAAAACCCGAAAGGGCGGTCCAGGAAAAAATTAGAGACATGATCAAAAATCATCCCGGTGGATTGGAAATCTCAAAGTACAATCCAGACAAAAATTAGGGATAATGGCAAGTAACTACTTTCGACAAATGGGCAAGTCTCTCAGCAGCAGTTACATTATCCGTCAGGAAAGCTCCAGTTAAGGTCATCATCGACAGAAGCTCAGGATGCCCAGAATTCAAAGTTGGTGGAAGGATAGTGGTCGTTATGTTTCAACGTAGCCCCTTTTCCCTGTAAATTACCATTTGCTAAACTTTGTAAATGCTCAATGGAATCACGCGTTTGGCTAATTTCCATCCTATCAATAAAATTTGAGCCCTTATGCTTTTGTTTGCAATTCTTATTTGTTTAGCTTTACAGAACGACATTTTGACATGATCAACGATTCTTGAAATGAAACAAAAATGAATTTACTTGTTAAAATTTTTCTGCTTTTAAAAATAAAGACGACAATTTCTTTTTACGGTTGAACATCGAAAGAACATCGATCACTTCTCAAAAGGTGTTCGAGCCTCAAAGTGCAGAATCAAAGTACTCCTTCTAAACCAGTATGCCTGAATGAAGGATCAGCTATGTCAGATGTGAATGCTCCATCTGACCTCTTCGGCCGAGTTCCCATCTCCTAAGCCTGACCAGCGTCGCTCCCAATAGGGACCGTTTCTCCTAAGCAAGGCGGAATTGTTATCTTGAACCAGCGGTACTTCTTCGCCCCGTGATGGCCGAGTATCCAGTCATGTTCATCTATTAGTCTGTATAGCGCGTCAGTTTTGTCAGCATATACATACATACATCATGCATTATTGATTTACATTCACATTCATATTGCATCACTATCACTCTCGTTGGTCTTGTTCCCTAGTGATAACAGTCCTCTCAATCGAGTTGTTAGTTATTTCCTCATCAGGAAAGGTTGCGTCTGAACAATCTAGCTCCTCCAGTTTAGTTCTGAATTAGAATTGGCCCTTGACCACTTTGATAACTTGAACCTCTGAAAGACCAGAGAACCTTCAACCTATATCACTCTTCGCCATTGAAGATGATATTTTTGCTTTCCCGGATTAAGGAAAATCCCTAGAGGAAGCCTCTTAAGCAGAGATTCGACAATACATCAGTTTTTCTCTGAAAAAAACCGCTAATGAAAAGGTCCTCAGTACCTCAAAATTGGATCACATCATATGGCGTTTCTACGGGAAGATCCCGAGAAAAGTATGATGTAATATCCCCAAGCGTGAAAGCAGTCTCTCAAGAAGACTCGTTTTCTCCAGTAGAGTCGACAAATGGCGTCTCCAAACAGAGAAGTTTGTACACCTCTACAACTCAGACGACTGGGTTCCCCAGCAACTCTGACATCAAAACTTTTTCTATCAAATGGCATCTCTCAAGGAAAATTCGGCGAGAAGTTTGAGGAAAATCGTTACGAATAGCATCCCTTGTCAAGAAAGTTTATTGACAAAAGAAACTAAGACTAGTTCCTTGGTGGGAAACCAGGATCGAGGGGAAATTTACATCAGAAACTAAGACCAGTTCCTTGGTAGGAAACCAGGATCGAGGGGAAGTTGATAAAAGAAACTAAGACCAGTTCCTTGGTAGGAAACCAGGATCGAGGGGAAGTTTATTCCAGAAACTAAGACCAGTTCCTTGGTAGGAAACCAGGATCGAGGGGAAGTTTTTATTACCTTTTCTAAGCATCATTTCTTAGCAAAAGAAGAAGGATGCGTAAACTACCATTCATAGTCACCATCAAAATTTCGGGTATTCCGATATTTAATCCTCTTGCACCCCGAATGCCCGAATACCTTCGTCATTCACACCTTCGGGTCCAAGAAGATTAAATAGGGGCATATGTCATACCCCAAATTTTGACCACTAAGATTCCCATCATTGTGCAAATCATCATCACAATATGGATGAATCATCAGTCTTCCCAAAGATGGGTGAGCATCCACTACAATCAAATTTAGGGTTTCCAGCCCTCTCAAAGCTTTTAGACAAAGGATCAATCAAGAAATGACATGATCTTCAACTTGTATAGCCTCTCAAATATCCACAAGGGATCAAGAGGACTCCCACTTCAAGGATTAAGCACAAGGCTGCTCCCTTCCAGGTGGATCAAACCTCAAGATCGCCAGTGTCACCAAATTAGGGTTTGGTCGACCAGGGCCTCCAGATGAAAATTTTCCTCTGGGCATGAGCCAATGCTTCAAAGCATATCCTAAAATACTCCATGGAACCTCATGGGCCCAAGCATCAAGTCAACTTGACCTCAGGGGATGCATACATCAAAAATCAGGAATTAGGGTTTCTTGACCTAATTCACCCCTAAGTTGACTTTTAGGACAAATCATGAGCCAAGACCTCAAGATAGGATTTGAGGGTCTCCAACATACCACATTGATCCATTTGTACCAATGGATTGATCTAGGAAGCTTGAGCAGCAAGTCTCAATTTCATCAGTACCACATTTAGGGTTTCGCGAAAAAAGTCAACTATATCTTTGACTTTTGACCAGGACATGCTCCCAAACTCTAGGACATGATTCAATATATCCTATAACACCCATTTAACATGTCCACCATGTTTTATTTAGGTCAAGGACATGATTTCCTAAAGGATCACACAATTTGGAATTCATTTGACAAAACGTCAACTGTGCACAAAAGTCAACTTTCACTTTTTGAGATTTTTCACAAAAATGATTTTTTAACCCTAAAATGATGTTAATGTATGATTTGAATCATCATTCATCAAGAAAAATCAAGAAAAATGGGATAAATTGTAAAAGGGGTAACCATAAAAATTTAGAAAATTTTCTGAGTTATGAACAAAGTGGCAAGGGTACCAACTTTGGAGGATCATAACTCCTAAACCACAAGGCCATTTTTCCCCATCCAAAGCTTGATTTGTAGATCTCATTACCCTCTACAAAAGCTTAAAACTGACCTCCCTCCAAATTCCTCATGGATTTTGAGTTATGGAATGATCAAAATCATAAAAAGTGAAGATGTCACTTTTTTCCAACACAGTGAAATTTTCACTAAGTCAGAATCTGCCTTCACTTTTTTCCAAATGTAGGGGCATTTTTCACTTGGATCGAAAAAGTATCAAAACCAAATATGATCAAACAGTTGTTGTATCATATGATGGCTTTCCAAAATGGCCAAGAGCATCACCAAATTCAACTTGGACCAAGAGATATGATAATGGCAATATGCCTTGCTGAACACTGCCAAGGCTAGGCAGAATTTTGCATTTTTGCTCGATTTCGAAAAATCGGATAATTCCAAGCCTTGTCATCACTTTGGACACATCTGAGGATCAAATCTAAAGGGGACAAACACTGAGCCAAGCCTCCAAAGTCCTTGGAACAAGAAGTAGCATGCCAAACCTAGAATTGCCTAAAAGAGGGACAAGACTCCAATTTTGGATTAGAGTATTCAATGCATACACCAAGGTGGCATGGACTGAGCCATTTGCAACTGAATTCAGTCAAGACTTATCCAAGACCAAGGGAACCACAACCCTGTGCCCTAACCTCTAGTCAATGGCTAGAGGAGACTTGGATTCCAAAGTGCAACCATTGGCCAAACCTCTGCTGCACTTGCCATTCACTATTGATCCCAAAACAAACTTGCTCTACTATAAATAGAGCTCATTTGTGCTCAGTTTGAGTACACCAAAGCCATCAAACAGATGTTTTCCTCAAAATCCCTCTCTTTAGGCCAAAATGCCTTCTTTAGCAAGGTAACTCTGAGTTTTTGAGTTAGAGAGCATTTCCATCACAACTCATGATCCTAACATCTCATAAACATCATATGTAGGTGATCCAAACTCTCACAAGTGACCTGTAACATCAAAATCACAAAGTCACATCTCAAAACCTCAAAATAGGCCTTTTGTGCATTTTTCAATCCATGTCTTGATTCAGTCACTTTCCAAACCAGATAAAACCTCAAACACACTCCAAATAACATCCTTGAACTGTCCCAAATGGTTCCCCCATCTGGAACACCATTTGAGAGAGTTGATATTTTGGTCATTTTAACCCCTTTTGCAAGACAGGGCCAGTTTGTGTTTTTGAAGGTTCCAGCTGATTCCAACCATCCTAAAAGCTTCTAAGGGATCATTTGAGAGTGTCCAAAGTATCAAACCATTTCTGGAACAAGAAGTTTGGCAGATTTCACAGAAAACTCCAAAAGCTCAAAAAGAGGTAAGCATCATGACTTGAACTTTCCAAAATATGCATTGCTTTGAAGTACACAGATCATACACACCTCATACATGTTATATATGTTGTGTTTGGACCAATTCATCATGTAATTCATGCCTGTATCAAAGTGTATCATAGAAAATGCAATTATAGGCCTTTTTCAAAACCACTATCGGGTTTTGAGGAGGGAGTATGATCTGAAACAAATACCACCACCATTGGATTCCTTGTGAAATTCAAGGCCAGGTGCATATAAATTTTGTCCCCAACCATTAAGAAATGAGAAAGTTATGGACCTTCCCGTTTCTTGGCAAAACTTGCCTTGCCTTGCCTTGACCAGGCTTAGAAAACAAGGCATGCCTTGTATATTTGTGGTTTCACTTCAAGAAATGGATGTATCACCACCCCAGTGGTAAGGCGCACACCCTATAGCCTTAAGGTCGTGGGTTCAAACCCCACCCATGCCATTTTGTGTTTTCTCACATTTTTGCTATTTTTTCCAATATTTTTATGTTTTATTAATTAATTGGAAAATTAATAACTCTTTCAATTTTAATTATTTTTTATTGGTTCTTTTTGTAAAAAATCACAAAAAAGTTGAAATAGTTTATTCCCCAAAAAAATTAAATTTATATTATTTATTTAATATAATTAGTATTTTTGTGAATAAATTCCTTTTTAATGTTTTTAAACATTTTAAAAGTGAATATTTACTTTGAAAATCAAGACCAAGTGAGTTTTAATTAACCTTGTGATTAATTCCTCATTTATCAAACCTTAAACAAAAATCACAAATGGTTTATTCAAACTTATTTGGTATTTTATTTGATTTTCTTTAAATATTTACTTTTAAAGAATAACAAATTAAGGTTTCTTTGATTTTCACCCTTATCAAACAATTTCAAACACTTTTGGGCCTTTAATAGAGTGTAAGACCCAATCCTTTGTAAATACAAAACTTTTTGGGCCTCACTTATTGTTTAAGTCCCGTTGTATTTCAAAAAGTTCGACGCGATCATCGTCCTTTGAAAAACAAACCCTGGGCCTCTCCTCGAGCTATAAGACCTATTCAAAATCTTTTGGGCCTCTATTAGAGTGTAAGACCCAACCCCCTTTAAAAAGAAAACCATTTTGGGCCTCAATGCATTGTATAAGACCCACCGCGTTTTCAAAAATCTCGGCGCGATCGCCATTTTCAAACAAATGACCCTAGGCCTCTCCTTGAGCTGTAAACCCCACCACTTGTACAAAAATAAATCTTTTGGGCCTCTATCAGAGTGTAAGACCCAATCCCCTTTGTACAGAAAACTTTTTGGGCCTCAGTCACTTGTATAAGTCCCTCTGTAAAAAACGACAATGTGATCACTGATAAACCTTGGGCCTCTCCTTGAGCTGTAAGCCCCAACATCTTTTCAAAATACTTTCTCCTTTAATTTTGAATATACTGTTGTTTTCAATCTTTCTTTGTTGAACAACTAACCAAACAACATGGAAGCTCTATAACCGAGTAAGTGTTTATATGCTTTCTTTATCTGCTTTCATATACATATAAACTGTATTGTGGGGTTGTTTCGCTGTAAGTCTTCTTTCATAAACTCATATCAACTGTGTAATACTAGTATAGATATTTAGAGTTTCCCCAGCAACTACATCTAGCACTAAGCCCTGTTGATCACTCTTAAATAGACAAAACTAGATCCCCCATAGGATTACCAGATACAGTCTTCCCTCCTCTTGGGGTTAAACAATATGGAGACGTGAAAGGCAGCATTCTCTGTGAACCCTTTCTCAGACTATCACCCTTAGAAATCGTCAAAGAAACTCTACTCCCTAGAGATGATCTTTTCTCCGTGAATGGCATCTCTTGAGTTTCTTCCAAATTCTCGGACTTTCCTGGCTTGATCTATTCTCGGGGTTTGGGGACCCACAGGCTTCCTAAAAGCATCTCCGGCTCCTCTTGGGCGTTGTACAAGCACCCCACGGCTTCTTAGAAGTATTCACAGCCTCCTCTTAGGCTTCGTATAAGGATTCTTCCTTCAGGAAGAGAGCCTCCTCTTGGGCTTCGTACAAATTATCCCTCGGCTTCTTAAAAGTTTCCAGCCTCCTCTTGGGCTTCGTACAAATTGTCCCGACGACCTCCTAGAGGTATAGGAACAGAAATTAGTCATCTTAATAGAACAGTCTTTCAAAGAGTCTAGATCTTTCTACCATGAACGTGCTACTACTGTTTCTTTAAGCATAGTACAAAGGATAAAACTCTAGACTTGGACAGTCTAATCTCCTTGAGTCTCGAAGGCATTCTCAAGTAGGGAAAAACACCAGTAGACTCTGATAGTCTCCAATACCCTCTGGATTCCTCATTTCCTTAAAGAACATGAAATAACCCTGATCCTCTGATCAATCCCAAAGCATAGCCTTACCTTTAATCAGTCTCTTTATAAGAACTGATTTTCTATTTTAACCAACCTACTAGACCTGTCACTCAACTGAAATAGCAATCCTTTTAGCCTCTATCTCAGGCTTCGTACGAGATACAAAAAGATTCTCTTGTTGAGTCAATAATCCTTTTAGCCTCCCTCTCGGGCTTCGTACGAGATACAAAAACACTCTCTTGTTGAGTATAAAAGACTCTCTTGTTGAGTCAACCTTTAGCATCTGTCTTGGGCTTCGTAAAAGACACATCTAAAAGCACTCTATTGTTGAGTCAAACCCTTTTAGCCTCTATCTCGGGCTTCGTACGAGACACATAAAAACATCCTCTTGTTGGGTCAATAGCCTCATCTTAGGCTTTGTATAAGAAAAACCCCGGTTGAGTCAATCAACCTTTTAGCATCAAAACTGTGCCTCGTTCACAAGATACCAACATCAACAAATCCTTTCATCTAATTGCTGTAAGCGGAAAGCCTCTGGATTATTTACATCCACGCCACTGTCCCTCTTTTAGCATGAGAAATTCCTAAGGAAAGATATCATTGCTCTACACTAAGTTAAAGTCTTCTCCTTCAGGTTAAAACTTTCTATAAAGGAAATTATGGCATTGCTAGGATTCACATATCCCGGTTAAAGTAATCCTCCTTTATAGTCAGTCACCCAACAGTCGTGACAAACATACCCCCTTTAGAGATGACAAATTCTCTCTAAAGACAACACTTTTTTAGCTTCACATCTTGGGCTTCGTACAAGATACAAATAGACCCTTCAGCTTTATATCTTGGGCTTTGAACAAGATATAAACCATCTTTTCAGCTTCACGTCTTGGGCTTTGAACAAGACACCAAAACACCATTTCCTCCCATAGAATAGGAGGAACTACGATCGCTCTGATTTCCCTATTTCGGTAAACGGCAATACGTAGGCATAAGATTGAAAGAAAAATCTTAGCGACCACACTAAACCAAAGCCCCAAATCCTGCACCTTCACATATCAAATGAAAAGCATCAGTCTTAACCTCCCACCAATCGCCCGGGCACTAGTTTAACAAAATAACTTAAGAGAGACCCACAATCTTTATAGCATCTGTGAACCAACAATCATCTGTTCAAACTCAGTTTGCAAGCAGGTTTAATTGGAGACATCTATTTCCTTTCCTTCATCAGCTTCAATATGATAACAAATGAATCGAGTTGTAGTACCCCAAAATGATAGTGCTTCGCAGCCACGCAAAAAATTTGCGCTACAGTAAGATGTGAAAAATTAAAACATAAAATGTGCTAACGCATGGAGTATGTATTGCTAACTAATTACAGATACCTGAAACAGTTCATTCGGTTATCAACTTCGTTGTCGGTATCATAAATATATAGCTGAGCATATTGCGGAGGATGTCCAATTTCCGGAAGTAGAGTACCTATGCGATGACAGGTTTGACCGTGCAGCCTTAAGGTAGGTGGGCCTCCGGTCTTCGAGTAGGTTGTGTCGAATTTCATTCCAGGAGAAGTGAAAGAAAACATGGCGTTGTAAGTACGAATGTTGTTCTGATAGTTTTTACTCTGTGGACATGTGCCATTATACAGAAGATGTTGCAACACTTGTGGTGGGCCTTGTAGGAAGGGGAGTACAATTTTCCCACCGTCGCAGCAACGATGGAAATTAGGAACGGTTGTATGGCGCGATTTTTTTATGTGTTCTTGATACCATATACAGGATTGACAACATGGACATTCCCATACTCTGTCTCCTATATCAGAATACTCTACAGAGTGGAAAACATGATAATCAGATGAAATAGTCAATGAATAGTTATAAAAGTTTGCGATATCAAACGTACCCTGCAGATGAGAATCTGTTAACGTTTTAGCATCCGTGCTTGCATCAGAGTCAGAAGTACCACTCAAACCAAATTCGTCATTAGAATTAGACACTGCATCGTCCGAATGATGTTGTTCTGCTGTAATATCAGGAGTTGCATCTTCACTGCAGGTTCGAGCATTAGACGTAGATGCGTGACTCATGATACAACTCGGTTGAACCGTATCAGTCACGGGTTGTTGAAAACTTCCAAGCAATCTAATTTTTTTAGCCACGGGTTGTTGTTGGAGATGTCTCTGCAATGGTCCAGTGTTTATCAAATTAGAATTGCTGGGTGAAAGAGGTGTACGCAGACCAGTGAATAGGGCCTGATTAAGGGTAACAACATGTTGATGGCCCCCGGTGCAATTTTCCTTATTTGAAATATTACGAGACTGTTTTTTGTAACTTAAAATTAGCTTCCTTCTCCATCTAGCAATAGTAGGATCGGAAGAATTTTCCAAGTTTTCATAGTTAGTAGAACAAATGGTACCAATTGGTGTATTGGATGAAGGACTTGAAAGAGAAGGCGGTAAAGTGGATACATAACTGTGGGTCTGTGCATCAGTAGATTGCCGAGTATGTACAGCATAACAGGCATTTTTCTTCTCTGTCAAAATAAGCCTTCTCCTAAGTCTAACAATTGCATATTGAGTTTTGTTGATTTGAATAAAGTTTGACTCCATCGTGGAAAGACGAAATCGGTAAATGAAAAATATATTTCGAATATTAAAAGGGTACCCAATCAAATCTCAATTGATTTAAAGGTGAAACCTGTTGTATGGCTGATGGTGGATTTTGATCTTCTTGTTCAAGTAATAAAAAAAGATTACCATGACATCTTCATGAAATGTGTGAGCAGGAAAATTGTACCACAAATGGACGTGTTTTCTTGGCTAGGAATTGTGGCATGTGAGAGGAGTAATGTATTAGGAAACAAACTGTTAACAGTGAACATATCAAATTTGAAGTTGTTAATGGAAAAATTGCTAACTGTTTTTTACACCTTTATAGAAGCACCATGATAGGTGAAGTGGGCCATATAAAAGTAACTAACCACTATAAAATAGGTAACTACCAGTATGACTTCCTAAATTTTAAATTAGCCAATTTTTATTGTTATTAGTATTACTATTTAATGTCATCAACATAGGTGATACAAAATATATTAGCATCCTCAATTTCAACTTTCTGACCAAAGTGATAAAAAAATATCATCAGCCTCTATACAGTATAACAGGAATCATTGTTTTTTATGTTACAATCTTTGTATTTGTTTTTATCTTTGGCTTATTACAAAATATCATCAGCCTCTATACAATATAGAAAACAAACTGTACTATTGTATAGGTTATCGAGAAGCCAATACAATTTTATGCATATTGGTCATATTATGCTATTGCTCGATTCATACATTTGATCATTAGTGATGTCAGTTTATTACAGTGTTCTAGAATCATGTTATTCAAAGGAACATTCTCTAATATTATAATATAAATGATTATAACATCATTTTCATATGTTTCTACAACTCAAGGATGTTACTGTCTTAAACTATGCTAATAATTTAGCTCTTAAGTTTGTATTATTAGCATTTAAAATTAGTGTTGATTTGCAGGTCATCAGAAGTCACCACCAAAGATCTCTAGAAAGACATTTAAGTAAATATGTTCACTTGTCAAGGATGATATAACGGCAAAATCCGCGTATTTCACATTTACAAACAGAAAGCCAATGTCTTTGTTTGATCAAGTGGCCATGTCATTAAGAAGATTAGAAACCGGTGACTCACTTGTCATAATTGCAGATTCATTTGAGCTAAGCCACTCAACTGTTTCGCAAGTCACATGGCGATTTGTGTTGTGGCCGAGTCAGCATCCCATCTGTTTTTTGAATGCCATAAATTCGCAGGTATATGGCATAGGATTCGGAGGTGGCTAGGAGTTTCATCTGTTTTTCCTAGAGACAGCTGGGACCACTTCAAGAGTTTGGAATCTATCATTGGGGGTGGCAGCGAGATAATAAAAAAAGTTAGAGTAATTTGGACCGCAGGTATTTGGTGTATTTGAAAGGCAAGAAATAACACTATTTTTAGAGACAAGGCTGAAGATACAGAGAGAATATTTGAAGACGTACAAAGACTATCGTGGATCTGGTTGAGAGGCAAAACCAAACTCCTCAGTAGCAGTTTGATGCAATGGTATACGAATCCGAGGATAATCCTCGAGTAGGATCGAGATATCAAGGTGTGTCTAACAATGGGGAAGAGGGGGTAATTTTGGCAGCATGATATGAGATATAGTTAGCAGCTAATTACAGCAGCAGATCCTAAGTCATGTTAAGTTGCAACTTTTTGGGTGGTTAGGTTGGATATTGCAGGTAGGATGGGAGCTCGCTTGGGGGATTCCTTCAAAAAAGGAGAAGTTCACTTAGTGTGTATGGCAGGCACACTACTACGAAAAACCCATTTAACAACGGTATGGAATGACATATAATGACGCGGGCGAAGGTGTTGTTATGTAGATTGTCATTGTAAGTTGGTTGTTTCTACAACGGGCTGGAAACCGTTATTGAAAGGTAGGGCACGAGCCATATATCACAACGGTTATGATAATAAACTGTTGTGATACATACACTTAGGTTCTGGGTTCATAACCCATCAGTAGCAAAATTATATAAAACATAAATTACTTATGATATCGGTTACAATAGATAACCGTTGTTGTAAGTACCCTAAGTTTATTATATTAAATGTAGATTGCTTGTTTTCCAAACACCTCACTAAATAAATATACATGGATTCAATTTGATGAAGATGTCTATAATCTGCAAATTAAACTGTTCTTGAAAACCAACATAAACAAACCAATGTTGTTTTCTGATTGCATTCGTCTCATCGTGCATTTCACGCTCTTTTACATATATTGTGGTTTATTGATCTGACTCCTTCGATATATCGCTATTTTCGATTATAGTTAAATTTCCATAAGATCAACAAGACATTGGATAATCTGCCTCAACTTTGATTTAACTATAATGGAAGATGGCGATGCATCTAAGGAGCCAGATCATTATACCATAATATATATATAAAAGAACGTGAGATAAAGGATGAGAGGCATACAATCAGAAAACAACATTGGTTTGTTTAAGTTGGTTTTCAAATACAACTTAATTTGCAGATTATAAGTATCTATGTCAAATTAACTGAATGTATTTTAAGTGAGGGTTAGTGAAACAAACAATCTACATAGAGTATAATAAACTCAAACAACATTCTATACCAGATCCAGATATTATAAACTCATATAATACGCTTGCTACGACCAGCAAACTTTAAGTGAGGGTTAGTTACACAAACAATGTAAATAGAATATAATAAACTCAAACAACATTCTATACCAGATCCAGATATCATAAACTCATATAATACGCTTGTTACCACCCGCAAACTTTAAGTGAGGGTTAGTTAAACAAATAATGTAAATAGAATATAATAAACTCAAACAACATTTTATACCAGATCCAGAAATTATAAACTGATATAATACGCTTGCTTCCACCAGCATCATCACCCTGTATCATCCCCTTAACCTGAAATGAAACAAAGCAAACTTCAAAAATGAGCATCCTCAGTTGAAAACAAACCCTAAAACCATAATCCAGTGAAGAGTAAAGAGAGGAACAGGAAAAACGCACCTTTTAATGAAACTAATCGCGGAACAGGAATCAATTATGATGTTGAACTAGTTTGGGAAGCAATGAAAAAGAAATATAAGGAGGAAGAAGCTTACACAAAAGCTTCATACTTCTTATACTTCTGTTCATTGTTTCTAAAACTAGATAAAGTTTGCTTACAGTGTTGATTCTTCATTTACTAACATCTTGTTCGTGAAGCTATGAAGAAAAAGTACAAGGTGGATGAAGTTTCTATCATAGATTCATGCTTCTTGTACTTTTTTCCATAGCTACGCAAACATTATGAAATTTCCAAAGCATGGTCTTTGTTAAGGTAGTGAAAACGAATTTGAAAAAATGAGAAAAATCAACAAAAATAACAATCCACAAACGAGATAATGGGAAATATCTAACAACAGATGGAAGAAGAAGAATACCTTAATGTATGATTCATGGCTAATGGTGAAAACGAAGAGAAAAAATGGGCTCTAAGGTTTCACTTTGAAGGCAACGGCGTTACTGTCAATTAAGTGAAAGTTATTTTGCTTATATATGGGTAAACTATTTCACAACCGTTAACAATAACAACCGTATAAATAGGTATTTATTTATTATAAATATATCACTACGGTTAACTAGAATAACCGTAGTGATAACCCTTTTATCTGTGAATTTTAAAATAAATAAAAACCATATAGATAGGTATTTATTTATTATAAATATATCACTACAGTTAACCAGGAGAACCGTAGTGATAACCCTTTTATTTGTGAATTTTAAAATAAATAAAAAGAAAAGGTGCGACTTAACTTCTTACTTAATGCATCTGCAGTTTAAACATCAACAATGTAATTCATAATGCATCTGCAGTTTAAACATCAACAATGTAATTCACAATGGATCTGCAGTTTAAACATCAGCAATGTAATTCAAACCCTAATTCAACTATTACATTTCATAACAAAGTAAACATTAAACATAAAGGAGACAAGAAAACATAACATCTTGATATTTCCAGAAATTATCTCTGATTTCAGTTTGTTCTTCAAATTCTTGTTCTTTTTCCTTAAATCCTCATACATAACCTTCAGATAGCCCACAACTTCCAACTCTGACTTCATAATGCTCTCATTGTCATTTCCATCTCTTTCTCCCACATCTTCATCCCATATGAACAAATTACATGTTTCATCGCTCCTCCAAAATGGGCATCTCCAAAAAAGCCTTCATGTATTTTGTCCCTTCTTGCATTGATACGAAACCATATGACCATCACAACCACAAAAATTTCCAGATCGAGATTTTACACTGGAAGAAGACGTAGAAACACCTTTGGATGATTTTGTCTTCAAATGTGACATTGCAACACCTTAAAGTATAACACTTTCTTGTTGTTGTTGTCTTCTTCCCGAAAATGGTGACGGCGTTGGTGTTAGGGTTGTTTCGTCTTGTTTCTTTTTTCAATGGATAAATTAATATATACTTGGTGTTTAAAATATATAACAGTTTGTAACAACAGTTTTAAGAAAAATCCGTCGTGATATCATTATTATTTTTTAGTTAAATATTAATAAAACTTAAAAAGAGAGCATTTACGTCAGAGGGATAAACTATTTGAGGGCGATGAGGTTCGAACCCATGATAGCTAGATTGTATCACCACGGTTTTCATAACAACCGTTATTATACCCTTGAGATTTCTAATTAAAATAATGCGCGCGCATCTAGTACGCACGATAAGAATGGTGTATAGGATGCCGTTGTAAACCTCGCATTGTTGTTTGGTTATTTTGTAGTAGTGGCAGTAGGTTATGCCATCAGATTTGTACATGGAGGTGCTTGTATGCTGCAAGGAATTTTACAGTCTAATTCTCACACAGTTGTATGCAAGCGTTGGGATTCGGTATTCGTTGGGATGTTTGGTCTGGATGTTGTTCCTCCAGTGTCTAGGAGCCTGCTAGCTTGAGTGTGTTGTGTTGGTAGTTACTTGCAACATAACACAACGACTGAAGTGGTGTTCTTTGAGAAATTATCTGGGACTCCCCTGTGTATTGTTGAGGCATTTTTCATGTCGGGGCATCAATAATATTATTATGTCCGATTCTCCATCCAATGGAAATATCTGGAGCAGAGAAAAAGGTTTATCAGCCGTGATAATCGTCATTATGGTCACAGATAGTAGCAGGCATATGCTCGTCATCTCTGAAATGCAGTACTGAAGTAGGTGCCAGGCAAGACACATCGTGAATGTGCATTCCTTCTAGTGCTCAGCACCTGCCGATATACTCTGTTGCTGTATGGGAGTGATTAGTGGGCAGTAGCGTGTACTGCAAATACTGGTGTTGTGGTTTCCGAATTCATCGCGTATGATCATATTGTGTAAGCATGTGGTAGGTGTTACCTCTAGGATTAGAATGTTCTGCTGCAAATGCTAGTTTTTAGTCTCAGAGGAGTAGTTGACCACGAGTCCCAGGCATGTTCCTAATTAGTAAGTTTCTGGCTTCAGTTGGGAGTTATCGTACGACAAGGTTCAGTTTTCTGGCATTGGCGTTCTAGACGTGCAATGTATCTCCTCTTGGCATCTTGATGCTTGGTGTGGTGGTTGGAGCTTCTGTTCTATTTCAATCGTAGCTTTTGCAGTGTCATTTCATATTCGCGCTTCGAAGAGGTATCGCATCAGGAAGAGCTTTGGAGTTGGTCGGAGCTTGTTATTTAGGCGGCAATGATGTTTCAATTACAGTGCCAGCTGTTGTATTTGCTGCGGTCTGGGTGATTGTTAGAGGGTGCATTATGTATTTGATTAGGGTGGTGTTCCATTTATTTTCAGCACAGTTTGTTCTGTCTGTAAGCATTCAAATTTTGTGTTGTGTGTACTGCAGAACTGGTTGTAACCTTTAGGCATTGCTTGTGCCTCATTATGAATATATAACTTCTTTTGCTTTTTAAAAAAAATACTGCTCTTTTTCAGGCTTTGAAGTCACACAACATACTAAGCAGTTCTACAGAATGACCCAATGCTGACACATAAAACTTGCTAAACCATGTTCTCTTGAAATTATTGATACTCAGATCATAAGTCTATCTATAAATCATTTTCAAGTATTTAGTTGCTGATTTTAAAAATAATTTTCTGATAATTTGATTGAAGGTTCTTGTTCAGGGCTATATTAGGTGTGATGATTATTGTTGATACAATTGGAAAATCCCTATGGAAGATGCAAAATTCTGGGTTAAACTTTTCGTTTTTGCTAGATTTCTGTTTGTATTTTTTATTCTCCTTATTAATATATATTTATTTTGCCCTTGAAAAAAATACAATAAAGTTTCTCCGAATTCTCCTTGATGCACGCACATATAACAAACTTAGCATTTCCTTCCAAGTTAACATTCCTGCAAGGTAGCACTGCATTGCACTCAACCTCCTATATGAATATTTACAGCCTAATAGAAATACACATAGTGGCTGAAAACTGTACATTAACCCAAAAAATGAAAACAAAAAAACTTACAGGCTGATAAAGTTTCCAAGGTTATAGTCTACCTTTACCACGACCATCCTTTTGTTTGTGAGTAGTATTAAGTGTTGTTAAATAACGGCTATAGCAGCACTATAGCACTGTAAAGCCCTGTATAATATTTATCTAGAACAATACAATACAAGCATTTTATTTGGTACTGACACCATCATAAGTGCCTAATGGCGTAATTCACATACTTGACCATTTCTAATACATAACACAATCTATGGTGCAAGCTATGGAAACTAGCCAAAAATATAAAATCTAAGAATAATATACAATATCCTCAATTGTATACAACAAATACACAGCGGAATAAGCTCAACTAAGATTCTCTTGAAACATCCAAGCATAGCTCCACTTGTAAATCAAACCTGCAAACCACACCTGTAATATAACAACAATAGTGGGGTGAGATACATCAAATCTCAGTGAGTTCCCTATCTTATAGATTCTCTTGGCATTACAAGGTTCTATCTTAGCCTAACTCAAGTCGGGGGAAAGGAACTAGACTTTGAGTTCAAACATTTCTCATTAGAGAACAATCGCATAAAACACAAAACGACAACTAGTTAAGGAATCTATCCCTGACCATCCCGCTCAAGGAGATTAAACACGGGTCATAGATCCTTAACGTAGATAACTTTCCCCCGTCATCCCGCACAAGGAGATCTCAACACGGGTCACTGATTATCTACCAACGATACTTTCCCCGGCCATCCGACACAAGACGATTTGGACACCGGTCACTAATACCACTCCCTACGGTACTTTCCCCGACCATCCCACACAAGAGGATTTCGACACGGGTTACTAATACCACCAACTAAGCAACTTTCCCCAGCCATCCCACACAAGAGGATTTCGACACGGGTCACGGCTGCTTACTTAATAAATACTTTCCCCGGCCATCCCACACAAGGAGATCTCGACACGGGTCACTAATATTTATTAGAGAACACAATCTTAATAAATACTTTCCCCGACCATCCTACACCAGAGGATTAAACACGGGTCACTAATATTTATAAAGGGATAAACCACAAACCTTTACCAAGACCTCGTTACATCCAGAGTTTCTATCACAATTCTATTCACAACCTAGAATTATAACAATCTTCACTATGCCATTTATTTTAGGGTAAAGTTTACTCACTCTTCCTAATTCATATTTTCTTAATCATGTTTCACAACAATTAGATAGACATGGTATAACATAATTGGCATATAACAATATCAAACATAAAACAACATATAAAAGCATAACAAGTCACTACTATCCCCTACCAAGCATCCTTGGTTAAATCATGGTCTCACATACCATTTAATAGCACATTGGATCCTCTTTCCAAGGCTTCAAGTCCCATATCAATCGGATTCCCGATTCATGAATTTCCATGGCATATAACCATGTTTCTACCTCACCATCACAAAGAGCGTTGAAATAGCTTTCCAACGCTTCCGACCGTGCGTCAATCCGAGTTACGGATCAAAAGGTACGACGAAAATACGAAAACAAAGTTTTTGCTGTCCCAGTTAATTTCGCCTGGCAAATCTCTGGCAAAGCAGACTCGCCACCTACTCGCCTGGCGAATCTGGACGAACCAGAATTATCCCAAAATGGGTTTGGGACCTAAAAATGTCCAAAACCTTCAACCCATATGATATTATTGCACCCCATGACCCAAATAACATGTTATAACACATTTAGACATGCATTTCACCAAATCATCCGTTAGATTTCATTGATTGTCGATTTAATCATTTTCTCTCAAATCTAACCTAAGTTCTAAACTTATATTTCTAGAACTTAAAGTGTCTAACTATAACCCACCTGATAATCGAAGAGGAGTTTGAAGAAGATGATGATGATCCATGACTTCTCTTCTTCATCCAAGTTATTTCCCTCGTCTTCTCTTCCTTTCTCTTTTCTTCTTCTTCTTTTCTAACTTCTCCTTCTTCTTTTTCCTTTTCTTTCACACACACACACACACACACACACACACACACAGATATATATATATATATATATATATATATATATATATATATATAATACTATTATTATATAATATAATCCAATAGAGTAAAATATCTCTAATTGATATTTTGTCGTCTCAACCAATTGGTCAGTTATTAAATTTACCTTAAAATCCTTTCTTGAACTATCAATTATTAATCCGTCTCTTTAATAAAATAATTAATCTCTTCAGAGTTCATTAGTTGCTCTATTGATCCCAAACATCAACACTTAAAGTACTTAGAGGATTCCATTAATCCAATTTACCAAAGATAGAGCACATAGGTATTCATCGGATCTCATCTAATATCCAACTGAGCATTTAAATAATATGGGGTATTACACTCTCCCCCCCTTAAATTGAAATTCGCCCCCGAATTTCCTCCACTCACAATAACCACAACTTGTATCCTTGTTTTAGATTCACACTTAACTTTACTTTCGTTAAAATTTCTGACGTGTTCCAATTCCAACTTGATTTCCACAGACCAAAAATCTGTATTTTCACAATTTATCAAACTTTGTGTCCTTAGTTATACTCTTGTTCCAATATTGGTTTAACTTCCAACCTTGCTTCCTCTCAATTCATCTGTTATTTTATACTAAAACACTTGGTCGCATTCTACCTTCGGAAAGAATGTACCATTCCATATTCCTCTACTGAGTCACAAACAGAACCATAACATCTCATCTCGATTCAGGAAACAAGCACTCATCAAATTTTTGCGATGTAATTCAGTGATTCCTTAACTTCATAGATTGTCAAACTTCTTACCACTTTCATCTGGTCTGACGCTGTACATCGTACCCATCACATCCGATATTTCATCTCTTTCGTATCACACCAAAAGGTAACACACTTAGAACAAAATCTCCTTATTTCCTATCTTGCCATCAATTTCTCCTCCAATTCTTATAAATCTGACTGAGCCCTTTCATTTGCACCTTCCAGTGCGCAACTCCAATTCTAACCATGGGATGCCACCAATTCTTAAGCATTACCAAGTAGTTAACAGTCCAACACTCTCCAGACGATAAAGATGCAGGAGTCACCCTGTTACAACCTTTACAGTCACAACTCCAAATCCATTTAAACTCGAACCAATATATCCAAAATAGCTTAACAATCTCTGGTTCCGGTTACTACCTTCCAAATCGATTCTTCTTACAGTTTCCAACTTACTTCAGCTTCCTTACTGACACGAGATCTCAACCAATAACATGTAACACCATCACGAAACATAAACCATCCAAGGCACAATTGTGAATTTTCACACTACTCACCAGTTCATATACAACACTCCACAAAAGCCCAAAATTTCGAAGTCCATACTACACTTCTCAGTTGCATCCACTTCTCTCAATTGTTTTGTTTCACAACCAATTCCAAGTTACATACTTAACTTCAGAACGTCCAATTCTTACTCGTACTTGGAAAGCTAACTTTCAAATTTCATTCTCTTTGTAAAACACAACTGCACATAACTGGTACCACTCTCACAGTCTAAATCCAATACCATGAATTCGCGGAAGATAACAATTACTAACTCTGACTTACCTCTCACACCTTACTAATCCTATAATTACACACCGAAATATTCCTTGCAAGACCGATACTTCGTGAGTATTTTCCCAACTTCGTCCCTAAGACTCTCAACGGTAATACACTTAAGACCCTCTCATACTCAACATACTTCACAAGATTATTTCTCAAGTCAACTCTCTTGCCGTCTGAACAAATGGTCGACCACGCAACACCTTTCCACAAGTTCCAATTTCAAAACACAAATCCGTCTTTCATTTACTTGCAATCCCGTTTCCATTTACACAATACTCTCCACTCGGAGCAACATAAGGTAACAAAACGCAGATGATGGTTCCTAAGGGATTTCACAATTTACACACACGTTAATCGATTACCCATTTAAGCTAACCGGTTAACTCCTCAAAATTTAGTACAAAGCACTATCCTTGTATGTGTTAATCGGTTAACCCCGTTACGTTAATCAGTTAACACTGCTGCAGAAGCTGGAAAACCAAATCTCTTATAATTCAAAAGTCCTCACCACTCATACTTGATTCGTCCATAAGTAAAATCCAACACACAACCATTATATGGTACCACAAAATTGATGGACATCTCACATCAAGCATACAACCTTGTTCTCTCACTTGAACTCCTTGGTGAAAATTAAAACAACAACGTTCTTAGTCCAACAAAAGGTAGATCCCGAATATTCTGATTATTTCACAAATACAAAAGTTTCTCTATACTTGAAAATAGATTGGGGTAATGCATCCTCTCGGAGGACCTTCCCATCACTTCGTACACATTAACCGGGATTTCTTACCCTTCACTGTCCATTGAACATCCCACTTGCACCAAATTACTTAATGGCAAAATCGTAACCGACAACTCTCAACAACTATTTACAAAATTTCCCCGGTGTAAACCGTTCCATGATTTACACTTAGTCTGTAATAAGTCATGTTCTTTCTTCTCGTGGTCTTACCGAAATTTTGCTTCTTAAAATACAATACTCACTGCTCAATAAATTACGCCCCTTAACATCCGCCTCAAGGTTAAGAATCCATCACGTACACTTGTGACCACGGTGTTACTACTATGCTCGATCTTAATACCAAAGTGTAACTTTCTCATAACATGCTGTTAATACCGTTTATTCCACATAATCGAATAAAATCCAACTCATAAACAAATTTTCACTTTCCACAACATAGAACACTTTCATAGCTTCATATCGATATAAAGAACGCTTAAAACAGACACCCGAGTCTAAAGATATGAATTTTTGAAGAAAGGAAAATTATTGGAAACAGCCAGATTCGCCTGGCGGTTAAGGATTTCGCCTGGCAAATCCCATTTCGCCAGTACTTCGCCCGGCGAACCTACAGCGAATCCTCATTTCATAAAAACCCAAAAGTTCCAGTAGCTACACATGTTCTGTTTCTTGATTTTTGCCTAGCGACTAAGTAATTCGCCTGGAGAATTCCTCTTCGCCAGCACTTCGCCTGGCGATCCCGCGGCGAGACCCCATTCGCCTAGCGACTTCCTGATTCTCCTGGCGAATCACACCAGAAGCAGAATTTTTTGCTGCATTTTTCATGGTTTCCACACCTCAAAATCCAACTTTTCCAAACCAAAACATTTTCAAATTCCAACTTGGTCTCTCATTGAATACAGAAAATCCCGATGTAATATCTCAAACTTAATCTCTCTACATAACTGAATATACTCAATTCATCACCCACTCTTCATTCGGCACATACTTGTTTCACTTGGAGCACGTAAACACATTCTTGTGTTCCTTCTCACACTTCTTTTCTACTTTAGGTTCCTATAAAAGCCGAACTTCTTTAACTCTCAACTTTTTAACCATTAATAAGATATTGTTCCAAACACCCTCCTTAAAGTACTCTCATCCATTTAAGATGCCATAACAACCTTAGAAACTAAAGCACCAAAACTTATCTCACTTCCGGACCTTGCGCCACGCGTTCCACAAAACAACCTATCTTTTTCACGGAATGAGATTACTTGAAATCCTTATCCATATCAGTGGTCAATCTAGCTCTACTAGAGACTTTACATATTCCTTAATACCTTATCCAAACGTCCAATATAGATCCTTAACTCCCGGACTCCATCCATTCCTAAGGATTACTTGAACAACACACTACTCTTTAATCTCCATGCTACCTAAGCACAACTTCTATTAAAACCTCACTGAGCTGATCCAAAACTCTTCACTACTAACTCTTGGCTTAAGCCTATCCTCACAGCATAAGTCACGACAACACTTCAGAGTCCTCGTGGTCGCTTGTAACACCCCCTTTCTATACCCCCAAATAATCACATAATCATTTAGGCACATATTTAAAATTTCGTCAGAGTATAATTATAAACATAGTATAAAAGAGGTATGTCACATTATACATGAAATTAAAACATTCAACACCTGCTCAACAATTGATATGCAACAGTGGGGTAACTTTGCAACAGAGGAACTTAGTCCTTACACCCACATCTCAATATTTAGAATAAAAGCGGAAAATCTAAACATTGAATAACAATCAAACATATATATATATATATATATCATCAAGTATTATCCCATAACATAATTCATGTTTACATAAACATTCAACAACAAGATACATGTACAAATGTATCACAAAAGAATCATATACGTCCTAGCTACCCGGTGCTACATATCAGAGCCGACCGACCAAAAGAATGAAGACACGCTTCACAAAAAGACCAACAGCATACCTACTCTGCAATGCCTCATAGAGCATCATAAAACAGCAGAAGGGTGAGAAATATTATCATAATAACAATGCATATAATTATATATCTTAGCATAAAAATACACATATTCCACATTCTCACCACAATTCATCACAATTCACCCATATACATTACAATGTATATATATATATATATATATATACAAATCCAAGCATTCCATCATGCATACTTTCACAATTCTCATAATTCCATATAAACATACATATTCATGTTTATTCATCAATGCACCATTATAAAGATGATAAATGCAAATCATAGAGACCGACTCACGACTCTATGCAAATGCAATGCGGTACCGACTCAATCATCTCAAGTTCACTCAGGAACTTATTGGAACCATCGCTCGTTACCAATGTAACTCCCCGTCGGGCCTACGATGTTCACCCATTGCTCACACCCCACATGGGCACACAATGTTTATGGATTGCTCACACCTCACATAGGCACACAATCTGATTGTTCACACCCCACATGGGCACACAATCGTTTGTAATCATCGCTCACACCTCACATAGGCACGCGACGTTACAACGGATTCTCATTAGAATCACACAACACAAGAATGTACATCATTATGCTTCACATACAAAATGACTCAAGACATTCTTGAAATGCATACATATTCACAATATATTCATGCATTCATCTCATAATATCACATACAATCTATATATATTCACATCAATGCACTATTGTATGATTCACATCCAAAACACACATTCAAAACGGTAAAAGTCGCTAAATAACACTATTCCCAACTTTCTGACATAATTAAATTGGCTAACAATTTCCAAAACATCATCCTAAAAAGTACATTTCATAAGCTCTCTAATGCATCAAACCACACCTCAAACCGAAACACAGATCAAAAGTTACAGAGAAAACAAATTGGGAAAAACTGCTACATTCGCAGTGCGAAGCCCCTAGCGAGTCCTTCGCTACTCCATTCGCAGTGCGAGTGCACCAGCGAACCAAGTCAGAAGCAAAATAGCCTATAAAATTCTCATCGTTCGCAGTGCGAACATCCCAGCGAATGTTCGCTACCCCATTCGCAATGCGAAGCACCCAGTGAATCAAGTCAGAAACTAGCGAATCCTTCGCTACTCCATTCGCAGTGCGAACACTCAGCGAACGCTCGCTACCCACTCGCTAGCCATTCGCAGTGCGAACCTGCGTTTTCAGAAAAACCCAGCAGTGCACCAGTTCATCCAAAAATCATGTTTTCACCACCCAAAACATTTCCAAACTGTCATATAACCATCAAAACATAATTCAATCATGATGACAAGTATTCTATTACGTTTACACCGATTTTCAACCGTAAAACCATCGATTCCTCACAAAAATCTCACTTCCAACCTAGAACTCAAGCTATGGAATACAAGAAAACATCCAAGCAAACACATACATAATGATATACATTGATGAGATAATAAGATTTCACACCCTTACCCGATTAAATCGATTCCTAGAAGTTGTTTTGAAGATTTCCAAGTTTTTCCTCTTTTTCTTCTCTTTTCTCCTCTTCCTCTTTCTTTCTCTCCTTTTTCTCTCTATTTCTCTTTTCTTTCTATTTCTCTCCTATTTCTTCTTCTTATCTCTTTTTCTTATTTTCTACTCAAATTCAATTAATTCATTTTCTCACCTAATTCTATTTCCACTAAATTTCTAAATTATTATTAATTGAGAAATGTCCAAAATACCCTCCATTCTAATTTCCCCGAAAACTCTCAAAAATGGTAAAATATCATAACATGTCAACATAGCATATTAACACACCAGTTTCACAAATAAAATAATTTATCACTCAATTTAAATAAAAGACTCAACAAAATGGGAAATAATTGAAATCGGGGCGTTACATCGCTCAACCATGATTCTACCTATCACATACATAGTATTAAGTTGATCAGGCCCAACACTACATAGTATGATATTAAGTTTCATGATGGCAAGACACCCTTAAGAGGCAGGAATAGATTTACTAATTATGTTTCAAGGCTAGGTCGAGGACACGACCAGCTCTGATACCAACTGTAACGCCCTGTATAATATTTATCTAGAATAATACAATACAATCATTTCATTTGGTACTGACACCATCATAAGTGCCTAATGGCGTAATTCACATACTTGACCATTTCTAATACATAACACAATCTATGGTGCAAGCTATGGAAACTAGCCAAAAATATAAAATCTAAGAATAATATACAATATCCTCAATTGTATACATCAAATACACAGCGGAATAAGCTCAATTAAGATTCTCTTGAAACATCCAAGCATAGCTCCACTTGTAAATCAAACCTGCAAACCACACCTGTAATATAGCAACAATAGTTGGGTGAGATACATCAAATCTCAGTGAGTTCCCTATCTTATAGATTCTCTCGGCTTTACAAGGTTCTATCTTAGCCTAACTCAAGTCGGGGGAAAGGAACTAGACTTTGAGTTCAAAAATTTCTCATTAGAGAACAATCGCATAAAACACAAAACGACAACTAGTTAAGGAATCTTTCCCCGACCATCCCGCTCAAGGAGATTAAACACAGGTCACGGATCCTTAACGTAGATAACTTTCCCCGGCCATCCCGCACAAGGAGATCTCGACACGGGTCACTGATTATCTACCAACGGTACTTTCCCCGGCCATCCCACACAAGAGGATTTCGACACGGGTCACTAATACCACTCCCTATGGTACTTTCCCCGGCCATCCCACACAAGAGGATTTCGACACGGGTCACTAATACCACCCACTAAGCAACTTTCCCCAACTATCCCACACAAGAGGATTTCGACACGGGTCACGGCTGCTTACTTAATAAATACTTTCCCCGGCCATCCCGCACAAGGAGATCTCGACACGGGTCACTAATATTTATTAGGGAACATAAACTTAATAAATACTTTCCCCGACCGTCCTACACCAGAGGATTAAACACGGGTCACAAATATTTATTAAGGGATAAACCACAAACCTATACCAAGACCACGTTACATCTCTAGACCAAGACTCGTCAATGAATGCACGAGCGTCGCCATCCAAAGTTTCTATCACAATTCTATTCACAACCTAGAATTATAAAAATCTTAACTATGCCATTTGTTTTGGGGTAAAGTTTACTCACTCTTCCTAATTCATATTTTAGCATGCATATTTTCTTAATCATGTTTCACAACAATTAGATAGACATGGTATAACATAATTGGCATATAACAATATCAAACATAAAACAACACATAAAAGCATAACAAGTCACTACTATCCCCTACCAAGCATCCTTGGTAAAATCATAGTCTCACATACCATTTAATAGCACATTGGATCCTCTTTCCAATGCTTCAAGTCCCATATCAACCGGCTTCCCGATTCATGAGTTTCCTGTGGAAATATAAACCACACTTTTCATGTCATCACAATATTTCCTCTATTCTATCAATCCAATAGCTTTCCAACGCTTCCGACCGTGCGTCAATCCGAGTTACGGATCAAAAGTTACGACGAAAATACGAAAACAAAGATTTTGCTGTCCCAGTCAATTACGCCTGGCGAATCCTTGGCGAAGCAGACTCGCCACGTACTCGCCTGGCGAATTTGGACGAATCAGAGTTCTCCCAAAACGGGTTTGGGACCTAAAAATGTTCAAAACCTTCAACCCATATGATATTATTGCACCCCATGACCCAAATAACATGTTATAACACATTTAGAGATGCATTTCACCAAATCATCCGTTAGATTTCATTGATTGTCCGTTTAATCATTTTCTCTCAAATCTAACCTAAGTTCTAAACTTATATTTCTAGAACTTAAAGTGTGTAACTAGAACCCACCTGATAATCGAAGAGGAGTTTGAAGAAGATGATGATGATCCATGACTTCTCTTCTTCATCCAAGTTTTTTCCCTCTTCTTCTCTTCCTTTCTCTTTTCTTCTTCTTCTTTTCTAACTTCTCCTTCTTCTTTTTCCTTTTCTTTCATATATATATATATATATATATATATATATATATATATATATATATATATATATATATATATATATATATATATAATCCAATAGAGTAAAATATCTCCAATTGATATTTTGTCGTCTCAACTAATTGATCAGTTATTAAAGTTACCTTAAAATCCTTTCTTGAACTATCAATTATTAATCCGTCTCTTTAATAAAATAATTAATCTCTTCAGAGTTCATTAGTTACTCTATTGATCCCAAATGTCAACACTTAAAGTACTTAGAGGATTCCATTAATCCAATTTACCAAAGATAGAGCACATAGGTACTCATCTGATCTCATCTGATATCCAACTGAGCATTTAAATAATATGGGGTATTACAATAGCGTTATAACATGGTCATGAAATTTAAACAAACCACTTTTGTTCTACAATGTGCTATTATTTGGCATAAAAAGTTGCCAAATATCGACTATAGCGGCTCAATAGAATTGTTGTAGCAGAATTTGTACATGCTGCTAATTTATGCTATCCGCGATTGAAAATATTAGGTAGTATGTATACCACTGTCTTTAAGGGAAAAGATAGTCATGTAGGAATACAAAAATACGAAAATGGTAAAGCAACATAAGTTAACATTTAAAAAATATACTCCGTTATGAATAAAGAGTTGATATTGATACACACGAACCGCAAATCATAAACTGGATATAATCGGATAAAAGGAAAATACAACGACGAAACAAACATAATACAACTCAAGCAAATAAACAAACTATAGCTACAACTAATCCTTCTTCTCCATTTTGATGATCTTGTGAAGCTTGGTTGATGAGAGTTCTCCTTCAGACAAGCCTTCAACGGTTGTTGATTCACTTGATCCATCAGGAACCTGTCTTTTAGCAGTCGGAGTTTTTGGATCGGGGTTATGCTTAGACGTAATCTCAAGATCCTGTTGCACAATCGAATATAGTCAAGTAACGCAATACATGCAGCAATATATGTTATTTAGGTTGCTAATTAAATTCACACAGTGCGAGACCATCGATGGTTACCGTAACCAAATCACACTCCTCGGGTGCTTCAGTCTTCGCCTCATCGACACTCTCTTTAATCTAAAGATAATCAAGAGAATTTGCAATGTCCAATATATATCAACACAAAACAACCAAAGAAAAGTAAAAGAAAAATTAAATAGTGGACCGAGGAAAAAACCTGCAGCAGCTCCAATGTTACAGCCGCGACCATTTCTGTTTCCTTTTTGTTGTAATCATAGTAGGATCAGTATCGTGTAACATGTTAGAAAAACATGAAATCATAAAAATACTAAAGGAGTAATAATGAATTATACCTGCAGCATATTCACCCAAGGAGCCTTAAGTTGTTTGATGAACCTGTCATCTCTCAGTATCATAACAACCGAGCAATTTTTCCAACGCAGATGCCATTTAACTTTAAAAGCCATCTCCAATTTCAACATCGCATCAAGTGCCAGTGGAAATTCTAAGGGATCATGAATTCCAGCCTATAGAAGGAAACAACAGAATTACTATGACGGTACTATTTGACGGTGTTATTATGCTGATGTTCAAATAAATAATAAACCTGAATCATGGAGTCACGCATTTGAGCAGCAGATAAATCCAAAATTTGTGAACATTCTCTGTCCCAGAAAACAAAGTTGCAAGATTTCCCTGCGTGGCAAACTTCAATTTCTATCTTATACCTGCGATATGTGTAATTTGAGGCTATAAGAATTAGTATCCATCATCCATCATATACATAAGATTATAACTTGCAGAGACAAGTCATACAACAGATCATAAGCAACCATATCGAAATATCTCGGCTTCAGTGGAATGACCAGCTTCACAATGATATGGAGGTTTGTTACCGCGTGCAACCTTGGGGCATAGATGGCACGCTCAAAAATACCACCCAAATGGAGATGCTACTAAAATTTTGGTTTAGGCAACAGTAGCACAAAAGGTGATCTGTAATAACCGTACATAGCATAAAACGTAAATGACGCAAAAGGCATGGGCAACACAATTAACAAATATTTAAAGTAAAAGTCATGAAGAAGAAGTAGTCCATACGCCAGTAAGCTTCGTAATCTCAGCGAGCGGCATAACAACTACCTTAGAGAGTAACTTTTGAACATGAGTCAGTTGAGTATTTTCAGAGCCTTGTGACGAAAGCTGAGAATTACAGCTTAGCTGTCCCGACACACTAACCCCCAAATCATTAGGGATACTGCACCATTTTTATTCAATTAACACAAATGCATGCGAACAGTAAACAATACATATAAAATAAGAAAATATACCTGTCTCTAAACTCTTTGATTGGAAGAAAATCAGTATCGAGGGAGAGCACGGTAACATTGTAAGTGTTTGTGACGGATAGCGGAAACTTTCCTACATCAACCAAATAACATATAAGTGTGAGCATTTAAAACTATCTAACTGTAGCGAGCGATTTTGGACGCGGTTCTTAAGCGCTGGTCGCTCTCTGCGGTTTGAGCTTAAACTACAGGTCGATTCATTTTTTATCCTATTAAAGCTGATGAAGGAAGGGAAATAGATGTCTCCAATTAACCCTGCTTTGCATACTGAGTTTAAACAACGGTCTGTTAGGTTACGGATGCTATCAATGTGGGGGGGCCTTTGTACTAGTTATTTGTATTTTCGCCAATACTGGTTTTTTATCTAGGCAGAAGTTTTCTGGCAGGGAACAAGGATTAGGATGTTAGGACTGATGCTTTTGATAGATACATGAGAGCATGGGATTTTGGGTTTTTGTTTAGTGTGCTCGCTAAGATTTTTCTTTCAATCTTATGCCTACGTATTCCCGTTTACCGAAACAGGGAAATCAGAGCGTTCGTAGTTCCTCCTATTCTCTGGGAGGACATGGGTGTTTTTTGGGTCTCGTTCAAAGCCCAAGACGTGAAGCGAAAAGTGGTTTGTATCTTGTTCAAAGCCCAAGATGTGAAGCTGAAAAGTCTATTTGTATCTTGATCAAAGCCCAAGATATGAAGCTAAAAAGTCTGACTTTAGAGAGAATTTGTCATCTCTAAAGAGGGGGTTGTATGTCACAACTGTTTATAAAGGAGAATTACTTTAACCGGGATACGCGGATCCTAGCAATGCCATAATTTCCTTTATAGGGGGTTTTAACCTGAAGGAGAAGACTTTAACTCAGTGTAGAGCAATGTTATCTTTCCTTAGGAATTTCTCATGTTAAGAGAGGGACAGTGGCATGGATGTAGTTGATCCAGAGGCTTGCCGCTTACAGCAATTAGATGAAAGGGAAGGAGTTGTTGATGCTTGTGTACTGTGAACGAAGCACCGCTTTGATGCTAAAAGGTTGATTGGATCAACCAGTGGTTTTCTTATATAAAGCCTAAGAGGAGGCTAATATGTGTCTCGTACAAAGCCCGAGAGAGAGGCTAAAAGGTTTTGACTCAACGATGGAATCCTTTGGTATCTCGTATAAAGCCCGACACGGAGGCTATTATTTGTTTGGCTCAATAAGAACCCTTTTGTATCTCGTACAAAGCCCGAGATGGAGGCTAAAGGGGTGATTGACTCAACGAGGGAGTCTCTTATGTGTCTCGTACAAAGCCCGAGAGAGAGGCTAAACGTTGTTTGACTCAACGAGGGAGTCTTTTGTATCTCATACGAAGCCCGAGATGGAGGCTAAAATTGTTTGCTCCGCTGGGGAGAATCATTGTGTAAAGCCCAAGAGGAGGCTAGGGTTACTGTTTCAGTTGAGTGACAGGTCCAGTATACTGATTTTGAAAGCGAAAATCAGTTCTTATATGAGTAACACTGTACTCAAGGATTGGATTCAGGGATCCGGGTTATTCCTGTTCTTCAAGGAAGTGGGAAATTCGAAGGTTACTGAGACTGTCCGAGTCTACGGGTTTCCTTCCTATTTAACGAAGAGGTCACTTGCGAATGTCTTTGAGGCTAAAGGAGATTAGACTGTCCAAGTCTAGAGTTTCATCTTTTGTACTATGCTTTGAGAAACAATAGTAGACTCTTTGAAAGGACTGTTTTATGCAGATGACTAAGTTCTATTCCTATACCTTTAGGAGGTCGCCGGGACAATTTGTACGAAGCCCAAGAGGAGGCTGGAAGCTTTTAAGAAGCCGACGGGTCCTTGTACTAAGCCCAAGAGGAGGCTATCATTCCCGGAGGAAGAGATCATTATACGAAGCCTAAGAGGAGGCTGTGAATACTTCTAAGAAGCCGTAGGGTCCTTGTACAAAGCCCAAGAGGAGGCGGGGTTACTTTCAGGAAGCCTGTGGGTCCTTGTACGATGCCCAAGAGGAGGCCGATGCTTTTAAGAAGCCCGTGGGTCCCCAAACCTCGAGAAATTCAAGGCAAGTTATTCACAAGGAATAGATCAAGTCAGGAAAGTTTGAGAATTTAGAAGAAACTCAAAGATGCCATTCACGGAGAATACATTCATCTTGGGGAGTAGAGTTTCTTGACAATTCCTAATGAGGACAGCCGAAGAGAAGACTGTATCTGGTGATTCTATTGGGGATCTAGTCGTCTATTTCTACGAATAAACAAAACGGAGTCACCTAGTTCTAGAAGTAGTTGCCGGGGAAACTCAAAATATATATACTATTATTACACAGTTGATATGAGTTTATGAAAGAAGACTTACAGTGAAACAGCCCCACAATACAGTTATATGTATATGAAAGCGGTAAATGAAAGCAATAACCACTTACTCGGTTGTAGTGCTTCCATGCTGTTTGGTTAGTTGTTCAACAAATAAAGATTGAAAACAACAGTATATTCAAAATCAAAGGAAAAAGTGCTTTGAAAAAGAAAGATTTGGGGCTTACAGCTCAAGGAGAGGCCCGGGATTTTATCAGTGAGCGCACTGTTTGAATTTGTACAGAGGGACTTATACAAGTGACTGTGGCCCAAAAGGTTTTCTGTACAAAGGGATGGGTCTTACACTCTCTCAAGAGGCCCAAGAAGTTTAAAGAAAAAGAGTGGGGCTTATGACTCAGTCCATGCCACCTTGATGCTTCCATTGAATGCTCCAATCCAAATTTGAAGTCTTGTCCCTATTTTGGCCATTCTAGGTTCAACAGCTTTTTCTTGTTCCAAGGACTTTGGAGGCTTGGCTCAGTGATTGTCCCCTTTAGATTCAATCCTCTGAGGTGTCCAAGTGGATAGGAGCATTTGAATTTGGCTGATTTCGGCAAATCGAGCAAAATTGCAAATTCTGCCTTGCCTTCGACAGATTTCAGCAAGACATCTTTCCAATGTCATATCTCATGACTCAAATGGAATTTGACAATGTTCTTGGTCATTTTGGAAAGCCCTTATATGATACAACAACTGTTTGAACATGTTTTGTTTTGATCTCTTTTGAATCCAAGTCAAAAATCCCCCTACATTTGGAAAAAAATGAAGACAGATTCTGACTTAGTGAAAATTTCACTAAGTGTTGGAAAAAGTGACATTTTCATTTTCCAGCCATTTTGATCACTTCATAACTCAAAATCCTTAATGAATTGGACTTAGGTCTAGTTGAAGTTTTTGTAGAGGGTAATGAGGGATACAAATCCATCTTTGGATGAGAAAAAATGGCCTTGTGGTTTAGGAGTTATGGTCCTCCAAAGTTGGTACCCTTGTCACTTTATTTTTAACTTAGAAAATTTTCTAAGTTTTTATGGTTACCCGTTTTGCAAGTTATCAGACTTTTCTTGATTTTTCTTGATGAATGATGATTCAAATCACACATTAACATCATTTTAGGGTTAAAAATCCATTTTGGTGAAAAATCTGAAAAAGTCAAAGTTGACTTTTTATTAGATGAATTCCAAACTGTGCAATTCTTCAGGAAATCATGTCCTTGACCTAAATCAAACTTGATGGGCATGTTCCATGGGTGTCATAGGGTATATTGAATCATGTCTTAGGGCTTGGTAGCATGTCTTGGTCAAAAGTCAAAGTTACAGTTGACTTTTTCCTTAAAACCGTAATTGTGGTGCAGATGAAATTGAGACTTGTTGCTCAAGCTTCTTGAATTAATCCATTGTTCCAAATGGATAAATATAGTATATTAGAGACCCTCAAACCCTCTCTTGAGGTCTTGGCTCATGACTTGCCCTAAAAGTCAACTTAGGGGTGAATTAGGTCAAGAAACCCTAATTCCTGATTTTTGATGAATGCGTCCCCTGAGGCAAAATTGACTTGATGATTGGGTCCATGAGGTTCCATGGAGTATATTAGGTTGTGTTTTGGATCATTGGCTTGTGCCCAGATGAAAATTTTCCATCTGGAGGCCCTGGTCGACCAAAACCCTAATTTGGTGACACTGTCGATCTTGAGACTTGATCCACCTAGAAGGGAGCATCCTTGTGCTTAATCCATGAAGTGGGAGTCCTTTTGGTCCATTGTGGATGTTTGAGAGGTTAGACAAGTTGAAGATCATGTTGTTTCTTGATTGATCCTTTGTCTGAGGCTCTGAGAGGGTTTAAAACCCTAATTTTGATTGTAGTGGATGCTCACCCATCTTTGGGGAGACTGATGAAGTATGATGGTTCCCCCATATTGTGATGATGATTTGCACAATGATGGGAAATCTTAGTGGTCAAAATTTGGGGTATGACACTAACTATTCATTGCAATGGATAAACCAACTAACCCTCTTCCTTGACTTTTGCATATTGAAACATAACCACAGTCTGAGCAGAGGCATTGACCCGATCTTGGCTGAACTTGACGAATTGGTCGGCATACGACTCCCAAAGAGTGCAGTTCACAGTGTTGTTGCTAAACAAAGAGTACATCATATTGAGCTACGAAACATGAAATCAACACGGAGTGTCGGGAGTAAATATAAATACCTGTGGTCACGTAGCACTAAATTAACTTGCTATTTTTTTGCCCCTGACTGTGTCTGCGAAAATCCAATCGTATCCACCATTCCAATGATGTCTGCGTAAACAATAAAATGGATTTGAGAATAAAACAACACATTAGCCACAACTCACATAAGAAAAACACTATCAAAATACAAACATAAGTCAATTACCTATCAGGACATCTTTGTTGAACTTGCCGGTGATGATATCAGAAAAACTTGTAAATTTTAGCGGTTTGACGGGTATTTCGTGTATATCATCATCAACAACGGATGTACCTCCGGTAAACTTCACCATAAACTTGTGTGATGAGGGTTTGAAGGTACACGCATTTGGATGAACTCTGAAGTTTGACACAGTATAGGTATGGTTCAATGTCAATTTTTCATGGAAAGCAGCCATATGGACTATTGTTACAACAACATGTATATCATCCCCCTGTGATTAAAAAAAAATCGAATTCCAAATTGGTTATGGAATTTGCAAATTGAATAAACAACATCTAATTGAGTTACCAAGATTACCTCCTTGTCTATGAGTATCATCTCGAAGTGCTCCTTGTTGTTGGAAACAACCGTCCATTTGTGGTGCACCCTGACAGCCACCTTCCATAGCTTCTTGCTATCGTTGATGTCGGTGATTCTCTCGAACGGCCTGGCCATGAGAAAAAATCAGATGTGGTTATGAAGGAATTTTTTCGAACACGGAGATGAATGATTTCTGTTGTATATTTATAGTGTCTAAGCATTTTGAGTTTCACTTGCCGAGAAGTCATCACTATGCAATACTTATTACTATAAAGCATATAATTTAAAACACATGTCATCACATGCTCGCCTTTTCTTAACCTCATCGCGGAGAAATTAATCATAAAAAATAACTACTCAATCAAATAAGTTCAAATACTTAAAATTAAACATCAATAAGGGCAATATGCCTGCACCATTAAAGAAACTCTAAACTAAGAGTTATAACATTTAATCTTGCAACAATAACTCATAATAAAACAAAACATAAGGTTCGCCCGCCCATTGTTACAAATTAGAGCAAAGTTCATTTTACTTTCAGTTATTTTACTCTCCGCATTCACAAACAAACAAATTTGATAAACTATTCTTAAAGTCATAGAAACTATTGAACGGTCTTTAAAACATAACAAGCCTTTGTAAAGTTGATAAAAATTGTACTTGCTTCTGCACTTGCAACAAACTCTCATTTGTGTACACCATCTATCATAGTATTTTTCTTTCAAACACTGATAAATTTGCAGGAAATTGAGTATGGGTTATGCTTTCATTTGTCATAGATACAAGTTTGGATCAAACCAATGACCGTGATATCAATTTGTTAGAACTACTTGATTCTAAAGTAATGAACATAAAGAAACAAAGATCAAACTAAAGAGATACAAAGCGAAAAATAAAAAAGATAAGGATTTATGATTATTAGTTTGGGATTACATGATGGACAAAAATATGTATATGCATTTAGAAAAACAATTACCTTAACTAATTGCACAAACTATCACTTGTAACCGTTGGCTTATGTTGCGAGTCACTCACTTATGTTGAATAAACTTTAATGTTATTTTAAGTGGGTTTTTATTAATAAGCTAGTGGAGAAACAAATAGTCTGTGGTAGTTGGAAGGCCAAGAGATAATGGCCTATTAATAGTATTTATTTGCTTTAATTTTTCTTTAGAAGAGCAGAATTTTTTGGGTCAATATAAAGGCCAAGGTTGTATTTTCATTTCAACAGAACAATATAGATTATATACAAGTACTGCTTCTGTTTTATCAAATTGGCATCAGAGCTAATGGCAAACGTGATGAGTCAAATGCCGCTGCCGCGAGTAACAAAATCAAATTACGAAAACTGGAGTATCCAAATGAAAGCTCTTCTTGGATCACAAGATTCATGGGAGACGGTCGAAACTGGTTTCACAGAACCAGATACCACAGGGTATACGGCGGCTTAAACCAAGGCGTTGAAAGAGACGCATTTGAAGGATAAGACGGCAATGTACATGCTGTTCCGATCAGTCGACGAATCAGGCTTTGAAAAAATTATCGGATCGACTACGTCGAAACAAGCATGGGACACGTTAGAAAAAGTGTACAAAGGAGCAGACCGAGTGAAGAAAGTTCGACTCCAAACTCTTCGTGGCGAATTGAAGAGGATGCAGATGAAGGAGTCAGATATTGTATCTGACTACATCACGCGTGTAAAAACAGTGGTGAATCAACTCAATAGAAATGGCAAAACGGTGACTGATGCACGAGTTGTCGAAAAGATTCCGAGATCTTTAACAGATAAATTTGAGAATATTGTGTGTGCAATAGAAGAGTCGGAGGACCTTTCGACGCTCTCAGTCGAAGAGCTCTCTGGTTCTCTCGAAGCGCACGAACAACGTAAGATAAAAAAGAAGGAGGAAGCAGTCGAGGAAGCACATTAAACGAAGGAGTCAGTCAAAGACGAAAAGGTACTCTACTCTCAAAACTTTCGAGGAAGAGGACGTGGTCATGGCCTTGGAGGTCGTGACAGTGGTCAAAGTGGCCGAAGCAGCAACTTCGAGAGAGGACAGTCGTACCAGCAAAATTGGCGTGGTGGAGGACGTGGTCAAAGAGGTGGTCGGTCGAACTACTCAAATGTCGAATGTTACAAGTGTAACAATCATGGTCATTATGCGAAGGATTGTAACTCCTACAAATGCTATAACTGTGGTAAAATGGGACATCTTGCAAAAGATTGTTGAGTCGAAAAGAAAGTAGAAGAAACAACCAATCTAGGTTTGGAAGCCAAAGCGAATGAAGGTTTTCTGTTGATGACTCAAAAGGAAGTAGACGCGTAAAATGACATAATGCGGTATCTCGACTCAGGGGCAAGTAATCATATGTGTGGTCACAAACACCTGTTTAAAGAAATGCAAAAGATTGAAGATGGTCATGTGTCTTTCGGAGATGCATCGAAAGTGAAGGTTGAAGGCAAAGGTACGATTTATTACTTGCAGAAGGATGACTTAACGTGGTCAATCCAAGATGTTTATTATGTACCATAACTCAAGACAAATATTTTGAGTTCTGGGCAACTCACAGAAAAAGGTTATTCGATATTCATGAAAGATCAGATATAACACTTGAAGGACAAGCTAGGGCATCTGATTGCTCAAGTCGAAAAGGGGAGAAATCGAATGTATAAACTAAACTTGAGAAGTGTTCGAGGAAAATGTTTGCAAGTCAATGTCGAAGACAAAGCGTCGATGTGGCATCTTCGTTTTGGTCATCTACACCATGCTGGTCTGAGAAGGTTAGCAAAGAGGAACATGATGCACGGGCTACTAGACATAGACTATGAAGGAAGATTTTGTGAAGAATGTGTGCTTAGCTAACAAACCAGAACCTCATTTTAAAAGAAGGCATAATATCAAGCTAAACATATTCTCGAACTAATTCATACTGACATATGTGGGCCAATCACTCTGGAATCTTTCAGTGGCAAAAGGTATTTCATTTCCTTTATCGACGACTTCTCACGAAAGACCTGGGTTTATTTTATAAAAGAAAAATCTGAAGCATTCGAGGTGTTCAAGAAATTCAAAGTAATGGTGGAGAAGGCAACTGGAAGACACATCAAAGTCGTTCGATCTGACAGAGGTGGTGAGTATACTTCGACAGTCTTTATGAAGTATTGTGAAGAGCAGGGCATAAGGAGATTTCTAACTGCACCATATTCACCTCAACAAAACGGTGTAGCTGAAAGGAAGAATTGAACAGTTCTCGACATGGTTTGATAAATGCTTAAGAGCAAGAACGTGTTGAAGGAATTCTGAGCAGAAGCAGTACAATGTGCTATTTATGTTCAGAATCTATGTCCACATTCGAGGTTAGAAGACCAAACACCACAAGAAGTATGGAGCGGAAAGAAGCCAACAGTTTCTCATCTCAAAGTATTTGGTAGTGTGGCTTATGCACACGTACCAGATCAAAGAAGAACGAAGCTTGAAGACAAAAGTCAAAAGTACATATTCATTGGATATGAAGAGAAGACAAAATGGTACAGGCTATTCGATCCCATAAACAAAAAGGTGATAGTGAGTAGGGACGTTCGAATAAATGAAGCGAGCAAGTGGGACTGGAACAATTCGACAGAAGTTATTGTCGAAGTTGGAGAATCATTAGTCGTTGTACCAACAACCATTTCAACAGACCTTGAAGATTCTGAAAATGAAGATGAACCTCTACAACCCAGAATGCGAAGTCTACAAGATTTGTATGATTAGACAAGTGAGGTGCACCTTGTATGTCTTCTAGCAGATATGGAAAACATTAGTTTTGAAGAGGCGCTGCGAGACAAGAAGTGGAAAACTGCCATGGACGAAGAGATTAAGGCGATTAATCGCAACAACACAGGGGAGCTAGTCGAACTACCAAAAGGAAGTCAACCCATTAGTGTGAAGTGGGTATTCAAGAAAAAGATGAATGCTGAAGGCGAAGTGGAACGATATAAGGCACAACTTGTTGCAGAGGGATATAAGCAGAAGGCAAGAATTGACTATGATGAAATATTTGCTCCCGTTTCAAGAATGGAGACAATTCGATTACTCATCTCACAAGCTGCTCAATTCATATGGTCGATATTTCAAATGGATGTCAAGTCGGCATTTCTGAATGGTGTGCTCGAAGAAGAAGTCAACGTTGAACAACCACCCGGATATATGAAAGTTGGAGAAGAGAAGAAGGTGCTGAAATTGAAGAAAGCGCTTTATGGGCTGAAGCAGGCACCGCGGGCATGGAATACACGTATCGACACATATTTCAAAGAAAATGGGTTCAAGAAATGTCCTTATGAGCATGCCCTTTATGTAAAGAAGAATGGAGGTAATATGTTACTTGTTGCTCTTTATGTCGATGATCTGATTTTCTTGGGTAACAATGGTCAGATGATATAAGAATTCAAGGGCACAATGACACGTGAATTGGAGATGATAGACTTAGGTCTGATGAGATGTTTTCTTGGTCTAGAGGTTCGACAAGAAGAAACAGGAATCTTTGTTTCACAGGAAAAATATGCAAAAGAAATCTTGAAAAAATATAAGATGGAAAGCTGTAATCTGATTTCGACGCCAATGGAACCAGGTGCAAAGTTTTCAAAATTTGATGGAGGAGATCGTGTCGAAGCAATCAAATTTTGAAGCTTGGTAGGAAGTCTTCGCTATCTCACATGTACAAGGCCGGACATTTCATTAAGTGTCGGCATTGTAAGTCGATTCATGGAGGAACCAGTCTATTCACATTGGAAGGCATTGAAAAGAATCCTTTGAACATCCAAGGAACTGTGTCACTTGGAATGTTTTACTCAAGAACAGAAGATTACAGGTTGATTGGTTACTCCGACAGCGATTGGTGCAGAGATATAGACGATCGGAAAAGCACCTCAGGATATGTGTTCTTTATGGGAAACACTGCATTTACCTGGCTTTCAAAAAAGCAACCAATAGTAACGCATTCGACATGTGAAGCTGAATATGTAGCAGCATCTTGGTGTGTTTGTCATGCTATATGGCTTAGAAGATTGTTGAGCAAAATGAAGCTAAAACAAGAAGGTGCAACAGTAATACAAGTGGATAACAAATCAGCAATTGAGTTAGCAAAGAATCCAGTGAATCATGAAAGAAGCAAACACATCGATGTTCGCTTCCACTTCATTCGAGAACATGTGAAGGAAGGAAGTGTCGAATTGAGGCATATAGCAAGTAAGGATCAAACAGCATATATTTTCACAAAACCATTGTCGAAAGAAATTTTCGACAGAGGCAAGAAATTGATAGGCATGATGAATGGTAGAAACATTTAAGTTTACGGGGGAGTTTTGTTGAATAAACTTTAATGTTATTTTAAGTGGATTTTTATTAATAAGCTAGTGGAGAAACAAATAGTCTGTGGTAGTTGAAAGGCCAAGAGATAGTGGCCTATTAATAGTATTTATTTGCTTTAATTTCTTTAGAATAGCAGAATTTTTTGGGTCTATATAAAGGCCAAGGTTGTATTTTCATTTCAACAGAACAATATAGATTATATACAAGTACTGCTTCTGTTTTATCAACTTATAGTACAATCAAACTGCTACTAAAAATTATTTTTAAAAACATACTAAAAATGAATTACATACTCAATTTTCCATAGAATACTTATATAACGTGTCATAGGTTTGCAGGCAGGCAGGGAAGTACTTTCTCAAGTTTATAGTATATATAGACTTGGTGAAAAAGAGAGTTAACAAATGTGTGTTTCTGGCCAAGCCTTAATTATTCCACTGATGAAGTTGGACCCACTGCTTTATTTTCTTAATCGACAAAACCGAACGTTCAGGAACTCACTCCTTCAACATTCAAAATTTTCAGCTATGGCTTTAATTTTCCACAAGGTTGTTGGATCATTCTTGGCTTTAATTTTCCTACCCTTATTTTCTTTCTGAAAGGCTAGCTAATCTAAGAACCCATTAGGATTAAGAAAAATTCTATTGTTTGTCATATTGCAAAGAAAAAGTAGCACCTAATTCATATGGTGAATTGTGATGCATGTTCAGTGCAAAAATGTAATCATACAATTAATCATACATTCTTAAGATTAGCAAATTCATTTAATCACATGAGAACCATTCATTTCTTATGGTAGACAATCTCACAATACACAGAAATTTTTTAAAGCTGGACAATACATTTTGCCTTCAATACAAAGGAACAACACTGTTGTGATAAATTCAATACATGAAGGATATCTCTTAACAGCCTACTCATAAAACAAAATCCAAAAGAAATTATATTAGACACATAGCAGTTTTATTTATATGTCAATTATCATGACTTTCTCTCTACATTGCATCTTAACAACCATACAAATTACAACATTTCAAATGATAAATGGGTTGAGGATGTTGAAGGAGAAGACAAAAAGGGTTTGGGTGGCATTTCCAACACTTGAAGGTTCCCTTCCAACATTTCTACCACTTTATGCATCGATGGTCGATTCGAAGGGTTGGTTTGTATGCACCATAAACTCACCACTGTCATTTTCCTTACCATTTCTTCATCAACTTCATTTTTAATACACGTAAGCCCAAGATCTTGATTCATTTCAAGACGCTTGTAAACCTAATGTGGAAAGTAAAACTCGCTAGAACAATCAATTTCAACCTTAATGTTCTTTCTTCGCCCCACCATCTCTAAAATCATCATTCCATAACTGTAGACATCTGACTTATGTGACACCCCACCAAAATTTCTTGAAAACAACTCTGGAGCAATATATCCTGGTGTTCCCCTCGCTCCAAATATAGATACAATGCTTTCTTTTTTTGGACATATTTTCGCAAGTCCAAAATCAGAAATTTTTGGACAGAAATCTTCGTGTAATAATATATTATGAGGCTTTATGTCAAAATGCAAGATTCTAGGGTTACAGCCTCTATGCAAGTACTCCAATCCACAAGCAACACCAACTGCAATATCATACAATGTTTTGCAATCCAATTGCAGATCATCCTGCTGTGGATTTTTCCCTTCATATATGAACTTTTCAAGAGATCCATTAGGCATGAACTCATATGTTAGTGCCTTTTTAGAACCATTCAAACAAAACCCCAAAAGTCTAACAATATTAACATGAGAAGTTCTACTTATACTGGCAACTTCATTAATGAAATCTTCACCATCACCTTTTGATTTACTTAAAACCTTCACTGCAACCATACGGTCATCACGTAACTTTCCTTTGTATACACTTCCGTATCCTCCCTGGCCTAATTTACTTTTAAAAGAGTTTGTTATTTTCTTGACATCTAAATAATTGTACCTAGCAGCAAGAAGAGGTCCTTGTTCTTTCAAGAACTCCTTAAAATTTTGATGGGTTAAACTCTTCTTCCTAAGTAAACGAAGCGTTGGAGGAAAGATATTTGTCCTGATGGCATAAGCCAACAACATCAGCACTGCAATTCCAATAGCCACCACCATGGCTCCTGAAGAAATGTAAATTATTTACAATAAAAGAAAAATGTTTAGTGCAAGAAAGAAATTACTATTTTTTTGTTACAAAAAAGTAATGACTTTTACATAAATTACTATAAAATCATTGTTACATATTGATGAACTTTCACATTCAAGGTCGATCAGTTTGAAGTAGTGTGCTAAAAATGCATTACCTATACCCAGTTTGACACGCCAATTCAGCCACTTTTTCTTTGTACCCGTTTCTGCAATAGAGAAAATATTTCAGATTTGACATATGAAAATAAAGTTGTGCAGAAAAATTATGGTTTGCAAATTTAGTGTTTCACAGACAATAATAAACAATAAGCCATTGAAAAGATCACAAGATACTACTGAGATTGGCCACACATATGCAGTGCCACTACTCTTCCCCTAACTGACTCTGATTATGATATGAGATAAAGAATTGGACTTGAGGAGTTTTACAGCAAAAGAAACAATGTTTCACAAAATTATGTGTTTGTGTTTCCACAGTGCCGGCTTTAGTATGCAATTGGCACTATATAATTTGACACCGCTTTAGTAGTAATGACAATATGCACATTAGTTTGTTATGTATCAAGAATAAAGGGTGTATTTAAACGGAATGAGAGATAGAAATTTATCTGAAGTGTACCATTATGAGAGTAGAACTTATTGTTTGCATTAAGTCTACATTGGCCTCCTCTGTGGTTGTAGCACTCTTTACAATCAGCAGATAATACTATTTTAACAACCATCTGAGCAGATATAAATGATAAAATGTTTTTGGTATCAGTCAAGTCTTTAGATGGAAACGGAAGTAGCGAGCAGGATGAGAAAAAACTAAGTGCTTTCTCTTTAGTAACATTGGAATACTGATTCCTGTCATAATAGATATCGTAGGAAGAACAGTTGTATTCAAAATACTGTGCAGGGTGTTAAATGTAATTCATAGTGTCGAAGTCGAAGTCGAAGCATCCATGTGTTGAATAGTTTCGACAGATTCATTTTAGATTTGATTGGATTCTGTTTTAGATTAGATTTGATATGATTTAGATTAGATTTGATATTTTGGGCTTTTAGAGTTTTTGGCCTTTGTAAATCTAAATCTATAAATAGGGAGTTATCCTTGTACATTGTAACACAATTGAATTCACAGTTTACGGTTAGCAAGTGAATAGATCAATAGATTCAAAATCCCACAGTTCGTGGGTAACAATTTTCCTCCAAATATTTCTCTTCTCTCTCTTTTATTTCTTGCTGTTCTTGTTTTGTTCTTCTTCTTTTCATTGTCATTACGTATTATTTGTGGGTTGGTTATCAATCTTGAGATCAAGATTGAAGGGAATTACCATAGAGTGTGGTGAATTTCCAACATCTGGTATCTAGAGCTCCGGTTGCGATTCAAGGAGGAAAATCGTGATGGCTATGAATCATTCAAATGGGCACTTTCCGGCGACCCTACCAATTCTCAAGAAAGATAATTATGAGAATTGGTGCAAGCAGATCAAGGTGGTTTTCTGTTATCAAGATCTGTGGGATCTTGTGAAGGAAGGAGTAACACCACTTGGGGAGAACGCGACGGATCAAGAAAAGACTGCACTCAAAGATTTGAAGAAGAAAGATTATAAAGCGTTGTTTATAATCCATCAATGTGTCGATCCAGATCACTTTGAAAAAGTTAGCGATGCAGAATCAGCAAAGGAAGCATGGGAGATTCTTGAAAAGTCATTTGGAGGCGCAGAAAAGGTGAAAGAGGTGAGGTTACAAACTCACAAGAGAACCTATGAGTTGCTTCAGATGGAAGACAACGAAAGTATTACAGATTTCTTCACAAGAGATACAAAACTTGTGAATCAAATCAAAGTATGTGGAGAAATGCTGACGACGAAAGCAGTTGTCTCAAAGATTTTGAGATCGTTGGCTCCTAAGTTCGACCACGTGGTAGTAGCCATAGATGAGTCGAAAGACTTGTCAGTATTGACGAAGGAAGAGCTTTAAGGGACGCTTGAGTCTCATGAACAAATGATGGCTGAGAGAGCTGCAGGAAAGTCGAAGAGTGATATGGCTTTGCAGGCGCAGTCAGAAAAGGAAAGGAAAGGCAAAGGAAACGTGAATGGCAACAACGATAGAGGAGGCGGTAATTCGACTCAGAAGAAACCTTGAAACCAAGGCAACCAAAGAGGTGGTGCTGCAGGTAGAGGAAGAGGTGGTGGTCGAAAGCCAGACAAAAGTCACATTCAATGTTTCAATTGTCAGAAGTATGGCCATTATGTTACTAACTGTCCAGAAAAGAAGAAAAATCAAGAAGCTGATGCAAATCTGGCAAAGCATGAAGAAGAAGAGACGTTGCTGATGGTCACAACGAAAGATGAAGAGAGATTCCAAGATCAGTGGTGCTTGGACTCAGGATGCTCTTCACACATGACTGGAAGGAACGATTGGTTTGTCAACATGAAGCCCTCGTCAAAGAACACGGTGAAGTTTGCGAATGACAACACTCTAGCAGCTGAAGGTGTTGGTGATGTTCTGATTATGAGGAAAGATGGCAAAAGGTTAACAATTTCCAATGTGTTGTATATTCCAGGTATGAAGAGTAATTTGCTCAGTATAGGGCAGCTAGTCGAAAAGAACTACAAGGTAGTTGTCGAAGAGAAGATGATGAGAGTTCTCGACTTAAGTGGTAGGTTGATCTTGAAGGATCCAATGTCTCAGAATAGGACCTTCAAGATAGAACTCAGTGTGATGAAGTACAAGTGTCTAGCAACAGCAGCCAGCAGAGATGAGTGGTTATGGCACTTTCGACTAGGCCATCTCAAACTCAATGACATCAGAGAACTGAAGAGAAGAAATATGGTTTCAGGATTACCAGAAATCGACATCCAAGTGAAGTCTGTGAAGAGTGTGTTCAGTCGAAACAACACAAGAATAGCTTCAGCAAGGCTGCAGGAAGGAAGTCAAAGGCAATACTTGAAGTCATAAACTCTGATGTATGTGGTCCAATCCAGGTGGATTCGATTGGTGGCAACAGATATTTTGTCAAGTTTATAGATGATTTTAGTCAAAAGTTATGGACCTACCTCATCAAGAAGAAAAGTGATGTGTTTGAGGTATTTGTCAGATTCAAATCTGTAACACCCCTAGTCTATACCCCCAAATAAATAAAGCAGTAAAAGAAAATTCAAAATTTCTTCAGAGTATATTTAAATCATCATGGCATAGACGGGGGAAATCACATTATATTGAAACAATTCATACAACACCTGCTCATAAAGATATGCAACAGTGGGGTAGCAATCAACAGATGAACTCAGTTCCTTACACCCACATTTCAGATTTTAGAATAAAAGCGGAAAATCTAAAACTGAATAACATATATATATATATAAATATATATATATATATATAAATATATATATATATATATATATACAAAATTTCTTCAGAGTATATTTAAATCATCATGGCATAGACGGGGGAAATCACATTATATTGAAACAATTCATACAACACCTGCTCATAAAGATATGCAACAGTGGGGTAGCAATCAACAGATGAACTCAGTTCCTTACACCCACATTTCAGATTTTAGAATAAAAGCGGAAAATCTAAAACTGAATAACATATATATATATATATATATATATATATATATATATATATCGTGAAGGGTTTGTCATACATCAAGTGGTACATGCTCAAGCCAAAAGATATATATACAGAATACACAAATAATCACTAATATATATATATATATATATATATATATATATATATATATATATATATATATATCGTGAAGGGTTTGTCATACATCAAGTGGTACATGCTCAAGCCAAAAGATATATATACAGAATACACAAATAATCACTAACGGTCACCCTAACTACCCGGTGTCACATATCAGAGCCGACCGACAAAAGAATGAAGACGCAAAGCTTCACAAAAATACCTCCAACAACTCTAATCTGCAATGCCTCATAGAGCATTATTAAACAGCAGAAGGGTGAGAAAAACAACCATAATATAATTGCATACATTTATATATAACACCAAAATTACACATATATACGATTCTCACCACAACTCACGCCATAATTCAAACACCATACAATTATCATCAACACATATCCATATATCAATTTTATCCACAAATCCACACATAAACAACCATTCATGATTTATGCAAATGCAAGAGACCGACACAACGACTCTATGCATATGCACATGCGGTACCGACTTCCAATGTTTCTCATCACTAGTTAACTCAGGAACTCTGCTGGAATCATCGCTCATTACATCACTGTAACTCCCCGCCGGGCATACGATGTTCCCCGTCGCTCACACCTCTTTGTATAAGGCACACGACGTTTATGGATCGCTCACACCTCTTTGAATAAGGCACACGACCCGATCACTCACACCCCACATGGGCACATGATAGTCTATAATCATCGCTCACACCTCTTTGCATAAGGCACACGATGTTATAGCGAATTCCCTCTGGAATCCAAACCGTCACTCAGGACGTCTCAACAATGCATATCATGATGCTTGGCATACAATGACCCATGACATTTAATATGCACACATAAATACATTCATTTACATCGACAAAATCACACTTTGTACTTATGCCCAAAACAATGCATTTAATAGCCATATGGCCACAAACCATCACAACACCGTCTAACCACACGCATTTACATCATACAACAACACCTTGCCTAATACACATCGATTACGCACAGTTATAACGACAAAAGTCGACAACCGACACTATTCCCAATTTTCCGACATAATTAAATCGGCAAATAATTTCAAAATCATCATAACGAGAAAGTATAGCTCAATAGCTTTCCAACGATACCAAGAATCTAAAAATCGGATAAACGGAACTCAAGTTACGAAAGAAAACCAAAAACGATATTTTGAAAAGTCCCATTTTACCATTCTCCTGACCATACGCGTATTGCCCTGAGCCATACGCGTATTGCCAAAAATCCTCGCCATGCCATATGCGTATTGCCCAAGGCCATACGCGTATGGGAAGAGACAATTTTCTTCCCAAAATTCTCATTTTAAATCCAATACGTGTAGTGCCCAACACCATACGCGTATTGCCCTGAAATGCTACGTGTATCATACGCAAATGGGCATATGGTCGAGAAAATTGAAGATCCATACGCGTATTAGCCCATGACTCGCCCACGATACACGTATTGCCAAGGTCCATACGCGTATGAACATGCCCCATACGCGTATGACCTGGAAAAACCAGAAAAATTTCTGCAGAACAAAGTTCTGCGTTTTCCAACCAAAAATCCTCCAATTTTCACCTACACCCAGAAAAATTACCAATACAATGCATAGCAACATGTATCTATCATGTATCAACAATAATGAACACTAACAACATAATTTCCAACACATTTAATCAATTTCTAATCAATTTTACAAAAAATGGGTTTTACTAAATTTCTCCAAATCAATCCAATAACAATCACAAATACACATACATAATCATACACAATCATACAATAATTGAGTTTCGCACCCTTACCCGATTAAATCGATTCTAGGAGTTGATTTCTTTGATTTTCCAAGTTTTCCTTACTATTTCTCTTCTTCTTTTCTTTTTCTTTCTTTCCCTTTTCTTTCTGTCTATTTTTCTCTCTTTCTATTTTCTATTTCCTTACTTAATGAAAAATATCATGAAATGACCAAAATACCCCCACACTCAAATATCTCGCAAACGTTCCCAAAACCCCATAAAATATCAGAACATTGAAAAATAACATATTTTCAAATAAAAGTAAAAAATAAAATAAAATAATAATAAAATAATCAAACGACTCGATTAAATAAAACTCACACAAAAACTGGGTCGTTACAACTCTCCCCCACTTAGAAATTTTCGTCCTCGAAAATATTACCTGAGACGAACAACTCTGGATACAACTCTCGCATCCGACTCTCCAACTCCCAAGTCAAATTGCCCTCAACAGCGCCTCCCCATGCCATTTTCACAAGTGCAATATCCTTGACCCTCAACCGCTTCACCTCGCGATCCAAAACCCTAACTGGTACTGCCTCGACCGTAAGGTTCTCCCTTACCTCAATCTCATCCATCGAAATCACATGCGACGGATCCGGAACATACTCCCGAAGCTGTGAAACATGAAACACATCATGCAAATTCGACAGATTCGGAGGCAACGCCACCATATAAGCCACAACACCCACTCTCGCGGATATCTGGTAAGGACCAATAAACCGAGAAGTAAGTTTCTTCGATTTCAATGCACGACCCACACCCGTCACCGGTGTAACCCTAAAAAATACATGGGCGCCCTCTTGAAACTCAAGATCCTTCCATCTCCGATCATGATAACTCTTCTGTCTACTCTAAGAAGCTTTCATTTTCTCTCGAATAAGCTTCACTTTCTCCGTCGTCTGTTGCACCAACTCTGGTCCAACCACCGCTCTCTCACCAGATTCGTGCCAACACAAAGGTGTCCGACACCTTCGTCCATACAATGCTTCAAACGGTGTCATCCCAATACTAGAATGGAAACTGTTATTATACGTAAACTCAATCAATGCAAGATAACTATCCCACGCACCAGCTTGTTCCAAAACACACGCCCTCAACAAATCTTCCAACGACTGAATCGTCCTCTCCGTCTGACCATCCATCTGCGGATGATAAGCCGAACTCAATCTCAATTTAGAACCCAAAGCCTTCTGTAAACTTTCCCAAAATCTCGAGGTAAACCTAGGATCTCGATCCGAAACAATACTCAATGGAACCCCATGCAATTTCACAATCACACTGATGTAAATCTCAGCTAACCGCTCCAAAGAAAAACTGATGTCAATCAGAATAAAATGAGCCGATTTAGTCAGCCTATCAACAATCACCCAAATAGCATTATGCCCTCGTTGTGTATTCGGTAACCCTGTCACAAAATCCATGGAAATACTATCCCATTTCCATTCCGGAATATCCAACGGTTGCAACAAACCACTAGGCCTCAGATGTTCCACCTTCGATTTCTGACAAGTCAAACATTCATAAACAAACTGAGCAACATCTCTTTTCAATCCAGACCACCAGAAAATCTTCTTCAAATCCTGATACATCTTATTCGCTCCCGGATGTATACTCAAATTACTCCGGTGCCCTTCCTCCAAAATCATCTTTTTCAACTCCGCATCATCAGGAATACAAATTCTACCTCGAAATCTCAAAACACCATTAATATCCACTTGAAAATCACTATTCGCATCTTTCTCTCCCTACAACATCAAATCCACAAATTTCACATCCAACTTCTGTTTCTCACAAACAGTCATCAGAAAATCATTAGTAATCGTTAACATTCCAAGCCTCACACTATCCGACGTCACTTCACATACCAAACTCAAGTCTCTAAACGATTCCAAAAGTTCCCACTCCTTAACCATTAAAGCGGACATATGTAATGATTTCCGACTCAACGCATCGGCTACCACATTAGCTTTACCAGGATGGTAATTCAAGCCAAAGTCGTAGTCCTTCAAGAATTCCAACCATCTACGTTGCCTCATGTTTAGCTCTTTCTGATCAAACAAATATTTCAAACTTTTATGATCACTAAAGACTTCAAACCTTGCACCGTAGAGATAATGCCTCCAGATCTTCAACACAAAAACCACAACCGCTAATTCAAGATCATGAGTAGGATAATTTTTCTCATGAACTCTTAATTGCCTTGAAGCATACGCCACGACCTTACCTTCTTGCATCAGAACACCACCTAGACCAATTAAAGACGCATCACAGTAAACCACAAATGGTTCATTAGGATTCGGAAAAATAAAAATCGGAGCTGTCGTTAATCTTCTCTTCAGCTCATTAAAACTTTCCTCTCACCGAATATCCCAAATGAACGCTTGTCCTTTACAAGTCAACTGGGTCAAAGGAAGTGCTAGTTTAGAAAAACCTTCAATAAACCTGCGATAATAACCAGCCAAGCCCAAAAAGCTTCGAATTTCAGTAACAGATCTCGGAGCCTCCCATTGTAGAACTGCTTCTACTTTAGATGGATCCACAGAAATACCATTACCTGAAATTACGTGCCCAAGAAAACTCACTTCCGACAACCAGAATTCACACTTGGACAATTTGGCAAAAAGCTTCCTTTCTTTCAAAACCTGCAAAACAATACGTAAATGCTCCGTGTGCTCTTCCCGAGACTTAGAATAAATCAAAATTTCATCAATAAACACAACGACAAATCGATCCAGATGCTCGTGAAAAATACGATTCATGTATTCCATAAACACACCTGGCGCATTAGAAACCCTGAACGGCATCACAGAATATTCATAATGACCGTATCATGTCCTAAAAGCCTTCTTTTGAATATCTTCCTCTTTTACCCTAATCTGATGATACCCCGATCTCAAATCAATCTTACTAAATACACAAGCACCAACCAACTGATCCATCAGATCATTAATCCTTGGAAGAGGATATTTATTCTTAATCGTCACCTTATTCAACTGGCGATAATCAATACACAACCGCATACTTCCATCCTTCGTTTTCACCAATAAAACTGGAGCACCCCAAGGAGAAACGCTTGGTCTCACAAACCTCTTTGCCAACAACTCATTCAACTGTTTCTTTAACTCAACCAACTCAGATGCCGACATACGATAAGGTGCCATAGAAACAGGTCTAGTACCAGGAACTAGATCTATAGAAAACTCCACCTTTCTCTCTGGTGGCACATCTGAAATATCCTCAGGAAACACTTCCGAAAATTCACACACAACAGGAAACACATCAAGTGAAACTTGACTATCCACAGTTAAAGATGCAAACAACCCAAACAACTGAGCTTCCTTCGCCAAAAGTCTCTTCAACTCTTTAGTAGATAAGAAACTCGAGTCTTCATCTTCCTCAAGAGAAGGAAACCTTACTAGCTTATGATAACAATCAATATGAACTCGATTGAATTGCAACCAATTCATTCCCAGAACCACATCTAAACCCTCCAACGGCAAACACACCAAATCCATCTCAAAGTCTTTACCATAAATGGTCAAAGGACATCTTAGACAAACTAAGGAAGTAGTTACTGACCCCATTGCTGGAGTATCAATAACCATTTCACCCCCCATCGAAGACAACACAAGATTCAAACGCTTCGCACACTCAGACGAAATAAATGAATGAGTCGCTCCAGTATCAATAATAGCAACTAAAGGCGTACTATTAATAAAACAAGTACCTCTGATCAGATGATCTGCACTCGAATTCTGAGTTCCTGCCAAAGAAAATAGCTTCCCACTTGCTGGAGCTTGCTTCGGTTTCGGACACTTTGTACTAACATGTCCCAGCTCACCATAATTAAAGCACTTCACCACGTTCTTCTTATAATCAGCTGCAATGTGTCCTATACCTCCACAGTTAGAACACTTCCTAAAATCTTTCCTGCACTCAAACTGACGATGCCCCACTTCACCACACCTATAACATCTCATAGGACCAGACATCCCTCCTCCACTTGACCTTTTCTCAAAATTTCCCCTTTGCTTACCCTTATCAGCTGGTGTCACATACGGACAACCACGGAATTGTTGCTTCCCTTTCCTCTCGCTCACACTCTTGTAATGAGTAGAACGAGCCTTACTGTCCTCTTCATAAATCCTACAACAATCCACCAAATCAGAGAACCTCCGGATCTTTTGATAACCAATTGCCTGCTTTATTTCAGGACGCAAGCCATTCTCAAACTTCACACACTTAGAAAATTCCGTAGTCGCTTCAGCATAATAGGGATAAAACTGCACAAGTTCCACAAACTTAGCAGTATAATCAACAACAGACATATTACCTTGTTTCAGTTCCAAGAACTCAATCTCCTTCTTTCCTCTTACATCTTTAGGAAAATACCTCCTCAGAAACTCCATACTAAACACAACCCAAGTAATCTCCTCCTCTATAACTTCCAACACGCGACGAGTACTAACCCACCAATCATCAGCTTCTTCCAATAACATGTGAGTACCGAGTCTCACCTTCTGATCTTCAGCACAATCCATCACTCGGAAAATCCTTTCAATCTTTTCAGCCATATCTGTGAACCATCCGGATCATATCTTCCTTTGAAGACAGGCGGTTTGTTCTTCCTGAACTCATCTTTACCAGCAGCATGAGGTGCACCCTGCACAGCATGAGCCATAGCTTGCATAGCCGCAGCCAAAGAAGCATCATTACTACCAGCCATATACTATTCATTTCCAATATCAGAAACTATGGTTAAACAAACAGCTCATCCAACCACAAAGACCCACAAGGACTGACACAACTGACACGGACTAACGCAAACTGGCTCTGATACCACTTAATGTAACACCCCCAGTCTATACCCCCAAATAAATAAAGCAGTAAATGAAAATTCAAAATTTCGTCAGAGTATATTTAAATCATCATGGCATAGACGGGGGAAATCACATTATATTGAAACAATTCATACAACACCTGCTTATAAAGATATGCAACAGTGGGGTAGCAATCAACAGAGGAACTCAGTTCCTTACACCCACATTTCAGATTTTAGAATAAAAGCGGAAAATCTAAAACTGAATAACATATATATATATATATCATGAAGGGTTTGTCATACATCAAGTGGTACATGCTCAAGCCAAAACATATATATACAGAATACACAAATAATCACTAACGGCCACCCTAACTACCCGGTTTCACATATCAGAGCCGACCGACAAAAGAATGAAGACGCAAAGCTTCACAAAAATACCTCCAGCAACTCTAATCTGCAATGCCTCATAGAGCATTATAAAACAGCAGAAGGGTGAGAAAAACAACCATAATATAATTGCATACATTTATATATAACACCAAAATTACACATATATACGATTCTCACCACAACTCACGCCATAAATCAAACACCATACAATTATCATCAACACATATCCATATATCAATTTTATCCACAAATCCACACATAAACAACCATTCATGATTTATGCAAATGCAAGAGACCGACACAACGACTCTATGCATATGCACATGCAGTACCGACTTCCAATGTTTCTCATCACTAGTTCACTCAGGAGCTCTGCTGGAATCATCGCTCGTTACATCACTGTAACTCCCCGTCGGGCATACGATGTTCCCCGTCGCTCACACCTCTTTGTATAAGGCACACGACGTTTATGGATCGCTCACACCTCTTTGTATAAGGCACACGACCCGATCGCTCACACCCCACCTGGGCACACGATCGTCTATAATCATCGGTCACACCTCTTTGCGTAAGGCACACGATGTTATAGCGAATTCCCTCTGGAATCCAAACCGTCACTCAGGACGTCTCAACAATGAATATCATGATGCTTGGCATACAATGACCCATGACATTTAATATGCACACATAAATACATTCATTTACATCGACAAAATCACACTTTGTACTTATGCCCAAAACAATGCATTTAATTGCCATACGACCACAAACCATCACAACACCGTCTAACCACACGCATTTACATCATACAACAACACCTTGCCTAATACACATCGATTACGCACAGTTATAACGACAAAAGTCGACAACCGACACTATTCCCAATTTTCCAACATAATTAAATCATCTAACAATTTCAAAATCGTCATAACGAGAAAGTATAGCTCAATAGCTTTCCAAAAATACCAAGAATGTAAAAATCGGATAAACGGAACTCAAGTTACGAAAGAAAACGAAAAACGATATTTTGAAAAGTCTCATTTTACCATTCTCCTGACCATACGCGTATTGCCCTGAGCCATACGCGTATTGCCAAAAATCCTCGCCATGCCATACGCGTACTGCCCAAGGCCATACGCGTATGGGCAGAGGCCATTTTCTTCCCAAAATCCCCATTTTAAATCCAATACGCGTAGTGCCCAACACCATACGCGTATTGCCCTGAAATGCTACGCGTATCATACGCAAAAGGGCAGATGGCCGAGAAAATTGAAGATCCATACGCGTATTGGCCCATGACTCGCCCACGATACGCGTATTGCCAAGGTCCATACGCGTATGAACATGCCCCATACGCGTATGACATGGAAAAACCAGAAAAATTTCTGCAGAACAAAGTTCTGCGTTTTCCAACCAAAAATCCTCCAATTTTCACCTACACCCAGAAAAATTACCAATACAATGCATAGCAACATGTATCTATCATGTATCAACAATAATGAACACTAACAACATAATTTCTAACACATTTAATCAATTTCTAATCAATTTTACAAAAAATGGGTTTTACTAAATTTCTCCAAATCAATCCAATAACAATCACAAATACACATACATAATCATACACAATCATACAATAATTGAGTTTCTCACCCTTACCCGATTAAATCGATTCTAGGAGTTGATTTCTTTGATTTTCCAAGTTTTCCTTACTATTTCTCTTCTTCTTCTCTTTTTCTTTCTTTCCCTTTTCTTTCTCTCTATTTTTCTCTCTTTCTATTTTCTATTTCCTTACTTAATGAAAAATATCATGAAATGACCAAAATACCCCCACACTCAAATATCTCGCAAACGTTCCCAAAACCCGATAAAATATCACAACATTGAAAAATAACATATTTTCAGATAAAAGTTGAAAATAAAATAAAATAATAATAAAATAATCAAACAACTCAATTAAATAAAACTCACACAAAAACTGGGTCGTTACAAAATCCATGGTCGAAAGAAAGAGTGGTCGAAGGTTGAAAACTCTGAGAACTGATGGTGGTGGAGAATATGTGTCGAAAGAGTTCGATGCATTGTGTAGAAAAGAGGGGATTGTGCATGAGGTGGTGCCACCCTACACTCCACGGCAGAATGGGATTGCAGAACGCAAGAACAGAACCATCATGAACATGGTAAGAAGCATGTTGAATGGAAAGCATCTACCCAAATAATTATGGGGAGAAGCAGCTTCGACAGCAACATATATTTTGAACAGATGTCCGACGAAGAAGCTTGAAGGAGTCACACCAGAAGAATGTTGGTCTTGTGTCAAGCCAAGCCTCAGCCACTTGAAAGTGTTTGGACCTATAGCACATAGACATGTGCCAGATCAGTTGAGAAGGAAGCTTGATGACAAGTCGAATCAGATGATCTTGATAGGATATCATTCGACTGGAGGTTACAAGTTGTTCGACCCAGTGAATAAGCAGGTAGTGATCAGCAGGGACGTGATCATAGATGAGCTTAAAGAATGGGATTGGACTGAGAATGCCAAGAAGGATTTAGTGAGAATCTCTTGTGAAGAACCAGCCACTGAAGTAGAAAGAGAAGTTCGACAGAAACCAGTTGCAGATGAAGCAGGTTCAAGTAGACCTCGACGAACAAGACACATGCCTGCAAGGTTGCAAGAATGTGTAATCACATCAGATGATGTGGTCGATGAAGAGGGTGAGCTGGTACATTATGCTTTCTATGCAGATGTCGAACCAGTAAATGCAGCTGAGGCATTGAAAGATTCAAAGTGGGTGAAAGCAATGAATGAAGAGTTAGAATCCATCGAAGTCAACAACACCTGGTCACTTGTCGAATTGCCTCAAGGAAAGAAGGCAATTGATGTGAAGTGGGTTTACAAGGTAAAGGTGAATCCTAGAGGAGAAGTAACTCGACACAAGGCGAGACTTGTGGTGAAAGGATTTCTTCAGAAGGAAGGAATCGACTTCGATGAAGTGTTCGCACCTGTTGCTAGAATCGAATCAATCAGGTTGGTTGTTGGTCTAGCAAATATGAACAATTGGCACACATGTCAGATGGAAGTAAAGTGTGCATTCCTTAATGGTCCCTTAGACGAAGAAGTTTATGTCGCACAACCAGCTGGGTATGTGAAACAAGGCGAAGAAGGAAAGGTGTACAGGTTGCATAAAGCCCTATATGGACTTAAGCAAGCTCCAAGAGCTTAGAATAAGAAAATCGACAGCTGCTTAAGGGAAAAGGAATTTGTGAAGTGTACGATAGAGCATGGAGTATATGTAAGAAGAAGCAATTGCGAATTTCTTATACAATGTCTCTATGTCGATGATTTGTTGATAGCAGGAAGTTGCAAGAAGGAGATCGAAGATTTCAAACATGATCTAAGCAAGGAGTTTGAAATGTCAGACTTGGGAGATCTCTCATATTTCCTTGGCATCGAATTCTACAAGACAAGTAGAGGTTTGATGATGCACCAACGAAGATATGCAGGCGAAATACTCAAGAGATTTGAGATGCAAGATTGCAACTCAACTTCGACTCCAGCTGAGACCAGACTGCAACTGTCGAAGGATCCAGACGAAGATGATGTCGACCCAACCCAATACAGAAGACTTATTGGGTCACTTAGATACCTTTGTCACACAAGGCCTGGCTTAGCATACAGTGTTGGTATGGTAAGTAGATTCATGCAGAAGCCAAAGGTATCACACCTAACAGTGACGAAGAGGATACTGAGGTATCTGAAAGGGACTCTCGACTATGGCATTTTATTTACTGCAGCTGACGAAGGGAAAGAATGCAAGTTAGTGGGATACACAGACTATAGCTGGTGTTGTGATGCTGAGGATAGAAAATCCACAGCTGGATACGTGTTTATGTTAGGTGGTGCACCAGTTGCTTGGAGTTCGAGAAAGGAGCCAGTAGTGGCATTGTCATCATGCGAAGCAGAGTATATAGCTGCTTCTCTTTGTGCATGTCAAGCAACCTGGATGGTGAACTTGGTCGAAGAGATTACAAGGAAGAATCATGGAGCAATTACCATGAAGATCAACAGCATGTCAGCTATCAATTTGACGAAGAATCCAATAGCTCACGATCGAAGCAAGCACATCGAAATGAGGTTCCATTATCTTCGAGAGCAGGTAGCAGAAGGGAAGATGAATTTGGAACACTGCAGAACTGAGAATCAGATTGCAGATATCATGAAGAAGGGAATGCAGGTCGAAGTATTTAAGAAGCTAAGATCGATGATGAATGTAGATAGTTTAGACACAATGAATTAGGTGGTGTGTTAAATGTAATTCATAGTGTCGAAGTCGAAGTCGAAGCATCCATGTGTTGAATAGTTTCGACAGATTCATTTTAGATTTGATTGGATTCTGTTTTAGATTAGATTTGATATGATTTAGATTAGATTTGATATTTTGGGCTTTTAGAGTTTTGGGCCTTTGTAAATCTAAATCTATAAATAGGGAGTTACCCTTGTACATTGTAACACAATTGAATTCATAGTTTGCGGTTAGCAAGTGAATAGATCAATAGATTCAAAATCCCACAGTTCGTGGGTAACAATTTTCCTCCAAATATTTCTCTTCTCTCTCTTTTATTTCTTGCTGTTCTTGTTTTGTTCTTCTTCTTTTCATTGTCTTTATGTATTGTTTGTGGGTTGGTTATCAATCTTGAGATCAAGATTGAAGGGAATTACCATAGGGTGTGGTGAATTTCCAACACAGGGGGTTTGATATTCTGGCTGTGATTGCATAGGAAGAGAGCTCTGGCTGTGATTGCATAGGAACAGTTGTATTCAAAATACTGTGCAGGGGGTTTGATATTCTGGATGTGATTGCATAGGAACAGTTGTATTCAAAATACTGTACAGTTGTATTAAAAAAACCGCAACAGAAAGTTCTGGAAATGTCGCAATGCTGGGAATGGCTGTGAATTATTTTTATGGAATGATGAAATTGAAGACTCAATCAAAGGGTGTAGTGTTATTCAATCATTTTGTAAGAAGTGTGTAATGGAAGAAGTGAATTTTGAATCAATGACAAAGAAATTAGAGAAGGTGAAGATGAAGCTTGAAGTTCAAAGAAGGTTTAATTTGAAGGTCAAGATAGCAATTGTGATGCTTTGTTTAATTATTTCCATATTGTATAAATTTATGTAATGTTAAGTAGGTTTAATAGGTATTTATTTTCTGGTTATATGTATTTTGAAAGTTTTGTATGTCAATGGAAAGATATTGTATTTTTATGGTGTGGCCACTTATTTTTCTCTTAAAAATAATTGAATAACACTTCTTACAAAATGATTGAATAACACTACTCCCTTTGATTTGAGTCTTCAATTTCATCATCCCATAAAAATAATCCACAGCCATTCCCAGGATTGCGACATTTCCAGAACTTTCTGTTGCAGTTTTTGCTTGTATTGGAGACCCACATCTGCATTGCTCTACCACAACCACAAACGAGTAAACCTGGAAACGAAACTGAATTCTCACTGCTTCCACAATACATGCTACCAACAAACTTACAGAAACACGATTGTTATAACGACGAACAAGAAAAGGAAGAAATCGACCGAAGAAGATGAACGAAGAAACCGACGACTGGAAAGTAAAGAAGATGAACGAAGAAGAGGGTGAGGAAACGCAGAAGAAACTGAAGAAACCCTAGCAATTAGGGATTATATTCAATCCTTAATTGCATACCCTAATTGCAAAGTCTGCAGGCCCAGTCAGCAACACCAGTAAAAGGGTGTGGTAAAAGCAGGTTTTTGGTTTTAGAAGGGGTGGTTCAAATAAAAAACTTAAGGGGGGCAATATCAAATCTCGCTCTAATGGCAAGGGGGTTTCATATAATTAACCTTAATTTATATAAAATGAAACCAAAGGAGAAGGGGGAGTAAGAGAGTAACTGTGGTTCAAAGTGTCACAAACATTATCTTGCAAACGCTTGTAAAAATCTATATCAGAAAGTGTAATGGTATTCTAGTCAATGACAGCAGTTAGCACTAGGCTTCTTGCATTCTTCTCCAGTTGGATCAATTTGACTGAATAATAACTGGCATCACAGCCATGTATGATAATGAGGCCACAATCTGGTTGTTCTGCCTTGGTGAAAGGGTAACTAAAACTCCCACGGTTTGCACAAGTGAATGAGCGTGGACAGTTATATTGGTGCTCACTTCCATCCCTGCTGATAAAACCAGCACGAGATGACAAAACAAGAGAAAGTGGAACAAATGGATTAGATCCATCCTAGCTTTATTGACGTAATGAAGCTTAAGTACAAGAAGTGGGAGTTGTTACATACCTTATATTAAGAAATAGATATGTATTAGTCTTATGTACGTATCAAACTGTGTCTAAACGGAGAAGTTATCTGATACATTAATTGACTTGGAAAATGAAGGAGGAAGACTTGATGAAAAAGAGAGGTAGATTATGTGAGATACAATTCAAAGTTACAAAGGTCTGGCTGCTGGACATGCCTTAATTATCCCCCAATGAAGCTGGACCCACTGCTCTATACCCTCTATCATCGAAACAGCACGTTCAGGGATTGACTCCTGATAGCAGGCCCAGCCGAAACAAAAGAAGGCCCAATTATTTAAATGATTATGTGATGAATTAAGTGTTCAGAAATTTTAAGTAGTTTTTTATATATTTTGGGCCTGGCCCATTTAGCTAATCCAGCAGTGTGCTGTTGTATTTAAGTCATCTTGAATTTTATGAGAAGGGAGAAAAATTAATCAGAATTTTACTTTCTTCTTTAGTTTTATGCTTATCAATGGTGAACCCTAAGTTTGGTAATATTTGCTAATCCCTTTGCATCATTGGTGCTTTCATTCTGTATTCATGGCTCCCCCTAAACCAACCCAACCCACTCCACAAGAAATTATTGAACAAGCTGTTCAAACATCTCACCTTCACATAGTAATGCCATTACTCAAATTCATTCAGATCTGGATGAGAGATTTGACATTGTTCATTCAGATCTAGAAAAAACACAACGCAACCTTGGCTCCATCAACACACAAATGGAGAAGGACAAACAGATTTCAGACTCACGCTATGAATCTATCATGGCTACCCTCAATCATCTACTCACCCAGCAGTCCTCAAAATCTCAAGTTGCTGTTTCTGCAATAGCCAGCACGTCAGGTATCACAAAGCTTCCTACATCTTCTACTATAGGTACAGCACCTATTTCCAACAATTTTTCTCCAGCCCAAACCATGTTACGTCATTCTGCTATGATGACAAAAATCCCTACACCTACTGTACCTTTTTCCACCGTCCTCTCCCCAGCTCACACACCCTTCCATCAATCTGTTATTCTCTCTCACACCACCATTCAGCCTAACACCACCCTGGGTTCAAATATCTCTTCAACACACATTCCTTCACATTACCCCTATTTTTCATCTATGTTTCCACACAACACAACCTATACACTCCCATTTACCCAACAAAACTCATATTCCCAAATTCCATTTAACCAAATTCCTCATGTTCCGAACCCACCCCCATTTCGCACTCTAAAACTAGAACTCGCCCAATTTGACGCATCAAATCCATTAGAATGGCTTTTTCAAGTAGACCAATTCTTTAGTTTTTACCAACTACCTCCTAAAAATAGATTACCTATGATATCTTTTTACATGAAAGGAGAAGCCTTAGGTTGGTTTAAATTTATGCATCACAATCAATTATTGTCTGACTAGCCCTCTTTTACTAGAGCTTTAGAATTAAGGTTTGGTCCCTCTACATTTGCCAACCATCGTGCTGAATTGTTTAAACTTAAACAAACCAGTTCAGTCGTGGAATATCAAGCAGCCTTTGAAAAATTGGGAAATCAAGTTATGGGATTACCACCTGATGCTATGCTGAATTGCTTCATTTCTGGCTTAATTTCTGAAATTCAGAATGAACTTGCTATTCATAAACCCAGTTCTATTTACCATGCCATTGGATTAGCCAAACTTATCGAATCCAAAATCTGGGAAGCAAAACCTATGTTTCAAAAACCGTTCCACAACACCTATACCAAACCCAGCGCAACCACTCAAACCACAACCCATGTTTCCACCCAACCCAAATCGTTAACAACCACTCCGCCCTCCAAATTACCTATCCGTCGTCTCTCCAATGCGCAACTTCAAGAGCGTCGCGCTCAAGGCCTATGTTTCAATTGCGATGAAAATTCATCCCAGGACACAAATGTTCAGCTGGGAAATTTCTCTTATTATTGGTTGATGATGAGGATTCTACTCTACAAGACAACACTCAGTTACTAGAAGAGCCAGTTATTCCTACTGAACCAGAGGAGACCTATTTTCAACTATCACCCCAAGCTGTTTGTGGCCAATTATCCCCAAAAACAGTTAAATTTCATGGCATCATCCTTGGTATGCCGGTTACCGTGCTAAATGACCCAGGGAGCACACACAATATTTTGCAACCACACATTTCCCACCACCTCAAACTTCATACTACCCCAATCCCAAATTTTTCAGTCATGGTTGGTAATGGCTCTAAATTGTTGTGCTCAGGCCTTTGCCCTCAAGTTCCCCTAACCCTCCAAAACAACCTTTTCACAATTCCCTTCCATTTACTTCCTATTGAAGAAGATGATGTTGTCCTTGGCATGGAATGGTTATGTACCCTTGGACATCTTCATGCTGATTTTTCAATTCCCAAACTCTCCTTCACATTCCAGAACAATGAAATAACTATTACTGGTGATCCAAAAACTTTGCCTTCACCTTCCTCTTACAACCAACTCTGCCACCTCATTCATACTGACTCAGTTGCTTCCATTCACTTATTACTATACCAACCCACACCTACAACAGAACCAAATTCTTCCCCCAATTCCACACCACCCCTCGAATCCTTACAACCCTCCCTTCCACCCCAAATTTCCACCATTATAAAGTCCTTTGCTTCCATCTTCCAAAAACCTCACGGACTCCCCCCCCCCCTCGCCCACATGACCATCATATTCCCTTTTTCCCTAATACTGCTCCTGTTAATGTCAAACCCTATAGATACCCCCACTCACAAAAAGATGGCATGACCACTATAATTCAAGACATGCTTCAGGAAGGTATTATTAAACCCAGTAATAGCCCTTACTCATCCCCTGTCCTATTGGTTAAAAAAAAGATGGGAGCTGGAGATTCTATATGGATTATCGCGTCCTTAATGCTGTGACAGTCCGAGACTGTTTCCCTATACCTACGATTGATGAAATCTTTGATGAATTGGGATCAACAACTATTTTTTCTAAGATCGATCTTCGATCTGGATATCACCAAATCAAGGTCACACCAGAAGATACACATAAAACTACTTTCAGAACCTTTGACGGACACTATGAGTTCTTAGTGATGCCATTTGGCCTAACTAATGCTCTTAGTTCATTTCAATCTGCTATGAATGATTTACTTCACCCTTTTCTACGTCGGTTTGTTTTAGTTTTCTTTGACGATATATTGATCTATAGTTCCTGCATTACTGAATATGCTAAGCATTTAAAGTTGATTTTAGATTTGCACTTATCCCATCAATTTTATGCCAAGTTATCAAAATGTGTTTTTGTTGTTCCTAATGTTGATTATTTAGGTCATATCATTTCACGTGAAAGTGTAACCCCATATCCGAATAAGATTCAAGCTATCTTGGATTGGCCTACGCCACGTTCACTCACGGCTCTCAGGGGTTTTTTAGGCCTCACCGGCTTTTATCGACGTTTTGTCCGTCACTACGCCTCTCTCGCCGCTCCTCTCACCGATTTATTGAGTTCCACTAAGTTACACTGGAGTACATCAGCTGAGACAGCTTTTACAATTTTAAAGACAAAAATGACTAAAACTCCTGTTCAAAGTCTTCCTGACTTCTCCCAAGTTTTCGTCCAACCCAAGCCCTTCCTAACTCCAACCTTGAGGACAAGGTTGTTATTGGGCCAGATAGTAGTGATAGCAGACCCAACCGAAACAAAAGAAGACCCAATTATTTAAATGATTATGTGATGAATTAAGTGTTCATAAATTTTAAGTAGTTTTTATTATCTTTTGGGCCTGGCCCATTTAGCTAATCCAGTAGTGTGTTGTTGTATTTAAGTCATCTTGAATTTTATGAAAAAGGAGAAAAATTAATCAGAATTTTACTTTCTTCTTTAGTTTTATGCTTATCAATGGTGAACCCTAAGTTTGGTAATATTTGCTAATCCCTTTGCATCAACTCCTTCAACATTTAAGTTTTTCTATATTTAATTTTTGTCCCATATTGGAACTTTCTTGGCACCCATTTTCAAAGGTATGCGAATAGTATGAAGAAAAATTTCTAAACTCAAGTCGTCATGAATCAGTCACTAGGAGATTAATGAGCTAAAGAACTTTTTAATAGAATAAGGGGAGTCTTGATTCATTCTTCACCATTACCTGCATTTATGAACTGCTTTTGTTGACTTGGACAATCACTACGGTTGGTACCAGAAACAGTTTTAACCACATCATAGAATTACAAAAACCATACATTTACTAACTTGTTTGCCGATGGGTTTTTAAAGTTTTCAATTCTCATTTGAATTTCTCTCTGAACTAAACCTGTATTCTTTGTTCCTTTCTAGCAGATAAACATGAATGCAAATGAACTTTATGACAAAAGCTCTAATAATCTTGTTGTAAGAACAGATAAGTTATTAAAATATAGCAGTCTTTCATAAATTTCTTTTGGTATTTTATCACAACTTATTCAGCCACTTTCACAGATACTCGTTTTCTGGATTTGGGAAATGCAAGCCTATATACAGAAGAATGGAATACGAGTACTAATCCCACTACCAAAAATAGATATGGAAAAAGGATCATTAGCTTTTTATAGATTAATATCAAGAGTGATTGTTCTTAATACTTTGTAATATCAAAGTTTATTTTAAAGTGCAATTATGGTTATCTTAGTTTTGTATTACTGATATTTAACTAAAATCCCTCACAATATCTAGTATAGATGCCTTTAAAACTTCCTCAATGCGTTTGAACCTACAAAACCCTATCAAGTATGGACTTATCCGTCTACCATAAATGTAGACAGAGATCATAGACTTGCATGCAGTTTTTATATGTACAGTTCTTAACATCATATCATTCAATTACCTTACGATTAAAAACATTCAAAGAACATGCCTTTGCACTAATAGTCAATACCAATACTTGACCATAAAATCCACACAAAGATTAAGAAAAACCCTATTGTTTGTGTTGGTGTGAAGAAAACCAAAATAAGTTAAGATAAATGCAAAACAAAATCTGCAGAAAATCAGATAGAGCCACAACTGCTATAGAAAGAAAATGACAAGTAAATCAGAAGAGACTATTATGGCTTAGCTATTGGCCAGTTATGTAAGTTTTGAACTAAGAGCTAGTTTTTGCTGATAAGGGAGTTATATAAAAAATCAGTAATAGACTTGTCATGATATTTTCTCTATAAATTTCCACCATAAACCATAAGTTGCAGAACTAGAAACTCAACACATTAGATAGCATTTTATTTATATGTGAATTATCATGACATTCTTGTTTGGTGTTAATACTGTGCATTGCATCTTAATATCCAAACAAATTACAATATTTCAGATGAAAAATGGGTTGGAGATGTTGAAGGAGAAGACAAAAAGGGTTTGGGTGGCATTTCCAACACTTGAAGGTTCCCTTCCAACATTTCCACCACTTTATACATCGATGGTCGATTCTAAGGGTTGGTTTGTATGCACCATAAACTCACCACTGTCATTTTCCTTACCATTTCTTCATCTATTTCATTTTTAATACACCTAAGTCCAAGATCCTCATTCAATTCAAGACGCTTGTAAATCCAATCACTACGCCAAAAATATGTTTAGACGGCACCTAAAAGACAGCGCTTTTATACAAAAGCGCTGCTAAAAAGAATAAAAAAATTTCACTAAAAAAAGCGCCTTAAAAGAAAGGCTTTAGAAAGCGCTTTTCAAAAGCGCTGTAAAAGACTTCCACCTTAGAGCACCTTAGAAAGCGCTTTCCAAAAAGCGCTGCTATAGGTATTACTTTAGAGAGCGCTTTTAGAAAGCGATGTCTAAAGGCCACCTTAAAAAGCGCTTTCAGAAAGCGCTCTTATAGGACTCTAATTATTTTCACTTTAGAAAGCGCTTTCTAAGGAAAAGCGCCCTCTAAAGTCCTGTACTAATTAAAATATAAAACAATTCTAAACATTTTCAGAGACACTTCTATTCATTTTCTCTCTCGACCGTTTCTCTAAACCCTTGCCGTCGTTCTTGCATTGCCATTGCCGTCGTTCTTGCATTGCCATTGCCGTCACCGTTGCCGTCACCGTTGCCGTCATTGTTGCATTTCATTCGTGAAAACGTTGTTGTTGTTCTTATTCTCTTATCCTCTGAAAACTAATAAGGTACGTTGTTACTCTTTTATTATTCATTTCTCTGTTTTTAAAATTTGTTTTTGATTTGATTTTTATGCTGAAAAAGTTTTCACGATGAGGATAAAAGCTCCCTCTTTTATTGTTGCAGAATCGAACCTATTTTTTTCTTTTATTTTTCATGTATATTTGGCAAAGTATCAATCCTTAATCTTTCATCTCTTATTTTTACAAATGTCCCTCTTTTTTTATAATAAGCTCATTGTGTTATGCATTCATGATACAACCTAGTTTTGTGGAAGGTATTTTCATAAGGAAAATAATATTAAAGTATCTTCACAACGATGACTATTATTGAACAGATACTTCATGATACAACCTAGTTTTGTGGAAGGTTACTTTTAAATATTTTCTACTGTATATTTGGCAAAGTTGATTAGTATAAACAACCTAGTATTGATTGAAACTGTATTTCGCTAGTTGTGTTGTACTGTTTTTTCAATTGATTGTGTTTGGTCTATCCTTTTTTTCCAAGTTCATTTCTTTTATTTTCTAGAACTTGTGACTTTTTATTTTAAGTTAATTGTCTACTTTATACTTATTGAGGAGAGAATTATTTTGATACTTTAAATTATAATTTTTCGTGGTTTTTAAAGTTATATTATAAGTCAATGAGCCTATATTAATGGTTGTCTCTCACCTTTCTTCTTGTATTTTGATCTGTTCTCTAAACCTAGTGATTCTAAAGTATTTATTTTTCTCTTGAGTACTTGGAATATGTAGGTGTTTACCTCTAATTGTTGCTTGTTTGTGATTACATGTTGCCACTTATCAAGTTATGACTCATAATTGGTCAATTAATGATATTTCATTTTATGATACGTGTATAGGGGTTACTTGTGTTTAAAGTGTGAAAGTCGGATTGTTTCCCTACAGGTATAACATTTTTTCTTTTTGTTTTTGTTTAGTTTAATTAGTATAACTATGGATAAGAAATGGATGTCTTCAAGTCGATTGTCGAAGGGGAATTCGTTAAGTTTGTTGTTGCGCACGCCAAAGACCCCAGTCAAATGATATGTCCTTGCTTGGGTTGCTGTTTTGGGAGTCGGGTTGACGCGGTTCAGTTGGCATCGCATTTATTGAGGAGTGGAATTGATAGAAGTTATACATGTTGCACCAAATTTACAAGATTGTCTGCGGTATTAAAGTTGTACAACTTAAAGGCGGGCAATGGATGGTCGGATAAAAGTTTCACAGAATTATTGGCCCTTATAAAAGATATGCTTCCAGAGGATAATGCTCTTCCCAATCGAACATATGAGGCCAAAAAGATGTTGTGCTCTATTGGCATGAGCTATGATAAGATACATGCTTGTCCAAACGATTGCGTATTGTTTCGAAATGAGTATGCATCGTTAAATGAGTGTCCTAAATGCGGTGTCTCTCGATATAAGAAAAAGTTGTCTCTAGCAAAAGTCTTATGGTATTTTCCTATAATTCCGAGATTTAGATGCATGTTTCGTAATGAGACCGATTCAAGACACTTGACTTGGCATGCAGATGAAAGAATTATTGATGGAAAGTTTCGACATCCGGCAGATTCACCACAGTGGATGAAAATTAATGATGATTATCCTGAATTTGGAAAAGAAGCAAGAAACCTTCGCTTGGCATTATCTACTGATGGAATGAACCCACACAGTATTCAAAGTATCTCACATAGCACTTGGCCTGTGATCATAATGATTTATAACCTACCTCCATGGCTATGTAAGAAACGTAAGTACATGATGTTATCTATGTTATTTTCTGGGCCTAGACAACCAGGGAATGACATAGACGTATACTTGGCACCCTTAATCGAAGATTTAAAATTTTTGTGGGAGAAGGGTGTGGAGGTTTATGATGGGTATAGGAAAGAAAGTTTCAACTTGAGGGCGATGTTGTTTGGCACAATTAATGATTTTCCAGCATACGAAAATCTATCAGGGTACAGCATAAAAGGTCAATGTGCGTGTCCTATTTGTGAAGATAAAACAGATTGGACGCGATTGGAGTTTGGTCAGAAGAATGTCTTTCTCGGTCATCGTAGATTCTTAAATTCTAATCATCACTATCGTGGGTGGAGAAAAGCATTCAATGGAGAGCCAGAACATGGTAGAGCTCCAACTATATTGACAGGTGATCAAATTTTTGAAAAGGTGAAAGATGTGAGAACTCAGTTTGGAAAGCCTTTTGCACATACACTTGTCAAGAGTGGGTGGAAGAAGAGGTCAATTTTTTTTGAACTGCCATATTGGAAGTCGTTTTATGTAAGACAATTTCTCGATGTTATGCATATTAAAAAAAATGTATTTGACAGTGTTATTGGTACGTTACTCAATATACCAGGAAAGTCTAAGGATGGCCTTAAAGCAAGAAAGGACTTGGTACATATGGGGATAAGAACTGAATTAGGACCCTTGAAGAAAGGAAAACGAACATATCTACCACCTGCTGCGTATACTCTATCTAGAAAGGAGAAAAAAGTATTGTGTAAGTTTCTAAGTCAAGTTAAAGTTCCAGAAGGATACTCTTCAGATATTAGAAGACTTGTGTCTATGAAAGACCTCAAGTTAAAGAGTTTAAAGACGCATGACTGCCATGTTATAATGGAACATTTTCTACCAATAGGTATACGTTCTATTCTGCCAGAAAAAGTAAGAAGCGCAATAACTAAATTGTATTTGAAATTCTGGTACAGATGTGTGATGTCTTGTGCAATGTCACAACATCGCAATCTGCTGAACAAGGCAATAATAGAAACAATAAATGAACACAATCAATTGTTCACCCAGTTCGGTTCAACCAACCTACATCTGGGGGCATACCAAGCCAGGAAGGAAGTCCACTATTAGTAGTATCAAATTACAGACTCAACACACCAGTTGACAATCTACCTAATTCAATCACTACCCAATGACCCTTCTACCTAAGTCCTCCCTAGGTAAGAGACTCCATCTCACTTCCAATCATCTCGATGATGTCTAGCAGTCAACTACACCGTCACTGCATCAACAGCTTGACTCCTTACTCTTTTCTATTACATAGACTTTAGAAGACACACTTCCATGACAATACCTAGACATGACCCTCATGACTAAGAACAATTCTTAGAGTTGCTTAACAGCTTCCTCCAAGAACAATACATCTCTTACCTACAGGCTTCGAGATAAACACGATGACCATCCCACAAACCGGGTGGTTCATCAACCAACACAGCCCTTATTATCTACATGATGGCTGGCTTACCAAAACTAGGTTACAATGCTTCTATTTATAACCTATTTCCCAACTGGATTTGGGCCTTCAAATCATACCAAATCTTCTGTTCCAAATCTCCAACAGATTCTGCTATTAATTGGATCTTCAATCAAATCTTCAATAATTAACTCTAAATATTCTCCATATCTTTATGCATTAAATTCAGCTCCACATAATATTTCCAGGATATTATGTATCTTTTAAATCTTCTCTTTAAATCAGCTGCAAGATCTTCTCCACACAAATAGGAACAATCTTCTCCACACAAATAGGAACAATTCTCCATGTCTATTTGCACAAAAATAGTAACAAACTATTCTCCACAAGATATGCAGAATTAATTGTATCAGAATAAATCTTCTCCAATAAATTCGCATCTAATCTAACTTACAGATCTCCTCAAATTAAACTAATGCGTGCAGCCCTAAAAACATCACAACCTGATGTTTTAAGTTTCTAGTATAGTGATGTCAAGACATCGCATGTGACATCACTCTTCAGCACTTTAACTCTTCAACACCTTAACATTCTGCAATACAAAAACCACAACAGATGGTTTTCTGATGTTCTGTCAACTGATGTTATGACATCGGGTTTGACATCAGCACAAAACTGCAACCTTTAAACACTTAACATAACCAGAATGTTAACTAAACGTAACAAGGCTGTTAAAAACTCATGTTGAAACATCAACCATGACATCAACATTGTTTTACCAAAATTCTAGCCAACTCCAAGAATTAACAATCTCCCCCTTTGGCTAATTTTGGCTAAAACAATTTCAGCCTACATCAGACCAACTTGGACCAACTTGCAGCAGAAACGAACACTTTCACATCAGCATAGGGCAAACTCCCCCTCAAACCAAGAACCAGCTCACAGCTGTTCAAACACTCTCCCCCTCAACTGCTGCACCATATCAGAAAAGGCTTCACAACCACACCTTGGCAACCACTAGGCTAACTCTCCCCCTTTTTAGCCATAATTGGACAAACTCTGAACATAGCAGCAAGCACAAAAAAATTCCAAAGGCAAACTCTGAATCATCCAACCAATATACTTAGAAGAAAACCCAGACTCAGCAGCTACTACTTTCAATGATCAACAGAGAAAATATCAACTCCCCCTATCTAGTGCTTCTTGACCAGTATACCATAACATTTGGAAACTCCAGACATAGTCTTCATTCATCCAGACAGGAATGCTTCACACAATCATCCACAAGTTCTGAAGCACACTCACAATGCCTTCCACTGAACTCTAAGTAAACTCCTCTTTCTTAAAAACACACCAAGACAAGTGTGACATCTCCCAGATACACACAAAGCTGTCCTTCAGACTCCTCCTTAGAAGCATGTATACATATGATTCAAACAATTAGCTTCACATGGCTAGAACATCAACATGTCATCCAGCAACCTAATGTCATAACATGTTATCTGACATTATATCCAATCTTCACATTCTTGATCAGCACGCAATCTTCACAAAAATCTGCATCCTTGCAGTAAAAGACCATAGACAACAGCCTTAACTCCCCCTGCCATGAACAACCCATGCTCCTTATGAAGATGAACACTTGACACCAGATAGAAGCACAATGAAATTGCCACATTCTCAACATTAAGAACTGCCACTTCTTGTGTTTGTTGAGCAAAATCTCATCATGATTATTTCCGATACATGATCTGTCAAGTCCAAAAAAAAAAACTTGATTTGGAATTTCACATATTCCATAACAAATGTCTTCAGATCACTTGCAACACAAGATAAGGACTGCCACCACCTTTTACTTGTATTAGAAGAAACCTCCTTATCTTCAGCCATTCTGATCAGATCACACCACTGACAACAACCTTCTGTCCTTATACCCACCTAAAGAAGTCTTCAACCTACTTAACCTCAAGATCAAAACCTGTCCATAATGACTAAACCGCCACTTCAGACACTAATGCTGCTTCTTCCAATTCCACAAGCCCAGTCCATCAGATAACTACCAAGCTCCCAACAAGGTCTTTGTTCACAAATAACCCGCAGATGATGCTTACTAATTCACACACTTTTTATACAGTCAGCTGATAAGGTTCCCTCAGGGTGTCATCTTCAAACATCAAGCTACTCCATCATGGCCACAAACAACAATATCCAGACTTCTCACACAAGGCATGACAATTTGTATGACCTCTTCTTCTGCACACGTCTGATAACTTCTGATTCTTCCTTATGACACATTCACAAGTTACTTTGGACTTCTTCAGTCTTCTCTACATTCTCCATCCAAGGCAGACCTTCTACTTCATCATCCTCCCGTATGACTATGTAGACACTCCTTAGGTAAAATGTAGGCACCAAGCTCCTGAACCAGAGCATAATCATCCTTCACCAAGGATATCCAACCAGATAATGTCCCAACACAAGTTAGAACATTTGCCACACACCAAGACATCATCACCTTGATTCTTGATATGCTCCACCAACTGGACTTACTATTGCACAGTAATCCAAAGCATCAGGGAATAACCTCTCATCCACCTTCAAGAAGAATAATCTTCTTGAGTCTTCAACTCATCACCCTTCTGCCCAAGAGTAACTTGTTCCAAGACAATCCTCAATAATAATCAGCTGCCACACTCTGATTATCTTGATTCTTCGAATTCACTTCTGAGATCAACCAATGCCACAGTTTGATCACCTCAAGCACGAATCCTCAAATGAAAACAGCCAAATGCCACATTTTGACCTTTTTCACGTTTGTCAGAACTCTCACAAAGATATCCTGATCCACCAAGGAAACTTGATCTTCAAGTCACATGTTCCACTTGCTCAAAAGCAAACACACTTAGACTCCCTAAGCCATGGTCATGTAACATCTTCTCCTTCCTGCAGCTCCCGCAAACTGCCATGAGAACGATCTTTTTGAAGCATCCTATTGTTCATTCCTGTAGATCACCTTATCATTAGCTGATGTGCCACATCAACAGCTGAGACTCCTGATGTTGAGCAAGATGTCAGAACATCTAACTGTTAAATTCAGCTCAACCTTCTGCCACTCAGAAGAACCTCCTCCCTTTGCAGAAACAGATTTCCATGCTCTCATAGGCTTGATTCAATAATCAAGTTTGAGTAGACAACCTCCATCCTGCTTAGAAACTCCAAAGACTTCAAACCTACCACATCTGAATCTTCAGAAAATAAGTAGTCCAAGACTACCCCATAGCTATACCAAAGAATGCCACTTCCCTTAGTAGAGCCGTCAGTAGAAAGCCAGAGATAACTGCCACTTATCCTAGACCTTCACAACCAGAGCAACCACCCTGCTCCAAACCACTTAGATCAGAAATAAACTAATCCAAGCTGAAACCCACAAGACTATGATGTCTTCATATCTTTTAGCCTTAAACACATCAGCTTGTCAACATTCCTCAACACTCTGCCTCTTCTAATCCAAACTTATCCCAGATAATTTGGATGATGCTCCAAGTACACAGTCACCAATCAACCCCACCAGATGATACATTCTCACACCACATAGAGAAATAACCAGCCACATAGAGAAACATAAATTCTCAATACTTCTGCAATCCTGCACTTTTACCTCAGACATATACATAGTCTCCCGTCAATGTATATTGTCATTAGTTGAAGGCAGACAAATACTCAACATTTGATCTGGTCTGACACCCTTTTCCTGCACACTTGAGGTACTAGCTGATCCCTCTTCTGCTAATCCACACCACTGGTCACTATCTTTCTTTGGTTGGAATGATGTGTCAACATCAGTTCTGACATCAGCAATTATGGCTTTGGAGACAACAACCATAGTAATCCACACATATCTCTTGTAGGGGACACCAGAGGACATATCAACATCTGATCACACTCTTCTAGAAGCTTCTTCTTATAAGCACAAGGTTCAGACCTCTTGTCTAACTTAAGAGTGATAACTGCCATCCTTCTGTATAAACAAACCCTAGACAATCTGCTACACCCACAAAACTGAAAGAGCTCAAGCAAACACCAATTGACCACAGGCTGAAAAAACCTGCTACTGCACACAACCTCTTGGATGCACTTTCCCTATAATATTGTCCTCAGACAGTTTAGCTCAAGCTTACTACCTTTTATATGAACAGCATCTCACAAATTGTTCAACTTCACAGCTTCAGTGATCCTTCAAAACAACTACAGTCTAACAGGTCTTTGACTCAGCATTTACCTTTAAACTGCTGATGTGTAGCGCGATGTCGAGACATTAGGATTGACATATCAAGCTTAGCTTCTTTCTTGATGAAACTGATAACATAACCAGAAAGACCCTCCTGAATAGGTCACCACAACTCAGCTCAAGAGATACCTTATCAAGATCTTCACTCCCGCATGACAGATTTGACAGTGATACTCTTTTGCCTTGGGCTCCACCCTCTTCTTTCTTCATCAAGCCTTAAAAACAATCCATTCACCTTCTGATCACTTCTTTCCCCAAAACAAAGGTATGAGATAATCCTCAAGAATCTTCGATCTCTCAAACCAACCAGTTGAAGTTGCCTGGCACCAACTACCACGTCAGAGACCAACCTGCTGAGGAGACCAACCCTTAATGTCTTTCCAAGAGAATACCTTCCTAGAATCTCACCACCAGAGATACGAGAACCAACTAGGGTTACCTGCAGTGGAACATACAACGACTCCTCAACAACCTTCAGGTGCTGCTCAAAAATCCTTGCTTGTCACCAAGGGTCAACACTCTCACAATGGCAGCTCTGATAAATAGTCCATCCTTTACTTCAAGGGATCCTACACCCAACCGTATGAACTGGCCTAGTCCACAACTCAGCAACTATCTTCCTTGCTCACGAACCAGAAAGTATCTTCCCTAGATCTCATCCAAAAACAGACAGGATGCCTGCTCTGATTCCAATTGAAATTCTGGTACAGATGTGTGATGTCTTGTGCAATGTCACAACATCGCAATCTGCTGAACAAGGCAATAATAGAAACAGTAAATGAACACAATCAATTGTTCACCCAGTTCAGTTTAACCAACCTACATCTGGGGGCATACCAAGCCAGGAAGGAAGTCCACTATTAGTAGTATCAAATTACAGACTCAACACACCAGTTGACAATCTACCTAATTCAATCACTACCCAATGACCCTTCTACCTAAGTCCTCCCTAGGTAAGAGACTCCATCTCACTTCCAATCATCTCGATGATGTCTAGCAGTTAACTACACCGTCACTGCATCAACAGCTTGACTCCTTACTCTTTTCTATTACATAGACTTTAGAAGACACACTTCCATGACAATACATAGACATGACCCTCATGACTAAGAACAATTCTTAGAGTTGCTTAACAGCTTCCTCCAAGAACAATACATCTCTTACCTACAGGCTTCGAGATAAACACGATGACCATCCCACAAACCGGGTGGTTCATCAACCAACACAGCCCTTATAATCTACATGATGGCTGGCTTACCAAAACTAGGTTACAATGCTTCTATTTATAACCTATTTCCCAACTGGATTTGGGCCTTCAAATCATATCAAATCTTCTGTTCCAAATCTCCAACAGATTCTGCTATTAATTGGATCTTCAATCAAATCTTCAATTTAAATCTTCAATAATTAACTCTAAATATTCTCCATATCTTTATGTATTAAATTCAGCTCCACATAATATTTCCAGGATATTATGTATCTTTTAAATCTTCTCTTTAAATCAGCTGCAAGATCTTCTCCACACAAATAGGAACAATCTTCTCCACACAAATAGGAACAATTCTCCATGTCTATTTGCACAAAAATAGTAACAAACTATTCTCCACAAGATATGCAGAATTAATTGTATCAGAATAAATCTTCTCCAATAAATTCGCATCCAATCTAACTAACAGATCTCCTCAAATCAAACTAATGTGTGCAGCCCTAAAAACATCACAACCTGATGTTTTAAGTTTCTGGTATAGTGATGTCAAGACATCGCATGTGACATAACTCTTCAGCACTTTAACTCTTCAACACCTTAACATTCTGCAATACAAAAACCACAACAGATGGTTTTCTGATGTTCTGTCAACTGATGTTATGACATCGGGTTTGACATCAGCACAAAACTGCAACCCTTAAACACTTAACATAACCAGAATGTTAACTAAACATAACAAGGCTGTTAAAAACTCATGTTGAAACATCAACCATGACATCAACATTGTTTTACCAAAATTCTAGCCAACTCCAAGAATTAACAGTATTTTTTCTTCAAGTCAATTTGCAGTAAGGTGATCGATCCTGCGATCTTACCAACATTGCAAAAAGAAATAGTTATTACTTTGCGTGATCTTGAAATGTATTTTCCTCCCTCGTTTTTTGACATAATGGTTCATCTAGTTGTTCATCTGGTGAAAGAGACACAATTGTGTGAACTGGCTTATATGAGATGAAATGTACAATCAATTGGACTCCCCAAATCTCATATTGTCGAAAAAAAAGAAAGAAAAAAGTTAATTGGAAATGAAGTTGTGACAGTATCAAGGGTCGAACGGGATCAAGTGCATTTGTATGTTCTGCACAATGAGAATGAGGTTGAGCCGTATGTTGAAATACACAAGGATGTTCTCCGAGGTTTAAATCCGAATAGAAATGAGAATTGGATAGTACGAGAGCACAATCGAAGTTTCATACCTTGGTTTAAGGATCATATTTATTTAAAGTATTATTCCGACCGCGATTCAATAACAGAAAGGTTGAGATGTTTAGCATATGGTCCAAGTATGGTCGTGTTTTCTTATAGCGCATACGCAATTAATGGATACACATTTTATACCAAAGAACAAGATAATAAAAGTACTATGCAAAATAGTGGTGTCACCGTGGTAGCTGAAGCAATGCACATTTCAAGTGTCAAAGACTTAAACCCCAAATTTGCAAATCTGTCATATTTTGGGGTTATCGAGCGCATTTGGGTGTTTGATTATGAGAAGTTTCAGATTCCTATATTTCGTTGCAAGTGGGTTGAAAATAATAATGGCGTACGAATGGATAAGTCAGGATTTTTTCAAGTGGATCTTAATAGGGTGGGGTACAAAGATGAGCTTTTTATTCTAGCCTCTCAAGCTAAACAAGTGTTCTATGTCACTGATCCAACAAGTACAAAATGGTCTATAGTGCTTTTATCTAACAAAGTAATTGATGAAAACGTTGGAGATCAAGGTGATATTGATGTTGATATTGAATCATTTACTAGAAATGATCAAGATGAAAATATTATAGCGAATGAATCATATACTAGAAATGATCATAATGAGGGTATTTGGATCAATCCAACCGTCCGTGTTGTTAAGAGACGAGTAGAACATACTCTAAACAAGAAAAGAAAGAGACGTTAGTGAAAAAGGTACTAGTTGTAAAATTATAGCTTATATCATTCAATATAGCTTATATCATTCAATGGATTAGGATTATGGATTTTTATATTTGTCATTTAATTTTTGTTTTTTTCTTTCTTACAGGTCAAATATCTAGTAATCAGGAAGATACGCACGAGTAGCATGTAACACCCCCTTTCTATACCCCCAAATAATCACATTTCATCATTTAGGCACATATTAAAAATTTCGTCAGAGTACAATTATAAACATGGTATAAAAAGAGGTACGTCACATTATACATTAAATTAAAACATACAACACCTGCCCAACAATGATATGCAACAGTGGGGTAACTGTGCAACAGAGGAACTTTGTCCTTACACCCACATCTCAATATTTAGAATAAAAGCGGAAAATCTAAACATTGAATAACATCAAACATATACATATATATACATGCGTCATCGAGTATCATACATCAACATAATTCATGTTTACATAAACATTCATCAGCAAGATACATATGCAAATGTATCACAAAAGAATCGTATACATCATAGCTACCCGGTGCTACATATCAGAGCCAACCGACCAAAAGAATGAAGACACGCTTCACAAAAAGACCTCCAGCATACCTACTCTGCAATGCCTCATAGAGCATCATAAAACAGCAGAAGGGTGAGAAATATTATCATAATAACAATGCATATAATTATATATATCTTAACATAAAAATACCCATATTCCACATTCTCACCACAATTCATCAAGACTCACCCATATACATCACAATGTATATATATATATATACAACCAAGCATATTCATCATACATACTTTCGTAATTCTCAATCATTCCACATAAACATACACATTCATGTTTATTCATCAATGCACAAATACAAAGATGATAAATGCAAATCATAGAGACCGACTCACGACTCTATGCAAATGCAATGCGGTACCGACTCAATCATCATTAGTTCACTCAGGAACTCTACTGGAACCATCGCTCGTTACCAATGTAACTCCCCGTCGGGACTACGATGTTCACCCATTGCTCACACCCCACATGGGCACACAATGTTTATGGATCGCTCACACCCCACACGGGCACACGACCCGATCGCTTACACCCCACACGCGGGCACACGATCCGATTGCTCACACCTCACCTAGGCACACAATCCGATTGCTCACACCTCACCTAGGCACACAATCGTTTGTAATCATCGCTCACACCTCACATAGGCACACGACGATACAACGGATTCTCATTATAATCGCTCAACACAAGAATGTACTTCATTATGCTTCACATGCAAAATGACTCAAGACATTCTTGAAATGCATACATATTCACAATATATTCATGCATTCATCTCATACAATCACATACAATCTATATACATTCACATCAATGCACTATTGTATGATTCACATTCAAACACACAGTCGAAATGGTAAAAGTCACTAAATAGCACTATTCCCGACTTTTCCGACTTATTTAATCGGCTAATAATTTCCAATTCATCATAACCATATAGTACAGCTCAATAGCTTCACAACGATACCAAGAATGTACAAATCGGCCAAACGGAACAAAAGTTACGGACGAAAATGAAAAGCACATTTTGAAAAATCACATTTTTACACTTCTCCTGCCCATACGCGTACCACCACATGCCACACGCGTATGAGCAGAAGCTCATTTTTCCCAAAGTTCACGTGTAAAACAAGAAACTCATACGCGTATTGCCCTGAAATGCTACGCGTATCATACGCAAATGGGCAGATGGACGAGAAAACAAGCAACTCATACGCGTATTGGCCCATGGCTCGCCCACCATACGCGTATTGCCAAGGTTCATACGCGTATGAACATGCCCCATACGCGTATGACCTGGAAAAACCAGAAAAATTTTCTGCATAATTTTTGCTTACGGGTTCCAATCCAAAACACCCCAAATCTCACCTACACACCAGAAAATCGCCAATACAATGTCCCATAACAAGTATCTATCATATACCAACAATTATAGACACTAACAACATGATTTCAACCACAATTAATCGATTTCCAAACAATTTAACCAAATATGGGTTTATACCAAAACTCAGAAAAATCCACCACAAACACAATACAATCATACATAACGATACACATTGATAAGATAATAAAATTTCACACCCTTACCCGGATTCCAAGCTTACCAATTGATTGTTCTTGATGATTTCCTAGTTCCCCAAGTTTTTCTTCTCTTTCTCTTCTTCCTCTTTCTTTCTATCTCCCTTTTCTTTCTATTTCTTTTCTTTCTATTTCTTTCTTTTCTATTTTCCACTCAAATACAATTAATTCACTTTCTCACAAAATTCTACACTTAATCATTTTTCCAACAATTTTTACTAAATTTCTAACTTACCAATAATTGAGAAATGTCTAAAATACCCTCCATTATAATTTCCCCGAAAACTCTCAAAACGGTCAAATATCATAACACATCAACATAGCATATTAACATACCAATTCCACAAATAAAATAATTTATCACTCAATTTAAATAAAAGACTCAACAAAATTGGAATAATTGGAATCGGGGCGTTACAACTCTCCCCCACTTTAGAAATTTTCGTCCTCGAAAATATTACCTGAACCAAACAACTCCGGATACGACTCTCGCATCCTACTCTCTAGTTCCCAAGTCATATCGCCTTCTGCAGCGCCTCCCCACGCTACTTTCACAAGTGCAATATCTTTGCCTCTTAGCTTCTTAACTTCACGGTCCAAAATCCTAATCGGTAAAGTTTCCATCGTAAGGTTATCTCTCACTTCAACCTCGTCCATAGGAATAACATGTGACGGATCCGGAACATACTTCCGAAGTTGCGAAACATGGAATACATCATGCAAATTCGAAAGATTCGGAGGCAACTGTAACGCCCCAGTTTTTGTCAGTTTTATTTAATCGAGTCTATTTGATTATTTTATTATTATATTATTTTATTCTTGACTTTTATTTGGTAATATATTATTTTTCATCGTTGTTTATGTTTTATCGCATTTTAAGAGCGTTTGGGAGATATTTGAGCTGAGGTGTATTTTGGTCATTTGGGTAGTAGATATTTTATATAAATAGAAAGTGGAGAGAGAAAAGATAGAAAGGAAAAGAAAAAGAGAGAAAAGTGAGAAAGAAGAGAAAAGAAGAACAAGATGAGAAAAGTGGGAAAAATGCTAGAAATCATCAAAATCAACGGTTAGGATTCGAATCGAACGGGTAATGCTGTGAAATATCGTTATCTTAACTTTGTATACGATTATGTATGGTTTCGTTTCGGTTGTTTTGGATCGTTTTCATATATTTTTCATTTTAGGTCGAAATGAATAAAGTCGATAAAAACCGATGTTTTCACGGTTAGAATTCGAAATAAATTACGTAGTTGTATCGAGGAAGGTTAGGTCGTCATATAGCGTGCTTTTTATTCGATTTGGTGATGTTTGAAAATTCGGGTTTTTGAAAGGTTGAAATTTAATTGAAAATCGAACGTCGTAGAAATTTCGTTTATGTGTTCTAAATTGTTCTTATGTATTTGGTGGTTGCGCGTATGTGTTTGTTTCGAAGAAAATAATTGAATCGGTCGGATTTTCGGGCAAAATAGCCGAAATCCGTAGCGGCCCGCAGGGCATTTTGTGGTTTTTGGCGAAACTTCGAAAATTCATATCTCTTGAACCGTAAGTCGGTTTTGACCCCCGTTCGAAGCGTTGGAAAGCTAATGAGATGTTCTTTCTAGGAAAAATGGTTTTGAGGTTTGAACCTGGTCCAATCGGAACAGTCTTTTCGAAACGTTTCGTTGTGTCCGGCCTCCGGTTTATGTTTTTGCGTTATTTTGAAATATCCATATCTTTTGCGTTGTTTATCCGATTGAGGTGTCATTTATATGGATGTGAAGCAAAAAATATGTTCTATGATTTGGTGAAGAAAAATATTATTTTTTAGCCGACTTTTAACCGACTTCTCCGGTAAACCGTAAATCGAATTGTTTGGTTATTTGTGAAAACGTTCGGTTGCCGTTTGGCACAATTGATGTGAATGAATGTGGATTGTGTGTGATGAATGTATGACTATATTGTGAATATGTATGCATGTCAAGAGTGTCATGAGTCATGTTGTATGTGAAGCATCATGATGTGCATTCTTGCATTGTGGGGTTCTAAGATGAATCCGTTGTAACGTCGTAAGCCTTTTGACAGGTGGGGGCGATGATTACAAACGATTGTAAGCCTTTTGAGAGGTGGGAGCAATCGGATTGTAAGACTTTTGAGAGGTGGGAGCAATCCATAAACATTGTAAGCCTTTTGAGAGGTGGTAGCAATGGGTGAACATCGTATGCCCGACGGGGAGTTACACTAAGTAACGAGCGATGGTTCCAATAAGTTCTTCAATTGAACTTGAGATGAAATGAGTCGGTACCCGCATTGCATTTGCATAGAGTCGTGAGTCGGTCTCTATAATTTGCATTGGTCATCTTTGTATATGTGCATTGATGAATGAACATGAATATATGTGTTTATGTTGAATGAATGGTGATGAATTGAGATGTATTGGTGATACATGTATTTGAGCATGAATGAATATGCCTATGTGAAGGATGCGTTAATTACGGATTGTTATGCCGTGTATTTGATTTATGGTATATGCTTGATGTTATATGTATATATACATGCACACTGATAAGTTTTGGTGAGAATGTGGTATATGTGTATTATATGTTGAGATATATAATTATATGCAACGTTATTATGATAATATTTCTCACCCTTCTGCTGGAATATGCTTTTTATGGCATAGTACAGATTGCCAGCTTTAGAGGCGTGGAGGCAAGTGGAAGAGTTAGATCTTCGTCTTTGCTTAGGTCTTGGTGTCTGCTCTGATATGTAGCACGGGAGTCGGGGAAACGATTATTTTATTTATGTATATAATTGTTGAATATATTTGGTATTACCTTTATATGGAAAAGTTTCCCAATTAAGGGTAACCTATTTTATGCTATGTATCAAATTTATGAGCAGGGAGTGTGTATTCTTATTTTAAAATGTGGCATCCTTGTTTCTGTCGGAAAAATAAATTTTTAGTTACTCTGATTTTATTTATGTATTATTTATTCGCGATGGGAATTGGGGTGTTACATTAGTGGTATCAGAGCAGGTCGGTTCGTCCGGCCAAGTTGTTGAGTCAGTTGGTGTGACAGTTAAATACTGTCGTTGTTGTTTGTTCCTTAGTATGTGATATGTGTGTGAAACACTGTCAGTGTTTTCTGATTTTTGGTAATCCTTTGTCTTCAGGTGTGAGATTGAGATAAGTGGGGGAGAAGCTGGAACTTCTCCAAGTTGCTTCTGTTGTGGAGCGTGGGCTCAGTGTGCCGTTGACTGCAAGATTGTAAGTGTGGTTTGGACAGCGTTGTTCCCGGTTCTGGATGGAAGGCAGAGGTAAGGTTTATGTCAACTAAGGATTTGTGCCTTAGGTAGTTTTGCGCACAGGATGCAAGAAATGCTATTATAGTTTGGTAAAGACGGTTTATGCCCCATCATGATTGTCGGCTGTCTATTGACAAATTGAGGAACTGATCACCCTTAATCTCTTGTTGATAGCAGACGGAAATTATGTTGGATGGAATAGGCGTGTCTTTCCGGCTTTGATAGTGGGTGAAATAAATTGTTTGGAATTAAGGAAATGGTTACAGATTGTTTTGTTGAGTCGATGAAGATTCTAATATCCGAAGGTGAGCCGAATTCGAGGTTTTTGTATGTTGGTCCAGTTGGGAAGTCATTGAGAGAAAACGATTGGGTATCGTTAATGGTTGTTCTCAGAGAGTAGAGTGTGAACTCAAATTGGACGAAGGTAAGGATTTGAGGTTTGGATCTGCTAAGTACGTAGAAGAACTTTTAGGACGTGAAACTAAGATGTTTGTTTGGTCTGTGATGATAGTGTTCTGGAAATTGGCAGGAAGTCACAGTGTTGGGCCGTCAGTTGTGCATGGTTTTCAGATGTGTTATGGATGAAACATTAAGGTGTTGCCTTAGAGAGCTCCAGTATTGTTAGTAACAAACTGGATGGATGATTGAATGGAATAACAAGCATGATGGGTATAATGGTATTGAGACTTTGGAAAGGAAAACTTAGAGTTCTGGTGAGGTTTGAAGTCTTTGGAATTTTAGAGCACTAATGGAAAATTTTGAGAGAACCTTTAGGTATGGATGTAATATTTAAGAGTTATTTTTGGTTGGTTATTGCTACATGTTGGGATTTATGGAATTTGTGACGAGTTATGAATGAGGCTTGGATTATCCTTCGGGAAAAGCTAAGGTTGTGCCGGATGAGTTAAGTCGAAGGTTTTATACATGTCTATTTTGATGGTCAGGGAGTTAGAATTATTTGAGCAGTTCAGAGACTTGTGTCTGGTGTGTAAGCTAACATGCAGAGTGCGAGGTTGGGTATATTAAAGTGCACAGTGATTTTTGGCAGAGGTGAGAAAGAGTTAGACTTTGGACGTGAGATTGGCAGACTTGATGGTTTCGAGTAATCAGAGTGTGCAGCGGAAGTGTGAGGTGGCACATTTTGTAACTACGTGTGGGACTTGTAAGAGTTCATAGGTTGAACATTGGAAACGTGTAGGAGTGTTGAGACCATTGGACGTTTCAGAATGGAAGTGTTAGGTGAAAGGTTTAGATATTCTTCATGGGCTACTATGTTGATGGAGGTTTTGGTTGTATGTTCGATTGGTGAATCGTAGCATGGTTGTAATAAGGTTGTGTGACAAGGATGTTGGTATTCTAGTTTTGTTGAGGTTGTTGAGACAATGTGGTGTAGTGGAACTTGTGTTCTTGTTTGTGTTGTTGCCTCGTTCCTATCGTGTTGGTTCGAGTGCGAGTAGCTAATTCCTGTGTGGGGAGTTAGGGGAGTGTTACCTAGAGTGAGGGTAACGATCTTGTTGTGTTTCGGTTCAAGAGTGAACCTGTGTGTTGGTATCGTGGTTTTCCTTGAGTTGTGAGTTGGTCGTCAAGTGCATTGTATGGGCTTTGCATCTTGTCGTTGTAGTTGCCATCGTTGTCGTGTCGTTGTTGTAGCTGCGGTTAGCAAGGTGGTTTGTCAGTTTGTGTTATTCGTGGTGTGCTTTTGTTGGCATGTTAGTTTGTTGGTCGGATGCGAGAGTCGTATCCGGAGTTGTTCGTAGCGGTTATATTTTCGAGGACGAAAATGTCTAAGTGGGGGAGAATTGTAACGCCCCAGTTTTTGTCAGTTTTATTTAATCGAGTCTATTTGATTATTTTATTATTATATTATTTTATTCTTGACTTTTATTTGGCAATATATTATTTTTCATCGTTGTTTATGTTTTATCGCATTTTGAGAGCGTTTGGGAGATATTTGAGCTGAGGGATATTTTAATCATTTGGGTAGTAGATATTTTATAAAAATAGAAAGTGGAGAGAGAAAAGATAGAAAGGAAAAGAAAAAGAGAGAAAAGTGAGAAAGAAGAGAAAAGAAGAACAAGAGGAGAAAAGTGGGAAAAATGCTAGAAATCATCAAAATCAACGGTTAGGATTCGAATCGAATGGGTAATGGTGTGAAATATCGTTATCTTAACTTTGTATACGATTATGTATGGTTTCGTTTCGGTTGTTTTGGATCGTTTTCATATATTTTTCATTTTAGGTCGAAATGAATAAAGTCGATAAAAACCGATGTTTTCACGGTTAGAATTCGAAATAAATTACGTAGTTGTATCGAGGAAGGTTAGGTCGTCGTATAGCGTGCTTTTTATTCGATTTGGTGATGTTTGAAAATTCGGATTTTTGAAAGGTTGAAATTTAATCGAAAATCGAACGTCGTAGAAATTTCGTTTATGTGTTCTAAATTGTTCTTATGTATTTGGTGGTTGCGCGTATGTGTTTGTTTCGAAGAAAATAATTGAATCGGTCGGATTTTCGGGCAAAATAGCCGAAATCCGTAGCGGCCCACAGGGCATTTTCTGGTTTTTGGCAAAACTTCGAAAATTCATATCTCTTGAACCGTAAGTCGGTTTTGACCCCCGTTCGAAGCGTTGGAAAGCTAATGAGATGTTCTTTCTAGGAAAAATGGTTTTGAGGTTTGAACCTGGTCCAATCGGAACAGTATTTTCGAAACGTTTCGTTGTGTCCGGCCTCCGGTTTATGTTTTTGCGTTATTTTGAAATATCCATATCTTTTGCGTTGTTTATCCGATTGAGGTGTCATTTATATGGATGTGAAGCTAAAAATATGTTCTATGATTTGGTGAAGAAAAATATTATTTTTTAGCCGACTTTTAACCGACTTTTCCGGTAAACCGTAAATCGAATTGTTTGGTTATTTGTGAAAACGTTCGGTTGCCGTTTGGCACAATTGATGTGAATGAATGTGGATTGTGTGTGATGAATGTATGACTATATTGTGAATATGTATGCATGTCAAGAGTGTCATGAGTCATGTTGTATGTGAAGCATCATGATGTGCATTCTTGCATTGTGGGGTTCTAAGATGAATCCGTTGTAACGTCGTAAGCCTTTTGACAGGTGGGGGCGATGATTACAAACGATTGTAAGCCTTTTGAGAGGTGGGAGCAATCGGATTGTAAGACTTTTGAGAGGTGGGAGCAATCCATAAACATTGTAAGCCTTTTGAGAGGTGGTAGCAATGGGTGAACATCGAATGCCCGACGGGGAGTTACACTAAGTAACGAGCGATGGTTCCAATAAGTTCTTCAATTGAACTTGAGATGAAATGAGTCGGTACCGCATTGCATTTGCATAGAGTCGTGAGTCGGTCTCTATAATTTGCATTGGTCATCTTTGTATATGTGCATTGATGAATGAACATGAATATATGTGTTTATGTTGAATGAATGGTGATGAATTGAGATGTATTGGTGATACATGTATTTGAGCATGAATGAATATGCCTATGTGAAGGATGCGTTAATTACGGATTGTTATGCCGTGTATTTGATTTATGGTATATGTTTGATGTTATATGTAAATATACATGCACAGTGATAAGTTGTGGTGAGAATGTGGTATATGTGTATTATATGTTGAGATATATAATTATATGCAACGTTATTATGATAATATTTCTCACCCTTCTGCTGGAATATGCTTTTTATGGCATAGTGCAGATTGCCAGCTTTAGAGGCGTGGAGGCAAGTGGAAGAGTTAGATCTTCGTCTTTGCTTAGGTCTTGGTGTCTGCTCTGATACGTAGCACGGGAGTCGGGGAAACGATTATTTTATTTATGTATATAATTGTTGAATATATTTGGTATTACCTTTATATGGAAAAGTTTCCCAATTAAGGGTAACCTATTTTATGCTATGTATCAAATTTATGAGCAGGGAGTGTGTATTCTTATTTTAAAATGTGGCATCCTTGTTTCTGTCGGAAAAATAAATTTTTAGTTACTCTGATTTTATTTATGTATTATTTATTCGCGATGGGAATTGGGGTGTTACATTAGTGGTATCAGAGCAGGTCGGTCCGTCCGGCCAAGTTGTTGAGTCAGTTGGTGTGACAGTTAAATACTGTCGTTGTTGTTTGTTCCTTAGTATGTGATATGTGTGTGAAACACTGTCAGTGTTTTCTGATTTTTGGTAATCCTTTGTCTTCAGGTGTGAGATTGAGATAAGTGGGGGAGAAGCTGGAACTTCTCCAAGTTGCTTCTGTTGTGGAGCGTGGGCTCAGTGTGCCGTTGACTGCAAGATTGTAAGTGTGGTTTGGACAGCGTTGTTCCCGGTTCTGGATGGAAGGCAGAGGTAAGGTTTATGTCAACTAAGGATTTGTGCCTTAGGTAGTTTTGCGCACAGGATGCAAGAAATGCTATTATAGTTTGGTAAAGACGGTTTATGCCCCATCATGATTGTCGGCTGTCTATTGACAAATTGAGGAACTGATCACCCTTAATCTCTTGTTGATAGCAGACGGAAATTATGTTGGATGGAATAGGCGTGTCTTTCCGGCTTTGATAGTGGGTGAAATAAATTGTTTGGAATTAAGGAAATGGTTACAGATTGTTTTGTTGAGTCGATGAAGATTCTAATATCCGAAGGTGAGCCGAATTCGAGGTTTTTGTATGTTGGTCCAGTTGGGAAGTCATTGAGAGAAAACGATTGGGTATCGTTAATGGTTGTTCTCAGAGAGTAGAGTGTGAACTCAAATTGGACGAAGGTAAGGATTTGAGGTTTGGATCTGCTAAGTACGTAGAAGAACTTTTAGGACGTGAAACTAAGATGTTTGTTTGGTCTGTGATGATAGTGTTCTGGAAATTGGCAGGAAGTCACAGTGTTGGGCCGTCAGTTGTGCATGGTTTTCAGATGTGTTATGGATGAAACATTAAGGTGTTGCCTTAGAGAGCTCCAGTATTGTTAGTAACAAACTGGATGGATGATTGAATGGAATAACAAGCATGATGGGTATAATGGTATTGAGACTTTGGAAAGGAAAACTTAGAGTTCTGGTGAGGTTTGAAGTCTTTGGAATTTTAGAGCACTAATGGAAAATTTTGAGAGAACCTTTAGGTATGGATGTAATATTTAAGAGTTATTTTTGGTTGGTTATTGCTACATGTTGGGATTTATGGAATTTGTGACGAGTTATGAATGAGGCTTGGATTATCCTTCGGGAAAAGCTAAGGTTGTGCCGGATGAGTTAAGTCGAAGGTTTTATACATGTCTATTTTGATGGTCAGGGAGTTAGAATTATTTGAGCAGTTCAGAGACTTGTGTCTGGTGTGTAAGCTAACATGCAGAGTGCGAGGTTGGGTATATTAAAGTGCACAGTGATTTTTGGCAGAGGTGAGAAAGAGTTAGACTTTGGACGTGAGATTGGCAGACTTGATGGTTTCGAGTAATCAGAGTGTGCAGCGGAAGTGTGAGGTGGCACATTTTGTAACTACGTGTGGGACTTGTAAGAGTTCATAGGTTGAACATTGGAAACGTGTAGGAGTGTTGAGACCATTGGACGTTTCAGAATGGAAGTGTTAGGTGAAAGGTTTAGATATTCTTCATGGGCTACTATGTTGATGGAGGTTTTGGTTGTATGTTCGATTGGTGAATCGTAGCATGGTTGTAATAAGGTTGTGTGACAAGGATGTTGGTATTCTAGTTTTGTTGAGGTTGTTGAGACAATGTGGTGTAGTGGAACTTGTGTTCTTGTTTGTGTTGTTGCCTCGTTCCTATCGTGTTGGTTCGAGTGCGAGTAGCTAATTCCTGTGTGGGGAGTTAGGGGAGTGTTACCTAGAGTGAGGGTAACGATCTTGTTGTGTTTCGGTTCAAGAGTGAACCTGTGTGTTGGTATCGTGGTTTTCCTTGAGTTGTGAGTTGGTCGTCAAGTGCATTGTATGGGCTTTGCATCTTGTCGTTGTAGTTGCCATCGTTGTCGTGTCGTAGTTGTAGCTGCGGTTAGCAAGGTGGTTTGTCAGTTTGTGTTATTCGTGGTGTGCTTTTGTTGGCATGTTAGTTTGTTGGTCGGATGCGAGAGTCGTATCAGGAGTTGTTCGTAGCGGTTATATTTTCGAGGACGAAAATGTCTAAGTGGGGGAGAATTGTAACGCCCCAGTTTTTGTCAGTTTTATTTAATCGAGTCTATTTGATTATTTTATTATTATATTATTTTATTCTTGACTTTTATTTGGCAATATATTATTTTTCATCGTTGTTTATGTTTTATCGCATTTTGAGAGCGTTTGGGAGATATTTGAGCTGAGGGGTATTTTAATCATTTGGGTAGTAGATATTTTATATAAATAGAAAGTGGAGAGAGAAAAGATAGAAAGGAAAAGAAAAAGAGAGAAAAGTGAGAAAGAAGAGAAAAGAAGAACAAGAGGAGAAAAGTGGGAAAAATGCTAGAAATCATCAAAATCAACGGTTAGGATTCGAATCGAATGGGTAATGGTGTGAAATATCGTTATCTTAACTTTGTATACGATTATGTATGGTTTCGTTTCGGTTGTTTTGGATCGTTTTCATATATTTTTCATTTTAGGTCGAAATGAATAAAGTCGATAAAAACCGATGTTTTCACGGTTAGAATTCGAAATAAATTACGTAGTTGTATCGAGGAAGGTTAGGTCGTCGTATAGCGTGATTTTTATTCGATTTGGTGATGTTTGAAAATTCGGATTTTTGAAAGGTTGAAATTTAATCGAAAATCGAACGTCGTAGAAATTTCGTTTATGTGTTCTAAATTGTTCTTATGTATTTGGTGGTTGCGCGTATGTGTTTGTTTCGAAGAAAATAATTGAATCGGTCGGATTTTCGGGCAAAATAGCCGAAATCCGTAGCGGCCCACAGGGCATTTTCTGGTTTTTGGCAAAACTTCGAAAATTCATATCTCTTGAACCGTAAGTCGGTTTTGACCCCCGTTCGAAGCGTTGGAAAGCTAATGAGATGTTCTTTCTAGGAAAAATGGTTTTGAGGTTTGAACCTGGTCCAATCGGAACAGTATTTTCGAAACGTTTCGTTGTGTCCGGCCTCCGGTTTATGTTTTTGCGTTATTTTGAAATATCCATATCTTTTGCGTTGTTTATCCGATTGAGGTGTCATTTATATGGATGTGAAGCTAAAAATATGTTCTATGATTTGGTGAAGAAAAATATTATTTTTTAGCCGACTTTTAACCGACTTTTCCGGTAAACCGTAAATCGAATTGTTTGGTTATTTGTGAAAACGTTCGGTTGCCGTTTGGCACAATTGATGTGAATGAATGTGGATTGTGTGTGATGAATGTATGACTATATTGTGAATATGTATGCATGTCAAGAGTGTCATGAGTCATGTTGTATGTGAAGCATCATGATGTGCATTCTTGCATTGTGGGGTTCTAAGATGAATCCGTTGTAACGTCGTAAGCCTTTTGACAGGTGGGGGCGATGATTACAAACGATTGTAAGCCTTTTGAGAGGTGGGAGCAATCGGATTGCAAGACTTTTGAGAGGTGGGAGCAATCCATAAACATTGTAAGCCTTTTGAGAGGTGGTAGCAATGGGTGAACATCGAATGCCCGCGGGGAGTTACACTAAGTAACGAGCGATGGTTCCAATAAGTTCTTCAATTGAACTTGAGATGAAATGAGTCGGTACTGCATTGCATTTGCATAGAGTCGTGAGTCGGTCTCTATAATTTGCATTGGTCATCTTTGTATATGTGCATTGATGAATGAACATGAATATATGTGTTTATGTTGAATGGATGGTGATGAATTGAGATGTATTGGTGATACATGTATTTGAGCATGAATGAATATGCCTATGTGAAGGATGCGTTAATTACGGATTGTTATGCCGTGTATTTGATTTATGGTATATGCTTGATGTTATATGTATATATACATGCACAGTGATAAGTTGTGGTGAGAATGTGGTATATGTGTATTATATGTTGAGATATATAATTATATGCAACGTTATTATGATAATATTTCTCACCCTTCTGCTGGAATATGCTTTTTATGGCATAGTGCAGATTGCCAGCTTTAGAGGCGTGGAGGCAAGTGGAAGAGTTAGATCTTCGTCTTTGCTTAGGTCTTGGTGTCTGCTCTGATACGTAGCACGGGAGTCGGGGAAACGATTATTTTATTTATGTATATAATTGTTGAATATATTTGGTATTACCTTTATATGGAAAAGTTTCCCAATTAAGGGTAACCTATTTTATGCTATGTATCAAATTTATGAGCAGGGAGTGTGTATTCTTATTTTAAAATGTGGCATCCTTGTTTCTGTCGGAAAAATAAATTTTTAGTTACTCTGATTTTATTTATGTATTATTTATTCGCGATGGGAATTGGGGTGTTACATTAGTGGTATCAGAGCAGGTCGGTCCGTCCGGCCAAGTTGTTGAGTCAGTTGGTGTGACAGTTAAATACTGTCGTTGTTGTTTGTTCCTTAGTATGTGATATGTGTGTGAAACACTGTCAGTGTTTTCTGATTTTTGGTAATCCTTTGTCTTCAGGTGTGAGATTGAGATAAGTGGGGGAGAAGCTGGAACTTCTCCAAGTTGCTTCTGTTGTGGAGCGTGGGCTCAGTGTGCCGTTGACTGCAAGATTGTAAGTGTGGTTTGGACAGCGTTGTTCCCGGTTCTGGATGGAAGGCAGAGGTAAGGTTTATGTCAACTAAGGATTTGTGCCTTAGGTAGTTTTGCGCACAGGATGCAAGAAATGCTATTATAGTTTGGTAAAGACGGTTTATGCCCCATCATGATTGTCGGCTGTCTATTGACAAATTGAGGAACTGATCACCCTTAATCTCTTGTTGATAGCAGACGGAAATTATGTTGGATGGAATAGGCGTGTCTTTCCAGCTTTGATAGTGGGTGAAATAAATTGTTTGGAATTAAGGAAATGGTTACAGATTGTTTTGTTGAGTCGATGAAGATTCTAATATCCGAAGGTGAGCCGAATTCGAGGTTTTTGTATGTTGGTCCAGTTGGGAAGTCATTGAGAGAAAACGATTGGGTATCGTTAATGGTTGTTCTCAGAGAGTAGAGTGTGAACTCAAATTGGACGAAGGTAAGGATTTGAGGTTTGGATCTGCTAAGTACGTAGAAGAACTTTTAGGACGTGAAACTAAGATGTTTGTTTGGTCTGTGATGATAGTGTTCTGGAAATTGGCAGGAAGTCACAGTGTTGGGCCGTCAGTTGTGCATGGTTTTCAGATGTGTTATGGATGAAACATTAAGGTGTTGCCTTAGAGAGCTCCAGTATTGTTAGTAACAAACTGGATGGATGATTGAATGGAATAACAAGCATGATGGGTATAATGGTATTGAGACTTTGGAAAGGAAAACTTAGAGTTCTGGTGAGGTTTGAAGTCTTTGGAATTTTAGAGCACTAATGGAAAATTTTGAGAGAACCTTTAGGTATGGATGTAATATTTAAGAGTTATTTTTGGTTGGTTATTGCTACATGTTGGGATTTATGGAATTTGTGACGAGTTATGAATGAGGCTTGGATTATCCTTCGGGAAAAGCTAAGGTTGTGCCGGATGAGTTAAGTCGAAGGTTTTATACATGTCTATTTTGATGGTCAGGGAGTTAGAATTATTTGAGCAGTTCAGAGACTTGTGTCTGGTGTGTAAGCTAACATGCAGAGTGCGAGGTTGGGTATATTAAAGTGCACAGTGATTTTTGGCAGAGGTGAGAAAGAGTTAGACTTTGGACGTGAGATTGGCAGACTTGATGGTTTCGAGTAATCAGAGTGTGCAGCGGAAGTGTGAGGTGGCACATTTTGTAACTACGTGTGGGACTTGTAAGAGTTCATAGGTTGAACATTGGAAACGTGTAGGAGTGTTGAGACCATTGGACGTTTCAGAATGGAAGTGTTAGGTGAAAGGTTTAGATATTCTTCATGGGCTACTATGTTGATGGAGGTTTTGGTTGTATGTTCGATTGGTGAATCGTAGCATGGTTGTAATAAGGTTGTGTGACAAGGATGTTGGTATTCTAGTTTTGTTGAGGTTGTTGAGACAATGTGGTGTAGTGGAACTTGTGTTCTTGTTTGTGTTGTTGCCTCGTTCCTATCGTGTTGGTTCGAGTGCGAGTAGCTAATTCCTGTGTGGGGAGTTAGGGGAGTGTTACCTAGAGTGAGGGTAACGATCTTGTTGTGTTTCGGTTCAAGAGTGAACCTGTGTGTTGGTATCGTGGTTTTCCTTGAGTTGTGAGTTGGTCGTCAAGTGCATTGTATGGGCTTTGCATCTTGTCGTTGTAGTTGCCATCGTTGTCGTGTCGTAGTTGTAGCTGCGGTTAGCAAGGTGGTTTGTCAGTTTGTGTTATTCGTGGTGTGCTTTTGTTGGCATGTTAGTTTGTTGGTCGGATGCGAGAGTCGTATCCGGAGTTGTTCGTAGCGGTTATATTTTCGAGGACGAAAATGTCTAAGTGGGGGAGAATTGTAACGCCCCAGTTTTTGTCAGTTTTATTTAATCGAGTCTATTTGATTATTTTATTATTATATTATTTTATTCTTGACTTTTATTTGGCAATATATTATTTTTCATCGTTGTTTATGTTTTATCGCATTTTGAGAGCGTTTGGGAGATATTTGAGCTGAGGGGTATTTTAATCATTTGGGTAGTAGATATTTTATATAAATAGAAAGTGGAGAGAGAAAAGATAGAAAGGAAAAGAAAAAGAGAGAAAAGTGAGAAAGAAGAGAAAAGAAGAACAAGAGGAGAAAAGTGGGAAAAATGCTAGAAATCATCAAAATCAACGGTTAGGATTCGAATCGAATGGGTAATGGTGTGAAATATCGTTATCTTAACTTTGTATACGATTATGTATGGTTTCGTTTCGGTTGTTTTGGATCGTTTTCATATATTTTTCATTTTAGGTCGAAATGAATAAAGTCGATAAAAACCGATGTTTTCACGGTTAGAATTCGAAATAAATTACGTAGTTGTATCGAGGAAGGTTAGGTCGTCGTATAGCGTGATTTTTATTCGATTTGGTGATGTTTGAAAATTCGGATTTTTGAAAGGTTGAAATTTAATCGAAAATCGAACGTCGTAGAAATTTCGTTTATGTGTTCTAAATTGTTCTTATGTATTTGGTGGTTGCGCGTATGTGTTTGTTTCGAAGAAAATAATTGAATCGGTCGGATTTTCGGGCAAAATAGCCGAAATCCGTAGCGGCCCACAGGGCATTTTCTGGTTTTTGGCAAAACTTCGAAAATTCATATCTCTTGAACCGTAAGTCGGTTTTGACCCCCGTTCGAAGCGTTGGAAAGCTAATGAGATGTTCTTTCTAGGAAAAATGGTTTTGAGGTTTGAACCTGGTCCAATCGGAACAGTATTTTCGAAACGTTTCGTTGTGTCCGGCCTCCGGTTTATGTTTTTGCGTTATTTTGAAATATCCATATCTTTTGCGTTGTTTATCCGATTGAGGTGTCATTTATATGGATGTGAAGCTAAAAATATGTTCTATGATTTGGTGAAGAAAAATATTATTTTTTAGCCGACTTTTAACCGACTTTTCCGGTAAACCGTAAATCGAATTGTTTGGTTATTTGTGAAAACGTTCGGTTGCCGTTTGGCACAATTGATGTGAATGAATGTGGATTGTGTGTGATGAATGTATGACTATATTGTGAATATGTATGCATGTCAAGAGTGTCATGAGTCATGTTGTATGTGAAGCATCATGATGTGCATTCTTGCATTGTGGGGTTCTAAGATGAATCCGTTGTAACGTCGTAAGCCTTTTGACAGGTGGGGGCGATGATTACAAACGATTGTAAGCCTTTTGAGAGGTGGGAGCAATCGGATTGCAAGACTTTTGAGAGGTGGGAGCAATCCATAAACATTGTAAGCCTTTTGAGAGGTGGTAGCAATGGGTGAACATCGAATGCCCGCGGGGAGTTACACTAAGTAACGAGCGATGGTTCCAATAAGTTCTTCAATTGAACTTGAGATGAAATGAGTCGGTACTGCATTGCATTTGCATAGAGTCGTGAGTCGGTCTCTATAATTTGCATTGGTCATCTTTGTATATGTGCATTGATGAATGAACATGAATATATGTGTTTATGTTGAATGAATGGTGATGAATTGAGATGTATTGGTGATACATGTATTTGAGCATGAATGAATATGCCTATGTGAAGGATGCGTTAATTACGGATTGTTATGCCGTGTATTTGATTTATGGTATATGCTTGATGTTATATGTATATATACATGCACAGTGATAAGTTGTGGTGAGAATGTGGTATATGTGTATTATATGTTGAGATATATAATTATATGCAACGTTATTATGATAATATTTTTCACCCTTCTGCTGGAATATGCTTTTTATGGCATAGTGCAGATTGCCAGCTTTAGAGGCGTGGAGGCAAGTGGAAGAGTTAGATCTTCGTCTTTGCTTAGGTCTTGGTGTCTGCTCTGATACGTAGCACGGGAGTCGGGGAAACGATTATTTTATTTATGTATATAATTGTTGAATATATTTGGTATTACCTTTATATGGAAAAGTTTCCCAATTAAGGGTAACCTATTTTATGCTATGTATCAAATTTATGAGCAGGGAGTGTGTATTCTTATTTTAAAATGTGGCATCCTTGTTTCTGTCGGAAAAATAAATTTTTAGTTACTCTGATTTTATTTATGTATTATTTATTCGCGATGGGAATTGGGGTGTTACATTAGTGGTATCAGAGCAGGTCGGTCCGTCCGGCCAAGTTGTTGAGTCAGTTGGTGTGACAGTTAAATACTGTCGTTGTTGTTTGTTCCTTAGTATGTGATATGTGTGTGAAACACTGTCAGTGTTTTCTGATTTTTGGTAATCCTTTGTCTTCAGGTGTGAGATTGAGATAAGTGGGGGAGAAGCTGGAACTTCTCCAAGTTGCTTCTGTTGTGGAGCGTGGGCTCAGTGTGCCGTTGACTGCAAGATTGTAAGTGTGGTTTGGACAGCGTTGTTCCCGGTTCTGGATGGAAGGCAGAGGTAAGGTTTATGTCAACTAAGGATTTGTGCCTTAGGTAGTTTTGCGCACAGGATGCAAGAAATGCTATTATAGTTTGGTAAAGACGGTTTATGCCCCATCATGATTGTCGGCTGTCTATTGACAAATTGAGGAACTGATCACCCTTAATCTCTTGTTGATAGCAGACGGAAATTATGTTGGATGGAATAGGCGTGTCTTTCCGGCTTTGATAGTGGGTGAAATAAATTGTTTGGAATTAAGGAAATGGTTACAGATTGTTTTGTTGAGTCGATGAAGATTCTAATATCCGAAGGTGAGCCGAATTCGAGGTTTTTGTATGTTGGTCCAGTTGGGAAGTCATTGAGAGAAAACGATTGGGTATCGTTAATGGTTGTTCTCAGAGAGTAGAGTGTGAACTCAAATTGGACGAAGGTAAGGATTTGAGGTTTGGATCTGCTAAGTACGTAGAAGAACTTTTAGGACGTGAAACTAAGATGTTTGTTTGGTCTGTGATGATAGTGTTCTGGAAATTGGCAGGAAGTCACAGTGTTGGGCCGTCAGTTGTGCATGGTTTTCAGATGTGTTATGGATGAAACATTAAGGTGTTGCCTTAGAGAGCTCCAGTATTGTTAGTAACAAACTGGATGGATGATTGAATGGAATAACAAGCATGATGGGTATAATGGTATTGAGACTTTGGAAAGGAAAACTTAGAGTTCTGGTGAGGTTTGAAGTCTTTGGAATTTTAGAGCACTAATGGAAAATTTTGAGAGAACCTTTAGGTATGGATGTAATATTTAAGAGTTATTTTTGGTTGGTTATTGCTACATGTTGGGATTTATGGAATTTGTGACGAGTTATGAATGAGGCTTGGATTATCCTTCGGGAAAAGCTAAGGTTGTGCCGGATGAGTTAAGTCGAAGGTTTTATACATGTCTATTTTGATGGTCAGGGAGTTAGAATTATTTGAGCAGTTCAGAGACTTGTGTCTGGTGTGTAAGCTAACATGCAGAGTGCGAGGTTGGGTATATTAAAGTGCACAGTGATTTTTGGCAGAGGTGAGAAAGAGTTAGACTTTGGACGTGAGATTGGCAGACTTGATGGTTTCGAGTAATCAGAGTGTGCAGCGGAAGTGTGAGGTGGCACATTTTGTAACTACGTGTGGGACTTGTAAGAGTTCATAGGTTGAACATTGGAAACGTGTAGGAGTGTTGAGACCATTGGACGTTTCAGAATGGAAGTGTTAGGTGAAAGGTTTAGATATTCTTCATGGGCTACTATGTTGATGGAGGTTTTGGTTGTATGTTCGATTGGTGAATCGTAGCATGGTTGTAATAAGGTTGTGTGACAAAGATGTTGGTATTCTAGTTTTGTTGAGGTTGTTGAGACAATGTGGTGTAGTGGAACTTGTGTTCTTGTTTGTGTTGTTGCCTCGTTCCTATCGTGTTGGTTCGAGTGCGAGTAGCTAATTCCTGTGTGGGGAGTTAGGGGAGTGTTACCTAGAGTGAGGGTAACGATCTTGTTGTGTTTCGGTTCAAGAGTGAACCTGTGTGTTGGTATCGTGGTTTTCCTTGAGTTGTGAGTTGGTCGTCAAGTGCATTGTATGGGCTTTGCATCTTGTCGTTGTAGTTGCCATCGTTGTCGTGTCGTAGTTGTAGCTGCGGTTAGCAAGGTGGTTTGTCAGTTTGTGTTATTCGTGGTGTGCTTTTGTTGGCATGTTAGTTTGTTGGTCGGATGCGAGAGTCGTATCCGGAGTTGTTCGTAGCGGTTATATTTTCGAGGACGAAAATGTCTAAGTGGGGGAGAATTGTAACGCCCCAGTTTTTGTCAGTTTTATTTAATCGAGTCTATTTGATTATTTTATTATTATATTATTTTATTCTTGACTTTTATTTGGCAATATATTATTTTTCATCGTTGTTTATGTTTTATCGCATTTTGAGAGCGTTTGGGAGATATTTGAGCTGAGGGGTATTTTAATCATTTGGGTAGTAGATATTTTATATAAATAGAAAGTGGAGAGAGAAAAGATAGAAAGGAAAAGAAAAAGAGAGAAAAGTGAGAAAGAAGAGAAAAGAAGAACAAGAGGAGAAAAGTGGGAAAAATGCTAGAAATCATCAAAATCAACGGTTAGGATTCGAATCGAATGGGTAATGGTGTGAAATATCGTTATCTTAACTTTGTATACGATTATGTATGGTTTCGTTTCGGTTGTTTTGGATCGTTTTCATATATTTTTCATTTTAGGTCGAAATGAATAAAGTCGATAAAAACCGATGTTTTCACGGTTAAAATTCGAAATAAATTACGTAGTTGTATCGAGGAAGGTTAGGTCGTCGTATAGCGTGATTTTTATTCGATTTGGTGATGTTTGAAAATTCGGATTTTTGAAAGGTTGAAATTTAATCGAAAATCGAACGTCGTAGAAATTTCGTTTATGTGTTCTAAATTGTTCTTATGTATTTGGTGGTTGCGCGTATGTGTTTGTTTCGAAGAAAATAATTGAATCGGTCGGATTTTCGGGCAAAATAGCCGAAATCTGTAGCGGCCCACAGGGCATTTTCTGGTTTTTGGCAAAACTTCGAAAATTCATATCTCTTGAACCGTAAGTCGGTTTTGACCCCCGTTCGAAGCGTTGGAAAGCTAATGAGATGTTCTTTCTAGGAAAAATGGTTTTGAGGTTTGAACCTGGTCCAATCGGAACAGTATTTTCGAAACGTTTCGTTGTGTCCGGCCTCCGGTTTATGTTTTTGCGTTATTTTGAAATATCCATATCTTTTGCGTTGTTTATCCGATTGAGGTGTCATTTATATGGATGTGAAGCTAAAAATATGTTCTATGATTTGGTGAAGAAAAATATTATTTTTTAGCCGACTTTTAACCGACTTTTCCGGTAAACCGTAAATCGAATTGTTTGGTTATTTGTGAAAACGTTCGGTTGCCGTTTGGCACAATTGATGTGAATGAATGTGGATTGTGTGTGATGAATGTATGACTATATTGTGAATATGTATGCATGTCAAGAGTGTCATGAGTCATGTTGTATGTGAAGCATCATGATGTGCATTCTTGCATTGTGGGGTTCTAAGATGAATCCGTTGTAACGTCGTAAGCCTTTTGACAGGTGGGGGCGATGATTACAAACGATTGTAAGCCTTTTGAGAGGTGGGAGCAATCGGATTGCAAGACTTTTGAGAGGTGGGAGCAATCCATAAACATTGTAAGCCTTTTGAGAGGTGGTAGCAATGGGTGAACATCGAATGCCCGCGGGGAGTTACACTAAGTAACGAGCGATGGTTCCAATAAGTTCTTCAATTGAACTTGAGATGAAATGAGTCGGTACTGCATTGCATTTGCATAGAGTCGTGAGTCGGTCTCTATAATTTGCATTGGTCATCTTTGTATATGTGCATTGATGAATGAACATGAATATATGTGTTTATGTTGAATGAATGGTGATGAATTGAGATGTATTGGTGATACATGTATTTGAGCATGAATGAATATGCCTATGTGAAGGATGCGTTAATTACGGATTGTTATGCCGTGTATTTGATTTATGGTATATGCTTGATGTTATATGTATATATACATGCACAGTGATAAGTTGTGGTGAGAATGTGGTATATGTGTATTATATGTTGAGATATATAATTATATGCAACGTTATTATGATAATATTTCTCACCCTTCTGCTGGAATATGCTTTTTATGGCATAGTGCAGATTGCCAGCTTTAGAGGCGTGGAGGCAAGTGGAAGAGTTAGATCTTCGTCTTTGCTTAGGTCTTGGTGTCTGCTCTGATACGTAGCACGGGAGTCGGGGAAACGATTATTTTATTTATGTATATAATTGTTGAATATATTTGGTATTACCTTTATATGGAAAAGTTTCCCAATTAAGGGTAACCTATTTTATGCTATGTATCAAATTTATGAGCAGGGAGTGTGTATTCTTATTTTAAAATGTGGCATCCTTGTTTCTGTCGGAAAAATAAATTTTTAGTTACTCTGATTTTATTTATGTATTATTTATTCGCGATGGGAATTGGGGTGTTACATTAGTGGTATCAGAGCAGGTCGGTCCGTCCGGCCAAGTTGTTGAGTCAGTTGGTGTGACAGTTAAATACTGTCGTTGTTGTTTGTTCCTTAGTATGTGATATGTGTGTGAAACACTGTCAGTGTTTTCTGATTTTTGGTAATCCTTTGTCTTCAGGTGTGAGATTGAGATAAGTGGGGGAGAAGCTGGAACTTCTCCAAGTTGCTTCTGTTGTGGAGCGTGGGCTCAGTGTGCCGTTGACTGCAAGATTGTAAGTGTGGTTTGGACAGCGTTGTTCCCGGTTCTGGATGGAAGGCAGAGGTAAGGTTTATGTCAACTAAGGATTTGTGCCTTAGGTAGTTTTGCGCACAGGATGCAAGAAATGCTATTATAGTTTGGTAAAGACGGTTTATGCCCCATCATGATTGTCGGCTGTCTATTGACAAATTGAGGAACTGATCACCCTTAATCTCTTGTTGATAGCAGACGGAAATTATGTTGGATGGAATAGGCGTGTCTTTCCGGCTTTGATAGTGGGTGAAATAAATTGTTTGGAATTAAGGAAATGGTTACAGATTGTTTTGTTGAGTCGATGAAGATTCTAATATCCGAAGGTGAGCCGAATTCGAGGTTTTTGTATGTTGGTCCAGTTGGGAAGTCATTGAGAGAAAACGATTGGGTATCGTTAATGGTTGTTCTCAGAGAGTAGAGTGTGAACTCAAATTGGACGAAGGTAAGGATTTGAGGTTTGGATCTGCTAAGTACGTAGAAGAACTTTTAGGACGTGAAACTAAGATGTTTGTTTGGTCTGTGATGATAGTGTTCTGGAAATTGGCAGGAAGTCACAGTGTTGGGCCGTCAGTTGTGCATGGTTTTCAGATGTGTTATGGATGAAACATTAAGGTGTTGCCTTAGAGAGCTCCAGTATTGTTAGTAACAAACTGGATGGATGATTGAATGGAATAACAAGCATGATGGGTATAATGGTATTGAGACTTTGGAAAGGAAAACTTAGAGTTCTGGTGAGGTTTGAAGTCTTTGGAATTTTAGAGCACTAATGGAAAATTTTGAGAGAACCTTTAGGTATGGATGTAATATTTAAGAGTTATTTTTGGTTGGTTATTGCTACATGTTGGGATTTATGGAATTTGTGACGAGTTATGAATGAGGCTTGGATTATCCTTCGGGAAAAGCTAAGGTTGTGCCGGATGAGTTAAGTCGAAGGTTTTATACATGTCTATTTTGATGGTCAGGGAGTTAGAATTATTTGAGCAGTTCAGAGACTTGTGTCTGGTGTGTAAGCTAACATGCAGAGTGCGAGGTTGGGTATATTAAAGTGCACAGTGATTTTTGGCAGAGGTGAGAAAGAGTTAGACTTTGGACGTGAGATTGGCAGACTTGATGGTTTCGAGTAATCAGAGTGTGCAGCGGAAGTGTGAGGTGGCACATTTTGTAACTACGTGTGGGACTTGTAAGAGTTCATAGGTTGAACATTGGAAACGTGTAGGAGTGTTGAGACCATTGGACGTTTCAGAATGGAAGTGTTAGGTGAAAGGTTTAGATATTCTTCATGGGCTACTATGTTGATGGAGGTTTTGGTTGTATGTTCGATTGGTGAATCGTAGCATGGTTGTAATAAGGTTGTGTGACAAAGATGTTGGTATTCTAGTTTTGTTGAGGTTGTTGAGACAATGTGGTGTAGTGGAACTTGTGTTCTTGTTTGTGTTGTTGCCTCGTTCCTATCGTGTTGGTTCGAGTGCGAGTAGCTAATTCCTGTGTGGGGAGTTAGGGGAGTGTTACCTAGAGTGAGGGTAACGATCTTGTTGTGTTTCGGTTCAAGAGTGAACCTGTGTGTTGGTATCGTGGTTTTCCTTGAGTTGTGAGTTGGTCGTCAAGTGCATTGTATGGGCTTTGCATCTTGTCGTTGTAGTTGCCATCGTTGTCGTGTCGTAGTTGTAGCTGCGGTTAGCAAGGTGGTTTGTCAGTTTGTGTTATTCGTGGTGTGCTTTTGTTGGCATGTTAGTTTGTTGGTCGGATGCGAGAGTCGTATCCGGAGTTGTTCGTAGCGGTTATATTTTCGAGGACGAAAATGTCTAAGTGGGGGAGAATTGTAACGCCCCAGTTTTTGTCAGTTTTATTTAATCGAGTCTATTTGATTATTTTATTATTATATTATTTTATTCTTGACTTTTATTTGGCAATATATTATTTTTCATCGTTGTTTATGTTTTATCGCATTTTGAGAGCGTTTGGGAGATATTTGAGCTGAGGGGTATTTTAATCATTTGGGTAGTAGATATTTTATATAAATAGAAAGTGGAGAGAGAAAAGATAGAAAGGAAAAGAAAAAGAGAGAAAAGTGAGAAAGAAGAGAAAAGAAGAACAAGAGGAGAAAAGTGGGAAAAATGCTAGAAATCATCAAAATCAACGGTTAGGATTCGAATCGAATGGGTAATGGTGTGAAATATCGTTATCTTAACTTTGTATACGATTATGTATGGTTTCGTTTCGGTTGTTTTGGATCGTTTTCATATATTTTTCATTTTAGGTCGAAATGAATAAAGTCGATAAAAACCGATGTTTTCACGGTTAAAATTCGAAATAAATTACGTAGTTGTATCGAGGAAGGTTAGGTCGTCGTATAGCGTGATTTTTATTCGATTTGGTGATGTTTGAAAATTCGGATTTTTGAAAGGTTGAAATTTAATCGAAAATCGAACGTCGTAGAAATTTCGTTTATGTGTTCTAAATTGTTCTTATGTATTTGGTGGTTGCGCGTATGTGTTTGTTTCGAAGAAAATAATTGAATCGGTCGGATTTTCGGGCAAAATAGCCGAAATCCGTAGCGGCCCACAGGGCATTTTCTGGTTTTTGGCAAAACTTCGAAAATTCATATCTCTTGAACCGTAAGTCGGTTTTGACCCCCGTTCGAAGCGTTGGAAAGCTAATGAGATGTTCTTTCTAGGAAAAATGGTTTTGAGGTTTGAACCTGGTCCAATCGGAACAGTATTTTCGAAACGTTTCGTTGTGTCCGGCCTCCGGTTTATGTTTTTGCGTTATTTTGAAATATCCATATCTTTTGCGTTGTTTATCCGATTGAGGTGTCATTTATATGGATGTGAAGCTAAAAATATGTTCTATGATTTGGTGAAGAAAAATATTATTTTTTAGCCGACTTTTAACCGACTTTTCCGGTAAACCGTAAATCGAATTGTTTGGTTATTTGTGAAAACGTTCGGTTGCCGTTTGGCACAATTGATGTGAATGAATGTGGATTGTGTGTGATGAATGTATGACTATATTGTGAATATGTATGCATGTCAAGAGTGTCATGAGTCATGTTGTATGTGAAGCATCATGATGTGCATTCTTGCATTGTGGGGTTCTAAGATGAATCCGTTGTAACGTCGTAAGCCTTTTGACAGGTGGGGGCGATGATTACAAACGATTGTAAGCCTTTTGAGAGGTGGGAGCAATCGGATTGCAAGACTTTTGAGAGGTGGGAGCAATCCATAAACATTGTAAGCCTTTTGAGAGGTGGTAGCAATGGGTGAACATCGAATGCCCGCGGGGAGTTACACTAAGTAACGAGCGATGGTTCCAATAAGTTCTTCAATTGAACTTGAGATGAAATGAGTCGGTACTGCATTGCATTTGCATAGAGTCGTGAGTCGGTCTCTATAATTTGCATTGGTCATCTTTGTATATGTGCATTGATGAATGAACATGAATATATGTGTTTATGTTGAATGAATGGTGATGAATTGAGATGTATTGGTGATACATGTATTTGAGCATGAATGAATATGCCTATGTGAAGGATGCGTTAATTACGGATTGTTATGCCGTGTATTTGATTTATGGTATATGCTTGATGTTATATGTATATATACATGCACAGTGATAAGTTGTGGTGAGAATGTGGTATATGTGTATTATATGTTGAGATATATAATTATATGCAACGTTATTATGATAATATTTCTCACCCTTCTGCTGGAATATGCTTTTTATGGCATAGTGCAGATTGCCAGCTTTAGAGGCGTGGAGGCAAGTGGAAGAGTTAGATCTTCGTCTTTGCTTAGGTCTTGGTGTCTGCTCTGATACGTAGCACGGGAGTCGGGAAAACGATTATTTTATTTATGTATATAATTGTTGAATATATTTGGTATTACCTTTATATGGAAAAGTTTCCCAATTAAGGGTAACCTATTTTATGCTATGTATCAAATTTATGAGCAGGGAGTGTGTATTCTTATTTTAAAATGTGGCATCCTTGTTTCTGTCGGAAAAATAAATTTTTAGTTACTCTGATTTTATTTATGTATTATTTATTCGCGATGGGAATTGGGGTGTTACATTAGTGGTATCAGAGCAGGTCGGTCCGTCCGGCCAAGTTGTTGAGTCAGTTGGTGTGACAGTTAAATACTGTCGTTGTTGTTTGTTCCTTAGTATGTGATATGTGTGTGAAACACTGTCAGTGTTTTCTGATTTTTGGTAATCCTTTGTCTTCAGGTGTGAGATTGAGATAAGTGGGGGAGAAGCTGGAACTTCTCCAAGTTGCTTCTGTTGTGGAGCGTGGGCTCAGTGTGCCGTTGACTGCAAGATTGTAAGTGTGGTTTGGACAGCGTTGTTCCCGGTTCTGGATGGAAGGCAGAGGTAAGGTTTATGTCAACTAAGGATTTGTGCCTTAGGTAGTTTTGCGCACAGGATGCAAGAAATGCTATTATAGTTTGGTAAAGACGGTTTATGCCCCATCATGATTGTCGGCTGTCTATTGACAAATTGAGGAACTGATCACCCTTAATCTCTTGTTGATAGCAGACGGAAATTATGTTGGATGGAATAGGCGTGTCTTTCCGGCTTTGATAGTGGGTGAAATAAATTGTTTGGAATTAAGGAAATGGTTACAGATTGTTTTGTTGAGTCGATGAAGATTCTAATATCCGAAGGTGAGCCGAATTCGAGGTTTTTGTATGTTGGTCCAGTTGGGAAGTCATTGAGAGAAAACGATTGGGTATCGTTAATGGTTGTTCTCAGAGAGTAGAGTGTGAACTCAAATTGGACGAAGGTAAGGATTTGAGGTTTGGATCTGCTAAGTACGTAGAAGAACTTTTAGGACGTGAAACTAAGATGTTTGTTTGGTCTGTGATGATAGTGTTCTGGAAATTGGCAGGAAGTCACAGTGTTGGGCCGTCAGTTGTGCATGGTTTTCAGATGTGTTATGGATGAAACATTAAGGTGTTGCCTTAGAGAGCTCCAGTATTGTTAGTAACAAACTGGATGGATGATTGAATGGAATAACAAGCATGATGGGTATAATGGTATTGAGACTTTGGAAAGGAAAACTTAGAGTTCTGGTGAGGTTTGAAGTCTTTGGAATTTTAGAGCACTAATGGAAAATTTTGAGAGAACCTTTAGGTATGGATGTAATATTTAAGAGTTATTTTTGGTTGGTTATTGCTACATGTTGGGATTTATGGAATTTGTGACGAGTTATGAATGAGGCTTGGATTATCCTTCGGGAAAAGCTAAGGTTGTGCCGGATGAGTTAAGTCGAAGGTTTTATACATGTCTATTTTGATGGTCAGGGAGTTAGAATTATTTGAGCAGTTCAGAGACTTGTGTCTGGTGTGTAAGCTAACATGCAGAGTGCGAGGTTGGGTATATTAAAGTGCACAGTGATTTTTGGCAGAGGTGAGAAAGAGTTAGACTTTGGACGTGAGATTGGCAGACTTGATGGTTTCGAGTAATCAGAGTGTGCAGCGGAAGTGTGAGGTGGCACATTTTGTAACTACGTGTGGGACTTGTAAGAGTTCATAGGTTGAACATTGGAAACGTGTAGGAGTGTTGAGACCATTGGACGTTTCAGAATGGAAGTGTTAGGTGAAAGGTTTAGATATTCTTCATGGGCTACTATGTTGATGGAGGTTTTGGTTGTATGTTCGATTGGTGAATCGTAGCATGGTTGTAATAAGGTTGTGTGACAAAGATGTTGGTATTCTAGTTTTGTTGAGGTTGTTGAGACAATGTGGTGTAGTGGAACTTGTGTTCTTGTTTGTGTTGTTGCCTCGTTCCTATCGTGTTGGTTCGAGTGCGAGTAGCTAATTCCTGTGTGGGGAGTTAGGGGAGTGTTACCTAGAGTGAGGGTAACGATCTTGTTGTGTTTCGGTTCAAGAGTGAACCTGTGTGTTGGTATCGTGGTTTTCCTTGAGTTGTGAGTTGGTCGTCAAGTGCATTGTATGGGCTTTGCATCTTGTCGTTGTAGTTGCCATCGTTGTCGTGTCGTAGTTGTAGCTGCGGTTAGCAAGGTGGTTTGTCAGTTTGTGTTATTCGTGGTGTGCTTTTGTTGGCATGTTAGTTTGTTGGTCGGATGCGAGAGTCGTATCCGGAGTTGTTCGTAGCGGTTATATTTTCGAGGACGAAAATGTCTAAGTGGGGGAGAATTGTAACGCCCCAGTTTTTGTCAGTTTTATTTAATCGAGTCTATTTGATTATTTTATTATTATATTATTTTATTCTTGACTTTTATTTGGCAATATATTATTTTTCATCGTTGTTTATGTTTTATCGCATTTTGAGAGCGTTTGGGAGATATTTGAGCTGAGGGGTATTTTAATCATTTGGGTAGTAGATATTTTATATAAATAGAAAGTGGAGAGAGAAAAGATAGAAAGGAAAAGAAAAAGAGAGAAAAGTGAGAAAGAAGAGAAAAGAAGAACAAGAGGAGAAAAGTGGGAAAAATGCTAGAAATCATCAAAATCAACGGTTAGGATTCGAATCGAATGGGTAATGGTGTGAAATATCGTTATCTTAACTTTGTATACGATTATGTATGGTTTCGTTTCGGTTGTTTTGGATCGTTTTCATATATTTTTCATTTTAGGTCGAAATGAATAAAGTCGATAAAAACCGATGTTTTCACGGTTAAAATTCGAAATAAATTACGTAGTTGTATCGAGGAAGGTTAGGTCGTCGTATAGCGTGATTTTTATTCGATTTGGTGATGTTTGAAAATTCGGATTTTTGAAAGGTTGAAATTTAATCGAAAATCGAACGTCGTAGAAATTTCGTTTATGTGTTCTAAATTGTTCTTATGTATTTGGTGGTTGCGCGTATGTGTTTGTTTCGAAGAAAATAATTGAATCGGTCGGATTTTCGGGCAAAATAGCCGAAATCCGTAGCGGCCCACAGGGCATTTTCTGGTTTTTGGCAAAACTTCGAAAATTCATATCTCTTGAACCGTAAGTCGGTTTTGACCCCCGTTCGAAGCGTTGGAAAGCTAATGAGATGTTCTTTCTAGGAAAAATGGTTTTGAGGTTTGAACCTGGTCCAATCGGAACAGTATTTTCGAAACGTTTCGTTGTGTCCGGCCTCCGGTTTATGTTTTTGCGTTATTTTGAAATATCCATATCTTTTGCGTTGTTTATCCGATTGAGGTGTCATTTATATGGATGTGAAGCTAAAAATATGTTCTATGATTTGGTGAAGAAAAATATTATTTTTTAGCCGACTTTTAACCGACTTTTCCGGTAAACCGTAAATCGAATTGTTTGGTTATTTGTGAAAACGTTCGGTTGCCGTTTGGCACAATTGATGTGAATGAATGTGGATTGTGTGTGATGAATGTATGACTATATTGTGAATATGTATGCATGTCAAGAGTGTCATGAGTCATGTTGTATGTGAAGCATCATGATGTGCATTCTTGCATTGTGGGGTTCTAAGATGAATCCGTTGTAACGTCGTAAGCCTTTTGACAGGTGGGGGCGATGATTACAAACGATTGTAAGCCTTTTGAGAGGTGGGAGCAATCGGATTGCAAGACTTTTGAGAGGTGGGAGCAATCCATAAACATTGTAAGCCTTTTGAGAGGTGGTAGCAATGGGTGAACATCGAATGCCCGCGGGGAGTTACACTAAGTAACGAGCGATGGTTCCAATAAGTTCTTCAATTGAACTTGAGATGAAATGAGTCGGTACTGCATTGCATTTGCATAGAGTCGTGAGTCGGTCTCTATAATTTGCATTGGTCATCTTTGTATATGTGCATTGATGAATGAACATGAATATATGTGTTTATGTTGAATGAATGGTGATGAATTGAGATGTATTGGTGATACATGTATTTGAGCATGAATGAATATTCCTATGTGAAGGATGCGTTAATTACGGATTGTTATGCCGTGTATTTGATTTATGGTATATGCTTGATGTTATATGTATATATACATGCACAGTGATAAGTTGTGGTGAGAATGTGGTATATGTGTATTATATGTTGAGATATATAATATATGCAACGTTATTATGATAATATTTCTCACCCTTCTGCTGGAATATGCTTTTTATGGCATAGTGCAGATTGCCAGCTTTAGAGGCGTGGAGGCAAGTGGAAGAGTTAGATCTTCGTCTTTGCTTAGGTCTTGGTGTCTGCTCTGATACGTAGCACGGGAGTCGGGGAAACGATTATTTTATTTATGTATATAATTGTTGAATATATTTGGTATTACCTTTATATGGAAAAGTTTCCGAATTGAGGGTAACCTATTTTATGCTATGTATCAAATTTATGAGCAGGGAGTGTGTATTCTTATTTTAAAATGTGGCATCCTTGTTTCTGTTAGAAAAATAAATTTTTAGTTACTCTGATTTTATTTATGTATTATTTATTTGCGATGGGAATTGGGGTGTTACAGCAACGCCACACGGTAAGCCACAACACCAACTCGTGCAGAAATCTGATACGGACCAATAAAACGAGAAGTCAACTTCTTCGATTTCAAAGCACGACCCACACCCGTAACCGGCGTAACTCTCAAAAACACATGGTCGCCTTCTTGAAATTCAAGATCTTTCCTTCTCTTGTCATGATAGCTCTTTTGTCTACTTTGAGAAGCTTTCATTTTCTCCCGAATAAACTTCACTTTCTCCGTCGTTTGTTGTACCATCTCCGGTCCAACTATCGTCCTCTCGCCGGTTTCATGCCAACACAAAGGTGTTCGACACCTCCGACCATACAAAGCCTCAAATGGTGCCATACTTATACTTGAATGAAAACTGTTATTGTAGGTGAACTCAATCAACGCCAAATAACTACCCCAAGCACCACCTTACTCGAGCACACAAGCACGCAATAAATCCTCCAACGATTGAATTGTAATTTCGGTTTGACCATCCGTTTGCGGATGATAAGCCGAACTCAATCTTAGCTTAGTACCCAAAGCCTTTTGTAAACTTTCCCAAAACCTCGATGTGAATCTAGGATCTCTATCCGATACAATACTCTTAGGAATTCCATGTAACTTTACAACCACAAGAATATAAATCTCGGCTAACTTCTCCAAAGGATAACTAATATCAATTGGAATGAAGTGAGCAGATTTAGTAAGCCTATCAACAATTACCCAAATAGCATTATGACCTCTTTGCGTATTCGGCAATCCCGTAACAAAATCCATCGATATACTATCCCATTTCCACTCCGGAATGTCCAACGGTTGCATCAATCCACTAGGCTTTTGATGTTCCACCTTCGACTTTTGACAAGTTAAGCATGCATACACAAATTGAGCAACATCCCTCTTTAATCCGGACCACCAAAAGATTTTCTTCAAATATTGATACATTTTATTCGCTCCCAGATGAATACTTAAGCTACTTCGGTGTCCTTCTTCTAATATCATCTTTTTCAACTCCGCATCATCGGGAATACAAATACGACCACGGAATCTCAAAACTCCAAAATTATCAACCTTGAAATCCTCATTCTCATTCGTCATCAAATCAACGAACTTCAAATCCAACTTTTGCTTTTCACGTACGGTTGCGAGAAAATCATTCGTAACATGTAGCATACCAAGTCTCACACTTCTCGGCGTCATTTCACAAACCAAACTCAAGTCTCTAAAATTCTCCAAAAGTTCCCATTCTCTCATCATCAATGCGGACATATGTAACGACCTCCGACTCAAGGCATCGGCCACCACGTTTGCCTTACCCGGATGGTAATTCAAACCAAAATCATAATCCTTCAAAAGCTCTAACCACCTCCTTTGCCTCATGTTCAACTCTTTTTTATCAAATAAATATTTCAAGCTCTTGTGATCACTAAAAACTTTAAATCTTGCACCATAAAGATAGTGCCTCCAAATTTTCAAAACAAACACCACGGCCGCTAACTCCAAGTCATGTGTAGGATAATTCTTTTCATGCACTCTCAATTGTCTTGAAGCATATGCCACAACTTTTCCATCTTCCATCAAAACACCACCTAACCCAATCAATGAAGCATCACAATACACAACAAATGGTTTATTAGGATTCGGTAAAATCAAGATCGGAGTCGTTGTCAACCTTCTCTTTAGCTCATTGAAACTCTCTTCACAATGAATATCCCAAATGAAAGCCTTTCCTTTACAAGTCAATTGCGTTAACGGAAGTGCCAACTTCGAAAATCCTTCAATAAACCTCCGATAATAACCCGCCAAGCCTAAAAAGCTTCGAATCTCCGTAACCGATCTAGGAGCCTCCCATTGCATCACCGCAGCAATCTTGGATGGATCAACACTAATACCATTACCGGAAATAACATGTCCAAGAAAACTTACTTCCGATAACCAAAACTCACATTTCGACAACTTAGCATACAATTGTTTCTCTTTCAAAATTTGCAACACAATCCTCAAATGCTCTTCATGCTCCTCTTGAGACTTATAGTAAATCAAAATATCGTCGATGAACACAACCACAAAACGATCTAACTGTTCATGAAAAATACGATTCATGTATTCCATAAACACACCCGGCGCATTAGAAACCCCGAATGGCATCACGGAATATTCGTAATGACCATACCGTGTCCTAAAGGCCGTCTTTTGAATATCTTCTCCTTTCACACGAATCTGGTGGTATCCCGATCTCAAATCAATCTTGCTAAAAACACGCGCACCAACCAATTGGTCCAACAAATCATCGATCCTTGGAAGCGGATACTTGTTCTTAATTGTCACCTTGTTCAATTGTCGATAATCAATGCACAACCGCATACTTCCATCCTTCTTCTTTACCAACAATACCGGAGCACCCCAAGGAAAAACACTTGGTCTTACAAATCTCTTGTCTAACAAGTCATTCAATTGCTTCTTCAATTCTATCAACTCCAATGCCGACATACGATACGGTGCCATCGAAATCGGTCTAGTACCCGAAACTAGATCAATAGAAAACTAAACTTCTCTTTCCGGCGGTACATCCATAATATCATCAGGAAACACTTTTGGAAAATCACACACAACAGGAAACACATCAAGTGACACTTGACTATCCACAGTTAAAGATGCAAACAAACCGAACAATTGAGCTTCATCCGCTAAAAGTTTCTTCAACTCTTTAGTGGATAGGAAACTCGAGTCTTCTTCCTCTTCCAAAGAAGGAAACCTCACTAACTTATGATAACAATCTATATGAACTCTATTAAATTGCAACCAATATATACCCAAAACCACATCCAATCCTTCCAACGGCAAACACACTAAGTCCATCTCAAAGTCTTTACCATAAATGGTTAAAGGACAACTTAAACAAACCAAAGAAGTAGTTACTGACCCCATTGTTGAAGTATCAATAACCATCTTACCATCCATCAGAGACATCACAAGATTCAAACGCTTCGCGGACTCAGACGAAATAAACGAATGAGTCGCTCCCGTATCAATAATGGCAACTAAAGGTGTACTATTAATAAAGCATATACCTTTAATCAAACGGTCTGCATTAGTAGTCTGAGTCCCCGCCAATGCAAACACCTTTCCGCCCGCTTGAGCTTGTTTCGGCTTAGTACACTTAGTACTAATGTGACCAACTTCTCCACAATTATAACACTTCACCATATTCCTTCTACAATCTGTAGCAACATGCCCAAGACCTCCACAGTTAGAATATCTCACCACTGGCTTCCCACACTCAAATGATTTATGACCCATTTCACCACACTTGTAACACCTAATAGAACCAGAACCTCCTCCTCCAAATCTCCTATCAAAGTTTCCCCAATGCTTACCCTTATCAACGGGTGTCACATAAGGTCCACTTCTAGCTTGTTGCTTTCCCTTCCTCTCATTCAAACTTTTGTAATGTGTAGAACGAGCCTTACTATCTTCCTCGAAGATTCTACAACATTTCGTCAAATCTGAAAACCTTCTTATCCTTTGATATCCCACAACTTGCTTAATCTCAGGACGTAAACCATTCTCATATTTAATACACTTTGAGAACTCAGCAGTAATCGCAGCATAATGAGGATGGAATTGAACCAACTCTACAAATTTAGCAGTATAGTCCACCACGGACATACTACCTTGTTTCAATTCAAGGAACTCCATCTCTTTCTTCCCTTTCACACTTTCAGGGTAATACTTCCTTAAGAACTCAGTACGAAATAAATCCCAAGTTACCTCTTCATCATCCACCTCAAGAATTTGACGCATACCGACCCACCAATCGTCGGCTTCTTCCTTCAGCATGTGAGACCCAAGCCTCACCTTGTTCTCCTCCGCACAGTCCATGACTCTGAAGATCCTTTCAATCTCTTTCAAGCAATGTTGAGCACCATCGGGATCAAATCTTCCTTTGAAGACCGGTGGTTGATTCTTCCTGGACTCGTCATTAGCATTCACATTCGGCGCACCTTGTACCGCCCTAGCCATTGCTTCCAAAGCAGCAGCCATCGCATTGTCGTTCCTACCAGCCATATTCTGATTATTCCCAAAAATGACAACAAAGTTAAACAACAGTTCAACCAACACAACAACAAGACAGACACAACTGACTCAACTCTAGCTCTGATACCACTTAATGTAACACCCCCTTTCTATACCCCAAAATAATCACATTTCATCATTTAGGCACATATTAAAAATTTCGTCAGAGTACAATTATAAACATGGTATAAAAAGAGGTACGTCACATTATACATTAAATTAAAACATACAACACCTGCCCAACAATGATATGCAACAGTGGGGTAACTGTGCAACAGAGGAACTTTGTCCTTACACTCACATCTCAATATTTAGAATAAAAGCGGAAAATCTAAACATTGAATAACATCAAACATATACATATATATACATGCGTCATCGAGTATCATCCATCAGCATAATTCATGTTTACATAAACATTCATCAGCAAGATACATATGCAAATGTATCACAAAAGAATCGTATACATCCTAGCTACCCGGTGGTACATATCAGAGCCAACCGACCAAAAGAATGAAGACACGCTTCACAAAAAGACCTCCAGCATACCTACTCTGCAATGCCTCATAGAGCATCATAAAACAGCAGAAGGGTGAGAAATATTATCATAATAACAATGCATATAATTATATATATCTTAACATAAAAATACCCATATTCCACATTCTCACCACAATTCATCAAGACTCACCCATATACTTCACAATGTATATATATATACAACCAAGCATATTCATCATACATACTTTCGCAATTCTCAATCATTCCACATAAACATACACATTCATGTTTATTCATCAATGCACAAATACAAAGATGATAAATGCAAATCATAGAGACCGACTCACGACTCTATGCAAATGCAATGCGGTACCGACTCAATCATCATTAGTTCACTCAGGAACTCTACTTTAACCATCGCTCGTTACCAATGTAACTCCCCGTCGGGCCTACAATGTTCACCCATTGCTCACACACCACATGGGCACACAATGTTTATGGATCGCTCACACCCCACACGGGCACACAACCCGATCGCTCACACCCCACACGCGGGCACACGATCCGATTGCTCACACCTCACCTAGGCACACAATCCGATTGCTCACACCTCACCTAGGCACACAATCGTTTGTAATCATCGCTCACACCTCACATAGGCACACGACGATACAACGGATTCTCATTAGAATCGCTCAACACAAGAATGTACTTCATTATGCTTCACATGCAAAATGACTCAAGACATTCTTGAAATGCATACATATTCATAATATATTCATGCATTCATCTCATACAATCACATACAATCTATATACATTCACATCAATGCACTATTGTATGATTCACATTCAAACACACAGTCGAAACAGTAAAAGTTGCTAAATAGCACTATTCCCGACTTTTCCGACTTATTTAATCGGCTAACAATTTCCAATTCATCATAACCATATAGTACAACTCAATAGCTTCACAACGATACCAAGAATGTACAAATCGGCCAAACGGAACAAAAGTTACGGACAAAAACGAAAAACACATTTTGAAAAATCACATTTTTACACTTCTCTTGCCCATACGCGTACCACCACATGCCATACGCGTATGAGCAGAAGCTCATTTTTCCCAAAGTTCACGTGTAAAAGTCCGTACGCGTAATGCCCAAGCCCGTACGCGTATTGCCCTGAAATGCTACGCGTATCATACGCAAATGGGCAGATGGCCGAGAAAACAAGCAACCCATACGCGTATTGGCCCATGGCTCGCCCACCATACGCGTATTGCCAAGGTTCATATGCGTATGAACATGCCCCATACGCGTATGACCTGGAAAAACCAGAAAAATTTTCTGCATAATTTTTGCTTACAGGTTCCAATCCAAAACACCCCAAATCTCACCTACACACCTGAAAATCGCCAATACAATGTCCCATAACAAGTATCTATCATATACCAACAATTATAGACACTAACAACATGATTTCAACCACAATTAATCGATTTCCAAACAATTTAATCAAATATGGGTTTATACCAAAACTCAGAAAAATCCACCACAAACACAATACAATCATACATAACGATACACATTGATAAGATAATAAAATTTCACACCCTTACCCGGATTCCAAGCTTACTAATTGATTGTTCTTGATGATTTCCTAGTTCCCCAAGTTTTTCTTCTCTTTCTCTTCTTCCTCTTTCTTTCTATCTCCCTTTTCTTTCTATTTCTTTTCTTTCTATTTCTATTCTCTTTTTCTTTCTTTTCTATTTTCCACTCAAATACAATTAATTCACTTTCTCACAAAATTCTACACTTAATCATTTTTCCAATAATTTTTACTAAATTTCTAACTTACCAATAATTGAGAAATGTCTAAAATACCCTCCATTATAATTTCCCCGAAAACTCTCAAAACGGTCAAATATCATAACACATCAACATAGCATATTAACATACCAATTCCACAAATAAAATAATGTATCACTCAATTTAAATAAAAGACTCAACAAAATGGGAATAATTGGAATCGGGGCGTTACATAGCACGGGCTAGAGCAATCAATATTACATGGGTCAAAGTGGAGGTATATTAATTTTCACAATATTGCTTATTAGTGATGCTACTTGATATCACAAAACATCTATATATTATTTCTTAACCAATGCGTATTTTGTTTTGTTATGTAGTATTTCGATGATATGGCGTGTCCTTATTACACGAGGAAACAATTGCAAGATACTAAGGAGGAATTGTAAGAATTTTTTATTGCAAGAAGAATTCTTTCTTGAATGTATAGTTTTGTGAATGTAAATTCTAGTTTATTGAAATGTAAATTCTATACAGGTTTGAAACCATACAATAGAATTTGTGCGAATTCTGCATGTAAATTCTAGTTTATTGAAATGTACAAATTCTAGTTTATAGAATTTGTGCGAATTCTGCATTAATGTAAATTCTAGTTTTGAAATAGAATTTGTTGATGGAAATGCGTATCCATACTGGTTTATTGAAATGTGAATTATACAGGTTTATGGAAATGTGAATTATACATGTTTCTGCATAAAAAAAATGGTTAAAATGAGATTTTTTTAAAAAATCTTCAAAATTATATGTAGACAAAAGACAGCGCTTTTGAGAAAAAAACGCTGTCTAAGGTTATATATTAGACAGTGCTTTCAAAAGCGTTGTCTAAAGTCCACCTTTAGAGAGCGCTTTTAAGGAAAAAGCGCTCTCTAAAGGTATATAAAAAAATCATTATACGTATACATTAGACAACGCTGTCTAAAGTCCCACTTTATAGAGCGCTTTTGACGAAAAAAGCGCTCTCTAAAGTATATAAAAAAATTATTTAAAATTTTAAACGTATACATTAGACAGCGCTTTTAAAAGCGCTGTCTAAAGTCCCCTTTTAGAGAGCGCTTTTTCATAAATAAAAAAGCGCTGTCTTTACCTACGACAGTGCTGGCTTAGACAGCGCTTTTAAGCGCTGTCATTGGCCAAAAAAAGCGCCCTCTTTTCCCTTGTTTGGCGTAGTGAATGTGGAAAATATAGCTCGCTAGAACAATCAACTTCAACCTTAATATTCTTTCTTCGGCCAACCATCTCTAAAACCATCATTCCATAGCTGTATACATCTGATTTATGTGACACGCCACCAAAATTTCTGAAAAACAACTCTGGAGCAATATATCCTGACGTTCCCCTCGCACCAAATATGGATACAATGCTTTCTTTTTTTTGACATATTTTAGCAAGTCCAAAATCATAAATCTTTGGACAAAAATCCTCATCCAGTAATATATTATGAGGTTTTATGCGTTGCAGCCTCTGTGCAAGTACTCTAACCCACGAGCAACACCAACTGCAATATCATACAAAGTTTTGCAATCCAATTGACGATCATCCTGCAGTAGATTTTTCTCTCCATATATGAACTTTTCAAGAGATCCATTAGACATGTATTCATATATCAGTGCCTTTTTAGAACCATCACTACAAGAAAATAACAAATTAGCTACCAAATTTTGCTACGGAGGTTGATTCAAGGTAATTTTCAGCTAATTGCACATGGTTCAACTTCAAAAAGAATTTCCATAGCTAAACTTAATAATTTATTATTTTAGAATTCAATATGACATAAGTGGAAATAAACTAAATTAACTAATTAAACAAATATATAAATAAGTGATTTGTCCAATTTTTTTTATTTACAATAAAAATAATTTTCAAATAAAAAATTAAAACAAAATCATTTTAATGAAATCAAAATAAAATTATTTATGAGATCAAAGAGAAATAATAATATTTTCATTATTCTTTTTTCTTAATTTATTTTTCTTTCTCTTCTCGTTGTTTAGATCTGAAGCCATTGATTTACCTTACGTTGCGGCTCATTGCACCATAGTTTCAAAACCTACAGAAAAATCCTCTAAATCTCGCTATCGTTCCGTAACCACCACCATTTCAGTGCGAATCACATTCTCTCATAATCGCTTAAGCTCACTAGCTCTCGTTCTCAGATTCACAATATATCTCTCCGATTTTCTCTAATCGTTGTAGTTTCTCTGATCTATACAATCACTCTTCAATTTTTATTTGTTCTAAGGAATTGATAACGTGTATAACACTATCGTTAATTTGGATATGATACTTAGGGTTCCTGTTTCAGCTGTGTCTCTAGAGACAATTCCATGATAGCAAGTGAGGAAATGTCGTCGATGAAGGTGAAGGTGTGAAATCTCCAATTTATATGTTTCTCAGTCCATTTTCATTTCTTATATTGATGAGTTTGATTTATGCTCAATCTGTTTAGTTTATCGATTCCCTGTGAAATCTCCAATTGATGTTTAGTTTGTAGATTTTGTGTTTAATGATTGCTGAATGTGTTGCTTTGCTTAGATCGTTCAACGAATTATGATGAATGATGATTCTGTTTATTCATATAGATTTCTTCTATAAAATAGTGTTTGGATTGGATTCTTTATTACTGTTTTATGGTTTATACAGTATTTGTGAGTGTTATTTAGTCATCTTAAATGTCCCGTGTAACAGCAACGAATACTGCACTTAGAAGTATTGAATATTTTGAAAAGAAATCACAAAATGTAACTTATTTGGAAGATTATAAGTGCTTGTTCATATTGAATCGCTCTTTAAAATTATGTGTTGAATTGAATCATTTATTAGTATTACCCTTCGTATGGTTTATACATTTTTGCGGTTGTGATTATGTTATATTAAACGAGGCTTGTACTTTTAGTGATTATTGTACTAAGAGTTTCTTAAATCCGTTAGTGAAAAATTCAAATAAAGAGTGAAAAAGTCCCCAATCTTTATTGTTGTTGTTGTTGTTGTTGTTCTAACAAGTGATTTGATAAATTCTTTTTGGTTTCAGGATTGGTCGCTCTTAAATGACCTACATGTATTCTTCGAGAGGGAGTGGCATTCTCGAGCTTCCGTTGGAGGACATGATGCTGCCCAGCATTCTGCAGGCTTCAAGGCATTCAAGTATATTAGGTAGTTCTCAGGTGGCTGAAGTTGGGAATTATAGGGCTCATAACACTGTTGCTCAGTGTGGAGGAGAATCTAGTTCTGTTTATGGGTCAGCTACTTTGAGCACCGCTCCGCATGTCAGATTTGTTTTTTATGGCTCTCATTTTATATACTTTATTATATTTATTTGTTGTGCTTCATGTGAAGAGTTGATTGTATTTTTTTCTTAATGTACAGGTTCCTTCATTGAGTACCAGGGGAGCTGATTCGTCAGCTTTAGATGTAGCACAGTTATATTCAAATGAGTAATTAAGATCATGTACATGTTATTTTCTTTTAAACTAGATAACTAATTGGTTGTGAACATGATCGAACAAAAAGTTATAGGTGTTGTTTATATACCTTTTTTTATTAATGTTCATATCAATTTATGGATTGTTGCTGCTATGTTCCAAATCCTGTTTTGGTTATAATTGATGTCGAACCTAAGGAGCTGGGAATCCCTACTAAAGCTTACTATGTTGTTGAAGAGGTTAAAGAGGTTGGACTGAAATACCCTTTTATCTTTCTTGAAAATATGTACTACGGACTTTATTAATATTGCGTCTTGTGAGTATGGCAACCATTCTTCTTTATGAGGTGGTTGAAGGAGTTAAGGTTTGCTTAAAATTTAATCTTTAGATGTAGGAACTGATTGATGGTATATTTTGAATGTAGAATGCTACTCAGAAAAGCCAAAAGGTCTTTGTGCATGTGCAATCAGAATTTGCTGCTCATGAAGTTGAGGAAATAGGTATGTCATGGAATGGAATGCAGAACTTCTGCATGTTCTTTTTGTTTTATTTTGTATCTTTTTAATCTTTTTTAATTAACACTGAATATCTTTGAATCCTATCCACTCAGTTCCCATAGTTTAAACAATTTATCCTAGAAGTTTATATCTTATTTCCTTTGTGCAGGAGTTGAGGACTTGCTTAGAGATGTGAAGGATACAACCATTAGCACCATTGCAACAGAGGTGCCTTTTTGTTCACACTTGTTATACATTGATTCATTTATAGTTGGGTTTGGTTTTGTTGTCCTGCTCTGCCCTTAATGGAGTCTTTTTAGACAAGTATGTCATAGATGTATTTTTTTTATGTGAGGATAAATACCAACAATGTTGTTTATCATGTAGGTGAGTGTAAAACTCACAGCTTTGATGGGTTTGGATGCAAGACTCAAAGAGATAAGAAGTTACATTGACCTTGTCATTGATGGAAAACTTCCCTTAAACCATGAGATCCTGTACCATTTACAGGTTGGTTTCTATAAACATTGTAATTGCTGATTCTCTGACAGCTTTGAAGGGTTTTTATGAGTATCATATTGTCTGTAACGTGTTTGAATGAATGACTAAAGGGTGAATTTGGATTGTAGGTTGCAGTGGCACATACAATTGGGCATGTTGCAGCTACTGTGAGTATGTCCAAAGTTGTGGTTTTGTTTACACATATAATTAAAAGTGGAGAACCTGCTTTCAGTGTTTTAGTGTCAAAGTTTTTGCGTGGTGAATCTTTTCCTTTGCAAGTTTATCTTTCACTGTTGCCGATTATTGGAGGTTGTACACTTTCTGCTTTCACTGAAATTAATTTCAATATGATTAGTAAGACTATATTCACTTATTTACATGGTTGGTTTTCATATGTTGATTTTGTTTTCTTATAGTATATTGAATTGATAATAGAATGCTAAACTATGTATTACTGATACACTTTTGATTGATTGAAGACGTGCCTGGTGTCCGAAACAACATCGACATATATAGTTACACTCAATTGTTCTATTTTCTCATATTAACACTTGCTCACAAACAACACTTCATTCATTTCTAATTTCTAAAACCTTTTGTTGCTTTCTGCTTAATGGAAGGAACTTAATCTTTTCTCTCTCTTTCTTACTCTTTTGTTCTAAGCTTTTTTCTATGAACTTTTCAATAATCGATTTTCGCTTCTTGTTCGGATCTACCAAACATTCCTTAGGTGCGTGCGTGCTTTTTTAGCTTCTCTTTTTGCTTCTGCTTTCTACTGGTAGTGTGAGTTTTTTTGTTAGAAATTTTTTAGCAAGGGTTTTGTTTTGTGTGCTTGTGGATGGATCTATGGAGATGCTTCAACGAATTCATCTTGTTGTTTTTTATTTTACTTTTTGAAGAATAAACTGTGGGCGTGATGCATGTTGTGTTGTTTTGTGATAATTGATAATCTGATTATGTGTGAAGTTAATTAGTTAGTTAAGCACTTATTTGAAGAGTTGATTATGTCTTAATGATCTGTTTTTATAATAATTATATATGTTTGTTCTTAACTCTCAGTTAATTCCACGCATGCATTTTTTTAATTAATGGAAAAAAATCTAATTCCATGGCACTATTTACTGATTCGTTGTTGTTTCAATTTCTTACTAATAATGAAGTTATCTTGATGAATGATGATTCAGGCCTTTTTATATTTTTAATTAGTGTTGTTAATATTTTTTTTAATTTAATTTAATTTTATATATTTTAGGAAGTTTCGTGTTGATTTTGGTGTTTTTGGTATTGGCTTAATTTTGATTTTTTGTGTGTATTTTGGTGGCAGATTGTGTGTTCAACTGTGGTTTTAAAGTTTGTTAGTGTGATGTCTCCGGTTGTGGTTGTTACGGAGGAGGAAGGGCTGAGCAAACTTTCATCGACGGTGGTTTCTGCTTCTGCGCAATCCTTAGACCGATTCTCTCAGAATGGTGTTGTTGATTTGAAAAAACGGAATTACCTGGGGTTGTCCGATTGTTCATCAGTGGACAGTTGTGATTAACCTCTTCCAAGCTTGTGTGGTGAGAAAAAGGTGAATTTGAATTTGAAGGCTACTGAGTTGAGGTTGGGTCTTCCTGGATCTCAATCACCTGAAAGGGATTCATATTTTTACTCAACAAAGCTTGATGAGAAACCACTGTTCCCTTTGCTTCCTGCAAAAGATGGAATGCAGAAAACTGTTGTTTCGGGCAACAAGAGAGGGTTTGTTGATAGTGTGGATGGGTTTTGTCAGGTGATACACTCAATTGTTCTATTTTCCGCACACCAATTCAGCCAAACAATGCCCTTGGAGCTGCCATTGCAATCCTTGGCACCTTCCTCTATTCACAGGTCAATTCCCATTTCATGTATTTTTGTTTCCTTATAGAGTAGATGCTATTGTCTGTCAAAATCACAGTTACTATTCTTTAACCTGCTATATATAAAAGTTATGAACATTTAATTAACCCGTGAAAGAAAATTAAATTCAGTATAAACATTCACTATTGTTGATGTTTATTCATTATATATTTGTCTGTCATGAAAAAACAATATTTCTTGATACTTGTGACACAACAAATATGTTTTTTCTTTTAATATTTTTTGAGCAGGCTAAACAGTAACGTGTAGTTTGGAAGCTTCTCTATGCTAAGGCAATGTGAGTGAGGATTCAATTCAAGGCTGAAGCTCCAAACAAATGATATCACTATTCTACTAAGAATAGAAAACTTTGTTAGTTTTAAGTAGCCGACAACTTTCTACTGATGCAACAGTTGGTTCTCATGACTCAACTTGTAAGCTATCTTCAACACTACTTTCCATTTGATTGTTATCTCAGCACTTTAATGTTTCTCAATTAAACATATACGCGGATAGTTGATTTTGTATACTTTAAGGAACCTCCTAAAGGTTTGCCACAGTTACTAGACTATGTTTCATGTATGGCTCACTTAGCTGTTTTTGGAATTCTTGGGGTAATAATATGATAACCTTTTCACTTACTTTGAATTGTTAAATATATTCATATTGATGATGATAGGTATGCTAATTCAAAAATTGTCATAATTAATAATTATGCAGGTCCTCACAAGATATTTACTGCAAAAGTTATTTGGCCCTGGGGTTGCTAACGTGACAAGTAACCATACTATACTTTACCTTGACCTTCCTTCAAATATGGTATGCCCCCTTTTCCATCTTCATTATATTCTGTATTTTGTTTACTTTTTGTGGTTTTTGTGACAAAGGTCTATACTCTACAAATTATTTGGCCAAATGGTTATGTCAGCATCTACATCGATATATATTAACATGGTGAAACCTATACATGGGTGATTTGAAGTTCTATTTACTTTTACAATTCCATTGTTTCTAACTTCTTGGTGTTTCTACATGTTAGGTTATGTGGTGATTTAGACAAATGGTTATGTCCAAGAACTCGTGATGTGTTTTTCTGTTGCAAGTGTTTAGAGTTGCTTTTGCTTGCATCGTGCTCTGAGTTTTAATGTCCAAGCGCATAATGGTTTGAACATAACCCTTATTGTTGATTCTTCTTGGAACATCTGGATGGTGAACAATAAGATTCTTCTTAGAATATTCTTTGAGATGAGGATAAATATGTATCTTGTAGTTGATTAATGGGTTAGTAATTGTCCCATTGAAGATATATTAATATGAAATTACTTCTAGTGTTCTCATTCTACTAATTAAATATAATCTTAAATGAAAAATTATTAATTTAAAATTATTTTATTTAAACCAATGCTTAATTATCAACAAATATGATGCCTTCAAAAAATAATTTTCTATAATTTAAAGCCTAATCGGTTTTGATTAGAAAATTAAAAAATTAATATAGTCTTATTTAGCTTGAGATTTGCTATGATTTTTTTTAGGCGGAGTTGTAGCTATTTTGATTGGAAACATAATAGAAGACTGGTATTTTGCTACGATTTAAATGTGGATTAGCTGCGAATTACAAAATATTAGTTTGAGTTTTGCTAGAAAAACTTGCTCTAGATAATTAGCCACCCAATCCAAGCAACGACATATTCTGCAGTTAATCCGCAACTAATCTCTAGCTAACTCTATTTGATAGAGATTCGCTTCAAATTTGCTACGGTTTTTGACGTAGCTAATCTCTGATTTCCTTGTAGTGCATCCAAACAGAATCCCAAAAGTCTAACAACATTGACATGTGTTGTTCTACTTATACTTGCAACTTCATTAATGAAATTTTCACCATCACCTTTTGATTCACTTAAAATCTTCACTGCAACAGGTCGTTCATCGTGTAATTTCCCTTTGTATACACTTCCATACCCTCCTTGGCTTAATTTGCTTTTGAAAGAGTTTGTAATTTTTTTAATATCTGAATAACTATACCTAGCAGCAGCAGGAAGTGGTCCATGTTCTTTCAAATACTCCTCAATAATATGATGGGTTAAGTTTTGTTTCTTGAACAAAAGAAATGCTGGAGTGAAGTTCTTTGTCCTCATGAAATAAGCCAACAACGTCAGCACTGCTACTCCAATAATTAATGTGGCTACTGGAGAATTGTAAATTATTTGAAATACAACAAAAATGTTTAGTGTAAGAAAGTATTAACTTTGTTTTTTTAACAAGTAGTGGCTTCTTAATACAACAAAATATATATTTTTATGTTAGCCAGACTAAACTTTAATTTTCTTCTACAAAATTTGCATTGTAACTTATTGATGAACATTCACATTAAAGATAACTGAACCTTGAAGCCATGTTATGAAAGTGATGGAAATGGTACATTACCTATACCCAATTTAGCATTCCACGTCAGTCCTTTTTGTTTTGCAACCATTGCTGCAAATAGAGTAATAAATTCAGATTTGACAGATGAAAATAAAGTTGTGAAGGGAAAAATAGGGTGCAATGCATTTATGTGTGCTGTGTGTTTTCTGGGTGTTTGTTAGAATACCGTAGGCACAATTAAACCTCTCGTTGCTGTCAAGTTGACACCGTCCTCTTTGGTTGTAGTGACAATATGCACATTCCTCTATTATGTTTACTCGAGTTATGATTTCAGCCGCTACGAAAGTAAAAGGGTCGTCAGCGTCAGCAAAGTCTTTAGCTGGAAGAAGGATCTTTGTACAAGCTGTAAAAAGACTCCGAGATGTATTATCATGATTGTTGTAAGGCTGGTAGTAGAAATCATAGAGAGGGCAGTTTGTATACTTATGCATAAGCATATATTTTGGAGGGTTTACATGGAGGGAACGGTTGCACATGAACAAGGTTACACGAATTTCTATTTGTAAAGAAAGAAAGTGAGAGGTTGGAGGAAGAATATAATTATATTTGCAAGCTTCACAACTTTTGTTTTGCAGCAGTCTCTTAAAACACAAGTACTAATAGCATTACCACCGTGAAACTCAAGAGGATTTACAAGTCCAACCTCAAACCATTTCCTTTTATCCTGAAATTAGATCACTTTGGGCTTCCCTTCATCACAATTATGTATTGGCAATAAGCCACAACTAAATGAAGCTGGACAATCTTCTTGGTAGCCATTTCCAAGTAGCATAAGGTGAGAAAACAAAAGGAACAGAAATTCGTAAACTAAGCTCATCATTAATAACCAACTAATATGTTTATGAGCTAAAAAAATTGATAATATAAGCCAAGTCTTCATTTATTCTTCACCATACAATGCATGTATGATCAAACTACTTAGTTGACTGCAGAAGATCACTTGGCCCAATGACTACTCAACTATTTACAGATACAATCAAATAAACCATTTTTCACACTGCACTTTTCATTACTCTTAGTCTGCATTACGTCACACACGGTGTGTTGAGACCAATTCAACAGGTTTGTTAAATACAGTAAAACAACCTTTCTTTTTTACTTTTACTTTTTATTTCTCTTGTATTTTTTTCAAACTATCCTCTCACACATACAAGTACTTGAGAAGAAAAAATAAAAAAAGACAACAAAAGGGTATGAGCCAAAAAGACATCATGAAAAATAATCATGTTTAAAAGAACAACTTCTGCATGCAATCAGAAGAAATTGATTTTTCAATCCATAATAAGTAGAGGTTAAATGTTTATATACGGGAAGTAGGAGTGCGGCATAGTTAGATAATCAAGATTATTCTGATTCTAAATACACATTAAGTAATATAACTCCTAGTCTATTATACAAAATAATCTACCCCGCACTCATCTTAACCCTACAACTCTAACAATTAGGTAGAGTTGTTAAACAATCTTAACCCAAAAACTAAGTGCAAGCCTCTACTACTTGAATGTGAGATTCAATCAATTACAAAAAGTGAAAAATTGTTTAAAGATAGAAGGACTATAATTTTTAGCTTACTATGACACTTTAACTCCACTAGGACATTTTCCTTCCACTGCATATCCTTCTTATGGCAACAATCGCATCATAGAAAAGGAAGGACCTTGCCATCACTTGGAGGAAATGGAACCTGTGTGGATGGATATGCCCTTAGTTGGAGCAAGATCAACTTGGCATACAGCACAGACAAAAACGCCAGATGTTGATTGTCCTGATCTGAAGGACAGAATCGGTATTGAACATTTTGGAAACTGTTTTTGTTCATTAATATTTACATGAACATGGATAGACAATTGTCTTTGAAAAAATCCCACAAAACAAGAAAACATGGTAAACAAAATATTACACGCGTGTCAAATTCATAACTGTCAGCCACACACTGAAATTGGATTAATGGATTGCATAGAATCCCAAGTAGGAATAAAATTGAAATCAGTCCAAATAAAAACTTTTCGATTTTGGTACATGAAACCTTGTATATATCTATATTTGAAATTAAGAAATGGCAATGCATCATTATATTGAAGATTCGTAATGATTTGTATTATGCTGGGAAACTAACTGCTGAAGGAAAAGAGAATTCATTTCTATTTCATATGAAGTGAGTGATTGAAGAGAGAATTTTATAAATGAAAGCTATCTAAGCTGTTAGTATTGAGACCTTATAAAATGAGATAAATAATTTACTGAGAAAACTTCAATATTTTAGCATGGAGGAATAATAAATAAACTTACATTATACATCTCATAATAACTCTTTCCAAATCATCTTTATTATGATCTTAAAATACTTATGAATATATCAATATATATGGCTTGGAATTAAATTCTGCCATATTTTCTGCTTGCATTAGCTACGAATGCTTCTGATGTTATGCATCTAGCATTCTCACTGACTCTAATGTCTCACTTGATAAATGGACCGGAGAGTTTGAAGGAGAAAACAAAAAGGGTTTTGGTGGCATTTCCAAAAGCTCTAGTCTACCTTCAAGCATCTCCACCACTTTGCTTATGTCTGGTCGAGTGGAAGGGTTGGTTTGTATACACCATAGAGCCATTATTGTCATCTTTCTCACTTTTTCGTCATCGATTTCATTTCTTATATTCAGTAAACAAGATTCTGGTTTGAATTACAACGATTGTAAATCCAATGAGGAAAATATATTTGTTAGATGTCAAACATGCTACATATTTGTATTCAATACTTGGCATTTTTCAATACTTTCTATGTTTAACTTGTTGATTTTAGTGGTGAATTGTTGTTGTTCTTCACACATTGTAATCTACTTTTGGTGCTTGTAATTTGTGTGCTATTGTGCAGAAATAGGCCTGAAATGATCAAGAAAGTAAGACACAAGGAGTTGATGCAAGCTGCCAAAGAATCAAGAAAGCAACAGCAGGGTTCGCTAGGCGAATCCTGGCGAACTCACCAGCGAACTTTCGCTTAGCGAACAGTGGCGAATCTTCCAGCGAGGAGGACCCAAAAGAGTCAATAGGAAAAGGGGGTAAAATTCGCTTAGCAAAGTGCCAGCGAGTGTTCGCAGCTTTGCTCGATAGGCAAAGGTCCTGGCGAAGGACCCTTGGCTGAGGCAGGGGCTAAAGGACCCAAAATTCACTGGGGCGAAAATTTTGGCGAATGGCTCGCTTAGCGAATGAAACGTTCGCCTAGCGAACGCGCGATAACAGCTGAGGGCGGTTTAAGTTTCTGAGGCACTTAAAGTGCCATTTTTTTTATCCATTCGCTAGGCGAGTGAATCCTTCACTAGGCGAAGTCTGCAGAATTTTAGTATCTTTTAAATAGAGTTTTACTTTTCCTGGAAAAAGGAGACTTGCTATTTTTCACACAAAAAAACATAGTTTTCTGACCTTTGATCATCCAAGAGTGAATTTTCACATAGAGAAGCTGAAGTCACATCCAATCTCGATTATTCGACTCGGATGTTCTTTCATCTCCTCTTGAAACTTGTCATCCAAGTTACCATGAGAATGAGTAGCTAAACACTTTTGTGTTAAGGTTAGATGTAGTTGATCTTGATCATATGTATTTCTTTTGATCTTTTGTATATGAACAAGGTTATTGATCAATATAGATGAAGTTATTTGTTCTTAATGATGTATGTGTGGTTTGTATTATTCTAGACATATATTTTACAAATCATGACCTAATATTTTCATCTCTTAAAAACCAAACTCTAGACATAGATTTGGGATTTGTTATTCGCTCTGTGTTGATCTTAATGGTTGTTGCTTTGATTGTTAGCATGAGATATCATCTAACGGTCTAAACAACGACACTCACGAGTTTGCTTTAGACATAAACTTATTCGAGAGGATACACGATTGTATTGGTCGGAACTGAGTTCATATGCTTGATTAATAGGATATGTATGAAAAGGATTAGCGAAACCAAATCTTGACATGCTTTTCTAAAACCTTACAAACTCTTTGCTACAAATTTACTCTTTGCTACAAATTTATGTTAGGCAAAACCAAGAACCATTTGAAACTCTTTAACTTAAAACGTTGCGACTATTGAACGACATGCATCAACATATCGCACAATCCCTGCGGATACGATAAAAACACCCCCCGAAATACTGTTTCAACAAAATGGCGCTGTTGTCAGGGATTGTTTTTTGATATTGCAAGCATTGCAATAGTTGTTTTGTTTTAAGCCTGTTAACTTTTTCTTGAGCTTGTTGATTTGTTTGGTTTAGTGTGCAGACTTCGTTTTATGCGAGAGAAATTACCAACAGACCAACTTCTGTTCGATCCCGAGATTGAAAGAACCGCTCGTAAAATTAATAGCAGAACAAGGCGAAGGAGGCAACTTGCCAAAGAAAGACGAGAGCGAGACGGAAGTTCCACTTCGACGCAATTTCTATGGTTTCCGCCAACTATGGATCCACCACCACCACCACTACCTGCTTCTAGACCATGTACTAACAGTCCAAGACATAATGCACAGTTTACTCGCAATGCTCGTAACGGTCGGCATTCAGAAATGAAGACTGGTATTCTCTCGCTTCTATGTCAGAGTCTTTTTACTGGTATGGATCATGAGGATCCTTATACACATCTGACGAAGTTCTATGAGATTGCGGGAGCAACTGGTGCGCCCGAAGCTGAAGAGGAATCATTGTTTAAGAGACTATTCCCGCATTCCCTCATTGGGAAGGCCAAGGAATGGTATCTTGACCAATCTACGGCAATCATGACGGACTGGCATGTACTTGAGGAAAAAATTTTGGAACGATTTTTTCCACTTAATTGTTTCATGGAGGCAAAGACCGCAATTGCAGTTTTCACGTAAGGGGTAAACAAATCTCTCAATGAAGCGTGGGAGAGATTCAAATCTATGTTGAAGAAATGTAAAGGGCATGGTTTCGATGAGCTTTCTCAAATTCATATATTTCGGAATGGTCTTCAATTAGTGCAGAAAACGTTGTTGGATGCCTCCGCGGGTGGATCTTTGATGAGCAAAAGTGCCGAAGAAGCCATTGCCATAATTGACAAGATGGCTTTAAATGACCATCGGGGAAGCCATCACCGTGGCCCTTCTCAAAGGACTCCGGGAGTTTTGGAATTGGGAACCAATGATGTTATACTTGCTCAAAACAAGTTATTATCCCAACAAGTCGAGTTGTTAACGAAACAAATGTCTAAACTTCCTCAACAACTCAAGGAGATTCATGACTCCTAAAGCAAAAAAGTGCAAGTCTTAGTATGTGAATTTTGTAGAGGAGGTCATTTTACCGGATATTGTCCTCCGGTAGTGGAGGAGGTGAATTATGCGGGAAACCAAAATCCAGGATACCAACCCCGACCTCTTTATCAACAAGGCAACCAAGGTTACCAACAAAGAGGTAATCAAGGTTATCAACAACCGTGGAGACCGCAAGAAGCCGGACCTTTAAACCGTCAACAATACCAAAATTACACTCAACCGCCACAAGTTCTGGTTGGAAATACAAAAATGGAGGACACTCTCACACAATTTATGCAAATGTCAATGTTAAATCAGAAGAATACCGATGCTGCCATAAGGAATCTTGAAACGCAAGTCGGAAAATTATCAAAACAACTGGCCGACCAACAAAAAGGAAACTTTACGGCAAATACTCTACCAAATCCTAAAGAGCATTGTAAGGCTATTCTAACAAGAAGTGGAAGAGAGATTGACATGGGTGTAGGTGAAATTGTAGTGGAGGAGGAGGAGGAAGTAGTTGAAAAAGAAAAAGATAGTGATGAGATTGAAGTAGAAAAAAATGTTGAGGGAGATTTAGTTGAAAATGAAATGAGAAAAAGTGAGGAAGAAGAAAAAAGAAAGAGAGAAGAAAAATTGAGAAAAGCTAGTAAGGGGAAAGAACCGTTGAATAATATTCTAATCCAACATTTACCATATCCTTATGCTCCTTCAAAGAAAGATAGTGTGAGGCACTATGCTCGATTTATGGATATTTTCAAACAATTGCAAATAAACATTCCATTTTCCGAAGCTTTGGAGCAAATGCCGAAATATGCAAAATTTATGAAGGATATCCTCACAAAAAAGAAGGATATCCTGTACGTTCTGCTGAGAACTGGCGTGACTGAAAAAGGATGTTGTTGTTTAACCAACACAAGAGAACTCCAAGTTATTATTAGGTTGCATTTGTTTACTACACTTTGTAAGACAATGTTTCCTATTAATTTCATTCCAGTAGATTGTACTCAGCTCACTATGAGCTAAACCTTTGTTTGATGAGACTAATGAAGTTAGTATAAAAGTTATTTCTATGTTGATATGATGTGTGGCTAGTGTCTTACTTTGTTATGTGTTTTTATGCTATAAACTTGGTTCTTAGAGTGATCAACTAGGAAAAAAGTAATAGCTTGTTGTTGAGAGAGATCCAATAAACAAGCGGATTTCATAACAAAAGTAGTTAATAAAGTAGGATAGAGATATTCACTTAATTCAACTTGCTTAGAGATAAGGAGTTGAGACCATAAAGATTTTCAGAATTAAAACCAGGTGTATTTTAGGGTTACAAGTGAGACATAGAGATTTGTTCCCTTGCCCTAGTTATATATGTTTTTGATGTTGTAGAGATACACCACTAGATCACGTTCTGACCTTTTGAGGCACGACACTGCACATCATAAAGGCATTCTATCAACAACTATACTAATGGATTTAGCTCATCAGCTACTCTTTCTGATATTTTAACTCCTCTTTAGCATTAAGTTATTTTAGTTATTGGTGTGTTACTCTTGTTCTCTATTCTCATATTTCTGTTACCTTGCTCATACTTTTCTTAAATAAAGAAAATTAATAATAGTAGTTCAAATACTTTACACTTCCCTGTGGGTTCGACCTTTACTTTATCACTTGCTACATTACCAAGCATGTATACTTGCATGTGACACCATTTCTCTAAAATATTCAATAGAAGAGCATCATATAAAGTAGAGAACAACTACTTAGACTACTCAGGCTACTCAGGCTAAAAGTTTCTCAGCATCTCAGATAACTCAGAAGAGGACTGCAACACAACATGCAACAAAAGTTTCTCAGGCATCTCAGATAACTCAGAAGAGGACTGCAACAAAAGCTAGGCACAAGTTGCCTTTTAGGAAACCAACACAGGTTTCAAGAGGACCCGCCACCAGATTGAGTGCAATACAAAATACAGTGGGTCCTACAACTAGGAGGACCACACCAACTAAAAGGAACATTCCAAAGAAATCATCTTAGAGTCTATAGTTTGTGTTGTTTTGTGTAATCTTGTCTTCTGTCAAAACTTCTAAGTACTTATGAACAAGGGTTCCTATTTTGTGTACTGTGCATTTGTGTAATGCTACTAATATTTTGTGTAATTCTACCTATTTTGTGTACTGCATATGTTATGAATCTAAAATTTAATGCTACCTATTTTATGTACTTCATATGTTATGAATCTAAGATTTATGGTTATTATATTACCAAATTGTTATGGTGTATACAAAATTTGGTGTACAAATCTGGTATACAAAATTACCAAATTACCAAACTGTTATCAAATTACCAAACTGTCATCAAATTAAGAAATTGTTATCAAATTAACAAACTGTTATCAAGTGTATAAAAAATTTGTTATCAAATCTGGTATAATCTGTTTCTGTCAAGTGTATACAAAATTTGTTACCAAATCTGGTATAAACTGTTATCAGCTGTATAGAAAGTTTGTTACAAAATTTTCTGTTAGCAATAACACCTAACTTTCTGTTTGCACTAAATGTAAACTTTTGCAATAACACTAAATAATGGCAATAACACCGAACTTTTGCATTAATAATAAACTTGGAACATTAGTACTGATAAAGACATGTTTGTGTCAACAACTTTTACAATGAAGTAGAAACTACAATAAACCAAGAAAATAATGTGGAACAGCGGTTCACACCAACTTAACTACTAAAACAAATAACACAATATAGCACAGGCACTTCCAGATCATCTTTCATTTCCTTGTGTTCTTCAAAGCTTCATCTAGGTACAAATTGTTGAGCCTCTAAACTTCCACCATTTTATTTGCCTCTGCCAACTCTTTTTTGGCTTCTTCCATCTCTTTAAATTGCATTTCAATCTTCCACTGCAGTTTCCTCAAGCTTTCCTCCTTTTCATCTCTAGAATCATCATAGAACCATTGAAAATAACCACACCCAGCATTTGTGTGTCCCTGAACCAAAATGCAGTGCATTCAGAAGAGTGAAGTTGTACGGAATTGGAGGATATATGTTGAGATACAAGATTACCTTAAACTGTTGACAATGTAACACCCCCTTTCTATACCCCCAAATAATCAAATAAATCATTTAGGCATATATTGGAAATTTCATCAGAGTATAATTGTAAACACGGCATAAAAAGGCATGTCACATTATGCTTGAAATTAAAACATACAACACCTGCTCAACACATGATATGCAACAGTGGGGTAACTTTCAACGTAGGAACTCAGTCCTTACACCCACATCTCAATATTTAGAATAAAAGCGGAAAATCTAAACATTGATAACACCAAACATATATACATTATATATATATATATATATACATCAACAAGTATGATACAACAACATCATTCATGTTTATGTACACAAATTCATCAGCAAGATACATACACGAATGTATAACAAAAAGGAATCAAACATAAGCATCCTAGCTACCCGGTGCTACATATCAGAGCCAACCGACCAAAAAGGTATGAAGACACGCTTCACAAAAGACCACCAGATACCTAATCTGCAATGCCTCGTAGAGCATCATAAAACAACAGAAGGGTGAGAAATATTATCATAATAACAATGCATATAATCATATATCTCAACACAAAAGTATACACATCACACATTCTTACCATTCTACCATTCCACATAAACATACATATTATATTCATTCTTCAATGCATCAATACAACGATACAATTCTTATCACAATTCATCACACCTCATTCAATATACTTCGCAAGGCATATATATATATATATATATATATATATATATATATATATATATATATATATATATATATATATATATATATATATATATATATATATATATATATATATATATATATATATATATATATATATACACAACCAAGCATATTCATCACAATGCTTATCATTCAACATAAACACACATATTCATGTTTATCCATCCATGCACGCCTGCACAATTCTACTCATTCCACATCAACATATACATCATGCATAATTCACCAATCCAATCAAGACCCGACAATACCACGCATCACATAACTGGGAATGACAGCATAGTCATTCTACCCCAATACATACCTCACTAGGAACGACAACATAGTCATTCTACCCTAGTGCACCTCTCATTAGGAATGACAACATCTTAATTCTACCCCAATGAATATCCCACTAGGAATAACAACATAGTCATTCTACCCTAGTGGACACCACACTAGGAACGACATCAACGTCATTCTACCCCAGTGCACACCTCATTAGGAATGACAACATAGTCATTCTACCCCAATGAGTATCCCACTAGGAACGACAACATAGTCATTCTACCCCAGTGGACACGACAACTCAATTGTACATCACTAGGAATGCCATATAGTCATTCTACCCTAATGAGCACTCCACCAGGAACGACATATAATCGTTCTACCCCAATGGACCCAACGACACACTCGCACTTCACTAGGAATGACATAAAGTCATTCTACCCTAATGAGTACAACAACAACACTAGAAACAACATACAGTCATTCTACCCTAATGTGTTCGACCAAAACATTAATACCTCACTAGGAATGACATATAAGCCATTCTACCCCAATGAGTATTCTAACACAATTGGAATCCATTCCACACACCAAATATTACTATTATAGCAATCCCATGATAATCAATACCTTACCATTCATCTTGCTGTGGATCTACGCCACAGAGGCCGCCATATCATACATTAATCATACACTCGAAACCACATGCATTGATACTTACTTAAACAATGTATTTATCACTAACTACAGCCCACAACAAATAGCATTTCATCATTTACACCCATATCAATTCACATCAAGAATTACTCACCATCAACCACAACAATCCATCATCACAACATCTCATCATATATTCACAATCAACATGCATTATCATTTAACTCAAACAATGCATATATTCACCAAAGAACCACAAATCACGAAGAATTCCCCAATCAAGGGTTCACTCCACAAGCATATCCACAACACATTCATAACCACACATTCATTTCATCAAAAACAACTATTCACGATTAATCGGTAAAGTCGGCCAAAAGTCGGCTACAAATATTATTTCTTTTCACCAAATTATAGAACATATTTTTAGCTTCAGATCGATATAAAGAACACTTAAATCCGATAAACAACAAAGGAGATATGTATATTTCAAAATAACGCAAAAACATAAACCGGACTTTTCACCCATACATCACTTTTCCATATTTTCTTATCAATCCATGGCTTAAACATATGATCCTATTCCACTATCCAAAAGAGCATTGAAATAGCTTTCCAACGCATCCGACCGTGCCTCAATCCGATTTACGGATCAAAAGTTATGAATTTTTGAAAATAATATTTTTCTGAAACTTACAGTGGTAACCGGTTAGCAGATATGTTGTAACCGGTTACTGGCTAGAAAACAGCCCAGAAACGTCATTTTTCAAAGGGTAACCGGTTAGCACATATGCTATAACCGGTTACTGCGTACCAGAACCCAGAAAATCACATTTTTCTTCATTCTAAACCATTCTAACACATACCTAAACATATTGGGACATCAAAACAATTATGATAAGTTCAAACCACACCTAACCCGACTATACTACACGATTTATACCGAGTTTCAACCGTGAAAACATCGATTTCTATCAATTTCTATACAAATGGGTATTTATTCTATTTCTCATACAATCCAATAAAACCACAAACAAACACATACATAATCATACACAAAGTTAGGATAACAATATTTCACACCCTTACCCGATTAATCGCGCTTTAGACGGAGAAATAAACGATTCCCACAACTTTCCTCTTTTCTTCTCTTCCTCTTTCTTTCTCTTCTCCTTTTTTCCCCATTCTTTTACTATCTCTCTCTATTTATACTTTTTCTCTCTTTTCTTTCCATTCTGTTTCTATCCTCTCTATTTCTTTCCTCACAAACACAAACTATCTACTTAACATAAATATCTCATAATACCCTCTATTCTAATTTTCCCCGCAAACTCTCAAAAACGGCAAAATTACATAATATGCAAATATAACATATTAACACATCATTTCACAAATGAAATCATTATTACTCAATTTAAATAAAAGACTCAACCCAAATAGGAATATTCGAAATCGGGGCGTTACAACTCTCCCCCACTTAGACATTTTCGTCCTCGAAAATATGCTAAGTACTAACAACCACGGATACGACTCACACATCCGACCAACTAACAAACATGCCAACAAAAGGCACACCGAGCCAACGCTCCACACTTGAAGTCACTTGGAGAAGTACCAGCTTCTCCCCCACTTATCTCATTCTCAATCCTGAAGACAAAGGATTAGAAACACCAGAAAGCACTGATAGTGTTACGCACACATATCACGTACTAAGGAATAAACAACAGTTCAACAATATGCAACTGCCATGCCACACAGACTCAACAACTTGGCCTTACAAATCTCTTGTCCAACAAGTCATAAACAACTTCAAACACTTTGCACACACATGAGAAATAAAAGAATAAGTCGCTCCTGTATCAATAATAGCAACTCAAGGCGTACTATTAATAAAGCATGTGCCTTTAATCAACTGTCTGCACTAGTAGGCTGGAATTCTGCCCATGCAACCTCTTTTCCTAAGTTTGCTTCGGTTTCTGACAATAAGGACTAATGTGGCCAGGTTCACCACATTTAAAACAAATAACCTCACGGTCCTTACAATCAGCCGTCACATGCCCCATCCTTCCACACTTTACACATTTCTTCACATCAGTTCTACACTCAAATGAACGATGACCAAGCCCACCACATTTAAAACACTTAACGGAACCGGAACCTCCTCCAGATCTCTTTTCAAAGTTTCCCTTATGCTCGCCCTTATCAACGAGTGTCACATAAGGTCCACTCCCAACCTGCTGCTTACCTTTCCTCTCATGCACACTCTTGTAATACGTAGAACGAGCCTTGCTATCTTCCTCGAAGATTCTACAACTTTCAGTCAAATCTGAAAACCTCCTAATCCGTTGATATCCCACAGCTTGCTTAATCTCAGGACGCAAACCATTCTCATATTTAATACACTTTGAGAACTCAGCAGTAATCGCAGCATAATGAGAATGAAATTGAACCAATTCTACAAACTTAGCAGTATAGTCCACCACTGACATACCACCTTGTTTCAATTCCTGGAATTCCATCTCTTTCTTCCCTTTCACACTTTCAGGGTAATACTTCAGCAAAAACTCGGTACGAAACAATTCCCAAGTTACCTCTTCATTATCCACCTCAAGAATTTCACGCATACCGACCCATCAATCGTCGGCTTCTTCCCTCAGCATGTGAGATCCAAGCCTCACCTTATTCTCTTTTGCACAGTCCATGACTCTAAAGATTCTTTCAATCTCTTTCAGCCAAAGTTGAGCACCATCGGGATCAAATCTTCCTTTGAAGACCGGTGGTTGATTCTTCCTGAACTCTTCATTAGCACTTACATTCGGCGCACCCTGCACCGCCCTAGCCATTGCTTCCATAGCAGCAGCCATCGCATTATCGTTTCTACCAGCCATATTCTGATCATTCCCAAAATAACAACAAAGGTTAAACAACAGTTCAACCAACACATCAACGAGACAGACACGACTGACTCAACCATGGCTCTGATACCACTTAATGTAACACCCCCTTTCTATACCCCCAAATAATCAAATAAATCATTTAGGCATATATTGGAAATTTCATCAGAGTATAATTGTAAACACGGCATAAAAAGGCATGTCACATTATGCTTGAAATTAAAACATACAACACCTGCTCAACACATGATATGCAACAGTGGGGTAACTTTCAACGTAGGAACTCAGTCCTTACACCCACATCTCAATATTTAGAATAAAAGCGGAAAATCTAAACATTGATAACACCAAACATATATACATTATATATATATACATCAACAAGTATGATACAACAACATCATTCATGTTTATGTACACAAATTCATCAGCAAGATACATACACGAATGTATCACAAAAAGGAATCAAACATAAGCATCCTACATACCCGGTGCTACATATCAGAGCCAACCGACCAAAAAGGTATGAAGACACGCTTCACAAAAGACCACCAGATACCTAATCTGCAATGCCTCGTAGAGCATCATAAAACAGCAGAAGGGTGAGAAATATTATCATAATAACAATGCATATAATCATATATCTCAACACAAAAGTATACACATAACACATTCTTACCATTCTACCATTCCACATAAACATACATATTATATTCATTCTTCAATGCATCAATACAACGATACAATTCTTATCACAATTCATCACACCTCATTCAATATACTTCGCAAGGCATATATATATATATATACATAACCAAGCATATTCATCACAATGCTTATCATTCAACATAAACACACATATTCATGTTTATCCATCCGTGCACACCTGCACAATTCTACTCATTCCACATCAACATATACATCATGCATAATTCACCAATCCAATCAAGACCCGACAATACCACGCATCACATAACTGGGAATGACAGCATAGTCATTCTACCCCAATACATACCTCACTAGGAACGACAACATAGTCATTCTACCCTAGTGCATCTCTCATTAGGAATGACAACATCTTCATTCTACCCCAATGAATATCCCACTAGGAATGACAACATAGTCATTCTACCCTAGTGGACACCACACTAGGAACGACATCAACGTCATTCTACCCCAGTGCACACCTCATTAGGAATGACAACATAGTCATTCTACCCCAATGAGTATCCCACTAGGAATGACAACATAGTCATTCTACCCAAGTGGACACGACAACTCAATTGTACATCACTAGGAATGCCATATAGTCATTCTACCCTAATGAGTACTCCACCAGGAACGACATATAATCGTTCTACCCCAATGGACCCAACGATACACTCGCACTTCACTAGGAATGACATAAAGTCATTCTACCCTAATGAGTACAACAACAACACTAGGAACAACATACAGTCATTCTACCCTAATGTGTTCGACCAAAACATTAATACCTCACTAGGAATGACATATAAGCCATTCTACCCCAATGAGTATTCTAACACAATTGGAATACATTCCACACACCAAATATTACTATTATAGCAATCCCATGATAATCAATACCTTACCATTCATCTTGCTGTGGATCTACGCCACAGAGGCCGCCATATCATACATTAATCATACACTCGAAACCACATGCATTGATACTTACTTAAACAATGTATTTATCACTAACTACAACCCACAACAAATAGCATTTCATCATTTACACCCATATCAATTCACATCAAGAATTACTCACCATCAACCATAATAATCCATCATCACAACATCTCATCATATATTCACAATCAACATGCATTATCATTTAACTCAAACAATGCATATATTCACCAAAGAGCCACAAATCACAAAGAATTCCCCAATCAAGGGTTCACTCCACAAGCATATCCACAACACATTCATAACCACACATTCATTTCATCAAAAACAACTATTCACGATTAATCGGTAAAGTTGGCCAAAAGTCGGCTAAAAATAATATTTCTTTTCACCAAATGATAGAACATATTTTTAGCTTCAGATCGATATAAAGAACACTTAAATCCGATAAACAACGAAGGAGATATGTATATTTCAAAATAACGCAAAAACATAAACCGGACTTTTCACCCATACATCACTTTTCCATATTTTCTTATCAATCCATGGCTTAAACATATGATCCTATTCCACTATCCAAAAGAGCATTGAAAGAGCTTTCCAATGCATCCGACCGTGCCTCAATCCGATTTACGGATCAAAAGTTATGAATTTTTGAAAATAATATTTTTCTGAAACTTACAGTGGTAACTGGTTAGCAGATATGTTGTAACCGGTTACTGGCTAGAAAATAGCCCAGAAACGTCATTTTTCAAAGGGTAACCGGTTAGCACATATGCTGTAACCGGTTACTGCGTACCAGAACCCATAAAATCACATTTTTCTTCATTCTAAACCATTCTAACACATACCTAAACATATTGGGACATCAAAACAATTATGATAAGTTCAAACCACACCTAACCCGACTATACTACACGATTTATACCGAGTTTCAACCGTGAAAACATCGATTTCTATCAATTTCTATACAAATGGGTATTTATTCTATTTCTCATACAATCCAACAAAACCACAAACAAACACATACATAATCATACACAAAGTTAGGATAACAATATTTCACACCCTTACCCGATTCATCGCGCTTTAGACGGAGAAATAAACGATTCCCACAACTTTCCTCTTTTCTTCTCTTCCTCTTTCTTTCTCTTCTCCTTTTTTCCCCATTCTCTTACTATCTCTCTCTATTTATACTTTTTCTCTCTTTTCTTTCCATTCTGTTTCTATCCTCTCTATTTCTTTCCTCACAAACACAAACTATCTACTTAACATAAATATCTCATAATACCCTCTATTCTAATTTTCCCCGCAAACTCTCAAAAACGGTAAAATTACATAATATGCAAATATAACATATTAACACATCATTTTACAAATGAAATCATTATTACTCAATTCAAATAAAAGACTCAACCCAAATAGGAATATTCGAAATCGGGGCGTTACAGACAACCCCAAAAAAGCTTTCCGTAATTTTGGACGGTTCTTGCCTTGCGAAGTACAGTCACATCTCCACAACCGCACATAACTTTCCCAAAGCCGGTATACACTTGCGAATCGATGCGGGTTCTTGAAGATGAATACGATAAGCGCCCAGTGTAACACCCCCTTTCTATACCCCCAAATAATCACATAAATCATTTAGGCACATATAAAATCAATTCGCCAGAGTACGATTAAAACATAGTATAAAAGAGGCATGTCACATCATACGTTAAATTAAACCATACAACACTTGCTCAAACATCGATATGCAACAGTGGGGTAACTTTGCAACACAGGAACTTTGTCCTTACACCCACATCTCAATATTTAGAATAAAAGCGGAAAATCTAAACATTGAATAACATCAAACATATATACTTATATATACATGCGTCATCGGTTATCATCCATCAAAATAATTCATGTTTACTTAAACATTCATCTACAAGATACATGTACAAATGTATCACAAAAGAATAATATACATCCTAGCTACCCGGTGCTACATATCAGAGCCAACCGACCAAAAGAATGAAGACACGCTTCACAAAAAGACCTCCCGCATACCTACTCTGCAATGCCTCATAGAGCATCATAAAACAGCAGAAGGGTGAGAAATATTATCATAATAACAATGCATATAATTATGTACTACAACATAAACATATAACACATATTCTCACCACAACTCATCATATAGCACAATATGGATATATCATCAAGCCTATACATTATGCATACATTCACCATTATCATCATTCCACATGAACACACACATACTTGTTCATTCAACAATGCATCATTATAAGATACAGTTTATATCATTTCCCATAAACATACATATATCAATGTTTATTCATCAATGCACAAATACAAAGATGATTAATGCAACTCATAGAGACCGACTCTCGATTCTATGCAGATGCATGCGGTACCGACTCATCACCCGAGCTCAATTAAAGAACTCAATGGAAATATCCTCCCTGCCGGGCCTACGATATTTCCCCATCGCTCATACCATCATGGCATCCGATGTTTCTGGATTGTTCACGCAGACACAATCCGATTGCTCAAACCCCACAAGGGCACACAATCATTCTGAAGATTCCCACGGAATCAAGTGTAACTCATCGCAACGATTACACCCATTGACTACGCAATGTTCAGAGGATCCTCAAATGATCATTTGTGTAATCAATCACTCACACCCAACAGGGACGTGATATTACACCCGATTCTCCACGGAATCGCGACACATGAATTCATGTCATGATGTTTCTCATACAAAATGACCACATACACTCATGCAATGTACACATATTTCACAATATATTCATGCATTCTTCTCATACAATCACATACAATCTATATATATTCACATCAATGCACTACTGTATGATTCACATTCAAACACCTAGTCAAAACGGTAAAAGTCTCTAAATATCACTATTCCCAACTTTTCCGACTTATTTAATCGGCTAAGAATTTCCAATTCATCATAATGATAAAGAACGTTTCATAAGCTTCCTAATGCATCAAACCACGCCTCAAACCGAACCACTGATCAAAAGTTATGCAGAAAACAAAATTACACGAACAGCACTGTTCGCTGGGCGAACCTCCCTCGCGAGCATTCGCTAGCTCCTTCGCTAGGCGAACATCCCTCGCGAGCATTCGCTAGCTCCTTCGCTAGGCGAATGTTCCAGCGAACCAACTGTTAGCTAAAAACAGACACAAAGTTCGCTAGGCGAGCACTTGGCGAACCAAGTCAGAACCAAACAGAGCCAAAAACACCCAAAGTTCGCTAGGCGAACACTCTAGCAAACCTTCGCTCATGCCTTCGCTAGGCGAATACCCGTAGCGAACCTTCGCTACCCTTCGCTGATTGGTTCGCTAGGCGAACCTGCGAAAACTCATAATCCTTCAGCGCTGTTGAAAACCCAAAAACCCTATTTTTCAACCCAAAACATTTTCAAAACAACATACATCCATCAGAACTCAATCTAATCATGGCAACAAGCATTCTACCACATTTTCGTCGATTTCCAACCGCGAAAACATCGATTTCTCATTATCGACCTAAAATGGAAAACTATGAAAACACCACAACCAATCCAATACACACATACACAATCATACATAATACTATACATTGATAAGATAAGAATGTTTCACACCCTTACCCGATTAAATCGATTCCTAGAGGTTGATTTTCTTGGTTTTCCTCTTTTCCTCTTCTTTTCTCTTCCTCTTCTTTCTTTCTCTCCTTTTTCTCTCTATTTCTCTTTTCTTTCTCTTTTCTATCTATTTTCTTTCTTTTCTATTTCTTTTCTCTCATTTTCCACTAAATCAATTAATTCATTTTTCTCACAAAATTCTAACTCCACAAAATTTCTAACTTATGATTAATTGAGAAAAGTCTAAAATACCCTCCATTCTAATTTCCCCGAAAACTCTCAAAAATGGTAAAATAACATTTAACACACCAATTTAACAAATAAAATAATTTATCTCCCAATTAAAACAAAAGACTCAAGAATAATGGAATAATCAAAATCGGGGCGTTACAACTCTCCCCCACTTTAGAAATTTTCGTCCTCGAAAATAATACCTGATTCAAACAACTCCGGATACGACTCTCGCATCCCACTCTCTAGTTCCCAAGTCATATTGCCTTCCGCAGCGCCTCCCTACGCTACTTTCACAAGCGCAATATCCTTGCCTCTTAGTTTCTTAACTTCACGGTCCAAAATCCTAACCGGTAAAGCTTCCAACGTAAGGTTATCTCTCACTTCTACCTCGTCCATAGGAATAACATGTGACGGATCCGGAACATATTTCCGAAGTTGCGAAACATGGAATACGTCATGCAAATTCGAAAGGTTCGGAGGCAACGCCACACGGTAAGCCACAACACCAACTCGTGAAGTAATCTGATACGGACCAATAAAACGAGAAGTCAACTTCTTCGACTTCAAAGCACGACCCACACCCGTAACCGGTGTAACTCTCAAAAACACATGGTCGCCTTCTTGAAATTCAAGATCTTTCCTTCTCTTGTCATGATAGCTCTTTTGTCTACTTTGAGAAGCTTTCATCTTCTCCCGAATAAACTTCACTTTCTCCGTCGTTTGTTGTACCATTTCCGGTCCAACTATCATCCTCTCGCCGGTTTCATGCCAACACAAAGGTGTTCGACATCTCGGACCATACAAAGCCTCAAATGGTGCCATACTTATACTCGAATGAAAACTGTTATTGTAAGTGAATTCAATCAACGCCAAATAACCATCCCAAGCACCACCTTGCTCGAGTACACAAGCACGCAATAAATCCTCCAACGATTGAATCGTCCTTTCGGTTTGACCGTCCGTTTGCGGATGATAAGCCGAACTCAATCTTAGCTTAGAACCCAAAGCCTCTTGTAAACTCACCCAAAATCTCGATGTAAATCTCGGATCTCGATCTGATACAATACTCTTAGGAACTCCATGTAACTTCACAACCACAAGAACATAAATCTCGGCTAACTTCTCCAAAGGATAACTAATATCAATTGGAATAAAGTGAGCAGATTTAGTAAGCCTATCAACAATTACCCAAATAGCATTATGACCTCTTTGCGTATTCGGAAATCCCGTAACGAAATCCATCGATATAATATCCCATTTCCATTCCGGAATATCCAACGGTTGCATCAATCCACTAGGCTTTTGATGTTCCACCTTAGACTTTTGACAAGTTAAGCACGCATACACGCAAATTGAGCAACATCTCTCTTTAAACCGGACCACCAAAAGATCTTCTTCAAATCTTGATACATCTTATTCGCACCTGGATGAATACTTAAATTACTTCGGTGTCCTTCCTCCAAAATCATCTTTTTCAACTCCACATCGTCGGGAATACAAATACGACCACGGAATCTCAAAACTCCAAAATTATCAACCTTAAAATCCTCGTTCTCATTCATCATCAAATCAACGAACTTCAAATCCAACTTTTGCTTTTCACTAACCGTTGTAAGAAAATCATTCGTAACATATAGCATACCAAGTCGCACACTTCGCGGCGTCATTTCGTAAACCAAACTCAAGTCTCTAAAATCCTCCAAAAGTTCCCATTCTCTCATCATCAATGCGGACATATGTAACGATTTCCGACTCAAAGCATCGGCCACCACGTTTGCCTTACCCGGATGGTAATTCAAACCAAAATCATAATCCTTCAAAAGCTTTAACCACCTTCTTTGTCTCATGTTCAATTCTTTTTTATCAAATAAATATCTTAAGCTTTTGTGATCACTAAAAACTTCAAATCTTGCACCATAAAGGTAATGCCTCCATATTTTCAAAACAAACACCACGGCCGCTAACTCCAAGTCATGTGTAGGATAATTCTTTTCATGCACTCTCAATTGTCTAGAAGCATATGCCACAACTTTTCCATCTTGCATCAAAACACCACCTAAACCCACCAATGAAGCATCACAATACACTACAAATGGTTCATTAGGATTAGGCAAAATCAAGATCGGAGTCGTTGTCAGCCTTTTCTTTAGCTCATTGAAACACTCTTCACAATGAATATCCCAAATGAAAGCCTTTCCTTTACAAGTCAATTGCATTAAAGGAAGTGCCAACTTCGAAAATCCCTCAATAAACCTCCGATAATAACCCGCCAAGCCTAAAAAGCTTCGAATCTCCGTAACCGACCTAGGAACCTCCCATTGTATCACCGCATCTATCTTGGATAGATCAACACTAATACCACTACCGGAAATAACATGTCCAAGGAAGCTTACTTCCGACAACCAAAATTCACATTTCGACAACTTAGCATACAATTGTTTCTCTTTCAAAATTTGCAACACAATTCTCAAATGCTCTTCATGCTCCTCTTGAGACTTAGAGTAAATCAAAATATCATCGATGAACACAACCACAAAATGATCCAACTGTTCATGAAAAATACGATTCATGTATTCCATAAACACACCCGGCGCGTTAGAAACCCCGAATGGCATCACGGAGTATTCGTAATGACCATACCGTATCCTAAATGCCGTCTTTTGAATATCTTCTCCTTTCACACGAATCTGGTGGTATCCTGATCTCAAATCAATCTTGCTAAAAACATTCGCACCAACCAATTGGTCCATCAAATCATCGATCCTTGGAAGCGGATACTTGTTCTTAATTGTCACTTTGTTCAACTGTCGATAATCAATGCATAATCGCATACTCCCGTCCTTCTTCTTTACCAACAATACTGGAGCACCCCAAGGAGAAACACTTGGCCTTACAAATTTCTTGTCCAACAAGTCATTCAATTGCTTTTTCAATTCTACCAATTCCGATGCCGACATACGATACGGTGCCATCGAAATCGGTCTAGTACCCGGAACTAGATCAATTGAAAATTCAACTTCTCTTTCCGGCGGTACATCCCTAATATCTTCCGGAAACACTTCTGGAAATTCACACACCACTGGGAACACATCAAGCTCAACTTGACTCTCCACCGACAATGATGCAAACAAACCACACAATTGAGCTTCGTCTGCTAAAAGTTTCTTCAACTCTTTAGTGGATAGGAAACTCTCAAATTCATCATCTTCCAAAGAAGGAAACCTTACTAACTTGTGATAGCAATCTATATGAACTTGATTAAATTGCAACCAGTTCATACCCAAGATCACGTCCAATCCCTCCAACGGCAAACATACTAAATCCATAATGAAGTCTTTACCACACATGGTCAAAGGACAACTTACACACACCAAAGACGTAGTTACCGACCCTGAAGCAGGAGTCTCAATAACCATTTCAGCACCCATCAAAGTTAACGCAAGATTCAAACGCTTCGCGCACTCAGACGAAATAAACGAATGAGTCGCTCCCGTATCGATAACAGCAACTAAAGGTGCACTATTAATAAAGCATGTACCTTTAATCAAACGGTCTGCATTCGTAGTTTGAGTCCCCGCCAATGCAAACACCTTTCCGCCCGCTTGAGCTTGTTTCAGCTTAGTACACTTAGTACTAATGTGACCCACTTCTCCACAATTATAGCACTTCACTACATTCCTCCTACACTCAGTAGTAGCATGCCCTACTCCTCCACAGTTAGAACATTTCACCACAGTCTTCCTACAATCAAATGATTTATGACCCATACCTCCACACTTGAAACACTTTACGGGACCAGAACTTCCTCCTCCAGACCTCCTATCAAAGTTTCCCCTATGCTTGCCCTTATCAACGGGTGTCACATAAGGTCCACCTTGAGCTTGTTGCTTTCCCTTCCTCTCATTCAAACTTTTGTAATGTGTAGAACGAGCATTGCTATCTTCCTCGAAGATTCTACAACATTCCGTCAAATCCGCAAACCTCGTTATCCTTTGATACCCCACAGCTTGTTTAATCTCAGGACATAAACCATTCTCATATTTAATACACTTTGAGAACTCAGCAGTAATCGCAGCATAATGAGGATGGAATTGAACCAACTCCACAAACTTAGCAGTATAGTCCACCACCGACATACTACCTTGTTTTAGTTCAAGAAACTCCATCTCCTTCTTTCCCTTCACACTCTCAGGGTAATACTTCCTTAAGAATTCAGTACGAAATAAATTCTAAGTTACCTCTTCATCATCCACCTCAAGAACTTCACGCATACCGACCCACCAATCGTCGGCTTCTTCCTTCAACATGTGAGATCCAAGCCTCACCTTATTCTCCTCCGCACAATCCATAACTCTGAAGATCCTTTCAATCTCTTTCAACCAAAGTTGAGCACCCTCGGGATCAAATCTTCCTTTGAAAACCGGTGGTTGATTCTTCCTGAACTCATCATTAGCATTCACATTCGGCGCACCTTGCACCGCCCTAGCCATTGCTTCCAAAGCAGCAGCCATCGTATTATCATTTCTACCAGCCATATTCTGATCATTCCCAAAAATTACAACAAGGTTAAACAACAGTTCAACCAACACGACAACAAGGCAGACACAACTGACTCAACTCTGGCTCTGATACCACTTAATGTAACACCCCCTTTCTATACCCCCAAATAATCACATAAATCATTTAGGCACATATAAAATCAATTCGCCAGAGTACGATTAAAACATAGTATAAAAGAGGCATGTCACATCATACGTTAAATTAAACCATACAACACCTGCTCAAACATCGATATGCAACAATGGGGTAACTTTGCAACAGAGGAACTTTGTCCTTACACCCACATCTCAATATTTAGAATAAAAGCGGAAAATCTAAACATTGAATAACATCAAACATATATACTTATATATACATGCGTCATCGGTTATCATCCATCAACATAATTCATGTTTACTTAAACATTCATCCACAAGATACATGTACAAATGTATCACAAAAGAATAATATACATCCTAGCTACCCGGTGCTACATATCAGAGCCAACCGACCAAAAGAATGAAGACATGCTTCACAAAAAGACCTCCCGCATACCTACTCTACAATGCCTCATAGAGCATCATAAAACAGCAGAAGGGTGAGAAATATTATCATAATAACAATGCATATAATTATGTACTACAACATAAACATATAACACATATTCTCACCACAACTCATCATATAGCACAATATGGATATATCATCAAGCCTATACATTATGCATACATTCACCATTATCATCATTCCACATGAACACACACATACTTGTTCATTCAACAATGCATCATTATAAGATACAGTTTATATCATTTCCCATAAACATACATATATCAATGTTTATTCATCAATGCACAAATACAAAGATGATTAATGCAACTCATAGACACCGACTCTCGACTCTATGCAGATGCATGCGGTACCGACTCATCACCCGAGCTCAATTGAAGAACTCAATGGAAATATCCTCCCTGCCGGGCCTACGATATTTCCCCATCGCTCATACCATCATGGCATCCGATGTTTCTGGATTGTTCACGCAGACACAATCCGATTGCTCAAACCCCACAAGAGCACACAATCATTCTGAAGATTCCCACGGAATCAAGTGTAACTCATCGCAACGATTACACCCATTGACTACGCAATGTTCAGAGGATCCTCAAATGATCATTTGTGTAATCAATCACTCACACCCAACAGGGACGTGATATTACACCCGATTCTCCACGGAATCGCGACACATGAATGCATGTCATGATGTTTCTCATACAAGATGACCACATACACTCATGCAATGCACACATATTTCACATTATATTCATGCATTCTTCTCATACAATTACATACAATCTATATATATTCACATCAATGCACTACTGTATGATTCACATTCAAACACCTAGTCAAAACGGTAAAAGTCTCTAAATATCACTATTCCCGACTTTTCCGACTTATTTAATCGGCTAAGAATTTCCAATTCATCATAATGATAAAGAACGTTTCATAAGCTTCCTAATGCATCAAACCACGCCTCAAACCGAACCACAGATCAAAAGTTATGCAGAAAACAAAATTACACAAACAGCATTGTTCGCTGGGCGAACCTCCCTCGCCAACATTCGCTAGCTCCTTCGCTAGGCGAACATCCCTCGCGAGCATTCGCTAGCTCCTTCGCTAGGCGAATGTTCCAGCGAACCAACTGTTAGCTAAAAACAGACACAAAGTTCGCTAGGCGAGCACTTGGCGAACCAAGTCAGAACCAAACAGAGCCAAAAACACCCAAAGTTCGCTAGGCGAACACTCTAGCAAACCTTCGCTCATGCCTTCGCTAGGCCAATACCCGTAGCGAACCTTCGCTACCCTTCGCTGATTGGTTCGCTAGGGGAACCTGCGAAAACTCAGAATCCTTCAGCGCTGTTGAAAACCCAAAAACCCTATTTTTCAACCCAAAACATTTTCAAAACAACATACATCCATCAGAACTCAATCTAATCATGGCAACAAGCATTCTACCACATTTTCGTCGATTTCCAACCGCGAAAACATCGATTTCTCATTATCGACCTAAAATGGAAAACTATGAAAACACCACAACCAATCCAATACACACATACACAATCATACATAATACTATACATTGATAAGACAGGAATGTTTCACACCCTTACCCGATTAAATCGATTCCTAGAGGTTGATTTTCTTGGTTTTCCTCTTTTCCTCTTCTTTTCTCTTCCTCTTCTTTCTTTCTCTCCTTTTTCTCTCTATTTCTCTTTTCTTTCTCTTTTCTATCTATTTTTTTTTCTTTTCTATTTCTTTTCTCTCATTTTCCACTAAATCAATTAATTCATTTTTCTCACAAAATTCTAACTCCACAAAATTTCTAACTTATGATTAATTGAGAAAAGTCTAAAATACCCTCCATTCTAATTTCCCCGAAATCTCTCAAAAACGGTAAAATAACATTTAACACACTAATTTAACAAATAAAATAATTTATCACCCAATTAAAACAAAAGACTCAAGAATAATGGAATAATCAAAATCGGGGCGTTACACCCAGAACTCATGAGTGTAATACAATTTTCGTTTCAATTTGGTTAATTGTTGAAGCTAGAATAGCAGCAAGAAAAAATATATAAGTAACCCAATTTATCATTCTCCACAGGGATCAGTGCGAGCGAAATAATGCCATTCAACGGTTTCTACATTTCTAAGCTCATGGATCAAAAGTTTTGGTTTAAGACGGAACCAAAAGCAAATGTGGAAAACGTAAAGACAGAAAATATAAAATAAAGACTGAATTATAAACTAAGCCTTGTTGGAATTGAATCTCATCAATTGATAACACATGCATTCTTCTAATCAAGTAAACACAAATCAATCATTCGCCTAATATCCTCGTGTATCACTCACAACAGAGGTTATGTCTAACGCAACGTCGAGAGAACAATCGTATTGTCTCATTGGTGATGTCTCACGCAACTCAACAACACAGAGAAGTAAGAACTGATACTCACGCTAGTGTTAAGCCTAAATCTATGTCTAGAGTTCAGTCCTAACAGATATTACTATAACATCCATATCAAATAAATGATTTCTTCGTATTTAAGCAAGATCAAAATACGTACACACGCTTAACCCTTTTTACATCATTCTCTTTTCTTTAGCAGCTTGCACCTTTTCTCGTGTCTTACTACATTTGATGTTTTATGCCTATTTTCTGCACAATAGCACACATATTACAAGCACTAAAGGTATTTTCAATGTTTAGAAGAATAACATCAATCAAGAGTAAAACGAATGAAAACATGAGAAAAGAGTGGAAAAAGTGCAAATAAAGATATGTCATTTTTAGGTCAAATCTGCACCTAACAACTCTCCCCAACTAAACTTTTGCTTGTCCTCAAGCAAATCACCCCTCATGAAAACAAGAGGATTTGCTCAAGCATAAGATTCAACCAAAACAAGATAAATGCGGACAAGCACAAAAATGCGCACAAGCAACGTTCACCACTCAATAGAATCAAACAATGATAAAGAATTAAGTTCTTAAACAAATGTCATAATGGTTCAAAGAACAACTAAGTTTCCATACTTGAATCACTCTAACACTCCTCTTCAAAATAAGAATGAAGAAATTGACGTGTTTGCAACCGCGGGGAAATTTCACTCTCCCGACAAACAATGCAAATAACAATCAATTCATACAACATCTACCAATCAAAAATGAAAACATGGAAGCAAAAAGATCACTAAGGGCTTTTAAGGTTGTAGCTTGGTCGGGTTAACAACAAAGGGACATTTCTAAAGGCCATTGAATCGAAATTGCCGATAAGTGGTATTTACACGTTACAACTTCATTCACCATTCTCATTCCTTTATCACAAACCTTCACAAACTTCCTTATGCACAATTATTTCACTCTATTTTTCTCATTCAAACAAGCATTCTTTTTCTTTTGTATTTCACATTCATATTTACACTTTTTCTTTTCATGCTTGTTTGAACTATTTCAAAAGTTGAAAGCAACCTACCATCTTCTTTTTCATTCTCCCCAACTTGAATTCAACTAAACCTCAAGTGAATGCTCCTTGCTTTTTAAGGCAAGGAAATCAAATTAAAACAATGTTCAAAGGTTCAAGAAGAAAATTTTAGAACCTCACAAAATTCAATGATGAACCACACTTTCAAGTTTTGTACATAAACAAGTTCATCACTAAAATGAGATCTAAACTGTTTAGGCTCAAAGGGGTTAACAAATTCTCACTACTCACGGGTAAGATACTTTTGGATACGGTTGTGCTCAATATACACAAATGCCTTGATCATTTCTAATGCTTCCACAAAATCACAATAATCAAAAGATGAAGCATGAATCAAAAGAATAAAACAAAGTTATCAGTCATCCTAGCATATAGTAAACAATGGAGGTTTCTCACAATTTGTGGCTTTTGGACCTAAGTGAAACAAGCATTCCAACAAGTTGCAAAATGAAACAAGAATACACATTTTCACAAAGCACAAAATTCTTAAATCATTCTAACATTCTATGAAGCGGTACAATTTACCTCGCATACTTTCAACGCTCAACATCCATCCAGAATAGGTCGAAGCTTCATTGAATACTTTTATACAAATAACAACCAATCTAGGAGTTCTCATCATTCCTGATCACACTAGAGAAAACATTAAAGGAACACAAATGCATATAATATAAACAAATGTACAAAGCTTAAAAATATAGAAACTATGCGATGCGATTCAATATCTAAACACCGATCCCCGGCAACGGCGCTATTTTGCTGAAGCTAGAATAGCAGCAAGCAAAAATATATAAGTAACCCAATTTATCATTCTCCACAGGGATCGGTACGAGGGAAAGAATGTCATTCAACGGTTTCTACATTTCTAAGCTCATGGATCAAAAGTTTTGGTTTAAGACGGAACCAAAAGCAAATGTGGAAAACGTAAAGACAGAAAATATAAAATAAAGATTGAATTATAAACGGAGCCGTGTTGGAATTGGATCTCATCAATTGATAACACATGCATTCTTCTAATCAAGTAAACACAAATCAATCATTCGCCTAATATCCTCGCGTATCACTCACAACAGAGGTTATGTCTAACGCAACGTTGAGAGAACAATCGTATTGTCTCATTGGTGATGTCTCACGCAACTCAACAACACAGAGAAGTAAGAACTGATACTCACGCTAGTGTTAAGCCTAAATCTATGTCGAGAGTTCAGTCCTAACAGATATTACTATAACATCCATATCAAATAAATGATTTCTTCGTATTTAAGCAAGATCAAAATACGTACACACGCTTAACCCTTTTTATATGTATTCAATTAATTTGCCCAATGAATGTGAATATCCTTCTTCATCACTATTATCACGCATCCTCGCGATACCGTATCGATCCTACTCATGCTACCCATGCTACTTAATCAATACAATACAACAAAAGATAAAATGAATATCAACTCACAAAACCATGTCAAAAGCTTATTCATTAATAGATGAAAATCTAAGATCAAAGATTTGTAAAGGTTTTGTCAAGACCACAAATAATCAACCAAAGACAACAACAATAGAAAATCAGAATTCAATTCACAAACATACATTAGAGGAACTACAATAGATAAAAAAAATTACATCCAACACCAACAAGAAAGCAAAGTTCCTACCTTTTCTCCCTTCGAAATGAAGGAATATCAAGTTCTGATCATTAACTACGAGTTTCTATATCCCAAAATTACAACAACATAACCTAAAAAGTGTGAAAATTGTATTTATACAATTCAGGAATTCGCAGGTTAGCTGGGCGAACCTATTCATTCGCTAAGCGAATGGTTAAAAATAGGCACTTCAGGTGCCTCAAACAATTAAACCGCCCCAGAAATTCACGTGCATTCGCTAAGCGAAGGAATGTTCACGAAGCGAACATTCGCTTTCCAGCTCGCAAAGCGAATTTTGTCTCTTTTTGCCTCTGCCAAAATCTGGTTCCATTCGCTAGGAGCTTCGCCAGAATTCGAGAAGCGAACGTTCGCTGGGACTCGCCTACATGTTCGCTAGGCGAACGAACTGATATCATTCTCTTTTCTTTAGCAGCTTGCACCTTTTCTCGTGTCTTACTACATTTGATGTTTTATGCCTATTTTATGCACAATAGCACACATATTACAAGCACTAAAGGTATTTTCAATGTTTAGAAGAATAACATCAATCAAGAGTAAAACGAATGAAAACATGAGAAAAGAGTGGAAAAAGTGCAAATAAAGATATGTCATTTTTAGGTCAAATCTGCACCTAACAACTCTCCCCAACTAAACTTTTGCTTGTCCTCAAGCAAATCACCCCTCATGAAAACAAGAGGATTTGCTCAAGCATAAGATTCAACCAAAACAAGATAAATGCGGACAAGCACAAAAATGCGCACAAGCAACGTTCACCACTCAATAGAATCGAACAATGATAAAGAATTAAGTTCTTAAACAAATGTCATAATGGTTCAAAGAACAACTAAGTTTTCATACTTGAATCACTCTAACACTCCTCTTCAAAATAAGAATGAAGAAATTGACGTGTTTGCAACCGCGGGGAAATTTCACTCACCCGACAAACAATGCAAATAACAATCAATTCATACAACATCTACCAATCAAAAATGAAAACATGGAAGCAAAAAGATCACTAAGGGCTTTTAAGGTTGTAGCTTGGTTGGGTTAACAACAAAGGGACATTTCTAAAGGCCATTGAATCGAAATTGCCGATAAGTGGTATTTACACGTTACAACTTCATTCACCATTCTCATTCCTTTATCACAAACCTTCACAAACTTCCTTATGCACAATTATTTCACTCTATTTTTCTCATTCAAACAAGCATTCTTTTTCATTTGTATTTCACATTCATATTTACACTTTTTCTTTTCATGCTTGTTTGAACTATTTCAAAAGTTGAAAGCAACCTACCATCTTCTTTTTCATTCTCCCCAACTTGAATTCAACTAAACCTCAAGTGAATGCTCCTTGCTTTTTAAGGCAAGGAAATCAAATTAAAACAATGTTCAAAGGTTCAAGAATAAAATTTTAGAACCTCACAAAATTCAATGATGAACCACACTTTCAAATTATGTACATAAACAAGTTCATCACTAAAATGAGATCTAAACTGTTTAGGCTCAAAGGGGTTAACAAATTCTCACTACTCACGGGTAAGATACTTTTGGATACGGTTGTGCTCAATATACACAAATGCCTTGATCATTTCTAATGCTTCCACAAAATCACAATAATCAAAAGATGAAGCATGAATCAAAAGAATAAAACAAAGTTATCAGTCATCCTAGCATATAGTAAACAATGGAGGTTTCTCACAATTTGTGGCTTTTGGACCTAAGTGAAACAAGCATTCCAACAAGTTGCAAAATGAAACAAGAATACACATTTTCACAAAGCACAAAATTCTTAAATCATTCTAACATTCTATGAAGCGGTACAATTTACCTCGCATACTTTCAACGCTCAACATCCATCCAGAATAGGTCGAAGCTTCATTGAATACTTTTATACAAATAACAACCAATCTAGGAGTTCTCATCATTCCTGATCACACTAGAGAAAACATTAAAGGAACACAAATGCATATAATATAAACAAATGTACAAAGCTTAAAAATATAGAAACTATGCGATGCGATTCAATATCTAAACACCGATCCCCGGCAACGGCGCTATTTTGCTGAAGCTAGAATAGCAGCAAGCAAAAATATATAAGTAACCCAATTTATCATTCTCCACAGGGATCGGTACGAGGGAAAGAATGTTATTCAATGGTTTCTACATTTCTAAGCTCATGGATCAAAAGTTTTGGTTTAAGACGGAACCAAAAGTAAATGTGGAAAACGTAAAGACAGAAAATATAAAATAAAGATTGAATTATAAACGGAGCCGTGTTGGAATTGGATCTCATCAATTGATAACACATGCATTCTTCTAATCAAGTAAACACAAATCAATCATTCGCCTAATATCCTCGCGTATCACTCACAACAGAGGTTATGCCTAACGCAACATTGAGAGAACAATCGTATTGTCTCATTGGTGATGTCTCACGCAACTCAACAACACAGAGAAGTAAGAACTGATACTCACGCTAGTGTTAAGCCTAAATCTATGTCTAGAGTTCAGTCCTAACAGATATTACTATAACATCCATATCAAATAAATGATTTCTTCGTATTTAAGCAAGATCAAAATACGTACACACGCTTAACCCTTTTTATATGTATTCAATTAATTTTCCCAATGAATGTGAATATCCTTCTTCATCACTATTATCACGCATCCTCGCGATACCGTATCGATCCTACTCATGCTACCCATGCTACTTAATCAATATAATACAACAAAAGATAAAATGAATATCAACTCACAAAACCATGTCAAAAGCTTGTTCATTAATAGATGAAAATCTAAGATCAAAGATTTGTAATGGTTTTGTCAAGACCACAAATAATCAACCAAAGACAACAACAATAGAAAATCAGAATTCAATTCACAAACATACATTAGAGGAACTACAATAGGTAAAAAAAATTACATCCAACACCAACAAGAAAGCAAAGTTCCTACCTTTTCTCCCTTCGAAATGAAGGAATATCAAGTTCTGATCATTAACTACAAGTTTCTATATCCCAAAATTACAACAACATAACCTAAAAAGTGTGAAAATTGTATTTATACAATTCAGGAATTCGCAGGTTCGCTGGGCGAACCTATTCATTCGCTAAGCGAATGGTTAAAAATAGGCACTTCAGGTGCCTCAAACAATTAAACCGCCCCAGAAATTCACGTGCATTCGCTAAGCGAAGGAATGTTCGCGAAGCGAACATTCGCTTTCCAGCTCGCAAAGCGAATTTTGTCTCTTTTTGCCTCTGCCAAAATCTGGTTCCATTCGCTAGGAGCTTCGCCAGAATTCGAGAAGTGAACGTTCGCTGGGACTCGCCTACATGTTCGCTAGGCGAACTAACTGATATCATTCTCTTTTCTTTAGCAGCTTGCACCTTTTCTCGTGTCTTACTACATTTGATGTTTTATGCCTATTTTCTGCACAATAGCACACATATTACAAGCACTAAAGGTATTTTCAATGTTTAGAAGAATAACATCAATCAAGAGTAAAACGAATGAAAACATGAGAAAAGAGTGGAAAAAGTGCAAATAAAGATATGTCATTTTTAGGTCAAATCTGCACCTAACAACTCTCCCCAACTAAACTTTTGCTTGTCCTCAAGCAAATCACCCCTCATGAAAACAAGAGGATTTGCTCAAGCATAAGATTCAACCAAAACAAGATAAATGCGGACAAGCACAAAAATGCGCACAAGCAACGTTCACCACTCAATAGAATCGAACAATGATAAAGAATTAAGTTCTTAAACAAATGTCATAATGGTTCAAATAACAACTAAGTTTTCATACTTGAATCACTCTAACACTCCTCTTCAAAATAAGAATGAAGAAATTGACGTGTTTGCAACCGCGGGGAAATTTCACTCACCCGACAAACAATGCAAATAACAATCAATTCATACAACATCTACCAATCAAAAATGAAAACATGGAAGCAAAAAGATCACTAAGGGCTTTTAAGGTTGTAGCTTGGTCGGGTTAACAACAAAGGGACATTTCTAAAGGCCATTGAATCGAAATTGCCGATAAGTGGTATTTACACGTTACAACTTCATTCACCATTCTCATTCCTTTATCACAAACCTTCACAAACTTCCTTATGCACAATTATTTCACTCTATTTTTCTCATTCAAACAAGCATTCTTTTTCTTTTGTATTTCACATTCATATTTACACTTTTTCTTTTCATGCTTGTTTGAACTATTTCAAAAGTTGAAAGCAACCTACCATCTTCTTTTTCATTCTCCCCAACTTGAATTCAACTAAGCCTCAAGTGAATGCTCCTTGCTTTTTAAGGCAAGGAAATCAAATTAAAACAATGTTCAAAGGTTCAAGAAGAAAATTTTAGAACCTCACAAAATTCAATGATGAACCACACTTTCAAATTATGTACATAAACAAGTTCATCACTAAAATGAGATCTAAACTGTTTAGGCTCAAAGGGGTTAACAAATTCTCACTACTCACGGGTAAGATACTTTTGGATACGGTTGTGCTCAATATACACAAATGCCTTGATCATTTCTAATGCTTCCACAAAATCACAATAATCAAAAGATGAAGCATGAATCAAAAGAATAAAACAAAGTTATCAGTCATCCTAGCATATAGTAAACAATGGAGGTTTCTCACAATTTGTGGCTTTTGGACCTAAGTGAAACAAGCATTCCAACAAGTTGCAAAATGAAACAAGAATACACATTTTCACAAAGCACAAAATTCTTAAATCATTCTAACATTCTATGAAGCGGTACAATTTACCTCGCATACTTTCAACGCTCAACATCCATCCAGAATAGGTCGAAGCTTCATTGAATACTTTTATACAAATAACAACCAATCTAGGAGTTCTCATCATTCCTGATCACACTAGAGAAAACATTAAAGGAACACAAATGCATATAATATAAACAAATGTACAAAGCTTAAAAATATAGAAACTATGCGATGCGATTCAATATCTAAACACCGATCCCCGGCAACGGCGCTATTTTGCTGAAGCTAGAATAGCAGCAAGCAAAAATATATAAGTAACCCAATTTATCATTCTCCACAGGGATCGGTACGAGGGAAAGAATGTCATTCAACGGTTTCTACATTTCTAAGCTCATGGATCAAAAGTTTTGGTTTAAGACGGAACCAAAAGCAAATGTGGAAAACGTAAAGACAGAAAATATAAAATAAAGATTGAATTATAAACGGAGCCGTGTTGGAATTGGATCTCATCAATTGATAACACATGCATTCTTCTAATCAAATAAACACAAATCAATCATTCGCCTAATATCCTCGCGTATCACTCACAACAGAGGTTATGTCTAATGCAACGTTGAGAGAACAATCGTATTGTCTCATTGGTGATGTCTCACGCAACTCAACAACACAGAGAAGTAAGAACTGATACTCACGCTAGTGTTAAGCCTAAATCTATGTCTAGAGTTCAGTCCTAACAGATATTACTATAACATCCATATCAAATAAATGATTTCTTCGTATTTAAGCAAGATCAAAATACGTACACACGCTTAACCCTTTTTATATGTATTCAATTAATTTTCCCAATGAATGTGAATATCCTTCTTCATCACTATTATCACGCATCCTCGCGATACCGTATCGATCCTACTCATGCTACCCATGCTACTTAATCAATATAATACAACAAAAGATAAAATGAATATCAACTCACAAAACCATGTCAAAAGCTTGTTCATTAATAGATGAAAATCTAAGATCAAAGATTTGTAATGGTTTTGTCAAGACCACAAATAATCAACCAAAGACAACAACAATAGAAAATCAGAATTCAATTCACAAACATACATTAGAGGAACTACAATAGGTAAAAAAAATTACATCCAACACCAACAAGAAAGCAAAGTTCCTACCTTTTCTCCCTTCGAAATGAAGGAATATCAAGTTCTGATCATTAACTACAAGTTTCTATATCCCAAAATTACAACAACATAACCTAAAAAGTGTGAAAATTGTATTTATACAATTCAGGAATTCGCAGGTTCGCTGGGCGAACCTATTCATTCGCTAAGCGAATGGTTAAAAATAGGCACTTCAGGTGCCTCAAACAATTAAACCGCCCCAGAAATTCACGTGCATTCGCTAAGCGAAGGAATGTTCGCGAAGCGAACATTCGCTTTCCAGCTCGCAAAGCGAATTTTGTCTCTTTTTGCCTCTGCCAAAATCTGGTTCCATTCGCTAGGAGCTTCGCCAGAATTCGAGAAGCGAACGTTCGCTGGGACTCGCCTACATGTTCGCTAGGCGAACTAACTAATATCATTCTCTTTTCTTTAGCAGCTTGCACCTTTTCTCGTGTCTTACTACATTTGATGTTTTATGCCTATTTTCTGCACAATAGCACACATATTACAAGCACTAAAGGTATTTTCAATGTTTAGAAGAATAACATCAATCAAGAGTAAAACGAATGAAAACATGAGAAAAGAGTGGAAAAAGTGCAAATAAAGATATGTCATTTTTAGGTCAAATCTGCACCTAACAACTCTCCCCAACTAAACTTTTGCTTGTCCTCAAGCAAATCACCCCTCATGAAAACAAGAGGATTTGCTCAAGCATAAGATTCAACCAAAACAAGATAAATGCGGACAAGCACAAAAATGCGCACAAGCAACGTTCACCACTCAATAGAATCGAACAATGATAAAGAATTAAGTTCTTAAACAAATGTCATAATGGTTCAAAGAACAACTAAGTTTTCATACTTGAATCACTCTAACACTCCTCTTCAAAATAAGAATGAAGAAATTGACGTGTTTGCAACCGCGGGGAAATTTCACTCACCCGACAAACAATGCAAATAACAATCAATTCATACAACATCTACCAATCAAAAATGAAAACATGGAAGCAAAAAGATCACTAAGGGCTTTTAAGGTTGTAGCTTGGTCGGGTTAACAACAAAGGGACATTTCTAAAGGCCATTGAATCGAAATTGCCGATAAGTGGTATTTACACGTTACAACTTCATTCACCATTCTCATTCCTTTATCACAAACCTTCACAAACTTCCTTATGCACAATTATTTCACTCTATTTTTCTCATTCAAACAAGCATTCTTTTTCTTTTGTATTTCACATTCATATTTACACTTTTTCTTTTCATGCTTGTTTGAACTTTTTCAAAAGTTGAAAGCAACCTACCATCTTCTTTTTCATTCTCCCCAACTTGAATTCAACTAAACCTCAAGTGAATGCTCCTTGCTTTTTAAGGCAAGGAAATCAAATTAAAACAATGTTCAAAGGTTCAAGAAGAAAATTTTAGAACCTCACAAAATTCAATGATGAACCACACTTTCAAATTATGTACATAAACAAGTTCATCACTAAAATGAGATCTAAACTGTTTAGGCTCAAAGGGGTTAACAAATTCTCACTACTCACGGGTAAGATACTTTTGGATACGGTTGTGCTCAATATACACAAATGCCTTGATCATTTCTAATGCTTCCACAAAATCACAATAATCAAAAGATGAAGCATGAATCAAAAGAATAAAACAAAGTTATCAGTCATCCTAGCATATAGTAAACAATGGAGGTTTCTCACAATTTGTGGCTTTTGGACCTAAGTGAAACAAGCATTCCAACAAGTTGCAAAATGAAACAAGAATACACATTTTCACAAAGCACAAAATTCTTAAATCATTCTAACATTCTATGAAGCGGTACAATTTACCTCGCATACTTTCAACGCTCAACATCCATCCAGAATAGGTCGAAGCTTCATTGAATACTTTTATACAAATAACAACCAATCTAGGAGTTCTCATCATTCCTGATCACACTAGAGAAAACATTAAAGGAACACAAATGCATATAATATAAACAAATGTACAAAGCTTAAAAATATAGAAACTATGCGATGCGATTCAATATCTAAACACCGATCCCCGGCAACGGCGCTATTTTGCTGAAGCTAGAATAGCAGCAAGCAAAAATATATAAGTAACCCAATTTATCATTCTCCACAGGGATCGGTACGAGGGAAAGAATGTCATTCAACGGTTTCTACATTTCTAAGCTCATGGATCAAAAGTTTTGGTTTAAGACGGAACCAAAAGCAAATGTGGAAAACGTAAAGACAGAAAATATAAAATAAAGATTGAATTATAAACGGAGCCGTGTTGGAATTGGATCTCATCAATTGATAACACATGCATTCTTCTAATCAAATAAACACAAATCAATCATTCGCCTAATATCCTCGCGTATCACTCACAACAGAGGTTATGTCTAAGGCAACGTTGAGAGAACAATCGTATTGTCTCATTGGTGATGTCTCACGCAACTCAACAACACAGAGAAGTAAGAACTGATACTCACGCTAGTGTTAAGCCTAAATCTATGTCTAGAGTTCAGTCCTAACAGATATTACTATAACATCCATATCAAATAAATGATTTCTTCGTATTTAAGCAAGATCAAAATACGTACACACGCTTAACCCTTTTTATATGTATTCAATTAATTTTCCCAATGAATGTGAATATCCTTCTTCATCACTATTATCACGCATCCTCGCGATACCGTATCGATCCTACTCATGCTACCCATGCTACTTAATCAATATAATACAACAAAAGATAAAATGAATATCAACTCACAAAACCATGTCAAAAGCTTGTACATTAATAGATGAAAATCTAAGATCAAAGATTTGTAATGGTTTTGTCAAGACCACAAATAATCAACCAAAGACAACAACAATAGAAAATCAGAATTCAATTCACAAACATACATTAGAGGAACTACAATAGGTAAAAAAAATTACATCCAACACCAACAAGAAAGCAAAGTTCCTACCTTTTCTCCCTTCGAAATGAAGGAATATCAAGTTCTGATCATTAACTACAAGTTTCTATATCCCAAAATTACAACAACATAACCTAAAAAGTGTGAAAATTGTATTTATACAATTCAGGAATTCGCAGGTTCGCTGGGCGAACCTATTCATTCGCTAAGCGAATGGTTAAAAATAGGCACCTCAGGTGCCTCAAACAATTAAACCGCCCCAGAAATTCACGTGCATTCGCTAAGCGAAGGAATGTTCGCGAAGCGAACATTCGCTTTCCAGCTCGCAAAGCGAATTTTGTCTCTTTTTGCCTCTGCCAAAATCTGGTTCCATTCGCTAGGAGCTTCGCCAGAATTCGAGAAGCGAACGTTCGCTGGGACTCGCCTACATGTTCGCTAGGCGAACTAACTGATATCATTCTCTTTTCTTTAGCAGCTTGCACCTTTTCTCGTGTCTTACTACATTTGATGTTTTATGCCTATTTTCTGCACAATAGCACACATATTACAAGCACTAAAGGTATTTTCAATGTTTAGAAGAATAACATCAATCAAGAGTAAAACGAATGAAAACATGAGAAAAGAGTGGAAAAAGTGCAAATAAAGATATGTCATTTTTAGGTCAAATCTGCACCTAACAACTCTCCCCAACTAAACTTTTGCTTGTCCTCAAGCAAATCACCCCTCATGAAAACAAGAGGATTTGCTCAAGCATAAGATTCAACCAAAACAAGATAAATGCGGACAAGCACAAAAATGCGCACAAGCAACGTTCACCACTCAATAGAATCGAACAATGATAAAGAATTAAGTTCTTAAACAAATGTCATAATGGTTCAAAGAACAACTAAGTTTTCATACTTGAATCACTCTAACACTCCTCTTCAAAATAAGAATGAAGAAATTGACGTGTTTGCAACCGCGGGGAAATTTCACTCACCCGACAAACAATGCAAATAACAATCAATTCATACAACATCTACCAATCAAAAATGAAAACATGGAAGCAAAAAGATCACTAAGGGCTTTTAAGGTTGTAGCTTGGTCGGGTTAACAACAAAGGGACATTTCTAAAGGCCATTGAATCGAAATTTCCGATAAGTGGTATTTACACGTTACAACTTCATTCACCATTCTCATTCCTTTATCACAAACCTTCACAAACTTCCTTATGCACAATTATTTCACTCTATTTTTCTCATTCAAACAAGCATTCTTTTTCTTTTGTATTTCACATTCATATTTACACTTTTTCTTTTCATGCTTGTTTGAACTATTTCAAAAGTTGAAAGCAACCTACCATCTTCTTTTTCATTCTCCCCAACTTGAATTCAACTAAACCTCAAGTGAATGCTCCTTGCTTTTTAAGGCAAGGAAATCAAATTAAAATAATGTTCAAAGGTTCAAGAAGAAAATTTTAGAACCTCACAAAATTCAATGATGAACCACACTTTCAAATTATGTACATAAACAAGTTCATCACTAAAATGAGATCTAAACTGTTTAGGCTCAAAGGGGTTAACAAATTCTCACTACTCACGGGTAAGATACTTTTGGATACGGTTGTGCTCAATATACACAAATGCCTTGATCATTTCTAATGCTTCCACAAAATCACAATAATCAAAAGATGAAGCATGAATCAAAAGAATAAAACAAAGTTATCAGTCATCCTAGCATATAGTAAACAATGGAGGTTTCTCACAATTTGTGGCTTTTGGACCTAAGTGAAACAAGCATTCCAACAAGTTGCAAAATGAAACAAGAATACACATTTTCACAAAGCACAAAATTCTTAAATCATTCTAACATTCTATGAAGCGGTACAATTTACCTCGCATACTTTCAACGCTCAACATCCATCCAGAATAGGTCGAAGCTTCATTGAATACTTTTATACAAATAACAACCAATCTAGGAGTTCTCATCATTCCTGATCACACTAGAGAAAACATTAAAGGAACACAAATGCATATAATATAAACAAATGTACAAAGCTTAAAAATATAGAAACTATGCGATGCGATTCAATATCTAAACACCGATCCCCGGCAACGGCGCTATTTTGCTGAAGCTAGAATAGCAGCAAGCAAAAATATATAAGTAACCCAATTTATCATTCTCCACAGGGATCGGTACGAGGGAAAGAATGTCATTCAACGGTTTCTACATTTCTAAGCTCATGGATCAAAAGTTTTGGTTTAAGACGGAACCAAAAGCAAATGTGGAAAACGTAAAGACAGAAAATATAAAATAAAGATTGAATTATAAACGGAGCCGTGTTGGAATTGGATCTCATCAATTGATAACACATGCATTCTTCTAATCAAATAAACACAAATCAATCATTCGCCTAATATCCTCGCGTATCACTCACAACAGAGGTTATGTCTAACGCAACGTTGAGAGAACAATCGTATTGTCTCATTGGTGATGTCTCACGCAACTCAACAACACAGAGAAGTAAGAACTGATACTCACGCTAGTGTTAAGCCTAAATCTATGTCTAGAGTTCAGTCCTAACAGATATTACTATAACATCCATATCAAATAAATGATTTCTTCGTATTTAAGCAAGATCAAAATACGTACACACGCTTAACCCTTTTTATATGTATTCAATTAATTTGCCCAATGAATGTGAATATCCTTCTTCATCACTATTATCACGCATCCTCGCGATACCGTATCGATCCTACTCATGCTACCCATGCTACTTAATCAATACAATACAACAAAAGATAAAATGAATATCAACTCACAAAACCATGTCAAAAGCTTGTTCATTAATAGATGAAAATCTAAGATCAAAGATTTGTAAAGGTTTTGTCAAGACCACAAATAATCAACCAAAGACAACAACAATAGAAAATCAGAATTCAATTCACAAACATACATCAGAGGAACTACAATAGATAAAAAAAAATTACATCCAACACCAACAAGAAAGCAAAGTTCCTACCTTTTCTCCCTTCGAAATGAAGGAATATCAAGTTCTGATCATTAACTACAAGTTTCTATATCCCAAAATTACAACAACATAACCTAAAAAGTGTGAAAATTGTATTTATACAATTCAGGAATTCACAGGTTCGCTGGGCGAACCTATTCATTCGCTAAGCGAATGGTTAAAAATAGGCACTTCAGGTGCCTCAAACAATTAAACCGCCCCAGAAATTCACGTGCATTCGCTAAGCGAAGGAATGTTCGCGAAGCGAACATTCGCTTTCCAGCTCGCAAAGCGAATTTTGTCTCTTTTTGCCTCTGCCAAAATCTGGTTCCATTCGCTAGGAGTTTCGCCAGAATTCGAGAAGCGAACGTTCGCTGGGACTCACCTACATGTTCGCTAGGCGAACTAACTGATATCAGTCTCTTTTCTTTAGCAGCTTGCACCTTTTCTCGTGTCTTACTACATTTGATGTTTTATGCCTATTTTCTGCACAATAGCACACATATTACAAGCACTAAAGGTATTTTCAATGTTTAGAAGAATAACATCAATCAAGAGTAAAACGAATGAAAACATGAGAAAAGAGTGGAAAAAGTGCAAATAAAGATATGTCATTTTTAGGTCAAATCTGCACCTAACAACTCTCCCCAACTAAACTTTTGCTTGTCCTCAAGCAAAGCACCCCTCATGAAAACAAGAGGATTTGCTCAAGCATAAGATTCTACCAAAACAAGATAAATGCGGACAAGCACGAAAATGCGCACAAGCAACGTTCACCACTCAATAGAATCGAACAATGATAAAGAATTAAGTTCTTAAACAAATGTCATAATGGTTCAAAGAACAACTAAGTTTTCATACTTGAATCACTCTAACACTCCTCTTCAAAATAAGAATGAAGAAATTGACGTGTTTGCAACCGCGGGAAAATTTCACTCACCCGACAAACAATGCAAATAACAATCAATTCATCCAACATCTACTAATCAAAAATGAAAACATGGAAGCAAAAAGATCACTAAGGGTTTTTAAGGTTGTAGCTTGGTCGGGTTAACAACAAAGGGACATTTCTAAAGGCCATTGAATCGAAATTGCCGATAAGTGGTATTTACACGTTACAACTTCATTCACCATTCTCATTCCTTTATCACAAACCTTCACAAACTTCCTTATGCACAATTATTTCACTCTATTTTTCTCATTCAAACAAGCATTCTTTTTCTTTTGTATTTCAAATTCATATTTACACTTTTTCTTTTCATGCTTGTTTGAACTATTTCAAAAGTTGAAAGCAACCTACCATCTTCTTTTTCATTCTCCCCAACTTGAATTCAACCAAACCTCAAGTGAATGCTCCTTGCTTTTTAACCAATTTGGAACTTTTAAAAGAAATAAGACCAATTGGACCTAGGCCTATAGTTAGAGGACCAAAAAGGGTATTAAGCCAAAAATATTTTATATTTGATATATTTTTGAATTTTTCAAAGAATTTCTTTTTAATTGTTTTAAACATTTTTAAATAAATTCTTTTTCTTGATTTTTCAAAATCAATTGAACTTCAAATCACCTTGTGAATTAAAACATCTATTTTCAAACATTTTTCAAAGTTCACAACATGTTTATTGAATATATTTGATATTTTATATCATTTTTATTTAATTTTTCTTTAAAAAATGTATTTTAAATAAAATTAGGTTTTTCCTTGATTTTTAAATCTTTCAAAACTTCAATTGAAACACTTGGGTCTCTATTAGAGTGTAAGATCCAACCCCTTTTGTAAATAAATAATTATGGGCTTCTGTCATAGTATAAGTCCCAGTGCGATTTTCAAAATAACGGTACGTTCACTGTTTTCATTTGGGCCTCTCCTTGAGTATAAGCCCCACTTTTCTTATTTTCAAACACATTTTGGGCCTATAATATAGTGTAAGACCCAAACCCCTTTGTACATAAATAAATTTTGGGCCTCTTCTATAGTATAAGTCCCTCAACGTCTTTCAGTATCGTAGTGCGATCATTGTTTTCAAATAAGTCATATGGGCCTCTCCTTGAGTATAAGCCTCAATCCGTTGTACATAAACTTTGTTTTAAACAATAAACAACCTCCATGGGCCTCTCCCTGAGTTGTAAGCCACATACCTCTGTTTTCAAAATCATCTGTCTGTTTTAAACTGGTACTAGGAGGAGCATTATTCCCGGTGAAACTGCTCTTAGACCACTTGGGACTCTCTTTGAGTTATGAGCCCCAAACATTCTTTTCAAATAACAACACATTTCTCTCTTAATTAAAAATCAAAATCAAAGTTTTTCTCAAAACTTTCTTCAATTTCTTAAAACCCTAATCATACAGTTGTAATCATACAACCAATCACAATACACTTGGGCCTCTTTTCAGAGTGTAAGACCTAACATCTTTTCAATTCAATGCATACTTGTTTATATACTTATTAATTCACTTATCTGTATATACTTGTGCATATCTATCTAGAGTTTCCACAACAGTTAGGTCTACACTTAGGTCAAACCAAAGGTTACTTCTAACTTAGTCACTAACTAGTTCCTTCATAGAAAACTTCCCTCAATATAGTTTGCCTCCTCTTAGGCTTTATTCAATATGGAACAGAGAAAGGCATTATTCCCGGTGAAACTTTTCTCAAGACTGTCAAAACTTAGAAACATATATATAAAAGAAATGCATTTCCCCATAGAGGATTATTCCAGGTGAAACCACTTTTGAATTTCTTCAAACCTTAGAACTGTTCAACAAAGAAAGGATTATTCCCGGTGAAACCTTTCTTGAACTTTTCTTAGGTTTGGCCCAACAGGCTTCTTAAAAGTTCTCCAGCCTCCTCTTGGGCTTAGTACAAGGACCACCAGGCTTCTTAAAAGTCCCCCTAGCCTCCTCTTGGGCTTAATACAAGGACCACCAGACTTCTTAAAAGTCCCCCTAGCCTTCTCATGGGCTTAGTACAAGGACCCAAATGCTTCCTAAAAGCATAGGATAGAATTCAGTCATCTCTACTAGTTCAATCCTCAGGAAAGTCAAAACTCCAGAATACCCAATCATTCAAGGGTTGATCCTCATCCCTTAAACCAACAGCCTTCTCTTGGACATCATACAAAGATCTCTATCCAACCAGAGTCTACCTCTTCCTAAAAGACTTGGAAAGTCCCACCCTCATAGTCTCATATTGGACTTAACACAAGGATCCACAGGTTTCCTAAAAGAATAGGATAAATCCTGATCATTTTACTAACACACTAATCCCCAGGAGAGATAAAACCTCCAAGGTTTTCAAATTCACCTCTAAACCCCTCTGACCCCCGACAAGGCTTAACTTTCGCCTTGAAAATCCCCAGCCAGGGTCAACTTACCATCAGCAAATCCCCAAAATAATCAGAGCCTCATGGCATCTAGTAAATCAACTCTGCTCAAATCAACAGCAATAGTTAGTTTCTCTTTGGATCCCCCAATATAATTTAGAAATTCTCCTGGATTTCAATAATCCTTAGCAAAAGTCAGCCTCCTCTTAGGCTTTATATAATGATTTTCCCAGACAACCTCAATCTTGGGCTTTGTACAAGACAGATATAACACTCCCTAGATGAGTCATTTTCTTTCAACTTCAACCTTGGGCTTTGAACAAGGAAAACAAAAAACAACATCCCCTCAGACGAGACCATGAGTCATCTCTGTAGGAAGATACCTCTTCTATACATCTCATATCAAAACAAACAATCAAAACGTTTTTCCAAATAATTGTTGTAAGTGACACACTTGTTGATTCAAAATCCAAGTTGAAGTCCTTCCCTTATCCTGGCTAAAGCCCTTCTTTCATCTAACAGCTATAAGTGGCAAGCCTCTGGATTACATACATCCAAGCCAATGTCCCCCTCTTAGCATGAGAGATTCATAAAGGAAAAAGTGGCATTTCTCTACACTGAGTTAAAGCTTCGTCCTTCATGACATCTCTCTTATAAAGGAAATTTTAGCATTACTGGATCCCATATCCCAGTTAAAGTAATTTCCCTTATAACCAATTACTCAACATCTGTGATGAATAGGTGAGATTTCTCCCTTTAGAGATGACAAATTCTCTCTCAATCACCCTTTTAGCTTCAATCTTGGGCTTTGAACAAGACATAAATACTCTGATAGCTTCAATCTTGGGCTTTAAACAAGACACTAAACTTTCCTCCCACAGAAATAGGAGGAACTGTGATTGCTCTGATTTCCCAAATCTCTTTACGGGAATACGTAGGCATAAGATTGCAAAATCTTAGCGAGCACACAAATTAAAAATCTTAGGTCCAATACCTTACCAAAAACAATAGAAAACCCGAAAACAATAAAAACATCTCCTTAATCCTCCCAAAGGAGAAACTTTCCCAATCCATAGCAGATAAACACAAGAAAGCATTTCAAACTGTAGAAATACATGCAAAAGAAGGTTTCTATAGATTACTATAAATACTCTGGGTGTTAATAGCTTCCCTTTGTATAACCAAACCCCGATCCCCGATCTCTTAGCATTTGTTAAAGAAAACACTTGCGTGCAGGGTTAGTTTAAGATATCTTCCCCTTCCTTTTAAGTTTCATAGGATAAATACATAAATCAGAAAGTAGCACTAAAATGCGGTAGGTGGTCACGTCACCAAAAAACCGACGCTACAGTGTGACACATCTCACATTCTCCTTCTCATCCATAGGCCAGAACTTTCCCAAATCAAACCGTAAACATTGTAAGTAGATAAGATAACTAATTGTAAAAACTGTACAAAAGGTTCCTATAGAGTACTATAGATACTTAGGGTGTTAATAGCTTCCCTTAGTATAACCGACCCCGATTCCAGATCTCTTGGCATTTGTAGGAAAAACATTTGCACGTAGGGTTAATTTAGATTCCTTCCCCTTCCTTTTAAGCATCATAGGATAAATATCAGAATTTCGAAAGTGGCACAAGCACGGTTCACGAGGGTCCCACCCTCTCAGGATTGGTGGGGGCACGGAAATCGGTCCATACTAAGCAAATGTCCACACATAACTCATGCAAAAACACACTTCAAAAGATTTGCCATGTGGAATTAGGGTTTGAAACCTCGTAGGGGCAGCAACATAATCAGGAACACCAACCCAAACATCAACTCATGAATTTCCAGAGGAAACATCAAAGAATATGCTCAAAACATGCATCAAGACTAGCTAAGCATATACCATGATCATTCTCAAAGAAAATGATGTGTTCAAGTAAAGCACAAAACACAAATGGTAAAGTAATGCATACCATATCACCAAGGTCATAAGCATGCTCAAATGATCCACATCACATTCATTTCCAAGATATTACACAAGTTCAACAAGTATCATGCTCAAAAAGCTAGACAAACACCATTCAAATCACCCATGAAAAGAACAAAGTGACCATGTGAAGAAAAAATTGAGAAATGATCACACCATGGACATCAAAACATGAAAATCAAATTCTCAAACATGTCATTTCAATCATACAAGATCCCATAAGCATCCACTAAGGTCATACAAGAAAACACCTTGAGAAACTAAGTCAAGAACATCCATGGTGCAAGGCTAAAACAACATCAACTTGAAAATTCCACCAAAAATAGGAAAATAACCAAATGAAAGTGAATCCAAAGCCGTAATCAAGTCAAGTCAGTACATGATCACATTCAATAAACATTTCAAACTTCAATCAAGCACAAGTGGTCAAAATGGTTGGAAACTAGGTCAAACACCAAGCATGTTCAATCCAAAACCAAGTTATAATTAGGCATAAATAAAAAATAGAGAAATGACATAATAAAATTCAACAAAAGGCTCTACCTTATGCAATACCAATCAAGAACAAGTGAGCAAAAGATCTCAAGAAGAATTGCACAAGTGCATCATTAAATCAAATCATAAAGATAAGTGTATCACATTGATCGAGCATGCATCAAAGACCAATTAAAAGCAAGTGAGAATCAATAATAAATTCATCATCAAGACATGAAAACATTACTCAAATATTCATCAATGGTAGGTGGAAACATGGCCAAGAGATTGGATCAAATAGACAAGCATAAGGCATCAATATCAAAAACCCTAGCCAAGGACAAATATGTAAAACTACTCTTCAAAATAAATTCAAAAAAAATAAAAAAATAAATTTAAATAAATTAATGGACCCGTGCAGACGCACGAGTCTTTTACTAGTTGCTAAGAAAAATTGTTACTTATGCAAACTTTTGTGAATTTACCTGCAAATTCAAGAAAACATAGTTTTTAATAAATATAAGTTTTTTTTTCTTCTGCATTTTTCAGAAAGCATGACATGTTTTTGAAATATGCAGTAAAACTCGTAGTTTTTTCTAAAGGCATATGCGTTTTTATCGCATTTTTTAAAAGAAAAATTAGTAAAAATTATAATTTTTTTAAATTCACAAAAAAAATCACAAATAACATTTTTTCAAAAAAATTTCACACAACTTTTGCCTTTTTTAAAAAGTGCGATATAAACTTATATTCTACGTTATAAAATTTTCAAATATACGAGAATCTACCCAAAATGCGGTATAAATGGAAACTTTATTTTTCAATGTACTCTCACATTTTTTTGGTGAGAGTAAAAAAATGTTCTCTTGCATTTTTTGGTGAAAGGAAAAAATATTCTCTTCACAAAAATGAAAATTATGAGAAAGGTATTTTTGACATTACAAAAAAATGGGGAGATGCCAAATACGAAAGTGGATGTGGCAGGAAGAAAATTAAGAGAAATCCTCTAAAATTTTCAAATAGATAGATAATTGGGTCTTGGTAAGGAAAAGAATTAAATAGGGTTTTGGAACCCCAATTGTAACTTAGGGAAAATAAAGCAGAAGCCGTTATCATCATTATAAACCAAACGAAATCAGCATAAGCAACGCGATCATGGATTCCGCCGCTGTCCCCCACGGTGTTCCGATGGATAAGGGAAACAACTCCTCCGAATCAAAGATGGATAAATCTGTGGCAAATGAAGAAGCTCCAGTATCGCTCATATCGGACATAGAATCATTGCTGGCACATGAAAATAAAGAAGAGGAAAGATTAAGCTATACTCCCCTATCGTTCTTCTACACCAAGTCCACCGTCTACCTGCCTTGTCTGAAGAAACGCAATTCCTACCCATCTCCATCTCCTTCAAAGATAGATATATATCTGGCAAATGTCAGCAAAACCTATATTCCACTATCCTTCTTCACCACTATCGTCTCCGACACTATCGATATGCTAACTAACTCCTATGAATCAAAGATGGGTCTCATACGTCAGGGAAACACCTTCTCCGAATCAGAATCAAAGATGATCAGAAACTATATCATGGGAAACAACTTCTCCGAATCTTTACACTATATCATGGGAAACAAGTCCGAATCAAAGATGATCAGCAGAAACTATGTCATGGGAAACAAGTCCTCCGAATCAAAGGTCGGCAGAAACTATATCATGGGAAAGATGATCAGCAGAAACTATATCATGGGAAACAAGTCCTCCGAACCAAAGGTCAGCAGAAACTCTATTCCCGATGATCTTGCTTTATCTATTCTTTCAAAACTGCCCATAAAATCATTGAAACGCTTTGGATGCGTCCGCAAATCATGGTCCGTTTTATTTGAAAACTCTGATTTCATGACCATGTACACCAACCATTTCATATCTTGTCCCGCTTCTGATTCGGATGATTATCATACATTTATTCTCTCATGTCATTTTCATTTGCCTCTCACACCTCCTTATCACCGCTCTGAATTCCATTTGCTCGACAACAGAGTCCAATTCAATTTGCCACCTCTATTTCAGCTGTCTGGCTATCCTATTTCTATTCTGGGCTCCACAAGTGTTAACGGCATTTTTTGTCTTGGCCAAAGTAAGAACGAGGTCCAATATATATTGTGGAATCCGGCTACTGAGGAATTCCGGGTCATTCCTCGTAGCCCCGCTGAACTTTCACCACAACACCCTCAAAACAACCTCTATCTGAGACATGTTTTTCATGGGTTTGGTTATGACCAAGTTAGAGATGACTTTAAGGTCATTCAATATGTATCATTTCATAATGCCTATTATCCTCCGCAGTCAAAATATTTTTTTGAGATATATAGTTTAAAAAGTAATTCTTGGAGAATGATCGACATGGACAATGATTTGTCTGATTGGTCTTATTCTCAGTCATTTGCTGGTCTCGAAGTTTACCTGGATGGAGCATGTCATTGGTTGGTTTCGAAACCTAACAGAGCTCAACGTATTGAACTAACCCTGTTGTCATTTGACCTGAGTGATGAGGTGTTCCTTATAACACCCATCGGGGAAGAGCCTCTTTCTCCATACACTTTTCAAGCACGCTTGGTGGTGTTAAATGGATCTATTGCTTTAATCTCAAATTATGACGATGATATTATTTTTCACATTTCTATTCTGGGTGAACTCGGTGTGAGTGAATCATGGATCAAACTATATATTTATGGCCCCTTACCCTCCATCAAATGGCCCCCAATTGGATTTGGGAAGACGGGATATCTTTTCTTTAAAAACAAAGATGGTGAACTAGCCTATGTTGATTTGAAGACCCAAATAATTGAGAAGGTTGGTATTACTAGTGGAATGGCATATTATTTTATGGTTGGTCTTTACATGAAAAACCTCCTTTCGATTGGAGGATCAAGTAACTAGTTTTCTTCCTTGTTTTCACCCTTAGGCTTCTGTGACGGGATCTTTTATCAATTTAATTTAAAATGTTTAGACTTTTGTGATTTGCAAATGGATTGTGTTTTCTTTAATGAATGTGCTCCAATTTTACAATTACTTTTTTTTTTAGTTTCATTATATTCTGCTTAAAATATATATGCCACTATGTATAATAATGCTCTTTTGATTTTTTTTTTGACACGATCCAACTCAGTTATTTCTCGGCGTGTACAGGTTTCATGGCTTAGTACTAGGGATGCTGATTTAATCTGGGTTTTCAAAGATTGGTCCAATTAGTCCAAAATCCTGACTCAGCCAAACCCAAACCTGTTGTGGTGGGTGTATTTTGAACAGAGATTTGTGATTCTCTATTATGGGAAGGGATTCTCTCCCATAAAAAATCCATCCAGTGAAATCATAACCATGTCATAACATATTAATGGAGGAGAGATAACATTTTATAGGCGAGGATTTTCTCTCTAGTCTAATTTTAAAGGGAGAGAATCCTCTCCCCTCTATTATTCTTCAATCTCAATTGATGCAAACCCTATTCACAAACCATTTTCTACCTTCACTTTGAAGGAATGACAAAATCAGTTATCATGATTTGCAAATGCAAAGCTTTATGAAAATTATCTAAATTATGAATTTTGCTAGATTGTGATTTCCACCATAAATTAATGGGATGATAATGGAATAAGGTACAAGTGTAACAACAATTTGTTGCTATAGTTTGAGTTATTATGAAAGAAACTGCATATAAATGTGCTGAAGATTATGCCGATAAATTTCCTCACCAAGAGTTCCAAACTGGATTGACTCGTAGGTTTTACTTAAGCTTATTTGTGGTTCCTCTTTGTTTATCCTATATCAAAGTATTCTATCTTGATGAAAAATGAGTGGTAGTTTCACTTGAAGATGCCACCTTTAACATTTTAGCTCCCTTTCTGATTAATGTTCTGTTTGGATTAACACTATACATGACATTCTGGTCTGCATGAATATGGCAATCCTAGCATTGAGTAATTGGTACAGAATATTGAAATTCATTAGAGTTCTGGAATATTTCGACAAAGTTGGAGAGATGGAATTAAAAATATTCCGACAAAGTTATAGAGATTATGCTTGTTATTTTCAAATTCATTTTTCAAGGGAAAATGTACTCCAGTATTTCAACTTCCATAACCTTAATCCAATGTGTAAAGCAAGATATTTCTTTTTCATTTGTTGTTATTTTCTTGTTAACATTCGAATATATTTTTATAAGCGGTTGCATTCTGATATTGCATTGTGATCACAAATTCTGCAGCATATCCTAGAGATTACTATGCAGTAGATAAAGTCACTGTTGTACCCTAAATTTTTACCCTTAGATGTCATCTTCATTTGTGCATCTTAGGCCAATCATCTCTGCATTGTTTGAACTAACCCATATCTTGCAGTTTGTTTCTTTGTGTTCAAATTAGGTTTGCATATCACCATGAAGATCCACAAGTTGTTCTGAAGCAAGTCAGGTCAACAAAAGATCTCCAGTGCAAGAACTTTTGAAATTAGGGTTTTGCTCTGAAGAAATCACTGAGAAATTGACTCTATCAAGTCAAGATTTGTGTGGTTCACTTACCACTTGAGGTCATCTGCATCCAAGAGACATCATTAAACAGGAATCCAAGATCTATTGGTCCTCAAAAAGAGAGGTTGGAGCCTCAGTCTCACTATACCTCCAAATCAGGGTTTCTGTGACACTTATCAGTCAATGGCTTTGATTTTCATCAAGATGAACTCCCAAACCCTAATTCTTGATTCTATTGGTTTATCAACATCCTCAAGAGTCTCCTATGACCTTTAGATGAGAAGGAAGAAGCAAGTTTACAAGATCTGACCTCAGTACATTCACAGTTAAAAGTAAGGTTTGACTGAAACCCTAATCCTTGGAAATTTTTGTTCAAATGAAGTGTCAATGGTTCTAATCATCATAGAATGTCTCATGAGGTATTCAAAGCATCAAGATCAAGTTTCATGAGGTTTCTTGCAAGAGAAGTAAGGTTTTGATCATGAAAGATTTCATATGTGAGATTTTCCCTCTAATAGCACAATTTGAAATGACCATAACTCCTAAACCACACACTCAAATTGAGTGACTCAAAGCTCATTGGAAATCTCTTTTCAAGATATTCAATTTGTTCCATATGACTTTTCATCTAGAAATGCTTGGTTTTTGAGTTATGAAGCTTGCAAGATAATTTAACCCAAAACATAGAAAAATTTCAATACTTTTCTTCTTTCATTTTTCTCTAACTTTGACCTCATTTTTCACCCATTTCCACTTGGTTTCAAGACTTGGGTCCCAAATGAAAGTTTTAGAGCATGATGAGAGCTTTCCAACCATATGTGGAACATCTCATTTGAATGAGCCAAACTCAAGTTATGGTGCTTTAAAGTGGGGTACCTCAAATTGTAAAAATTCAATAACTTAGAAAAATGTTCTAAGTCTTTTCGCCAACTCTTGCGCATGATTTTGTGGAGACTTTTCTCATTGTTACAAGCATTATTTCAAGCTACTTTCCACACAAGAATTGTTATATCAAGTACCTACTTTCCAAAGGGCCAAAGAACTCACTAAATGGTGCATGATTCAACAAGAAATGTTGTACCAAAGTGACTGTGTCACGAAGTTATTTCACCCTTGTAAATTCTGGTTTTGTGTCCATTTGCTACAGCCAGGATGTCACGATTTGCCATGTTTCTCTAGTTCAATTCCAAACTTTCCCTTACTTTAAAAAGCACCCTTTACTTGGAAATTTTCAAATGGCACAATGCCACACCATTTACTCAAGAGAATAAAAATGGTAGCATTTTGGGCTACTACTTGGAGATTGGCCATGTGGTCCATGACTTGGCATTACACACACTTTGCTTTATTTTTTTGAAATGTTGAACCAAACCCAAGTACATTGTACTGAGCTTCTTTCACATCAGTTTCCAACACTTTGTGCCACCAAAACCGTGAAAGCAACCATCCAAGTACATGTATTTTTGTACTTTGTAAGCTGGCACACCAAAAGTCAAAACGAGAAACCATTATGTAACGCCTCATGCTTCTTTTCTCCATTTGTCCCTAGTCCACTTTCTCTGCTGACATAAACTCTAAGACTGAAAACAAGCAACCACCATAATGTACACATGGCTCAAGAATGATAAAGAAGGAGAACCGTGCATACCAAAATCTTCCTCATGATATTTCTCTCTAGAACAAAGTCATTACCCTTTGTGTTTCTAGTGTGATAGACCAGCCTGTTCTCCTATAAAAGGAGAGTTATTTTCCTTTGTTTTGCATCAACAACCAACACTAACAAAATCACAAACAACTCTGAAAACAAACTTTGCTCTTTGGGAAAACTCGAGCTAGCTGCAAAGGAGGGAGTTGTTGTTGTTTACTTGGGAACCAGGTAAGTTCCCCAACCTTCCACTTATCATGTTTGAATCATATGCTATGTTGAATACATTTTAGTTTAATGTTAGAAATCATATGCTATGCATGGTATGTATGAACCTCTGTTGAGATTATTTTAGAAGTTTCATACATCTTCATGATTGCCATAACGTATGAACAAGGTTGCCATGATAGAACACTTATTAACCCGTGTTAAAGTGAATGCTACTCGAATATGTATTTGCTTTGATCATATTATCCATGCTATCATTATGAACCTCTTTGGAATGTTTTGAAATATGATTTTGATGCACTGTTAGTTGTTTGAAGCATTCTTATGTTAAGCAGCTTTATATACTTTGACTTGAATGTTTGAGTTTCATTGTGAATGATTTTCTACGTGTTTGTTTTGAGGATACGATCAGTAGTTGTCCTCATTATCTTTCAATCCATAAACCTTTTGTCTGCAACCTTGCCATCATAACCGTGTCGTGTATTCAAGCCAAACCACGTGTGATAATGTTGGATCATGATAATAGGAGAATAGAGTGCTTATTGATGTTGATGTTGTAAGGACCATATCCTATGTTGTAGCTGGACACTTAGTGCTCATATTGTTCACACTTGTGCCAAGATAGGGTGGATAATATAAGGCTGTTGGTTGGAGTTCTATCATTCTGACAGTTGCGGCTCTCTTTCTTGTTACCTTGTTATAACCTTACTTTGAGGCATTTTGAGCTTGTTGTTATTCTGCCACTATGCTTTCATGATCAATGCTTAGCCATTTTTGATTGAAACCATGCTTCCATGTTGTGCATCTGAGTAGTTTAAATGATTGTATGAATGGTTATTTGGAGTTTGTATTATCTCTGTTTTGTTAAGATTATGTCAGTTTTGAACACATGTTCTTCATGTCTGTTTTATCCCAACCCTAATTGTTATTTTTTAGTGGCTAAGGATGTAGTGTTATTCTACTACGGGAGCACTACATAATGGTGTTTTATGTCTTGATTTTTGGTTGAGGAATGAACTTGGAAATGGTTGAACAAGGTAAGTGTTTGCCATGATTTGTTTCCGGGTTCATTCACGATAAGGGTGGATAAACCTTGCATGTTGCATGAAGGAGAAGAGGGTTGTGGCAGTGTGTGATTGGTTGGGACGTTTCTTGTCATTTAGTCACTTAAGATTAGGTGACCGATTGATGCAAGTGTAATACATGATGTTAGTACATGTCCATTAATATTTTATTTGGCTGATGCATTTGTTAAGTTGGACCTTGGGCTTTGAAGTTTCACTATTCGCCCCTCCCATGCGCCTAACAACACATTTAGCTCCTGTCAACATTTTCTGATGCACCCCCCTGCGTGGGTTTTATTTTCTTTTTATTTTCAAATACTTTTATTTCAAATCTTTTTTTAAAGGCTTTTTTTTATTCTATTTATTTTATTTAAAACTTTTTCTTCATTTCAAAAACTCCAAAAATATTTTAATCTTTATTTAATTTTAATTATCAATTTTATTTCTTAATTGTTTATTTAAGCATTATTATTAATATGTGAATTATTTCTTAATTGTCTCTTGTTTATTTAAGCTTAATTATTTCTTAATTGTTTCTTAATTGGATTAATTGTTAACTTTATTCATGAGCCATCTTTATTGATCTTTTGAGTGATTATTCACTAATTATTTTTGTTTAGGTCTTGAACTAATTTATCCCATGTTTGACTTTGATGAGAATTTTGTTCTTCTTTAAATACCATCTTAGATTAATATCATGCCTCTTTATCTTGTGAGTGTTCCTTATGTTTGTCTTCCTTAAGATTGAAACATATTGATATGTCTATGTTTACATGTCTCTTTGATGCTCATATCCATTTTATCCATGCTTATGAAATACTTCTTGCCATACTCGTGCTACTGTTGTTATCTTATTCAACTTATCAATATCTCTTATTATTTTAGAACTATTATCTTTCCCCCATTCCAAAGGAAGGTGATTAATGTTGACTCTTAAAGTCATGGCCCCCATCTTACCTTAGTAGCCTCATAAGAGCTAAACCTTATTTCTTGGCCTCATCAGAGCCATGGAATCATAACTAGCCTTAGGTTAGAGTTCCTAAACTCTATGTGATATTCATCCTAATGAATACTCACTTTCCCTATTGACTAAAACCTCAATATAGGACCATTATAACTTAGATTTAGAGAGTTCTTGAACTCTAGAATGAGCTTGTACTCATTCTCCCTTGTGAACTTCGACCATAGTCAAAAGTTCATTACTTAGTTGAACTACCATACTCTGATTCTACTCCCGAGGATACGTAGGCGCAAGGTCCGATGCCTTGTCGAGTAACTTAGATACTAACCCTTAGGGTTTCAACCTTTAGCATAGAACCCTTAGCAAACATAACCATTAGCAAGAGGTTCCCGTAGAGTACTACGGACGATTAGGGTACTAATACCTTCCCTAGGCGTAACCAACCCCCGAACCTTAGATTTCCCCCCTTTAGGTTTTTCTAACGATCTTGAACCTTTCCTTTAGATAAATCAAAGTCGGTTGTAAAAGAAAATGATGCAAGTTAATTAATAGCTTGTTATCCGATTTTCACTACAACAGAAATGGCGACTTCACTGGGGAAAAGCTTTCTTTTTTAGGGTTAAGTCCACCTTGCTTTTGCTTATGGTTTTTATGTTTGTTTACTATGGTTGTACATATCTGTGTATGTCTGCATATTTGCTTGAGTTCTTTCTTTGGGTTTGACATTGTTGAGTGGTGAGATAAGTCCTAACCCGGACTTGAGTGCACTTATGATAGGATAGTGGATATAGTCAAGGAGACTTTGAGGGAGTCGATTCCCAAAAGAGTTGACTTGAGATTCCACACTCAGTTGAGGCCCTCTCGGAGTTAGTATATGTTGAACGAGCAATCGTAAAGGCATTGCCACTTCGACCTTGGTGCCAGGGATACTGATGACCTTTAGTTTCCAAACCCCACTTAAGCCTTTTAGATGTAGTGCGGGGACTATGAAGAAGTCTATTTTTGAATTAGTTGCTACGCGATACTACACTCAGATGAAGTTCTCTTGAGAATTTTGTTGATTACCAAGTCATTTAGGAAGTCGAAAAAATCCGAAAGATGTATCGTAGACTCTGGGAACCCTTTAGAACCTTGTTCAGCAGGTGAAAACCATAGTACATACCTTTGGGATGGGTAGACCTTTGACTCCATGCTCGTAACCCCTAAACCTAGGACTTGTGTGCTGTTGTGTGTGCATGTTTGTGTTTTTGTGTGCCCGTGTTTTGTGCATTGTATACATCTCATGATAACCATTTGGTTTCAATGAACTCAGACATTCTTTTCTTTGCAAAGATCAATCGGGATCTTAGATTTTAAAACAAAACTTTTCAGTTTTCCCGAAAATGTTTGCAACTCGCCTTTCGAGTTCCTTGAAACCATTTGGCTTGCATGCGCATTTGCATTGCATTTTCATTTCTCAGTCTTGAGTCTCACCCGTCCTCTATCTGTAACCCAGTTGACTTCCTGAAGCCATCATTGGACTTGAGGTAGATTTTGGAGGATCATGAACTCAGAAGAGCCGAACCAGTTTGTGACCAGAGCAGATTTTGACTTGTTGAGTAACCAGTTGGATCAGATTGTGACAGCCTTGGCAAAGAGAGATGACAACATTCAGAGGATTTTAGTGAACGATGTTGCTCAAGATCGACCTGTGCAGGTTCCTGTTGAGACTAGTTTGGCAAGTCAAGAAAGGAAAGCTCAGTTCCATGAAGCTGGTAATACTTTTGACTGTTTAGCATTTTGTTGTTTTTTCTTTTCATATTTGAATCTATTTTTGCTTATAAGCTGTGTTGTATTTTCAAATTGGCAAGGTTAATGAAATGTTTGTGCATCTTTTTGATTAAGTCCATTTGTTTCACTCATATATTTTTATCACCATACAAAAATACAAAATATACCTTCACCTTGTTTCACTCCCTTTATTCAACTGTTTGTTTAAACAAAGATTGGGGAGGATGATGAAAACCTCGTGTTCATAATTGCTATGGTATGCTGCCGACTAAACCTTGCCGATGATATAAGGCATTGTTTCAATTCCTAAACACTGGAGAAATAAGGACGATAATCCCTCGTTAACCTTCCGAGCCTAGAAGTATGAGTTTTTTTTCCTTACACAAAAAACCCTTAAATCTCAACCTTGGGGCAGGGTAGTTCTCAGTTTAACTTGGTTATGCAATCAAATGCAAGCGCTTCATGTAAGGCGTCAATCAGCTCTCGCAAATCAAGTGACTTCCTAGCTTCTAGAAACTTGAATGCATAGCTTGAGTTAACTGAGTGTAGGATTGGAGTTCATCACGAAGAGTGGTTAGGTATAAATAAACTTTGAGCCTTTATCTTTTGTTTCATAAACCGTAAACCAAGCCACGTTACAACCCATAAAAGACCTAATTGAGGTAAGGTTATTTTGAAAGCATATTACAGCAAGGTTGATTAACCTGGCTCCTGATAATCTTTGTTATTTGCGTGTGTTGATCACTTCCTCTGATTAGATCCATCTTTGTTTTTGATTTAATCATTCCACCGTGTGTGTTTCATCAATGAAACTCGATTTCAAAAGCTTGCATGAATATCGCATTGAAATTGCCAATTTTTTATGAACAATACTTGTTTCTAAAACCAACTCAATATCAAAGAAATTCCAACAAATACAGCCAGCTAAGGAATTTGACTTGATAAAGGAAGCTCAGTCAGGGACAACCAAGCGGAAGGTTGTGCCAATCCATCATCCCAAGAGCTAAGAATCAGGGGCAGAACTCTTCAAAGTTCAGAATATTGAGGCAAATCTTCTCCGAGTCATCTTATGACAAGTGTGGACTCCGGTGACCCAGCAGCAGGGGCAAGTTTTGTTCCCCAGTCGTTTCTACTACAGTTTGAGTATCACAAATACAGTTGAACTGGGGCAATCATGTCTAGGTTCATTTCTTTTCAAAAGTTTGAAGACATTGAAGCATCTGGTGCGTCAATTCTTCTGTGAAATCCTTTTGATGACTTACCCTCACAAACCAATTAATCAGAGGCAGTTAAGCCGAGATTCGGTAAATCTCTAAAAGGCCAATCAGTATGGGGCATATCTTCCCCAAATCGTCAACAACTAGTCTAAAGCGAGTTCAAGGACCTTGTTGTGTGAATGCAGTTAATCTGGGGCACTTACGCCGAGATCTCTCCAAGAGTTTGAAGATATTGAAACACTTTGTATGCCAATTCTTCTATAAATTCCTCTTGGTATCGTCTTCCGACAAGCCATATAGCCTAGGGCAGATAAGATTTGAAGAGGATCATTATGCCAGTATTCTTTGCTAGCTCCCCAATAAGCTGTTACTTCAGCTAATCTTGACAAATTCTCCATGGATCCTCTACCAACAAAGAAATCAAGCTCATGATGGCAGTCGTCATGATGTTACACCTCAAGTGGAATACTCTTTTCACCAGCGAAGTTGTTGATTCTTCTTCATCCCCAACATTGGTCTGACCTGTTGAGTTGGCTGGGTATCCTCGTCGAGATGTTTATTTCATCTTCGGTTTCGCTTCTTGTCTGTTTTGTCAGCATAAGCATAAGCATTCATATGCATAGCATCTTAGCTTTTTTGCCTCCCTTTTTGGTGTTTTCCTGGGTTGTTCACTTTGGTGTTTATCTCCCCAAGTGACTGGGTTTGTCTATTCTCTCCAATAGAGATGTCAGCCCTAGGCATAAAGTGCCCCTCCTTTCTAAGTTCCCCACGGAGTTATATCCTCGTGGATGATGGTTGTTTCAGTTATCTTTTCCACATTTGGATAAGATAAATCCCCATTTGAGTTCATTCCTCAATTGGAGTCTTGTTTGGCCGTTTCTTTCTAGCTTGTTCCTAGATTGAACTTTGGTCCCTGACAGGGGTGGTTTCCGAGCCCGCTTTCGAAAGTGCATTTATTTTGTATCGTGTCTCGCAGGAAGATTCTTTTACGAATCCCCATTGAAGACGAAGTTATTTCTCCAGCAATGTTGTAATACCAACATATCTTTGGAATTTATACCCAACAATTAGTGGCGATCTCTCTCACGAGAAGCTTATCCGTCCTTGGTTTTATTCATACTTCTACAGTTACCAACAGTGTTACCTTCAATCAGTCATTCTCCATCAACCCTTTGATGATGCCATTCAATTGATCAACTGTGTTTTCTGTCAATCCTTTGACGATGCCAGTTGTCGTACCATCAACCCCTTTGATGATGTCAATCTTTATCTAAATCAATTGCTTTTTCCGTCAATCCTTTGGCGATGTCAGTTTTCGTACCATCAACCCCTTTGATGATGTCAATCTTTATCTAAATCAACTGCTTTTTCCGTCAATCCTTTGGAGATGTCAGTTTTCGTACCATCAACCCCTTTGATGATGTTAATCTTTATCTAAATCAACTGCTTTTTCTGTCAATCTTTTGACGATGCCAGTTTCTTTCTTCCATCAATCCTTTGGTGATGTAAACCTTCGATTCAATTATCCCTTACCGTCTATCTTTTGACGATGTGAACCTTTACTTCCCCAGTGGAGTAAAAACATTCCCGGTACGTCCAAATCTTTGCCTAAGTTAGGCTTACGTTCGGTCACCACCTTTGAGTGCCAGATTTTGACTCCTTGTCCTTTGTTTCGCTTGTGGTCTTTTGTTTGTGCCTGCCTTTATTTCCCCAGTGAAGTAAAGACATTCCCGATTTGCTTTGTGTCGTGCTTGTTCGGTCTTCACCTTCGCGCGCCAGATTTGAATCTTTAAACCTTTTGCTGTTCCCCAAGAAGTTTAACATTAAAGATTTTTAAAATTGTTCTTGTTTGAATCGTGTCAAACCTGAACAGAGTCTTTGTTTGAATCGTGTCGGACACTGCCTCTTGTTTTAAAACTGTTCTCGTTTAAATCGTGTCAAACTTGAACTTGGACTTTGTTTGAATCGTGTCAAGCATTGTCTTGTGTTTTAAAACTTGTTCTTGTTTGAATCATGTCAAACTTGAACTTGGACTTTGTTTGAATCGTGTCAAGCACTGTCTTCTTGTTTTAAAACCATTCTTGTTCGAATCGTGTCGGACATTGAACCCTTACCTTGGATTTTTGAAAACTTGCTTTAAGCTAAGCTTCTTGGAACAAATTTCTTCAACCTTATAAGACTCCTAGTTGGTGCGCAGGGTTTGTCTCTGTCTTCCTGGCTTTTCTTGAAGATCCCATCTTGAACTCTTCGGTATAAGAATCCCCAGGAAGTTTTGCTTGGTTGTCTGTCTTTTTTAGGCTGATCCCCGGATCAGGTTTTTCTTTCTGGTTTCATGCCCAGGAAGAGTGTGGGTTTGTTTTGTCCCCAGTAGTCTATCTCCCCGATTTTTTTCCAGTGGAGATTGTTTTTTGGTTTTTCCCTAGTGTTTCTTTGGAGTATCCCCAGTGAGTCTCTTTCGTTGGTTAGCCTGTATCCCCAGTGAGTTTTTCTCATGGATACTAGCTTTCGTCTTTCCCCGGTGAAGCTTATCTTGTGTGTTTGCTTCCTGTTGTCCCTGGTGTCTGGTCTGTCTGCATCTTTGCACCATCTTGGCATCATATCATCATTTTAGAAGTTCATGGCATGTCAGCATTTGCATGTCTGTCGCTTGTCCTTGGCATCTGCACTCCATCTAAGGGCAAAATTTTTGGTCTGCTATATTTAAATACCTTTCACCTTGATGCCCTTGGAATCTCCGTTCCTCGTGCCATCTGGTAAAGCTATTTAAATAGGGGCAATTGTTGTACCCTAAATTTTTACCCTTAGATGTCATCTTCATTTGTGCATCTTAGGTCAATCATCTCTGCATTGTTTGAACTAACCCATATCTTGCAGTTTGTTTCTTTGTGTTTAAATTAGGTTTGCATATTGTCGCTCCCAGGATTTTCATCCAGGTACAAACGCGAGAGTGGCGCGGAAAAACAGAGTCGCCAGCCGTGTAAATTTATCCCAAGAGAGGGAAAGGGAACACAGCATAAACCTTAGGAAGAGGGAAAGGAATGGTCATCGCAACCATAACCTGGGTTCGGGAGTCGGTTACGCGAGGGGAAGGTGCTAGCACCCCACGCGTCCATCGTACTCGATGGGATCCACGCTTGTTGTCTATTCTAAGGGTGAGTTATACTATCATCTAGGGTTGTACTAAGCGGGAGAGGGAAAGACAAAGACCGACTCGGTAGGACGTCGACGTCCTAGGCCTACGTACCCCCTTTGTGCAATGGGGAATTCAGAGTCAACGTAGTTCGGACCAAGTTCTTTTTGTGTTTTTTATGAGCGACGTTAAGTTCACGTCCGGCAGTTAGGGTCGATGCCTGTTTGCGACTCAGACGGAAGGTAACGTGCGCTTTTTGAAAATATCCTTTAAGTTGAAGGTCCTGAAGGACAAAAAGGTTTGAAGTTGGTTTGTATTTTTTAGGACAGAAGTGGCTTAAGTTAGTTCCTAAGCTGCATTGCACCAAAGTCTAGGGTACAGGGGCGAATACTTAACGCATCGTCCCAAGACAGGACGCTCGCTAAGCACTCTAGAAAGATGGGAGGAAGCCCCTCATTTCTCATTCCCCATACTTAAGGCTCGTGCACAATACACCTTATTATTATTAAGTGTTTTTAAAGAAATTTGAGATGAGAAGAGAGAAGACACAAGGGTAACTCTAAGGGGAGACTATGAATCCTAAAGTTATCATGCATGGGTGACCTACGGTTAGTGAGGCTTGAGGACGACCTAAACCCTAAAGAATAAAGATAGGAGAGGAAAAGGTAAGGGTAACCATGGATACTTATCCATACCCTTAAGGAACTTACCTTGATCCTGCATAAAAGGTTAGTGAGAAACAGACGTGAATAAGAGAAATGAGGTGAATGACAATCAAGCAAGGGCAAACAATAATGAGCATAATCCAAACATGAACTCAAAGAAACAAAGGACAGCCCTAAAGCAAATGGCACAAGTGCCTTTCAAACAAGGTAATTAGATAAGGTCAAAGATGCGCACACAAAAAGCCCTGCAAAAAATCAAGATTTAGGCATTCAAATAATCATACAAAACTCAAGTAAGGGATAGGATTCGAATGTGCCAAAGGGGAGGACCTAAATGCAACATGAAAAATATTTAAAAATGCAAGAAAAATATTTTTAAGCCCTTTAAGATGTAAATGAACAAATGCAAAAGGAACGGGTCAAAAATAATTTATAGATGAGGAGAATTAAAATGAAGAAGTTTATGTATGCATGAGATGTGTAATTAAAAAGAAGTTGAATTAAACAATTAATTTGAATGATGAAAAATAAAATAAAAATAAAAAATAAAATTTGTAAAAATTTTATAAGACAATAAAAATGATGTATGAAATTTTTTAGGATTTTTAGATGTGATTTACTATTTTTAAACAATTAAAATGAAATGCAATGATCAAATAAATATAAGTAAAAAAAGAAATATGCCAGGGGGTGTGAATAGCAATAAAATGCGTTGAACAATGGCAATGGGCTGCAGGGGGGGTGCGGAACGCAAAGGTCCAACGAAAAGGGCCCAAGGGCGAAGTCAAATGAGGGAGTATGGTAGAAGGTCAACGTCCAGAATTAATCCTGGCCAGCCATCTAATCCAACGGACGTTATCCAGTCAACACAATAAAGAAGTAATAATGATTAACAAAACTGATCCAATGGTGCACCGTACATTCCATAGTCACGCGCACACACCAACACACGGACCTACCATGCACCGGCCACGTGCTTCTCACGTGTCTCATTTAATTGCTGTCACACTAATGGCCGCCTGATCTAAAGTCAACCGTGACCAAGGGCCATGATTGGCAGACGCACGGTAGTCCCCCTAAGCTGGCACACATACGATCAATAAAATAAAAACATAAAAAAATAAAATAAAATAAAATAAAATGAGGAAAAATCAAATATATGCTCTTTGGGTCGTGCATGGCTTTATGTTTGAGTTTGGTTTAAGAAACTTATGGCCCATTTGTCAAAATTTGGATTTTAGGCATAGTTTGCTTTGTGCACCTCCTCAAAATCGTCCAACTTTGACTAAGCATAACTCCTTCAATTTTTAGCTCCTTAATGAAAACTAATACTTTTTAGAAACCTCAAGATGTCCTCTAACCAACCCTTTTGGTCCCATGTCAATTTGATCTTCCATGTTCAAGTTATGAGCTTTTGAAAAAGGTTGACTTTTGTTGACTTTCAAAATGACCTATAATGTCTTGGCTCATATCTCCCGAATGAAGGATTTCTGGACTTGGCTCGTGAGACACAAAGTTGTAGGGAATTAAATTTCCTTCAAGATGGGCTTTGGTTGAGGAATTTTTGATGAAGTATGTGGAAGTTAGGCCTGGTCAAAGTACAGTTGACTTTTCCTACAAAAACCCTAGTTTAGTAACTCCCGATTCTTGATGATTCTGAGGTTTCCCTGATGAATCATGATCAACCCTTGATCAAATGATGAATTTCACCCCATAATCTTGATGTTGACCAAAAATCTTGAGGTTTGACCTTGTGTTGACCACAGTTGACTTTTTGACCAAGTTAACTGATTTTCAATCCATTGGCCCATTGAACTTCTCCTAAATCAAACTGATGGACAATCTTCCATTCATAGATACTTAGGGACCCAAGGAATACCATGGAATCAAGTCTTGCCCAAAAAATCAGAAATAAACTGACTTTATAGCAAACCCTAGTTTTGGTACCCTCAGTCTAGGAGGAAATAGTACAGTCTCTAAATCCAAATTCCTCTGAATATGATGTGTATCCTCTCTAACAAAGATAAGATATGCCATTTGCTGATGATAAAAACCCAAGGAGCTTGCCTATTGACGCAATAACCCAAGAATTTCAAAACCCTAATTCATGCACTGGTTAGGAGAGAGTGATCCACTTGAAATCCCTTGCTACTTGTGAACTCTTGATGATGTAGTAGACCAGATAAGACTTTTCTGAACTGCCTCAGGCACCTTGACCCCATGCTAATGATATGCACACATGATAATGCAAAAAAAAATGAAATGAAACATAAGCCAGTTAGTAAAAAAGTAAGGAGGGCAAATTTTGGGGTGCAACAGCTGCCCCTATTCAATCAACTTGGTCCTGAGTGTATGATAGCGACAGCTTTCAGATAATCAGGATGCACGGAGATTGAATACCAACGAACCCAGAAATTTGCAATCCCTCACTGGAGAATTAGCTAAAATATGCTGCTATGCGGGGTATAAAGTGAAACAAATCTCCCGAGTTATGTCATCTCCGCTGATAAAGAGAACTGACAAAGAAAATCTTCAAAACATTGCCGTCCTCTGCTGATAAAGAGAATTTGACGAAAGAAAATCTTCAAAAGATTGTTGTTCCTCTGCTGATAAAGAGAATCTAGCAACATAAATGCCATCCCTGCTGACAAAGGGAAACTGACGAAAGAAAATCTTCAAAACATTGCCGTCCTCTGCTGATAAAGAGAGTCTGACGAAAGAAAATCTTCAAAAGATTGCTGTTCCCTGCTGATAAAGAGAATCTAGCAAAATAAATGCCATCCCTGCTGACAAAGGGAAAGTGACAAAAGAAAATCTTCAAAACATTGCCGTCCTCTGCTGATAAAGAGAAACTGGGTTTCGCGAAATAAGTCAGACGAGAACTGACTACTAGCCGAAAACTGGATTTTACCAAATAAGTCAGACGGGAACTGACTACCCGGCGAGAACTGGGTTTTACCAAATAAATCAGACGAGAACTGACTACCCGGCGAGAACTGGGTTTTACCAAATAAATCAGACGAGAACTGACTACCAGACGAGAACTGGGTTTTACCAAATAAGTCAGACGGGAACTGACTACCAGGCGAGAACTGGGTTTTACCAAATAAGTCAGATGAGAACTGACTACCAGGCGAGAATTGGGTTTTACCAAATAAGTTAGACGAGAACTGACTACCAGGCGAGAACTGGATTTTACCAAATAAGCCAGACGAGAACTGACTACCAGACGAGAACTGGGTTTCACGAGAGAGAAAGGCCAAACAAAGGCAAATTCCTAACGGACTCACAATCTACAGATAAGACGACTCCGCTGGGGAAAGGAGAAATCTAAATAAAAGACTCTGCCGGGGAGCGCAAGTTTGAGGAACGCGCCCCTTCAAAATCTCCTGAGTTACGCCATCTCTGCCGAGAAAGAGAACTGGCAAAGAAAGTATTAAACCTGGCTTATGCTTCGAATGCTAATGTTTGAATTTTGCCGTAATGCTCCACACGAAGTGGCAATGCTACGCGTTTGAGGATGCAATGCAAATGCTTATGACATGAAAAAAGGGTCCCTCCAGCAAAATAAATGCCGAAGAGAAAAGTCCAATTCAGTTGGGGATGATAAAAATAAATTGTCCTCTGAATCTAGGAACTCTGCTGAGAAGGGTCATACTGATCGACTCTTCGGATCAATTACTTCTGCTGGGGGATGAAATCCCTAAAGAACATCCGCTCTACTGGGGATTATACATAATTCTTTGAAAAAGGAGGCCACGGCCTGAATCAGAAGAGTGCCAAATGTCTCTTGGATTTAAAACCTGCTGGGGATGTCAACCACCGTTAAACAAACTGCTGCGAGGATTACCACCAAACTTTGCTTGGGGGAACTGTAGATGCTGACATCCACCCTGCTAGCGGATAACATCAAGCTTACTCATTTGTTGGGGATCAGATCGCACCGTTGCTGCTGAGAAAAACATTCCCTGACTGGCTGAGGAAAATAAGTGTTCAGACTCTGTGGGGAAGATAACTCCTTTGTCCCAAGAAGATGTTTTGTAAGTCCCTTGCTGGAGAAACAACAACCTGCTAAGGAGAATGAAGTTTCAATATTGAGGGGAGTAGCTCTACTGGGGAAAACAAATTTGTTACCCTACAGACATATGGTAAACTGAACCGTCTCTATGTTCATAATTGACCCTTTGAACTCTCCATTTGCCCCAGACCACCCGGTCTAAAGGAAGAAATCATCTCAAGAGGATTTTATAGAAGATCGGGCATTCACACCGCCCCAGGGTCTTCAATCTCTTAGATAGATTTATCGGATCTCGACTTAATTGCCCCGAACTGCGTGATCTTTGAAGGAATTTGCCTCGAGAGGACTCGTAATGGCTTGAAAATACCCTGCCCCAGTATTCTGAACTTTAAAGAGGTGTTTTCAATTAACCGTCTTCCGGAGTGGACAACTTCTTATGCTCCAGAGGTGGCCTACCCCAAGTCTTGAAGAAACTTTGCCCCTGACTGACCTTACAGAGATTTGTCAAATCGACCTGATTGCCCTTGTTCTGCTGCTTTAGGGAGAGTTTTCAACGTGACTGCTCCAGGTTGGCTGCATCTTATCACCATTTATCGGGAACCTCCGGGCTGCGCACAGTCTCTTGGCCACATACCCCTTGACATGACTGTCCTTCGGAGTTTTCACCATCTCCACTTGGCGTGATCGAGCTTCTCAACTGATGTTCATCATGTAAGCTTCTTTAATGTGAAACACATGCAAGCAGAAAATGCATATTATGAGAATGACAATTCTAATGCAACACTCGTGTTAACCCGAAGTTTTATTGAAAATGTGTCGCCAAGCCTTATGAACGAACTCTAGCAGGGATGCGACATTTATTTTTGAATGGAAAACGATACGCACATGCAATACCAACAAAAATCTTATTAGCACAACTCATAGGAGTCAGGAACGCTATCCTGTTGAAGTACGCTTTCGGAATAAACCCTGTTTCAATTAGGACTTTTAAAGGTTGTAACGTGGTCTAGTTCACGGTTTCAGAAAAAAGGATTTATGGCTCAAAATTTATCGGTGCCCACCCACTCTTCGTGATGTTCTCCAGTCCTATGTTCAGCTAATTTGACGCAAACGCTCACCTCTCAAACGGTTCATGATCTTTGAGGAACCCGTGCAACTGATGGTTTGACACCTAAGGAGGTTTTGGAGTAACAGTCACCCCTTTTTATCTTTTGTGTCCAGTGCCACATGAATTTGTTCTTGTAATCCTTTTAGCTTTCCGCTTCTCATTCTTTTGCTTTCTTGATCCCTAATTTTTGTCTGGACTGCCTCTTCTGAGTTTTTCGATTTTGAAGTCCAGCGGGATACCCTAACTTTTACCTAAGTCGCTTGTTTTCAAGTTTTGGACTTAGCAGGCTTTCTTTCTTTTATTCATCATTTTTTTTTAACAAAGCATGTGACACTGGTTGTCTTACTTGTTTGAAAAGGTTGTGACATCTCACTCCTTGATTATTGATAGATAACCATTGTGGTTTCACATCTCTTGACCTCTTGACGGTGGGATAGAAGGTAATGGATCCTCAGATGCACACTCTCCTTGAAATTTGAACGCTCGGTCAAACTCACTGACGCCTACCCTGCCCCTGGGTTAAGTATGAGGGTTTTTTCAAACGAAAGAAACTCCTACTTCAAGGCTCAAAAGGGTTAACGAGGGTCTATCTCCCTTATATCTCCAGTGTTTGGAGATTTGAAACAATGCCTGTACATCCTTAACAGGGTTTTATCCAAAAGCATACCATCAGAAGTTTGCGTTCTTACTTCGTCATCCTCCCTCAAAGAGTTTAAGCAAGAAAATGGGTATTGCAATGCATATAAACATGATATGAGTGCATAAAAGTAACATACTTCAGGAACAACAAGTTTATTATATTAAAATCAGCATTCAAAACACAAATACGTTTTTACATGCAAACACTGTTTGAACAAACAAATGAAAGCTACATATGAAAATGCAGTAAAGGAAGCTGATGATTGCCATTGAGGAGACTTGACTCCGTCTGGACTGGTTTCTTCTGATGATGTCCTTTGAAGTCTTCAAGCAGATGAGAGGTCGACATGCACAACCAAGTCTCCTTCTGGAAATGATATGTACCCTTTGTCAATCAATTGTTGCACTTTGGCTTGGAAGGCTTTGCAATCTTCGGTTGAGTGTCCCATAGATCCTCCATGATATCCGCATTGCACATTGGGATTGTACCCCGGAGGGTATGGTTCTGGAACAGGCTTCAAAGTCTTGGGCTCCACCAATGAATTTTGAACCAGGTGTGGCAAGAGTTGCCTGTACGACATAGGAACTGGATGAAGAGGAGCATTCCTTCTTTCCAAGTTATTGCGAGGCCTATGCTGATTCTGACGCCGATACTTCTGTTGTTGAGGAGCATAAGGCTGCTGGTACTGAACGACATTGGTCTCTCCTTCTTCTCCCCTGTAACGTTTCTTCGTAGTTTCGGAATAACCGGGAGTAACTTGAATCTTTCCCATTTTGATACCGCTTTCGACCATTTCTCCTACTAAGATGAGATCAGCAAACTTTCCAGTCATACACGGTACCAGCTTTTCATAGTAATGACCCTGCAAGGTGGCCATAAATATACCTATCATTTCACGTTCCAGCATGGGAGGCTGGACCCTTGCTGCCAATTCACGCCACCTCTGGGCGTACTCCTTGAAACTCTCATTGTCCTTCTGTGATAAGTTCTGCAGCTGTGTTCTGTTAAGAGCCATGTCAGTGTTATATTGATAGTGTCTAATGAATGCCCCTGCCAGATCCCTCCAACTACGCACATCCTTCCTTTCCAGTTGCATGTACCACTCCAGGGATACCCCAGATAGGCTATCCTGGAAGCAGTGCATCATCAGCTTTTCATTCTTTGCATGCGCAGCCATTTTGCTTGCATATGCCCTCACATGGGTCCTCGAACAAGTCATACCATTATACTTCTCGAAAGTGGGAGTCTGAAACTTGTGCGGAATAACAACGCCTGGAACCAGCCCCAAATCTTCTAGATCCATTCCCATAGAGTCCTGATTCACAACACCCCTTAGTTGTTCCTCAATCAACCGGATCCTCTGATCCTGGTCAGTCTGGGGACCAGCATCCCCACCTGGCAGAGAAAATACATCATCCTGAACATCATCATACTAACGACCCTGAACTGCGCCAGTACCAGTACCACCTCCCCCAGCATTTTCAGCTACGCCCAGAGGAATCACAACACCAGAAACAGGAACACCTCCGCCAGTAGGACCATTCTGACCATTACCAGTAACACCAGTCTGAAGTCCTCCATAAAGGACACCGTCATCATCAACCCTTGCAATCAGTGGCTGAACGAGAGTTCTCAACTATTCTTGTCCCTGAGCAACCCCTTGCATTAATTCCATGAATTGGTTCATGCGAGTCCGCATCTCAATGATCTCATTCTGTAGCTGATCCATGAGTCTCTTCTGATTCTGTCTAGTAGGATACCGGTGAATGTGCCGATCTGCAATTCTGAGATTTAGAACAAGATAAGAGTACCGGAGATAAACGCCTGCCATGCAAAATGATTATGCACAATGAATATGCAAATGTAAATGAACATGTTTGAATATTAGCAGGGCGATCCACCCCTTGATTCCAGTTTAATAATAAGATAGAACGAAACTTTTGCTCATATATTAAGAAGACCAGAGGAAAACCAGATGTCATCGATCACAGCTCGAGATAATAAGTCTGAACATAATAATCATGGATCCCAGCCAACAAGCCTGGTGGTGATCCTAATAAAATAGAGAGGAAAAGAACTAGGCATGTCATCAAAGTCCACAAGTGCCAATTCCCCAGGTTCTGCCATAGAAACAACCTTGTGAACATGATCCAGAATTAGTGACGGGAACTTGTATCCTATGATATTCTTTTTCTTTTCAGTACTCATCCTTGATAGTCTTCAGAAGCCAGAATCAAGGTTAGGATGCAACCCTGCAAATGAATAAACATGTTAGGATGCAAAATGATGATGCAAATGCCCACATGGGGTCAAGGCACACTGCTGGATGTGCTGTACTGTTAGCTGAACAAGAAACCAGAAAACCAGAACTCTGAACCACTGAGGAACCCACATAATCAGACATTGATGAGAAATCCAAAATAAGGGTAGGTTGAAGGTCTCGGTTACCTGCAAACCTGCAAACGCCCATCCCCTCTCACATGTGGGTACTAGGATGTTCAGTATCCCGGGCTCTCAGGTCGAGAAATGATGATACGTTCACCATTTCTGGTTTGGCATCATCATCAATCGAGGAGGCCTCAACCGATTCTCCAAAGCGGAAGGTCCTCAACTTTGGCACTGAGGTCGAGAAACAATAGTACGTTCATCCTTCTGGGTACAGTACTAAAGTCAATCGAGGAGTGCCTCCACTGATTCTCTTTAAAACGTAGGGGCCATCCTATGCGAGTTCCAAAGCGGGCCCTCGGGTGCGAATGGGTTTGCCACGGGATGTGGTCTGCCACTGTCACCACTAAAGAGGGATGTTTCCACTAAGGTCCTCAATGATCGGTCACCAGAGTCGACAGCTCTCTAGATCAACACCCCAACATGCGCAAGACACACACGTTAGAATACGTCCCAAGATGGCCTCATCTGGTTGTGAATTTCGTGAACACACAAACGTACCAAGCGGGCACGTAGGTCCCACTACTTTCCACTCTAGTCCTAGGGTATTCTCAAGCCTTGGTATTGGGCTTAGCTCTCGGTCCCACCCAACCTGCAAAATAAAGACAGCCAGCACAGCACAGCAGCATGATAGTAATAAAAATGAAATGCAGAAAATATGGTAAAAAAAAAAAAAAAAAAAATACAACACATAAAGTAAATCAAAACAAAACACCCAAAGAGAACAAAGACAAGCAAGCGTTAGGATTGACTCGCTTAGGGATGGACCAGCATAGGTCAACCATTCTTCTTTCCCCAGCAGAGTCGCCAGCTGTCGCTCCCAGGATTTTCATCCAGGTACAAACGCGAGAGTGGCGCGGAAAAACAGAGTCGCCAGCCGTGTAAATTTATCCCAAGAGAGGGAAAGGGAACACCGCATAAACCTTAGGAAGAGGGAAAGGAATGGTCATCGCAACCATAACCTGGGTTCGGGAGTCGGTTACGCGAGGGGAAGGTGCTAGCACCCCACGCGTCCATCGTACTCGATGGGATCCACGCTTGTTGTCTATTCTAAGGGTGAGTTATACTATCATCTAGGGCTGTACTAAGCGGGAGAGGGAAAGACAAAGACCGACTCGGTAGGACGTCGACGTCCTAGGCCTACGTACCCCCTTTGTGCAATGGGGAATTCAGAGTCAACGTAGTTCGAACCAAGTTCTTTTTGTGTTTTTTATGAGCGACGTTAAGTTCGCGTCCGGCAGTTAGGGTCGATGCCTGTTTGCGACTCAGACGGAAGGTAACGTGCGCTTTTTGAAAATAGCCTTTAAGTTGAAGGTCCCGAAGGACAAAAAGGTTTGAAGTTGGTTTGTGTTTTTTAGGACAGAAGTGGCTTAAGTTAGTTCCTAAGCTGCATTGCACCAAAGTCTAGGGTACAGGGGCGAATACTTAACGCATCGTCCCAAGACAGGACGCTCGCTAAGCACTCTAGAAATATGAGAGGAAGCCCCTCATTTCTCATTCCCCATACTTAAGGCTCGTGCGCAATACACCTTATTATTATTAAGTGTTTTTAAAGAAATTTGAGATGAGAAGAGAGAAGACACAAGGGTAACTCTAAGGGGAGACTATGAATCCTAAAGTTATCATGCATGGGTGACCTACGGTTAGTGAGGCTTGAGGACGACCTAAACCCTAAAGAATAAAGATAGGAGAGGAAAAGGTAAGGGTAACCATGGATACTTATCCATACCCTTAAGGAACTTACCTTGATCCTGCATAAAAGGTTAGTGAGAAACAGACGTGAATAAGAGAAATAAGGTGAATGACAATCAAGCAAGGGCAAACAATAATGAGCATAATCCAAACATGAACTCAAAGAAACAAAGGACAGCCCTAAAGCAAATGGCACAAGTGCCTTTCAAACAAGGTAATTAGATAAGGTCAAAGATGCGCACACAAAAGAATCTCAAGAGAAAGCAAATCAGATAATTAGAAAAATGGCTCCTAAAATTCCCAAATTAATCATTAAAGTTCCTCAACCAGAGGCAAACAACATCTCAAAAAGCCCTGCAAAAAATCAAGATTTAGGCATTCAAATAATCATACAAAACTCAAGTAAGGGATAGGATTCGAATGTGCCAAAGGGGAGGACCTAAATGCAACATGAAAAATATTTAAAAATGCAAGAAAAATATTTTTAATCCCTTGAAGATGTCAATGAACAAATGCAAAAGGAACGGGTCAAAAATAATTTATAGATGAGGAGAATTAAAATGAAGAAGTTTATGTATGCATGAGATGTGTAATTAAAAAGAAGTTGAATTAAACAATTAATTTGAATGATGAAAAATAAAATAAAAATAAAAAAAAAAATTTGTAAAAATTTTATAAGACAATAAAAATGATGTATGAAATTGTTTAGGATTTTTAGATGTGATTTACTATTTTTAAACAATTAAAATGAAATGCAATGATCAAATAAATATAAGTAAAAAATGAAATATGCCAGGGGGTGTGAATAGCAATAAAATGCGTTGAACAATGGCAATGGGCTGCAGGGGGGGTGCAGAATGCAAAGGTCCAACGAAAAGGGCCCAAGGGCGAAGTCAAATGAGGGAGTATGGTAAAAGGTCAACGTCCAGAATTAATCCTGGCCAGCCATCTAATCCAACGGACGTTATCCAGTCAACACAATAAAGAAGTAATCATGATTAACAAAACTGATCCAATGGTGCACCATACCTTCGATAGTCACGCGCACACACCAACACACGGACCTACCATGCACCGGCCACGTGCTTCTCACATGTCTCATTTAATTGCTGTCACACTAATGGCCGCCTGATCTAAAGTCAACCGTGACCAAGGGCCATGATTGGCAGACGCACGGTAGTCCCCCTAAGCTGGCACACATACGATCAATAAAATAAAAACATAAAAAAAATAACAAGTGGCAGTATGTAGTGCGTTAGATCTGGCAATGAATGGCCAAGATTGTCTCTTCCTCCTTGAATCCCACTCGCCGGACTGTACCTCCGGCATCCGCCGGAGCTGGGGCTCCGGCCACCTCTCCGGTGAGCTGCAACGTGCAATTTTCCAGAAAATACAAACAGGTACACTATTTTGACCAGAAAAACGCCAGGAATCCAAATATGGCCTTGAAAAATTCAAATTGTCAGCGCATAATAAAAAACGAATAAAAAACCAATTGAGTACCAAACTTTAAATCCACATTACAAGCAATTCACACATCCATAATTAACAATAATTATATCAGCGCGACCACCATTCATCACACGTCAATATTCATGCAAAAAATGGGAGTTTTAAGAACACGAAAAAAACCTCTCAACCGGAGATGGAGCAGCCCCAATCCTTACCTTTGGCTGCGAATGGTGGTTGATTTGCACTCTAGAAAGCCCCAGGAAAATATTTGTGGAAGAACTTCTCGCCAAAACCTTGTGGATCGTGAGTTTTGATGAAAAATCTTCTTTTAGGGTTTTCTTGAGAACTCCTCCAATTGCACGTGCATGAACCCTAACCAGTGCATCTTTAGGTTTAAATAAGCTAGGGTTATTCTTCTGATGATGAGTTGGGCCTGGATAATCCATGTTTAATGATTTTTGAATTATTTCATTTAATATTGAATTTTAACTAATTAAATCAAATAAAAATAAAATAAAATGAGTAAAAATCAAATATATGCTCTTTGGGTCGTGCATGGCTTTATGTTTGAGTTTGGTTTAAGAAACTTATGGCCCATTTGTCAAAATTTGGATTTTAGGCATAGTTTGCTTTGTGCACCTCCTCAAAATCGTCCAACTTTGACTAAGCATAACTCCTTCAATTTTTAGCTCCTTAATGCAAACTAATACTTTTTAGAAACCTCAAGATGTCCTCTAACCAACCCTTTTGGTCCCATGTCAATTTGATCTTCCATGTTCAAGTTATGAGATTTTGAAAAAGGTTGACTTTTGTTGACTTTCAAAATGACCTATAATGTCTTGGCTCATATCTCCCGAATGAAGCATTTCTGGACTTGGCTCGTGAGACACAAAGTTGTAGGGAATTAAATTTCCTTCAAGATGGGCTTTGGTTGAGGAATTTTTGATGAAGTATGTGGAAGTTAGGCCTGGTCAAAGTACAGCTGACTTTTCCTACAAAAACCCTAGTTTAGTAACTCCCGATTCTTGATGATTCCGAGGTTTCCCTGATGAATCATGATCAACCATTGATCAAATGATGAATTTCACCCCATAATCTTGATGTTGACCAAAAATTTTGAGGTTTGACCTTGTGTTGACCACAGTTGACTTTTTGACCAAGTTAACTGATTTTCAATCCATTGGCCCATTGAACTTCTCCTAAATCAAACTGATGGACAATCTTCCATTCATAGATACTTAGGGACCCAAGGAATACCATGGAATCAAGTCTTGCCCAAAAAATCAGAAATAAACTGACTTTATAGCAAACCCTAGTTTTGGTACCCTCAGTCTAGGAGGAAATAGTACAGTCTCCAAATCCAAATTCCTCTGAATATGATGTGTATCCTCTCCAACAAAGATAAGATATGCCATTTGCTGATGATAAAAAACCCAAGGAGCTTTCCTATTGACGCAATAACCCAAGAATTTCAAAACCCTAATTCATGCACTGGTTAGGAGAGAGTGATCCACTTGAAATCCCTTGCCACTTGTGAACTCTTGATGATGTAGTAGAACAGATAAGACTTTTCTGAACTGCCTCAGGCACCTTGACCCCATGCTAATGATATGCACACATGATAATGCAAAAAAAATGAAATGAAACATAAGCCAGTTAGTAAAAAAGTAAGGAGGGCAAATTTTGGGGTGCAACACATATCACCATGAATATCCACAAGTTGTTCTGAAGCAAGTCAGGTCAACAAAAGATCTCCAGTGCAAGAACTTTGGAATTAGGGTTTTGCTCTGAAGAAATCACTGAGAAATTGACTCTATCAACTCAAGATTTGTGTGGTTCACTTACCACTTGAGGTTATCTGCATCCAAGAGACATCATTCAACAGGAATCCAAGATCTATTGGTCCTCAACAAGAGAGGTTAGAGCCTCAGTCTCACTATACCTCCAAATCAGGGTTTCTGTGACACTTATCAGTCAATGGCTTTGATTTTCATCAAGATGAACTCCCAAACCCTAATTCTTGATTCTATTGGTTTATCAACATCCTCAAGAGTCTCCTATGACCTTTAGATGAGAAGGACGAAGCAAGTTTACAAGATCTGACTCAGTACATTCACAGTTAAAAGTAGGGTTTGACTGAAACCCTAATCCTTAGAAATTTTGGTTCAAATGAAGTGTCAATGGTTCTAATCATCATAGATTGTCTCATGAGGTATTCAAAGCATCAAGATCAAGTTTCATGAGGTTTCTTACAAGAGAAGTAAGGTTTTGATCATGAAAGATTTCATATGTGAGATTTTCCCTCTAATAACACAATTTAAAACGACCGTAACTCCTAAACCACACACTAAAATTGAGTGACTCAAAGCTCATTGGAAAGCTCTTTTCAAGATATTCAATTTGTTCCATATGACTTTTCATCCAGAAATGCTTGGTTTTTGAGTTATGAAGCTTGCAATATAATCTGACCCAACACTTAGAAAAATTTCAATACTTTTCTTCTTTCATTTTTCTCTATATTTTTCACCCATTTCCACTTGGTTTCAAGACTTGGGTCCCAAATGAAAGTTTTAGAGCATGATGAGAGCTTTCCAACCATATGTGGAACATCTCATTTGAATGAGCCAATATCAAGTTATGGTGCTTTAAAGTGGGGTACCTCAAATTGTAAAAATTCAATAACTTAGAAAAATGTTCCAAGTCTTTTCGCCAACTTTTGCGCATGATTTTGTGGAGACTTTTCTCATTATTACAAGTATTATTTCAAGCTACTTTCCATACAAGAATTGTTATATCAAGTACCTACTTTCCAAAGGGCCAAAGAACTCACTAAATGGGGCATGATTCAACAAGAAATGTTGTACCAAAGTGAGTGTGTCACGAAGTTATGTCACCCTTGTAAATTCTGATTTTGTGTCCATTTGCTACAGCCAGGATGTCACGATTTGGAAATTTTCAAATGGCACAATGCCACACCATTTACTCAAGAGAATAAAAATGGTAGCATTTTGGGCTACTACTTGGAGATTGGCCGTGTGGTCCATGACTTGGCATTACACACATTTTGCTTTATTTTTTTGAAATGTTGAACCAAACCCAAGTACATTGTACTAAGCTTCTTTCACATCAGTTTCTAACACTTTGTGCCACCAAAACCGTGAAAGCAACCATCCAAGTACATGTATTTTTGTACTTTGTAAGCTGGCACACCAAAAGTCAAAACGAGAAACCATTATGTAACGCCTCATGCTTCTTTTCTCCATTGGTCCCTAGTCCACTTTCTATGCTGACATAAACTCTAAGACTGAAAACAAGCAACCACCATAATGTACACATGGCTCAAGAATGATAAAGAAGGAGAACCGTGCATACCAAAATCTTCCTCATGATATTTCTCTCTAGAACAAAGTCATTACCCTTTGTGTTTCTAGTGTGATAGACCAGCCTGCTCTCCTATAAAAGGAGAGTTATTTTCCTTTGTTTTGCATCAACAACCAACACTAACAAAATCACAAACAACTCTGAAAACAAACTTTGCTCTTTGGGAAAACTCGAGCTAGCTGCAAAGGAGGGAGTTGTTGTTGTTTACTTGGGAACCAGGTAAGTTCCTCAACCTTCCACTTATCATGTTTGAATCATATGCTATGTTGAATACATTTTAGTTTAATGTTAGAAATCATATGCTATGCATGGTATGTATGAACCTCTGTTGAGATTATTTTAGAAGTTTCATACATCTTCATGATTGCCATAACGTATGAACAAGGTTGCCATGATAGAACACTTATTAACCCGTGTTAAAGTGAATGCTACTCGAATATGTATTTGCTTCGATCATATTATCCATGCTGTCATTATGAACCTCTTTGGAATGTTTTGAAATATGATTTTGATGCACTGTTAGTTGTTTGAAGCATTCTTATGTTAAGCAGCTTTATATACTTTGACTTGAATGTTTGAGTTTCATTGTGAATGATTTTCTACGTGTTTATTTTGAGGACACGATCAGTAGTTGTCCTCATTATCTTTCAATCCATAAACCTTTTGTCTGCAACCTTGCCATCATAACCGTGTCGTGTATTCAAGCCAAACCACGTGTGATAATGTTGGATCATGATAATAGGAGAATAGAGTGCTTATTGATGTTGATGTTGTAAGGACCATATCCTATGTTGTAGCTGGACACTTAGTGCTCATATTGTTCACACTTGTGCCAAGATAGGGTGGATAATATAAGGCTGTTGGTTGGAGTTCTATCATTCTGACAGTTGTGGCTCTCTTTCTTGTTACCTTGCTATAACCTTACTTTGAGGCATTTTGAGCTTGTTGTTATTCTGCCACTATGTTTTCATGATTAATGCTTAGCCATTTTTGATTGAAACCATGCTTCCATGTTGTGCATCTGAGTAGTTTAAATGATTGTATGAATGGTTATTTGGAGTTTGTATTATCTCTGTTTTGTTAAGATTATGTCAGTTTTGAACACATGTTCTTCATGTCTGTTTTATCCCAACCCTAATTGTTATTTTTTAGTGGCTAAGGATGTAGTGTTATTCTACTACGGGAGCACTACAGAATGGTGTTTTATGTCTTGATTTTTGGTTGAGGAATGAACTTGGAAATGGTTGAACAAGGTAAGTGTTTGCCATGATTTGTTTCCGGGTTCATTCACGATAAGGGTGGATAAACCTTGCATGTTGCATGAAGGAGAAGAGGGTTGTGGCAGTGTGTGATTGGTTGGGACGTTTCTTATCTTTTAGTCAGGTGACCGATTGATGCAAGTGTAATACATGATGTTAGTACATGTCCATTAATATTTTATTTGGCTGATGCATTTGTTAAGTTGGACCTTGGGCTTTTGCAGTTTCACTATTCGCCCCTCTCATGCGCCTAACAACACATTTAGCTCCTGTCAACATTTTCTGATGCACCCCCCCTGCGTTGGTTTTATTTTCTTTTTATTTTCAAATACTTTTATTTCAAATCTTTTTTTTAAAGGCTTTTTTTTATTCTATTTATTTTATTTAAAAATTTTTCTTCATTTCAAAAACTCCAAAAATACTTTAATCTTTATTTAATTTTAATTATCAATTTTATTTCTTAATTGTTTATTTAAGCATTATTATTAATATGTGAATTATTTCTTAATTGTCTCTAGTTTATTTAAGCTTAATTATTTCTTAATTGTTTCTTAATTGGATTAATTGTTAACTTTATTCATGAGCCATCTTTATTGATCTTTAGAGTGATTATTCACTAATTATTTTTGTTTAGGTCTTGAACTTATTTATCCCATGTTTGACTTTGATGAGAATTTTGTTCTTCTTTAAATACCATCTTAGATTAATATCATGCCTCTTTATCTTGTAAGTGTTCCTTATGTTTTTCTTCCTTAAGATTGAAACATATTGATATGTCTATGTTTACATGTATCTTTGATGCTCATATCCATTTTATCCATGCTTATGAAATACTTCTTGCCATACTCATGCTACTGTTGTTATTTTATTCATCTTATCAATATCTCTTATTATTTTAGAACTATTATCTTTCCCCCATTCCAAAGGAAGGTGATTAATGTTGACTCTTAAAGTCATGGCCCCCATCTTACCTTAGTAGCCTCATAAGAGCTAAACCTTATTTCTTGGCCTCATCAGGGCCATGGAATCATAACTAGCCTTAGGTTAGAGTTCCTAAACTCTATGTGATATTCATCCTAATGAATACTCACTTTCCCTATTGACTAAAACTTCAACATAGGACCATTATAACTTAGATTTAGAGAGTTCTTGAACTCTAGAATGAGCTTGTACTCATTCTCCCTTGTGAACTTCGACCATAGTCAAAAGTTCATTACTTAGTAGAACTACGCATACTCTGATTCTACTCCCGAGGATACGTAGGCGCAAGGTGTGATGCCTTGTCGTGTATACTTAGATACTAACCCCTAGGGTTTCAACCTTTAGCATAGAACCCTTAGCAAACATAACCATTAGCAAGAGGTTCCCGTAGAGTACTACGGACGTTTAGGGTGCTAATACCTTCCCTAGGCGTAACCAACCCCCGAACCTTAGATCTCCCCCCTTTAGGTTTTTCTAACGATCTTGAACCTTTCCTTTGGATAAATCAAAGTCGGTTGTAAAAGAAAATGATGCAAGTTAATTAATAGCTTGTTATCCGATTTTCACCGCAACAGTCACAATACTCTTTTCTTGAACACTCTGAAACAGCCACTGACCTCATTAAAAATACATAATCAAATGTAGTCTTCCTATCAAGATGGTATTTAGGTTGGGCAAAAATGGAACCAAAGTAAAGAAATACGATTTTAATTGATTCCGGCTATGGGTTTTTAAAATTTTATCCACAAACACTTCTCTTCTAACCAATTATAATTAATTTGTATAGTATATATTATGATTATCATAGAAACACGTACAAAATTTTCAACTTCAAGATCTAAAAAAAAATGAAACGTCATCTGCGTCGTTCACAAGTCACAACCTATATGGAGATAAAAAATTAGGAATTTTATATTATTATGAAAAATTAATTGATATATATATATATATATATATTGATCTTTTTAAAAATATTTTTGTATATTTGTTTTTAATGTGTCGGGCCAATCCAATCCTAGTCAGGCTATAATTTCTTGATTTGGTTTGTTTTGAGCTTAATCGAAAAAATGTATAAATCCAATTTTAAAATATACATTCAATATTCCACCAATCGTCTCTTAGGGATGTTCATAGGTGTGGCTCTTATAAAGGAGCATTCCCAGTACACGTAATGAAAAGAATTTACTATTAATTGAAAAACTAAAACTTTACAAAATAGGGTCTAAGATATATATATATATATATATATATATATATATATATATATATATATATATATATATATATATATATATATATACTATTAAATAACAGAATGTCCCTAATGATAGGAGGACAATTAATTTCTATTAATTATCTTCTAAACTAAGATTACAATATAATTATTAGATTAGATGGTTTCCATGTGTAAGACACCCCCACAAGATGGACTATGGACTATGGAGATTGAGTATTTATGCAATTAGCAAGCTTAAATACAATAAACAAAACAAGCCGCATACTTATGCACTTAAGAACAAGCTTATACAAATGTGAAAGACTTAATACATAAAGTCACTATAAGTATATACATTGAGAATACACAATGGTTATCAATCAATTTTTTTGGAAATGAACATTCATGGTTTTCATCATTTGAGAGAATATCAAGCATTTTTAACCAACAAATAACATGCTTTTAAGAAAAGTCTTACTTTCAAGGAGATATTGAAACAATACAAAATTACTCTTGATGGGATGAAGGATGCACTCCACGATGTTAAAAACTCAAAACGAAACGTTAGAGCAGTAGTATAAAGTGCAAGCCACAAGATGGAATATCAAGCAACATTGGAGATATCATTGATCCCTAATTCTCCACAAATGTTGAAAAACGATTCCGTTGCAAGAGGTTTTGTGAAAATATCAGCAAGTTGATTTTTACTATCAACATGCTAAAAAACAACGTCCCCTTTTTCAACATGATCGCGAAGAAAGTGACGACGAATCTCGATATGTTTAGTGCGAGAATGTAGTATCGAATTCTTGGTTAGATTGATTGCACTAGTGTTGTCGCACATGATATGAATATGTGAATGTTTGATGTCAATATCTAGCAATTGTTGCTTAAGCCACAAAATTTAGGCCCAACAACTACCGGCGGCCACATATTCCGCTTCAGCAGTTGACAAAGCTACAAATACTTGCTTTTTACTATGCCAACTAACCAAAGATTTTGAAAACACGTGACAGTGCCACTAGAGCTTTTCTTATCCAAATTGCAACCGGCAAAGTCAGAATCAGAATAACCAACCAAGCTACAATCGCTTCCCTTGGAATGCCACAACCCAAACTTAGAGGTACCAATAAGGTATCTAAGAATACGCTTAACTGCTTTAAAGCATGATTCCTTGGGAGCCGATTGATATCGATCACACATGCAAATGCTAAACATAATATCAGGCCTAGACGCTGTAAGATATAGAAGTGATCTGATCATACCTCAATACTTCTTCACATAAACATCCTTACCCTTTTCATCTATATCCAGGTTTCCGTTTGTTGCTATAGGTGTGTCAATATCCTTTGCACTGTCCATCCCGAATCTTTTTAGCAGCTCGAGATAATACTTGTGTCATACCCCAAATTTTGACCACTTAGATTTTCCATCATTGTGCAAATCATCATCACAATATAGATGTACTTTCATGCCTCATCAGTCTCCCCAAATATGGGTGGCATCCATTACAATCAGAATTAGGGTTTCAAGCCTTCTCAGAGTTCTTAGACAAAGGATCAATCAAGGAATGACATGATCTTCAACTTGTCTAACTTCTTAAACATCCACAATGGATCAAAAGGGCTCCCACTCCAAGGATTAAGCACAAAGCTGCTCCCTTCTGGGTGGATCAAGTCTCAAGGTCGACAGTGTCACCAAATTAGGGTTTTGGTCGACCAGGGCCTCCAGATGGAAATCTTTCATCTAGGCACAAGCCAATGATCCAAAACATAACCTAATATACTCCATGGAACCTCACTGACCCAATCATCAAGTCAATTTGATCTCAGGGGATGCATACATCAAAAATCAGGAATTAGGGTTTCTTGACTTGATTCACCCCTAAGTTGACTTTTGGGACAAATCATGAGCCAAGACATCAAGAGAGGGTTTGAGGGTCTCTAATGAACTATATTGATCCATTTGGAACAATGGATTAATCTAAGAAGCTTGAGCAACAAGTCTCAATTTCATCTGCACCACAATTAGGGTTTCGCGAGGAAAGTCAACTGTAACTTTGACTTTTGACCAGGACATGCTCCCAAGCCCTAAGACATGATTCAATATACCCTATGACACCCATGGAACATGTCCATCAAGTTTGATTTAGGTCAAGGACATGATTTCATGAAGAATTGCACAGTTTGGAATTCATCTGATAAAAAGTCAACTGTGCACAAAAGTCAACTTTGACTTTTTGAGATTTTTCACCAAAATGGATTATTAACCCTAAAATGATGTTAATTTATGATTTGAATCATCATTCATCAAGAAAAATCAAAGAAAGTGGGATAACTTGTAAAAGGGGTAACCATAAAAACTTAGAAAAATTTCTAAGCTATGGAAAAAGTGACACTAATGTGCCAACTTTGGAGGATCATAACTCCTAAACCACAAGGCCATTGGTCCCCATTCAAAGCTTGATTTGTAGATCTCATTGCCCTCTACAAAAGCTTCATAATGACCTATGTCCAAATTCCTCATGGATTTTGAGTTATGGAGTGATCAAAATCAAGAAAAGTCACTTTGTTCCAACACTTAGTGAAAATTTCACTAAGTCAGATTTTACCCTACTTTTTGCCAAATGTAGGGGGATTTTTCACTTGGATTCAAAAGAGATCAAAACCAAACATGTTCAAACAGTTGTTGTAGCATGTAAGGGCTTTCTAAAATGTCCAAGAACATTACCAAATTCAATTTGAGTCATGAGATATGACATTGGCAAGTTGCCTTGTTGAAATCTGTCAAGGCAAGGCAGATTTTACATTTTTGGTCGATTTGCCAAAATCAGCCAAATTCAAATGCTCCTATCCACTTGAAATCTGTCAACCATCACAAGTCTCTACCCTTAGGTTCCATTCGTACTAACGCGGGAATCAAACCTACCAAGTAATGGTGCATATGTTTCAGAGGAGCTCGAGACCCATGAAACGCACTATCAATAATAACCGGTTACGATTACACAATACACACGCCTCGGCCTTACTTGCACGAGCGTTGTCACTATTCCATTACACACACGCAACATGTTTAGGGTAAATCCTCACTCTACCTAATTCATATTTTAACATGCATATATATTCAAACATGTTTAATAATCAGAGTATAGGCAATTAAGCATCTATCACCTAATAGAAACACATAATTCAACATATTACACATTACACCCCATTCACGGTTCCTTCTGATTTATTTAATCGGGCAGTAATCAGATAATTCTCACCACCATTAGCTAGAGGATACTCATAGCTTTACAACGATACCAAGAATACTCACAACGGATAAACGAGTCAAAAGTTATGGAATTTACAAGAAATGGTATCGCGAAAAAAACACAGTTCAGCACTCGTCCTGGCCGTACGCGTACTGCCCTAGGCCATACGCGTATTGCCAAGCTGGCTCGCCCAGCCATACGCGTATTGCCCAAGGTCATACGCGTATGGGCAGAGGCTATTTTCCTTCAAAATTCCCTTTTAATAGTCCAATACGCGTACCACCATGTCTCATACGCGTATTGCCTTGTCCATACGTCTATTGCCAATTTTCTTCACATCCATACGCGTATTGCCCAACCCAATACGCGTATGGCCCTGCGTGATACGCGTATGGGCAGATGAAACCCAGAATGTTTCCTGCAGAAAAGTCTGCTACAGGTTGTTTCAATTCAACCCCAAAAATCTCATTTTTCCCAATCAAAATACACCACAACATGCTATAAACATACCAACCAGTATAACATACAATCCATGATCGAATTTTAGCAGTTATACTATGATTTTAATGTAAAATTTCACATTTCCTACAATGCCAAACTAACTCTAAAACTCAAACAAATCTTAATCTAAAGAGTCTAACTAGAACCCACCTGGATTACTAGATGAGGAGGTTGAATGTTGAGATGAAAAGATGAAAATTTGATGATGTTTACTACTCTTGAGCTCTTGGAGAAATCTTCTCTTCTTCCTCTTCCTTTTCCTTTCTTTCTTTCATATTTTCCCTAAGTTTCTATCTTTTCTCCAAATAAGGAAAGGAAAAGAAAAATAGACAAGGAATATTAATTGGTAATACTACTAATCATCCAAATTATCTCAATTACACCAATTAATAAAATTCCAATTTAAATAATAGTACTCTAATCAAATTTTTGAGTTCATCGGTTTACTCCAATTACTTTATCCAATAATTGCTCAGAGTACCCCGGAACCCAGTTGATCATAATAATATTATCCAAAAATGTTCACAAAAATTACGGGGTATTACAATCCAAGTGGATGATATACAGGTGAGAGAGAACATGATTGTTGAGGCATCGCCCAAGCGGATAGAGGATCGAGAAGTGAAGTAGTTCTATGGTAAAGAGACTGTCTTGGTGAAGTTAATGTGGGGAGGACCAGCTCGTGGAAGCATAACTTGGGAGCTGGAGATTCATATGAGAGAGTCGTATCCGACTCTGTTTTCATCAGGTAATTTTCAAGGGCAAAAATTTTCTAAGTCGGGGAGAGTTGTAACACCTAGGGGTGGGAATAGGCCAGGCCAACTAACAGGGGCCTACGGCCTAGCCTACATAGGCTCAGGCCAGGCCAGGCTTTTTCTTAAATAGAAAAGGCCTAGGCTTTTTTATAAGCCTATTTAGCTAAAGAGGTTAGGCCACAGGCCGTAAGAAAAGCCTTTTAAGCCTATCAGGCTGGCCTATTTAATAAAAAATAATAAATGTATTATTATTATATTCTATTTTGTACTTTGAATTAAAATACAAAAATAAAACTTAGTTATCTTGAAGAACTTATGAAATTAAGTTGAAAAAACATTATAAATAATGTCATAAGTTGTTGTCATAAGTTTTTCTCATAAGTTATCTTCAACAAATAGTATCACCAAACTTATGCTAATAAGAAAACTTGAACGAGACAATGAAAACAAACATTTAATCTCATTGATCTTTTAACTTGTTAGTCTATTTAACATTAGTTGAATTTCTTATTTATAGATGTTCAAATAAAGTAGGCTTTTAAATAGGCTAGTAGGCTAATCAGGCCTTCGAAAAGGCCAGGCTTAGGCCTAAAAATAAGCCTATGATAGGCTACAGGCCAGACTTAGGCTTTGAATTTTTTAGCAGGCCAGGCTCAGGCTTGGCAAAGCCTAGCTCGGCCCAGCCTATTCCCACCCCTAGTAACACCCCAATTCAATTAATTGATTTAATTGAATTATTTATATTTTATTTAATTATTCGGTTTTTTAATTTAAATAAATCATGTATTGATGGGGGTGTAATGGCATTGGTAGGGTGTGGTGAGAAATAGGTGCTTGGAAGAATTAGTAGAAGTTTTAATAATTAGTATTTTTAATTAATATTAGAAATAAAAATATAATTTAGTGGTTTTATATTATAAATGAATTAATAATTAAAATTAAAAAAGAAAATAGGAGTTAGTAGATAAATAAGGGTCAATTAGGGTATTTGGGAGAATAAGTTGGGGGTAGTAAAGGAAACACCTAAATGGAGGAGTTTAGTTTTATTTATAAACAAAATAGTGTTACATTGGAGAGAGTTTCCCAGTGCGTACAATTTGGAATTGGAGAAAAGGTGAGAGGAACAAGTCTAGGCTTAAGGAGCGAATGAGCGATATCTGATTAGAGACTTGTTGTTGGAAAATTTAAGGCATATGGGAGAAAGAGCTTTCACTATGGGTGTATTGCATGATAGGGTAGAGAAGAGAGGTCCTTGCTATCTTTAGGGTTGTATGATTCTGTTTTTGACGAATTATTGTTGTCATAGAAATCTGGAAATTGATGATTGGTTGTGTTTGTATATGTGAATTTGTGACTGAAAACATGCTTGAACCATCATGTTTACGTATATATAAATTTCTCCCATTGATGAATGTTTGAATGTTTTGATTATGAATATGATTGTTGATGAAATTGTTCATGTAATTGTATGATAAATTGTTATGAACCATGATGGGTATAGGTGTTGTAAGATGTTTTATTGATGAGATAACATGGATTACTATTAAATTTGTGTCAAATGTTAATTGAATGTGGAAATTTTGTTCGGGATGATGTAAGAATATAAAGGGGAAGAAGATCATATGTTAAAAACTGAGTTTTCTGGAAAATTTATCAGCGACAATCGATTGTCACCCTATGACAATCGATTGTACTCATGCAAATTTTGAAAAATAAAACTATGGCAATCGATTTCTCCATAGAATTAATTGATTGTAATGCTTCTAAATGCGACTTTTGGAAAAGTCATAATCAAACATTCTTAATGACAATCGATTGTCATCCTAAGACAATCGATTGTTGTAGGCCAGTTTTTGAAAATTTCTGTTTTGATCTATGTTGCATTGTCTGACGATTTTGGCCATAACCTTAGTCCCGTAAGTCCAAATGAGGTGTCATTTGAAGCTTTGAAGAGCTAAATCGCAGAGCTACCTCATGGTAGTGCTTGGTGAAATAATTTATTTGTAGTCGTTTGTTCACTGTAGGAATGTATGTGATGACATGTATGATTAATTAGTGAACCGTCGTGTTTACTTAATGATGAGTTGGTGCTATAATGATTTATCATGATTGAATGATGTATGAATATGCATTTGACGAGGTATTGTTGTTTGGTGTTATTTTCTAAGTATTTTAACATTGTATTTTAACATTGATTAATTGTTGCGTATTGAGAACGTTGTTGTGCGTAATGGTGATAAATGTATGGTGATAATTTTGTGATTCTTTTGGTGATCATGCATATTGTTGAGAATCGTGCATCATGATGTACAGACTTTGGTCCAGTTTTTATGTCCTCTAGTCCAACTGTGGTGATTCAGGAGCGAGTAGCTAGTTTCAAATGAGAATCGGTAAAGCATTACTTATGGTGATAGTAACGATTTAGTGTGCTCTAGTCCATGATGGGGATTCAGGAGCGAGATGGGCATGTGTTGTCCATAATGGTACCATATGTATAAGTGTCACGTTGTGTCGTCAGTCGTATTGCATACAAATATGTAGATGTTTTTTGTGATTGGGTGTGAGATACTGGTGATGTTGATTTGTGTAATGAATGTGTATTATGTTGTATGTTTTCTACCTTAGCATTCTTTACACTATTCATTTTGAATGTTGTTTCTCACCCTGTTTTCTCATGTTGTCCACCATGGACATCTTGCAGATACTCAAGAGTGGTCATTGCTGTTGTGTGTGGAAGGTAGCTTGTTGGAGCTACTCTTCGCTTTTATTTATCGTTTTATCATACATTAGTGATTTATTTAATGCTTTGATTACGTAACATCGGGGACGAGAGTTGTTATGTTTTATGTTGATGTTGATTTTGTTGTTTTGGAGTTTAATACTTTATTTATGAAATTGTTATGAAATATTTTTCTGCTGCGTAGTTTCAAATGATTTGATATGTTTTCGAAGGGTTGTTGTTGGCAACACCTTAAATTATCGTGTAATGCTTTTTATATAAGTTTCGGAATTTAGTGTGTTATATAGATTACATCAAATTTTCGTATTTTAATTTGTATTTTAATGTAAACATTTTGAATTGTTGAGTTATGAATGACTAGTGTATGGTTTACGAATGACTTGTGGAAATTTGTTCTTAGTTATAAACGACTTATGTATAGTTTACTGTGTGAATATATGAGATTTATAGTTTGCCGAATATATATATATATATATATATATATATATATATATATATATATATATATATATATATATATAAATTAGGAACAATAATGTAATATAGTTATACACAAGGGATATCATTGGGTGTCTATGTTATAGATTATGATATCCATTGTGCATCTAAATGTATCACGTTACTATTCTTATTTTATACTCCCTCTATTTCACAATAAGTGACTCATTTGAAATAAAAAGTGTCCTAAAATAAATCATGCATTTCAATTTTCAATGCATTTTTTCTAATTCTACCATCTAATTGATATTACTTTCATCGATCTCAATACTTGGTAAATGATGAAGGAAGATGGAATTGGGAGTTAATGAGACCGTGGATGGCAGATGAGATTCTTTAGAAAATTAAAGTCATTTTGCCTCCTTGAAGTGAGTATTGTAAAGATGAGATGACCATGACAGGGATTGGAGATAAAGGAATAACAGTTAAGTATTTATATAACAACCTGGATAACGATGAAGAAGAAGATATTGATGAGAATGTGAAGATGATTTGGAGTCTCAATGTTCAAGAAAGAGTTAAGACATTTATTTGGCTTCTTGGACATGATAGACTATTGACAAATTATAATAAAAGTAGGAAAGGATTGGGTAGTGCATATTGTGGCCTCTATGCGAGTGTGTGAAGATACGTTGCATATTTTTCGAGATTGTCTAGGGGCTCGTCAACTGTGGGATAATATCACTCCTGAAAATATCAGGTTGTTTTTTTCAATTTGGATTTTAAACAGCGTATAACTTTAAATTTGAATCACAATGAGAATTGGAGTAGGTTTTGGGTTGTGGGATGTCATTGTCTGTAGGACTTGCATAATAAAGATTTACATGATGAAAATTTTGTGAGAGCGTATTGTCAGAGCCGATCGGTCCAAGATAGAATCGAGAAATATGATAAGTGCTAGCTTTCTAGAAGAGTGGTGACGCTATGGGAGATTTCCAGAACGCAAGTTTTGTGGAAACACTCTGATGTTAGATAAGTTAAGCTGAATACAGATGGAGCTAGGAAAAATAGCGGAAATGCGGGTTGTGGTGGTATAATTTGAGATACCAAAAGAGAGTGCCTTGGAGGATTTTATAAAAATGTGGGGGAGACGTAGCACCTTCTGTGCGGAATTGTGGGGAATGTTAGAAGGGTTTAAACTCATTATTAGAGGAGGTTGGCAAAAGGTAGAAATTTGCATAAATTTGGTTCTTAAATTCGATTTTATTTAAGGTTGATTGGGAAAGTGAAGATTATGCATGTTTATAGAAAGACAAATTCGTGTGCTAATAGACTGGCGAAAATTGGTTTGGATTGCGAGTTTGATAAAGAATTCAGGGTAGATATTTCATATTTCATTGTGGAAAATTTTCACATTGATGTTAATGGATTAGGCAGCAATAGTTATCGTGAATTGTTTGTTTTTTTTCTTTAGGAATAGGCAACAATATATATAAAATAGTCAACTAAACTACTTATGGTGGGACGGAGGGAATAATCCCATGAATGATTTCTTTAAAAGGAAAAGTTACACTAACCATACTCTGGACTGCATTTCCTTTAGTTAGTTTAACAAAAGAAAATTTTACCCCATACCCCATCATTTATTCCTTTACCTTTACATTATATTTTCTTTTTACCAAAGTATCCTCATATAAATAAGTGCAAAATTTTCCTAATTTAATTATTTGATCCACAATTTAATAAATAAATCTATCTTTAAAAGTTGTTTTATTAATATTCTCTGCAAATATGGCAAATATTATCTATACTATTATATAATCTTATAATGTCTCCATCAAATATTTTCTGCTAAATTTTTTTTCTTTAATTAATTAATTAAATATAAATATATTTATTATTAACTCCATTTAAAACTTCCAACTAACTCATTCTTATATTTTAAATAATTATTAATTAACAAATGCAATAAGACATGTTCTAAATTTTTTTTAAAATGCAGCCACCTACCAAAAATTAATTAAATATAAATATATTATTATTAACTCCATCATTTAAAAATTCTAACTAAGTCACATTCTTGTATTTTAAATAATTATTAATTAACAAATACAATAAGACACTCCAGAATTATTTTTAAAATGCAGTCACATACCAATAATATGTTAACATAGTAACTACCCAGCATAACTATTTTCTTCATTTTATTAATTAATATTTTATTATTAATAATTAAATACTATTATTATTAATTAAATAATAATTAAATTAAAATATTTAACATGTTTATTTCTCAAATTTCTCTCCGCTCAACACCCTCTATTTATATCATACAAACAATTAACCTTTCTCCACTCATAACATCTCTCTAACCCCACATTAATAGGACACATAGTAATATTAAATTAAAAAATAAAAAAAGTAAATAAATTAGACATATAATGCAAACCTTAAAATTACTTAATACAAAAATAAATTAATAAATATAAGTCATGAAACTGTTAAAGTTTTTTATAGCCCCACTAATTTTATTACTTTATTTCATTTTTTCCACAAAATTATCTTCCCACTAATCAAATTTATATCTCATCAATTAACCTCATTACTTTATTCCATTTTTTTCACAAAATTATCTTCCCACTAATCAAATTTATATCTCATCAATTTATACATTTATTTTACTATTTACTAGCTTTAAAATAAAATTAGTGGGGGTTATAAAAAACTTTAACCGTTTTATGAATTATATTTATTAATTTATTTTTGTATTAAGTAAATTTAAGGTTTGCATTATATGTCTAATTTATTTTTTTTATTTTTTAATTTAATATTACTATGTGTTATATTAATGTGGGGTTAAAGAGATGTTAATTGTTTGTATGATATAAATAAAGAGTATTGAGCGGAGAGAAATTTGAGAAATAAACATGTTAAATATTTTAATTTAATTATCATTTAATTAATAATAATAATAATAATATTTAGTTATTAATAATAAAAGATTAATTAATAAAATAAAGAGAAAAGTAATGCTAGGTAGTTACTATGTTAACATATTATTGGTAGGTGGCTGCATTTTTAAAAAAAATTAGGAGTGTCTTATTGCATTTGTTAATTAATTATTATTTAAAATATAAGAATGTGACTTAGTTAAAAGTTTTAAATGATGGAGTTAATAATAAATATATTTATATTTAATTAATTTTTGGTTGGTGGCTGCATTTTAAAAAAATTTTAAGACATGTCTTATTGCATTTGTTAAATAATATTCATTTAAAATATAAGAATGAGTTAGTTGGAAGTTTTAAATGGAGTTAATAATAAATATATTTATATTTAATTAATTAATTAAAGGAAAAAGTTTTAGCGGAAAATCTTTGATGGAGACATTATAAGATTATATAATAGTATAGATAATACTTGTCATATTTGCTGAGAATATTAATAAAGCAACTTTTAAAGATAGATTTATTTATTAAATTGTGGATCAAATAATTAAATTAAAAAAATTTTGCACTTATTTATATGAGGATATTTTAGTAAAAAAAAGTATAATATAGGAGTAGGGGAATAAATGATGGGGTATGGCGTAAAATTTTCTTAACAAAATAGTCATGATAGAGGCCCTGTAAAACTGATTCTTCACATTTGTATAAGCTCTCCCCATTTTCAATTGGTACTTGAGAATTGACAAACTTTTTATTCAATTGGTACTTGAGAATAGACAGAAATTCTTTTTTCAATTGCCGCAAAATTTAGAAAAATGCCCATTTTCAAAGCATTTTCTTCAGAACAAACTATATCTGTTATAATTTGGATCAACTTAGGAATACTACCTACTAAGAAATATCACTCAGTACTGCTACACACAATAACAACCGAGTACACATATGCATTATACTGCTTTAAAGGCCTTACTTCTTCTCATGGTCCCCTTGAACCAAATACAAAATAATGTTCTTAAATGAAGCATAACACTCCCAAACAGCACAAGACATATAGCTGTTAAACTCTATTCTTTTTTTCAGCTCTCGATTCTTAGCCATATCCAATGCAACTGGAATCTACAAAAGCCAATAGAAAACTAAGGCAGCAAACTTTCAAAAGTAAAACTCTAAATAAATAAACATTGCTAGCAAGTAGAAATAGTAGCCGTTGTATAAGGTCTATCTCAGGATCAGCCCAATAAGTCACAAGCAAAAGGTCCATATCCCTGAACAGTATAACCACGTTCAGCACACTATAGTCAAAAAGATATAGAGCTCTATCTAGTATCAAGAGAGAGAAGAAAAGATCAAGAACCACAAGCACAATGGTTCCCTGCAGATTACCTATTACTCATAACATCTTCCTTAAAACTAGTGATAATTTGGTTACAAAGTTTTGCAAATCTTTCAGCCTCTTTACCTTTGTTAGATTAGATGGGATCTGTATCAATATTCTTCCAGATTCAGATGAAACTACCACTTATTTTTCATCGAATCGTCAGAAGATAGAATACATACAGCAACAGATCCTTATCATGTAGAATAAAATGATGAAACTCTTGGTGAGGAATCCTATCATGTAGAATAAGATGATGGAACGAACTCTTACTGAGGAAATTTATCCGCATAATCTTCGGCACATTTATATGCAGTTTCTTTCATAATACTCAAACTGTAGTAACAAGTTGTTGTTAAACATTTACATAATTTCATTCTCATTCCATTAATTTATGGTGGAAATCACAATCTGCTTACGACTGTCAAAATTCATAATTCGGATAGTTTTCATAAGGCTTTGCATTTGCAAATCGTGAATAGTAAAGTGCAGGTAGAAAATGGTTGTGATTTGTATTAGAGTAATGTAGCTAAGTCCCTATACTTCTGTAACTAACTTTCAATCAATAAGAATAATGCAAAAGTTTGTAACTAACTCGCCGGTTTTTCAATACCAAATAAGGTTATGGGTAAACCATCAAACCAGTTAAAATCAGCATCCCTGGTATTAAGTCATGAAACCTATACACACCGAGATAACTGAGCAGGATTGTGTTCAAAAAACAATCAAAAGAGCAATATTATACCTAGTGGCATCTATATTTCAAGCAGAATAATAATGAAACTCAAAAAAGGATATATAATTGAAAAATTGGAGCACATTCATTAAAGAAAACACAATCAGTTTGCAAATCACAAAAGTCTAAACCTTTAAAATTAAATTGAAAAAACAAGATCACATCACCATAGACCTACGGGTGAAGACAAGAAGGAAAAATAAACTAGTTACTTGATCCTCCAATCGAAAGAAGGCTTTGCTTGTAAAGACCGACGCTAAAATAACTGTCCTCTCCAGCAGTAATACCAACCTCCTCAATTCTTAGGGTGCTCAAATCAACATAAGCTAGTTTATCATCTTTTTTGAAAACGAAAAGATATCCCATCTTCCCAAATCCAATTGGGGGCCATTGGATGGAAGGTAAGGGGTCAGAAATATATAGTTTGATCCATGATTCACTCACACCGAGTTCACCCAGAATAGATATGTGAAAAACAATATCAACGTGATAATTTGAGAATAAAGCAATTGATCCATTTAACACCGCCAAGCGTGCATTATAAGTTAATGGAGAATAAGGTTCTTCCCCGATGGGTGTTATAAGGAATACCTCATCACTCAGGTCAAATGACACCAGAATTAGTTGAATAGGGTTGTCTCCGACGAAAAACAACCAATGACATGCTCCATTCACATAAACTTCGAGACCATCAAATGTCTGAGAATAACACCAATCATCCAGAACATTCTCCATGTCGATTGTTCTCCAAGAATTATTTTTTAAACTATATATCTCAAAATAAGTTTCTTCTAGAGCACCATAGTCCCAGGAATCGTAATCAAGTGATACATACTGAACAACCTTAAGGTCGTCTCTAACTTGGTCATAACCAAACCCATGAAAAACATGTCTCAGATAGAGGTTGTTTTGAGGGTATTGTGGTGAAAGTTCAGCGGGGCTACGAGGAATGACCCGGAATTCCTCCGTAGCAGGATTCCACAATACATATTGGAGATTAATTGGATATTTTTGGCCGAGACAAAAAATGCCGTTAACACTTGTGGAGCTGAGAATGCTCCTAGCATAGCCAGACTGTTGAAATGGAGGCGGCAAATTCACTTTGACGCTGTTGCCGGGCAAATAGAATTCAGAGTGGTAAGGATAAGGAGATGTGAAAGGCCGATCAGCTTTATTTATGAGAATAAATGTATGATAATCATCGGAATCAGAAGCGTGACGAGATATGAAATGGCTGGTGTACTTTGTCATGAAATCAGAGTTTTCAAATAAAACAGACCATGATTTGCTTACGCATCCAAAGCGCTTCAGTGATTTTATGGGCAGTTTTGAAAGAATAGATAAAGCAACTTGATCGGGAATAGAGTTTCTGATGACCTTTGATTCAGAGGCCTTGTTTCCCTTGTCCATCGGATCAGGGTGGGTTACGACGGTGTTGTAGAATGATAGTGGAATATAGTGTCTGATGCTGACCTTTTTTTTATCCATACTTGATTCGGAGGACTTGTTTCCCTTACGCATCGCACCAAGGTAGTCGACGGTGGAACCCATGGTGTAGAAGAAAGATAGCGGTGTATACCTTGGGCTGACCTTTTTTTCATTTGATTCGGAAAAGTTGTTTACCTTAGACATCGGACCAGGGTGGTAGACGTTGGACATCAATGCTTCCATGTACGATCTCAACAATAGTGGAGCTTCTTCATTTGTCACGGATTTATCTATCTTTGATTCGGAGGAGTTGGTTCCTTTATCCATCGGAACACCGTGGGGGACGACGGCGGAATCCATCATCGTGTTGCATATGCTGATTTCGCTTGATTTATGATGATGATAACGGCTTCTGCTTTATTTTCCCTAAGTTACAATTGGGGTTCCAAAACCCTATTTAATTCTTTTCTATCTATTTGAAAATTTTAGTGGATTTTTCTTTATTTTCTTCCTGCCACCCACCCCCGCTTTCGTATTTGGCATCTCCTATTTTTTCTAATGTCAAAAATGCCCCTGTCATATTTTTCATTTTTAAGAAGAGAACATTTTTTCCTCTCACCAAAAAATGCGGGAGTACATCGAAAAATGAAGTATCCATTTATACCGCATTTTTTTGAAAAATCCATAATGTAGAATATATGTTTATATCGCACTTTTTTTTTTTTTTGGTAAGAGGGAGGGCACAATGCCCAAAAGAAGAAAAACAATTATACTGACACAAGTCGCGGTGTGATAACTCTTGCTAAATCACTATCTAACACCTTTCGGACAAAAGACGGGCAGCAACTAAACACACGATTCTCTTGCGGGAGTGATAAAGCAAACTTAGTTAACGAATTAGTACAACGATTAGCTTCACGGTAAATATGATTTATAACAATTCCATTGTTTCTCCGAAGAAAGCTTTTGATCTTGTGGATCAAATTTCTACTAGTTGTATTGGTTGTCTTGTCAGCATTAATGTCCATAACTAGCCGTGCATCAATTTCCACTTCGATGTTGGTGAACCCCATATCTGTAGCATTATATCGCACTTTTTATAAAAGGTAGAAGTTTCTTTGAAATTTTTTGAGAAAAATGTTAAATGTCGATTTTCATTCAGATTTTTCTACGGTTTTGGAAAAAAAATGAAGTTTTTACTGAATTTTTCAACAAATCGATAAAAGTGTATATGTTTTTAAAAAATATTACGAGTTTTTACCGCATTTTTTAAAAACATGGCACATTTTTTTTGAAAAATGCAGAAAAAACTCATAGTTATTAAAAACTATGTTTTTTAGAATCCATAGGTAAATCCGCAAAAAATTGCGTAAATAACATCTTTTTCAAGCTATTGACTTTGATGCATTTGAGCACTTGATTTCTGAATTCTTGAATGCTCTTAAAACATATGGATTGCCTAATCTTTCAATAAAGTTGAAAATTGAGGGCATTATAATGGTGTTGTGTAACTTGAATCAATCTGAAGGCTTATGCAATACTACGTAATTCATTGTAACAAGGCTTGCTAATTAGCTAAGATTATTTCTGGAAAGAATACTGATAACATCATTTATATTCCTAGAATGTCTTTGTCCACCTACCACAAGATTGGTGAAATAATGGTGGAGAAATATGGAAGTTGGGAGTGAAAGAGGATAATTGAGAGAGAGAGAGTTGAGGATGAGATGTTATATTTTCATTAACCATGGTGAGGGTGCACCCTAAATACTTATATAGGGATTACAAATCAATTGGGATACAATTTGAACAAGTACAATACAGAAAAACAAAAACTCGGGCTTGTAACCAGTTACACCAAACTGGATAACCGGTTACACCTGACACTGAATAAAATGGAAATTAATTCAGCTTCAGTGATAATTGGTTACCCTAAATCCTGTAACCGGTTACACCCGGAAAACTCCATTTTTTTACTACTAGAATGCATCTCATGCCTTACTATAACCGGTTATAACACTACTACGAAAAACCCATTTAGTAACGGTTGGGAATGACATATAATGACCCGGGCGAAGGCGTTGTTATGTTGATTGTTGTTGTAAGTTTTCCGTTTCTACAACGGTCTGAAAACCGTTGTTGTATTCTGGAAGCGCGCGATATATTGCAACGGTTAGGTATTTCAACCGTTGTAATAAAAATTAACTATCACAACGGTTATCAGTATCAACCGTTGTCATATATATTAACTATCACAACGGTTATCAGTATCAACCGTTGTCATATATATTAACTATCACAACGGTTATGTGTCTTAACCGTTGTGGAATGTACCCTTAGTTTATTAAATACAAATGTATATTGCTTGTTTTACCATCCACCTAATTAAAGAAATACAACCATTAAAATTGGTAAAGAACTATATAATCTGAAAATTAAACTGTTCTTGAAAACCAACTTAAACACACCACTGTTTTCCGAATTGCATCCATTTCATTCGGCACATTTTATGTTCCTTAACATAAAATTTATGGTTCAATGGTCGGTTTTCTTCAATCCATCGATATCTTTTATTATAGTTTACCTCATCATCGCCAAAAATCATCACGATTTTATCATCATAACAATCATGATCTTAACAACCACGATGATTAGTGACGACAATGAGGTAAACTATAAGAAAAGATATCGATAAATTGAAGCAAACGGACCATTGAACTATAAATTTTATGTTAAGGAATATTAAATGTGCTGAATGAAATGGATGCAATTCAGAAAACATTGACATGATAAAGGTTGGTTTTCAAATACATCCTAATTTTCAGATTATAAGTTTCTATATCAATTTAACTGATTGCATTTTCAATAAAAGGATAGTGAAACAAATAATATACATAGTATATAATAAACTAAATTTCATATACAATATCAGAATGAATTCATATATATGTACCTTATCAGAATGAATTCATATGTATGTACCACCATCATCATCACCATGTGAAACAAACCCTAAGAAGTGGGAAGCAATGAAGAAAATTAGTTAGTATTAAATTTAACTATATACAATATACATAGTATATATATAATAAACTAATGTTCTATATCAATTTAACTGATTGCATTTTCAATAAAAGGATAGTGAAACAAACAATATACATAGTATATAATAAACTAAATTTTATATACAATATAAGAATGAATTCATATATATGTACCTTATCAGAATGAATTCATATATATATGTACCACCATCATCATCACCATGTGAAAAAAAAAACCTAAGAAGTGGGAAGCAATGAAGAAAATTTGTTAGTATTCAAAACAAAACAACCAAAAGTTGAAACAAAACCCTAAGAAGTGGGACTGTACCATTACAATGAAGTTCACCTTGCTTGTGAAGCATTGAAGTCGAATCTGCACAAAATGAGAACAATCAACAAAAACAACATGAAGCAAACGAGATAATGGGAACTATCTAACAAAAAGATTGAAGTAGAAGACTACCTTATTTTCCATAAACAATATGTACATTACGCTTGCTACCGCCAGCATCATCACCATGTTCATCTAGTTTTAGATTCTACAAGAAGAAATAAAAGGAGGAAGAAACTTAAATCAAAAGCTTCATACTTCTTGTATTTCTTCTCGCGAATTCTATAAAAAGATGAAGTTTGCTGCCAAAAATGGGTGCTAGGGTTTCGCTGTGAAGGAAACGGCGCTACTGTCAATAATAGAAAGTTAATTCCCTTATATAGGTAAATATTTCACAACGGTTTTCTAAAATAACCGTAATGATAAGTATATATATTATTTTAATAATATCACAACGGTTAGTTATATTAACCGTAGCGATAACCCTTCTAATTGGTACAAGGTTCGACTCCAAGCAACAACATTTTTCTATAATTACGTAAAATAGAAAAATGTTGTTGCCTAGTATAAGGGGTATCGCTACGGTTATTATTACTAACCGTTGTAATATTATAACCCTTGCTCTTCCCGGAGTAGAGAACACTCTGGCCATAATGATTTAAAATTTTCTCCGTTTTTCAAAAAATATCATTCCAGAATATCAACCATTTACAAGTTATCATCATTGCAAGCATTAAACTATCAGACTTTTCATCTTCAACCTCATCTATAAATAGAGAACTTTACATTTCTTCATAATATATTCTTCGTAACAATGAGTTCTACAAATGAGAATGCTAGAATCACCAATGAGGAACGTCAGGCGCCAATAGAGGAGGTCCAACCAGCGGCCAGGGATGCCTTAAGGGCGAGGAAGGATAAGGAGAAGAAGAAGAAGCTGAAGAAGAAAAAGATAAAGAAGAAAAGGAGAACAGTTTATTATGATTCCGATGAGGGGAGTGAGGAGAGATGTCTAGATTATGAAGATGCATTAGCAGCAATGGACTCTGACATTGATTAATATATGTAATATGATTATCAATGTACTCTTTTTAATGGAATCTTAATAAAATGTTATTTTATATATGCTCATCTCTTACAGTTTTATTTTTAAAGTTATATATACTATTCTCTTGCACTTAAAAACACTAACAAAAGAAATAAAATATATGTTTAAAAGAAAAACAATGATGAATTTTGAGTTTTGAGGTTAAATCCCCGTAACACTAACAAAAGAAATAAAATATATGTTTAAAATACAAAAACATGACAATAAATATAGTTGCTGGGAATCGAAGTTTGTTACATGTATTACAACGGTGTTTTAATACAACCGTGTTTAAAATTTAAAAATATGGAGAAAAAAAATGTAGTAGCTGGGAATCGAAGCTTGTTACACAACTTTTATTACAACAGTTCTTTAGTACAACCGTCGTTAAATATAGCGTTATAAATTTTTTAACGTATTACATCGTTGGGATACGAATCTGTGGTAAACCTGGCGTCGTTAAATGGGTTTTTCGTAGTAATGTAACACTTGATTTACTACAAAAAACTTCAAACATGTTTCATCGTTCTTGTGGTTATAACAAATATTATTTCTATGTTTGATAGTGAATTGCTAATAAGCTAGGTTATAGTGGATGAATGGTAACCTAATTGATAAGAAGATTAAATTTGCAGTGTTTCATAAAGTTAACAGTTGAATTAGATTATAAATAGTCTATAAATATGAAATGAGACAAAAAAATTATATGTTTAATTAGTTTAAAATTTATTTTAATTAATGTTTGAAACCAAGCACCACAAAATTGATGAACATACAATTAAACAATGGGATTAGGGTGTGAAAAGAGAGATTGAGAGATGTAAATTGAGGGTGAAAATTGACATTAATATTGATTAGATACCAATGGGTATTTATACATAATTACAATTGATTGGGATGCGAGTAAAAAATATAAAAAATAGAAAACTATCATGGTGTAACCGGTTACCACCTGAGTGTAATCGGTTACGCGAAAATAGAGAACATTTCTATTTCAGTTCAACACATCTATAATCGGTTACCAGAACATAGTAACCGGTTACAACACTTGAAATACTACATTTTTACAACACACCATTGTCGTACCTCAAAAAATACGATCCTCGCGAAAGACACATAAAAAGTTGTTCGAACAGAGTCGCCACCGAATTTTAATTTATTCCAATGAAGGAATAGGAAAATATAGAGAAAACCTTTTTAAAATGGAAAATGGTCATCGCAACCATACCCGGGTTCGAGAGTCAGTTATGTGAGGAGAAGGTATTAGCACCCCCTCACATCCGTTGTACTCAATAGGAACCTCTTAGTCTAATTATTGGTTTGGAGTGTCAACTACGCTTACTTATCTTCTTTGAATAATAAAAAGTTTCCTAAAGGTTTTAACTAGGGTTTAAGAAAAAATGGTTGATTTTATTATTAGGGTGCTCGCTAAGAATCGGGGCCCTTGTGCCTATGTATTCCCTCGTGCAATGGGAAAGTTAGAGCAATCGTAGTTCGTAATACGGTTTGTGGGTTTGTGTTTTTTATATACATCAATTACTTGAACACGAGAACCATATCTCGCACCCAATTAATAGAAAGAGAAAAGTGAAAGATTTCACTCCCTTCTTACGTCTTTTATTGAAATATTATTAAAGTATAATTATGTGTTTTAAGTGAACAGTTGTTCGAACACAAGAAAGAAATCTCGAATAAACCGGATGGGGAGAAATTTTGAAGATTCAAAACCCCTCGTTAACGTTTTATAAAAGTTTTGAAACAGGTGAATTGAAATTGTTTTAAGAAAAAAGTTAGAGATACGCATCACACTAAAGTCTATGACAATAGAAGCGAGTATTTCGTACAATTGGTCCAGGCGTCCCACGTACGTAATACCCTAAGAAGAGGTAAGGAAAAACTCTCGTTTATCTTTTTCTATGTACTTAAGGCTCATGGCGCATGATACATATCGTATTTAGTTAAAATATTTTTGTATTTTTTTATTAAGAACAGATTTTAGTTTTAAGTGGAAAGGATACTAGCCTAATTCTATGATCCTAAGTTTAAGATTAAGGGGGGACTACACCAATGTTATCATGCAACATATTTGATCCTATGTCTATCTTGATTCGGTTCATCGGGAATTAAATTGAACCAAGAATACCCATAGTAATCCAAGACATCAAGAATGCACATCAGGACAACCATCAATATTTCATAAAACTCGCAAGAATAAAAATCACAATTAGCATCAATTAATCAATCATTTAGGATTTTCACTAATTAACCAAAATTATAATTAAATAGAATTTTAATTAATTTATTAGACCCTTAATTAATTAAATTTTCAAAGTTAAGACAAAATTTACATTTAACCTAACAAATTAAATCATAAACTTATTATTTTGAAAACTTGTAAAAAAAATAAAAGGTAAAAAATTAACTCAAATATTAAAAAAGAAGGTGCAAAGTTAGATTGGGAGGAAAAAAAATGAGATGGGCTTAGCACGGCCCACCCATCATATATCATCAAAAACAAAAAAATTAAAAAAAACACACAAGGGTGAATTGGGCCAAGTACTGTTCGCTTGATCCAAATCAAATATATGGTAAAGGATTCAAAGAGCTTCAACATTTCCATCACTTGTATCTTCTTCTCTCTCGCACGGCTTCGCTACATTATCCCCACCTGCAGATCCTCTTCAATGTCGTCTTTCTCCCTTCACTCGCACGCTGCTCCGCGAAGCTTCTCACTCCCGTCCTCATCTTCTTCTCCCGGTCGTCTCTCTTGTTTCAATCTCTATCACCCTAGCGTGGAAGCATCGCCAGAAAATGAGGAACCCGCCGCGCCATGGCCATCAGCCGGTAACGGCGGGTGTGATGTTATTTGCTCCATTGCTCGTCTCGATTTCGTGTGATTCAATCTCTATTTCGATTCGCAATGAATTCGACGTAGTCACGACTTTCGTTACGGAAATAATGCCGAAGAATCACATAGGGAATTAAAAGTATTGAAGGCTCTAAATATTTGACTAAATTTTGGTAAAACATGGTGTTGAACAAGGTGTCTTAACATGAAGAAATCTGTTAAAAGCAAACATGTCAGATAAGATGTCCTAGCTTATGGACTCGACATCTTGGTCTGATATAGCAGGTTGTTGCAGATCTGGTCCAAGATTTAAGGATCAATCAGAACATGGATCAAGGAATAACTAAACAGAGATTTCGAAGCCCATAGACTGTTGAAGATTATAAAAGGAAGACCAAGGCCTAGGGAAGTGTACTAGACCTTGTTAAGACTTTTGTAAAAATAGAAATAAGAGTTTAGGGTTTTGAGAGTCGTGTACTTTCTTGTTGTGTAAGTTACCTTTTGTATCGGTTTGATACATTGTGGTAGACATAGTCTTACAGATTCAGAAACCTGTAGGTAATGAATTGTATATTGTTCTTAGATGAAGCTATTAAGAAAATTCAAGTGTTATTGTTAGTCAAGAGTCTTGACTGAACATTTTATTGGAATAGGTGTCTTTCAATTGAACAATCTGACGCAATTGCATGAGGTTGTAACTGTTAGATATCACTGAGGTTATTTAGGAATTGAGATGGGTTTCTCTTATCTAGATAAGGGTTCTAGATAGAATTGCACTGGATAGGGAATTAAGTGATAAGTTGTAAACCAGAGGTTGTTTAGCTTAGAATTAATACTACTGATAGTGAATTCGTTCCTGGCATGGTAGCCCCCAGATGTAGGTGTTGTTGTTCACCGAACTGGGTCATCATATCTTGTGTTATTTATCTTTCTATTTTACTCAATTCAATCTGCTCTTATGATCAGAAGTATATGTCCTTATTGATGTTGAAACATCTATCATGACATTGTTTTTTGAATCTGCAGTTTTGTTTGAATGTTCTTGCTTCCATCCTTGTTTTGACAAGCAGAGATCAATGTCTCGACATCTCTCAGGACATCTGAGATCTGCTACCAGAATTTCAGGTATGAATCAAATCTTGTTTCTCGCTGTTGACGTCGTATGTATCGTCGCCTTGTGTTGTTGCTGTTGTTTCTTTTGTAATGCGTATTGTATGTGATTCGCGATTTTGATACTATGACTGCAATTCCTCTCTTCTGCAATGCATGCGAGTGATATTGTTATTCTTCTCTGCTGTCCTTCAATTTTTTGTGTTGGTTTCTCTTGTGTATGTATAATTATTCGTGTGTAAATTTTTTCTCTGCCATGCCCCTGATTTTTCTGCAGTGTGTGTATTTGTATGTGATGTTATGCGGTAATGTCCTGCCTCTATCTGATGTTTTTGTGTGGCTTATATAGTTGTACGAATTCATCCTCTAATTAACAATTGGGATTCTTGTTGATTGAAACATTATGAATGAGTTTCCTTTTTGAATTATCCTGTTCGATCATGCTTGGGAATTGGATTACTGCTCTTGATTCTGTGATGGTTGAGTTACCATTTTATGTGATCATGCTTGATTGTGTTCTTGGAAATCAATCTGCATTAAGTCAAAAATCTTCTTGTATTGGACAACATCCAAGGTTCCTACCATGTTGTCACTTATACCTCAAATATGTTATGTCGCATACGTGGAGGACTTATATGTCTTTGTCCTTTATTTTGACTTGGCTGCTGCAGCCATCATACGCGCAACACGATCGTGGCATGTAATACCAATATCTCTTAACTCCATTTAGTTTATAATTTGACTTGTATATTCTCACATGCTTCTTTCCACTCTAATCCATGTTTCTTTTGTTCTCTTAACATGATCTTCTTTCTTGTTCCTTTTTAGTGTTGGAAAAAGTAGGAGGGTGTGGTAATAGTCCTGAAGACCTTCTAATGGAAATAAAAGATACTTGGCGAAAAATGACATGGCGACTATTATACCATACCTCCTGGTAAAGTGGAAGAAATCTGGAATTTCACTGAATGGTATTGCTACTACAAGCCCAACGTACAATTCAATGGACGTACCACTAGAGTTCAAAGTTGGGAAAAGAAACATTGACTTGGTTCCTCTCCTTGTGTTTCATTCGCTTTATGTAATCTTGGTTTGCTTTATGATTTCCACTTGAAAGTGCTCTATGAAGCAAATTTGTAATTTGTATCGGAATTTTCAATTTTGAACTTGGCTTGTAAATAACTATTAAATACTTTTGAATTTTTGAAATAATGTGAGCTTTCAATTCTTTCATTTTGTGAAGAATGAGATTTTGTAGTGAGAGTGACTTGAGCTTAGCATATGAAGTCCTTGTGAATCTAACATGACTTTTTACACGTGGAAAGAAATGTTGGAATTTTATGCTTAAATTTTGAATTTTTGAACACCTTGATGAAGCTTAATCTCCTTTGAATTTGGAATGGTATCTTAGACCTTGTAACCTTATCATGAAGTTCTTGTACTTATGAATTGTAAACCATGATTGAATTTTGAATTTTAATATCGAAGCGTGAACTTCGTACTTGAACTTGTGATGGAATCAACAATGAATCATGAAATCAGTTTGAACTTTTATAAAGAACACGAGTCTTGAATTTCACTTTGAGAATTTCTGGCATAAACTTGATTCAAAGTGCATGGCTCACAAACTACCAATAAGAAAATCCAAACACTTTCACTTAAGATCACAAAGAAACAAATAATGATCCAACCTCATGAGTACAAACAAAGTTTCTCTTGAATTAAGCTTGATCTTTGTTGCTCGTACAGTAGACGATGATGAACTCGACACATGAACCATCTGTCATACCCCAAATTTTGACCACAAGATTTCCCATCATTGTGAAGATCATTACCACAATATGGATGTACCATCATACCTCATCAATCTTCTCAAGAATTGTTGAGCACTCACCTTAACCAAGAATTAGGGTTTTGAGCCATCCAGAGCCCTTAGACAAAGGATCAATCAAGAATTGACATGATCTTCAACTTTTCTAGCCTCTCAAACATCTATAAAGGATCAAGGGGTCTCCCACATCAATAATCAAGCACAAAGTTGCAACATTCCAAGTGGAATCAAGCCTCAAGATCGCTAGTGTCACCAAATTAGGGTTTTGGTCGACCAGGGCCTCAAAATGAAAATTTTCACCTGGGCATGAGTCAATACTTCAAAACATGATCCAAAATGCTCAAAGGGACCTTATGAGTCCAATCATCAAGTCAAAATAGCCTCAGGGGATGCATTAATCAAAAATTAGGAATTAGGGTTTCTTGACCTAATTCACCCTTAAGTTGACTTTTGAGGAAAGACATGAACCAAAGCCTCAAGACATGATTTGAGGGCCTAAAATACACCACATTGATCCATTTACAACAATGGATTGATCCAAGAAGCTTGATTCACAAGTTTCAAATTTCTCTGGACCACAATTAGGGTTTTGAAGCTATGGATTGATCAAAATCACAAAAACATGAAAATGACAACTTTTTCCAATACTTAGTGAAAATTTTGGGCAGAATCTGTCTTGGATTTTCACCAACTTTGAGGCCATTTTTCACTTTGATCCAAGTTTATTCAAGACCATTGTTGGACATCAAAGTTAAATTAGGATATACAAGCTTTCTAAAGAGTACCATAACTCATCCTAATTCAACTTGAGTAGGGAGTTATAAGCATGGACACATGACACCTCCAAGACTGGTTTTTGCAAGACAGTCTTGCACTTGCCCCACGATTTTGTCATTTCCATGACTTGGCAAGCCTTGTCACCATACAAGACAAGTTTCTAAAGTGTAATGAACATGATCTCTGCAGAGCTACAACACCATAGAGCCTTGCAAGTCTAAAACCTCATCATTTAGCATGTGACATTCAAAGTTCAAATCCAAAACGTTCAAATTTGTCATGAGGCATTGAATGGATGCATAGAGCTGGCATTTATCAGTCCACAACATTGCAAATGAGTCAAGATAAACTCAAGCATCAGCAGACCATAGGCCTACAAGATTGACCTAAGTCAATGGCAAGAGGAGACTTGAGATTCCTTTTGAAAACCATTGGACAAAGGTCTGTACCAGCCACCATTCACTATTGTTGCCAAAAGAAACTTGACACACTATAAATAGAGGTCATTTATGATCAGTTTGAGTACCCCAAAGCATAGCAACACATGCTTTCTCACATTTCACTCTCTCTAGGCCAGATTTTACTTTTATTACAAGTCACTATCTAATTTTGAGTTAGAAAGTAATTTTGCCAAAACCAATGATGCTAACACCTCATATACATCATATATGAACTATCCAAGCACTCATCCTTCATCTGTAACACCAAAATCACAAACCTCCATAGTCATCCTAGAGGTCATTTGCAGTTGAGGTACCATAGAGTGATCCAGGTACTTTCCATCCATTCCAAGCATTCATACACCTTGCATAAGGTCGACTGAAGCTGTCTAAATCATTGCATAACATCTGTAACATCTCCATCATCAAATTCGATCACCAACTGTAAGAGGTAAGCCTGAAGCCTTCAAACTCTATACTACATGCATCATCAATTTATTTTCAAGATACCAACTTGTTTCTGGTAGTTCATAGAGTGATAACCCTCAATCAATTGCCATGTTTCATTCGTGTTTAGGATTTCATGATAGCTTTTGCAAATTCTAGGGTTTCTGTGTTCATACGTGATAACTCTCTCCACACTTAAAAGAAATGAAATAAAATGGTACCATCTTGTTCCTTGTTAAAAAACGAGTGAGATTGATGTTTGAATCGTGCAAAAACATTGAGTAATCAGGGAGTTTTGAGGGATTTTACAAATCTGGGGAGGAAGAACACGCGCGACCAAGAACATGTGTTCTTGGCGCCATTTTTAAAATTTTCAAATTTCAAATTTTAGTTAATTTTATTAATTAATTCAAAAATTAATTTCTCTTTGGATTTTAATGTTTTTGAATTGATTCTTTTTTTTTAAAAAGTCACAAAAATGTTAAATTATTTTATTCTACAAAAAAAATCACATTTATATTATTTATTTAATATAGTTTAATTTTTTTGAATTTTATTTCATTTTATTTATTTTAAACATTTTAAAAATGAAATTCTCACCTTGGTTTTTCAAAACCAATTGGATTTCAAGCTTTCATGTGATTAAAAATGATTTTCCAAAATATTTTTTGAAGTTGGCAACTTGTTTTTAAATATATTTGATATTTTGTATCATTTTATATTTAATATCCATTAAAAATTATTTATTTTTAATTATAATTAGGGTTTCTCTTAATTTTAATTTTTCAAAACACTTTTGGGCCTCTTGGTAGAGTGTAAGTTTCATCCCTTTGTAAATAAACCATTTTGGGCCTCAGTCATTCTATAAGTCCCGATACGATATAAAAAATCTCGGTGCGATTGTCGTTTTCAAAACAATTTTCATCTGGGCCTCCCTTTGGTTGTAAGTCCCATCTTTCTTTAAAAAAAACTTTTGAGCCTCTAATAGAGTGTAAGACCCAACCCCTTTTTGTACATAAATAATTTGGGTCTCCGTCATTGTATAAGTCCCTACGCGATTTTCAAAATAAATAGTGTGATCACTGTTTTTCATCTGGGCATCTCCTTGAGTTATAAGCCCCAACTCTTGAATAAAAATAACACTTACGGATCTCTAATAGAGTGTAAGACCCATTCTTTTTGTAAATACAATAATTTGGGCCTCAATCATTGTATAAGTCCCTCTGTGGTTTTCAAAACTACGACGTGATCATCGCCTTTTCAAAAGAGATCATTTGGGCATCCCTTGAGTATAAGCCCCAAATTTCCTTTTAAAATAACTTTCTTTTTTGATTCAAATTCAAATTCAAAATGTTCTTAAAACTTTCTTCAATTTCTTGAATAACTAACCATACAGATGTAGTTATCTTTCTTGGGCTTGCACAATTGTAAGTTCCACTATCTCTTCAATACATACATGTTTATATATTTCATATGTATATATATATATATATGCTTGTATATACTTGCTAAGAGTTTTCCCCAGCAGTTAAGTCTAAATTTAGGTCAAACCACTGGTTACTCTTTCAACACACTCAAAACTAGTTCCCCATAGGAAATTCCAGATATAGTCTTGCCTCCTCTTGGGCTTATACAATATGGAACAGAGAAAGACATTATTCCCGGTGAAACTTTTCTCATGACTGTCCTAACTTAGAAATATATGTGTACAAGAAATTCATTTCCCCATAGAGGATTAATTCCCAGTGAAACCTCTTTTAAATTTCTTCAAACCTTAGAACTGTTCAACAAAGAAAGGATTCATTCCCGATGAAACCTTTCTTGAACTTTCTTAGGCTTGGACCCACAGGCTTCCTAAAAGCATCCCCAACCTCCTCTTGGGCTTAGTACAAGGACCCTCAGGCTTCTTAGAAGTTCTTAGCCTCCTCTTGGGCTTAGTACAAGGACCCAAAGGCCTCCTACAGGTATAGGACATAAATTAGTCATCTTTGCTACTTCAATCCTCTGGAGAGTCAGAATTCTAAAACATCAGACCAGTCTAGGGTTGATCTTCATCCTTCAAAACCTCAGCCTCCTCTTGGGCATCATACAAAGACCTCTCTTTACAACTAGAGTCCACCACATATTATAAGACATGGACAGTCTCAGCCTTCTCTTTGGCATCATACAAAGATCATTCTCCAGCTAAAAATCAACCTCTTCATACTAGTAGACTTGGAAAGTCTCATCTCCTCTTGGATCTCAAAGAATCCCTCAAGTTTCCTAAAAGCACAGGAAAAAACCCTGATCATTTCACCAATCTTCAACAGAGTTTGAAACCTCCATAGGTTTTCAAACTCAAGGTTTAAACCTTCACCTTAAAAACCCCAGACAAGGTCAATTTACCATCAGTAAAACCCTAACAGAATCAGAACCTCATTGTCTATGATATTTCAACTTTTCTCTGATTCTCATCAAGAGTAAAATTTTTGGATTTCCCAATACATATGGGAGATGCCTCTGGATTTCAACAGTCCTCTGCAGAAGTTAGCCTCCTCTTAGGCTTCATATAAGAATTTCCCAAGCTCAGCCTTCTCTTAGGCTTTGTATAATGATTTTCCTCAGTAGAGTCAGCCTCAATCTTGAGCTTTATACAAGACAGATAAAACCTCCCTAGGGGAGTCAATTTCTTTTCAGCCTTAATCTTGGGATTTGTACAAGACAAATAAAACCTCTCCAGCATAGTCAATCTTTTCAGCCTCAATCTTGGGTTTTGTACAAGATAGATCATAGTATCCACCTGAGTCAATCTCTTTTTAGCCTCAATCTTGGGCTTTGTATAAGACAGATATAAAACTCTCCTAGTAGAGTCAACCTTTTAGCTTCAACCTTGGGCTTTGATCAAGGCACACAAAAATAAATATCCCCGCAGAGGAAATCAAGAGTTCTCTCTATAGGAAGACATTTCTCTGTACATCACATATCAAAATAGTCAATCAAAACAATCAACTTCCAAATAACTGCTGTAAGTGGCACACTTGTTGATTCAAAAATCCAAGCCGTGGTCCCTCTTTTATCCTGGTGAACTTCCTCTTTCATCTAATTGCTGTAAGTGGCAAGCCTCTGGATTATTTACATCCAAGCCAATGTCCATCTCTTAGCATGAAAGACTCATAAGGAAAAGGTGGCATTGCTCTATACTGAGTTAAAGCTTTATTCCTTCATGTAACCTCCCTTATAAAGGAAATTATGGAATTGCAGGATTCCATACATTCCAGTTAAATTAATTCCCCTTTATAACCAATCCTTCAACAAATGTGATGAACAGGTGAGATATCTCCCTTTACAGATGACAAATTCTCTCTCAGTCAAACCTTTAACTTCAATCTTGGGCTTTGAACAAGACATAAATAACCTCTAGCTTCAATCTTGGGCTTTGAACAAGACACCAAATATCTTTTCCTCCCATAGAATAGGAGGAATTACGATTGCTCTGATTTCCCAGTTATCTTTACGGGAATACGTAGGCATATGATTGCGAAATCTTAGTGAGCACATAAATAAAAAACTCTAGGTCCAGTACCTTACCAAAAACAACAGAAAACCTGAAAATAACAAAAAGACTCTCTCAACATTCCCAAAAGAGAAACTTTCCCAACCCATGACAGACAAACACCATAAAGCAGTTCAAATTAACAGAGAAAAAAATGCAATAAAAAGTCTATGGATAACCATATATACACTGGGTAATTGACAACTTCCCTTTGTATAACCTGACCCCGAACTCCTAATCTCTTAGCATTTGTTAAAGAAAACATTTGTGTGCAAGGTTAGTTTTAGATATCTCCTCTTTCCTTTCCAGCTTCATAGGATAAATAAGAAATCAGAAAGTAGCACCCAATTTCAACCATTGCGGTAAGGTGGTCCCGTCACCGACAAAAATTGCATGCTACAGAAAATGGCGACTCTGCTGGGGATGTTTCTCTAGGATTAGAGTTTCTAAGAGGTCTAGGTTTTGCTTGGCATTTATTTCTATATTTACGTACTTTCTGCTATATATATCATTTATTGGTATATTACTTGATACCCGTGTTTAAATTTCTGTTAACTGGGAATGCGATTAATACGCATGTGGAAAGTTCGAGAGAACATTAAGATAAGTGGTGACATATCCATGAAACGCTTATAGGGAGTGAATCCCGACCAAGTTAACTTGGCAGTCCACCGAATCAGGCGAGGTGCCCGTGTGGAAATATTGATGTTGAACGACCGATTGTCGTGAAAGCATCGTTTATACCAGTGCGGTACCCATGACCCTGAGGATTTAGTAGACATTTAACCATATGGCCATTTGGTAGTGCGGTGACTATCGAGAATAGTTGACAAGCGATACTACGCTCGAAAGAGATTCGTCCTAGGATTTTACAGCTCGCTCGAGTGAATCAGCTTGCTGTTGATATCCCTAGGAGGGGTCAATGACTTTGGGAACCTTAGAACCCGTTCTACAGGTACAAAAATTGACCAAATAGTACAACCTTTGGGGATGGGTAGAGCCATGACTCCATGCTAGTGACGTTGAACCCTTAAACCCATGTTTTCAAATGTTTTTGTTTGCTGCATTCATGCATTCATTAAAAAACTCTTTCAAACAAGAATAAAATCTTTTTCCAAAAGAACTAAAACAATAATTGCAAATATCAAAGGTTGCGTTATGGATTTCGGTAGAAGAAGAACGCACAAGTACACCTTCAAGGCTCCGAAACTAGAAGACTTAAGGAAATTGGGAAGGATGATTACCAATCCCGAGGCTTTCAGAGCTAAACACAGAGGATTATTTTCTCTTTTTAGGGTCAACGTGGTTGAAGGGATCCTGTCTATGCTGGTACAGTTCTAGGATCCGGTTTACCACTGTTTCACTTTCTCGGATTATCAACTTGCACCAACACTGGAAGAGTACTCCCACCTGATTGATTTACCTATCACTGATCAAGCTCCATTTTTTGGACTGGAAGAAATTCCAAAAGATCAAGCCATTGCAAGAGCAATATCTCTAGAAGAGTTAGAAGTTAGGACTCACATGACCACTAAAGGAGGAATCCAGGGTTTACCAGCTAAATTCCTGATGGAGAAAGCTTTATACTTTGCTAGTGTAGGAAACATAACTGCTTTCGAATACGTCTTTGTGTTGCTCATATATGGGTTATTCCTCTTTCCCAACATTGACAACTTCGTCGATACCAATGTTGTAAAGATATTCTTGATTGGAAACCCCGTACCGACCTTGCTCGCGAATGCTTATCATTCTGTACACTTAAGGAATTTGTACAGCGGAGGAATGATCACGTGTTGTGTACCGTTACTTTAGAAATGGTTTATTTCCCATTTGCCCAATTTTACTGCTTTTTGGGATCACAAGAGTAGTCTACGTTGGTGTCATACCCTAATTTTTGACCTTAAGATTCTATTTTTATTTCGCATCGTCTGCATAGCATATCACATCATTTCTAGGTCAATCATCCATGCATAGCTAACCAATTTATCATACTTGTGTCTGTTTGTCTTTCTTTGTGAATATAGGGTTGCTGCAGAAGGTTCATAGGCCATGAAAGTTGTGTGTGTGCTCATTGTGATTTTGGTCCTTTGAAAGATCCGTTAATTTCCTATGGAAGGATATGCCCTTATTCTTATAGTCCCTTCGTCAATACAAGGTCATTTTCCTCAGAGTTTCTCAGAAGTTTCAATGTGTACTTCCAAAGAGAATTAGGGCTTTCTTGGTGCTGAACATGGTGGTTTGAAGACCAGTTATGGCTTTTTGTGGCAAGTGATATTACGGATTGCATCCTTGTGGCGGATTGGATTTACCATTTGGTTCCTTTGGATTTTAAGGGGAGAATTTTTTAATTTTATTGTTGGTAGCTTGTGAACAACATACTTTGAAGTGGTAAAATTGGTATCGTGAATCAAGTTTAAGCTAGAAATTCTCAAAAGAGGGAATTCGAAACTCATGATCTTTGCAAGGTTTAAAGTTCAAATTCAAGCTATTCAATTACAAGGCAAGTTTAAGAATAATACAAGGTTCTAATTTACAATGACAACGTGTCTTGTCACACACTTTTGCTTGAGATTGCAACTTAATGAGAAATCAATCATGATCTGAATTAATGATCAATGAATTGGGCGTTTTTGTTTTCTACTTTGCGTGCCATTAAATGCAACTGCAGTAACGTGATTCATATTACATATGCACCACTTCCAAATTTCAAAGTGAGATTAAAGTTCACGGTGCTTTTTTTTTGAGATGTCTCATTAAGCAAGCTATTGGATGATGTTTCAATCCTTTGGAGAACATTGGCCAATGTTGTAAAGCTTTGAATTCAGAAAGCAATTTTCAAATGACATGGAATTTTCTAAAAAAACCCTCTATATTCCTCCATGTTCATTTAATCATTACAAATGGTTGAGTCTAACGTAGATAGTACCACATCGTAGTTTGCTCACAATTGCCAAACTTAAGGGTTCTACTGTGAGACAGTATCTTGCTTTACGGCTGTTGCAGGCAATACTTGTTGATTCTTTGTACGAGCTCATTGGAAATTCGGCGAAGTTCTCACTAATATTGGTTACTGATGAAAAGCACAGTAGGAAGACAAATGAGGTACTCAAAGTCGCTTCGTTTTCACCTGGAAATGGACAAAAGTTAGAAATTGACAGGATGCATTTCATAGCTTCAAAAGTGTTTTGATTGAAGGTTCAAGTACGTTAGAGCTAAGCATGGAGTTGAATTGTTACCTGCAACTTCGGCGAAAATATTTGGATCATCATGAGAAGCATACAAAGGCCATTCGAGAGCTGAAACTTTGTTTTACAAGGCATGCTCCAAAAGAAATAAGCACTACTCTAGTTTTCGGATTGACAGCATGCGATCGTGGCGATACTTCTCGCTTAACGGCTTCTGTTTCTTTCCCTACAGATAAGCCTAGTTTCTAGTCCATGCCTTGATTCCATGCCTCTATTTCACAATTTACGCTCAATGTTCTACATTTTAGCCAACTTTCGCAAGTTCATCTCCGGCTAACAGCGTATAACCCTTCATATAAAGAAAAGAAAAAACAATTACAAGTGTATAATTGGTCCATACATCTACATGTCATCATGAACTAAAGACCAAGGCAACTCTGTTAAACTACGCCAATCCAGTCGATACACTGATGGAGTCATTGCTACTATTCTACAAACATTGGCAAGTTCACTAAGTATTCATATCAAAATTCACTACTGATACAGAAAATGCAGAGCAATGAACCCATTAATCTTAACGAGCTTTACAAAGAGAGAATTCCAAGATGAAGGGCATACCGCATTATTCGTAAACAAGCTTTTGTTGGCAAGTGGAAGTGATAGAAAGCCCCTTCGAGGTAGACTCTGAGCAATGAATTCCAAACCATCCGGTAACAAAACAGATGTGACCCGGGCAATACCATTTCAACCGAGCTTGAACCTATCAGCTCCAGAACTGTCCCATTCGCTTCCATTTTTTTCTCTACCTGCGAAACACCAACATAAAGCATTATGAAGACAGAAATCCTGCACGCAAGAAGAAACCAATGTAAGAATAGTTAATAGTCGTCAAGAGCGGATCATTGTAATTAAATAAAATCAAAGAGGTCCAGAATTATAGATATTCAAATTAGGCCTCACTCACCACAATATGAAGAGGAAATGCCTCAAAAGTGCAGCCATGAAGCGTGGTGTTGTTATTCGAATAGAAATCTGAACAATGAAGCCTGAAGTTTGAGATTCCGAAAGAACAAGCAGGGTCGTGTCCAAGAGAGCTCCGAGGATATGCACATGAAAAGAGAAATGAAAAGGTTAGCACGATTTTGGGAAAATAGCAAAGTTAATGGAATCAAATCGTGCAAGTTTGGAAATCATTTGGAAATTAAAGTTGACGTTGGTTCAGAATCTTTTGTCATCTTCAAAATTCGTATAACAAAGGCAAGTTTTGGCACACCATTCAATATCATCAATGTGCTATATTTTCTTCCTTGGTAATTACCGTCAAAATCAAAGAAAAAATCAATCACAATCTGTCATTCACCGCAAATCGCAAAAAGGAAGTAAATTATCAAAACTTTCCAAAACATTCCAACACAATCAAAATCAAAATAGTAAGTTTTCAAGGCAATTTTCAAAACGAGTTCAGCAAGCATTCATGTTCAAATTAAATCCAAGACAGGCCCATAACCAACAAGGAAATACAATCAATACACAATCAAAATTGACATCAACCTCAAAATATATAAAGAGCAGTTGTGACATTTGAACACCACACCAGAAAACCTATCCTAAGAGAGACGAAAAAAGACAGAGAGAACAGGGGAGAGAAAAAAATAATAACAAAAGCAATTACGAAATAATTTTTGCTCAAATAATACACACGCATTGCAGAGGCAATTTTCGCAGAGAAAGTCACAATTCGTACAGTTCAACATTCATACACAAAAACACAGGGTCGAAAGAAGAAGGGAGGTAGAAGAACTTATCTTTGAATTCGCCGACGTTGTCGAAACCATCCTCGGAGTCATTTGTCAACCGCGACAGCCCACGCGACCCCTCTCGCACAGCTCCGTCATCCGTTTGCGCCTCCAATCGTATCCGGATCCGCCATCAACCTTCGCCGACCTCCTCTTTCTTTACTTTTTTCGCGTTATTCATAATCTGATGTACATGTAACCATCGAAATTAATGAATTGGGGTATGGGATTGCTGGGGGCTAGGTTTTTTGTGATTGATAGTGTTTGATAGAGAGAGAATGAGAGAATTGACGGCGAAGAGTTTAGGGTTTCAAAACCCTAGATTTTTGAGAGAGAAGTAAGTGAGAGTCCGTGTGGGACCTTTTTCTTCTTTTGTTTGTTGATTTGATCCTATGCACACGCACACACATATGCTATCATGCACCCTTCATCCTACCCGTTAGATCGCATTTCGTGCACATAATGTGGCTGTAATCTGAGGGTCCGCGATGGACCCTCTTCCCCTTTAGCACGTGGAATCCCTCCGTTTCATTTTACCTTTTTTTTTTAACCTTTCATTTTCTTATATTTATTAATCAAAAAATATATTTTTTGTTTTTATAAAAAAATAATAAGTAGAACTTTAATCTAAAAATATATATAGCTTTCATTACATTAACAATATCTTTTTTAATTAATAAATTAAAACCTTTTTTTAATTAGTAAAAACTTTTTATTTATTAAGTCATTAGAATAAAATCTTTTTTAAATTAATAAGAAAAACATTAATAACCTTTTTTTTATAACTTTAAAACTAAAAATAATTAAAACTTTTAGAATAATTAAAACTTTTTTTAATAAGAAAACCTCTAACCTTTTTTCAAATTTATCTTTAACAAAAAATTCTCAAAAAATAATAGTAATCTTTCATCAATACCTTTGTAAATTACCAGCTTTTTCTTAATAAACCGTTCCCTAGTTAAAATCCCTCGCGCTTGGTTAGTACGTTTGTGTGTGAATAGTTTAAGTCTTGTTTGGTATTATGCTTTGCTTATGTTTATGATGTATGCATGCCTATTGTATTATAAACCTTTCAAAAGTAATTAAAACTCTCGATCCAACGTCGAGCCCATTTTCTACCCATGTAAGTCGATTGCCTTTAGGCATCGCATTCGACCTACCGATCACAAGACACAAGTCTAGCATCACTTTGATAGCACCCTCGCCTAAATAATAATATTTAATCGCATTAATATCCAAGGGAAAATCCCATGCATGATAACCATGTTATTGTGCATGGTGCACATCATCTGCATTCATAATCGACACCCTTAAGTTAAGACTATTAGACAACTTAGGATAGATTTCTTAGGTTAGTCCCCCCTTAATTTTGATTATTTAATCAAACTTTAGCCTACCTAATTCTCCACACAAGAGAATTAGATGTTAATCAACTCAAAGAAAGGGACATACAATCCCATACCCCACAAAATACAAATATTTTCAAAACTGTGGTGGTCTTCTTAAGATGATGACTCATCTTCTCTCCTAAACCTTTAAAACATTTTAGTATCCTTAATAAGGAACTACAAGTGCTCTGATTCCTTCCTGACAGGATATGTAGGCACAAGATGCGATATCTTGTCGAGCACACTTAGGTTAAAAAAAATATAATAATAATAAATCACCTACCCTTAAACTCTTAGCAAAACAGACAACAAATAACAGATAAAATAAATCAAGAGGTTCCTGTAGAGTACTACAGATATCTAGGATGCTAACACCTTCTCTAGGTATAACCAACCCCCGAACTTAGAATCTTAGTGCATTTGCATTGCATTGTGGGAATTCGGTTTTTCTCCCTTCCCTTGGATAAAATCAAAGACCGGTGGTGAAATAAAAGAAATGCGATTCAAGTTAATATAATAGCTTGGTACCCAATTCTCACCGCGACAGAAATGGCGACTTCACTGGGGATACACTAAGAGGGTTCCCCCTAACTTGAATCTTTATCTGTTATATATATTTGTTTTACTGTTTGGAGGGATTCTTGAGTGGTGAGGAGTCCTAGACCCGGACTTGAGTGAATTATAGGAGATGATATGGTCAAGGGTACTTTGACGGAGTCGATTCCTGAAAAGTCGAATTGAGAAAATCATCGCTCAGTTTAGGTTCTTTTGAACTTAATATTGTTTGAACGAGTTCATTCGTGAAAACGGTATTAACTTCGACCAAGAACCCTTAAGACTGAGGACCGTAGCACCCTTAACCCCACTTGGCCTTTTAGAATGTAGTACGGTGACTATGCGGGAGTCTATTTCCAAATAGTTGTCACGCGATACTACACTCGGACGAGATTCTCTTGAGAATATTATTGAATACCAAGTGATTTGGGAAGTCGATAATATCCGAAAGATGGATTGTAGACTCTGGGAACTTTTAGAACCCGTTTGGCAGGTACATTTGAAACCATACTACATACCTTATGGGATGGGTAGACCTTGGCTCCACTTTCATGACCCTTTCAAACCTAGGACCCTTGTTTGTTTGTTTGCTTATGTGTGCTCTGTGCTTTGTCTTTGCATCCATGCATCCATTAGCATCATATCATAAAGATTTGTGGAACTTAGTCTTATTTGTAAACATCGTAAGGATATCATGGACTCTAAAAAAAATGTTGAAGTACACTTACAATAGTCTTAACTTGGACGATCTAAGGAGACTGAAGACTTTGCGGGCAAATGAAGAAAGGTTCAAGACCAGATATGGGAAGTTATCATCTTCGTTCTACTGACATCTATCATTATCAATCGATACCTAACCCTGGAGAATCTTTCTCCACTAATGGAGTTACTAATTTAGGACAAGTATCTATCTCTCAATTTCGATTGATATTCGAGCTAAGATAACTACAAAAAGAGGATTTGTTGGAAAGAGGTTACTTCTTGCAAAACGCAAAGCTCAAAGATGCCTTATTCCATTCTAATCTTCAGTCAACACTTCTAGAAGAACCTCAATTGGAAGAAGCTAAAGGACTCAAAGAAGACCCTAGGAAGAGTCTCCTTAGATCCATCATTATTAGCTTTTATTTAGCTTTACGTTATGACTGTTGTAAGGTGTACATACGCGTTTTAATTTTTGTATTAAACCAATCATTTAGTATTCCGGTACTAATGATTGTAACCGTTTTTTTTATGATTATTAAGACGAGCCTTTTGATATTCCTTGATGATTATAAATAGCCGAGTTCCATGAATCTTGTTGCATCATACACATCATTTGCATTCTCATTTGCATTCCTTTGCATTCCAAGTTCTCATTCGTGTCTCTCTTCTCAGACCCCGAATCATCGATACGATACTCTAGTTAGTCGCAAGAAAAGGATGGATCATTTGGAACAAGAAAACCAAGCACTCCGAGCGGAGATTGCCACTCTAAAGGCCAACATGGAAACTTTTTCTACTACTATGAAGAATCTGATAGACACTCAAGAGCATGAAAAGCAAGAACTTCGTGACGAGGTCGCAGACTTAAAGATTACCAAGAGGAGCCTGATGGATTTGGTCAAAGATTTGGCTATATCCCAACGCCAGGATGGATTTTCTGCCTCCTCAGCCAACCAGCCAGTTGAACGAAGTGGTGAATTTTTAGATATCCCTGTGCTCTACGCTAATATGTTCCCTACCCTCTTACAATATGGTTTAATCAAGAAGGAAACTCCACTATCCGTCCCGGTGACCCATGGGAGTTATTTCAAAGCTGATGCCTTCTGTGCCTTCCATCAAGGGGCACCCGGCCATGACATCGAGGAATGTCATGTTTTGAAGAAGAAAGTGAAAGAGATGGTTCATAAGGGAGTCTTGTCTTTCGAATTGTGCGAACCCCAAGTTGAGATACATCTCTTACTTGAACAAGAAGTAATCCCCTCCTTGCACATGGTGGATTGATACAGAGGACGGTTTTCTCTAGGCTATGTCTCGCCATATTTTAAGCTTATTTACTGTTTTCATATGTAATTTTCTGCGTTCGTTAATGCACTTGTTTTGCGTGTGAGGACTTGTTTGTTTTGAATAATTAATGCAATAATAATGTTTGTCTTGAAGAAATCCATTCGTTTCACTCATTTTAAAATATTTTTTCTATTTTATAATGCCAATGTTGTACAATCTCTTGCCTTGGCAGAGAATTGAATGGAGGATGACGAATAAAAAACACAAGGTCTCTTGTTGTATACTTTTGAATAAGACTCTGCTGAGGATGTAAGGTATTGTTTCAAATCCCCAACACCGGAGATATAAAGGAGATAAACCCTCTTTAACACCTTTGAGCCTTGAAGTAGGAGTTTTCTTTTCTAAATAAATAAAAAAAAAACCCTCAATTCGAACCTGGGGCAGGGTAGTGTCCAGTTAAGCTGATCGAGCGCCCCGACTTTCCAAAAAAAGAGAAAGGAGTGAACATCCGAGAATCCACTTTATCTATCCCTCACACATTAAGAGGCTAGCAGTAAAATTCACAATGATTATCCTTCGACTATCTAAAGAGTGAGGCAGTCACAATCCTTTTAAAAAGGTCAAAACGACTTGGAGTCACACGACTTGTTCATAAATCAAAAAGAAAAAGAAAAGAGCCCGCTAAGTCAGAACCTATGAAGGAGACTTAGGCAAAATTGGGGCATCCCGCTGGACTTCAAATTCAAATCCAAGAGACTCAGTCCAGGCAAAACTTAGGGAATAAAACAAAGAACGTGAAAGGGAAAATAAAGGATCACAAAGAAAAATCATCAATAAATAATAAAGTCGTGTGATCGAACGCCAAAAGCAAATAGGTGAGTGACTGTCATGTCCAAAGCCTCAGTGGTTTCTCAACCGTATAAAAAAACTCCTTTTGAGAGATGAGTGCTCGTGTTATGTTAACTGAATTTAGAACCGAAGAACATCACGAAAAACGGGTGGGTACAAGTAAACTTTGAGCCTTTATCCTTTGTTTCTTAAACCGTGAACCAAGCCACGATACCACCCTCAAAAGACCTAATTGAAGCAGGGTTTATTTTGAAAGCATACTAATTGAGATAACGTTTCCTGACTCCTATGAGCTATGCTCAAAATTTGTGTTGGCTTTGTAAAATTAATCAATGTCATATCCCAACTAGTGATTCGGTCACAGGTTATTGCGATATTTTTTTTTTCAAAAAAAAACTTCGAGACAAACGTGTGTGTTGCATTACCCACTTCAGAATTAACATTTTCTACATGCTAACGTTGCTCGACATCATAGAAGCTTGCATATGAGCATCAGTAATGAGCTCGGTCTTTTTAGATTTGAAACTCTGATGAGTAAATGGAAAATCATTTCAGAAAGATGATCGCATCCAGGGGCATGTCTCCTGAAGACTCCGCTGAACAGGGGCAAGTCATTCTCAGTTGCTGCTTCACAGTCTGACCATCCCTAGGGGCAAGTTTGAAGACTCAGTTATACAGAATACAGTCAATCTGGGGCAGTTACGTCGAGATTCGACAAACCTCTCAAAGAGTTTGAAAACATTGAAACATTTTGGATGCCAAGTTTTCTGTAAAATCCTCTTGAGATGACTTCTTCTCATAAACTGTGTGATCTGGGGCATTTGAGAATTGAAGGTCATTCTATCCATTCACCACAACTATTGTTCGAAATGGCGACTACCACACAGTTTATCAATGCATAACTACATTGTTCTAACAACATTCTTCACCCATGACCCAAAGAGCTTCTGTCTCAAGTGGTGTGATGATTCCCCAATAAGTCTCTACTACAGCAGTCATAACCATTCCCCGGTGAATCTCTACTTCAGCGGTTATGGCAGGTTAGATGCAAGATTTCCCCAGTTGGTGACCTAAGAATTCCCCTAGTGAATTCCTTGGCTTCAACCTCCCCTCAATGAAGTAACTGTTACTTCACTCAACGGACTTCTTACAACTTCAATCTTCCCCAGCGAAGTAGATGTTTATTTCATCCCCATGAAGTCTCAACTCTGACATCTTCAGTTTGCAACTTTGATCTGAGCTTCCCCCAATGAAGTGAATATTTATTTTATCCCCCGGGTGGCTTCAGTTCTGGAATCTCCAATTACAACTTCATTTTAGACTACTTCGGTTTGCAGTGGATATTTATTTTATCCCCTATGAAGCCTCTCCAATCATGAGTTTGATCCTTTCCTAGTGGATCTTTCCCATTCTCAACAGAGTGACCAGATTCATCTTGACAATTCCCTAAGTGAAGTCATGATGTGCATCCCCAAGTGGAGTGCTCTCTTTTCCTCAGAGAAGTTTGCGGCCTTGAAGCAGGACTTTGTTTCCATATGTGGTTTTCCATTCATCCCCAATGATGCTTCTATCTTGTAGAGATTGGCTGAGTATCCGTGTCGAGATGTTTATTTCATCTCCAGTTTACTTCTCTCTGTCTGTTTTGTCAGCATAAGCATAACATACATTCATTCATATAGATACATGGCATCGGTGCATTTTGCATTTTTGTGCTTGTTTGTTTATTCTTTCACCTTGGTTGTGTTTACCCCCAAGTGATCGGGTTTGTCTTCTCCCTCCAAGTAGAGTCGTCAGCCCTAAGCAGAAAGCGCGCATCCTTTCTAATTCCCCACTGAGTTTGATCCTCGTGGAAGATGGTTACTTTAGTTTTCTTTTCCATATTTGGATAAAGATAAACCCCAGTTGAGTTCATTCCTCACTGGATAGAGTCTTGATTTACCGTTTCTCTTCAGTTATTTCCTGAATTGAACTTTGGTCCCTGACAATCACAATCTTAAATCTCTCTAGGCTTTTGAACCTAAATTGAGCGTGCATTTATTTTGCACTTTGTATCCCCTGGAATAATCTATTTGGAGATCACCATTGAAGACAAAATATTTCTCCAGCAGTGTTGTTACAACATTCCTCTCAACAACTCATACCCATACGACAAGTGGCAGCTTCTTTATTTGAGCAGCTTGTTTTGTTCTCAGATTTTATATTAGGATGACAAATGGCAGTCTCTTTTCAAGACAGTTTGTCTATCCCCAGAAGTTATCAATATTATCAACCCGTTCTCCATCAAATGGCATCTCTCCGGGTATCCGTCAGAGAAGTTTGTTGAGTACTTTACAAGTGTTTCTCTTTATTTGAGAATTCCTGTTACAAGGATTTTATTTCACACTACAACAATATTGCTCCTCAGTGATAGTCTCCCGGTGAGTCTACTATTCAATTTACTTCCATCAAATGGCATCTCTTCGAGAAGTTTGGTGAAGATTCAGATGATCTTTCTCTTTATTTGAGAAGACATTATTTTGCAAGTCAGCCGACCTGCATCTTTTCTGAAGATTCCCGGTGATGTTTTCTAATCTCCAATGAGTTATGGATTCCCGCTGAAGTCTTCAATCTCCAGTGAAAATTCCAATCCCCTGTGAAGTTACTTTCCAATAAGTATTTGCCTTTCCAGGAGGAATTCAAGACCTTTGCTCGAGGCAGACAACCTCGTAGTTTTTATTTCAAGACTTTTCTTGTGGCATACAACCTCGAAGCGTTTGTTTTCGGACCTGCTCGTGGCATACAACCTCGAAACGTTGAAAGGTTTATTTTACCCTTTTCAAGTGAAAGACCTTGATCAAAGAAGAAACTGAGACCCGTTCATGGCATACAACCTTGAAACGTTGGGAAAGTTATTTACCCTTTCTAAATGGATCATTTAGTTAAAGAAGAATCTAGATCATGTCTTGATCATGGAAGCTTATTTTGGGTCAGACATCTATGCTTAGGCTACCGTGTTTGGTAGTAGGTGGTCTCTCCTTTCAAGTCTATTACATTTGCTTAGGCTATCATATGTTTGATAGTAGGTAATATGTCTTTATTTTGTTCAGATACCTTTGCTAAGGCTACCATGTTTGCTAGTAGGTTATCTTTCCTTTTGTGTTTACCTTTGCTTAGGCTATCATGTTTGATAGTAGGTAACACACCTTTCTTTTGGGTCAGACATTTATGCTTAGGCTACCGTGTTTGGTAGTAGGTGGTCTCTCCTTTCAAGTCTATTACATTTGCTTAGGCTATCATATGTTTGATAGTAGGTAATATGTCTTTATTTTGTTCAGATACCTTTGCTTAGGCTACCATGTTTGGTAGTAGGTTATCTTTCCTTTTGTGTTTACCTTTGCTTAGGCTATCATGTTTGATAGTAGGTAACACACCTTTCTTTTGGGTCAGACATCTATGCTTAGGCTACCGTGTTTGGTAGTAGGTGGTCTCTCCTTTCAAGTCTATTACCTTTGCTTAGGCTATCATATGTTTGATAGTAGGTAATATGTCTTTATTTTGTTCAGATACCTTTGCTTAGGCTACCATGTTTGGTAGTAGGTTATCTTTCCTTTTGTGTTTACCTTTGCTTAGGCTATCATGTTTGATAGTAGGTAACACACCTTTCTTTTGGGTCGAACACCTATGCTTAGGCTACCGTGTTTGGTAGTAGGTGATCTCTCCTTTTATAGTCTATTACCTTTGCTTAGGCTACCATGTTTGGTAGTAGGTCATCTTTCCTTTTGTGTTTACCTCTGCTTAGGCTATCATATGTTTGATAGTAGGTAACACACCTTTCTTTTGGGTCGGACACCTGTGCTTAGGTTACCGTGTTTGGTAGTAGGTGATCTCTCCTTTTCTAGTCTATTACCTTTGCTTAGGCTATCATCTGTTTGATAGTAGGTAATATATGTTCCTTTATTTCAACTGGATACCTTTGCATAAGATGGTAGTAGGTATCCTTTCTTTCAAGTTTCTTGCCTGTTGTACGCAATACACACGTTTGTTCTATTGGGAGATACCTTGTGTTTAAGCTACCATGTGATTGTCAGTTGGTAGTCTCTTCCCTAGTGGAGTTGGATCTTTCCCCGTGGAGTCTTGCTTTGCTAAGTCATCCTCGTCGGGTCTTTCATTCTTTAATTGTGTTTCAACATATTTTGTATTCGATTATCCCATGTTACATCATTCCTCCACAGGATCTATGTCTTGCATTCATATCATATCATATGCATTTGTGGCATCTTAGGGCCAAAAATTGTGCATGTTTATATTTAAGTCTCTTCTATCATGTTGAGACGAAGATTTCAATCTCCATATCTCCGGATAGAAGAAACTTAAATAGAGGCATCTGTCATACCCCAATTTTTGACCCTAAGATTCTATTTTTATTTCGCATCGTCTGCATAGCATATCACATCATTTCTAGGTCAATCATCCATGCATAGCTAACCAATTTATCATACTTGTGTCTGTTTGTCTTTCTTTGTGAATATAGGGTTGCTGCAGAAGGTTCAGAGGCCATGAAAGTTGTGTGTGTGCTCATTGTGATTCTGGTCCTATGAAAGATCCGTTAATTTCCTATGGAAGGATATGCCCTTATTCTTATAGTCCCTTCGTCAATACAAGGTCATTTTCCTCAGAGTTTCTCAGAAGTTTCAATGTGTACTTCCAAAGAGAATTAGGGCTTTCTTGGTGCTGAACATGGTCGTTTGAAGACCAGTTATGGCTTTTTGTGGCAAGTGATATTACGGATTGCATCCTTGTGGCGGATTGGATTTACCATTTGGTTCCTTTGGATTTTAAGGGGAGAATTTTTTAATTTTATTGATGGTAGCTTGTGAACAACATACTTTGAAGTGGTAAAATTGGTATCGTGAATCAAGTTTAAGCTAGAAATTCTAAAAAAGGGGGAATTCAAAACTCATGATCTTTGCAAGGTTTAAAGTTCAAATTCAAGCTATTCAATTACAAGGCAAGTTTAAGAATAATACAAGGTTCTAATTTACAATGACAACGTGTCTTGTCACACACTTTTGCATGAGATTACAACTTAATGAGAAATCAATCATGATCTGAATTAATGATCAATGAATTGGGCGTTTTTGTTTTCTACTTTGCGTGCCATTAAATGCAACTGCAGTAGCGTGATTCATATTACATATGCACCACTTCCAAATTTCAAAGTGAGATTAAAGTTCACAGTGCTTTTTTTTGAGATGTCTCATTAAGCAAGCTATTGGATGATGTTTCAATCCTTTGGAGAACATTGGCCAATGTCGTAAAGCTTTGAATTCAGAAAGCAATTTTCAAATGACATGGAATTTTCTAAAAAACCCTCTATATTCGTCCATGTTCATTTAATCATTACAAATGGTTGAGTTTAAAAAAAAACAACTCGGATCAATTACATGTATTTAAAAAAATCTGAGGATGTAAGCATAGCCAATTTACGAGTCGAGCTTCGTAGCCTCGAGAAAAATACTATGTGCCTAAGTTCAGCTAAGGCTATTGACTACATTACGGTTAACAAAAGCTCTTTTGGAGAGGACCTGTTCTCTGCTGCTGGAAGAACAACCGAATCGTTTAACGTAGACAGTACCACATCGTAGTTTGCTCGCAATTGCCAAACTTAAGGGTTCTACTGTGAGACAGTATCTTGCTTTACAGCTGTTGCAAGCAATACTTGTTGATTCTTTGTACGAGCTCATTGGAAATTCGGTGAAGTTCTCACTAATATTGGTTACTGATGAAAAGCACTGTAGGAAGACAAATGAGGTACTCAAAGTCGCTTCGTTTTCACTTGGAAATGGACAAAAGTTAGAAATTGACAGGATGCATTTCATAGCTTCAAAAGTGTTTTGATTGAAGGTTCAAGTACGTTAGAGCTGAGCATGGAGTTGAATTGTTACCTGCAACTTCGGCCAAAATATTTGGATCATCATGAGAAGCATACAAAGGCCATTCGAGAGCTGAAACTTTGTTTTACAAGGCATGCTCCAGAAGAAATAAGCACTACTCTAGTTTTTGGATTGACAGCATGCGATCGTGGCGATACTTCTCGCTTAACGGCTTCTGTTTCTTTCCCTATGGATAAGCCTAGTTTCTAGTCCATGCCTTGATTCCATGCCTCTATTTGACAATTTACGCTCAATGTTCTACATTTTAGCCAACTTTCGCAAGTTCATCTCCAGCCAACAGCATATAACCCTGCATATAAAGCAAAGAAAAAACAATTACAAGTGTATAATTGGTCCATACATCTACATGTCATCATGAACTAAAGACCAAAACAACTCTGTTAAACTACGCCAATCCAGTCGATACACTGATGGAGTCATTGCTACTATTCTACAAACATTGGCAAGTTCGCTAAGTATTCATAGCAAAATTCACTACTGATACAGAAAATGCAGAGCAATGAACCCATTAAGCTTAACGAGCTTTACAAAGAGACAATTCCAAGATGAAGGGCATACCACATTATTCGAAGACAAGCTTTTGTTGGCAAGTGGAAGTGATAGAAAGCCCCTTCGAGGTAGACTCTGAGCAATGAATTCCAAACCATCCGGTAACAAAACAGATGTGACCCGGGCAATACCGTTTCAACCGAGCTTGAACCTATCAGCTCCAGAACTGTCCCATTCGCTTCCATTTTTTTCTCTACCTGCAAAACACCAACATAAAGCATTATGAAGATAGAAATCCTGCACGCAAAAAGAAACCAATGTAAGAATAGTTAATAGTCGTTAAGAGCGGATCATTGTCATTAAATAAAATCAAAGAGGTCCAGAATTACAGATATTCAAATTAGGCCTCACTCACCACAATATGAAGAGGAAATGCCTCAAAAGTGCAGCCATGAAGCGTGGTGTTGTTATTCGAATAGAAATCTGAACAATGAAGCCTGAAGTTTGAGATTCCGAAAGAACAAGTAAGGTCGTGTCCAAGAGAGATCCGAGGATATGCACATGAAAAGAGAAATGAAAAGGTTAGCACGATTTTGGGAAAATAGCAAAGTTAATGGAATCAAATCTTGCAAGTTTGGAAATCATTTGGAAATTAAAGTTGACGTTGGTTCAGAATCTTTTGTCATCTTCAAAATTCGTATAACAAAGACAGGCCCATAACCAACAAGGAAATACAATCAATACACAATCAAAATTGACATCAACCTCAAAGTATATAAACAGCAGTTGTGACATTTGAACACCACGCCAGAAAACCTATCCTAAGAGAGACGAAAAAAGACAGAGAGAACAGGGAAGAGAAAAAAATAATAACAAAAGCAATTACGAAATAATTTTCGCTCAAATAATACACACGCATTGCAGAGGCAATTTTCGCAGAGAAAGTCACAATTCGTACAGTTCAGCATTCATACACAAAAACACAGGGTCGAAAGAAGAAGGGAGGTAGAAGAGCTTATCTTTGAATTCGCCGACGTTGTCGAAACCATCCTCGGAGTCATTTGTCAACCGCGACAGCCCACGCGACCCCTCTCGTGCAGCTCCGTCATCCGTTCGCGCCGCCGATCGTATTCGGATCCGCCATCAACCTTCGCCGACCTCCTCTTTCTTTACTTTTTTCGCGTTATTCATAATCTGATGTACATGTAACCATCGAAATCAATGAATTGGGGTATGGGATTGCTGGGGGCTAGGTTTTTTGTGATTGATAGTGTTTGATCGAGAGAGAACGAGAGAATTGACGGCGAAGAGTTTAGGGTTTCAAGACCGTAGATTTTTGAGAGAGAAGAAAGTGAGAGTCTGTGTGGGACCTTTTTCTTCTTTTGTTTGTTGATTTGATCCTATGCACACGCACACACATATGCTATCATGCACCCTTCATCCTACCCGTTAGATCGCATTTCGTGCACATAATGTGGCTGTAATCTGAGGGTCCACGATGGACCCTCTTCCCCTTTAGCACGTGGAATCCCTCTGTTTCATTTTACCTTTTTTTTAACCTTTCATTTTCTTTTATTTATTAATCAAAAAATATATTTTTTGTTTTTATAAAAAAAATAATAAGTAGAACTTTAATCTAAAAATATATATAGCTTTCATTACATTAACAATATCTTTTTAAATTAATAAATTAAAACCTTTTTTTAATTAGTAAAAACTTTTTATTTATTAAGTCATTAGAATAAAATCTTTTTAAATTAATAAGAAAAATATTAATAACATTTTTTTTATAACTTTAAAACTAAAAATAATTAAAACTTTTAGAATAATTAAAACTTTTTTTAATAAGAAAACCTCTAACATTTTTTCAAATTTATCTTTAACATAAAATTCTCAAAAAATAATAGTAATCTTTCATTAATACCCTTGTAAATTACCAGCATTTTCTTAATAAACCGTTCCCTAGTTAGAATCCCTCGCGCTTGGTTAGTACGCTTGTGTGTGAATAGTTTAAGTCTTGTTTGGTATTATGCTTTGCTTATGCTTATGATGTATGCATGCCTCTTGTATTCTAAACCTTTCAAAAGTAATTAAAACTCTCGATCCAACGTCGAGCCCATTTTCTACCCATGTAAGTTGATTGCCTTTAGGCATCGCATTCGACCTACCGATCACAAGACACAAGTCTAGCATCACTTTGCTAGCACCATCGCCTAAATAACAATATTTAATCGCATTAATATCCAAGGGAAAATCCCATGCATGATAACCATGTTATTGTGCATGGTGCACATCATTTGCATTCATAATCGACACCCTTAAGTTAAGACTATTAGACAACTTAGGATAGATTTCTTAGGTTAGTCCCCCCTTAATTTTGATTATTTAATCAAACTTTAGCCTACCTAATTCTCCACACAAGAGAATTAGATGTTAATCATCTCAAAGAAAGGGACATACAATCCCATACCCCACAAAATACAAACATTTTCAAAACTGTGGTGGTCTTCTTAAGATGATGACTCATCTTCTCTCCTAAACCTTTAAAACATTTTAGTATCTTTAATAAGGAACTACAAGTGCTCTGATTCCTTCCTGACAGGATATGTAGGCACAAGATGCGATATCTTGTCGATCACACTTAGGTTAAAAAAATATTATAATAATAAATCACCTACCCTTAAACCCTTAGCAAAACAGACAACAAATAACAGATAAAATAAATCAAGAGGTTCCTGTAGAGTACTACAGATATCTAGGATGCTAACACCTTCTCTAGGTATTACCAACCCCCGAACTTAGAATCTTAGTGCATTTGCATTGCATTGTGGGAATTCGGTTTTTCTCCCTTTCCTTGGATAAAATCAAAGACCGGTGGTGAAATAAAAGAAATGCGATTCAAGTTAATATAATAGCTTGGTACCCAATTCTCACCGCGACAGTTGGTCACAGAGAATTATGTCTCTTACTAATTCTGACATAGACTGGTACAATCAGATTTACGAAGGGATAAAGATCATCGACAGATGTGGAAATTTCCCCAATGTGCCCCTCATTGGAACTAAAGGAGGAATCAACTATTATCCAATTCTAGCTCGCCGTCAACTCGGATACCTGTTGAAGTAGAGATAGAGTTAGGGTTTTAGTTATCGTTCCACAGAGATTGTTTGGAGATATCGCAGCCGTTCTAAAGTCGTAACGTTTCAAACTTTAAAGTAACAGGGGGTTTTAGATTGTTTTCGTAACGTTTGCAGTCATAGTTAATTAAAAACGGTAAAAAGATTGTTTTAACGGTTTATAAAAGCATGTCAAGATTAGGGTTCGGCAAACCACTTCGCACGTATATAATCGATACGCTAATGAACTTGCTTAAATGATAAATACAATCACATATCCTCCCAATATGTTTATCTCTAACACATATTGTGAGTTTTGCCATTTTGATCCTTTGTTGATTTCTCACACAAACTATCAAAATGACAACATTAGAGTTCAATATTTATGAACATCAACACACATTGCTATCTCTAGCCAATATACATTGATGGATGACAAACCTAGGTAAAGAGTTGGAGCACATTTCTCAATCATGATCCAACACAAAGAATAAACATAAAAACAAGGTTTATCATCATACATTCATCATCCAAGAGTTCACAAGAGAGGATCAATCCATATACATACAAAGTAACGGTTCACCTACATCTAACCTTGACACAAAAGGTAACTTAGCTCTCCATTGTCATGGAAGCTAAACAAACAAGAAGATGAAGAAGATTATTTAACATCAATGACGATATCTCGAAGAATGATGCTTCCAATCTTCCTCAAATGGATGCTACAGTGTTCACAAAGTGTTCTTCTCTCTACTGTCAAAAGGATGGGTCAAAAGAAATGCAGACATAACTATTTATAAGGGGGCCACAAATCGCAGAGCGCGCTGAGCGCGCAACACCGCGCTGAGCGCGGCCTCATTAATTGCCAAAATGACCTAGAGCCCGCTGAGCGGGCTGCCAATCCGCGCTGAGCGCGCAAGCTACTGCCACTACCACCTTCTTCGCGCTGGGAGCGCGCTGAGCGCGCTCAAAGCATGCTCAAAAAATCCAAATTTTCCAAAACTGTTTTTGTGCCATCCTCAAGGCTCCATTCTTGACCTTTCCATGTAAAAATCTGCACAAAAAAACACAAAAGATAGATAGATATGATAAATAATGAAATTAACTAGAAAACGGTTATAAACGGAAACAATGGGAAAAGCATGGATTTACGAATAAAGCTCACAAAAAAGGTGCTAAAAACTAATCTAAATATTAACACTTTTTAGCACCTAACAACTCTCCCCAACTTGTCTCTTTGTTTGCCCTCAAACGAAGATAATTTAGAATAGAAGCAAGCGGAAAACAGGGAACAAAATACCAACAAAACATAATGGTTCAAACCAAATAAACACGCACGCAAGTACCGCTCGTCCTTACGAAGAATAAAAATATGTAAATGAACTAAATTCTAAACATCATTAACAAGCACAATTCATAAGCAACAAAAGCTCAAATTAGAATCACCTAATTTTCCGAATGAGCCTAGCTCAATATATCCAAGGGACAAAACACACTCATAGCAAAAGTGTCAGCATCCAGAACAATTCATGCTTTCATCAAACCAAATCACAAGAAAACCAAGGAAACAAAGATCTCTTAAGGGCTTCTAAAGCTTGTAGCTTGGCAAGGTTAAACAAGAAAGGGATATTTGTAAAAGGCCAATGAAACAAAGTGGTTAACAAAAATTATCAACCAATGAAGAACATGCCAATAACCCACTTAAGACCAACCTCATAACAATTCAATTCAAACCTTTCTTTTCTTTTCTATTCTTTTCTTATGGTGCACTCTTTCATATTTTTTTTTTTTTTTTTTTTAAAAACAACTCCCTTTGGAGTGCACAACACAGCACAAAATAGTGCTTCAAGTTCTTTCTTTCATCACAAGAGGCACCAATTCCCCACTCCAATTTCTTTTTCACAAACTAGCACAACTCTCCCCAACTTTAAACCATACTATAATTAATAGGCAATGTTCTTCAAAAGTATGTTCAAACAAAGGGTTAAGTGCAAAAATAAAAGAACTAGAATGAATCACAAGGGTTTTTCTTTAGCATTAACAACCCACTATAAAGGGGTAGATACAAGATTCATTCCAATTCAAGGCTCAACATGGCTAGCAAGTGCTCACACCTCTCATAAGGTAAAATTGAAGGTTATGGTTTTGTGGTTTTTCTCAAAGTCAACAATTGCCTAGATCATTTCAATGTTTTCATGGTTTGCACATGAATACAAGATTAAAAATGAATCATACGAGCTAAACAACATTTACAAAATCACTCAATATTTATGAACAATGGAGGGACTCACATTTGTGGTTGTGTCCTAACAGATTCCAACGTGAACAAAAATTGCTACATGAAGAGAAACTTGAAAATCATGTGAAGCACAAAGTTCAAAAACATACTAACATTCTACCAAGCACAAAACAGAGTACCTTTGTGTGCACCAATTTAGACTTATATCATCACCATCAATGAAAGGTGAAGTGCACACTTAAATGTTCAAAGAAACAACTTGCTTCAACCATCCATTACCTTAAAAATAAAGGGCAAACAACAAAAATTTCCTGTACAAACTAATCATATAAGCAAAAACACATCCTCCCGGATGTTAACTTCATTAATTAACCAAAAAGTTTTAACACCAATTCACTCACATCCGCCCGGATGGAGAATACAAAATTCCTACACAATGTAGTCAAAACAAAATCCCAACATAAAAGTTATACCAAAATAAAGACAAAATAAAATAAGGTCCAATCAAACCCAACATCAATCTGAACTAGAGCTAGACGCTCCATCATCACCGTCATCGCCATCAAGGTCACCTTCCCCCTCCGGAAAAACAGGCCTGCCCTCAGGCCAACGAGCATAAGCAACGAGATCATCGCGAGTTCTCAGCTGGTGGTCCACATGCGGCTCACGAATCTGCAGCTGCAATTGCATCATAGAGTCATGCATAAATAATAAAGCTCGCTGATGAGCCTCGTGCATGGCCCAATTGGCCTCAGCACTTGGATCAAAAGCGTGCCCGCGGCCGCGCCCACGGCCACGAGCAGGAGCAGCAGCAGCTACAGGGACAGCCTGCTCAAAATCAATCGCCCCCATACAGTGACGAGTGACATAGCTATCATCAACAACCTGGAGCTTCACATTCGGGTGGGTAGGCAATGTAACACGCGCCTCATGGCATAAAGCCATAATCAAACCTGGATAAATCAGAGCGCATGCCACACGATCTCCAAGAGGCGTACCACTGGTGGCGGTTCTCTTCAATTCGCTAGATATAATCCGTCCAAAGTCCACAGTATGGCCCGCCCTGCACAAATGAAAAATCAGAGCCGCCGTCTCCATTGGAATAGAAGAGGTGTGGCTTCTCGGTCGAAGGTTGTAAAGAACAACCGACATGACAAGCTGCGAGACATTATCCAACACCCTCCTAGCAAACTTCTGAGGAGCACCAGCAGCACTTAAAATGTAATTACCCCCTTGTCTGCACAAGGACTCCCTAAGTTGGTCGGCATTCCAGTTCCGCCGAGCCAACGTCCGTCCAAAATCACAAATGTCATCTTCCCCCAGCTGAGGTTGGTCCCCAAGGTAGGTATTGATGGACTCCCTCGAGAAATTGATTGTCTTTCCCCGAACCCATGTTTGAAAAGTGAACGTCTCTCCATCGGACGACAATGCATTAGCATAGAACTCCCTAACAATGTCAATGTTGTACTCAGGGAAGGGAGAACTAAGCTTGTCCCACGGACCACCCTGCACAAAATGACTCATGTTCCTATGGGGACCATTGGGATCAATCATGATTAACCTATCCGGCCAAATTGATCTTTTTTCAAGCTCCACGTATCTTTGTTGCTGCTCTAGGCCAACAAAACGCGTTGAATCAAATTGGCCAGCGGGAGCTCTGCGGTTAGGATTCGACGTCGAACCAACACGCTGCTTCTTCCTTCCTGACATCTGAAAAACAAAAAACAAGAAAACAACGTACAAACAAAATAGTACCACAAATTAGTGAAAACAGCAAGCTAGAATTCTTAAATTATTTAAACAAAATAAATACAGTGACAATATAGCAGAACAGAGTTGGGACAAGGGGGGATTTTTCTGCAAATCTCAGAGCCCGCTGAGCGCGCAGGAGCGCGCTGAGCGGGCTCTGCAAAATGCAGAAAAATTCCCCTCTGCACAGATGGCTCAAACAGAAAGACACAACCCCTAATTTCACTACACAGCCTGTTACAGAGAACTAATCATCAAAAATCAAAGCAAATTACTCTTTCAACAAACCCTAAGTCTAAAATTTCCTAACCTAATTTCTACAATGCTAACTTCTAACAATATGCAAGCATACTAACACAGAACTTCTACCACAGAATTTCGTTAAAAATCCAAGAGAAAAAGAAGAACATGGCTATCCAACAATTACAAACAATGTCCCATTCAAGGGTTTCTAAATGAAAAACGAAAAAAAATTGCTAAAATAGAAACTTACTATGATTGATGATGATTATGCTCTGCAGAAAATGAAAGGGAGATGATGAATGGTCTTGCAAATCCAAGGAACTTTGTGAAAAATTTTGAAAGAGAGAAAAAGAGGGAAATGAGAGAAATGAGAAAAATGAGAAAGAGGCAAGGTTTGGCAAACCCTAGCCACTTTAACATTCATCTGGGCCGGGTACACCTCTGTGGGCCCAGAAATCAAATAAATTTTTTTCAAAATTTCGTAACTCGCGCTGAGCGGGATCCATAGCGCGCTGAGCGCGCTCGCTACTGTAAGTATAGGTTCCTTTTTTCAAACGCGCGCTGAGCGCGCAGAGCAAATTCAAAAATTTTTCCAGCAGCAAACAGACATCATCCCCACGTTCAAAACATCATCCTAAACATCATACAACAATAATTTTTCACAAAACACGTCTAAACAGCAAATTCACTAGTAAAAACGATTAAAAACTTACAGTGTTGGGGTGCCTCCCAATGAGCGCTTGTTTAACGTCAGCTAAGCTCGACGGTCCAAGATGCTCACTTAAGAACATCAAGGAGAACAGTACTAGAGGCGCGATCGAAATTTCCAAGAAGGTAAATTTTCAGGCGCTGACCGTTTACGGTCCAAGAATCCTTCTTTTCCAGGTCTTCGATAACCACCGCTCCAAACTCCTTTACTTCCTTCACACGAAACGGACCGGACCACTTGGACTTTAACTTTCCCGGGAAGAGTCTTAACCGAGAGTTAAACAGCAATACCAATTGTCCGGCCTTGAAGTCCTTTTGCCGGAGCTTCTTGTCGTGGTACTCTTTCACCTTTTCCTTATACAACCAGCTTGAGTGGTATGCGGCATTACGCATTTCTTCCAACTCAAGAAGTTGCACTTTTCTCTTGGTACCGGCCAAGTCCTTGTCAAAATTCAGCATTTTTAAGGCCCACATGGCCTTGTGCTCCAATTCAACCGGTAGATGGCAAGTTTTACCATAAACTAGTTGAAACGGAGTTAGACCAATTGGAGCTTTGTAAGCAGTGCGATATGCCCACAAAGCCTCATCCAATTTTTGCGACCAATCCTTTTTTGAGCTAGACACGGTTTTTTCAAGGATTATTTTTATCTCTCGGTTGGATACCTCAGCCTGACCATTCGACTGCGGGTGGTAAGGGGTCGCCACCTTATGTGATACACCATAGTGTTTTAAAACATTTTCGAGAGGTGTATTACAAAAGTGCGACCCACCATCGCTAATGAGCACCCTAGGCGTGCCAAAACGGGAAAAAATGCATTTCTTTAAAAAATTTATCACCGTTTTTCCATCCGCCCTAGGTGAGGCAATCGCCTCAACCCACTTCGAAACGTAGTCAATGGCTACCAACATATACTCATTTCCAAAAGATGGTGGAAATGGACCAACAAAATCGATGCCCCAACAATAAAAAATTTCTACCTCTTGTATGTTTTGGAGAGGCATTTCATCTCTTTGTCCGATTCCACCAGTTCTTTGGCACATGTCACAACTTTTAGCATGGAGATGTGCGTCTTTAAAAAGAGAAGGCCAATAAAATCCTGATTGAAGGACTTTAGTGGCCGTTCTCGTACCATTAAAATGGCCTCCATACGGCGAGTTGTGGCAATGCCAAAGAATGCTTTGAGCCTCTTCACTCGTGACACACCTTCTCAACAGGTTGTCACTTCCTAACTTAAACAAATAAGGGTCGTCCCATACGTAATAACTGGCATCCGAAAGGAACTTCCTCTTTTGGTTCCAAGTCAGGTCTTCGGGCACCCAACCGGTAGGCTAATGGATAGCAAAATCTGCAAACCAATGCCTAACTTGGACTTTGAAAAGTTTTTCATCAGGAAATTCCTCTTGGATTTCCTTTTCAGCAATGGTGACCTCAACATTCACAAGGCGAGACAAGTGATCTGCCACCAAATTTTCCGATCCTTTTTTATCTTTTATTTCCAAGTCAAACTCTTGTAATAAAAGGATCCATCGGATGAGCCTTTGCTTCGAATCCGGTTTGGCTAGCAAATACTTGTGCGCCGAGTGATCGGTGTACACAACAACTTTAGACCCGATGAGGTAGGATCTAAATTTCTCAAGCGCATACACTATAGCAAGTAATTCTTTTTCAGTTGTGGCATAATTAACTTGTGCCTCATTTAATACTTTACTTGCATAGTGTATCGCATGGAAATTTTTCTCCTTCCTCTGGCCAAGTACTGCTCCAACAGCATAATCGCTCGCATCGCACATAAGTTCAAAATTTGAAGTCCAATTTGGAGCGATTATAATTGGAGCGGTAACTAACTTTTCTTTTAAAAATTCAAAAGCGTGAAGACATTCATCATCGAAAAGAAATACCTGATCCTTGCTAAGCAAGTTGCTCAATGGTCTAGCCACCTTTGCAAAATCTTTGATAAAACGCCGATAAAATCCGGCATGCCCAAGGAAACTACGGATCCCTTTCACGTTGGTCGGAGGAGGCAACTTCTCAATCACTTCAACTTTCGCTCTATCAACCTCAAGGCCTTTGGACGAAACTTTGTGGCCGAGGACAATTCCCTCCGTTACCATAAAGTGACACTTCTCCCAATTCAACACTAGGTTTGTCTTCACACACCTCTCTAGCACAGTTTCCAAATTTGTTAAGCACAAATCAAACGAACCTCCAAAAACGGAAAAGTCGTCCATGAACACCTCCATTGTCTTTTCTATTAAGTCGGAGAAGATGGCTTGAACGCACCGTTGAAAAGTTGCCGGCGCATTACATAAACCAAAAGGCATCTTACGATATGCAAAAATACCAAAGGGACACGTAAAGGCCGTCTTCTCATGATCCACCGGGTCAACCGTAATTTGGTTATACCCTGAATATCCATCTAAAAAACAATAGAACTGCTGCCCGGATAACCTTTCTAACATTTGGTCCATAAACGGTAATGTAAAATGATATTTTCTTGTCGCGGTGTTGAGCCGTCTATAATCAATACACATCCTCCACCTCGTCACTGTTTTTGTTGGAACCAACTCATTGTTATCGTTACGAATCATGGTCATTCCTCCTTTTTTTGGCACAACATGGACAGGACTAACCCAAGGGCTATCGGAAATCGGGTAAATCATACCGGCTTCCAATAGCTTAACCACTTCTTTTCTCACCACCTCTTTCATTGTTGGGTTCAAGCGGCGTTGCGGTTGGGCAACCGCCTTGAAATCTTCTTCCATCAAGATACGATGCATGCAATAAGCCGGGCTAATTCCTTTCAAATCGGAAAGGACCCAACCTATCGCATCTTGGTTTTTCTTCAAAACATGAATTAGACGACCTTCCTCTTTTTTTGACAACACGTTACTAATGATAACCGGCTTGTTGCCACCGTCATCAAGATAAGCGTATTTTAAATTGGAAGGTAAGACCTTCAATTCAAGTGGTGAATTCTCAACTTTCAAATCCTTTTTTAATTCTTCCGGTTCTACCTCCCAAGGTTGCAACTCTTTGAGGGAATCAAGCTCTTTTAAGCACTCTTCAAGAGCTCTTTCTTCTTCTTCGGAAAATACTTCAAAAGAATCATTAAGAGCCATTTCCAAAGGAGAGATTTCATGTACATGCTTAGAAACCTCCACAGTTGCCTCTTCAATTGCATCGATCCGAAAGCTATCATGTTTATCTTTGGAATGTTTCATAGCTTCGAAAAGATCAAAACAAACCTCATCATTTTGGACCATCACCTTCATCAAACCGTCATCCACATCAATCATCATACGTGCGGTTTTCATAAAAGGCCGTCCAAGAATAAGAGGAGCATCATCATCCTCTTCCATATCAATAACAATGAAGTCCACCGGAGAGAAAAATTTGTCAACTTTTACCAAGACATCTTGAGCTAACCCATGAGGATGAGTTGTGGACTTGTCGGCCAATTGTAAAGTCATACGAATGGCTTTCATCTCAATGTTCCCAAGCTTCTTTACAATGGACAATGGGATAAGATTAATGCTTGAGCCCAAATCAATTAAGCCCTTTCCAACATAAACGTCACCAATGGTGACCGGCAAAGTCACACGCCCCGGATCAACTTCTTTTTTAGGAAGAGTTCTTTGGATGATTGCACTACAACTCGCGTCAAGAACAATAGTTTCTGGTTCCGAATACCTCTGCTTCTTCGTGAGAATATCTTTCATGAACTTTGCATACTTCGGCATTTGTTCCAAAGCTTCGGCAAACGGAATGTTAATTTGTAATTGCTTGAAGATGTCCATGAACCGCGTATAGTGCCTCTCATTGTCCTTCTTTGAAGGAGCATAAGGATATGGTAAGTTTTGGATCGGAATAGCGCTCACTAATTCCTTTCCCTTCTTTACTCTCCTAAGTTTATCCTTTTTCTTCGACTCATCACCACTATTATTTTCAACTTCTACCATTTTATCATTTTTATTTTCAACTTCACCTTCACCTTTTTTATTTTCAACTACTTCCTCATCACTACAATCCTCCACAAGACCATCAAGTTTTTCTTCCTCTACATTTTTCTCCTTCTTTTTAACCAACTCCTTCCTACTTCTAGTAACAATCACCTTGCAATGCTCCTTAGGATTCACTTGAGTATTCGCGGAAAAGGAAGGACCCGATTGTTGTTCGGCAATTTGCTTGGCAAGTTGCCCCACTTGGTTTTCAAGATTCTTAATCGCCGCATCACTACTCTTTTGGTTGGCCATTGACATTTGCATGAATTGAGTCAAAGTGTCTTCCAATTTAGAGCTAGCAACCGGAGGTGGTGGAGGTTGATACGGATTTTGCCGGTTTGAAGGACCGGCACCATAACCTTGATTATTTTGATAATTTGCTCGCGGTTGAAATCCTTGATTTCCTTGATAATTTTGTTGAGAATTGTGTTGTTGTTGGTAAGGTTGTTGTTGTCTACCTTGATAATCTCTTTGATTTGCCATATAGTTCACTTCTTCAAAAACCGGAGGAGGACAAAATCCGGTGTCATGCTCCCCCTTACAAAGTTCGCAACAAGCTACTTGCTTACTTCTGCTTGGCTCCTTCATTTCTTTGATCTGTTGAGTCAAAAGCTCCACTTGTTGAGAGATAAGCTTGTTTTGCGCAAGGATCGCATCGTTAGTTCCCAATTCAAGGACACCGGGCTTCTTTTGAGAGTTGCCACGGCTTTGACTTTGAAGATCGTTTAGAGCCATTCTATTGATAATATCAGTTGCTTCCTCGGCATTCTTTGCCATCAAACTTCCTCCCGCAGTGGCATCCAACAAAGTCTCACAATTCAGTTGGAGACCATTCTTGAAGATATGAATTTGTGTTAACTCATCAAACCCGTGACCTTTACATTTGCGAAGCATGGACTTGAATCGTTCCCATGCTTCATTGAGGGATTCATTAGTGCCTTGAGAGAACACTGAAATTGCTGTTTTTGACTCCATGAAACGGTTATGAGAGAAGAACCGTTCAATAAATTTTTCCTCCAAGACATTCCAATCGGTCATCACGGCTGGCGTTTGATCGAGGTACCAATCCTTTGCCTTGCCAAGCAAAGCATGCGGAAATAATCTTTTAAAGAGAGGTAACTCTTGTGCTGGATCTACACCGGCCGCTAATGCAATCTCATAGAATTTTGTGAGAAACGCAAAAGGATCTTCATGGTCCATTCCGGTGAATGGACTTCCATACAATAAATTCAAAGTTCCAGTTTTCATTTCAGCTTGCCTTCCTTGATTGTTGTTGGCAAACTGAGCGGTATGTCGTGGACTGTTCACACAAGGTGTGGATGCGGGAGGTGGAGGTGGTTGCGCCATGATTGGTGTGAATGGTGGTGGTGGTGTTGTAGTAGAACTTCCTTCTTGCTCTTGTCTTTGTCTCGCAAGCTGCCTCCTCCGTCTAGTTCTGCTATTGAGCCCACGAGCGGTTCTTTCAATCTCAGGATCGAAAAGAAGTTGGTCCGCCGGTAGTTTCCCTCGCATAAACCAAGTCTGCACACTTAAACAAAACACATCAACAAGCACAAGAAAAATTGTAACAAGTTGAAAACTTCACAACTATTGCTATGCTTGAAATATCAATTTACAATCCCCGGCAACGGCGCCAATTTGTTGAAGTAGAGATAGAGTTAGGGTTTTAGTTATCGTTCCACAGAGATTGTTTGGAGATATCGCAGCCGTTCTAAAGTCGTAACGTTTCAAACTTTAAAGTAACAGGGGGTTTTAGATTGTTTTCGTAACGTTTGCAGTCAAAGTTAATTAAAAACGGTAAAAAGATTGTTTTAACGGTTTATAAAAGCATGTCAAGATTAGGGTTCGGCAAACCACTTCGCACGTATATAATCGATACGCTAATGAACTTGCTTAAATGATAAATACAAACACATATCCTCCCAATATGTTTATCTCTAACACATATTGTGAGTTTTGCCATTTTGATCCTTTGTTGATTTCTCACACAAACTATCAAAATGACAACATTAGAGTTCAATATTTATGAACATCAACATACATTGCTATCTCTAGCCAATATACATTGATGGATGACAAACCTAGGTAAAGAGTTGGAGCACATTTCTCAATCATGATCCAACACAAAGAATAAACATAAAAACAAGGTTTATCATCATACATTCATCATCCAAGAGTTCACAAGAGAGGATCAATCCATATACATACAAAGTAACGGTTCACCTACATCTAACCTTGACACAAAAGGTAACTTAGCTCTCCATTGTCATGGAAGCTAAACAAACAAGAAGATGAAGAAGATTATTTAACATCAATGACGATATCTCGAAGAATGATGCTTCCAATCTTCCTCAAATGGATGCTACAGTGTTCACAAAGTGTTCTTCTCTCTACTGTCAAAAGGATGGGTCAAAAGAAATGCAGACATAACTATTTATAAGGGGGCCACAAATCGCAGAGCGCGCTGAGCGCGCAACACCGCGCTGAGCGCGGCCTCATTAATTGCCAAAATGACCTAGAGCCCGCTGAGCGGGCTGCCAATCCGCGCTGAGCGCGTAAGCTACTGCCACTACCACCTTCTTCGCGCTGGGAGCGCGCTGAGCGCGCTCAAAGCATGCTCAAAAAATCCAAATTTTCCAAAACTGTTTTTGTGCCATCCTCAAGGCTCCATTCTTGACCTTTCCATGTAAAAATCTGCACAAAAAAACACAAAAGATAGATAGATACGATAAATAATGAAATTAACTAGAAAACGGTTATAAACGGAAACAATGGGAAAAGCATGGATTTACGAATAAAGCTCACAAAAAAGGTGCTAAAAACTAATCTAAATATTAACACTTTTTAGCACCTAACAATACCCGATGAAGAATATCCCACATAATATTCATCTGGAAGGTCTTTTCTTCAAAGAAGGGGAAAATGACAGGGCACTAAAGAAAGATATAGTGCATGCCTGGCAACATATTCACAGGAAAGTCAGAGAGTCTTCGGGAAGACCAAATTGTACCTCTATGGAACCTTATCTCCACTGGGTGAAAACTAGAGCTCTCAAGCTGAGGGTGCCTTACCCTCGCCAAGAAGTTTTTCCGTTAAAGGAATATGTCCTTTATTTCATGTGTGATGCGAAAAAACTCCAGGTCGCTCTCAATAAAGTTCAACGTGAGAAGAACTCTTGGAAGAACAAATACCAGATCCTTAATTTGGAATGTACCACGATTCAGGAACTGCTAAAGGAAAAAGATGCTCTGATTGAGATATTAGAGCAACATGCCATAGAAAGTCAGGAAGACCGAAGAGATTTACTCACTCCTTTCACTTGGCAAAGGATCATCGACCCGACAACGGCTGAAGAGGCCCGATCAAAGAAAAGGAAAATACATGAACCAACACCCGAGCTCTCCTCAAAGAGAACTCAGGATCCATGAGCTTAGACATTTTCCTTACAATACTTTGTAAAATACTGTACTTTTCTTTGTAAAATACTGCAATCTTTCTAATTCAATAAAAAGGGGTCTCCACCCCCCACTGTGTGATATTTGCAATCTATTTATTGAAGTTTCTTTTGAAAACAAAAACTAAAAATATGTCATTGCATATCATTCATCATTATCACATAACTCATTTTTTATCTTTGAGTCTCACGTATGTGTCACAATTCTAGAGTCAAACTGTCTCATTCGTACAATACTCGGGCCAATCGGCAAAAGAAAATGGACGATCTCAAGTAAGAGAACAGAGAGATAAGAGAAGAAATCGACGCTCTATTGGAAAGTTTGGAAAAACTTCACAACAACCTGCAAACCCTGGCAGCAGCCCAGGAGCAGCAGCATCAAAGGACTGTGATCTCAGAGATTACATATACACCCATATTGGAGACACATGATAATCATCCTCGGTACAACATGCCTAAGGGTCCCCCTTGGGGCATGCCTTTCAACTTTATACATGAAGGATATATCCCACTGGCCACTAAAGACCCAGAAGCCGTAGCAGGAACCGCTGGACCTAAAGGTTACAAACTTCAGGAAAATGAAGATGCAAGGGTTACGACAGCAACTCCTAAAGGTTACAAACTTCAGGGCACTGAAGCGCCAGGAGTTACCGCTATAATGTCTATACCACAACCAGTGGTACACACTGTCCCGGAAGGACAGATTCCGCAAGCAACTTCTGGTGGAAACGAAGACGTCTACGAAAGGATGAATGAGTTCCAAGAACAATTCTTGGAAATGCAGATGGAACTGCATGCCATTCGCGGTCAAGATTTATTCGGAAAGTACGCCGATGACCTCTGTTTGGTCCCTAATGTAAAAATACCGCACAAATTCAAGGTACCTGACTTTGAAAAATACAAAGGCAACTCTTGCCCTCAAAGTCATTTGGTGATGTACGCTCGAAAAATGTCTACCTAGGCAGAAAATCAACAGCTACTGATCCATTACTTCCAAGACAATTTAACCGGTACCGCACTCAAATGGTACATGGGTTTAAACCGCACCAAGATCAGTACTTTCAGAGATCTCGGGGCAGCCTTCGCTCAGCAGTATAAATACAATTTGGACATGGCACCAGATAGGGACCAACTCAGAGCAATGTCAGAAAAGGATAAATAAAGTTTCAAAGAATATGCTCAGAGATGGCGTGAAATTTCCGCTCAGATCTGTCCCCCTCTTGAGGAAAAGGAGATGACCAAGATTTTCCTGAAAACCTTAAGCTCGTTTTATTACGACCTAATGGTTGCCAGTGCGCCCAGTGACTTCACCGAAATGGTGAACATGGGAGTACGCCTTGAAGAAGCAGTCCGAGAAGGACGATTGGTCAAAGATGCAAAGCCATCCAGCAGTACCAAAAGATATGGTAGTGCTTCCCAAAAGAAGAAAGAGCAAAATATCAGTAATATCTCTCTGGAATAGCAAAGGCGAAGGTATCAACCGATAGCAGTAATAACTCCCGCTATCAACCTGGCACCAGCACCGACATATCAACCTCAGGTTTCTCAAAGCCAACCTAATCAACAACAGTATCAGCAAAGCCCACAACAACCTCTTCAGCAGGCTTGCGCGCAGTATAATAACAACAATCGTACAACACAACCATCAGGGTTCGACCCTATACCGATGTTGAATGCAGAGTTATTTCCACTTCTACTGGCCAAGGGGCATGTTCAGACCAGAACTTCTCTTACAGTGCCAGAAAATCCACCTTTTTGGTTCAAAGCAGATCAAACTTGCCCTTACCATCAAGGAGGATTGGGACATAACATTGAGAATTATCTCAGCTTCAAGTCTGATGTATAGAAGCTCGTCAGGAACGGGGTTTTATCTTTCAAAGATACTAATCCAAATGTTCAGACGAACCCATTATCGTAACATGAGAAGACTACAGTGAATTTGATAGAAGGAGAACTCGTCAACATCTATCAAATTCACAATGTACTCTTACTAGGAACCAACCTGGTAACGATGCATTGCAAACAGAGCGGGTACTATCGCGGTGAGAATCGGATATCAAGCTATTGGATTAACTTGAATCACAATTTTGGAAATTCACCACCGGTCTTTGATTTATCCAAAGGAAAGGTTAAAGATCGAAAAACCTAAGTTAAGAGAATCTAAGTTCGGGGGTTGGTTACGCCTAGGGAAGGTATTAGCATCCTAAACGTCTTTAGTACTCTACAGGAACCTCTTGTTAGTATTTATGTTATCTAATGCTCGCTTGCTAAGGGTGTTATGCTAAAGGTTGAACCCTAGGGGTTAGTATCTAAGTATACTCGCCAAGACATCGCATCTTGTGCCTACGTATCCTGACGGGAGTGGAATCAGAGTATTCATAGTTCCCCTCAAAGAGGGTGAGGAACTCTTGACGGTGGTCAAGGTTCCAGGGGGAGGTAACGTCTATGGCAAGACACTACATAGAGTGCGGTGACTCCAAAGTCAAAGTTAAATTGAAAAGGGTAGAAAGTGTCCTAAAGTTAAGTATGACGTGGTAGTCAATAAGGGGAACCTTTCCTTTGGGAATTCGAACAGGGACGTTCATGTAAGTTCAAGAGTCAGCAACTCTCAGTGAGATATAGATCAACGTTCTAGTTTAAGAACTAATTACGAAAATGAACCAAGATCAATTGCGCGTGAAACTTAATCAAAGTCTAAGATTCCACCAGAATTAGGGACAAAACTCAGTCAAAACTTAAAATCAGAAGTTAATCGGTAATTAACTAAAAAAATCTAAAGTTAAAATAAAAATTAATCACTAAAGTTAAGAGTCAATTAAACCTTAAATCCTAACAATACTAAAAAAAACATATTAGAACTAAATAAACATTACAATCTAACGAAATACTTAATTAAGGTTTAAAACTAAATGAAAAAATAAGTCCATGGGTTAAGCCCATTCATTTTCCAAAACAAAAAATTTAAAAAGGACGGGTTGACCAAAATGGGTCAGGTCTGACCCAGTCAACAACAACAGCATAGTAAAAAAAGGAAAGGGATCAGTTCCCAATTCTCTCGCCGCCCTCCCTCTCAAGTTCCTCAATTCTCTTTCTCTCTCCCTCTTCAATCAATCACTCTTATCTCCCTCGCGATGTTTCTTCTTCTTCTTCGCATGGCCGTCACAGAAAATGAAGGGGTCCACCACACCGCTACCCATTCTCGCTCGTGACTCACTCTCATCCGCGGTCTCATCTCACGGAACCAAACACCGGCGTAAAACAAACATCGCGCTCAAGGGGGATTCACACAAATTTAGCAGCAGCAAACAAAAATTAATCACCACATATGCGATACAAAGGGCAGAGTTAAGCGAAAATACCTATCGGAGTTCGTTCGATGCGTCTTCGGCGGCGACGCGAATAAGAAAACCAGAGGTCCTCGCGTTTACAGGTACGACGATCTCCTTACGTTTTTGCTGTTGATTCCTGTGATGTAGCTGATGATTTTTCTTCGTGAGAGGGTTCTGGCTGTGTATATCGTACTACTGCGCTTGTAGTTTGTGTATGCTGATGTGCAATGAGGTTTTTTCTAATTTGTGGTGCTGTGTATTCAGAACTGTGTGTATTGTGACTTTTCTTCAATTCGTGTGTTTGTTCTTACTCCCCCCCGATACATGTGAATTGTCTCATTATATAGGCCTGGTGATATTGAATCCTGATAATTATTAGTAATACTCTTTCCGTATTTGCTGTGACATGTTTGAAGCTGTTTTGGAATGAATTTGATTTTTTGTCTAAACATGAATAGAAACTTGTCGTTTTCGGTTCGACATGTCTAAACATCTTTAAACTTCTTTTCCCCTTTGATTCCAATTTCTTAACAATTTTATTCACTTCCCGATTTTTGACTTTAATGGCCCTTGATATGTTTCCATTTTCGAATTTCAGTGTCTGAAACTGGTTTTGGAAAAAACATCAGCTTTGATATCCTTGCTCTGAATACGTGATTTTGGTTAGGGGAAGAAAATCAAATGGCTTTTAACGGTGATCTCTTGTAATTACTGTCATGACTTTGTGGTTTATGATTTTCCTTTTTTTGTAGCTTGTCATGTTGGATCGTGTTCTATTGTTCGTGTACAGGGGAGCTGCAATTCATTTGAAACTTGTCCCTCACTTGTCGCAGGATCCTTTGAAGAAGCTATCATTCTTCACACGGTATTCAAAGTTATTCTTGGCTGAGAAGTGCCTCAAGATTTGGAGAAAAGCCAAAAGCAGGAGGTTTGAGAACTTTGACCACGAGGAAATTTGCAGGTTCCAAGTCAGAATGCACAATACATTCCTCATGGATTGTGTTGACAGCTTGAAGAATCTTCCGCCAATAAAATATAAACCAGTTTTCATCTATGGTTTGGTTGCACCCATCCAGTTCCTTCCACTTCTGAGACAACCTATTAGCCAAATCAATCTCCCCGTGTTCAAGTACCATGTATATAAATCCATCATCCTTGACTTTACCACCCTTATTGTTTGGAAGTGCATTAGGAATCGTGTGAATAAACTGATGACATGCGTACAATAATGTGTAAATTGTGAGTAAACTGATAATGTGCACTTGAGTTACTTCCTTGATTGTAGCTAACATATCCACTACTCAACCAATACTTTATTTATGCAACACATTTCCATTGTATGATGTAGTTTAACACAACAAGTTGCTTAGCCTTTTTTGACTAAACTCCAAACTATTCGCATGGCTTGTTAATGTTTGAAAAGCCTCATACTTCCTCAAGTCCCAAAGTTTAATTTTTCTTTTTTCAGCTGTGACTATTATGTGGCCATTTGGGTGAAATGCTAGCATCTTGACACGAGAAGAACTAGTTGGCTTCCACATAGTAATTGTCATCCTTTTGTAATATTCTCTTGTGATTTTTGTAACATGGACCTTGTTTCGCACCTTGTAATTTTACATTTTCAATTTGGAATTTGAAGAATGAGATTTGAATGATCATGGAATCTAAAAAATGGCTTCATTAGAACTTGGACTTGTAACTCTTCAAAAATCAAACCTTCATGATAAATTGAATAATTAAACCCCATGATGACTTGAATTTGAGTTTAGTTCCTGACAAATCAATGGAAAAGTTTGAACCGATCTTTTGAACTCCAAACATCAAATAAACACTTCATCAACTTGCATAATCTGATCTTTAATCATAAAATCAAACAACCCTTATCTTCTGAAGCTGTTGAGAAATTTTGAGGCAAACAACCAGTAGAAAACCTTAGGACCTTTTGAATCTAAGTCCATTGGTCACGTCTTGAAGCATTTGACTGAGGGAATGAATACTAACTTCATTTGAAACCAAATTTCTGCACAAACTTGTTAGTAATAAAGCATGCAGATATGCAAGATGATGCACAAAAGAGATGAAATCTTATGGTAAAAAATTAGGGTATGACATGTACGACCATGTGCCATCTCACAACTATCATCAGTGTTATATCAGCTCCAAGGACAATCAAGGGTGTACCATAGTACAAGCAGCTCTGCAAGAACAAATGGATTTGGGTTGGATTCAGGATCACAGGATTCGTGAAGTAAACATGGCCCATACACATCCCAACATTGTTCAAAACCACAACATCCGTGCAATGAACGTCAATTTAGTGGCGATGCATTCAAGACAAAGTTAGTATTACAATCTGCCGCGGCACGATTACAACACTTCTCCAATTTGCTCAATAGATAATCAGAGATGCTCTTTTGTACAAGAGGCCCTCCAACGTCAAATGGATCTCGGATGGATCCAAGATTACCAAGAAAGGAATGACCATCAAGTCAATATAATTCAAATTTTTAACATACGCTTGATGAATACCAGTCTAGTGGAATTATGTAACGCCCCGATTCCGATTATTCCCATTTTGTTGAGTCTTTTATTTAAATTGAGTGATAAATTATTTTATTTGTGAAATTGGTGTGTTAATATGCTATGTTGACATGTTATGATATTTTACCGTTTTTGAGAGTTTTCGGGGAAATTAGAATGGAGGGTATTTTAAACATTTCTCAATTAATGATAAGTTAGAAATTTAGTGGAAATAGAATTTTGTGAGAAAATGAATTAATTTAATTTGAGTAGAAAATAAGAAATAGAAAAGAAAAAGAGATAAGGAGAGGAAATAGGAGAGAAAGAGAAAGAAAAGAAAGATAGAGAGAAAAAGGAGAGAAAGAAAGAGGAAGAGGAGAAAAGAGAAGAAAAGAGAGGAAAAGCTAGGAAATCTTCAAAACAACTTATAGGAATCGAATTATCCGGGTAAGGGTGTGAAATCTTATTATCTTATCAATGTATATCATTATGTATGATTGTATTGTTGTTGTTGTGGATTTTTATGAGTTTTTGCATAAACCCATATTTTGTAAAATTGCTTGGAAATCGATTTAATCATGTTGGAAATGATGTTTTCGTGTCCCTTGTTGTTGGTACATGATAGATATATGTTATTGTACATCAAATTGGTATTTTTCTGGATTTAGATGATGAATTTGGAGGAGTTTGGGTGAAAAACGCAGAACCAAGTTCTGCAGAATTTTTCTGCATTTGCCGTGGCAATACGCGTATGGGGCATGTTCATACGCGTATGAGCCTAGGCGTTACGCGTATCATTGGCTTGTTTTTGGGCCATTACGCGTATGGAATGTGACTTTTCCCGGCCATCTGGTGATACGCGTATGGGGTTGGGCATACGCGTATGGACTTTTAAACGTGAATTTTGGGGGGGAAAATGACTTCTGCCCATACGCGTATGGGCCTTGGCAATACGCGTATGGGAATGGCGAGGAATCCGGGCCGTACGCGTATGAGAAGGGCCATACGTGTATGGTCAGGAGAAGTGTAAAAATGAGATTTTTCAAAAATGTGTTTTCGTTTTTCTTTCGTAACTTTTGTTCCGCTTATCCGATTTTTACATTCTTGGTATCGTTGTGAAGCTATTGAGCTGTATTTTCTTATTATGATGATTTGGAAATTGTTAGCCGATTTAATAAGTCAGAAAAGTCGGTAATAGTGTTATTTAGCAACTTTTGCCGTTTTGAATGGGTGTTTTGGATGTGAATCATACAATAGTGCATTGGTGTGAATGTATATAGATTGTACGTGATTGTATGAGATGATTGCATGAATATATTCTGAATATGTATACATTTCAAGAATGTCTTGAGTCATTTTGTATGTGAAGCATAATGATGTACATTCTTGCATGTGTGATTCTAATGAGAATCCGCAATAATGTCGTGTGCCCATGTGGGGTGTGAGCGACGAATTGGTTCCAGAGGGAATCCGCTATAACGTCGTGTGCCCATGTGGGGTGTGAGCGATGATTGTAGACGATCGTGTGCCCATGTGGGGTGTGAGCGATCGGGTCGTGTGCCCGTGTGGGGTGTGAGCGATCCATAAACGTCGTGTGCCCATGTGGGGTGTGAGCGACGGGGAACATCGTATGCCCGACGGGGAGTTACATTGGTAACGAGCGATGGTTCCAATAAGTTCTTGAGTGAACTTGAGATGATTGAGTCGGTACGGCATTTCATTTGCATAGAGTTGTGAGTCGGTCTCTATGATTTGCATTTATCATCTTTATAATGGTGCATTGATGAATAAACATGAATATGTATGTTTATGTGGAATGATAAGAATTGTGAAAGTATGCATGATGAATATGCTTGGTTTTGTATATATATACATTGTAATGTATATGAGTGAATCGTGATGAATTGTGGTGAGAATGTGGAATATGTGTATTTTTACGCTAAGATATATAATTATATGCATTGTTATTATGATAATATTTCTCACCCTTCTGCTGTTTTATGATGCTCTATGAGGCATTGCAGAGTAGGTATGCTGGTGGTCTTTTTGTGAAGCGTGTCTTCATTCTTTTGGTCGGTCGGCTCTGATATGTAGCACCGGGTAGCTAGAAAGTATATGATTCTTTTGTGATACATTTGTACATGTATCTTGTTGATGAATGTTTATGTAAACATGAATTATGTTGGTGGATAATACTTGATGATATATATATATATATATATATATATATATATATATGTATATATGTTTGATGTTATTCAATGTTTAGATTTTCCGCTTTTATTCTAAATATTGAGATGTGGGTGTAAGGACTAAGTTCCTCTGTTGCAAAGTTACCCCACTGTTGCATATCAATTGTTGAGCAGGTGTTGAATGTTTTAATTTCATGTATAATGTGACAAACCTCTTTTATACTATGTTTATAATTATACTCTGACGAAATTTTTAATATGTGCCTAAATGATTATGTGATTATTTGGGGGTATAGAAAGGGGGTGTTACAAATTACATGCTAAGTAGGCCAGACTTGGTTTTCTGGCTTCACATGATTATCTAGACTGTAAAGAATGCTATGAAAATGACCAAAGGTGTGCGCTTGTGCAAAGAACACTTCAACATTTGTTGGACCACTGATGGCTTCCGATTTACCTAGATGAAGACACACAATAGATTAGCATGACTGATGGGACTCCTGGTAGACATCAAAGTCACGATATCCGCTCAATAGAAATAGATCTAGTAAAGATGCACTGCATACAAAGCGGATATGGTCGGGTACCACCTCACAATTATGAGCGCTGTAGTGTATGCTCGGAAAATAACCAAGGATGCTATTTCGTGCGAGCAGCCCTCCAGAATCAGTTGGACCGGAAGTAGATTCGACCATGTTCGAGTTCCGGGTCGATCAACGTGATACAAGATTACCTCCTTGGTCAGAGCAAAAACGTCGTCATAATCTCCGATCGTGGAATAACCAAGGACGTTTGTGCCATAATTCCTCTACTCAATGAATCAAAGATCCCTCTTAATGGAAGAAAAGTTCCCAACCAGGAGCTGATTGAGGTGGCCTACAATAGTCAAAAGGCCCAAAAAGCCCCTATGGTTATCTACTTGCCAGGTTCAATACCGTACAAGTCAGAAAAGGCTATCCCATACAAGTATGGTACAACGACCATAGAAAATGGAAAAGAGACTTCATTACCCTCCGTTGTGAACATTGCCGACATCAGTCGAGTTACCCGGAGCGGTCGGATCTTCAATAGAGGAGTTGGAGAACCTGCCAAAGAAAAGGAACCTCAAACGGAAGTTCCCAACTAACAACTTGGTCAATCCAGTAATCCAGAAGCTGTAAAGAACAACGATGAGATGCTGAAGCTCATCCAGAAAAGCGAGTAGAACATTGTGGACCAATTATTACAAACCCTGTCTCGAATCTCTGTATTATTTCTCCTGCTTAGTTCAGAAGCTAACAGGGAAGCTCTACAGAGGGTCTTAGAACAAGCCTTTGTGGAACAAGATGTGACAGTAGGACAATTTGATAGCATCATCTCCAACATCACTTTCTGCAACAACTTGGGATTCAGTGATGAAGAACTGCCGGAGGAAGGCAAGAATCATAATATGACACTTAACATTACAGTCAACTGCCAAGATGATGCTTTAGCCAGCGTACTGGTGGACACAAGATCATCCTTGAATGTTATGTCAAAATCAACTCTGGTACGACTATCATTTCAAGGAGCTCCGATGAGAGGCAGTGAGATTATCGTCAAAGCCTTTGACGAATCTAGAAAAATAGTTATCGGCGAAGTCGATCTTCCCATAACCATCGGTCCTCACACTTTCCAAGTCACTTTTTAGGTCATGGACATCCGGGAAGCATACAGTAGTTTATTACAAGACCTTGGATACACGAAGCTGGGGCAGTCACTTCGACACTTCACCAGAAGCTGAAGTTCGTCAAGAATGACAAATTAGTCACAATATGTGGAGAGCAAGCCTTAATCGTGAGCAATTTATCATCGTTCTCCTGTGTAGAACTAGAAGAGGTAGTTGGAACTCAGTTCCAAGCACTCTCGGTGAGCAATGAGAATCGCCAAGAAAGAGGGACGTCGATTTGGCCTCGCTCAAGCACCTCAATTAAGTCTCAAGAAACCTATTATTTGGTTGACTCTTATACTGTGATGGTATTATATGTGACTAAGTCTAAACTATTTTTACAAATGTCTTGTTTCTTTATTTTTATATCAAACGTTATTTCAATTTGAACCCTGTGCATTTAATGATTAAAAAAATTAAAATATGACGCATGAATGGCATACCATGGTACAAAAGTAGTATCCAAGTGTTGTGAAGTAAAAAGACATCATCCGGAAGAAATAAAAAAGTTGCCCCAAGTATGTATATATCCCGACTGAGGACTTGTTCACCATTACCACTTGAAACCTTCCCCTCAAATAGTGCAATTTGATTGAGGCCAACATCTCTTCCCTTACCAACCTGTACAATTTATCATTAGAGCTGGATCTGTAGAAGATACATCTTTAAATAACAAGTCTCACATGAATATATTCATGATGAGTAACATTTCCTTGTCGCAAGGTTGAATTGAATCCTGCGAATAAATAAAAATCAAAAGAAGAAAACATGGGGAAATGGTAACAGTGGCAATAAAGAACACAGGGACATTCAGTTTAGGTTATTTGAAATTTGTTGAATCATACAGAAATGAGGTAAGAATCATCATTATAATATATATTGCACTATCGGCCATAGATAGCGGCCACTATCAGCAGCTATCACTCGTAGCATGATGTAGTGACCCTTAGGCACTATGCGAGATGCTGCAGCAAAGTAGTATTGAAGAGCAACAGTAATAACTTCTGAGTTACAAGTTGGTTATGCTCTCACTTTAAAGTCGTCCCCTCCTTTTTTGGCTTTTTGGGTCACTTTATCCTTACATCCTGAATGGTAATAAAATAGGACTCGATTTTCTCATATCATATTTGCTTTTATTTTAAATTTGGGTTAGGTCTAACTCAACTTTCAAAACCAACTTGTAACGTGAAGTATACTTTCCACTAACATACACTTTTTTAGGTCACATTACATCCAATATGGAATTCTCATACAAGAAATGAAAACCTCTTATATTCCCACGAGTTGAAATACAACATGCTATAGATATTCAAACAACAAAGTGGGAAGGTGAATGGATTCACAAAGAGGAATCACACGCATTTCCCTCTTCTAAAATGGCAACGAAGGACTCATCATCCTAATACTTATAACTGAGCTAAAGTATAAACACTGTCACCACTAGCAATCTTTGTTGTTTTAAATAGTCTATGTCTATATAAACAGATTAGTGCATGTACATTATTGAAAACTTTTGAAATATATCAGATGCATTTTCTACATGGCACCAGAGCTCCCAATTACGGGGGCATTGCTTCCGCATATACCTAGCCACCGTCATTGTGTGATGCAAGGCCCAAACGTAAAGTAACCCAGCCAGCTTGGATGAAAGACAACATACTCTTTTAGCCCATTTTTATTTTATTGTTTTTGCTTTATGTAATGGTACGGGCCACTATGTTTAGGCCCAGTAGTCTTTTTATCCTTTGTAAACCGTATTATATATGTTGTTGTTACAGTATGGGATAACATGAAAAATCATTGCGTTTTTTTTATTATTTCTCCTTTTCATGTTTTTTTTAGCATATGTTAGTTTTCATGGTGAAACCCTAGTTGGGTGATAGTGCAGAACCTAATCTCTATCATTGGTGCTTTCATCACCTTCCTCAATGCCTCCAAAAATAACAAACCCAACCCCTAAAGACCTAGATGAATCCATTCAACACACCAACCTCCGTTTGGATGATCTCATCCTCTCAAACAAAGCTCTTGAGTCTACAATGGAGAACAACAACGAAACCATTGCCCTACAATTGGGCCAGCTAGACAGCAGCATTGATGAAAGAATGAAGGCGAGTTTCACGGAGTTCAACTCACTCATGACACAACAGCTACAACAGCAATTTGTTGCCATGGCAGCAGCAACAGCAGCAGCTACGCAACACTCTAGATCTACAAGTTCAGGTATTTCTAGCGCTCCTTCTAACCAAACCAGTTCTGCTAGTGTTGTTCTTAACACATCCATCCCACTCTTACAAAACACTAGATCTACAACTTCAAGTATTTCTAGCCCTCTCCCCACCTCTACCGGTGCTGAAAGTGTTGTTATTAGCACCACATTTCCTTTCCTACATGTTCCCTTACCCATCAGCAAACCCCTACACCAGGCCTCTTCCTCCCATGTTCAACTATCCACACCACCCCCACCGCCACCTTACACAATTTACCAACCACCACATACTGTACCACTATTCCAATATGCTTTTACAGCTTTTTCCACAAGCCCTTTTCAAACACCATTCACGCAAAACACCCAAACATTCCCTCCATTTATCCATCACCAACCACACCATTATCATGGCCCACGAAACCCCAAAATAGAACTAAATGGATTTGATGGTACTAACGCACTGGATTGGTTATTCCAATCAGAACAATTATTCGGATTCTATAATGTCCCAATGGAACAAAGACTTCCTATGGCTGCATTTTACATGAAGGGATAAGCCCTAGGTTGGTATAAATGGATGTTTCAAAGTCAACAATGAACTGATTGGCCCAATTTTGCTAGAGCTTTAGAACTGCGTTTCGGCCCTTCTACCTACGAAAATCACCAGGCCCAGCTCTTCAAATTGTGTCAACAAGGATCTGTGGTGGAATATCAAGTAAGTTTTGAGAAAATAGCTAACCAAGTTCTTGGTTTACCCCCAGAGGCAATGCTGAATTGTTTTATATCAGGTTTAATTCTGAAAATTCATAATGAAATTGCCATCCATCAACCTTACTCTTTATCTCAAGCAGTGGGTTTAGCCAAATTAATTGAATCAAAACTCAAGGATTCTAAACCAAAATTCAGTAGACCTAACACCAATTACCAACCTTCCTCTTACAGCCCAAACAACATACCTAAAAAATCCCTAACGACCACTACCAACAACCAACCAACCACCATACCCCCAACAAGTACACCTACCCCAAATTCCACCAACCGTCTTCCCATTCGAAGAATTAATGCTGCTCAAAGGGAAGAACGTCGAGCTAAGGGACTATGCTTTAATTGTGATGAGAAATACATTCCAGGCCACCGTTGTGCTGCTGGAAAATTTCTACTATTAATGGTCGACGATGAGCCTACTAATGAACCTGATGAGAAACTGGAGTTTACCGAAATAGATGGAAATCAGCAAGTGGAAGAAACTTATTTTCAGCTTTCACCACAAGCTGTTAGTGGGCACTTTTCTCCAAAAACACTGAAATTCAAAGGCATTTTAGATGGGTTAGAAGTTACTATCCTAATTGACACAGGCAGTACTCACAACATCCTTCAACCCAGAATCGCTCAACACCTCAAAATTCCAACCAAACAAATCCCAAACTATTCCATTATGGTTGGAAATGGTTCCTAACTGAACTGTAGTGGTTTATGCCCTCAAGTACCAATCAATCTGCAAAACCACTTATTCTTCATTCCTCTTTATTTGCTCCCTATTGAAGGGGCAGATGTAGTCTTAGGAATGGAATGGCTACGTACCCTCGGGCCAATCATCACTGATTTCTCCATTCCCAAATTATCCTTTACCCACAACAACAAAGACATCACTATCATAGGTGACTCAAAAACCATGCCATCCCAATCTACCTTTCACCAATTCTGCCACTTACTTCACACTGATTCTATAGCCTCAATTCACCTTCTCTTATATCAACCTTCCACTAACACTTCTTCGGAAGCAAATACCGATGCAATTGCTGCCATCGAATCCCTTTCACCCAATCCTCCCTCAGAAATTAAAGCCATTCTACAATCACACTCATCCGTTTTTCAACCACCCAAAGGCCTACCCCCATCCAGACCACATGATCACCACATTCCCCTTGAACCCAACTCTCACCCTGTCAATGTTAAACCTTACAGATACCCCCATTCTCAAAAAGAAGCCATGACTAATATTATACAAGACATGCTACATGATGGCATTATTAAACCCAAAAACAACCCATATTCCTCACCCGTTTTACTTGTGCGAAAAAAAGATGGAACTTGGAGATTTTGTGTTGATTATCGCGCACTCAATGCCCTTACTATCCGTGACCGTTTCCCTATCCCAACCATTGATGAGCTTTTTGATGAGTTAGGTTCTGCGACTTTGTTTACAAAGATTGACCTCAGGTCAGGCTATCACCAAATTCGGGTAACACTAGAAGACACGGATAAGACAACATTCAGAACCTTTGATGGACACTATGAGTTTTTGGTAATGCCTTTTGGCCTAACTGATGCTCCTAGTTCTTTTCAAGCGGCAATGAATGACCTGTTACGCCCGTTTTTAAGAAGGTTTGTTTTAGTTTTTTTCGATGACATTCTCATTTATAGCTCTTGTTTGTCTGATCATGTGCGTCATTTGGAGTTGATTTTAGGATTGCTTTCTGCTAACCAATTTTTTGCGAAGGTATCCAAGTGTGTGTTTGCTGTCTCAAGTGTTGATTATTTAGGTCATGTTATCTCTTCTAAAGGTGTAACCCCATCCATCTAAAATTCAAGCTGTGTTGGATTGGCCGAATCAGTGATCACTCACGACACTTAGGGGGTTTTTAGGCCTCACCGGCTTTTATCGACGATTTGTTCGTCATTACGCCTCTCACGCCGCTCCACTCACCGATTTGTTACGCTTCACTAAATTTACATGGAGTATACAAGCATATACAACATTTACAACTTAAAAAAAAAGATGACAGAAACGCCGGTGCTTGCTCTCCCTGACTTCACAAAGACCTTCCATCTGGAAACCGATGCATCAGCTGTAGCAATTGGTGTTGTACTCTCTCAAGATGGCCATCCCTTGGCTTTCTTCAGCAAAAAAATGTGCAACCGTCTGCAAGCATCTTCAGTTTATGTGCGGGAAATGTACGCCATCACAGAAGCTGTAAAAAAATGGCGTCAATATTTGATCGGGAGACATTTCTATATTTTCACAGATCAAAAAAGTTTGAAAAACTTATTGGTTCAAACTATCCAAACACCAAAACAACAGAAGTGGGCTGCTAAGCTACAGGGGTTCAGTTTCGACATATTTTACAAACCTGGTAGGAGCAATCAAGTGGCAGACGCCTTGAGCCGCCGACATTCAGAAGACGATGTTGTGTTACTCACAATCTCTTCACCAATCCTGGCCATTCTTGCGCAGCTACGAGAGTACTACACGCAGAACAAACAAGGTCAAGACTTTGTTGCTAAACACAACTCATATCCTCATATGCAGGTCTTGTTCAAATTCAAAGACAACCTAATGTTCTACAAAGATTAACTTTACATACCCTCAATCCCAGAACTCCGGAAGTCCATTATCCACGAATTTCATTCTTCCACTACTGGTGGTCATTCTGGAATCCAGCCCACGCTTGCTCGAATCTCAGCCTCCTTCAGCTGGCCAGGCATACACAACGATGTCAAAAACTTTGTTCAAAGTTGTTCGATCTGTCAGCGCAACAAATACCTACCAAAAAAGAAGCAAGGGTTAATACAACCTCTAGAAATTCCAAAACAGGTGTAGGAGGAGTTAACTATGGATTTCATTACTCATTTACCTTCTTCGTTTGGACACACAGTAATCTGGGTCATCTGTGATCGTTTGAGCAAATACGTCCATTTCATCGGCCTACCAACCCATTTCACTGCCCCAGATCTTGCTAGACGATTCTTTGCTGAAATATGTCGCCTCCATGGAATCCCAACTTCTATTGTCTCTGACAAGGATCCCCTGTTCCTCAGCAATTTCTGGAAGGAACTTTTTCGCCTACAGGGCACAAACCTGAAACATAGCACAGCATATTATCCAGAGACCGACGGACAGACAGAGGTTGTAAATAGAAGTTTGGAAACTTACCTCCGTTGCTTCACTGCTGACCAGCCACGAAAATGGTTTTCGTTTTTACACCTTGTGGAATTTTGGTACAATACATCGCACCATACTGCAATCGGCATGACCCCCTTCAAGGCGCTCTACGGACGGCCCCCACCAACCTTGTTGGATTATGCAAAAGGTTCATCAAAAGATGTTTCGGTTGATTCCTTGCTAACACAAAAACAAGAAATTTTACAAGTGTTAAAAGCAAATCTGAACAGAAGTGGACAATATATGATAGATCAAGCAAACCAAAAGCGAGTGGACTGTACCTTCGCCGTCGGCGACCTTGTCTTGCTGTGTCTGAAGCCATATCGACAGATCTCTGTCCAACGACGTTCATCTCACAAGTTAGCACCTCGCTACTTTGGCCCTTTCACAATTTTGAGACGCATCGGTTCCGTCGCGTACGAGCTTGATCTACCTTCATCGTCAAAGATCCACAATGTTATCCATGTATCTCAGCTACGTCGTTACCGAGGAGCTAACCCTTCTGCAGATTTTATAAATCTTCCTCCGGAGACCACATCTGAACAAAAAGAAACACATATCAGAACACATACAGATGAAGAGGCTAATGAAAAAGATAACACACCATATACCTCGATTTCTGAAGACAGAGTTGAACCTCCAAAACAAGAGCGTGAAGAGTCTGGGTTCGCAAATAGCCATGCAGAAGAAATCAAGTACGCTCAAGGGACGAGAATAATCGCAGGGGAAGAACCAAAGAAAAGTATCAAAAACACTCAAGGAACAAGACTCAAGAGGGTAGAACAAGACAAACGTTTTTCTTCAAGTACAAACTCAGAAGCTCAAACACAGAGAGAGAAGTGTCTGAGTGTTCCAAGTCTTGTTCGTTTGAGTTCAAGTGATAAGGCTTTAGATACTATCCCACGTGATAAGGCTTTTGAAACCACAGACGCGTGTTCCAAGATCACACCTTCCCAACCTCACATGCAACCGTTGGATCTCCAACGGATAGATCTACCTTCTTTCCCAACCGACACGTCACACACCAGTTGTATCCCACCCAATTCAGCTTTGGTCCGTTCCATGCCAAGTGGGACCCAGATTTCCTTTCCCACTGCAGCTACACGTGAATCTCCGCCGCCCAAGCCACTTCAAGGAATGCCAAACCCTAATCACATGTGCTCAAGTGGGCCTCCTCCTACTAAGAACCTTGAGGCCAAGGTTCAATTTGGGCCGGAGAGTAGTGATGCAAGGCCCAAACAGAAAGTAACCCAACCAGCTTGGATGAAAGACAACATACTCTTTTAGCCCATTTTTATTTTATTGTTTTTGCTTTATGTAATGGTATGGGCCACTATGTTTAGGCCCAGTAGTCTTTTTATCCTTTGTAAATCCTATTATATATGTTGTTGTTACAGTATGGGATAGCATGAAAAATCATTACGTTTTTTTTATTATTTCTCCTTTTCATGTTTTTTTAGCTTATGTTAGTTTTCATGGTGAAACCCTAGTTGGGTGATAGTGCAGAACCTAATCTCTATCACTGTGGTTTCCTTTGTTCTTTTATTGTGATTTTCTGCCTTCATTGCGATTTTATTTTCCTGTGTAATCCCCCCTACAGCCAATTGAAATTTTTTCTTCGACTATTCACTGATGTTTCAGTTCCATTACTCAAAATATTCATGTGCAGCTATAGTAAATGTTCACCGCCCACAGCATCTGAGCTGGAAACCCAAAACTAGTCAGATCATGAAGTTCTACGGAGAACAGACGTTTGACACGCCACCCAAGCTCTGGCGCAAGTAACCCACACTCCGCTCTGCTGTTTGCATCCTTTTTTTGCCAGTTTGTAAACCAGCTAATCCTCTTTCTGTTATGGGTGTTCACTTTCTGATCCGAGCACCTTGGTCTGTGAGTCATTTGAAGCTCGGGTTGTCTTCTAATTTTTTCGGACTTTCAGAGTTGCTACATTACAGCTGCTGGTCTCATATTTCAATTTGTGTTCTGGAGGCTCCTTATTAGAATTTGCTGGCTACTTTTGTTTTCCAGAGTAAGACACAGTAGCGCGACATTAATCAATATGTCAGAAGGAGAAAGAGGATTGGTTCAACTCAACCAAGATGAAGTAAAACGGGTGAGACCCTTCCTTAATAAATTGGAGAAGCTAGAAGGTAATTCTTTTCTAGCATATTAAGCTATTTCCACTTCCTCCTGGTAAGTCTCAATTTTCTTTTGAACTTAAAGGCTTCAAGTACACCCTATAACCAATATTGGATGCAGTATTCTGGAGCCACCGACCAAAAGACATCCCTATCCACACTGTTCTCCATTTATTCACATTATCCTAGCAACAAGAAAATATCCACAGCAGATGGTATCCTTACAACAACAACACTTTGTGAGGACCTACATCTTCCAATGGCTATTACGAAAGATACTAGAACATGTATCGATGACTCACTCTACCCTCTATCCAAACACCTATACTTCGAACATCTCTCACCTACGCATAAAGCCTTCCTCATAAACCCAAACACTCAACATCACCTACCTCTCTTTCCAAAGCATTCTCAGACATAAAATGGAAAAAAAGTCATGGACTTGGAAATGAAAGCAGTAGAAAAGAATATTACTTTGGAAATGGTTTCCCTTCCAAATGGAAATAAACCAGTTGGATGCAAACGGGTATATACTGTAAAAATAAAAATACATAGCTAATGCATCTATTGAGAGCTAAAAAGCAAAGCTGGTAGCCAAAAGATTCACTCAAATCAATGGAGTGGGTTATTTGGAAACACTTGCTCCAGTTGTGAAAACGAAAACAGTCAAGGTGAGATCATGCCCAGCAGCTAATTGTGGTTGAAACTCGCATCCCTTAGTCACAATATGGTTATCTGTTACGATAGGTGCACCTAGAATTACAATTATTATTCAATGAATTGTTCAACAATAATTTTGTGGCCATTAGATTTCCAAAAAAGTTCAACTTGTTTTAAGTGTAGAGCGTGGTTAAAGTAGGAAACATTGCAACATTTTGCAGCATCCCCAGAACAACCAAAATTCTATGAAGCAAACTCAACTGCTATACCGGAGTAGATATCTTCATTAATATTGATAACGCGAGAAGCCTTGCTGATACCACCACGGGTTATGTGAAATACTCTATCAAAAACATCAGGATGACCATAATGCATCCGAACCCTGAACAAATTATAATTAACACATTATAGATTTGGATATGAACAGATGAAATGATTATTTAACATTAAATGGGCTTACTTCAAAGGATTTGCTAAAACCCGCTGACCCAAAGTCACAAAACTAGTTTCTTGGTTGGACATGAATGAAGCCAAAGATAACACACTGTACAGTAACACGAAAATTTGCTCAACAATATACAAAGCAAAATTTAGTCAAAAAGAGAATCAGAGTCACAGAACTTAAGCTACACATACCTTCCAGTAAAGACGTGCTCTCTAACACCAAGTATGGTGGGAGGACGAAGACCATGGTCAGAATGAAATTCCTCGAGAAGATTTCTCATCTTCAAAGCCTCCTCAAAATAGTTATCCTACAAAGCATAAAATAGAGACATTTGTATAAAATTGTAATTGTCAACAGTCAACAGAAAGAATTCAAAAAAAAAAAAAAAAATATATATATATATATATATATATATATCCTGATTTTAAATCAAACTTAGAAAAAATACTTTTATTATGTAACCTATTAATCAGATCATTTTTATTAGGTATTGGGTATCTAATCCATTGTAATGCCGTATTTAAGGGTTTGTAGTTAATTACCAAACGAGGACTACCTCTTTCTAATTCAGAAGCATTAACTACGTAGAAGGCTGAACAACTCCACGGAGATTTGCTAGGCCTAATTAATCCTTTGTCTAGAAATCCTTGAATTTCTTTTTTACAATATTCTAAATTTTCTTTATTCATTTGGATAGGGCGTGCTTTAGTAGGTATATTAATTTCTTTGAATTCAGGATTGTATGGTAATGATATTTCATGAGTTTTCCTAGTCCAAAACGCATTGGGTTGTTCAGAACATAAGTTTTTAATAAATTTAGTTTGGAGGGTATTAATTTTCTCTTTAATAATAGGGGTTTGTAATTGTTCAATTATTCTTTGGTAGTGTATTTCTTTATTGATAAAATTAATCTGTTTTTTCTTATTTGTTATGAGATTAATTATGGTAATATTTTTACTTTGAACTGAATTAAGATCTCTTATTTTAGGTTTGTCTAAAAATTCAAAACTAACTGAATGTCCCAGGGCTTCAGTAGTAATGGCTTGATCATTAACACTAAAAGGATAAAGTAAAGATAAGTATAAAACTGCTTTTACAGTACCCTTTGGTCATTATGAATGGAACGTTATGCCTTTAGGATTAAAAAATGCACCGTTAGAATTTCAAAACATAATGAACGATATATTCTATCAATACTCTAGCTTTACAATAGTCTATCTAGACGACATCTTAGTCTATTCAGACTCTATTAATCAACACTTCCATCACTTAGAGCAGTTTTACAAAATAATTAAAGAAAACGGTCTAGTGTTATCTGAGAGTAAGTTAAAATTATTTCAGCCCAAAGTTAGATGCTTAGGAATTGATTTCTGTGATTGCAGAAACTATAATAGAAAAATTGTTAATGTTATATCCAATAGCCAAGCCAACACATTAATAACCATTTTAGATAAAATGGAACCTTCCGAAACTAGGGATGCCTTTATGAGGCAAATAAAAGATATAATTGATGATAACGATCTTACTAAACATCACGTTAACAAAATTGAATTTAAAGATGTTATGAGTATGTTAAAAAAACCCCTAGATAAACCCTTATCCATAAATGATCTTTATGAAGAAGTTAAATCATTAAAAAGGGAGATACAAACTTTAAAAACCCGGGAGGATGAATTAGAAGTTAAATATTTAGAAATACAAGGAACTATGATAATACAAAATCAAAATTTTGAAGATAAGCTAAGAATAAAAACTACCCAACAACAATTAAGAGATAATGCCGCCAAAATAGAAGATAAAGAATTTATTAACGCACTAAAATCTTTAGCCACTAACCCAGAAGGTGAGGCAAAAGAAGAAAACAAAGAAGAACCCTATATTTTTAATATGGGAAAAATAATCTCTCACAAATGGTACACCATGATAGACTTAATTATTCAGGATAAAGAATTTAAATTAGTCGCCCTAATAGACTCAGGAGCCGACCTTAATTATGTACAAGAAGGATTAATACCAACCCAATATTACAAAAAGATAAAAGAAAGAATTAGAGGAGCTAATGGAAGTAGACTTCAAGTAACTTACAAGCTACCAAATGTGAAAATCTGCAAAGGAAAAGTTTGTTACAAAACCTCCTTTCTTTTAGTCAAGAACCTTAAGGAAGTCATTATTGTAACGCCCCAGTTTTGTTAGATTTATTTAATAGAGTAGATTTAATTGGTTTTGGTTTTATATTATTTTATTATTGACTTTTATTTGGCTATATATTATTTTTCATCGTTGTTGATGTTTTATCGCCTTTTGAGAGCGTTTGGGAGATATTCGAGCTGAGGGGTATTTTGGTCTTTTGCTTGGGTAAGTTTATGTTTTTATATAAATAGAAAGAAATAGAGAGAAAATGAGAGAAAGAAGAAAAGAAGAAAGAAGAGAAAGAGAAAAGAAGAGGAAGAAGAGAGAAAAGAGGAGAAAGTGGGAAAAATCGGGAAAAAGCTCCGTTCCAATCGAATTTAATCGGGTAAGGGTGTGAAATATTGTTATCCTAACTTTGTGTATGATTATATATGTGTGATTGTGTGAAGGTTTTCTTGTTTTTCCATAGTTTTCCAATTCTAGGTCGAAATGAGAAAAATGGATAGAAATCGATGTTTTCACGGATGAAATTCGGAATAAATCGCGTAGTAGAGTCGTGTGATGTTGGGTCTTGATTTAGTGTGATCGTTTGATTGAATTTGGTTGAGTTTGATTGAAACCTAACTTTTGAAATTTGGTAGAAAATGGTGATTTTGTGTGAATTAATGTTTGGACGGTTGAAATGTGGAATAAGTTGTGTAGTGTAGTCGGGTAAGGTTTGGGTTTAATCGGGGATGGTGGTTTGCGTGTTTTATCGCGGTTTCGATCGAGTTCGAATTTAGAATTCAATGATAAAAATTATGTTTTAAAATATGTCAAAAATGGCAAAATGTGTTGGATGGCTTTTTAATAGTGAAAATATTGTAGTACGTTGAATTCTGAGATCGCAGCTTTTTACGGAATCGAAAACGGATGTCCGGAAGTCTAAAGATGGTGTTTTTAAGGCTGAACTTGCAGCAGATTTCGCGCTGAGCGCCCAGACCTGCGCGCTGAGCGCGAAATCTGCTGCAAGTTCAGCCTTAAAAACACCATTTTTAGACTTCCGGACATCCGTTTTCGATTCCGCAAAAAGCTGCGATCTCAGAATTCAACGTACTACAATATTTTCACTATTAAAAAGCCATCCAACACATTTTGCCATTTTTGACATATTTTAAAACATAATTTTTATCATTGAATTCTAAATTCCAACTCGATCGAAACCGCGAGAAAACACGCAAACCACCATCCCCGATTAAACCCAAACCTTACCCGACTACACTACACAACTTATTCCACATTTCAACCGTCCAAACATTAATTCACACAAAATCACCATTTTCTACCAAATTTCAAAAGTTAGGTTTCAATCAAACTCAACCAAATTCAATCAAACGATCACACTAAATCAAGACCCAACATCACACGACTCTACTACGCGATTTATTCCGAATTTCATCTGTGAAAACATCGATTTCTATCCATTTTTCTCATATCGACCTAGAATTGGAAAACTAAGGAAAAACAAGAAAACCTTCACACAATCACACATACATAATCATACACAAAGTTAGGATAACAATATTTCACACCCTTACCCGATTAAATTCGATTGGAACGGAGTTTTTTCCCGATTTTTCCCACTTTCTCCTCTTTTCTCTCTTCTTCCTCTTCTTTTCTCTTTCTCTTCTTTCTTCTTTTCTTCTTTCTCTCATTTTCTCTATTTCTTTCTATTTATATAAAAACATAAACTTACCCAAGCAAAAGATCAAAATACCCCTCAGCTTGAATATCTCCCAAACGCTCTCAAAAGGCGATAAAACATCAACAACGATGAAAAATAATATATTGCCAAATAAAAGTCAATAATAAAATAATATAAAACCAAAACCAATTAAATCTACTCTATTAAATAAATCTAACAAAACTGGGGCGTTACAATTCTCCCCCACTTAGAAATTTTCGTCCTCAAAAATATACGGAGACGAACAACTTCGGACACGACTCTCGCATCCGACTAACAAACCAACATGCCAACAAAAGGCACACCACAAATAACACAACTGGCAAATCACCTTGCTAACCACAACTACAACAACGACACAACGATGATGACGACTATAACGACAAGATGCAATGCCCATACAATGCACTTGACAACCAACTCACAACTCAAGGAAAACCACGATACCAACACACAGGTTCACTCTAGAACCGAAACACAACAAGATCGTTACCATCACCACAGGTAACACTCCCCTAATTCACCACAAGAAATTAGCCACACACACTCGAACCATCACGATGGAAACGAGGCAACAACACAAACAAGAATACAAGTTCCACGACACAACATCGATTCCACAACCTCTACAAAGCCAGAATACCAACATCCTTGTCACACAACCTTATTACAACAATGCTACGATTCCCAATCGAACATATAACTAAAACATCCATCTACATAGTAGCCCCTGAATAATATTTAAACCTTTCACCTAACACTTCCATTTTGAAACGTCCAATGGTCTCATCATTCCTACATGTTCTCAATGTTCAACCTATGAACTCTTACAAGTCACACATGCCTATACGAATCCTGCCACCTCACGCTTCCGTTGCATACTCTGATTACTCGTAACCATCAAAACTATCAATTTCACGTCCAAAGTCTACTCTTTCTCATATTCGCCAAAAATCACTGTTCACTTTAATATTACCAACCTCAGACTCCCCTGTGTTATCTCATACACCATACACAAGTCTCGAAATTGCTCAAATAATTCTAACTCCCTGACCATCAAAACAGACATGCATAGAAACTTCCGACTTAACTTTTCAGGCACAACAACAGCTTTTCCCCGAAGGATAATCCAAGCCAAATTCATAACTCATCACGAACTCTAACCATCCTTGTTGTCTCATACTCTATTCCTTTAGACCAAGCAAGTACTCAATATCCTTGCGATTACCAAACACTTCGAACCTAGAACCATAAAGATAATACCTCCAACTATTCCAACACAATACCACCGCAACCAATTCCAAATCCATAATAATACAGATCCTTTTATAAATCCTCAATTGTCGTAAAGCATAAGCCACGACTTTACCCTCTTGCATTACCACGTTGACTAAACTCATCAAAGACACATCACGATACCCCACAACCGGTTTATTAGGATCACACAAAATCAAAGCTGAAACCGTAGACAACTTCTACTCCAGCTTTGATACCAACTGTAACGCCCTGTATAATATTTATCTAGAATAATACCATACAAGTGTTTTCATTCGGTACTGACACAATCATAAATGCCTAATGGCATAATTCACATACTTGACCATTTTTCAAACATAAATACAACCTTTGGTACAAGGCATGGAAATTAGCCAAAATAAGAAATCGAAGAATAATATACAATATCCTCAATTGTATACAACAAAAGATACACAGCGGAAAAGAAATACTAAAGCCAAGCTTCTCTTGAAACATCCAAGCATCGATCCGCTCGTAAATCAACCTACAATCCGAACCTGAAATATAGCAACTATAGTGGGGTGAGATACATCAAATCTCAGTGAGTTCCCTATCTTAGGGGTTCCCTCGGCTCTACAGGGTACATGCAATCAAACGGATCCACCGTGGATCCGGGGTTTACTCACGGTCTGGGGAAAATACACAACAATGGGTAATATCCTCATTGGTAGTCCCTTGACTCACCAACAAAATAACGACAAGTACACAAACAACAATAACCAGATCAACCAACCACACATGCAGACCCGTACTCACGTACGAGGAATCCAGAAGTAGTATCAACCTGTCTACATAGGCCACAATATAACACACCCTCGATGAGTAACCAAGTGCCTACGTCAAGAGACTAGCACAAGCACACAGCACGATGAGTCAGATGAGTCCGAAGTGATACACGCCTAAGTGGTCGCGGAACCCATCCATCCATCATCAATACGCATGTGTGTATCGGCAAGTGCAAGAACGCCTACATGACTACACAAGCCCACCGGGAGAAAGCCTAGTGGTATTGTCTACATGATACCACTAGAGGTGAATAACAGAGTGATATTGCCTTCATGGCATCACAACCCCACCATACCGATCACGCCGATGTGTTAACGGCAAGTGGGTAAATGCCCTATAAGACCCCCCACAAGCACATCGCAACGGTAGCTAAGGTGTATACCGAGCACGCAGACGAGTTAACGGCAAGTGGGAAATACGTCCTAGTGGACCCTCACAAGCTCATCGCAACGGTATTCTTCGGAACAAGTCCGGTATCCCTCGGACCAAGTCCGGAATTCAGGTGAAACACCACCTAGTAGCTTAGGCCTACTCCGATTCAAGCATACATCACAATCACATCATCACGACTCATCACATCCGAACGTTCAACCGGAACGAACGGGAACAAGCAAGGCAATGATCACACACAACATTTATCAACATAATGCATTATATTCACACATATACAAGGGAGACATAACAAGTGATCACATCAAGCCATTAGTCAAGCCGCAATCAACATATAAGCAAAATATGTTAAACATAATCAATATCGTAGTTCACACACATTTTAAGGCATACAACTAACACCCTCTACCAAGCATCCTTGGTTAACTCATGTTCTAACACACCATTCACTACCCTATGGAATTATCTTTCCAATGGCTTTGGACTCGTAACAATCGGATTCCCGATCCTTAAGTTTTGGGTGGAAACAAAAGTACATACACTACATTTTTATATTTATCTTATCAATTCATAGCATATAGCCATGGTTCTACCTCACTATCACAAAGAGCATAAAATTAGCTTTCCAACGCTTCGAACGGGGACCAAAACGGACTTACGGTTCAAAAGTTATGAATTTTTGAAGTTTCGGGATTTTTCATTTTCGCCCAGACCTGCGCGCTGAGCGCGTAGACTGCGCACTGAGCGCGATACCTGCTGAACCTCAGCCTTAAAAACACCATTTTTAGACTTCTGGACATCCGTTTTCGATTCCGTAAAAAGCTGCGATCTTAGAATTCGACATACTATGATATTTTCTCCATAAAAAGGCCATCCAACACAATTAGAAAATTACTACCAAATTTTCTCAAATATGAAAAGTTTGGTTTTTCAACTAAACCCATTCAATTCAACTCAATCCAACATACCCAATCCATACTATATCAATCAAACATACAACAAGTATCAATTGAGGTACAATAGCATAGTTAGCATGGTTTGATCATTATCATTATCAAAATACACATTTTCTCGAGAACACAATTGTTCTTCAAAACCTAACATTTTACATCAACCCAAAGTTAATCCAAACCTCTAAAAAAACATCAATACACGTTTCTATAAGCATATGGATCATTCCTTTCAATTTATATCGAAATCCAACCGTTAGAACATCGATTCCCATTTCTAACCTAAAACTCATATTATCCAAAAACTCTAAAAAAATAGGTTTCTAACTAGAACCCACCTTAGCATTGAAGAGGAGTTTGAAGAAGATGATGAATCTTGAAGATGACCCATAAGCTTTTCTTCTTCTTCCATGGTTTCTTCTCCTTCTCCCTTTTTCTCCATTTTCCTCTTTTCCTCTTCTTCTTCTCTTCCTTTCTCCTTTCCGCGTTTTTTCTTCTTTTTCTCACCCACTTCACATTTCTCTTACCAACTTTTCCTTTCTCATTCTTATAACATATATATATATAATACCATTATTATATACTATAAATTCAATATGGTAAAATATCTCCAATTGATATTTTATCGTCTCACACCAAATGATCAATTATTAGAGTTACCATAAAAATCCTCTCTTGGACTAATCCCTTTAATAAAATAATTGATCTCTTCAGAGTTCATTAGTTGCTCTATTGATCCCAAATGTCAATACTTAAGGTACTTACAGGATTCCATTAATCCAATTTACCAATGATAGAGCACATAGATGTTCACCCGATCTCATGTGATATCCAATTGAGCATTTAGATAATACGGGGTATTACACTCTCCCCCCTTAAATTGAAATTCGCCCCCGAATTTCCCCTACTCGACAAAACTATAACTTGCATCTTTGTCTTAGATCCATACTTCATCTTTACTTCCGTTCAAAATTCTGACGTATTCCAATTCTAACTTGACTTCACAGACCAAAATCCTTATGTTCACGAGTTATCAAACTTCGTTTCCTTAGTTATACTCTTATTCCCATATTGGGTTAATTTCGAACTTTGCTTTTCTATAACTCATATGTTGTTCCATACGAAACACCTTGTCGCATCTTACTTCGGAAAGAATATACCATTCTACATTCCTCTACTGAGTCACAACAAGACCGTAACGCCTTATCTTGATTCAGGATAACAAACACTCCTCAAATTCTCATGAGGAAATTTGGTGAATCCTTTCCTTTATGTAATTACCGAGAGCTATCCTTTATAAATCCTTCAACGTTCTAAATCACTTCATAAATTGTCAAACGACTCAATTACCAATTCCGTCTAGTCCGATGCTGTACAGGGTACTCATTACACCAAGATAACATGCTTAGGACAAGTTCTTCTTATTTCCATATGTATAAGTAAGAATCTGTCAAAATTCTTTTAATTCTGACTTAACTCTTTCATTGGTCACTTCCACTGTGCAACTCCAATTCTAACAATGGAATACCACCAATTCTGAAGCATTACCAAGTAGCCAACAGTCCACGGAGAAACACACTTATCCACTGGGATCCTTACTAACCAACGACATCAGAAATTTACTGAAGTCCTATGGTAGAACAATTCCCTTTCCAACACACAATATCTCAACATCTGTCCAACACTCTCTAGACTCTAAAGATGCAGGAGTTACACTGTTACTACCACAACATAAACAACTCCAAATTTTATTCCAAACTCGAACCAATATAACCAAAATAGTTTAACAACCTCTGGTTCTGGTTACCACATTCCAAATCGAATATTCTTATGGTTTTCCGATTTACCAAAGGGTTCTGTCACCACAAAATCTCAACTAATGACAATGTAGCACCATTACGGAACTTCAAACATTCGCGAGTCACCATTATAAAACTTAAACCATCCAAAACGTAATTGTGAGTTTCCATACTATTCACCAATTCACAAGATTACTCTTTTGATCCGTAAGTCCGTTTTGGTCCCCATTCGAAGCGTTAGAAAGCTTATGAAATATTCTTTCTAATAAAAATGGGTTGGAGGTCAGTAGATGATTTATTTAAGTCGTGATTTTGAAAAAGTGTTGTATTGTTGGATTTTTACCGTCGTATTGGTGTGCGAATGATGTGTTATCATGCTACATGCTTTTGATATGTAACGTATAGCTTGTGTGATGTTATATGACGTGAGTATATGTAATAAAATGTTGTGCATGATTGATATGTATTGGTGATGGATGTATGATGTCTGAATAGTGTGTTTTGTCGACTTTTAACCGACTTTTCCGGTGAACCGTAAATTGAATTGTTTGGATAATTGTGTATGTTGTTATACAATTGATGTGAATGTATGTGGATTATATGTGATGAATGCATGACTATATTGTGAAATATGTGTGCATTGCATGAGTGTATGTGGTCATTTTGTATGAGAAACATCATGACATGCATTCATGTGTCGCGATTCGTGGAGAATCGAGTGTAATATCGCGTACCTGTTGGGTGTGAGTGATTGATTACACAAATGATCATTTGAGGATCCTCTGAACATTGCGTAGTCAATGGGTGTAATCGTTGTGATGAGTTACACTTGATTCCGTGGGAATCTTCAGAATGATTGTGTGCCCTTGTGGGGTTTGAGCAATCGGATTGTGTCTGCGTGAACAATCCAAAAACATCGGATGCCATGATGGTATGAGCGATGGGGAAATATCGTAGGCCCGACAGAGAGGATATTTCCATTGAGTTCTTCAATTGAGCTCGGGTGATGAGTTGGTACCGCATGCATCTGCATAGAGTCGAGAGTCGGTCTCTATGAGTTGCATTGATCATCTTTGTATTTGTGCATTGATGAATAAACATTGATATATGTATGTTTATGGGAAATGATATAAACTGTATCTTATAATGATGCATTGTTGAATGAACAAGTATGTGTGTGTTCATGTGGAATGATGATAATGGTGAATGTATGCATAATGAATATGCTTGATGATATATCTATATTGAGATATATGATGAGTTGTGGTGAGAATATGTGTTATATGTTTATGTTGTAGTACATAATTATATGCATTGTTATTATTATAATATTTCTCACCCTTCTACTGTTTTATGATGCTCTATGAGGCATTGCAGATTAGGTATCTGGCGGTCTTTTTGTGAAGCGTGTCTTCATTTTCCTTGTTGGTCGGTTGGCTCTGATATGTAGCACCGGGTAGCTAGGACGTTTTGATCTTTTTGTGATACATTTGCATATGTATCTTGCTGATGAATTTGTGTATATAAACATGATGTTGCTTGTGATTCATACTGGATGATGTATATATATGTTGATGTATATATGTGGTTGTTATTCAATATTTTAGATGTTTCCGCTTTTATTCTAAATATTGAGATGTGGGTATAAGGACTGAGATCCTTTGTTGTTTGAAAGTTACCCCACTGTTGCATATCTTTGCGAGCAGGTGTTGTATGTATTAAATGCGTGTATGATGTGACATGCCTCTTTTATACTATGTTTTTAATTGTACTCTGGCGAATTTTTTTATATGTGCATAAATGATTTATGTGATTATTTGGGGGTATAGAAAGGGGGTGTTACAATTATCCTAGGAACCCCATTTTTATCTTTACTGGTATCAAAGCCTGTATAGGTGCTGATACGTGATTATTAAATTATTTTTGCAAATTGTTTTATTTTCTTCCAGATTATCTTAAACCTTACCCTGACCTTTGAGTCTAGGTTGAAAGCTTCTGAATAGCAGGTGGTCCACATAGTAAAACCCGCGGAGAGAAGGGTAGTAAATCGGTTGGTCAGCTTGTTGAGGTAATCACTCTTAGAACAAACTATAAGGGGGGAGAGAGACAGTGAAAGAGAAAATATCTTAGTTTGTTTAAAAAATTTCTGAAGTAATCATGTCAAGCATCGTTAGGGCTTTGAGTTCACTAGGAAGCAGTAGGAGGCACCAGCGTCACCAGAATGATATAGCCAGTACGTCAGAACCTAGTAACCTGCTAGATCAAGATACATTTCAAAATAAAGAATTAGAAATTCAAGAAATGGAAAATAGATTACTAAATTGGTCTATGCCCGAAGTAAAATTAAAAGATATATATAAAGTAGGAACGTTTGATTACAACGCTAAAAAGATCATACATACAATTGAAAATGCTAGGTCCATTAGCAATAAACAAGAAACTATAGAATTACAAGATAGAAATTTACTAGAATCACATTATCGTGAAAATTTTAAATATATACATCTAGGATTAATACAAATTGCTATAAAACCTTTACACCAATTAGGACTTAACACTCCTATATTACTAGTTTTAAGGGATACCAGAATTAAAGATTTTCATAATTCAACAATTGCGGTTATAGAATCCAATCTAAATGATGGGCCAGTTTACTTTAACTGCCATCCTAATTTCTCAATGAGTCTAACTGATGAATTCACCAAAAGCTCCTTAGTGGTTATGATTGCTGGGTTAGGAGACACCTTCATTCAAGGTGCTTCGAACTTAAGTATGATTAGTAGAGTAACCTATAAGGTTTCAACTGTTAATTATGATTTTAAGTCCATAAGAAGTACTCCTAAAAACCAAGTTTGTCTTTTCGAAGCTAACTTAAGACGGTCAAATGTAATCACTCCCAAAATACTAACTGCATAAGAAATTATGGATAAAATTCCAGAAGAATGGATATTAAAAGATGCAATAAAACCTGAGAAAATAGAATCTAGGTCAATTAGAAATGTTATACAAAGTACTGATGGAACGATAGCCATTAGAATAAATGGAAGTCAATCCTATAGATACCATAACTCTCCTAGTATTAGTCAGGATTCTAGTGCTAGACATTCAGTAGATTCTACTATTAGACTTAACCTAGCTGGAGTTAACTTTAATCCTACTGTCCCTCAATGCTTTTACGAAGAAAGGACTTTAAGGTCCCCTTCCCCCACTGAATCTCAGATAGTAAGCACTATTATTAGAGAAGAACCCTTTACCATAGATAAATCCTGGATAAGAGAAGACTTTGAAGCAGATTACAATAAAGAAAAAAGAAAGTGGTATTTCGAATCTTTCTCTAAAAACCAAACACAGGATTATTTAAAACAATTTTACCTATTCTTAGAAACCCACGAAATTAATATTTATTTTTTCACTTGGTTTGAATTACTCTGCTTAGAAGAAGAAATTAAAAATCCTTTTACTACATAATTAATGGTAGCAGTTAATAAAAGAATTAGTGTCCGCTGGAAGACACTAAAGAAAGAAATAGTGGAATCAGTCCATCCACCTTTAGAATCCATTAAAATTAACCCAGAAAAAAATTTAGAAATAGACGCGGCACCCTTTAAAGCAATTATTACTCCTACCCCAGATAGAAAAGATCTAAACAATATACATAGTCAACTTAATTATTCGAATCAGATTCTACATACGATGTCACAACAGTTAGAAAGAATAGAAACTTCTGGGTTCAAATTTACAGAACCCTTTGAAAACCCAGACCCTACTAGGCCTATATATCATTATGACATCCCTTCCTCCTCAGAGTTACAGAAAATAAAACTGGGAAATTCAACGCATGATAAAATAGAAGAATTAGTGGAAAGATTAAAAATTTTAGATTTAAAACCTGACCCCCAGGTCAACACTTTATCAAAAGAAGAGAAATTCGTGAATATGGTTAATAAACTAGGAAGACCTCCTAGAAACCCTACTAGAACTTACTACCCTAGACATTCCTTTGCTGACGTCCAGTTTGAGGAAAGGTCTAGTTTTGTTGAGAATAGCTATTCAGGAGAAGCCATTGTAGAATGGAACATAGATGGAGCTTCTGAACAGCAAATATTAGACACAATTCAAAATATGACCATGGCAGCAACTGCCTTTATGTTAAGAAAAAACTCAGACAAAAATCTAGAGAAATGTTAATAATGGGTTTTACCGGCCAGCTGAAAGGTTGGTGGGATAATCTTCTTAGTCCTGAAGATAAAAATCTTATAGACATAGCAGTTAAGTCGGAAACTAATGAACCAGCCAGTATTACGGCGTTGCTCTACGCCATTACAAAATTTTTTGTAGGAGAACCGCTAAAGCTCCAGAAAAGAGCTTCAGATCAATTAATGAATCTCTATTGCCCGACTATGTCTGATTATAGATGGTACAGAGATATGTTTCTCTCTAAGTTATGTTTATGAACTGATGGTTCTGCAGCCTTTTGGAAAGAAAAATTTATTAGTGGATTACCCAGACTTTTTCTGAAAAAGTCAAAATCAACATACAACAAAATTACAAAGGAGAAATTCCTTATGATAGTTTAACTATAGGTGAACTTTCTAACTACATCGTAGAAACTGGAATTCAAATATGTACAGATTATAAAATTCAAAACAAAATTAAGAATGAACAAGCTAATAGTAAACGTGAAATGGGAACGTTTTGCGAACAGTATGAAGCTACTCCTTTAAGGGCTCCTAGTAACCCTAAGTATAAAAAGAATATTAGTAAAGGGAGAAGGAACTATAAAAATTATGAAAAACAAAAACATTCTAAACCAGAGTATTACCAAAAAGGTAAAAGGCCATTTAAAAAACCATTTCCCCAAAAAGAAAAGAAATTTGATAAGAATAAAAATAAAGATATAAAATGTTATAAGTGTGGAAGATTCGGTCACTATGCTAGCAATTGTAAAGTCAAAGATAAAATAAAACAATTAAGTAATTTAAATATATCTGACGAATTAAAAGATACTTTAGTTAATGCACTAAATAAAATTATGTTAAATTCAGATTACGAAGAAACCACTTCATCTGAAGAATCTTCTTATGAAGAATTAAATCAAATTAACAGCTCAGAAGATTCTGACTCTGAACATGAAGAATGCTTAGGAATTGATTTCTGTGATTGCAGAAACTGTAATAAAAAAATTGTTAATGTTATATCCAATAGCCAAGCCAACACATTAATAACCATTTTAGATAAAATGGAACCTTCCGAAACTAGGGATACCTTTATGAGCTCAAATAAAGGATATAATTGATGATAACGATCTTACTAAACATCACGTTAACAAAATTGAATTTAAAGATGTTATGAGTATGTTCAAAAAACCCCTAGATAAACCCTTATCCATAAATGATCTTTATGAAGAAGTTAAATCATTAAAAAGGGAGATACAAACTTTAAAAAACTCGGGAGGATGAATTAGAAGTTAAATATTTAGAAATACAAGGAACTATGATAATACAAAATCAAAATTTTGAAGATAAGCTAAGAATAAAAACTACCCAACAACAATTAAGAGATAATGCCGCAAAAATAGAAGATAAAGAATTTATTAACGCACTAAAATCTTTAGCCACTAACCCAGAAGGTGAGGCAAAAGAAGAAAACAAAGAAGAACCCTATATTTTTAATATGGGAAAAATAATCTCTCACAAATGGTACACCATGATAGACTTAATTATTCAGGATAAAGAATTTAAATTAGTCGCCCTAATAGACTCAGGAGCCGACCTTAATTGTGTACAAGAAGGATTAATACCAACCCAATATTACAAAAAGACAAAAGAAAGAATTAGAGGAGCTAATGGAAGTAGACTTCAAGTAACTTACAAGCTACCAAATGTGAAAATCTGCAAAGGAAAAGTTTGTTACAAAACCTCCTTTCTTTTAGTCAAGAACCTTCAGGAAGTCATTATCCTAGGAACCCCATTTTTATCTTTACTTTATCCTTTTAGTGTTAATGATCAAGCCATTACTACTGAAGCCCTGGGACATTCAGTTAGTTTTGAATTTTTAGACAAACCTAAAATAAGAGATCTAAATTCAGTTCAAAGTAAAAATATTACCATAATTAATCTCATAACAAATAAGAAAAAATAGATTAATTTTATCAATAAAGAAATACACTACCAAAGAATAATTGAACAATTACAAACCCCTATTATTAAAGAGAAAATTAATACCCTCCAAACTAAATTTATTAAAAACTTATGTTCTAAACAACCCAATGCGTTTTGGACTAGGAAAACTCATGAAATATCATTACCATACAATCCTGAATTCAAAGAAATTAATATACCTACTAAAGCACGCCCTATCCAAATGAATAAAGAAAATTTAGAATATTGTAAAAAAGAAATTCAAGGATTTCTAGACAAAGGATTAATTAGGCCTAGCAAATCTCCGTGGAGTTGTTCAGCCTTCTACGTAGTTAATGCTTCTGAATTAGAAAGAGGTAGTCCTCGTTTGGTAATTAACTACAAACCCTTAAATACGGCATTACAATGGATTAGATACCCAATACCTAATAAAAAGGATCTAATTAATAGGTTACATAATAAAAGTATTTTTTCTAAGTTTGATTTAAAATTAGGATATTATCAAATACAAGTTAAAGAAGAAGATAAGTATAAAACTGCTTTTACAGTACCCTTTGGTCATTATGAATGGAACGTTATGCCTTTAGGATTAAAAAATACACCGTCAGAATTTCAAAACATAATGAACGATATATTCTATCAATACTCTAGCTTTACAATAGTCTATCTAGACGACATCTTATTCTATTCAGACTCTATTAATCAACACTTCCATCACTTAGAGCAGTTTTACAAAATAATTAAAGAAAACGGTCTAGTGTTATCTAAGAGTAAGTTAAAATTATTTCAGCCCAAAGTTAGATTCTTAGGATTTGACATTAGTCAAGGTGAATACACCCCAATTACTAGATCATTAGAGTTTGTCAGCAAATTTCCTAATGAAATCAAAGATAAAACTCAATTACAAAGGTTTTTAGGTTACCTAAATTATGTGTCAGATTTCATTCCTAATCTTAGAACGGTTTGCATACCCTTGTTTAAAAGATTAAGAAAAAATCCCCCACCTTGGGATGAGTCCATGACCCAAAGTGTTATCCAGTTAAAACAAGTTGTTAAGAAACTACCATGTCTAGGAATCCCAGACCCAGAAGCCAATTTTATTGTCGAAACCGATGCTTCTGACCTTGGTTTTGGAGGCATTTTAAAACAAATATTATCGGGTACTGATAAGGAGCAAGTAGTCAGATTTTATTCTGGAACTTGGTCGTCAGCCCAATTAAATTATAGTACTATTAAAAAAGAGATTTTATCTATTGTACTTTGTATTACCAAATTTCAAGATGATTTATTTTCAAAAACATTTTTACTTAAAACTGATTGCAAATCAGCTAAAAGTGTTTTACAAAAAGATGTTAAAAATTTAGTGTCAAAACACATATTTGCCTGATGGCAGTCATTACTTGCATGTTTTGATTTTGAAATCATGCATATTGAAGGTATTAAAAATGCATTACCAGATTTTTTAACTAGAGAATTTTTACAGGGAAAAACATGAGTAGCAAATCTACTTCCAAAGACTCTTACGGACCTCCATTACAAAAGCCTAATAATCAGAAACAATTGATATTAGGATCTCTCTCCTACATATCAAAAATTACTACTCCCGTTTCTTCTCTAAAAGGAACAGGAGCCAACCCTGCGTTGGTCTCACCTTCGCAGTTTGTGCAGGATATTACGCCATCTTCTAAGATGACACCCCTTAAGAGTAAGTTGGCTTATTACACTCCTCCGCAAGGAGCCAAATCCAAATTTCTTACCAAGAAATTAACAGTTCCAATTATTACTCTTGAAGATTATTACTGTCCAAAAGAAGGATCTTTACTTCAGACTGTTAGTAAGATCTTTCCTCTGGGAACTCATTTCATAAATAACGATGTTACTAAAACGATCATTTTATGAGTTTATTCTGGTTGACACTGACTCTATTACTTTGACCCATGTCCAAGACGAGGCCACGGGAAATATTAAATTCTCTAAATTCAAAATTAATAAGGTACTTTCTCCTTCTGATTGGGGCTCTCATCCCTATCATACAGAAAGTTTTACCAGGGTCTTCCAACCTCAGCACTACTCTTATCTAGATTACATGGATGCCTGGACTTACTTTCTTACTGTTAGGCCTTATGACCATACCTGGTTCATTTGGTTTAATAAAAACATATCATTAAAATTTCCCAACTGGTTTATTAAATGGTTTGAAGTTTACGGTTTAGATACCAGCATCTTCCCAGACCTGGCATCCAAAGCCTATCAAGAGTTCTGTGATCTTACCACTTGTCCGAAACATAAAAGTTTGTTATCTTTCACTGCTACCTTTGGAATTACTTGGATTATGTCTTGGTTCTATTCTACCGACCAAGTTTGGCCCGAATCCTCTGCAGCACAATTAGTTAGAAAAGTGTCTATTAAATGGTGGGATGCCTTTAATCCAGCACTCCTATCTCCAGAAACTAGGAATGCTTGGTACGCCAAGAACCCTCACCTTTGCAAACAGGTTACTACCGCCTCAGACGCTAGTTTCCTTACCGACAAAAGTAAATTGCTTGCCTCTCTAGCAGCAATTTCCGATCCTAAGAAATTTCAAGAAAAATTACAAGAAGTTATGGGTACCATGTCTGATTGCGCCAGCTCTTCCAACTCTGTGGATCTTACCCCAGAAAATGAAGATGACTGCTATGGAATCTTTGACTAAGGACCCAGTCAGAATTATTGTTCTCAAAGCCGACAAATTACTTTTGAAGCATGATCTTATCTGTTAACAGGTGTTATTACCTCCATTATCAGGCCAGGTGGGCCCAGTTACTTTCGGTCACTTTATTACTTGTATTATTAGGCCATGTGGGCCCTTCTACTTTATTTTCTAAAGATTAGATTCTTTTGCCTTTACTTTAGGCCATTATCAGTTGTCGGCCATTTGCTTTTGCTTTATGGTTTGTCTGGCCATTCAGTCTTGTCGGCCACGTTTGTAAAATATGTTGTAATTTTATTTTTTGAAGTCCGGATGCTATAAAAGCATTCATTTGTGGTTTGTTTAAGCATGCTCATTTTCTCTCACACTTGAGAAACCTGAACACTGCTATATCTGTAAGTCTTTGAAACTATCTTTTGCTATAATAAAATCATGACTTTGTTTGTCACTATTTATGTTAATTATTCCGCTGTTTTACGTTTTAGAAACTTTGAAATTTTACCAACCTTTAATTTACATATTCAAGCTTATGTTAATCTTAACTCTACTATTGCTTCAACTATTTATATTACTTTTACTCATGCTGGTCTTACCCGATCCTTTAACTCTTTACATATATATATATATATATATATATATATATATATATATATATATATATATATATATATATATATATATATAAGTTGAAATATTTGGTAATATTATTATTAACTGTACAAGGATTCCTCCTTTTTATAGAGGGAATTACAACAGGTGATTAACTACAATTTAAGAAGGAAATCCTAAATTAAAGAAAGAATAAATCATAATAAGAAACTACCTAAAGGAGACTAAACATAAAGGAAATAGAATAATTACACACAAACAAAATTATTTATTGTCAGTTAAGAGCTGTAAATGCTGTGATCGTACCTAGATCAGACAGTTTCTGATGGCCAACGACGTCTGTTAAACTTTGGCTCCGGTGAAGTTGAAAGACGGCCGGGGGGGGGGGGGGGGTGTACCTGCAAGGCACTCCGACGCTCAAGTAAGGTGGTTGTCAGAGAAAAGGCAAGTACAGAAGTGGGAGTAAGAAAGTGTCTGTGACCTGATCCTCTCAAGTGAGAGGGTATTTATAGAGCCCCCAGCGCGGGGCCAACGGTTACTTGCATTGGGCTGGATTGCCAGGCCCAATCCAAGTAACTGCCAGGGCTTACGTGGCGTAGTGAAGACCAGCACGTGGTCTTCGCCCTGGGGTAACCGTTCCTAGATCTCTGGAATTAGGGCAGACCGATTCCATCGGGAGTGGAGCGGTTACGTGAGAACGTGTCCTCGTGGGGAGGACTGTTAAATGGCGGGGAGAGACGTGTCCTCGTGGGGAGGACTCGCTGCGTGTATGGAGAGGCCTCCTCGCGAGGAGCGATATCCTCGTGTCGAGGAGGGGATAACTCCGGGGAAGGCTCAATGCTTCTGCCCGAAGCTCTACACCATTCGTGCCCGACATTGTGGCGTGACGATTGCCCGACACTGGCTCGACTAAGTCCTTCGTATGGGCCACCCCAGAGTGTGTGGGCTGGGCCTGTTCGGGTGTTGAGCAGGTCCTCGGCCCAGTCCGGAACATGCTGTATTTTACACCCTACCCTGTCAACAATATATATATACACACTACGCAAAAAATGAGTTTTCGCAGTGCAACAAAGACAGCGCTTTCTGGGAGAAGCGCTGCTATATGTTTCGCTAAAAACAAAAATAAAAAACGAAAGAAAAAAGCACTACTAAATGTGGGACATAAGACAACGCTGCTAAAGCCCTAAGGCAGGTGAACTTTAGAAAGCGTTTTATGAAAAGCGCTGCTAAATGGGTGACATAAGGCAGCGCTTATGCTTTAGCCAGCGCTTTGTGGAAAGCGCTGCTAAAGGCCTTTCATTAATCCCACATAAGAAAGCGCTTTAACCCCAAAAGCGCTGCTAAAGGATTAACATAAGAAAGCGCTTTCTAAAAGCGCTGCTAAAGGTCTTTTAAAATATTAAAATTAAAACAGATTCTGATCTCCCTCTATTTTCATTACGACCGTTTCTATTTCGCCCTAGCGACTATTGTTTCTCTTCTTCCTCCATTTTTTCTGCAAACGAACGAAACCACTCCGTCCGACGTTTGCCGTCGTTCTGCAAACGAAATCCGTCGTGGCTTCCCTCCGTCGTTTCTGCTTACTCACACCGTCGTCCGCCATTGTTGATTGTTTCTCTGAGGTTTTTACTCTCCTTTTTCTGGTTTTCTCTCCATTAATGAAAATGTCTAATATTCTCCACTGTAGACTGTTTCTCTGCTGTTTCTGTGAGATAAATTTGGTGTATTATTAGTTGTTGATGTTAGGTTTTCATTTTTTTATTTGTAGGAGTTAGTTAGTGATTAATTGGAAAAGTGATTAATTAGAAAAGTGATTAATTAGTAGAAGTTAGTATAGTGATTATTGTGTAAAATGTGATTAATTTGTAGAAGTTAGTTTAATGATTAATTTGTAGAATAGTAGAAGTTAGTTTAATGTGTAAAATTTGTAGAATAGTGATTAATTAGAAAATTCAAGGTAGTTAAGAGTGTTGTAGAAGTTTGATTGTTGAGGTTGTTATAGGGCTATTTGTAAAGTCAAAGTGAACATTTATCGGAAAATTTTAGTGATGTAAGAATTTGGTTGTTATTGAAAATGATAATGAAATTAGTAGTTAAGTGAACTAGTGATTGAATTTATTTTGAGAGATGATTGAAAATGATAAATAGTGATTGAATTGTTACTTGAACTTAAGCGTTGAAGTTGTTTATTTTACAATGTTGAGTTGAAACTATACCATGCTATTTGATTTAATGAGGATGTTTACTAAATTTGTTTCTTGAAACTTTGACTTGTTATATGTAATGCCCTGTATAATATTTATCTAGAATCATACAATACAAGCATTTTATTTGGTACTGACACCATCATAAGTGCCTAATGGCGTAATTCACATACTTGACCATTTCTAATACATAACACAATCTATGGGACAAGCTATGGAAACTAGCCAATAATAAAAATCTAAGAATAATATACAATATCCTTAATTGTATACAACAAAATAATACACAACGGAAATACTAAAGCCAAGCTTCTCTTGAAATATCTCAGCATTGCTCCACTTGTAAATCAAACCTGCAAACCACACCTGAAATATAGAAACTATAGTGGGGTGAGATACATCAAATCTTAGTGAGTTCCCTATCTTATAGATTCTCTCGGCTTTACAAGGTTCTAACCAATCCTAACTCAAGTCAAGGGGAAGGGAAATGACTTTGAGTTCACAATCTCATAATCTCACACTATATGGAAACAAGTCATGACTTCATCAACTCAAAATATCACTAATCGGTAACCACACCAAGGCACCCCCTTTTCCCGTCCGCTTCTACGTCTAGCAGTCGACTCGAGTCATGGATCCTGGTAACCTACTTGACATATGAATGCATTCGGGTTCTACGGGCCATTAACTGTTATGGACCGTCACTTCACACGGGCCATTAACTGTCACAAGCATACGCTCCCAGAGCGCCATTCGTACTGCACGCGGGAATCAAACCTGCCAAGTAGTTGTGCACATGTTTCAGAGGAGCTCGAGACCCATGAAACGCACTCGCAAGATAACCAGATACGATTACGTGATCGTACACACAAACGTGATTGTATTCGACAATCACAAGGCCACAATGCCTTAAGGCCACAATCGCCTTTTCTCAAAGAACACAAAGGTTCACACACATGTTCCATACTAGTGTCTCACTCTCCTCTAGGCCAATCTCGTCACAGATGCACTCTCAACATCAGGTGCCCGAGCCTTGCCATCGAGGTTATCTACTCCAGGCCAGAACTTGTCAATGAATGCACGAGCGTCGCCATCCAGAGTTTCTATCAATTTCTAGTCACAACCTAGAATCAAACCATTTGTTCTGGGGTAAAGTTTCCTCACTCTTCCTAATCCATTTTAACATGCATATTCTCTCATTCATACTTAACAACAATATATAGACATGGCATAACACAAATATTACAAGTAAACACATATAATCACACATCACACAAAACCTCACTTTTCGGGTTCCCTCCGATTCATTTAATCGGGTATCGCAATCAATACTTTCACTTCTTATCCCGTAGGATATTTCCACCACTTTACATCGGCTATAATTATGCCTCAATCGGATTTGTAATCCAAAAGATATCAATTTCTAAACATTGTTCACAAATTCCGTTTTCAAACATTTTCAAACATTACATTTATATATTTATCTTATCAATCCATGGCATATAACCATGTTTCTACCTCACCATCTCATAGAGCATAAAATTAGCTTTCCAACGCTTCCGACCGTGCGTCAATCCGAGTTACGGATCTCAAGTTACGACAAAAATACGAAAACCATGTTTTTGCTGTCCCAGACAAATTCGCCTGGCGAATCCCTGGCGAAGCAGACTCGCCACTAATTCGCCTGGCGAATCTGGACGAACCAGAATTCTCCCAAAACGGGTTTGGGACCCAAAAATGACCAAAACCTTCAACCCATATGATATTATTGCACCCAATGACCCAAATAACATGTTATAACCCATTTAGACATGCATTTCATCAAATCATCCGTTAGATTTCACTGATTTATCCGTTTAATCATTTCTCTCAAATCTAACCTAAGTTCTAAACTTATATTTCTAGAACTTAAAGTGTCTAACTAGAACCCACCTGATAATCGAAGAGGAGTTTGGAGAAGATGATGAACAATGATCCAAGTTTTCTTCCCTCTTTTCCATTTTCCTCTTTTCCTCTTCTTCTTCTCTTCCTTTCTCTTCTTTCTCCTTTTCTTCCTTCTTTCTATCTTTTTCTTTCTTTTCTTAACATATATATATATATATATATATATATATATATATATATATATATATATATATAATGCTTATTATATATTATAATCGAACAGGGTAAAATATCTCCGATTGATATTTTATCGTCTCAACCACTTGATCAGTTATTAAAGTTACCTTAAAATCCTTTCTTGAATTGAAATAATTGATCTCTTCAGAGTTCACCAGTTGCTCTATTGATCCCAATTGATAACACTTAACGTACTTAGAGAATTCCATTAATCTGATTATCCAAAGATAGAGTACACAAAAGATCATCTGATATCCAATTGAGCATTTAAATAATATGAGGTATTACACTCTCCCCCCTTAAATTGAAATTCGCCCCCGAATTTCCTCTACTCGACAACCACTGCAACTCATATCCTTGTCTTAGATCCACACTTAATCTTTACCTCCGTTAAAATTTATGACATAATCCAAAAATCCAACTTGACTTCACAGACCAAAATCCTAAATTTCACGAATTATCAAACTTCGGTTCCTTAGTCATACTCTTATTCAATATTGGGTTAATTTTTAACTTTGATTCCCCTTAATTCATCTGTTATTTTATACTCAACCACTTGGTCACATTATAACTTCGGAAAGAATGTACCATTCCATATTCCTCTACTGAGTCACAACCGAAACCGTAACACCTTATATTGGTTTAGGATAACAAACATTCATCAAATTTTCGCGATGTAAATCAGTGACTTCCTTCCTTTATGCAATTACTGACAACTATCCTTTCATTAGTCCTTTAACATTCAAACTACTTCATAACTAGTCAAACGACTTCTTTTACCAGTTCCATCTGGTATGATGCTGCACACTGTACTCGTTAAATCCGATATTTCATCTCTTTCGTATCACACCAAAAGGTAACACACTTAGAAAAAAATCTCCTTATTTCCATACTTACAAGTAATAATTCTTCTAATCCTTATTATTCTGGCTTAACCCTTTCATCCGTCACCTTCCACTGCGTAATCCAAAACCAAACAGTGGAACACCACGACTTCGTAAACACTACTAATTAGCTAACAGTCTGCGGAGAAATAAACTTATCCGCTGGGGTCCTTACTAACCAGCGGTACAAGAAACTTACTGAAGTCCTATGGTAGAATAATTTTTTTGCCAACACACCATATTATAACATCCGTCCAATATTCCCCAGACGATACAAGTACATGAGTTATACTGTTACAACCATAACATTCACAACTCCAAATCCATTCTAAACTCGAATAATCCATCCAAAAGTAGTTTAACAATTTCCGTTTCTAGTTACCACCTTCCATATCAATTATTCTTACGGTTTTCCGACTTACTCAAGGTTCCTTGCTGATTCGAGATCTCAACCAAATAACAACGTGACACCAACATAGAACTACAACCATATACGAGTCACCACTTATTGGAAACTTTAACTATCTAAAGCACAATTGTGAGTTTCCATATTACTCACCAATTCACGTACAACACTGCACATACACACACACTTTCGAAGTCCATACCACACTTCTCATTCGTTCCATTTCATAAACTATTCCCAGCTACATACTTAACTTCAGAACGTCCAATTCTTACTAGTACTTGGAAAGATAACCTACAAATTCCTTCTCTGGTTAGAACACAACTGCACACAACTGATACCACTTTCACGGGATCTAAATCCAAAATATGAACTCGCGGAAGATAGCAATTACTAACTTCGACCAACCGTTCGTTCCTTAATAACACCATAAATCAAATTACCGAAACGATATTTACAAGATCAATACTTCGAGAATATTTTCAAACTTCGTCCTTAAGACTCTCAACAGTAATACACTTAAGACTTTCTCATACTCAACATAATTCACAAGATTACTTCCCCAAAAGTCAACCCTCTCGTCATTTAAACAAATGACCAATTATGCAACACCTTTCAGAAGTTTCGATTTCAAAACACAATTCCGTCTTTCATTTATTTGCAATCCTGTTTCCATTCACACACTACCCTTCACTCGAAGCAACATAAGGTAGCAAAATGCAGATGATGGTTCCTAAGGGATTTCATAATTTACACACATGTTAATCGATTAACCATCTGAGCTAATCGGTTAACTCCTTAAAATTCATTGCAAAACACCACCCTTGCACGTGTTAATCGGTTAACCCCATTGGTTAGTCGGTTAACACTGATGCAACATCTAAAAATAAGTTTTCCTCTTAATTCAAAGCCATCCATACTCAACCATCAATCCGATTTGTTCTAACTTGAAATATCATTTTCCAACTCGCGGTTCCTTAACTGGTATAACATTCACCAACCATGATCCACTCAGGTAAGATCGACAAAGTCAACACATGCAGATGACACACTTCAACCAAGTGACAAGGTAGAATTCCAAATTCTGACGTGGTCACACGACAACTCTTCGGCGGGATAGTTCACTTTTCTACTCAAACAATTTCACTTGCGGGAAACCAATAATGACGACATTCTGGGGTTTTTAATCACAATTCATACCTGATTCGTCCACAACCAAAACCCAACATACAACCTTGTTCTCTCACTTGAACTTCTTGGTGGGACATAAAACAACAGCATTCTTAGTCCAACAAAAGGTAGATTCCGAATATTCCGATTATTCACAAATACAGGAGTTCTCTATTCTTGAAAATAAATTGGGGTAATGCACCCTCTTGAAGGACCTTTCCATCACTTCGCACATATTAACCGGGATTTATTACCTTTCACTATCCATTGCACATCACACTTTGACCAAATTACTTAACGAAAGATTCGCAACCAACATCACACTTAGACCAAATCGTCCATGATTTACACTTAGTCCATAATAAGTCCTGGTTTTCTTCTCGTTGTTTTACCACAAACTTGCTTCTTAAAATACAACATTCACTGTTCCACAGAGTACGTCTCATCACCCTTGTCTCAAGAATGAGAATCCATCATGTACAATTGTAACCACGATGCTACTACTACGCTTGTTCTTAATACCAAGGTGTAACTTTCTTATAACATATTGTTAATATCGTTTATTCCACATAACTGAATAAAATCCACCTCATAAACAATATTTTCTCTTTCCACAGCATATAACACTTTCATAGCTTCATATCGATATAAAGAACGCTTAAATCGGACACCCGAGTCAAAAGATATGGATTTTTGAAGAAAGGAAAATTATTGGAAACTGCCAGATTCGCCTGGCGAGTAAGGATTTCATCTGGCGAATCCCACTTCGCCAGTAATCTTGATCGTCAATCGGTTGATGAGCCAAATGATCGGCTAAAATACTTCCCTTAACGGATTTTTGAGCGTGATACTCTATGTCATATTCTGATAACAACATCTGCCAACGGGCAATTCTTCCCGTAAGAGCAGGTTTTTCGAAGACATACTTGATTGGATCCATTTCTGAGATTAACCAAGTAGTGTGACGAATCATGTATTGGCGAAGACGTTTGGCTGCCCAAGCCAAAGCGCAGCAAGTTTTCTCAAGCATCGTGTACCGAGTTTCGCAGTCGGTAAATTTCTTGCTCAAATAGTAAATGGCAGACTATTTCCTTTTAGTTTCGTCTTGTTGGCCAAGTACACATCCCATTGAGTCCTCTAGAACTGTGAGGTAAATGATCAGTGGTCTTCCTTCCGCTGGAGGTGATAGAATCAGAGGATTCAATAGATATTCCTTAATACTGTCAAAGGCGGTTTGGCAATTTTCTGACCAAACGCAATCCTGGTTCTTTTTTGAGTAATTTAAAGATCGGCGCGCATTTCGCGGTCATAAGGAATATGAATCTGGAGATGTAGTTCAAACGTCCCAAGAATCCCTGACTTGTTTTTCAGTTTTCGGAGAAGGCATTTCTTGAATGGCCTTGACCTTGTCAGGATCAACCTCAATTCCTTTCTGGTTGACGATGAACCCTAGTAGTTTCCCTGAACGGACACCGAACGTGCATTTGTTGGGATTCAAACGGAGTTTGAACTTTCTTAAACGTTCGAACAATTTTGACAGATGTTCAACGTGCTCACTCTCTATTTTTGATTTTGCAATCATATCATCGACATATACCTCGATTTCTTTGTGTATCATGTCATGAAACAGAGTAGTCATGGCCCTTTGATAGGTTGCCCCGGCGTTCTTCAAACAGAACGGCATTACCTTGTAACAAAAGGTGCCCTATGGGGTAATGAACGAAGTTTTCTCCATGTCTTTTGGCGCCATTTTAATCTGGTTATAGCCCGAGAATCCATCCATGAAGGAGAAAATTTTGAACTTTGCTGTGCTGTCTACCAGCATGTCAATGTGTGGTAAAGGAAAGTCGTCCTTTGGACTTGCCTTGTTCAGATCTCTGTAATCAACACACATTCTGACCTTTCCGTCCTTTTTGGGAACGGGTACGATGTTGGCTAACCATTGAGGATATTCAGATGTAGCGAGGAAACCCGCGTCAATCTGTTTCTGCACCTCCTCTTTGATTTTGATGGCCATGTCCGGGTGAGTGCGTCTCAACCTTTGCTTTACTGGCGGACATTCCGATCTCAATGGTAAGTGATGTTCCACGATGCTGGTATCCAACCCTGGCATATCCCGATAGGGCCAAGCGAATACATCGGGAAATTCTTTGAGAAGCTTCAATCCTGATTTCTTTTCTCTCTTTTTCTGAACCCAAGTTTACCGTTTCCAACGGCTCTTTGTGAGGTTCAATGGATCTTTCCTCTTGTCTGAGTAGTCGGGATATCTCTTCTGGAATTTCGTTGTCATCTTCTTCTTCAGCCTCGCATACCGGGAACCCAAAGTCGGGAGAAGGCATTGGATCGTATGTTTCAACGGGGTTTAAAACAAGCAATCTGCATGACGTGATGATTCGTGTTTAGAAGAGATAGAGAAAATGCAAGTGTGTGCAGTGTATTTATTTTATTACTGCTTGTTTTATGATTTGAATTGTTTTTTAGGATTACCATTATCTGAAAAAGCAAAAAGAGAAAACAACAATTAATGCGGAAATTACAGAACGACATTATTTTATTAATGAACAAGTCGATCCTTGAAACTACAGCCCTATAAAATAAAACTCTGTCACTTCGGGAAAAGCAAAGAGGGAAATTTACAGAAAGCGAGCCCTATCAAAACATCCGTTTCACCTGGGCAGGGTGAAAGGTTAAAGATGGCAATTACTTTGACTGATGAACGACCTTCGGAACCTTGACAGCAACCCATTGGCGGCGAACTCCTCGGTGAATCACAAAGTCTGGCACCTTCCTTGATTTGTCTTCAGAAATGACGTTGATTTCTGGTGGAGCAGGATCATTGGAATCTATTTCCCAGGCAGAGTTGTCGTAGGAGAATTCCTCTGTTGCATTTTGCATAGCATTTGTGCTCTCAGCTGTATCTCCCCATCCAGTTGGCTGGATGTCTTCGAGCCTGATACGAGAGCTTTCGGGAGCGGTGTACTTAACCATGAAATCGTATTTTCCACTCGGTTGTCCCAAGGTGTCCCACACTTCTTTTGAACTGGAGGAGTCATTTCTCTCGATGACGTTGACCTCAGGAAAAGCATAGTTGATGAATTCAAGTCCTGCAAATGTTGCGAATTCATCTTCATGTTGAGTAGTTTCAGAATGACCTGAGTGTTGATCCCATGATATGGTGGGGACACAGGTATTATGTTCAATGATACTCAGCTGATTTTCATTACTCGGCTGACTCTCTTGCCCCAAGTTTTCTGGATAAGGTTGCCACATTGGCAGACCATCCATTGGGCCATAGTAGTTGTGGTCAAAGTTGTCTTTCATCAGAGTGTCCTCCTCTAATGAATTTAGCGGAGCGCGGCATCTTTCCGGATCACAATCCCCGTAGATCATTTCGACATCTGATCTTGGTATAAATCTCAGACTTTCTGTAGGAAAGCAAAAAGGCATAGGCACCTCTTCCTGAGACATATAACCGTCCTTGTTAAGGTAGGACTTCCATTCTTCATCTGTGTCAGAGGGATCTTCCTCATTAATAGCATGGACTGCTTGAGACACTGGGTGAAGGAAACCTCCACTGTGGAAGAAATTTTGAAGGGGAAGAAGACTTTCATCGCTGGCAGCTGTCTGGGTACAGGTTGCAGAAAAACCAAGACCCTCATTTGTTTTATTGTCAACAGGAATGACAAGCTGTCCCCATCCTTTCGTATCGGTACTCTCGACCGCTTTGATAGAATCTTTGTATGAGGAAATCGAGGTTCCTCCTCCGAACTAATTGTTCTTGCTCACTGACAGTGCTTGGAACTGAGTTCCAATAACCTCCTCAGGTTCTATGTCAGTAGATGATGACAAGTTGCTTACAAGCAAGGCTTGTTCCCCACAAACTGTGACAAGTTGATCGTTCTTGACAAACTTTAGCTTGTGGTGGAGGGTCAAAGTGACCGCTCTAACCTGATGTATCCAAGGTCTTCCTAATAAACAACTGTACGTTGCCCGGATATCCATGACCTGGAAAGTGACTTGGAAAGTGTGAGGTACGATAGTTATGGGAAGATCAACTTTGACGATAATCGTTTTTCTGGATCCGTCGAACGCTTTGACGACGACCTCGCTGATTCTCATCGGAGGGCCCTTGAATGATAATTGCATCAAAGTGGACTTCGGCATAACATTCAGGGATGACCCTGTGTCTACCAGTACACTGGCTAAAGCATCGTCCTGGCAGTTGACTGTAATGTTGAGCGCCATGTTATGACGGCGACCCTCTTCAGGTAATTCCTCATCACTAAATCCCAAGTTGTTGCAGGAAGTGATGTTAGAGACAATACCATCGAACTGTCTGATTGTTACATCCTGTTCCACAAAGGCTTGCTCCAAGACTTTCTGTAGAGCCTCCCTATGTGCTTCTGAACTGAGTAACAGTGATAATACCGAGTTCTTTGAAGGAGTTTGTAACAATTGATCAACAATGTTATATTCACTCCTTTGGATGAGCTTCAGCATCTCATCATCATTTTTCGAAAGGTCGGGATTACTGGATTGACCGACTGATAGATCGAGAGCTTTTGTCTGAAGTTCCTTTTATTTGTTAACTTCCCCAACCCCTCGGTTGAAGATTCTACCACTTCGTGTTACTCGACTGATGTCTGCAATGTTCACAACGGAGGGTAATGGAATTTCCTTTCCATTTTCAATTATTGTTGCACCGTATTTGTAAGGGATCGCCTTAGCTGATTCATACGGTAGCGGTCCTGGTAGATAGATGACTACAGGAGCCTTCTGATTTTTCTGACCATCGTAAGTAATCTCGATCCGTTCCCGATTGGGAACTTTAGATTCGTCAAGTAGAGGGATGATGGCAAAAACATCCCTGGTATGGTGATGACCAAAGATTGTGACAACATCTTCAATTTGATCGGCAAGGTAGTTCAGCGTCCAGTTGATGGGTCCAGAACCCGGATATGGACGAATTTCTCCACGATCCACCTGCCCCTGGAGAGCTGCTCTCACAAGGTAACACCCTTGGTTACTTTCCGAACAGACGCTACAACAGTCGTAATTGTGTGGTGGCACCTGGCCACGCCCAATTTGAATACAATGTAACCTTACTAGGTTAGCTTCCATTGATCGGACATCCTGACTCTGACGCCGAGTGGGGTTTCTGTTATTGATACTAATCTGCTGAGTATCTTCATCCATATAAATTGGCATCCACCAATGATTTAACAAGTGCTGAAGCGCCTCCTAGACAAGGGTACAACCTCGATCATTTTCGCAACCCGCTTTACAGCTTTGATAGTCATGTGATATTAAGAATCCGAGTCAGACCTGTTCAGCATGTAACTCTACCAGGTTGGTATTCATCACGCGAATATCGAAGATCTGAACCATGTTGATCTGATAAGAGTTCCCATCATGGTAGTCTTGGATCCATCCAAGATCCATCTGACGCTGGAGGGCCTCTTGTATGAAAGAGCATCCCTATTTGTTTACCGAGCAAGTTAGACAGGAACTATAATCGTGCCGCGGCAGATTATGATACTGGCTTTACCTTGAGTGCATCGCCACCAAGTTGGCATTCATCGTACGGATGCCGTGGTTTTGAATGACGTTAGAATTCGTGTAAACCATGTTAACTCCACGAACTCGGTGCTCTTGGATCCATCCGAGATCCATCTGTTCCTGTAGAGCTGCTTGCACTACAGAACATCCTTGGTTGTCTTTAGAGTAGATATCACACTGGTGATAATTATGAGGTGGCACATGGCCGTACCCACTTTGTCTACATTGCATCTTGACCAGATTGGTCCTCAACAAGAGTACATCGTGAATTTGATAGACGTTGTTAAATTCTTTCTCAATCAAATTGACTGCAGCTTTCTCATGTTGAGGCAGCGGGTTTGTGAGAACATTGGGATTCGTATCTTTGAAAGATAAGAGCCCGCTCCTAACAAGATTTTGCACGTCGGACTTGAAATTGAGACAAGTCTCTATGTTATGCCCTGGACCTCCTTGATGATAAGGGCATGTCTGATTCACCTTAAACCAAAAAGGTGGAGTTTCCGGTACTGTAAGAGGAGATTTAGTCTGAATGTGCCCCTTAGCCAGTAGTAGTGGAAACAGTTCTGCGTACGTCACGGGTATAGGATCAAATCCTGGTGGCAGTGTTGTACGGTTGTTGTTATATGGAGGATCTAGTTTAGACTATTTCTAAGAGTGATCAACGGGCTTTAATACTAGACGTAGTTGTCGGGGAAACTCTAAATATCTATTCTATTATTACACAGTTGATATGAGTTTATGAAAGAAGACTTACAGCAAAACAGCCCCACAATACAGTTATATATATATGAGTTTATGAAAGGAGACTTACAGTGAAACAGCCCCACAATACAGTTATTTATATATATATGAAAACGGTAAATGAAAGCGGGTAAACACTTACCCGGTTGTAGAGCTTCCATGCTGTTTGGTTAGTTGTTCAACAAAGAAAGGTTCAAAACAACAGTATATTCAAAATCAAAGGAGAAAGTGCTTTGAAAAAGAAAGATTTTGGGCTTACAGCTCAAGGAGAGGCCCAGGGTTTTATCAGTGAGCGCACTGTTTGAATTTGTACAGAGGGACTTATACAAGTGACTGAGGCCCAAAAAGGTTTTCTGTACAAAGGGATGGGTCTTACACTCTCTCAAGAGGCCCAAAAGGTTTAAAGAAAAAGAGTGGGGCTTATAACACCAGGGTAGGCCCAATTGATTTTTCCGTTTGAAATGGCAATCGCGCCGAGATTTTCTTTTAACGCGGAGGGACTTATACAATAAGTGAGGCCCAAAATATTTTGGTTAAAAGGGGATTGGGTCTTACACTCTATTAGAGGCCCAAAGTGTTTTGAATGGGTCTTATAGCTCAAGGAGAGGCCCAAGGTTATTTTTCAAAAGGCGATGATCGTGTCGTTTATTTGAAAATGTATAGAGGGACTTATACAACGAATGAGGCCCAAAATATTTCTGTACAAGTGGGTTGGGTCTTACACTCTCTCAAGAGGCCCAAAATGTTTTGAAAATGATTTATGAGGGTTGAATTAATCCAAAAACCCTAATTTGTTTTCAAAAATGTATTTAATTGAATAAAAATTCAATTAAAAATAATCAAAATTGTTTAACATATGAAAAAAAAATTGTGATTTTGGATTAATGCTTCAAAAATTAAGTATTGACCTCTAAGCCGTGACAGCAAGTGCAGTGTGATTTTTGATTTGGAGGTGTTACAGATGAGTGGTGATGATCTAAACAGCTTCCCTACACCCTATGGAGTGTGTTTGAATGCTTGGACCTGATTGAAAATGGCTGAAACAATTTGTGGTACCTCAGCTGCAACTTGATTGAAAATTTGAGCAACCAGCTGGTAATTTTGTGAAATTGGTGTTTCAGAAGTGATCTAAGTGTTTGATCAGCTCATATGTGATGTATGTGAGGTGTGTGAGTGATTGGTTTGATTGGAAAAGCTCTCAAACTCAAAACCCGATAGCTACCTTGCTAAGAAAGGCATTTTTGCCAAGAGAAAGAGATTTTAAGGAAAGCATCTGTTAGATGGCTTTGGTGTACTCAAACTGATCACAATTAAGCTCTATTTATAGTAGAGCAAGTTTGTTTTGGGATCCACAGTGAATGGCAACTGCAGCACGTGTTTGTTCAATGTTGGCCAATGGAAATGCAAGTCTCCTCTAGCCATTGACTAGAGGTTAGGGCACAGGGCTGTGGTTCCCTTGGTCTTGGATAAGTCTTGACTGAATTCAAATAAGAATGGCTCAGTCCATGCCACCTTGATGCTTCCATTGAATGCTCCAATCCAAATTTGGAGTCTTGTCCCTATTTTGGCCATTCTAGGTTCAACATGCTTTTTCTTGTTCCATGGACTTTGGAGGCTTGGCTCAGTGATTGTCCCCTTTAGATTCAATCCTCAGACGTGTCCAAGTGGATAGGAGCATTTGAATTTGACTGATTTTGGCAAATCGAGCAAAGTTGCAAATTCTGCCTTGCCTTTGACAGATTTCAGCAAGGCAACTTTCCAATGTCATATCTCATGACTCAAATGGAATTTGGCAATGTTCTTGGCCATTTTGGGAAGCCCTTACATGATATAACAACTGTTTTAACATATTTGGTTTTGATCTCTTTTGAATCCAAGTGAAAAATCCCCCTACATTTGGTAAAAAGTGAAGGCAGATTTTGACTTAGTGAAAATTTCACTAAGTGTTGGAAAAAGTGACATTTTCACTTTTCAGCCATTTTGATCACTCCATAACTCAAAATCCTTAATGAATTGGACTTAGGTCTAGTTGAAGTTTTTGTAGAGGGTAATGAGGGCTACAAATCCATCTTTGGATGAGAAAAAATGGCTTTGTGGTTTAGGAGTTATGATCCTTCAAAGTTGGTACCCTTGTCACTTTATTTTTAACTTAGAAAATTTTCTAAGTTTTTATGGTTACCCCTTTTACAAGTTATCCCACTTTTCTTGATTTTTCTTGATGAATGATGATTCAAATCATACATTAACATCATTTTAGGGTTAAAAATCCATTTTGGTGAAAAATCTCAAAAAATCAAAGTTGACTTTTGTGCACAGTTGACTTTTTATCAGATGAATTCCAAACTGTGCAATTCTTCATGAAATCATGTCCTTGACCTAAATAAAACTTGATGGACATGTTCCATGGGTGTCATAGGGTATATTGAGGCATGTCCTAGGGTTTGGGAGCATGTCCTGGTCAAAAGTCAAAGTTACAGTTGACTTTCCTCGCGAAACCCTAATTGTGGTGCAGATGAAATTGAGACTTGTTGCTCAAGCTTCCTAGATCAATCCATTGTCCCAAATGGATCAATATAGTTAATTAGAGACCCTCAAACCCTCTCTTGAGGTCTTGGATCTTGATTTGTCCCAAAAGTCAACTTAGGGGTGAATTAGGTCAAGAAACCCTAATTCCTGATTTTTGATGTATGCATCCCCTGAGGAAAAATTGACTTGATGAATGGGTCCATGAGGTTCCATGGAGTACATTAGGTTGTGTTTTGGATCTTTGGCTTGTGTCCAGATGAAATTTTTCATCTGGAGGCCCTGGTCGACCAAAACCCTAATTTGGTGATGTGGGCGATCCTGAGACTTGATCCACCTAGAAGGGAACAAACTTGTGCTTAATCCTTGAAATGGGAGTCCTTTTGATCCATTGTGGATGTTTGAGAGGTTAGACAAGTTGAAGATCATGTCATTTCTTGATTGATCCTTTGTCTAAGAGCTCAGAGAGGGCTTGCAACCCTAATTCTTGATTGTAGTGAATGCTCAACAACCCTTGAGGCATTTGATGAGGCATGATGGTTCATCCACATTGTGATGATGATTTGCACAATGATGGGAAATCTTAGTGGTCAAAATTTGGGGTATGACACATACCTAGAAAATATCGCATGTATTCCAAGTCCTTGATTTCAAAGTCTACTGCCAATTTCTCTTTTACTCTTGCCATTTCCACAATATCGTCTCCAGTAAGGACAATATCATTAATATAAACAATCAGGACAACAACTTTCCCATTGCGGGAGAACTTTGTGAACAAGGTGTGGTCAGCCTGTCCTTGGATGTACCCTTGTTTCTACATAGACTGAGTGAATTTTTCAAACCAAGCTCTAGGGGACTGCTTTAATCCATACAAGGACTTATTTAGCTTGCACAAATTTGATCCAAATTTATTTTCAAAACTAGGAGGAATGTCCATATATACTGATAGGAAGATCCTAAAGTCCCACATTGGTTGGAGATAGAGCAATGAAATAGTTTATATAGAGTGACACCCCTCACCTTACCAATCGGTTTTGTAAGGTTGTGTTAGGTCAAACTCTAATATGGTATCAGAGCCTATCGATCAGACCTTGGACAACCCACAGTTTAAATCCATGCCCCAAGCCTAAAAAGAGTGCTGGGCGTGAGGGGGTGTGTTAGGAAGATCCTAAAGTCCCACATTGGTTGGAGATAGAACAATGAAATAGTTTATATAGATTAGCACCCCTCACTTTGCCAACCGGTTTTGTAAGGTTGTGTTAGGCCAAACTCTAATATATACTTCTTCCTTTAGATGGCCATTAAGGAAGACATTCTTAACATCTAACTGATGTAGGGGCGGATCCAGGTTACCAGCAAGAGACAAAAGAATTCTGACAAAGATAAGTTATTTAAAAAAACTCATGTCCTCAATTTGAAACGAGTCTTCGTTTATCCCCCCCCCCCCTCTTTGAAGACGAGTGTCATTAAGAAAAGGTTTATTTTCAAATAATGTAACATCCATAGTGACAAACATTTTCTTATTTTTTGGATCAAAACCTTTATATCCTTTTTGGGTTGGGGAGTCTACAATAAAGACACATTTTATAGCTCGTGGCTCAACTTTTCAAACATTTTTATGTTCATGAACAAAGGTTGTGCAACCAAAGATTTTTAAAGTCAAATAAGTTAAAACACGAGTACTAGGAAAAAAATTCTTTAAAGACATTACTTGGAGTTTGAAAATTGAGAATATTGGAGGGCATTCTGTTAATTAAATACGCAACTGCTAAAACAACTTCACCTTAAAAATAATTTGGTACTTCATTCGAAAAAAGTAGAGCTCTAGCAACCTCTAGTAAATGTCTATTTTTCCTTTCGGCCACTCTATTTTGTTGAGGAGTATTAGGACATGAACTTTGATGTACAATCCAATTTTTTAGAAAAAATCATCCAGGATAGTGTTAAAATATTCTTTGTCATTATAACTTCTAAAGACTTGGATATTTGTTTGAAATTGGTTCTACACCATTAAAAAAATTCTTTATAGCCTGACAAACATCTGATTTCCCCTTTAACAAGTACACCCAACATACTTTTGTATGGTCATCTATAAATGTGATAAACCATTTTTTGCGAGAGAGTGTGTACTTGTACGGTCAGGGCCCCAAACATCACTGTGAATAATAGAAAACGGTTTTGATGGTTTATAAGGCTGTATTGAAAATTGGGAACGATGATGCTTTGTAAACTCACATGCTTCACATTTAAATGAAGAAAAATTCTTATTGTGAAATAAGTTAGGAAACAAGTGTTTTAAGTAACGAAAACTAGGATGACCTAATCTTAAATGCCATAACATAATGTTATCATCTTTATTATTCAATACAGAAAAAGACTCAAAGCAAGAACTTATTGTTAAAGGTAGTTGTGATGCAGATCCAATGTCAAGGTAGTAGAGTCCTCCACTCTCCTAAGCACTGTCAATAATCTTCCCCGAGTTCAAATCCTGAAAAACACAGTGAGATCAGAAAAATTAGTTTGATAATGTATATTTTGGGCTAATTTACTGACGGACATTAAATTACACGATAAGTTTGGAACATGAAGGACATTTGTAAGAGTTAATATTGGAGACAACACAACTAACCCTTTACCTGCAATGGCTGAAAAAGAGCCATTTGTAATTTTTATTTTTTGATTACCTGCACATGGACTATATGAAGAGAACAAAGTAGATTCACCTGTTACGTGATAAGAGGCACCAGAATCTATTATCCAAGTATGACTGGGGCTGACACTAAGAAATGCAGAATTACCTTTTGTTGCTATAGAGCAAGAAGGGGTTGGAGACTCGAGGAGTTTGTCTAGTTGTTCCGTAGTAAGTGGAAGCTGAGTTGTAGGGTGAAATTCTGGCCTATGCAGACATTAGATGTCCTAACACATGTCAAGACATTGTGCTACATAATCTTTTAAACTCAGAGGCGCAACAGCTGACTGATACCTTGAACATCAGAACTGCACAATCACAGATGTCATGACATCTGATCCAACATGTTTATCATGAACCCTAACAGAAAACGTAAATCTGCAGAATGATAAATAACAAAATAATTGTTAACCCAGTTTGGTGCAACTCACCTACATCTGGGGGATACCAATCCAGGAAGAAGACTTCACTATCTGTAGAACTGCTACAAAGCTAAACTCCCACGTTTACAACTTTATACCTAACGTCTACCCAATGAACATCTTTACCAAAGCTAAACTCAAACGTTTACAACTCTGATATGAGATACCCCACTCACTTCCCTTAATCACCAACTGTGATATCTACATCATCCCTGTCAATACAGAAATCTGTCAAGCTTTTTTGACAAACAAGCTAACTCGGATTTTCTTAAAAGCTTCATCCAAGAACAATACACAATCCAATACCTCAAGGCTTATGGATCTGTCCGACACCTATATCTGCCACAATGCATCAACTGATACAAAGGGTGACTTACAACCTAGAGAGCCAACGACTCTCAAAACCCTAAACCCTTGTTTCTTACGCAAGAAAACACGGTTACAAAAGGCGTACGAAGGCATATCAAAACCTAGGTCTAAGTCTTCTATTTATAGGCTTCTGCTTCCTTGTGCTTCAATCTTCTGTCCTTGATCCATGTTCTAATTTCTTCCTTGATTGTTGCAACAGATAAAACAGATTTAAACCACTCAGACCAGGATGTCAAGATGCAAGCTAGGACATTTTGTTCGACATCATGTATTCAGCGGACTTATTCAGCTTGATCTCCATTTTGAGTTAACATTTATGTTTTACCAAAATTTGTCCAAAACACCAGAGCTTTCAATCTCCCCCTTTTTGACAAATTTTGGCTAAAACACATCTGCACGGTAAAACTCCAGATCCGAGATGGAGTACATGAGAAAGAATATGCAAAACGCCCCCCCTCAACCCATGAACCAATACTTGTCACGAAGGGATAAATCTTCTTCTTAAGAGGCATAAGAAAAACATTAGGAAAAAGCAGTAGCAATACCCTTAGCAGCAAAGTACTTCCTTGGGAAACTCAGAACACAGGACATGATTGTGTTCATAACTCAAATCACAAGACACAAAAGTTCATTTGAGAACTGAGACTTAGAATGTTGTGACATCCAAGCTGCTTTATCAAACGTGAGATTCTCATGAGATGATCAGAGCATTTCTCCCCCTTTTTAGACACAATTAGATAAATATTACCAAGGTATATCCAGATCCAAAGAGTGCTTACCCAGAACCTTATGTAAGCCATAAAGGCAACAACAAGAGTGATACAGCGACGAGTAAGATGAACTTTGAGATCCCCTTATTTGAATTGTATCAAACACTACCCAGTCTTTATGTCTTTATTCATTTTTGGAATGATTCTTCCTGAAGTACAAGTTCCAACACATGTGAATGCATATTCAAGGACAAGATTTTACACGTCCTCTTGACAAGTACACACCCCAAGAATTTCCCCAAGACGGAATCAATACCTCTGTCATCAGATTATCAGAGATTTTCCAGACACTCTTCACTGCGATGACGCCCTTGATCATGTCATACCCAACATGGTTTCCAAAAAACTTCTGTATTGAACAATATCTTCATAGTCTTCAGATCACAGTCTGCAGAGAAAAATAAATTCCCCCAGAATCAACCACTGATTCTTAAGCATCCATTAAGAACCGTGTAACTTGCACTGCCAAGTCTCCTCCAACTTGCAACAATACAAAAAATGTCAAGACATCCTTCTCGACATCTCATCCTCCCAGGATGAACACATAATCACAACTTTCTTGATGCACAATACAAACTGGAACTTCCACTGCACCCTCGCAGTAATACATCTTAGATCAAGGAGCAACTCCCCCTATCTAAGATAACTAGTGCTCCTCCACAGAACACTAAGCTGATGAATGGAAAACTTAAGACGCATCTTCATGTCTTCAAACCTCTTATTGCTTCTTCTGACAAGAACCAATAATCACTCACACATGATTACCATCATGCTACCCGTGAGGAAATAACAGGATAACCATCCTACCATAACAAACTCTTGGATTAAGATCAAAGTCCCATTGATCCTCATCTTCATGCAACCATCTACACACCATACGAACTCCTCTTGAATTCTCATGTATAGACCTTCAGTTGCTTGAGGCACAAACCAATTGAATCAGAATGCTTCACATTCCTCAAAGAGACGTACAGGGCCCCTTAGTTTGTTATAACAATGTCAGATATCGTATGCATGCTCCAGAACTTCACAGCTACCAAACTGAACCACTACAAGCATGACTTGCAGACAGGGGCAATATCCCCTTCGTAAGATTTTCCACTGACCTTACCAAGGCTAGCAACAGAGATAGACACCCCATAATCCAAGACAGATATTCCTTATCATTCTCCCGTATGATAACCTGGAATACTTATGATTTTCTGGTAAATATCCACTTCTGAGCGCATCAGAAACCAAAACTTCATGCAATCAACCCGTGATCCACTCCAGTCTTCTCCACACCATCCTCCCAAGGCAGTTCTTCTACTTCATCATTCTCCCGTATGACGAGATAAATACTCCTTAGACATGATGCAGCCAACAAGTTCCTAAACCAGAACTTAAGAATCCTCCACCAAGGATAACCAACCCAAAAATGTTCTAACATCAGTTAGGACATCTTCCACACATCATAGACACCATACACCATGGTTCTTGATATGCTCCACCACTAGACTTACTATCAGCATAGTAATCTAAACTGAAGATCTTCGCACAACACTGCGCCACCAGCTTGAATAAAGAAAACTTCAGAAACCCAGGGAGAAATAAACTCTCATCCACCAAAAGAAGGTATACTTCCATCCTCAACCCAGAACTTCTGCCACAAGCTCCAAGAGAACCAGAACCTCCTTACGTTTTCAACTAATTACTCTTCTGCACAAGAGCAATCAGTTTCAAGCATCCTGCTTGAATGTACACTTTGAAACCAACCAAATGCCACCTTTTGATTGATCTCAATCTTCTTCAGAATTCCCACAAGATACACTAATCCACCAATGAAATCAGATCTTTAAGTCACATGAACTACTTGCACCATAGAAAGACATCTTGGATTCACCAAGCCTCTTAGACATGTAACATATTCTCATCCACACCTCCCGCAAACTGCATGAGATAGACCTTTTTGAAGTATCCATAACTTCCATTCTCCTGTAGATCACCTTATCTTAAGCTGATGTGCCACATCACCAGCTGAGACTCTGATGTTAAGCTAGAAGTCAGAACATTCTGATACGACATCCAACTCCTGAATTTAGCTCCTCCTTCTGCCACTTAGAAAAACCTCCTCCCTTTGCAGAACAAGAGTTCCATGCTCTCATAGACTTAATTCAACAACCAAGTTTGAGTAGACAACCTTCATCCTGCTTTAAAACTCCAAAGACTTCACACCTTCCACGTTTGAATCTTCAGAAGATAGGTAGTCCAAGACTACACCATAGCCATACCAAAGAATGCCACTTTCCTTAGTAGAGCAGACTGTAGAAAGTTAGAGATAACTGCCACTTAACTTTGAGCTTCAAGAAGAGCAAGATCCATGCTCCAAAGCACCTAGATCAGAAATAAACTGATCCAAGTTGTAACCATCAAGATTATGATGTCTTCATCTTCATCTTCAACAGCATCAAAGTCCATACCAGTTTCTTGCTAGGAAACTCTCCAGAGAACACATGCTTCTGTCACACCCGACTGAAGCCCATTCTTAGGTCACCACCTAAGACAAAACAGATGCTAAAGCGTATGCAGTAACCCTTCCATGATTCTGCATAAACTCTGATGATGAGATGTTCCAACATCTTGTTGAACATCAGCAATCTTGATTTTCAAGGATAATCAATTAAATACTTGTGGATTCCACAAATAGCAATTGATCTTAAATCCTTGTCCAATAACCCTTCTTCACTGTTGCAGCTAAGCTCCACCAGATCACTTTATGAACACTTGTCAAGTATTCAATCTTTTGCAAGTATCTTCTTTAAAGAACAATGTTGAGATACCTAGGCTGCCGCCCTTGACTCAAGTAACTAAGATTCTCTCTGAACGAACCTTATTTACCTCAACAATTCTGAACGCTCCAATCAGATTAGATCCACCCTTAGGGTCAAGAGAGATGAATCCTTCCTTGCTATTTTTGGATGGTGAAAATAAATCACCTTCACTTTCTTCAGATTGGGTTTCAAAGAAACACCTTCTAGTCAGAAGAATAACTAGAAGACTCCAGATGCACGACTTAGATGCCTTTATGAGTGGACTTGAGAGAATTCTCAAGTATCTTAGACAACCTAGTCGATCAATAATTTATCAAACTCCCAGAGCAAGAACTTGATAAACTTAACTCAAATCCTCTCCTCTTCAACTGACTTCAACTGCACCAAGAAACCAAGAAACCAAGCTTCCAAGTACCAAGTCACTATACCAGATATCTATCAACAACTTCCTTCATTCCATCGCTCCCGACTTTCGAATAAAAGAAAACAGATATCTTCACATATAGAGGCTGACGATTGAGATCTTCCACCAACTGTCTTAGTAACAACTCCAGAATCCCATAATTCTAGAGCTCTTCCATCAGAAACACATGCAGCAGAACCACCAAGGAACAGATCCTACTTGACCTAATAAGATGTCAGAACATCTTATAGGACACCCCAACAAGTGAACTAGCCACTTCTCCTGTAGTTGTTGTAGGACCTCCTCAGCAACATGAACAACCTCCGGGTTGCTCCCTTCGATCCAGAACATCCATCTCATCCATTAATAACCTTGAGTATGTCTGAGTTGATTGATCTGATCTTCAAAACTCCTCCTTGTTTAAACGCCAAAAAGTATATCCCAAAGATCTCATCCAGAACCAGACATGATGCCGACTCTTATACCAATTGAAATTCTGGCCTATGCAGACAACAGATGTCCTAACACATGTTAAGACATTGTGCTACATAATCTTTTAAACTCAGAGGCGCAACAACAGACTGATACCTTGAATATTAGAACTGCATAATCACAGATGTCACGACATCTGATCCAACATGTTTATCATGAACCTTAACAGAAAACATAAATATGCAGAATGATAAAGTACACAACAATTGTTAACCCAGTTCGGTGCAACTCACCTACATCTGGGGGATACTAATCCAGGAAGAAGACTTCACTATCTGTAGAACTGTTGCAAAGCTAAACTCCCACATTTACATCTTTATACCTAACATCTACCCAATGAACATCTTTACTAAAGCTAAACTCAAACATTTACAACTCTGATATGAGATACCCCACTCACTTCCCTTAATAACCAACTGTGATATCTACATCATCCCTATCAATACACAAATCTGTCAAGCTTTCTTAACAAACACACTAACTCAGATTTTCTTAAAAGCTTCATCCAAGAACAATACACAATCAAATACCTCAAGGCTTATGGATATGTGTGACACCTATATTTGCCATAATGCATCAACTGATACAAAGGGAGACTTACAACCTAGAGAGCCAACAACTCTAAAAACCCTAAACCCTTGTTTCTTACGCAAGAAAACAAGGTTACAAAAGGCGTACGAAGACATATCAAAACCTAGAGCTTTCATAGGGGATTGTTTCCCTTGATCAGAATTATTTCCCTGAAATGCACGACCGCCTTTCTTCTTCCAGTTAGTAGGTTTGGATTTAAGCTTCCAACAAGTTTCACGTGCATTCCATTCACGCTTAGAGTGATCACACAAAGGAACTTTATTTGACCTTTTTCCCTCGTCAAGGGTCCTAGTAGCCATAGCTAAACCTTCAGATTCAGAGCTTCATGGTATCCTGCCCATCTTAATTCCTTGTCGTGCCTCCTCCCTTCTTATTTCTGTAAAAGTTTCACGAATAGTTGGCAATGGTATTTTTCCTAAAACTCTACCTCTTACCTCATCAAAGTCTTTATTGAGCCCAGGGAGAAACATGAATACACTATTATTTTCTTGCCTCTTGAGAAACAAAACACTGTCTTATGTACACCTCTAAATCATCTTTGTTGTTGTCTGTGTGTGAGTGTTGGTATCCCTTGTTTGCCATATTTTCTTAGGTTGCTCTTACATTTGTAATCTATTGCATTTTCACTCCTTTAATTAAACACTTTTGATGTCATAGGAAATATACTCGATGAAATTATCTGGAAATCCCAAACTTGGTGTAGGGAAACCCGAGAATCAAAATTATGCAATTGTATTTACCCGTGGGAATGCCGTTCAAACAATTGACATGAATCAGGTAGCTAATTTAATAGTTTACATGAATAAGTATTCTATTGTATCCCCTAATATATATCTCACTCTTAGTTGTATTGATTTTATACACTTTAAGTTTGAGGGGGGCGATAGAAGGACATGTCATGCACTCAGTTTATATTATTGTGTATCATAAATGATAGGGTTCTTGAACACTCCACTTAGTTCGTTTAGCAGTGGGTGTTAGTCTGTTAGTCGTGGGCATGGTTGTTGTATTATGATGTAGAACATTAGAAATAACAAATACAGATCAAAATATTCTCTATCTCTCTCTCTCTCTCTCCCTCTCTCTCTAACTCAACCCTATAAAATCGGTTAGTAGAGTGAGGATTGCCCCCATTTATAAACACATATTCAGGCCATATATTATCCGATGTGGGACTCTTAATATACGCCCTCACGCTCAGGGCTGGATAACTGAAGCGTGTAAATAAATGGTGGGTGACCCGATAGCGAAAACCATAGTAGGTGGCCCATTGGATCTTAAACAAAACTCTTGATACCTGTCGCGGCCAGGAAAAATTTTGAGTCGCCATCATATTTTTTTAAGGAAATTAAATGATAAACCTAAAATCCTAATCCTAAGGGTAGAGATTCCTAAGGTTCGGGAGTCGGTTAAGTGAGGGGAAGGTGTTAGGCACCCCCACTTCCATTGTACTCAACGGGATCCTCCTTAAGTTTTAGGGTATGTTTGTTTGCTATTTGAATGCTTTACTGTTTATACTTATTAAAAACCCATTATTATTATAAATAGATGAAAAGTTAATATAAGAGGGGGACCCTAAGTTTTACTATTATTGTACTCGCTAGGGTTTACAACCCTATGCCTACGTGTCTTCAATTTTGAAGGATCAGAGTAACCGTAGTTCACCTCCCCTAACCCTTATCCCCTAATCTTATTCCTAACCCTAATCCCAAACCCAATCCACTATTTATATTCTTGGATAATGAGTTCTATCCCTTAAATCTATTATTTATACTCCTAGATAAAGAGTTATATCCCCTAAATCCCAATCCGTTTATTTATACTCTCGGAGGAAGAGTTTTATCCCATATCCTTGTCCATTATTTATACTCTCGGATGGAGAGTTCTATCCCTTAAAAATCCCTTATCCATTGTTTATACTCTCGGATGGAGAGTTTTATCCCAAAATCCCTTATCCATTGTTTATACTCTCGGATGGAGTTTTATCCCTTAAAAATCCCTTATCTGTTGTTTATACTCTCGGATGGAGAGTTTTATCTCAAAATCCCTTATCCATGGTTTATACTCTCAGATGGAGAGTTCTATTCCAGAATTCCTTATCCCTTGGCCTATATTTATACTCTTGGAACCTAAGAGTGTTAGCCCTAAATCCCATCCATTGTTTAGACTCTTTGACAAAGAGTTTTATCCCAAATTTTAAATTCCTACAAAAATCCTTTTATATCCCTTATATTTAAAAAATAAATCCCTAAATTCTAAAGAAATTAATACAAAAAATCCAAAATACCATCATGCTAAAAAATAGCAAAATTGATCCCCCAAATCATTCCAATTTAAAAATAATTTCCAAACTCAAGATAATCCCAAAAATAAAAGAATTTTAATCCCAAAACATAAATTAAATTTACTTTAATTTATTTTCATCCCCAAACCCATATTTAAGTCCAAATTAAATAAACATCTAAGAATATTAATTTTTCTTAAAATAAATCCTAACCCAAATTTTAATGAAAATCCAAATCTCCCCAAATTACCTCATCCCAAAAAAGAAACCAGGAACAAAATCCCATATAAAAAAAATCCTTATTTAAAAAGAATAAACAAATTATTTAAAACATTTTATTTAAAAAAAAAAACAAACCCATAAATATCCCTAAAAAACCTAATTATAAAAACAATTATCCCTATTTAAAAACAAACATGTTATTTTAAATATGAAAAATGTAAATTAAAAAAAACTAATCCCAAAAAATAATTCCAAATTCTTAATTATATCTCCTAATAAAAATAATAATCCTTACAATTCTATTTCATAAATCCTAATTAAAATTTAATTTCTAATAAATAATTAAATTATGTCAATAATTTAATTAAATAAATCTTGGGGGTGTGTTTTCTACTGAATAAGCAATGGGCCCATGAGGGTGCGGTGCTAATAGCAGTCTGGGCGCAAGGCCCATTATTTAAAAACCCAAGTTTACAGAGAAAGTCCACGGTGGAGAGAGTCTGACTTTGACTCTCTCCTGGACGTTGGATAGAGATCAGACGGGTCTCCCTGCAGCTAATGTCATCCATTGATCCCAAAGTATGATGAGTGGGTGGCCAGGATTAAAAGCCAACGCAGGCTCATGATAAGAACATGCGCACTGGATTCTATGGTTGACTGGAAAGTCAGCCAATCCTTTAGACTCTAAGAACGCCACTTGGCGAGCATCAACGGGCACACAGAGGAGGTACAAAAGGTGAGCCCTCTTCACAAACCCCCTCATTTCTGATTTTCTTTATCTCTCTTACTCTCTCCCTCTCTCTCTAAGTCCAAAACCTCTCTCCTCTCTCTACTTTCTCTTTTTCTGGCAACCACCCAAAATGGTCTCCGGCCACCTTCAACCACCATCAACCCCAGATCTCCAGTTGAAGATCACCGGAATCTGCAACCTCATGTTCATCTGGGTAATGAACATCAACCCAGAAACTTCAAATATATGAACCCTAACCTAACGCAAGAACCCTAACCCCATCCCCAACCCAGATCCACATGGTTCTCAAGGGTTCGTGAAGAACCCTAAGAACCCTAACCCTCATACGATGAACCCTAACCTAATCGAACCCAGAAACCTTCATGTTCTTCAGGGTTCGTAATGAACCCTAAGAACCCTAACCCATCAGTGATGAACCCTAGGGTTCAAACCCTAACCCTAAAATTCCCAGAAATTCCCAAAATCACCTTAAAGGTTCAATTTAACACCAACAACGCCAAAAGACCCAAAAATCCAGAATCAAAAGTGAAAAGCTAAGAGCCTACCTCTCTTGCCGTGATACTGGTCGTAATTTATCCTATTATTTCTGTTTGCGCTTCTAATCCTTTTCCTCTATGTTTGCAGGTGAGTAATGGAGGTCAAGGATTCGCAGCTTCTGTCTTCGTTTTCCTAGCCCTCTCAAATTTTTGAATCCTCTTTAGTTTATATAGATATTAGGATTAGGTTTAGAAATTTAATTAGAGTGATTCTGTTTAGGAATTTTTTATGTATTTTGATCTGATTTGATTTGTTACGTTGTAATTAGAATTAGGATTTTGATTTGTATGAATTGTGATTTTGGATCTGATTTGATTTTGTTGTGTAATTAGATTAATGAAAATTGATTCTATTTGATTCAGTTTTTCAGTTTCCTGCGCAGATCTAGGGTTAGTGAATTGGGGAAGACGAAGGCCCATTCTGGGTCAACAATTTTGACCAGAAATAAAATAAAATAAATAATAATTTTAAATATTAATAATAACAACAACCATTATAATAAAAAACAAAAATAAAAATTGTAAGCATTATTATAACAACCAAATTAATAAATAATAAAAATAAAAAAATCCTAAATGTTGTTATTAATATAACAACAATCACTTTAATAAATAAATAATAGACTGGTCCCTCTCCCAATTAACTCTAAATATCACTAAACCTTAATTAATGATAAAAACCCTAAATATTAAATAAAAAACATCCTTAATCTCTAAACTCAATTAATTCTAATGACCCTTAAATAAAAAATAAAGCAAAGCAAATAAATAGAAAAATCTCTCAAAAATGAACCAAAAATAATATTCATTATCTAATTTTTTTTTTTAAATTAACTCCAAAATAAAATCCCAATTAACTCTAAAAAGAAAACTTTACTTCCTAATATTTTGAAAATAATTAACCATAAAACAAAATTCTAATTATTATCGAATAAATAAAATTAAACTAAAACTTTTAATTTCTAACTAATGATAAGAACCCCTTATATAAAACCAAACCCAAAATGGGCCTAAACGTACTAACAAACCCAAAAGCCCAATGACATCTAAATGACACCCTCTGGTAGTACAAAAAATTTCTAAAAGGTGAAAAATCACTGGTCAAAATTTAGGGTACTACAGCTTCCCCTATTTAATCGTCTTCGAATCAGAACGAGGATGCTGATGTGCCTTCCTCTTTTGAAGAGGAGACGATTAAATACAAGAAGGACCCTAATTTTGACCGCAGAGTCAGATAGGTACTACGCTGATTATCATAAGATCCCTAGTAATAAACCCGTAGTGAAATATCCGATTAAACCCTGGTATCCCTAAGAGTAGTTATAAACCTTATGCCATGTATACATGTTCAAAAGTATGTGTGCTCTTATGCATGATGCATTATTTGGGCTAACGCCTCTTTTATGATATGCAATGCATGGATTTGTTTGAAATAATACTTTTCATAACAACCTGACTCCCTGACCCTTGAGACTTTGATAATTGTAGTAAGCCATGATACCCTTGATTCCTGTTTAATATGTAACTTGCCGTTAAAGAATCTCCCATGTTGGTTAGATTGTAACAAATATTCCTGTCAGTGTATATACCTTATATCCTGCTTTGGAAGAATATGATCCCTTTGATGATTCCAAAAACCGAAGTAAAATCCATTTTCCCTTTTCAAAGCTTTTATTTATACCCGATATTTCAATGCATTATTTCACAATTAATCGACACATTGTAATCAAGCGGAATAATTTAGGAGGCAAAGAAATATATTTGAAAAGCAAATTTTATTGAGAATTGGCCCGAAAATGGGCATTAATATGTAAGAAGGGTAATTCCCAAAAGGAGATATTACTGTAAATCCAGAAAAGATGTAAAATGGCAATAAGAAACAAATTTATTTACGTCCCTAATAAATGTAACACCAACTAATATCCCTAAGTCTCCACGGTCATGACACTTCGCTTCTGAAGACGACGGCTGGAATGATCGCTCCCTTCTGAATTCCTGGTACAGGGTGACTTGAGTGTTTTCAGTCATATGCCTTTTGGATATCCCTAACTTTTTCCTAGACCGCTCTTTTTAGAGTCTTAGTCCACCGAGATGATATACCATTTTTTTCGACTAAGCCGCCCTTTAGGGTTTTCGACTTGTCGGGTATCATTTTTATTCAAGTCCCTAATTTTTGACTGGGTTGCTCTTTCGATTTTCAATACCGGGATGCCCTAATTTTTGCCTAAGTTGCCCTTTAGGGTTTTCGATCTAGCGGGCTTTTATCCTCTTTTTCTAGGCATAGCATTTTTTTACCGAATCAGAGTTCACTGGTCGTGGTAAATCCGCTCCATCCACGGTCGTTAATATTAATGCTCCGCCAGAGGAGGCACTCTTCACGACATATGGCCCTTCATAGTGTGGGGTCCATTTGCCGCAGTGGTCCTTATGGATGGGTAAAATTTTGCTTAACACCAAGTCTCCCTCATTCGAGTAGGCGAGGACGGATTTTCTTGTTGGACGCTCTCTTAATTCCCTGTTGATATAATTGCCCGCAGCCACACGTTTTCCTTATACGAGGTTTAGCTGCTCGAGTCTAGTTTGCACCCATTCTTCCTTATCTAGTTTAGCTTCCTTTATGATCCTAAACTCCGATTGATAGCCCATGCAAATATAAGTTTCCATCGAGATCCAGGTCCAGGTCCTTCATAGGAGTCCGAAGTTTCACAATCCTTTATAACCATGACATCTTTGTCCAGGAAGTCCATCTGCATGAGTCTCAGAGTCGTCAACTGGTTTGTGAATGAGATGATTTGCTAGTGTACTTCCTTTAATAGCCTTTGGAGTGACGTATTGGATGTCGCATTCATTTAATAACATATGCCACCTATCTATTCTCCCTGATAAGTCATGTTTCCCTAGTTCACAACCCATTGAATTCTCAAGTATTGTTAAGTACATTATGAGTGGTCTCCTTGGGACTGGTGGCACCAATATAGGTGGCTTTTTCAAATATGCCTTGAACCAATCGAAATCCTTTTGACAATCTTCATTCCATTCAATGATTTGATCATTTTCTGAGTTATTTTGAAGATTGGCTCACAAGTAGCTGTAAGGTGTGAGACGAACCTCGTAATATAATTTAATCTCCCCAAAAATCCATGAACTTCCTTTTTTGTCCTTTATTCCTCTTTGACTGACCATGGACCCTAATATTTTCTGGATCTGATTCCATAAGTACACCTTGTAGGATTTAATCGTAACTTGAATTTCCTTAACTTGTGACAAAAAGTCAAATTGTTTCTTGACTTCTTCCCTGATCTTGAGGATCATGTCTGGTCCAGTCCTCCTTAGCTTTTGCTTGATTGGCGTGCATTCTGTTTTGAGCGGTGGTTTTGCTCGACGATGTTCGTATCACGTCCAGGCATATCCAGGTATGACCAGGCGAACACATCTGTGTACTCTTGCAATAGCTCGATCAACCTTTCCATTATATCCTTATTCGGAGAAGCACCAACTTTGACCTCTTTCCTGTCTTCCTCAGTTCCCAGATTGATCACATCCACTGGTTCCTAATGAGGTTGTATTTCCTTGTCCTCCTGCCTCAACAGTCTGGCTAACTCTTCAGGAAGCTCACACTCATCCTCATTACCCTCTTCTGCTTGGTTAATCGGTAATTTGAAGTCATTCGAGATTATAGTGGTGTCATTTTCAATAGGTTCATTTTAAAATTTGCACGAGGAAAATTTTTTTATTAGTGTTTTTTTGAATTGATGGGAATGAAAATATTGAAAGAAGGTATATTGCCATTTTGAACAAACGGAAAATGAAAGAAAAAGATCTTGATTGAAAACAAAATGCAATTTTATTGATAGAAATAACCCATTAAAATAAAAGGTCGCCCTACAAAGCTTTGTCCACTTGCCTTGGGCATGGCAAGGGACTTATTATTATTTTAAGAAAAAAAAAAGTAAATTACTTCGAAACAGAAATCATCTCAAGAATCCCAATGGTTTTCCAATTGTCGAGATTAGGCATTCCTTTTTTCCTCTTCCATTGCACCCACTTGATTCTTATCCTGGAACCCAAAACTATGAAAATTGTCTTCTAATACTTTATTAGCCGGTTTGTAACCTAGCTCGAACAAATCCTTCTTCTTGGGTACCTCCCACGGTTTGCCCAAGTTTGTTGTGTCTCCCTTATTAACAAGGAATTCATCTTCTATCCTTTCCATGGCATTGACTGTTGCCCCAATGTGCCCCAGTAATGCATTAACTCCCAGATCTGGACCTTCAGGGTCTACAACACTGACATCATTTTTCTTTGAATGGTTTCCAGAATACCGTTTATTTTTATGTTGATCAGAGGATGACTTCCCAATCTTTCCTGTCTTTAAACTATTCTCAATCCTTTCTCCAATGATAACCAAGTCAGCAAATCCAATTGAGACTGACCCAATCATCTTCTTGTAGTACGTTCCTTATAGGGTATCCATAAACATATCCACAAGTTCACTTTCTAATAATGGAGGTTGCACAAGGGAACCTAGTTCTCTCCATCTTTGGGCATATTCTTTGAAGGACTCGTTCCCTTTTTGAGACATGTTCTGCAAATGCGTACGGTTGGGAGCCATGTCCATGTTGTATTGGTATTGCTTCAGAAAGGCGCTCGCAAGGTCTTCCCAAGTCTTAATATGAATCCGCTCCAATTGCATGTACCAGTCCATTAATTCCCCACTAAGGATGTCTTGGAAAGTGTGCATCATTAGCTACTTATTAGTAGCATGGCCATCCATCTTTCGAACAAACATCCTAAGGTGATTCTTAGGAAAACTGACACCTTTTTATTTCTAGAAGTTCGGAGCCTTAAACTTGGAAGGTATGACCACATCGGGCACCAAACACATTTCCAAAGTGTCGCACCTCGAAAAAATCGCTTCATCGAAGACACGACCCTCGCGCAAAAGGCGCGGAAAACGGTTCGACAGAGTCGCCACCGAACTTTATTTATCCCAAAATAGGGAAAGAAAAATATCGAGAAAACCTTTAAGGAAGGATAAGAACATGGTCATCGCCACCACATTCTGGGTTCGGGAGTCGGTTACGTTAGAGGAAGGTACACGCACCCCCTCACGTCCATTGTACTCAATGGGAACCTCTTAGTTCGAATTGTGATGAACGTTATCTAAGCTTGTTTGTTTTCTTCTCAACGATATATGTGAAAAGGTAAAGTAAAAGGTTTCGATTACTAAGGAAAATGGGGTGGTTTTAGGATAGGGTGCTCGACAAGATCATCGCGAGCACGGGCTTACGTATGCTCATTCGGACGAGAATGAGAAATCAGAGCAATCGTAGTTCGACTACGGGAAGGGATAGAGGGAAGACAGAAGATGGAGGGAAGGTAGCTCGCCAAGATCATCGCAATCTTGTGCCTACGTATCTTTACTCGAACGAGAATAAAGAATCAGAGCGATCGTAGTTCGTGGTACGCCCACGAAAAGAATGGGTTAGTGTTTGAATTTTAGGAGACGAAAGATTGAATGACATACAACCCAAGGGGCGTGCTTCGAGAGCATTCACTCAAGAATCCAAGGAATGCTAGACTCCAAGAACTCAGTTCTTTCGTGAGTTGATTGCGAAAATGTTTGATAATGGTTAAGTGTTTTAAGATGAAAGGGTGAATGAACAACAACCCAAGGGCGTGCCTCAAGAGCCATTCATTCGAAGATCCAAGGAATGATAGATCCCAAGAATCTTCTCCTTTCGTAAGGTGATTAAGAAATCGTTTGAAAAAAGATTGACTCGAATTGGGTTGCGACAAGAGGGGAGGATTGATACTAGTCCCTAGGGGTGCTCCTAGTAACAAAACCTACGAAATATGCAAGTGTGCATTTGACAACGAGGCAAAAGGCACTCGACTTATGAGAATGTTTTGAAGAGTGGCTCGACGACGAGTCGAGAATTGGTTTGGAAATGGTTTGATTTGTTAAGTGTTTTAGGGAGAATGACGATTATTCGATAAGCAAGACGTCAGCCTCGCAACCAATTAATTGGGGCATTATTGGAATGCTAGATCCCAATGACACCTTTTTCATTCGATTGATTTAAGAAATATTGTTTGTCGAACAACGAAAGTACCACATGGAATGCTAGACTCCAATGGCATTCCTTTGTCCAAATAGTTAAGACGAGTGTTTTAGGAGCGAAAGCTTGAATGATCACCACCTAAGGCGTGCGCCTCAATAGCAGTTAATCAAGAACCCAAGAAGTGCTAGACCTCAAGAGCTCAATTATTTCGCGATTTAATTAAAATAAATAATTTGAACATGTGTGTTAAGTGGTTTTAATCGAAAATTAAGTGTTTAAGCGTTCCGATAATTTTAGTGTGTTTTGATTAAGTGTATAAACAAAGAAAATGGTTAGATGAATAAGATATGAATATGATGTAAATAATATGAACAATATAATCGAGATAATATGAACAAGGTATAATATTGACATAAAATAAAATTTGTCTCGTCTTAATCGGAATTTAATCAAGAAATCGATAATCAACGATTTTTAACTTTCATTGACCAAAAGTGAAAATATAAATCGAAATAGAAATAAAATCGGTCTCGTCTTAATCAAGATTTAATCGAGAAATCGATAATCTTTAATATTTGACTTTCATTGACCAAATAAAAGAATAGTCATAAGATAATGAAAAATATAATCGATATAGAAATAAAATCGGTCTCGTCTTAATCAAGATTTAATCGAGAAATCGATAATCTTTAATATTTGACTTTCATTGACCAAATAAAAGAATATACGAAAATTAAATGGAGATAAAAATTAAATCGAAAAAAAACTAAGAAAGGTCTCACCTTTACTAAGATTTTAAATCGAAAAATCGATAATCTTTTGTATTTGGTTTTCATTGACCCAAAATGAATAAAAATAATAATCAAATCGAGAAAGATAGGAAAAAGAATAAAGGTCTCACCTTTATCAAGATTTACTCGAGAAATCGATAAATCATTGATATTTGGTTTTCATTGACCCAGAATAAATAGAAATAAAATAATAAATCGAGATAAAAATAAATAGGTGGTAGGCCTCATATAGATCAAGATTTGGTACCGATTTTAAAAAAATCACCCAACATCAAGATGTTTTTGTATCATTGGCCCATAATAAAAAATTGAAATAAAATCGAAAAATGGAATAAGAAATAAATCGAAGTTGTTATGAATGTTAATAAGTAAGATAAATGGATCTACAATCAAAGTAAAAATGTTAAGAAATAATATTTAAAAACCTAAAAATAATGAAATAAATGGGAAAGAAAAACTTAACAAAAAAGAGGTGTGGAGAGAATTGGAAGGGTGAAGATAAAAATGGAACTCATTTGGGCTAAACAAAAGCCCGTCGTTCCCAAATGACCATATGGGCCCGTTGTTTCCGGAAAAAAAAAGTGGTGTGAATAGTGAGTCCCCATGGGTCTCACGGCTCATTCACTATCAACAATACTCAGTTTAAAAAAAAAACGAAATCAAATAAGAAGAAAACATAAACAATGAACACGGTACACGCTTCATCAGCTTCTTTTAAAAAGCTATGAATAGAGCATAAAAAAACAACAGAAAAAGGAACAACAACAAAAGCGCATAAATTCGACTACTTCCTCTCAAAACGATGCGAAGAAAATCGCCCTCACCGTTTCGAAAGCCAGCTCTCTGCCTCGATCTCGATTTGGTTTCGACTCAGTTCAGGTTTGTATTTCTCCCTTCGTTTTCTCTTCTTCTACTTCTGGATCTGTTCGTTTCTAGTTTTGAAGCTGATTTGGGGTTCTGTTTTCAATCTACTCCTTCTCTGTTCTGGGTTGTGATTTTGATTTGGGTTGTTATTGTTGTGAGTGATGAAGATTAAGTAATGAAGGGTTGTTGTTTGAGGATGGTGTTTATGTTGTACAGATGAAGGTTTAAAAAGTGGTTTTATGATTTGCAGAAAGTTTGAGGTTGTATTTGAGGGTTTGAAAGTTGTAGAGTGGTTATGGTGGTGGGTCTGAGAAGATTTGGAAGAAGTATGTGTGGAGTTTCGTATTTCACAGTGAAGGGTGTGTTTATTGTGGTATAAAGTTGAGATTTATTTCATGGTTACAGGTCGTGTGTGAATCGCAGGTTTGTTGAAGGATGAGTTTGTGGTTGAAGCTTGGCTTTGGAATGAATTTTGCAGCGTTTGTAGAGGCTTTCCAAGCTTGTATTTGGGAGAGACTTTTGCGGGGTTTCGTGGCGGCTAGGGATCCCGAATGAGGAAGAGAAAGGGTCGTTTTATAGAACGAGATTGAGGGTAGTTTGGGAAGCAGAATACGAGGGAAATTGTTGCTGCCGTTTTGTGAAATTTGTGTGACATTTTGGGGCGCCATTTGTGGATAAGGCGGGTTTGTTTTTGTGTCTTACAGGTTGCACTTTGGACTATACGTATCCTTTTGGTAACATCTCGCTGTGTGAAAATTGTGGGGTCCTCCTAGTAAAAAGTTTGTGCTTCGTTGTGGCTGGCATAACAAATGTGTTTTTTGGATGGCTGGTGCGTGGTGTACGGTCTTGGTGGCTTGTTAAGCCGGAATGGTTGCTGCGTTTGTTGTAGGCTGGTGTTAGAGATGAGTTGTACGGGTTATTATGTGACTCTTTTCATAGTTTCCTTTTTTTAAGAAAAAGTTTGTAATTTTGGAGGTGGGGTCATAGCAGGTTTTGGTAAAGTTGGATAATTTTCCAAAGGGTGTATTACATGTGAGCCACTGTATATGTATTTATGGCTTGGTTTTAGCTCGTGATGCGAATGGCTTATAGATACTGTCATCAGCATGGATTCTTGTAACCTCTTTTTTGATTTTGTTGTAATAATAATAATGGGCTGGTTAAAATTAAATGTCATGGCCTTTAGTTTTTTTTTTTACACGGGCCTTTCTTGTGTAATCAATATGGGCTTCAAAAGTAGGAAATGATAATCGGTTAATGAGATGGAATTTTGTGAAAAAAGAAACGCTTATAAAATAAATGGATGTGCCCATGGTTTTGAAATTTGGAAAATGGTTTAATATTTGGATTTGAATAGAAAAATATGGGTTTTTTTTAATTGTTTTAAGAATTGGTCAAAGTGGTTTATAGACTTGGAATGGATTGAATTAGGGTATGGAAAAGAACTAAAATAGATTGGAGAACCAAATAACCATATGAACTTGGCCATTTAACTACTGATAAACCATAAGTCGAATGAGCAGGAATATGCCTTGAAATCAGAGGATTATGACTTGCAACATACTTCTCATTACACCTAAACCCTAATTTAAAAATGATCTGACTTCTGATAATTCTCAACCATGAAGCATTTGCCTTATTATTCCCTGATAACCTGAACCAAACACCAACTGACTTGAATTAGCATTAACCCCAATTGACAGCTCAAACCCACACCATTTGAATCATACACACCATGACCTGGTTATGAAACAGCTCCCTTGCCTGACTAAGATTAAGTCAAACCATACTACACACACACTTGAACATGTTTTTTGGATTTTCTGAGTAAAGGTTAGTGGATGGAATGTATAGATGACTGAACAATGATTAGTGGATGAAATGTACAGATGACAAATATATACAAGTAGGACAAATTTGGGGTATGACAGATGCCCCTATCTAATTGGCCAAAACCGAGTAAGATTAACTGCTACGGTGTTCAATCTTTTGAGGTAGAAGTCAATTAGATATGAAGATGACCACAAATTTGTCCGAGGAGAAAGATAAGTGCTTGGGAGTGAAATGATGGATCAATGTCACTCTCGAGTCGACACTGAAAAACTCGCAAAGGTCATTATCGCCAAAAGGATAATAACAGGAGAATCTGACACCAAAAGGATGACAGACCTATCACTAAAAGGATGATAGTAACACACGCACACGGACCCTTCCATCAAAAGGATGAAAATGAGATCACAGCCTGCTATTACCAAATGGATAATAGGGCACACACACACAGACCCTTCTGTAACACCCCAAAATTTGCCTTCTTGCTTTTAGTTAACTGGCTTATGTTTCTTTGCATTTCTTGCATTAGCATTTATGTATGGCATTGGTTCTTAGCATGTGATTAAGGTACTTGGTTCATCTCAAAGGAGTCTCAAGCCTCAAGGTGGTTTGAGGAGTTCATCATATCTTCATAAGATCAATATTGGCAGAAAATTGCAAATGAATCTTTCCCTCCTAACCAGAGGGACCAATTAGGGTTTGTGAATTCAAAGGGGTTTCTTGGAGGTCTTTATGTGTTCAAACATGCTCTCATGGATTCTTTATGCTTACAAGTACTCATAGATGAGGGTTTGGTTTATGGTTTATGGTGAAGAATGTTCAAGGATTCAATTGCTTGTGAACCAAGAAAGGTCACCAGTGAAAGGGGAAGTCAACTGTGGAATCTTGAGGTTCTTTTCATGGTTTTCAAGGTCTCACATCCTCATATGGTCCTCAAGGGTCAAGTTTCACACCATTCATCAAGAACTAAGAATTGTGGAAAAGTTACTAAATTTGGAAAATGACCTATAATGAGAAGTTTCCATTTTTGGCAAGTTTTTACACCACATTAAACTTGACTTTTCATCATCAAAGAAGCTTCAAATGAATTTTCCTCCAACATGAAAGTTGAAGATCATTCTCTCACCTTTCCAAAAAGTACTAGAATATGATCATACCTTTTGAAGAACTCAAGTTATGGCTAAGGCAAGGCAAGGTGCATTTTGAGGTTTTCCACATGTACCAATTTTCCACCATTTGCATTTTCATCCAAAAGGACTTGTAATCACTTCAATTGCTTCAAGTCATATTGTACCATCAAAGTACAAGCCATGAGCATCAATTTTGACCCTTGTTTCATGCCAAACCGTGACATATACATGGTGTATTTAACAAATGACCAAAGTGCAAATTGATTCATATCTCAAAAATTAAACCATTTCAAGGCCCAATTGTTTTTGAAAAGTGATCAGCAATTCAAGTGTGAGGTATCCATCATTAAAAGCATGAAGGTGCACGTGTGAATTAAGTGGTTGAACACAAATTGCAAAATTGCAAAACCACTCAAAACTCATTAACCAAGGGATTAATCAAGTTTTAATCATGATCAGAGGTTTAATGAGGTGTATATAAGCTAACTCATATGCACAAAGCTAGGTGATGCACTCATTTCTGCTCAAAATTCATTTTTCACTCCAAACTTTCTCTCCTTCGAAACTCCTTTCTCCTAGGGTTTCAGTGAGATTTCTTCCCATATTTGTGATCAGCACACTCCATAGAACAAGAATCATCCATCATTTGAAGCTCTGAGCAAGGTTTTCATCAAGTTGATTTCAATAAGGTTCAAGTTCAAAATCCTAGATCTAGCCAGATTCAAGTCTCTATTTGCATTTATTTTGCAAATAGAGCTCAAAAGAGGAAGATCTGCAGCTTTTGGAAGGAGTTCTTGGTGTAATTCGAGCTCTGCAACTTTCAGGTAAGCTTACTTTTCACCATTATAGAACTTGATTTTATTGTGTGCATAATGATCTGTGAAGTTCACTGAGCATGCTGATGTATTTTGTTTTGAGTTTGGACGTGTAACATGTGTGTATTTTGAGTTTGAAAGTTTTGGATCTAAACTTCTTCTCTTCGATTTGGCTTGTGTGTTAGTTGTTTGTGAAAACTAATTGCATATTTGAAATCCTTGTTGAATTCTGGTTGGAATGATGTACTCATGTTTGATTTCTGGAAAATTTTGAGATTGTGCTTGCAGGAGAAGGTGACGGGAGCTAGGGTTCCGGCACCTGGTTTGCTTTTCAGGTCGTCTGAGGTTTGATGAAGAAGACGTAATCACAGCCGTTGGTTGTGTTGATCTGATGGTTCACATTGGGACACATCATTTAAAATCTATTTCTATTTTTATTGTTTGTGTGTTTTAATCCACGTTTATTACCATGCACACTCAGATCTGGCCTTTAATCTTGTTTACTTGTGGTTTTGATTGTTTGATCTGGAGCGTTTGATGAATCTAATGGTTTGTGATGTTGCCAACACATTAAATTGCCATGTACTGTTCACGTGTTTATTTTTAATTTCTGATGATTTGGTGTATGCGCGTGTATTGGTGTTATCATGTCCTTTCAATCCTGGCCTTTCATCATGTTTACTTGTTGATTGTGATGATTGATTGTAATGTGTTGGATTAATCTGGTGGTGTGTGTGAGTCCTTTGTTTGAATGGGTCTTATGTGGATGTTTGACTTGCGCTTTGGGCCTCTGACTGCTATTCCCACCCTCCTTTTGATCCAGCCCAACCTTTTGAACTGATCTTTCTTGCTTGTTGCACCCCCTGGCTGTTTCATTTTCATTTTATTTTTCTTAATTGTTGCATTTCCATTTTTAATTTTTAAAATTAAATAAATGCATCCAAAAATTACAAAAAATTCATGAAGCATATTTATGGTTTTATAAAATTTTGGAAAATTTTATTTTCCATTTTTATTTTATTTTGTGCCTCTGAATTAATTGTTTAATTAATTTCTTTGTGAGTTATTTCATATATGCACACCCTGTCTTGTTGATTTTTGTTCTTATCATCTATACATGATTCGAATTTCATTCTTTTTGCATCTATCAGAGGACATGTTGAGGTTCATAAAAACATTTTTTTTTAATTTTTAAAACTTTTTCATATTGCATTTTAGTCCCTCTCCTTTGTACATTGATTCATGGTTCCTATGTGATCTTTGCTTAATTGTTTGAGGTATTCAAACTTTGAATTTTTGTGAGATCTTTTGACATGTGATTGGCTTCTGACTTAGGTCATTTGAGTTTTAATTTCACAATTTTTGAATATCATTTGATATACGTTTGCTTATTTGTGCTTAAATGACTTATGCATGACTATATCTTGACACCTCTTTACACAAGTTGTTTTGCCATGCCTAATTGATTGAGTTCCTTTGGGATTCTTTTCATGAGATTTTGGTATGATGTTTACCCCTGGTTGAGGTCCTTTGAGACTTATTTTTTCAATTTATGAATCATGTTTGGCATGTGCTAAGTGTTTGGACTTTGAGTTTCGATTTGTGGATTACTTTGGTGCATGTCTTGAAGGTGTTGCTTGATAATTAACCTTGTATGACTTAAGTTTGGTTTGGTATGATATTGATGCATATGCTATTGCCCCTTGAGTTCTTTACTTGTTTTTCATTTCACTTGAGCATAGTTGAATGCATTTGGTTTGAATTGTATGATAAACATCATTACCATTTGTTTTGTAACTTCTTTGGATCATAACGCTTCATGATATGAATCACTTTTGAATATGTGAATTGTTAATGATAATATGATCTTGGTTCTGACTTGTTTTCATCTTCATCTTACCTTTATCATTTCATTTTGATATGAAGTCCATGTATGCTTAATTGTACATTCCATACAAGTATGCGTGTCTTTCTTTCATGGTTATCTTTGCATGCTTACTTGAGATTGTTTTGCATTGATCTTTGAAACATTTTTGATGATTTGAGTTGGACATTTATGATGTGATGTGCTTGCTGCTATTTATTGTATTTCATCTTCTCCTTCTCTTTCTCATTTCTTCTCTTTCACTCTTTTCCTCCCATGAATCTCAAGACTTGTTTAAGTTTTGGATTCTCTCCCTTTAGAGCTACCTAGTCCAACTTAATTTTTGATTAAGCTTGGAGTAGGATTAGCATTAGGTTTTAGGTAGTTGTCCTTCCTAAGCCTCACTAACCATAGGTTACCCATGCATGATAACATTAGGACTCTTAGTTTCCCTTTAGAGTTTCCTTTGGGTCTTCTCTCTTCTCATCTCAAAACTTCTTGAAAACACTTAATAAAGATAAAGTGTATTGCGCATGAGCGTTAAGCGTGGGGAATGAGAAATGAGGGGCTTCCTCTCATATTTCTAGAGTGCTTAGCGGGCGTCCTCTCTTGGGACGATTCGTTAAGTACTCGTCCCTGTGCCCTAGACTTTGGTGCAATGCAAGTTATGAACTAACTTAAAAAACACTCCTGTCTAAAAAACACAAAACAATTTCAAATCTTTTTTTCCTTCGGGATTGTTGGGTTTCAAATTTCATTTTCAGAAAAGAGCTCGTCGCTCACGTAAAAAACACTTACCCATTCGTGGTGGTACCCACGAACTACATTAGCTCTGATTCCTCTCTCTCTCGTCCAATTAAGGATATGTAGGCACAAGACAGCGATTGTCTTGGCGAGCAACCTTCCCCTACAGTTCCCGTCCGAACTACGTTGACTCTGACTTTCCCATTGCACTGAGGGAGTACGTAGGCCTAGGGCATCGAATATGTCCTACCGAGTCCGTCTTAGTCACCCCCATCCCCGTTTTCTTTTGTTCAGCCATAGATAGTAGGACAGCTCACCCTCCGTTTAGACAACAAGCGTGGATCCCATCGAGTACGATGGATGCGTGGGGTGCTAACACCTTCCCCTCGCATAACCGACTACCGAACCCGGACTATGGTTGCGATGACCATGTCTTTCCCCCTTTCTCTTCAGGTTTATGCAGTGTTTCCTTTCCCTCTCTCAGGATAAATACACATTGCTGGCGACTCTGTGTTTTCCGCGCCACTCTCGCGTTTGTACCATTGGATACGAATCTTTCGGGAGCGACACCTTCCACCAAAAGGATGGAAATGAGGTTACAGCCTGCTATTACCACAAGGATAATAGGGCACACACACACAGACCCTTCCACCAAAAGGATGGAAATGAGGTCAAAGCCTGCTATTACCAAAAGGATAATAGGGCACACACACACACACATACATCTGACACCAAAAGGATGACAGACCTATCACCAAAAGGAAGATAGTGGACACAATTTACTACTACCAAAAGGATAATAGCAAGCAAATCGATAACAAAGACTGTCACTCACCAAAAGGATGACACACAGACTAAGGGTTCACGGATCGGCGACACCAAAAGGATGATGGATCAAACAACACAAGTTGCTACCACCAAAAGGATGATAGGAACTTCCCACTCGCGAGGAACAACACCAAAAGGATGCAGGATAGGTTGAAATGATGTGAATGGCTACCACCAAAAGGATGATATTAAGTTTCCGATTTTGAGGATTACCAACACCAAAAGGATGTAGGTTGAATTGAGTTGACAGGGTTTGACTACCACTAAAAGGATGATAGTAAGGTAATTGACAAAAGGTCAAGTTTGATGGGGATATGATGAGTGATGCTTATTTGGAGATATCAACAAAAGGTTGAAGAGACAATTCAATGAGGAACGCCCACTGACTTGCTTGGAGATCACAGCTTCATCAACAAAAGGTTGAAGAACTTCGTGAGGAATGCCCACGGACTTGAAGAAGATGCCCCTGCCTGGGCTGAAAATTGTCTTGAGCTTGAGATTAACACAAGGTTGAACAACTTCGTGAGGAACGCCCACAAATTTTCTGAAGATGCCCCTGACTGGGCTGAAGATCGTCTTGTAGTCTTGAGATTGATCCTGGATCTTACGCATGTATGAATGCTTGATTTTGTAATGGTGTACAATGAAAATGCTGACGCGCGGAGATGCAAGTGTTGGGGAAGTATGATTTGGTTTTTGGGATGCACATGATGCATATGATGTCTATGATGCTGAATGTGATGCATATGATGCGTATGATGCATATGATTGCAGACGGGTGATTGGATACGAAGGTGCCAGCATGGTGGACTTTTGGTAGTTGCCAATGAGGATTGGACTTTTGGGCGGTGGGAGGGATTTGATTTCCTCGACACTCAGTTCGTTGAAGACGCCATGATTGAAGCAGATAAAGATGCTTTTGAAGCTTTGAGTTTGATCACTTGTTGATGAATTGTGGGTTCACTCCTGAGAGATCCACAACTCTGTGCTTAATGGTCAGGATAGTCTGAAAATGAGCATAGCGACGTGATCAGCTCGTGAAGATTATGCTCTTGCTCTGAACTACTTGAAAGTATAGACAGGATATGCCTGCTACAATGAGTCTTGCCCCAGTCTGAACATGGTAATGGTCTGCCCCTGATTAACCAATTCTGAAGTAGTCTGATCTTTGGAGGTTGAGATTTGATGTGCTTTGAGATGGCTTGCCCCTGATTGAGTTGTTGAAGGGTTTTCCCCAGATTGAGAGTTTGAGGGAGTCTTGCTCCGGGTCAACACCGTCGAAAAGTCAAGTTCCTCTTTGATTGCCCCTTGTTTGAATTCCTTTGATGTCTAGCACTGATTTGCAATTAAAATTGCACATTCACAAATGGTAATCTTCATACAATGCTCATACAAGTTTTGAAAAAGAGTTGTTTATTCGAGTGTCGTGATAGTGAGACGAATGAACTGTTAGCCCAAACGTGTGCTAATTTTGATGGTGTAAAAGATATAGCAAGGGGAATGACACCAATGCTGAAGATTAGCAAATATGGGGAGTTAGTTTACGCAACCTTGCAATAGTATGCTTTCAGAATAAACCTCGCCTCAAATAGGTCTTTCGAGGGTTGTAACGTGGACTGGTTCACGATTATAAAACAAAGGATATTAGGCTCAAAGTATGATTTTTACCCACCCCTTCTTCGTAATGACCTCCAGTCCTACGTTCAGTTAATTCTGCATATGTTTATATTCCAAAAGGGTTGACGGTGTAAGAGTGATGAAATGGCAGTCACCTTATATTGTTTTTGATGGGTGTCAGTGACCCTTTGGTCTTGATATGGTGGTCACTGGCTCTTATTTTATTTTTGTTGAGGATTCGGGGATCTCTTTTTCTTTTGTTTTTGATCCCTATCTTTTGCATGGACTATTTTTGCTTGTCGAGTCCATCAGGGTAGCCTTGATTTTTGCCTAAGTCTCCTTTTGAGGTGTTTGACTTAGCAGGCTTTTGATTTTTTTTTGTTTTTTTTATTTTGTTGGAGGATTGTGACTGCCAAGTCATGGGTATTGATGAACAATCGTCATGTCTTGTGGAACTTTGCTTTGTGATTTGAGTGCGTAATTGAGTTAACTGAACACTACCCTGCCCCAGGTTGAGTGTAAGGGTTTGAATATCCGAAGGAAACTACTACTTCTAGGCTCGAAGTGGTTTACTATGGATTAACTCCTTGTCTCTCCAGTGTTTGGGGGTTGAAATAATGCCTGTACATCATCGGCGGGGTTCTATCCGAAAGCATACATTTTGCAATTATGGGTATTTCGTTGTCATCATCCTCCCTCAAATCATTGCTAACAACAATTTGATATAGAAAGTGAAATGGATAAACGTGTCGGTGTTTTACAGTAAATGAAAAAAATGAGTGAATACGACATAACTGATTCAAAACATGCATAGTCAATACATTAAGAAAACCAAATACAAACGGCAATGTTCAAAGCATACATCACTTAAACAAATAAGGACGAAAATACAAGAATGCAAATGATGGAATGGCAACGTGACTGCCTTCTTCGGGGAATAAACTTGACTTAACTTGACTTGATGCTGACACTAGTGTGGCGGCGGCATAGGATTTTTTATGACGTTTGGAGCCCTCCCATTGAATGTGAGAAACTTTGAGTCAATCATGTCTTGAACCTTGTGTTTGAAAGCTCTGCAGTCCTCGATCGTATGCCCTGGAGCACCCTTATGATACTCACAGTGAGCATTAGCATCATAATCTGGGGGAATGACAGTTGGAGGAGCCAAGTCTCTCGGAGTACTGGCCCTCTTCTCCATTAATTGGGCAAAGATCTGAGCATATGACGTCGGTAGGCGATCAAAGTCTCTATCAGACCTCCTTGTCCTCTGTTGATTAGGCTGGCGTTGTTGAGTAGCTCTCTGTTGTTGATGTTGAGGAGGATATTGATACCCTTGCTGATTGTAGGATAGTTGCTGAGGAGCCTGTTGCTGAGGCATTGGAGCTTGAATAGCTTGAACAGTTGGCTGATAAGGCATTGGAGCGTATTGCGCAGCAGCAACATACGGATACTGAAAGTATGGCATTTGAGAAGGCATTAGAGCGGGAGCTTGTGGAGCTTGCCCTTTCTGAGCAGAGACAACATTTATTTCGCCCTCTTTCTTTTTGTATCCATTGAAGGGCTTCTTGACTGTAGACTGACTGCTAGAACCTCCTTGGATCTTTCCACTTTTTAGACCTTCTTCAATTCTCTCACCGACAATTACCAAATCAGTGAATCCAGCAGAAACATTACCAATCAACTTCTCATAGTATTGGCCTTGTAAAGTACCCATGAAGATGTCAATCAGTTCACGGTAAACAAGAGGTGGATGCACTCTTGCAGCTAACTCTCTCCAGCGTTGTGCGTACTCCTTAAAGGATTCGTTGTCCTTTTGAGCCATACTCTGAAGTTGAGTAGGGTTTGGAGCAAGGTCACTGTTGTACTTGTATTGCTTGAAAATGCATCAGCTAGATCATCCCAAGTGCGCACATTGCTATGCTCCAGCTGCATATACCATTCGAGTGATGCCCCAGACAAGCTGTCTTGGAAGCAATGGATCATTAGCTTTTCATCGTTGGCATAGGCAGCTGTCGCTCCCGGGATTTTCATCCTAGTACAAACGCGAAAGTGGCACCGAAACAGAGTCGCTAACAATGTGTATTTATCCCAAGAGAGGGAAAGGAAACATCACATAAACCTGAGGGAAAAGGATAGAGCATGGTCTTGCGACCAAGAGAACTGGGTTCGGGAGTCGGTTACGTGAGAGGAAGGTATTAGCACCCCCTCACGTCTATCGTACCCGATGGGATCCACGCTTGCTTGTCTCGATCAAAGAGTGTCGTCGTCTGAAGCTCCGCTGCTGCTGAAAAAGGAAGAAGGAACGGGAAAAAGGAAAAGGAAAAGAGAAAGAAAAAGAAACAAATGTAGGGAAAATAAAAGAGGTGCTCGAATGGGCCCTACCCCACTGCCTACGTATCTCATCGGGAACATGAGAATCAGAGCGACGTAGTTCCCCTAACTAGGGTCGCTTTTTTTGTGTGTTTTTTAGGGAACGGCTAACGTTCTAGCTCAGGTGTTGCAGGCTCGCTGGTCCGAGTGCGTTACCATCTTGCAAGAGAACGAGTAGGAGCACGTTCGTACGCTAAGAGTGAGTGAGATGAGAAAAGAATTCCTGAAGGAAAGACGTTATTGTTTGTTTTTGTCTTTTAGAAAGAAGTGTTTTGATTGTTTTGTGTTTTGTAACGCGCATTGTATTTAAGTCCCTCATGTAAGATCGAATGCCTCGCATAACGACCCGAGATGGGACGCACGCTAAACATTCCAAGAAAATGAGAGAAGATCCCTCACTATCTTGTTCTTGCATGAAAGGCCTAAATACAATGTTTGTTTTCCTTTATTAAGTATTTTTTACTTTTTGCTTGAAGATGAGAAGAGAAAACGCAAAGGAAACTCTAAAGGGAGACTAAAGGATCCTAATGTTATCATGCATGGATGTCCTATGGTTAGTGAGGTTTGAAAGAGGAAGCCTAACTAAAACCTAATGCTAATCCTACTCCAAACTTAATCAAAAATTAAGTTGGACTAGGTAGCTCTAAGGGGAAAGGAATCCAAGACTTGAACAAGTCTTGAAATTCAAGGGATGTGAAAGAGTGAAATAGAAGAAAAGAGAAGAAGAAGAAATGAGAAACAAGATGGGGCAGCAAGCACATCATAATCATCATATCCAAATCACATCATAAAACATGCTTCAAAGATCATACAAGCACATCTCAAGTACACAAGTGAAAGCACACAAGAAAGGATGCAAGTGAACTTGCATAAGAAGTACAATCAAACACACATGGATGTCATATCAAAGTGAAATGAAGGAGATAAGATGAAAATGAAACAAGACCAGAACTCACATCATATCATCATCAATAATTCATATATGCAAAAGAGGTTCACATTATGCAACATGATGCACCAAAGAAGTTACAAAGTAAAAGGAATGATATGCATCACATAATTCAAACCAAATGCATCCAACAATGCTCAAGTAACATGAAAATCAAGTATAGAACTCTAGAGGCAGTAGCACACACATTAACATCATGTCAAGATCAAACTCAAGTCATACAAGATTAATCACCAAGCAACACATCCAAAGCATGCATCCAAACTAATCAAAGCAACCACTTACTATTCATGCAAGCAAGCAAAGAAACATGTGAAGCAAAAAGTGAGAACATGTCACATAATGAACCCTAAATCAAGAGGATCAGAACCTCAAGCATGTTATACAAGTCAAACAAAAGGCCTCATGCATTGATTGTTTCATACAAGGGAGCATTGCACATGATTAAGTCAAACATACCACAAAATTCAAGTCAAAACAACACCAACTTAGAAAATCAAGCACAAATAGGAAAATGAATCAATGAAGATGATTCTAAAGCCATAAACAAGCTTAAACAGAACATGATCACACCATACAATCATCTCAAGCATCAATCAATCACATGTAAACAAATGCACTCAAACTAGGTCAAGTGTCTAAGCATGCTTCAAGGAACTTCAAACCAAAAGTAAAAATCAACCAAAAATAGCAAAGTGGTTCAATAAATTCCCAAAAAATAATCCAAGGCAAGATTAAACATCCAATTAACATGTGTAAAAAGATTGGAACAGAATTAGCACAAGAACATGTTCAAAGGTGTTCCACAAGTCAAGATATGTACATAACCGAACAATGATCGAGGGGCATCAAAAATCCCATGAAAAGCAAACAAAAGTGATCACCAAGGCAGAAACATGACATTAAAACCTTCCTCAATTAAGTGTCAAAACATGGCAAAAAGATCAGCTCAATAAGGCATGAAAAGATATCAAACATAAGCACTAATCACAAAGGGTAAACGTGGGAGACACATTAGAAAATAAAATGGGAATTAATTATGAAAACAAATGGAAAATGAAAATAAAATTCAAATAAAATTAAATAAAACATTAAAATGTTCTCATGATTTTTTTTGTAATTTTTTAATAAAATAAAGTATTTTTAGTAATAAAAAATACGAAAATAAAAAAAAGGGAAAATAAGAAATAAGTATAAAGATGAGAGGGTGTGTGTTTAGAAAGCAAATACATGAATTGGGCCGTGAGGGGGGTGTGGACAGAAAATAGGGCGCAAGGCCCAACTAATTTGTGATAATACTATCAGCTTTTTAAACAAAAAGAGAAATAAAAAAAAGAAAATAAAAAACGTTACAAGATATCATGTGCACACATTTATCAATTGGTCCAAACTAATTAAATGAGGAAAAAGACAAAAGCAATCACCCGCCACTCACAGACCGCCACGCAGTCATCTTCTTCATAATAAACCCTAAAAAGAAGCTCATGCATCGTAAAAATGAGGGAACCGCAGCATCAACACAACAACTTGCTTCATCAATTTCTTCATGGAAACTCAACCAAATCACACAAAACAAAACACTAAAATGGAGTTCAAGAATCATAGATCAACATGATGTTCTTCAAACCCTAAAACACGCACTCTAACACAGATAAAAACAAGATCAAAAAACGGGTTCAAACACATAAACACACATTCAACAATGACAACTACATTAAACTCAAGGATTCAAACAATGCCATCATTTCAGGCCAACTCAGAGACACGGTATGAGCATGACTAGATTCAAAAGAAAAAGGAAAAAAACAAGTTTAAAGAAGGTTGGAAAAGTTTTCCTAGTGGAGGAAAGTCCACTGCTTCTTCAACACCTTGTGAAAGCTTCAGAAAATCCCTCAGAAAGCTTTTACTCGAGCAAGGAAATGGAGGAAGCTTCACCGAGAGAACCAACACCAAGAGAGAAGTTTTTAGAGAGAGTGAGCTGTTATGGTTTCTCTCTTCACAGAATCCCTTCCCCCCTTTGTTTCTAGGGTTTGTAACCTTTAAATATGGTGGGTTGTGTCCTGTTATTGGGCCTGAGAAGTGGAAAACTTGGTTGAGAATTTCTGTCCAAAAAATGAAAATGTGAGAGTGCCATACGGGTTGGTTTTACATGGGGTGTATGGAGTGGTTTGTTGTGATTTGGAAAGAGAGGAGGTGGTGGAAATAGCAGTCACGTGAGCAGAGTGTGAGGCCAGGTAGTACCAATGTTTTGTTCTTTTTTGTTTCACCCCAAATGTGCAAAGTGTGCATGAGAGAGTGATATAGCCGTTGGCCATTGTTTGGTCATTTTAAGCAAAGTTTTGGCACAAGAAAAATAACACAACCCGTGTGAAAGTGATGTGAAGTCCATACCAAAAGAAATCAGCCTCATTGTGCCATAGCAAACATAGCCGTGTGAGCCACTTTGGAGGATGAGGACTTGATGAAAACATGACCATTATATGCAAGGCTAGGGTCAATAGAAAGTATGAAGAACATAGAACAAGATTTGTGTTGACAACTAGTTAAAAGCATGCTTGGAAATAGGTGGAAATTAGCTTTGAAATCACAACATCCAAGATGACCAAATGTGCTCAAGAATTCTGAGTTAAAAGGTGCAATTCGACCACTTGGTAACATCAACTTGCAAGCTTCATAAGTTGGTGAATTCTAAACCAAATAAGACAATCTTGGATTCTTTTGAAAGAGGGGATTGCCCTCCACACTTTTCATGTTAGAAGTATCTCAATTCATGGCTTGGAAGTCACTTAAAATTGGCCAAGAACAATGGTACACCAAACTGTCAAAAATAACTTAGAAAAAATTCTAAGTTTTAGTGAAACCCTAAATTGAAAATGTCACACTTTGAACACTTATAACTCACTCAATACCAAACTAAATGCCATGATTCTTGTGCCCATTTTGAAGAGAAGACTTCAAACTACAACTTTCATGTTAGAGTTTTCTCAAATCAAGGCTTGGAAGTTGATCAAAATCGTGCATGAACATGAATGCATAAAACTGTCCAAAAATAACTTAGAAAAAATTCTAAGATTTTGAATTTCACAACTTGAAAACTCCAACTTCAAAACATCATAACTCTCTCAAAAATAATCCAAATGAGACAAACTTTACATGGTTTGAAAGCTTGGAGAAAGCTCTACAACTTTCATGTTTTAAGGAAATTGAAATGAAGCTCGCATCATGATGGAAATTAGCTTGGAAGATGGCTGAATTCATGCTGAAACTTTCCCAAAATGGCAACTTCCTAAAAACCTAGATTTCCAAAAATGGCAACTTTTCCACATTCTTGATTTTTCATAAATCCTTGAACATTTCTTGATCAAATCTTGTCCATAGACCATATTTGACTTGAAAATCATGATGTTGACCTCAAAAAGTCAGGAGTTGACTTTTTCACTGCACAGTTGACTTTATTCCCAATTCTCCTGATTTTGGAATTCCTGATCAATTGAAAACCTTCTGAAACAAATTGATGGGCAATCTTCCATCCCTAGACACTTGAGGACATGAGGAATACCATGGGATCAAGTCTTGCCCAAAAAATCAGAAATAAACTGATTTTATGGCAAACCCTAGTTTTGGTACCCTCTGGTTAGGAGGAAATAACACATCCTCCAAATTCAAATTCCTCTGAATATGTTGTGTATCATGTCCACCAATGATGACATGTACCACTTGGAGATGATAAAGAATCAAAGAGCTTGGTCATTTGGGGGTCAGATCCCAACTTTTGATTGCCTTGTATAGGAGGTCATGCACTGTCCAATCTTCTTGATGAATTCTCCTCTTTCCATGACTTGTGAGATCAAATGGAGATGATACATGATGTAAGAGGTCTTTGAAGCTTGTGAGAAACACTTGGTCTTCTTCTTTGGATGGTCAACACCTTAGAGAATCACCTGATCACATGCCCTTATGCAAGATGCAATGTTAAATGCTTGATGCTTTGTTTTTCTATGCTTGAATGCAATGCAATGCAATGAAAGCTTATGCTAAATGATATGAAGAAAAGAGAGGGCAAATTTTGGGGTATTACAGCTGCCCCTATTCAATCACTTTAGACCTGAACGGATGATAGCGATTGCTGTCATACTTTCAAGGTATGGAGGGATTGAATACTGACAATAACCTAAAAATTTACACTCAGCCGGGAAGAAGAAAAAGGAAAATAAACCCAACCAAACGAACTCTGCTTGAATAAAAACTCTGATGAGAAGAAAACCACCGGGAAGATGTCTTTTGTATAATGCCAGTCGACTACTGGCTTGCCACACTACGGGTGGACTTTAGCAACGTCTTTTAAAACAACGCCAGACGACTACTGGCTTGCCACACTACGGGTGGACTTTAGCAACGTCTTTTGTACAACGCCAGACGACTACTGGCTTGCCACACTACGGGTGGACTTTAACAATGTCTTTTAAAATAATGCCAGACGACTACTGGCTTGCCACACTACGGGTGGACTTTTGCCAAACTACAGTTGGACTTTGCAGCTGAATTTCCACACTACGGGGGACTTTTGCCAATCTACGGTTGGACTTTCTGAGATGCCACACTACGGGGGACTTTTGCCAATCTACAATTGGACTTTTTGATGATTTGCCACCCTTGGATGGTCTTTGGCCAATCTACAGTTGGACTTAGCTGCGGTCTTTTAAAGGGAGTCAGACGACTACTGACTTGCCACACTACGGGTGGACTTGTGCCAAGCTACGGTTGGACTTTGCAATGATTTGCCACCCTTGGATGAACCTTTCGCCAATCTACGGTTGGACTTTGCAATGATTTGCCACCCTTGGATGGACCTTTCGGCAATCTACGGTTGGACTTTGCAATGATTTTCCACCCTTGGATGGACCTTTCGCCAATCTACGGTTGGACTTTGCAATGATTTGCCACCCTTGGATGGACATTTCGCCAATCTACGGTTGGACTTTGCAATGATTTGCCACCCTTGGATGAACCTTTCGCCAATCTACGGTTGGACTTTGCAATGATTTACCACCCTTGGATGGACCTTTTGCCAATCTACGGTTGGACTTTCTGAGATGCCACACTACGGGGGACTTTTGCCAATCTACGGTTGGACTTAGCAATGATTCCAAAATTGGATTACTCTCTGCATCTGTGTCAGACATCTCTGTTGACTCTGCCGAGGAACAATGATCAATGTTTTGACTCGGAGACTCCTGAAAGGATAATATCTCTGCTGGAAAATGAATGAACAATCCGTCTGTTTCGAACTGTCAGACCTGCCAAAAATAAATTGGACTTTGGGATATGATGATTCTGCCAGGCATTATTTGCTTGGGGCTGGATTCTGGTCACAGCAACTCCGCTGGGGATGAGAATTTCTTTGCATGACGTCTTGCTAGGGAAGAAAAGTCATTAAAACTCTGCTTAGGGATCTACCAAACTTGAGATCCTTTGCGGGGAGAATCAACCTTCTAACCTGGCTGGGGAGAGAATATAATAACACTCTACTGAGGAATAGATTTTGTTGATCAATAAGCCTCTGTGGGGTCAAATGATAAACTCAGCTGGGGAATACTGTTGACAAGATTCAATGCTGAACTCTGTGGGGATACCATCGTCAGAGATACGATCTTGCTGGGGGTACCCAAATTAATTCCACGGTAGTCTGCCGAGGAATAAGACTGTCAAGCTTAAGATAAGTATTGTAATGCCCCATGCCAGGTGAACTTTCAGTTTGACGATTCCGTTGGGGATAGTGAGGTTACCACAAACTCTATTGGGGAGAACTGCTTTAAAGCGTCTCGTGTTGGGGAACGTCTCTTGAGAGGATTTTACAGAAGACCAAACGTCCTCAAACTCTACTCGGGATAGTAAATCTGGAACATCTCCTGCCGGGGAAATTCAAGATGTCCCATGCTTGGGAAGGTCAACAACTTGCTCTTTGCTCCATGATACAGGACTTACTTGAAGAAACATTATAAGAGGATTTTACAGAAGATTAAGCATCTTCAAACTCCTGGCGATCTCACTGGGGATTGACCATCAACTTCAGTGTCTGCGAAGCAGCTCTACTGGGTATTCGCAACCGTTATCAACGCAGAAAAGCTTGTAACTGTTGGAAGTACTGAATGAGAAAATTGACTTAATAAGATACAACGATACCCAGTTGAACTCAATTCACTGATATTGAGACGTCGTGAATGACCGTCGACCGAATGATGGGCTTAACCAGTAAACGTTGTGACAAAAGGGTAACCAGTAAACCTTTCCCTGAACATGATTGCCCCAGTCTCTTGCGTGGGAATAAGTGATTATCCGTCTTGTGTTTAAAATCATTTGAATCTGTTACCTGCAACAAAAGAAGACACACACATGCCCCAGAATATTGCGTGGTTTGATTCCACCATCCAGGATTATTCAACATTCAAAGTAATTCTAAATATATTCTGCACGTGTTACTGTGAAGCCACCATGTTTTCAAATGCAATATTGTATCAAAAATTCGGACGTTTTTGCAAACAAGGCAGTAAAACAAAATAAGAAGCTTTTAACTGAAATTCAATTTATTGATCAAAAGGCCCAGAATAGGCAATTACATCAAGAAGCGATCCCTGGAAAGAGGTGATCGCTGAAAATTGAGAAAAGAAACTATCCTAATGGCAATGTGAAAACGGCGTTCCACTGAGTTTTAATTCTGCTATGGCCAGTATGTCTTCAAACTCTCCGACCTTGCCTTCTGAGGAATGATCAGACCGATTCCTACCCTTTGGAATGTCAATTGTTGAAACGATGATGGAGTACAGATAACTCAGATCGTAGTCGTTCGCTTAAATCCCTCTTTTGCGTGGACCGCCCTTTCGGGTTTTCAATCCACCGGGATACCCTTTTTGCCTGAGTCGTCCTTGCGGATTTTCAACTCACCGGGTGTACAATTTTTTCATTTATTATCCCTAATTTCTGCCCGAACCTTTTTATTATGTTTTTGTGGTTCGCCGGGATGCCCTTTTTTGCCTGGACTTTTCTTTTTTGTCCAGCGGGTCTATTCATGCGAAGTATTTTTTGACTACGTCTGAGTTGACAGGGGATGAAAAGTCTTCACCATCCATGGTTGTAAGTAACAAGGCTCCGCCCGAGAAGACCTTCTTAACCACGAATGGACCTTCATAGTTAGGAGTCCACTTGCCCCTGTGATCTGTACTTGGAGGAAGGATCCTTTTGAGTACCACATCTCCAACCTTGTAAACCCGAGGACGCACCTTCTGGTCAAATGCCTGCTTCATCCTCCGTTGGTACAACTGCCCATGACATACAGCTGCCAGTCGCTTCTCCTCAATAAGGCTCAACTGATCAAATCTGGCGCGCACCCATTCAGCCTCGTCTAACTTGACATCCATCATAACTCTGAGGGATGGAATTTCAACTTCAAACGGTAGTACCGCCTCCATACCGTATACAAGTGAGAATGGGGTTGCCCCAGTGGATGTGCGCACGGACGTTCGGTACCCATGCAAAGCAAATGGTAACATCTCATGCCAATCTTTGTATGTGACCACCATTTTCTGCACAATCTTCTTAATATTCTTGTTGGCCGCTACCACAGCGCCATTCATCTTCGGGCGATATGGAGAAGAATTGTGGTGTTCAATTTTGAAGTCCCGGCACAGCTCAGCCATTATTTTGTTGTTCAGATTAGAACCATTATCAGTAATGATTCTCTCGGGTACTCCATAGCGACAAATGATATCCCGTTTCAAGAAACGAGCTACCACCTGCTTAGTGACATTGGCATAAGATGCAGCTTCAACCCATTTAGTGAAATAATCAATGGAGACCAAGATGAAGCGATGGCCATTTGAAGCAGTAGGCTCAATCTTCCCGATCATGTCAATGCCCCACATAGCAAAGGGCCAAGGAGAGGACATGACACTCAACGGATTTGGAGGAACGTGCACTTTGTCTGCATAGATCTGGCATTTGTGACACTTGCGGGCGTACCTGCAATAGTCTGACTCCATTATCAACCAATAATATCCTGATCTCAACAATTTCTTAGCCATTGCATGTCCTCCGACATGGGTACCGAAAGAGCCTTCATGTACTTCCAGCATTAACAAGTCTGCCTCATATTTATCCACACATCTGAGCAGAACCATGTCAAAATTCCGTTTATACAGCACATCATCCTAATTCAAAAAGAAACTACCAGACAGCCTTCTCAACGTCTTCTTATCTTTAGTAGATGCCCCTGGCGGGTATTCTTGACTTTTCAAGAAACACTTGATATCATGAAACCATGGCTTGTCATCAGATGTTGCATCAACAGCAAACACAAATGCAGGCCTGTCAAGACGAGACACTTCAATCTTAGGCACATGATTCCATCCTTGTACTTTAATCATGGAAGACAACGTGGCCAAGGCATCTGCAAACCTATTCTCATCTCGGGGAATATGGTACAGCTTCACTGTTGTAAAGAATGTCAGCAATCTCCTTGTATAATCTCTATACGGAACTAGATTTGCTTGGTGCGTGTACCAACTCCCTTTTACCTGATTAATTACCAAAGCTGAATCACCAAAGATATCAAGGGTCTTAATTCGTAGATTAATCGCCTCCTCAATCCCTAATATACAAGCTTCATATTACGCTTCATTGTTGGTGCATCCGAAAGTTATTCGGGCAGTGAAAGGCATATGAACACCCTCTGGCGTGATAAGAACTGCTCCAACTCCACATCCATTCATATTGACGGCCCCATCAAACATCAGACTCCATTTGGACTCAGGGTCTGGCCCCTCCTCCAGGAGTGGTTCCTCGCAGTCTTTAGCTTTGAGAAACATGATATCCTCATCAGGGAAATCAAACTTCAAGGGTTGGTAATCATCAATCGGTTGCTGCGCAAGATAGTCTGACAAGACACTTCCTTTGATGGCCTTTTGAGAAGTGTACTGAATATCATACTCTGTCAAAACCATTTGCCACCGTGCAATTCTGCCTGTTAGCGCTGGTTTCTCAAAAATGTATTTGATAGGATGCATTTTGGAAATCAACAAGGTTGTGTGCCTAATCATATATTGCCTCAATCGCTTAGCGGCCCATGCAAGTGCACAGCATGTCTTTTCAAGCATTGAGTACCGGGACTCACAATCATTGAACTTTTTGCTCAGGTAGTAGATGGCATGCTCCTTCCTACCTGTCTCGTCGTGTTGACCGAGAACACAACCCATGGAACCTTCAAGCACTGTCAAATACATTATCAAAGGTCTTCCTTCAACTGGAGGTATGAGAATTGGAGGTTCCTGCAAGTATTCTTTTATCTTATCAAATGCCAATCGGCAATCATCATTCCACCTGACCGTCTGATGTTTTCTCAGCAGTTTAAATATTGGTTCACACGTGGCTGTTAGGTGAGATATGAACCTTGCAATGTAGTTCAATCTACCCAAGAAACCACGAACCTCTTTTTCAGTTCTCGGTTCAGGCATTTCTTGTATTGCTTTCACTTTGGCAGGATCAACCTCAATCCCTTTTTCACTCACAATGAAACCCAGCAGCTTTCCAGAACGCACCCCAAAAGTGCACTTATTTGGATTCAACCTTAAGCGGAACTTCCTCAACCTTTCAAACAGCTTTTTCAAGTTAAAAAGATGTTCTTCTTCTGTTCTCGACTTGGCAATCATGTCATCCACATAACATTCAATCTCTTTGTGAATCAAGTCGTGAAACAAAGTTACCATTGCCCGCTGATACGTTGCCCCTGCGTTTTTCAACCCAAAAGGCATCACCTTATAACAGTATGTACCCCACGGAGTAATGAACGTGGTCTTCTCCATGTCTTCAGGTGCCATCTTAATCTGATTGTACCCAGAGAAACCATCCATAAACGAAAATACTGAGAACTGAGCTGTATTGTCGACCAGTACATCAATGTGTGGCAGTGGAAAATCATCTTTCGGACTAGCTCTATTAAGATCTCGATAATCCACACACATTCTAACCTTTCCATCTTTCTTCGGTACCGGCATAATGTTGGCAACCCAGGGAGGATAGTGAGTCACTGCAAGAAACCCTGCATCCCATTGCTTCTGAACTTCTTCTTTGATCTTTATGGCCATGTCGGGGTGAGTCCGACGAAGTTTCTGCTTGACTGGCGGACACTCTTCTCTCAATGGCAGCCTGTGTACCACAATATCAGTATCCAACCCTGGCATGTCTTGATACGACCAGGCGAAGATGTCAGCATATTCACACAACAACTCAATCAAAGCCCTCTTCACATCTGCTTGCAGGCAGGCACCAATTTGGATCTCTTTCTTAGCATCCTCAGTACCAATATTGATGACCTCTACAGTCTCCTGGTGAGGCTGGATGACCCTTTCCTCTTGTTTTAACAATCTGGCCAGTTCCTCAGGGAGTTCGCAATCCTTCCCATCCCCTTCTTCGGCTTGATAAATCAGATTGTCAAAGTCATACATAGCCATAGCAAAATCGTTATCAATGGAATCCGGAGGATCAAGTCTGCACGAACGGGTTCATGCTTTATTTCAGAATTATTTTAAAACCAAAAGAAAAAGAAAAAGAAACATTGCCATTTTATTATTTTGTGCAAAAATAAAAATAAAAAAACTGAAAGAAAGAGAACAAAAATTTGAATGCAAAACGTCCTTCATTAATGATTAAAATTGCAAATGTGAACAGGGTGGCCCTACAAATGAATCTATACGCCTTGGGCAGAGCGCAAGATTTTGACATGCATTATGGTTAGAAAACAAATAAAAATTACTCTGTCTGAAGAGTAACCCGGACGACTTCTTCAACAGACCAATTCTGCAACTGTTGTCCTGAAGCACGTGGGCGTACCCAGTTGTCCAGGTCACAGTCACTGTCAACACCATCTTCTGTAGCTGCACAAGACTGATCTGTGAAAATAATCCCCCCACTACTGAAAGTGATGGGTCCACTGCTTTCCGCCTCTGAAGTCATATAGGGATGATAACCAATGCCAAATTTGTCTTCCTTCATCGGCGTCTCTATCAGTTTGCCCCAGCCTTGGGCGTTGCCGGCTCTGACGACCTCGACAACTTGTTTGTAGGACGAAATGGAGGTACCGGCCCCAACTGGTGCAGCGGGAGACTCAGGCACATTGTCAATATTTACTGCTTCAAATGATTGGCAAAGCATCTCGTGAATTTCTCCATCCATCTCAACATACTTAAACGTGGACAAATGGCTGACAAAAATATCTTCTTCGCCACACACTGTAACGACTTGTCCTTCAAACTCATACTTCAGCTTTTGGTGTAGAGTAGAGGTAATGGCCCCAGCTGCATGAATCCAAGGGCGACCCAATAAGCAGCTATATGCAGGCTGTATGTCCATCACATGGAATGTGGATTTGAACACCTGCGGCCCAATTTGCATGGGCAACTCTACTTCACCAAACACAGATCTTTTGGTCCCATCGAATGCCCTGACAACCAAATCACTAGGCCTTAAAATCAAACCATCAACTTTCAGCTTCATTAGTGCCTTCTTAGGCATAACATTAAGTGAGGAACCAGTGTCTACCAGTACATGAGACAACACTGCCCCCTTGTACTCCATTGTGATGTGCAGAGCTTTATTATGGTTTCTTCCCTCAGCAGTCAAATCCCTACTTGTAAAGCCCAAACCATGGCTAACATTAACATTGGAGATTACACCCTCCAGCTGATTAACAGTGATTTCCTGTGGCACATACGCGCTCTTCAACACTTTCAACAAAGCTTCCCGATGCGCATCAGAACACAACAACAATGATAAAATTGAAATCTTCGAAGGGGTCTGATTCAGTTGATCAACAATCTTATAATCACTCTTCTTGATTATCCTCATGAACTCTTCCATTTCATTATCAAAAGTAATCTTTTTCTCAGTTTCAGGTACAGGCACACTCTCGACCACCTGTTTTCCCTTAGCTTTTGCAGCGGCTTCAACTTCTTGATCACTGCGCAAAGTTTGGGGAGCAAACAATCTTCCGCTTCTTGTAAAACCACCTACACCACCCACGTTATCAATATTCGAACCGGCCGATGACCCAACTTCTTTCTTTTTCCCTTCATAATATATATCTGCACCATAGTGCCAAGGGATTGCCTTCGTAGTTGTAAACGGAACTGGTTCTGGCACCGTGATGGTAACAGGACTGGGTCTTTATTGTACAACACTTGCTACAGGCACTGTACTTGCAGGCACCTGGATCTCAGCGGGAGTATAATACACGTTTGCCCCATAGTGCCACGGGGTTTCCTGTGTAGTTGTAAACGGAACTGGTCCTGGCACCATGATGGTAACAGGACTAGGTCTTTGTTGCACAACACTTGCTACAGGAACTGTACTAGCAGGCACCTGGATCTCAACGGGAGTATAATATATGGTCACAGTTGATACCGCATCAGTCTCTTTCACAACCCTGTCAAACTGTAGACATCCTTCATTGATCAGATTCTGCAAACCCGCTTTCAACTTATCACAGCCATTCTCTTGATTCATACACACAGAACAACCTTGATTACAGCCCGGGAACACCTGTCCCTTCAACAAATGATCCTTTACAACCAACAAAGAAGTCTTCACCTGACTGATGTCTGCTACCAAATTCAATCGCTTTCCATCTTCGATAGCATGCACATTTGCCGCAGCATGCACATTCGCCGCACCATGATTAGGTATGGGATGCTGAATAATATTAGGAGGCCGAGAGAAATTGATTGCCTTGGCATCAATCAAGTCTTGCACTTTATGATGAAAAGCCCAACATCTTTCAATGGAGTGCCCCTGAGCACCTGAGTGGAACTCGCATCGTGCGTTAGGATCGAAATTAGGAGGCAAGTTGCCAGGGGCAGGAGGCCTCATAGTGCGGAGCTCAACCAACTTCATCTGGAGTAACTGTGGTAGCAACGCAGAATAAGTCAAAGGGTCAATCTTTCGATCCCTCTGCCTAGACCTCTGTTGGAAAGGAGGTTGCTGTTGTTGCTGCTGAACATGCTGTTGGGGTGGTTGTTGCTGCTGAACCTGCTGTTGGGGTTGCTGTTGCTGAACAGACGGTGCTGGGATTGTTACTGCACCCACCTGATGATAACCCTGAGAACGTCCTCTAAACACAGCATTTGTATCTCCTTCTCTTCTTCTCTGACTACCAACAAACGGTTTCTTCGTCCCAGAAGATCCAGCCCCACTCACATCTTGAATCTTTCCAAGCTTCAACAAGCTCTCTATTCTTTCTCCAGCAATCACTATCTCAGCAAATCCGGTTGATGGACAAGCAGCTAGTCTCTCAAGATATGCCCCTTGCAGGGTGCCCATAAACATGTCTGCCATTTCTCTATCCAACAAAGGAGGTTGAACCTGTGCAGCCATTTCCCTCCACCTCTGTGCATATTCCTTGAAACTCTCTTTAGCATTCTGTGACAACCCCTGCAATTGAGTGCGATTGGGCGCCATATCAATATTGTACTGGTACTGTTTTAGGAACGCCTCAGCTAGATCCTTCCAACTTCTCACAGCAGCTCTGTTCAATTTCATATACCAGGTCAAAGAAGCTCCAGCCAGACTGTCTTAAAAGTAATGCATCCATAACTTCTCATCATCTGTATGAGCTGAGATCCTCCCAAAATAAGCTTGGATATGTGTCTGGGGACACGTATTACCCTGATATTTATCAAAAGTAGGCGGCTTGAATTTTGGAGGGATCCTGACCCCTAGTACCAAACCCAGACTAGTAACATCAATGCCCATGGAATTCTTGCATTCCATAGCCCTTATCTTCTCTGCTAGTTCATCGTACCTTTTGTCATTAGGAGCACCCATCTCAACATCCAACAGAGTAAATTGGTCTTCTTGACCATCTTCCTGAACACCACCAACATTTCTGCCATTTCCATTACCCACATTAACCACCGGAGGGGGATTGCCAACAGGAGGAGGAGGATTGCCAACAGGAGGAGGAGTGCCATTGCCATTTTGATTAACCCCAAGCGTGGCCTCCGGACGCTCGACCAAAAGCCTCAGTCTTTCTTGAGTTTCGGCCATACCAGTCATGAGAGTCATGAACTGGTCCATTCGTGCCCTCATATCAGCCAAATCACTCTGCATTTGATCCATTATCCTTGCTTGATTTCTTCGAGCTGAGTAACGATGAATATGATTCTCAGCTATAGTTCCTAAAACCAAATAAAGGTTAGAGATCTCCTGCGACAGGTACCTGAAAACAAACAACAGAATGCAACATGATATGCGATGCAATGCAATGTTTATTCATTTTGAGGCATTCCTTCCTTCGATTCCAATTTGACCAAAAGAGAAGAGCGCAAATCCCTGTAATTGCTAACAGTGACAGAATGCCAGAGGTGAATACCCATCATATAATCTGACGAAGAATCTTTCTCTACCAATAAATCCAATAACAAGAAAAACAACCCACAGCCATGTGTGGAACAGTCAAATACAAATTGTTTTCGGACAAATACAACTGAAAAAGTCTGAATACAAACAAAAGGGAAACCCATCAACAAGCCTGATGGTGATTCCCAGAATAGCAACAAAATAAATCAAACACTGAGCCCATAAAAATCTTCTTGGACCTCCTTGAGAAGCGCTTCAGTAACTGGATCATTTGGGTGCTCCGTGAGACCTCTGATCAATTGGCTCCTTAACTTGACGGCTTCTTCTAGCTTTCAGATTTGATCTTTGACAGCTGGCTCTTTGGCTCTCTTTACTCCGGCGCGGGTCTTCAAGTCTTCGATCTCTTGATTAGCTGAACTTAGTCGTTGTAGAAATTCGCTTTCTTTGCTCTTCAAAGTTTCCCTCAACTCATCGTTCTCAGCCCTGATTCTCACCTCGATCTCCCTCCGACATTCAGAAAACTCATCCCACCTCTGTTGTCCTTTGGCAAGGGCATTCTCTGACTTGGTCAACTGCTCATTAATGCGCTTACACGCCTCTTTTAGCGCCATCTCATTCTGTTTGACCTTAAGAATATAGATAGTGTCTTCGGCAATTCTTTTCTTATCGGCCTCGTGAAGCTCAGTCAGCTTCTGCAGTTTATACTCGACCTTACGCTTGTCACAAAGCGTCTTTCTGAGTCCCTCACTTAGCTTCTCCTTCTTTTTGACAGTCTTATCCAACTCTGCTTTAAGCTTGTCATATTCGGCAATGCTTATCATGGTCACAGGTTCCACTGGATCTGACGGTTTTTCCTGAGAAAACGGCAAAAGAGTAATCTGAACCCTTCTTTTCAACCAGGCGTCATATTGAGAGGAAGACACATTGTTGCACTTTTCGAAGACGACTTTACCCTTCATTTGAAGATTACCCCAAGCTCCAGCCGCTTGCCTTACCAACAAAAGGTTATCCTTCACAGGAAAAAAGAAAGACTCTTCCAAATCACTGTCCCTGGAGGCTCTACTAAGGCAAATCCTAATTGTCTCCTGAGAATAACAGGGTTATAATTAATGCAACCTTTTACTCCCAAGAGTGGCACGTTAGGATGTCTTCCACAGCTGCTAATGAAATCTCCCCCAATCGTCTTCTGATTGAACCAACGGATATCCTTTGCTGTCAACTGAATCATCCTCTTAGCCCAATTCTTTGCAGGCTGAGGATTCAAAAAGGCCTCTGAATTTGGCAAATGACCCATAAGCCACCTATGGAACAGAGGCGCACAACATCTGACAACCTTCCTCGCTTCTTCTCATTCTTGAAGTGCACAGAATAGTACAAATCACCCAGGAGGGTAGGTACGGGGTTCTTCATTACAAAAATATGGATCGCACTCATGTCCACAAACTTTGGTTCATCAGCAAACAGCATAATTCCATAGATACTCAAAGCCAAGATCGCACAAACGGTTTCCCATTGAGACTTAGCAGCAAATTCTTCAGCTTTGGCAACCAAGAAGTCCAAATGAAAACCAGATAATTCTCCTTTGGTGGCGAGATTATCTGCTACCACAGGTACGCTCATATGAAGAGCCTTAGCTATTTCTTCATGCTTTGGAGGGCGCATGTCAGAGTTGAAGGGAATCTGGTACTTGAGAGGCACACCTAGCAACCAAGCATACTCTTCTAACATCGGGCCCAACTGAAAATCCGAGAAGGTGAAACACCTTAGCTGTGGGTCATAAAACTGTAAGCACGTATGAATGGCACTCCTTTCTGAAGCATTCAAGTCAACAACCACAGTCATAATCTCCCCATAAGCCTTTCGAAACATACCCACATGGTCTGGAGTAATAAGAGCAATCATCTTTCGCAACTGTCCCACCTTTGTGTCGAAGAAACTATAATGTACATTGTTCTTCCTGGGAGTCTCCATAACTGCAACAAGAACTGTCAACCGGAATCGAAAGGAAGTGTACCCTGCAAATGAATAAACATGAGGGTTAAATGCAAGAATGCTAATGATGATATGTATGCAAGGGCATGTGACCACTACTGCACAAATACTGCTGAACCCACTGTACTGCAATCTGAATCTGGTGAGATATACAACCCCAGGATAAGAAACCCAATAACAAACACAGAACCAGATGTGAGCTGATCAGGATCAAAACTTCGGTAACCAATCCAGAACAAATAAGAAAACCAGGTATTCTGACGGTCAAGGGTTCATGCATACCTGTAAACAATCCCCCCAATCTCACAGGTAGGTACTAGGATGTTCAGTATCCCGGGCTCTCAGGTCGAGAAACGATGATACGTTCACCATTTCTGGTTTGGCATCATCATCAATCGAGGAGGCCTCAACTGATTCTCCAAAACAGAAAATCCTCAGCTTCAGAGGTTTGAGAAGCAATAGCACATTCAGCCCGAAGGATACAATGCTACCGCCAATCAAAGAGGTCGTCCGCTGATTCATCTCAAAATAAAGAGGGGTCATCCTAAAAGGTCATCCAGACTTAGCAGCTCTTCCAGATAGCTCTACCATCGTGGGAAATCCACAACGCAGAATTCTCTAGAGAGAACCACATCCAGATTGTGTTTCATATTCCCTCCTCGAACCGAGATGGAACGCGAGAGGACATGAAACACGCTAATCCTAAGTGCACTCAGGCCTGTGCATTGGGCCTATCTCTCAGAATACCCCCATCCCACCAAACAGAAAACAGTACAGCAGTGCAGCATAATACATCATATGAAATGAAAAAAATGCTAAAATACAGTAAATGCAGTAATATACAGTAGTATATAGCAGAAAATAGTAAATAACTATACAGTAAAGCAGTAAATACAGCAAAGTACAGTAAACACCCAATGAAAGAAAAACAAACAAGCGCTAGGATTGACTCGCTAAGGAAACCAAAGATTCTGGGTTCTTCCCCAGCAGAGTCGCCAGCTGTCGCTCCCGGGATTTTCATCCTAGTACAAACGCGAAAGTGGCACCGAAACAGAGTCGCCAGCAATGTGTATTTATCCCAAGAGAGGGAAAGGAAACATCGCATAAACCTGAGGGAAAAGGATAGAGCATGGTCTTGCGACCAAGAGAACTGGGTTCGGGAGTCGGTTACGTGAGAGGAAGGTATTAGCACCCCCTCACGTCCATCGTACCCGATGGGATCCACGCTTGCTTGTCTCGATCAAAGGGTGTCGTCGTCTGGAGCTCCGCTGCTGCTGAAAAAGGAAGAAGGAACGGGAAAAAGGAAAAGGAAAAGAGAAAGAAAAAGAAACAAATGTAGGGAAAATAAAAGAGGTGCTCGAATGGGCCCTACCCCACTGCCTACGTATCTCATCGGGAACATGAGAATCAGAGCGACGTAGTTCCCCTAACTAGGGTCACTTTTTTTGTGTGTTTTTTAGGGAACGGCTAACGTTCTAGCTCAGGTGTTGCAGGCTCGCTGGTCCGAGTGCGTTACCATCTTGCAAGAGAACGAGTAGGAGCACGTTCGTACGCTAAGAGTGAGTGAGATGAGAAAAGAATTCCCGAAGGAAAGACGTTATTGTTTGTTTTTGTCTTTTAGAAAGAAGTGTTTTGATTGTTTTGTGTTTTGTAACGCGCATTGTATTTAAGTCCCTCATGTAAGATCGAATGCCTCACATAACGACCCGAGATGGGACGCACGCTAAACATTCCAAGAAAATGAGAGAAGATCCCTCACTATCTTGTTCTTGCATGAAAGGCCTAAATACAATGTTTGTTTTCCTTTATTAAGTATTTTTTACTTTTTGCTTGAAGATGAGAAGAGAAAACGCAAAGGAAACTCTAAAGGGAGACTAAAGGATCCTAATGTTATCATGCATGGATGTCCTATGGTTAGTGAGGTTTGAAAGAGGAAGCCTAACTAAAACCTAATGCTAATCCTACTCCAAACTTAATCAAAAATTAAGTTGGACTAGGTAGCTCTAAGGGGAAAGGAATCCAAGACTTGAACAAGTCTTGAAATTCAAGGGATGTGAAAGAGTGAAATAGAAGAAAAGAGAAGAAGAAGAAATGAGAAACAAGATGGGGCAGCAAGCACATCATAATCATCATATCCAAATCACATCATAAAACATGCTTCAAAGATCATACAAGCACATCTCAAGTACACAAGTGAAAGCACACAAGAAAGGATGCAAGTGAACTTGCATAAGAAGTACAATCAAACACACATGGATGTCATATCAAAGTGAAATGAAGGAGATAAGATGAAAATGAAACAAGACCAGAACTCACATCATATCATCATCAATAATTCATATATGCAAAAGAGGTTCACATTATGCAACATGATGCACCAAAGAAGTTACAAAGTAAAAGGAATGATATGCATCACATAATTCAAACCAAATGCATCCAACAATGCTCAAGTAACATGAAAATCAAGTATAGAACTCAAGAGGCAGTAGCACACACATTAACATCATGTCAAGATCAAACTCAAGTCATACAAGATTAATCACCAAGCAACACATCCAAAGCATGCATCCAAACTAATCAAAGCAACCACTTACTATTCATGCAAGCAAGCAAAGAAACATGTGAAGCAAAAAGTGAGAACATGTCACATAATGAACCCTAAATCAAGAGGATCAAAACCTCAAGCATGTTATACAAGTCAAACAAAAGGCCTCATGCATTGATTGTTTCATACAAGGGAGCATTGCACATGATTAAGTCAAACATACCACAAAATTCAAGTCAAAACAACACCAACTTAGAAAATCAAGCACAAATAGGAAAATGAATCAATGAAGATGATTCCAAAGCCATAAACAAGCTCAAACAGAACATGATCACACCATACAATCATCTCAAGCATCAATCAATCACATGTAAACAAATGCACTCAAACTAGGTCAAGTGTCTAAGCATGCTTCAAGGAACTTCAAACCACAAGTAAAAATCAACCAAAAATAGCAAAGTGGTTCAATAAATTCCCAAAAAATAATCCAAGGCAATTTTAAACATCCAATTAACATGTGTAAAAAGATTGGAATAGAATTAGCGCAAGAACATGTTCAAAGGTGTTCCACAAGTCAAGATATGCACATAACCGAACAATGATCGAGGGGCATCAAAAATCCCATGAAAAGCAAACAAAAGTGATCACCAAGGCAGAAACATGACATTAAAACCTTCCTCAATTAAGTGTCAAAACATGGCAAAAAGATCAGCTCAATAAGGCATGGAAAGATCATCAAACATAAGCACTAATCACAAAGGGTAAACGTGGGAGACACATTAGAAAAGAAAATGGGAATTAATTATGAAAACAAATGGAAAATGAAAATAAAATTCTAATAAAATTAAATAAAACATTAAAATGTTCTCATGATTTTTTTTGTAATTTTTTAATAAAATAAAGTATTTTTAGTAATAAAAAAGACGAAAATAAAAAAAAGGGAAAATAAGAAATAAGTATAAAGATGAGAGGGTGTGTGTTTAGAAAGCAAATACATGAATTGGGTCGTGAGGGGGGTGTGGACAGAAAATAGGGTGCAAGGCCCAACTAATTTGTGATTATACTATCAGCTTTTTAAACAAAAAGAGAAATAAAAAAAAGAAAATAAAAAACGTTACAAGATATCATGTGCACACATTTATCAATTGGTCCAAACTAATTAAATGAGGAAAAAGACAAAAGCAATCACCCGCCACTCACAGACCGCCACGCAGTCATCTTCTTCATAATAAACCCTAAAAAGAAGCTCATGCATCGTAAAAATGAGGGAACCGCAGCATCAACACAACAACTTGCTTCATCAATTTCTTCATGGAAAATCAACCAAATCACACAAAACAAAACACTAAAATGGAGTTCAAGAATCATAGATCAACATGATGTTCTTCAAATCCTAAAACACGCACTCTAACACAGATAAAAACAAGCTCAAAAAATGGGTTCAAACACATAAACACACATTCAACAATGACAACCACATTAAACTCAAGGATTCAAACAATGCCATCATTTCAGGCCAACTCAGAGACACGGTATGAGCATGACTAGATTCAAAAGAAAAAGGAAAAAAACAAGTTTAAAGAAGGTTGGAAAAGTTTACCTAGTGGAGGAAAGTCCACTGCTTCTTCAACACCTTGGTTGAGAATTTCTGTCCAAAAAATGAAAATGTGAGAGGGCCATACGGGTTGGTTTTACATGGGGTGTATGGAGTGGTTTGTTGTGATTTGGAAAGAGAGGAGGTGGTGGAAATAGTAGTCACGTGAGCAGAGTGTGAGGCCAGGTAGTACCAATGTTTTGTTCTTTTTTGTTTCACCCCAAATGTGCAAAGTGTGCATGAGAGAGTGATATAGCCGTTGACCATTGTTTGGTCATTTTAAGCAAAGTTTTGGCACAAGAAAAATAACACAACCCGTGTGAAAGTGATGTGAAGTCCATACCAAAAGAAATCAGCCTCATTGTGCCATAGCAAACATAGCCGTGTGAGCCACTTTGGAGGATGAGGACTTGATGAAAACATGACCATTATATGCAAGGCTAGGGTCAATAGAAAGTATGAAGAACATAGAACAAGATTCGTGTTGACAACTAGTTAAAAGCATGCTTGGAAATAGGTGGAAATTGGCTTTGAAATCACAACATCCAAGATGACCAAATGTGCTCAAGAATTCTGAGTTAAAAGGTGCAATTCGACCACTTGGTAACATCAACTTGCAAGCTTCATAAGTTGGTGAATTCTAAACCAAATAAGACAATCTTGGATTCTTTTGAAAGAGGGAATTGCCCTCCACACTTTTCATGTTAGAAGTATCTCAATTCATGGCTTGGAAGTCACTTAAAATTGGCCAAGAACAATGGTACACCAAACTGTCAAAAATAACTTAGAAAAAATTCTAAGTTTTAGTGAAACCCTAAATTGAAAATGTCACACTTTGAACACTTATAACTCACTCAATACCAAACCAAATGCCATGATTCTTGTGCCCATTTTGAAGAGAAGACTTCAAACTACAACTTTCATGTTAGAGTTTTCTCAAATCAAGGCTTGGAAGTTGATCAAAATCGTGCATGAACATGAATGCATAAAACTGTCCAAAAATAACTTAGAAAAAATTCTAAGATTTTGAATTTCACAACTTGAAAACTCCAACTTCAAAACATCATAACTCTCTCAAAAATAATCCAAATGAGACAAACTTTACATGGTTTGAAAGCTTGGAGAAAGCTCTACAACTTTCATGTTTTAAGGAAATTGAAATGAAGCTCGCATCATGATGGAAATTAGCTTGGAAGATGGCTGAATTCATGCTGAAACTTTCCCAAAATGGCAACTTCCTAAAAACCTAGATTTCCAAAAATGGCAACTTTTCCACATTCTTGATTTTTCATAAATCCTTGAACATTTCTTGATCAAATCTTGTCCATAGACCATATTTGACTTGAAAATCATGATGTTGACCTCAAAAAGTCAGGAGTTGACTTTTTCACTGCACAGTTGACTTTATTCCCAATTCTCCTGATTTTGGAATTCCTGATCAATTGAAAACCTTCTGAAACAAATTGATGGGCAATCTTCCATCCCTAGACACTTGAGGACATGAGGAATACCATGGGATCAAGTCTTGCCCAAAAAATCAGAAATAAACTGATTTTATGGCAAACCCTAGTTTTGGTACCCTCTGGTTAGGAGGAAATAACACATCCTCCAAATTCAAATTCCTCTGAATATGTTGTGTATCATGTCCACCAATGATGACATGTACCACTTGGAGATGATAAAGAATCAAAGAGCTTGGTCATTTGGGGGTCAGATCCCAACTTTTGACTGCCTTGTATAGGAGGTCATGCACTGTCCAATCTTCTTGATGAATTCTCCTCTTTCCATGACTTGTGAGATCAAATGGAGATGATACATGATGTAAGAGGTCTTTGAAGCTTGTGAGAAACACTTGGTCTTCTTCTTTGGATGGTCAACACCTTAGAGAATCACCTGATCACATGCCCTTATGCAAGATGCAATGTTAAATGCTTGATGCTTTGTTTTTCTATGCTTGAATGCAATGCAATGCAATGAAAGCTCATGCTAAATGATATGAAGAAAAGAGAGGGCAAATTTTGGGGTATTACAGCAGCCATCTTGCAGCAGTACGTCTTCAGATGAATGTGTGGGCAACTGAGGCCTTTGTATTTCGGGAATTCATGTACCTTGAACTTGGGAGGAGTGACAACATCTGGCACCAAGCACATTTCCAGTGCATTCAAAGAAGTTGAGTTGCGCCCCTCCATGACTCAGAGTTTCTCAGGTAGATCACGACACATTTTGATGGCTTCAGAATCCTGAGCAACAGTAGGATTGACAATTGGAATAGCAGTATGGTAGTTCTGTACCTCATCATACTGATCTACTAGATTTTCCTCAGCATGAGGAATAGGAATCTGAGTGACAACAGGTTGGGCTTGCGGAATAGCACCAACAGCGACTCCAGATGTTGGAAGTGGTTGAGAAATGGCTTCTTCAGTGGCAGGCGTAAAGTTTATTGGTATCCTGTAATTGATAGGGTTGGGAACAGGAACTGAGAGCCTTGAGGGTGACCCTTGCACAGGCGCGGTGTTGTTGGCAGCAGCGGCTTCACGCAGTTCTTCTTCTCTTCTGGCCATCATGATGGCTTTAAGAATCTGATCAATCTTTCCCTTCATAGAGTCCAACTCCTCTCTGAAGGGAGCTTGCTCTTGCTGAATCTGCTCCATCGTTCTTCTTGTGCTGGCTCGAGTTGCATACTAGTGTCGAGGAATCAGCTTGATTTACTGGAGAAGAAAGGAAGTTGAAGTGAGATTCTGATGTTGAAATGCAATGCAAGATGTATAACTGATGCAGTGCAATGCAATGACATGTATGCAATGCAAGACGCAAGATCCAGGATCGCAGATCACAGGTTCAAACAATTCTGAGGATGGCCGTTCATGGGTAAATACAAAGTCTCCGATCAAAGAAACCCTATAGGTAGGCTCTATGAGGAAAGTTCTAGGTTCTTTACCCATAAACCCACTCACGGGATAGTTTCTACGTTGATGGATAAGGTTCCCAGGATTACGGACACTAATCACATCAACGTCACGCAACAGGCTAGCTGCATTACGACGAGAATAACGACAAGGTCTCCCCTAAGCGGGGTCTTCATGCTAGGCGCACAAGGAGCGAGTCCTTGGAGACTAACACTACACGACCACCAATATAGAACTTGGTTCTAAGAGTAGCTCATAGAGTCATGTACCCTTCATGAATCAAGTCGTGCAACAGGCTAGTTGCGTTACAACAGGATCTACGAAAAGGTCTACTCTAGGGGAGCTTTCATGCTAGGCACGCAAGGAGCGGGTCCTTGGGGACTAACACTACTCGACATCCAATTCTAAACTAGGTGTTCCCTCTGCTTTTACCAAAGCTCGGGTGTAGAGCTTTACTCATGATATCATCCCAAGATCCAACAACCAAGAACAATAGGAGAAAGCAATAAGAGAACAAATACGCAAACGAGAAGAAAACAAGCAAACGAAGATAACACTTCTCACAAATCGCACTAAGATAGGCTTGACTATCTCTTGCATGGAGCAAAGTATCCCCAGCAGAGTCGCCATCTGTCGCACCTCAAAAAAATCGCTTCATCGAAGACACGACCCTCGCGCGAAAGGCGCGGAAAACGGTTCGACAGAGTCGCCACCGAACTTTATTTATCCCAAAATAGGGAAAGGAAAATATCGAGAAAACCTTTTAGGAAGGATAAGAACATGGTCGTCGCAACCACATTCTGGGTTCGGGAGTCGGTTACGTGAGAGGAAGGTACGCGCACCCCCTCACGTCCGTTGTACTCAACGGGAACCTCTTAGTTCGAATTGTGATGAACGTTATCTAAGCTTGTTTGTTTTCTTCTCAACGATATATGCGAAAAGGTAAAGTAAAAGGTTTCGATTACTAAGGGAAATGGGGTGGTTTTAGGATAGGGTGCTCGACAAGATCATCGCGACCTTGGGCCTACGTATGCTCATTCGGACGAGAATGAGAAATCAGAGCAATCGTAGTTCGACTACGGGAAGGGATAGAGGGAAGACGGAAGATGGAGGGAAGGTAGCTCGCCAAGATCATCGCAATCTTGTGCATACGTATCTTTACTCGGACGAGAATAAAGAATCAGAGCGATTGTAGTTCGTGGTACGCCCACGAAAAGAATGGGTTAGTGTTTGAATTTTAGGAGACGAAAGATTGAATGACATACAACCCAAGGGGTGTGCTTCGAGAACAGTCACTCAAGAATCCAAGGAATGCTAGACTCCAAGAACTCAGTTCTTTCGTGAGTTGATTGTGAAAATGTTTGATAATGGTTAAGTGTTTTAAGATGAAAGGGTGAATGAACAACAACCCAAGGGCGTGCCTCAAGAGCCATTCATTCGAAGATCCAAGGAATGCTAGATCCCAAGAATCTCCTCCTTTCGTAAGGTGATTAAGAAAGCGTTAGAAAAAAGATTGAGTCGAATTTGGTTGCGACAAGAGGGGAGGATTGATACTAGTCCCTAGGGGAGCTCCTAGTAACAAAACCTACGAAATGTGCAAGTGTGCATTTGACGACGAGGCAAAAGGTACTCGACTTACGAGAATGTTTTGAAGAGTGGCTCGACGACGAGTCGAGAATTGGTTTGGAAATGGTTTGATTTGTTAAGTGTTTAAGGGAGAATGACGATTATTCGATAAACGAGACGTCGGCCTCGCAACCAATTAATCGGGGCATTATTGGAATGCTAGATCCCAACGACACCTTTTTCATTCGATTGATTTACGAAATATTGTTTGTCGAACAACGAAAGTACCACATGGAATGCTAGACTCCAATGGCATTCCTTTGTCCAAATAGTTAAGACGAGTGTTTTTGGAGCGAAAGCTCGAATGATCACCACCTAAGGCGTGCGCCTCAATAGCGGTCACTCCAGAACCCAAGAAGTGCTTGACCTCAAGAGCTCAATTCTTTCGCGATTTAATTAAAAAAACGATTTGAACATGTGTGTTAAGTGGTTTTAATCGAAAATTAAGTGCTTAAGCGTTTCGATAATTTTAGTGTGTTTTGATTAAGTGTATAAACAAAGAAAATGGTTAGATGAATAAGATATGAATATGATGTAAATAATATGAATAATATGAACAATATAATCGAGATAATATGAACAAGGTATAATATTGACATAAAATAAAATTTGTCTCGTCTTAATCGTAATTTAATCGAGAAACCGATAATCAACGATTTTTGACTTTCATTGACCAAAAGTGAAAATATAAATCCAAATAGAAATAAAATCGGTCTCGTCTTAATCAAGATTTAATCGAGAAATCGATAATCTTTAATATTTGACTTTCATTGACCAAATAAAAGAAAAGTCATAAGATAATGAAAAATATAATCGAAATAGAAATAAAATCGGTCTCGTCTTAATCAAGATTTAATCGAGACATCGATAATCTTTAATATTTGACTTTCATTGACCAAATAAAAGAATATACGAAAATTAAATGGAGATAAAAATTAAATCGAAAAAAAAACTAAGAAAGGTCTCACCTTTACTAAGATTTTAAATTAAAAAATCGATAATCTTTTGTATTTGGTTTTCATTGACCCAAAATGAATAAAAATAATAATAAAATCGAGAAAGATAGGAAAAAGAATAAAGGTCTCACCTTTATCAAGATTTACTCGAGAAATCGATAAATCATTGATATTTGGTTTTCATTCACCCAGAATAAATAGAAATAAAATAATAAATCGAGATAAAAATAAATAGGTGGTAGGCCTCATATAGATCAAGATTTGGTACCGATTTTAAAAAAATCACCCAACATCAAGATGTTTTTGAAGCATTCGCCCATAATAAAAAATTGAAATAAAGTCGAAAAATGGAATAAGAAATAAATCGAAGTTGTTATGAATGCTAATAAGTAAGATAAATGGATCTACAATCAAAGTAAAAATGCTAAGAAATAATATTTAAAAACCTAAAAATAATGAAATAAATGGGAAAGAAAAACTTAACAAAAAAGAGGTGTGGAGAGAATTGGAAGGGTGAAGATAAAAATGGAACTCATTTGGGCTAAACAAAAGCCCATCGTTCCCAAATGATCATATGGGCCCGTTGTTTCCGAAAAAAAAAGTGGTGTGAATAGTGAGTCCCCATGGGTCTCACGGCTCATTCACTATCTACAATACTCAGTTTTTAAAAAAAAAACCTAAATCAAATAAGAAGAAAACATAAACAATGAACACAGTACACGCTTCATCAGCTTCTTTTAAAAAGCTATGAACAGTGCATCGAAAAACAACAGAAAAAGGAACAACAACAAAAGCGCATAAATCCGACTTCTTCTTCTCAAAACGATGCGAAGAAAATCGCCCTCACCGTTTCGAAAGCCAGCTCTCTGCCTCGATCTCGATTTGGTTTCGACTCGGTTCAGGTTTGTATTTCTCCGTTCGTTTTCACTTCTTCTACTTCTGGATCTGTTCGTTTCTGGTTTTGAAGCTGATTTGGGGTTCTGTTTTCAATCTACTCCTTCTCTATTCTGGGTTGTGATTTTGATTTGGGTTGTTATTGTTGTGTGTGATGAAGATTAAGTAATGAAGGGTTGTTGTTTGAGGATGGTGTTTATGTTGTACAGATGAAGGTTTAAAAAGTGGTTTTATGATTTGCAGAAAGTTTGAGGTTGTATTTGAGGGTTTGAAAGTTGTAGAGTGGTTATGGTGGTGGGTCTGAGAAGATTTGGAAGGAGTATGTGTGGAGTTTCGTATTTCACAGTGAAGGGTGTGTTTATTGTTGTATAAAGTTGAGATTTATTTCATGGTTACAGGTCGTGTGTGAATCGCAGGTTTGTTGAAGGATGAGTTTGTGGTTGAAGCTTGGCTTTGGAATGAATTTTGCAGCGTTTGTAGAGGCTTTCCAAGCTTGTATTTGGGAGAGACTTTTGCGGGGTTTCGTGGCGGCTAGGGCTCCCGAATGAGGAAGAGAAAGGGTCGTTTTATAGAACGAGATTAAGGGTAGTTTGGGAAGCAGAATACGAGGGAAAATGTTGCTACCGTTTTGTGAAATTTATGTGACGCTTTGGGGCGTCATTTGTGGATAAAGCAGGTTTGTTTTTGTGTCTTACAGGTTGCACTTTGGACTGTACGTATCCTTTTGGTAACATCTCGCTGCGTGAAAATTGTGGGGTCCTCGTCGTTAAAAGTTTGTGCTTCGTTGTGGCTCGCATAACAAATGTGTGTTTTGGATGGTTGGTGCGTGGTGTACGGTCTTGGTGGCTTGGTAAACCGGAATGGTTGCTGCGTTTGTTGTAGGCTTGTGTTGGAGATGAGTTGTACGGGTTATTATGTGACTCTTTTCTTAGTTTCCTTTTTTTCAGAAAAGTTTGTAATTTTGGAGGTGGGGTCATAGCAGGTTATGGTAAGGTTGGATAATTTTCCAAAGGGTATATTACATGTGAGCCACTGTATATGTATTGTATGGCTTGGTTTTAGCTTGTGATGCGAATGGCTTGTAGATACTGTCATTAGCATGGATTCTTGTAACCTGTTTTTTGATTTTGTTGTAATAACAATAATGGGCTGGTTAAAATTAAATGTTATGGCCTTTAGTTTTTTTTTTACACGGGCCTTTCTTGTGTAATCAATATGGGCTTCAAAAGTAGGAAATGATAATAAGTTAATGAGATGGAATTTTGTGAAAAAAAAACGGTTATAAAATAAACGGATGTGGCCATGGTTTTGAAATTTGGAAAATGGTTTAATATTTGGATTTGAATAGAAAAAGATGGGTTTTTTTTAATTGTTTTAAGAATTGGTCAAAGTGGTTTATGGACTTGGAATGGATTGAATTAGGGTATGGAAAAGAACTAAAATAGATTGGAGAACCAAATAACCATATGAACCTGGCCATTTAACTACTGATAAACCATAAGTCGAATGAGCAGGAATATGCCTTGAAATCAGAGGATTATGACTTGCAACATACTTCTCATTACACCTAAACCCTAATTTAAAAATGATCTGACTTCTGATAATTCTCAACCATGAAGCATTTGCCTTATTATGCCCTGATAACCTGAACCAAACACCAACTGACTTGAATTGGCATTAACCCCAATTGACAGCTCAAACCCACACCATTTGAATCATACACACCATGACCTGGTTATGAAACAGCTCCCTTGCCTGACTAAGATTAAGTCAAACCATACTACACACACACTTGAACATGTTTTTTGGATTTTCTGAGTAAAGGTTAGTGGATGGAATGTATAGATGACTGAACAATGATTAGTGGATGAAATGTACAGATGACAAATATATACAAGTAGGACAAATTTGGGGTATGACACAAAGCATCCACTCCAAAAATATTGAATCCCTCCACAACCTTCAACCTTTCCTAAAGTATTTTGTACTTATCGTCAGCCCCTCTCCTTTCCCTAACAGTGGTTTCTTTATTTTCAAGGGCCACTTGTCTTGGATTTTCACCCTCGTATTGGAGGTTCCAATCTGCGTAATTCTCACGTGGAATAGGTATGTAAGTAGTACCAAGTGCCCCATTGGAAATAGGTGGAGAGACGGTTCCCTCAAGAGATTGGTTAATTGTTTTGTGCTTAGCAGTTTCGACCTCCTCACGTCCCAGATCATGGACAAACCCTAGTAGAGGGTTATTGTCTTCAACACGGGGGGTAGGAGTATGAACCTTCCTTTGACGGCTTGACTCGGTTCCTCTGGCTAACAAATTCTGGATGGTAAGTGTCAGTTGATCAATCTGGATTTTCATACCATCCACGTTCTCCTTAACAGTATCCATTTCTCCTCTTAGAGTGACCAGATCCTTTTCCAACTGATCCATAGCTTTCCTTCGGTACGCTCGAGTGCGACGTCGGGAAGTCAGATTGTTATGCTCAATGACTCTGAGACAAAGTTTGTAAAAGGAAATGATTTTTTGTTCTTTATTCCTTTTTCCTTATTTTTGAATGCGTGTTGATGCATGGATGTATGAATATGCATGATGTATGCTAAATAATTTTTAAATATTTATTTGGGGGGAATTCCAAAATCCATTGTAGTTAGAGATGAATATATTCAAAGGATGAAACCCATACACATAGAATAAAAATTACTTTATAAGATTCAAATCCATTAGCCAATTCCAAATCCAAAATGTCTTCCAAACTTAGAAAAATAAAAATAATTCCTTGGGAATAACCCAAAACAATAATCCAAAATGAAAACTCTTGAACTTAAAAGGCGTAAACTAAATAGATGCCCCCAATGCCTTCTTCAAATGAGCTTTAAACTCCTCCAAGTATCCTTTCTCGAGCCCTTGCACTTCCCTATTCTCCTTGTGGTGAGATAATAGATCCTTAACAGGTACAACTGAGTTTTTAGGCTTGACACTTTTTTCTTCTTGTCCCCATACCCTTGTAGGGTTTTTCCCTCTCCTTGTAAATCCAAGTATAATCCAAATTGGTCCAGCATAGGAGCTAGTTGAAAATCCTTGAAGAAGAAGTCACTAAGAGGAGGATCATAAACTTGCACAAAAGCAATTATGGCCTCTACCTTCATAGGTATCCCTAAAAGATCGAGGATCCTTCCATACTTGTGTATCAACATCCTTTGAGCAGATTTTGGCATTGAGTCTTAAAGGTCTTTGAGACTTTGTAAATCAGCACTTAGCACTTTGATGTGTAGGGTAGCCCATCTTTCCAATCTACCTACAACGTATCTTGAAATTCCCCAAAAAATGCATATATGCAAAAAAAATGTTTTTTTAAATGCATGATGACATGGACATTTTTGTCTTTTTTATTAAATGTTTTTATTTGGGTTAGGGTAAGGTGAGATGCAAGCATGACCCTAACTAGGTAGGCTCCCTACAATGGTTTAGATCTAAGTCTTATTTACCCCATCCCCTCACATGTAGGATATATGGTTTTGGACAGCATAACGACCCTAGAATTTACGGACTATACCCTTGTTTTACCATGAGAAGGATCAAGCCTTCCTACGATAAACCTTTGGGATAAGTCTCATCTAGGAAGACCCTATTAACGACCCTTGAGGGTTGAATACTTAGGATCACCATGAGTTGATAGGGTTTTCTAAAGGTCCTCAGAATCATAAACCACATCCAAATCATCAACTATGTTAAGGGAGAGCCTTAACAGGAAGAAAACTTTGGAGGGTCTATCTGAGTGTGGCATCAATGAATAGTCGGGATGTTACATCCCTTCCATTAACATTTCTGTTCCACGTCCTAACTTAGGGTATCCTCCAAGCTTGGGTTTTAGCTTCACACATTACAATATCTCAATCCAATGCATGATGACAAATAAATAACATATAATAAATAATAAAATAAAACATAAAATAATCATGCGAATATATAAACAAAAACAGTAAACAACCAAGACAAACAAACAAGAACCCTAAAACCTAAGGCTAGGATGGAGAGTTCCCAGCAGAGTCGCCAGCTGTCGCGGCCGGCAAAAATATCGAGCTGCCATCATATTTTTTTAAGGAAAATAAATGATAAACCTAAAATCCTAATTCTAAGGATAGAGATTCCTAAGGTTCGACAGTAGGTTAAGTGAGGGGAAGGTGTTAGGCCCCCCTCACTTCCATTGTACTCAATGGGATCCTCCTTAAGTTTTAGGGTATGTTTGTTTGCTATTTGAATGCGTTACTATTTATACTTATTAGAAACCCATTATTATTATGAAAAGATGAAAAGTTAATCTAAGAGGGGGACCCTAAGTTTTACTATTATTGTACTCGCTAGGGTTTACAACCCTATGCCTACGTACCTTCAATTTTGAAGGATCAGAGTAACTGTAGTTCACCTCCCCTAACCCCTATCCCCTAATCCTATTCCTAACCCTAATCCCAAACCCAATCCACTATTTATATTCTTGGATAAAGAGTTCTGTTCCTTAAATCCCGATCCATTTATTTATACTCTCGGAGGAAGAGTTTTATCCCATATCCTTGTCCATTGTTTATACTCTCGGATGGAGAGTCTTGTCCCTTAAAAATCCCTTATCCATTGTTTATACACTAGGATGGAGAGTTCTATCCCAAAATCCCTTATCCATTGTTTATACTCTCGGATGGAGAGTTCTATCCCTTAAAAATCCCTTATCCATTGTTTATACTCTCGGATGAAGAGTTCTATCCCAAAATCCCTTATCCATGGTTTATACTCTCGGATTGAGAGTTCTATCCCAAAATCCCTTATCCCTTGGCCTATATTTATACTCTTGGAACCTAAGAGTGTTATCCCTAAATCTCATCCATTGTTTAGACTCTTCGACAAAGAGTTTTATCCCAAATTTTAAATTCCTACAAAAATCCTTTTATATCCCTTATATTTAAAAAATAAATCCCTAAAATTCTATAGAATTTAATACAAAAAATCCAAAATACCATCATGCTAAAAAATAGGTAAATTGATCCCCCAAATCATTCCAATTTAAAAATAATTTCCAAACTCAAGACAATACCAAAAATAAAAGTATTTTAATCCCAAAACATAAATTAAATTTACTTTAATTTATTTTCATCCCCAAACCCATATTTAAGTCCAAATTAAATAAAAGTATAAGAATATTAATTTTTCTTAAAATAAATCCTAACCCAAAGTTTAATGAAAATCCAAATCACCCCAAATTACCTCATCCCAAAAAAGAAACCAGGAACAAAATCCCATATAAAAAAATCCTTCTTTAAAAAAAAACGAATTATTGAAAACTTTTTATTTAAAAAAAAAACCCATAATTATCCCTAAAAACCCTAATTATAAAAACAATTATCCCTATTTAAAAACAAACAAGTTATTTTAAATATGAAAAATGTAAATTAAAAAAAACCAAACCCAAAAAATAATTCCAAATTCTTAATTATATCTCCTAATAAAAATAATAATCCTTACAATTCTATTTCATAAATCCTAATTAAAATTTAATTTCTAATAAATAATTAAATTATGTCAATAATTTAATTAAATAAATAAATCCAGGGGGTGTGTTTTCTACTGAATAAGCAATGGGCCCATGAGGGTGGGGTGCTAATAGCAGTCTAGGCGCAAGGCCCATTATTTAAAAACCCAAGTTTACAGAGAAAGTCCACGGTGGAGAGAGTCTGACTTTGACTCTTTCCTGGACGTTGGATAGAGATCAGACGGGTCTCCCTGCAGCTAACGTCATCCATTGATCCCAAAGTATGATGAGTGGGTGGCCAGGATTAAAAGCCAACGCAGGTTCATGATAAGAACATGCGCACTGGATTCTATGGTTGACTGGAAAGTCAACCAATCCTTTAGACTCTAAGAACGCCACTTGGCGAGCATCAATGGGCACACAGAGGAGGTACAAAATGTGAGCCCTCTTCACAAACCCCCTCATTTCTGATTTTCTTTATCTCTCTTACTCTTTCCCTCTCTCTCTAAGTCCAAAACCTCTCGCTTCTCTCTACTTTCTCTTTTTCTGGTCACCACCCAAAATGGTCTCCGGCCACCTTCAACCACCATCAACCCTAGATCTTCGGTTGAAGATCACCAGAATCTGCAACCTCATATTCATCTGGGTGATGAACATTAACCCAGAAACTGCAAATATATGAACCCTAACCTAACGCAAGAACCCTACACCCATCCCAACCCAGATTCACATGGCTCTCTAGGGTTCGTGAAGAACCCTAAGAACCCTAACCCTCATACGATGAACCCTAACCTAATCGAACCCAGAAACCTTAATGTTCTTCAGGGTTCGTAATGAATCCTAAGAACCCTAACCCATCAGTGATGTACCCTAAGGTTCAAACATGAACCCTAACCCTAAAATTCCCAAAAATTCCCAAAATCACCTTAAACGTTCAATTTAACACCAACAATGCCAAAAGCCCTACAAATCCAGAAATCAAAAGTGAAAAGCTAAGAGCTTAAATCTCTTGCCGTGATATTGGTCATAATTTATCCTATTATTTCTGTTTGCGCTTCTAATCCTTTTCCTCTTTGTTTGCAGGTGAGTAATGGAGGTCAAGGATTCGCAGCTGCTGTCTTCGTTTTCCTAGCCCTCTCAAATTTATGAATCCTCTTTAGTTTATATATATATATATATATATATATATATATATATATATATATATATATTAGGATTAGGTTTAGAAATTTAATTAGAGTGATCCTGTTTAGGAATTTTTTATGTATTTTGATTTGATTTGATTTGTTACGTATAAATTAGAATTAGGGTTTTGATTTGTACGAATTGTGATCTTGAATCTGATTTGATTCTGTTGTGTAATTAGATTAATGAAAATTTATTCTATTTGATTCATTTTTTCAGTTTCCTGCGCAGAGCTAGGGTTAGTGAATTGGGGAAGACGAAGGCCCATTATGGGTCAACAATTTTGACCAGAAATAAAATAAAATAAATAATAATTTTAAATATTAATAATAACAACAACCATTATAATAAAAAAAAATCGTAAGCATTATTATAACAACCAAATTAATAAATAATAAAAATAAAAAAAATCCTAAATATTGTTATTAATATAACAACAATCACTTTAATAAATAAATAATAGACTGGTCCATCTCCCAATTAACTCTAAATATCACTAAACCTTAATTAATGATAAAAACCCTAAATATTAAACAAAAAACATCCTTATTCTCTAAACTCAATTAATTCTAATGACCCTTAAATCAAAAATAAAGCAAAGCAAATAAATAGAAAAATCTCTCAAAAATGAACCAAAAATAATATTCATTATCTAAAAAAAATATTTTTTTATTTTTTAAAAAATTAACTCCAAAATAAAATCCCAATTAACTCTAAAAAGAAAATTTTACTTCGTAATATTTTGAAAATAATTAACCATAAAACAAAATTCTAATTCTTATCTAATTAATAAAATTAAACTAAAACTTTTAATTTCTAACTAATGATAAGAACCCCTTATATAAAACCAAACCCAAAATGGGCCTAAACGTACTAACAAACCCAAAAGCCCAATGACATCTAAATGACACCCTCTGGTAGCACGAAAAATTTCAAAAACGTGAAAAATCACTGGTCAAAATTTAGGGTACTACAGTTGCCCCTATTTAATCGTCTTCGAATCAGAACGAGGATGCTGATGTGCCTTCCTCTTTTGAAGAGGATACGATTAAATACAAGAAGGACCCTAATTTTGACCGCAGAGTCAGATAGGTACTACGCTGATTATCATAAGATCCCTAGTAATAAACCCGTAGTGAAATATCCGATTAAACCCTGATATCCCTGAGAGTAGTTATAAACCTTATGCCATGTATGCATGTTCAAAAGTATGTGTGCTCTTATGCATGATGCATTATTTGGGCTAACGCCTCTTTTATGATATGTAATGCAAGGATTTGTTTGAAATAATACTTTTCATAATATCCTGACTCCCTGACCCTTGAGACTTTGATAATTGTAGTAAGCCATGATACCCTTGATTCCTGTTTAATATGTAACTTGCCGTTAAAATATCTCCCATGTTGGTTAGATTGTAACGTATATTCCTGTCAGTGTATAGACCTTATATCCTGCTTTGGAAGAATATGATCCTTTTGATGATTCCAAAAACCGAAGTAAAATCCATTTTCCCTTTTCAAAGCTTTTATTTATACCCGATATTTCAATGCATTATTTCACAATTAATCGACACATTGTAATCAAGCTGAATAATTTAGGAGGCAAAGAAATATATTTGAAAAGCAAATTTTATTGAGAATTGGCCCGAAAATGGGCAATAATATGTAAGAATGGTAATTTCCAAAAGGAGATATTATTGTAAATCCAGAAAAGATGTAAAATGGCAATAAGAAAACAAATTTATTTACGTCCCTATTAAATGTAACACCAGCTAATATCCCTAAGTCTCCACGATCATGACACTTCGCTTCTGAAGATGACGGCTGGAATGATCGCTCCCTTCTGAATTCCTGGTACGGGGTGACTTGAGTGTTTTCAGTCATATGCCTTTTGGATATCCCTAACTTTTGCCTAGACCTCTCTTTTTAGAGTCTTAGTCCACCGGGATGATATACCATTTTTTTCGACTAAGCCGCCCTTTAGGGTTTCCGACTTGTCGGGTATCATTTTTATTCAAGTCCCTAATTTTTGACTAGGTTGCTCTTTCGATTTTCAATCCACCGGGATTCCCTAATTTTTGCCTAAGTCGCCCTTTAGGGTTTTCGACCTAGCGGGCTTTTATACTCTTTTTCTAGGCATATCATTTTTTTTACCGAATCGGAGTTCACTGGTCGTGGTAAATCCGCTCCATCCATGGTTGTTAATATTAATGCTCCACTAGAGGAGGCACTCTTCACGACATATGGCCCTTCATAGTGTGGGATCCATTTGCTGCAGTGGTCCTTATGGATGGGTAATATTTTCCTTAACACCAAGTCTCCCTCATTCGAGTAGGCGAGGAAGAATTTTCTTGTTGAACGCTCTCTTAATTCCCTGTTGATATAATTGCCCGCAACCACACATTTTCCTTATACGAGGTTTAGCTGCTCGAGTCTAGTTTGCACCCATTCTGCCTTATCTAGTTTAGCTTACTTTATGATCCTAAACTCCGATTGATAGCCCATATCCTTATGCAAATATAAGTTTCCATCGAGATGCAGGTCCAGGCCTTTCATAGGAGTCCGAAGTTTCACAATCCTTTATAACCATGACATCTTTGTCCAGGAAGTCCATCTGCATGAGTTTTAGAGTCGTCAACTGGTTTGTGAATGAGATGATTTGCTAGTGTACTTCCTTTAATAGCCTTTGGAGTGACGTATTGGATGTCACATTCATTTAATAACATATGCCACCTTGCTATTCTCCCTGATACGTCATGTTTCCCTAGTTCACAACCCACTGAATTCTCAAGTATTGTTAAGTACATTATGAGTGGTCTCCTTGGGACTGGTGGCACCAATATAGGTGGCTTTTGCAAATATTCCTTGAACCAATTGAAATCCTTTTGACAATCTTCATTCCATTCAATGATTTGATCCTTTTCTGAGTAATTTTGAAGATTTGCTCACAAGTAGCTGTAAGGTGTGAGATGAACCTCGTAATTTAATTTAATCTCCCCAAAAATCCACGAACTTCCTTTTTTTTCCTTGGAGCTGGCATCCCTTGAATGGCTTTCATTTTGTCCTTTATTCCTCTTTGACTGACCATGGACCCTAATATTTTCTGGATCTGATTCCATAAGTACACCTTGTAGGATTTAATCGTAACTTGAATTTTCTTAACTTGTGACAAAAAGTCAAATTGTTTCTTGACTTCTTCCCTGATCTTGAGGATCATGTCTGGTCTAGTCCTCCTTAGCTTTTGCTTGATTGGCGTGCATTCTGTCTTGAGCGGTGGTTTGTGCTCGACGATGTTCGTATCACGTCCAGGCATATCCAGGTATGACCAGGCGAACACATCTGTGTACTCTTGCAATAGCTCGATCAACCTTTCCTTTATATCCTTATTCAGAGAAGCACCAACTTTGACCTCTTTCCTATCTTCCTTAGTTCCCAGATTGATCACATCCACTAGTTCCTGATGAGGTTGTATTTCCTTGTCCTCCTGCCTCAACAGTCTGACTAACTCTTTGGGAAGCTCACACTCGTCCTCATCACCCTCTTTCACTTGGTTAACCGGTAATTCGAAGTCATTCGAGATTATAGCGGTGTCATTTTCAATAGGTTCATTTTAAAATTTGCACGAGGAATATTTTTTTATTAGTGTTTTTTTGAATTGATGGGAATGAAAATATTGAAAGAAGGTATATTGCCATTTTGAACAAACGGAAAATGAAAGAAAAAGATCTTGATTGAAAACAAAATGTAATTTTATTGATAGAAATAACCCATTAAAATAAAAGGTGGCCCTATAAAGCTTTTTCCACTTGCCTTGGGCATGGCAAGGGACTTATTATTATTTTAAGAAAGAAACTAAATTACTTCGAAACAGAAATCATCTCAAGAATCCCGATGGTTTTCCAATTGTCGAGATTAGGCATTCCTTTTTTCCTCTTCCATTGCAGCCACTTGATTCTTATCCTGGGATCCAAAACTATGAAAATTTTCTTCTAATACTTTATTAGCCGGTTTGTAACCCAGCCCAAACAAATCCTTCTTCTTGGGTACCTCCCAATGTTTGCACAAGTTTGTTGTGTCTCCCTTATTAACAAGGAATTCATCTTCTATCCCTTCCATGGCATTAACTGCTGCCCCAATATGCCCCAGTAATGCATTAACTCCCAGATCTGGACCTTCAGGGTCTATAACACTGACATCATTTTTCTTTGAATGGTTTCCAGAATACCATTTATTTTTATGTTGATCAGCGGATGACTGCCCAATCTTTCCTGTCTTTAAACTGTTCTCAATCCTTTCTCCAATGATAACCAAGTCAGCAAATCCAGTTGAGACTGACCCAATCATCTTCTTGTAGTACGTTCCTTGTAGGGTATCCATAAACATATCCACATGTTCACTTTCCAATAATGGAGGTTGCACAAGGGAAGCTAGTTCTCTCCATCTTTGGGCATATTATTTGAAGGACTCATTCCCTTTTTGAGACATGTTCTGCAAATGCGTACGGTTGGGAGCCATGTCCATGTTGTATTGGTATTGCTTCAGAAAGGAGCTCGTAAGGTCTTCCCAAGTCTTAATATGAATCCTCTCCAATTGCATGTATCAGTCCATTAATGCCCCGCTAAGGATGTCTTGGAAAGTGTGCATCATTAGCTACTTATTAGTAGCATGGCCACCCATCTTTCGAACAAACATCCTAAGGTGATTCTTAGGACAACTGACACCTTTGTATTTCTCGAAGTCCGGAGCCTTAACCTTGGGAGGTATGACCACATCAGGCACCAGACACATTTCCAAAGCATCCACTCCAAAAAATATTGAATCCCTCCACGACCTTCAACCTTTCCTCAAGTGTTTTGTACTTATCGTCAGCCCCTCTCCTTTCCCTAACAGTGGTTCCTTTACTTTTGAGGGCCACTTGACTTGGATTTTCACCCTCGTATTGGAGGTTCCAATCTGCATAATTCTCACGTGGAATAGGTATGTAAGTAGTACGAGGTGCCCCATTGGAAATAGGTGGAGAGACGGTTCCCTCGAGAGATTGGTTAACAGTTTTGTGCTTAGCAGTTTCGGCCTCCTCACGTCCCAGATCATGGAAAAACCCTAGTAGAGGGTTATTGTCTTCAACACGGGGGGTAGGAGTAGGAACCTTCCTTTGGCGACTTGACTCGGTTCCTCTGGCTATCAAATTCTGGATGGTAAGTGTCAGTTGATCAATCTGGATTTTCATACCATCCACGTTCTCCTTACATTATCCATTTCTCCTCTTAGAGTGACCAGATCCTTTTCTAACTGATCCGTAGCTTTCCTTCGGTACGCTCGAGTGCGAGGTTGGGAAGTCAGATTGTTATGCTCAATGACTCTGAGACAAAGTTTGTAAAAGGAAATGATTTTTTGTTCTTTATTCCTTTTTCCTTATTTTTGAATACATTTTGATGCATGGATGTATGAATATGCATGATGTATGCTAAATAATTTTTAAAAATTTATTTGGGGGGAATTCCAAAATCCATTGTAGTTAGAGATGAATATATTCAAAGGATGAAACCCATACACATAGAATAAAAATTATGTTATAAGATTTAAATCCATTAGCCAATTCCAAATCCAAAATGTCTTCCAAACTTAGAAAAATAAAAATAATTCCTTGGGAATAACCCAAAACAATAATCCAAAATGAAAACTCCTGAACTTAAAAAGCGTAAACTAAATAGGTGCCCCCAATGCCTTCTTCAAATGAGCTTTAAACTCCTCCAAGTATCCTTTCTCGAGCCCTTGCACTTCCCTATTCTCCTTGTGGTGAGATAATAGATCCTTAACAGGTACAACTGAGTCTTTAGGCTTGACACTTTTTTTTTCCTTGCCCCCATACCCTTGTAGGGTTTTTCCCTCTCCTTGTAAATCCAAGTATAATCCAAATTGTTCCAGCATAGGAGCTAGTTGAAAATCCTTGAAGAAGAAGTCATTAAGAGGAAGATCATAAACTTGCGCAAAAGCAATTATGGCCTCTACCTTCATAGGGATCCCTAAAAGATCGATTATCCTTCCATACTTGTGTATAAACATCCTTTGAGCAGATTTTGGCATTGAGTCTTAAAGGTCTTTGAGACTTTGTAAATCAGCACGTAGCACTTTGATGCGTAGGGTAGCCCTTTTGTTTGAATCCATCTTTCTAATCTACCTTCAACGCATCTTGAAATTCCCCAAAAAATGCATATATGCAAAAGAAATGTTTTTTTTAAATGCATGATGACATGGACATTTTTGTTTTTTCTTATTAACTTAGGGTATCCTCCAAGCTTGGGTTTTAGCTTCACACATTACAATATCCCAATCCAATGCGTGATGACAAATAAATAACATATAATAAATAATAAAATAAAACATAAAATAATCATGCGAATATATAAACAAAAACAGTAAACAACCAAAACAAACAAACAAGAACCCTAAAACCTAAGGCTAGGATGGAGAGTTCCCAGCAGAGTTGCCAACTGTCGCGGCCGGCAAAAATATCGAGCTGCCATCATATTTTTTTAAGGAAAATAAATGATAAACCTAAAATCCTAATTCTAAGGATAGAGATTCCTAAGGTTCGGCAGTAGGTTAAGTGAGGGGAAGGTGTTAGGCCCCCCTCACTTCCATTGTACTCAACGAGATCCTCCATAAGTTTTAGGGTATGTTTGTTTATTATGTTTTTATTTAAGGTGCATGTATGAAAAATTCATGCTGGGGACGAATTTGTCAAACAAATTCTGTTTCTTCTCTTGCAGCCTTGTTAATGCACCGAGAATTGGTATGAATGCAATTGAAGTAAGAGACCACTTACTTGAGCGATTTACGGCCAGCAACACAGAAAGTCTGTTTCTTTTATCGTATAATACTGGAAACGGGTAAGATTTTCATTATAATTTCATTCTAATCTTTAATTTGTATCTTTTGTGTAGAAATTATCCATCTAAACTTTTGTTATATTTTACAGTGGACACTGGTTGTGGGTTGCCATTAATCCTATAACAGAAGTGGTCTATTATCTTAATTCATTGGATACTGATTGGTCCACATATCAGAATATGAAGGATGTGGTTGACACGTAAGTGAGATTGTTCGAAATATTCGTGTGTATTTGTATATCTAATTATTTCTGTGACATTGTTCTAAGTTTACGTTTTTCTTTTATAGAGCTATACTACTATACCGTGCACAAAGAGAGACTCGAGTAGCATGGGCTAGATCAACCAATATTACATGGGTCAAAGTGGAGGTATATTAATTTTCACAATATTACTTATTAGTGATGCTACTTAATAACACAAAACATCTATATATTATTTCTTATTTGTTTGTCTATGTGTAGTGCCCTCGTCAGCGTAATGGCATAGACTGCGGGTACTTCGTTTTGAGGTTCATGAGAGAAATCATTCAAATGGGACAATTAGAGATTCCTATTAGGGTATGCATGGTTTTATAACTTAGGATTTATTTTAATATTTATCGGATATGTCATATAATTTATTATTTTTAACTAAATAATGCGTATTTTGTTTTGTTATGTAGTATTTCGAAGATATGGCGTATTCTTCTTACACAAGGAAACAATTGAATTATATTATAGAAGAATTGTGCGAATTCTTTCTTCTAAGAAGAATTATTTGAATGTATATTTTTGTGAATGTAAGAAATTTCTGTTGCAAGAAGAATTCTGTTGTAAATTTTGTGAATTCTGTTAATGTATATGAATTCTGTTGTTGCAAGAATTTTGTGAATTTTGTAAATTTTGTGAATTCTGTTGTAAGTTTTGTGAATGTTAATTTTATTGAAATGTATATATGAATTCTGTTGTTGCAATAATTCTATTTCTTGAAATGTATAAGAATTCTGTTGTTGCAAGAAATTATATAAGAAATGCTGGTTTGAAACTATGCAGGTTTCTGCATAAAAAAAATGGCTAAAATGGGATTTTTTATACGTAGAAAAAATCAATAAAATTATAGGTATACTTTAGAGAGCGCTTTTAAGGAAAAAGCGCTCTCTAAAGTCCCCTTTAGAGAGCTCTTTTAGGGAAAAGCGCTCTCCAAAGGTATATAAAAAAATTATTTTCTGTATACATTAGACAGCGCTGTCAAAAGCGCTGTCTAAAAGCACCTTTAAAGAGCGCTTTTGAAGGAAAAAGCGCTTTCTAATGTTTATAAAAAAAAATTTAATTTTAAACGTATACTTTAGACAGCGCTTTTAAAAGCGTTGTCTAAAGTTCCCTTTTAGAGAGCGCTTTTTCATAAATAAAAAAGCGCCGTCTTTACCTACGACAGCGCAGGCTTAGACAGCGCTTTTAAGCGCTTTTATAGGGCAAAAAAAGCCCCCTCTTTTCCCTCTTTTCCCGTAGTGAATGCTTTACTGTTTATAATTATTAGAAACCCATTATTATTATAAAAAGATGAAAAGTTAATCTAAGAGGGGGACCCTAAGTTTTACTATTATTGTACTCGCTAGGGTTTACAACCCTATGCCTACGTACCTTCAATTTTGAAGGATCAGAGTAACCGTAGTTCACCTCCCCTAACCCCTATCCCCTAACCCTTAAATCTATTATTTATACTCCTAGATAAAGAGTTATATCCCTTAAATCCCGATCTGCTTATTTATACTCTCGGAGGAAGAGTTTTATCCCATATCCTCGTCCATTGTTTATACTCTCGGATAGAGAGTTTTATCCCTTAAAAATCCCCTATCCATTGTTTATACTCTCGGATGGAGAGTTCTATCCCAAAATCCCTTATCCATTGTTTATACTCTCGGATGGATAGTTCTATCCCAAAATCCCTTATCCCTTGGCCTATATTTATACTCTGGGAACCTAAGAGTGTTATCCCTAAATCCCATCCATTGTTTAGATTCTTGGACAAAGAGTTTTATCCCAAATTTTAAATTCCTACAAAAATCCTTTTATATCCCTTATATTTAAAAAATAAATCCCTAAAAGTATATAGAATTTAATACAAAAAATCCAAAATACCATCATGCTAAAAAATAGCAAAATTGATCCCCCAACTCATTCCAATTTAAAAATAATTTCCAAACTCAAGATAATCCCAAAAATAAAAGAATTTTAATCCCAAAACTTAAATTAAATTTACTTTAATTTATTTTCATCCCCAAACCCATATTTAAGTCCAAATTAAATAAAAATCTAAGAATATTAATTTTTCTTAAAATAAATCCTAACCCAAATTTTAATGAAAATCCAAATCTCCCCAAATTACCCCATCCCAAAAAAGAAACCAGGAACAAAATCCCATATAAAAAAATCCTTATTTAAGTAAAAATAAACAAATTATTTAAAACTTTTTATTAAAAAAAAACAAACCCATAATTATCCCTAAAAAACCTAATTATAAAAACAATTATCCCTATTTAATAACAAACAAGTTATTTTATATATGAAAAATGTAAATTAAAAAAAACTAAACCCAAAAAATAATTCCAAATTCTTAATTATATCTCCTAATAAAAATAATAATCCTTACAATTCTATTTCATAAATCCTAATTTAAATTTAATTTCTAATAAATAATTAATTTATGTCAATATTTTAATTAAATAAATAAATCCAGGTGGTATGTTTTCTACTGAATAAGCAATGGGCCCATGAGGGTGGGGTGCTAATAGCAGTCTGGGCGCAAGGCCCATTATTTAAAAACCCAAGTTTATAGAGAAAGTCCACGGTGGAGAGAGTCTGACTTTGACTCTCTCCTGGACGTTGGATAGAGATCAGATGGGTCTCCCTGCAGCTAACGTCATCCATTGATCCCAAAGTATGATGAGTGGGTGGCCAGGATTAAAAGCCAACGCAGGCTCATGATAAGAACATGCGCACTGGATTCTATGGTTGACTGGAAAGTCAACCAATCCTTTAGACTCTAAGATCGCCACTTGGCGAGCATCAACGGGCACACAGAGGAGGTACAAAAGGTGAGCCCTCTTCACAAACCCCCTCATTTATGATTTTCTTTCTCTCTCTTACTCTCTCCCTCTCTCTCTAAGTCTAAAACCTCTTGCCTCTCTCTACTTTCTCTTTTTCTGGCCACCACCCAAAATGGTCTCCGGCCACCCTCAACCACCATCAACCCCAGATCTCCGGTTGAAGATCACTGGAATCTGCAACTTCATGTTCATCTGGGTGATGAACATCAACCCAAAAACTTCAAATATATGAACCCAAACCTAACGCAAGAACCATAACCCCATCCCCAACCCAGATCCACATGGTTCTCAAGGGTTCGTGAAGAACCCTAAGAACCCTAACCCTAATACATGAACCCTAACCTAATCGAACCTAGAAACATTCATGTTCTTCAGGGTTCGTAATGAACCCTAAGAACCCTAACCTATCAGTGATGAACCCTAGGGTTAAAATTCCCAGAAATTCCCAAAATCACCTTAAATGTTCAATTTAACACCAACAACGCCAAAAGCCCCAAAAATCCAGAAATGAAAAGTGAAAAGCTAAGAGCCTACCTCCCTTGCCGTGATACTGGTCGTAATTTATCCTATTATTTCTGTTTGCGCTTCTAATCATTTTCCTCTTTGTTTGCAGGTGAGTAATGGAGGTTAAGGATTCGCAGCTGCTGTCTTCGTTTTCCTAGCCCTCTCAAATTTCTGAATCCTCTTTAGTTTATATAGATATTAGGATTAGGTTTAGAAATTTAATTAGATTGATTCTGTTTAGGAATTTTTGATGTATTTTGATCTGATTTGATTTGTTACGTTGTAATTAGAATTAGGATTTTGATTTGTACGAATTGTGATCTTGGATCTGATTTGATTTTGTTGTGTAATTAGATTAATGAAAATTGATTCTATTTGATTCATTTTTTCAGTTTCCTGCGCAGAGCTAGGGTTAGTGAATTGGGGAAGACGAAGGCTCATTCTGGGTCAACAATTTTGACCAGAAAGAAAATAAAATAAATAATAATTTTAAAAATTAATAATAACAACAACCATTATAATAAAAAATAAAAAAAAATCGTAAGCATTATTATAACAACCAAATTAATAAATAATAAAAATAAAAAAAATCCTAAATATTGTTATTAATATAACAACAATCACTTTAATAAATAAATAATAATAAAATAAATAATATAAACACCCTATTAATAAATCAACAACCATATTAATAAACAAATAGTAAATGAAAATAAAATAATAATAATAATAATAATAACCATAATATTAATAGAGACTTGTCCCTCTCCCAATTAACTCTAAATATCACTAAACCTTAATTAATGATAAAAACCCTAAATATTAAATAAAAAACATCCTTAATCTGTAAACTCAATTAATTCTATTGACCCTTAAATAAAAAATAAAGCAAAGCAAATAAATAGAAAAATCTCTCAAAAATGAACCAAAAATAATATTCATTATCTAAAAAAAATATTTTTTTATTTTTATAAAAATTAACTCCAAAATAAAATCCCAATTAACTCTAAAAAGAAAACTTTACTTCCTAATATTTTAAAAATAATTAACCATAAAACAAAATTCTAATTATTATCTAATTAATAAAATTAAACTAAAACTTTTAATTTCCAACTAATGATAAGAACCCCATATATAAAACCAAACCCAAAATGGGCCTAAAAATACTAACAAACCTAAAAGCCCAATGACATCTAAATGACACCCTTTGGTAGCACAAAAAATTCCTAAAAGGTGAAAAATCACTGGTCAAAATTTAGAGTACTACAATACCATGTTAAGAAATGTGATTGAGCCTAACTTACCCCTACAAAACTGGTTGGTAGACAATAAACACCCTATTTTAAAAAAAGGGTGTAAATTAAAAACATTATTATAACAAATTAAAATCATTGCTATAATAATATCTCTATTACTCCCATTAAAAGAAAAACGGGTGTAAATTAAAACTGACTGAAAAATAATTATTTAATTTAATAACTCTAAATATTAACATTAAGTATATTAATAAACCAAACTATATTAAGTGATATATTTGAATAAGTAAATAAATTAATTGATGTAAATTGATTAATTAATAATTTATAATTTTATAAATAAAATAATAACAAAACACATTACTAATCAATATATCAAATTTAATTAATGAAATCACTCAAACCCATTTATCTCTAAATCCATTTCTCGTCTTCTTTTCATCATTTCTATTTCATCGCGATTTCATGGTTTCAATCATCGATTTTATCGTCTCCATTCATCCTTCCTCTTTCATTCATCGTCTCCATTCATCCTCTTTCATTCATCGCTAGTTCACCGTCTCCTTCCTCTCATAGTCGAGCTCCATCTCATTCATCTCATCACAGGACCATTGTCACACATACGAGGAACCTTTGTCATCTCTCATCATCGCAAGGCCATTCTCACAGCTCGATAACGACATGCACGAAGAAAAACCCGGACTAATTGGTTTGTCTTTCTTTTTTTAAGTAGGGTTAAAATTTTAGGTAGAAAATTAGGGGTGACTAATTTATGTTATATTTGATGTTGAATGATGAAAAAAATGTTGAAGACCTGGTATTTTTCTTCTAATTTAGGTAGAACAATATGGGTGACTAATATTTTTCTCCTAATTTACCCCAATCAATTTACGATTTCACCGTCAAGGTTATTATCTCTTAATTTTCTTCTCCATCTCTCTAACAATTACCAGATTCATTCATTCGTTGATTCAATTTTTTTTTTAATTTTTAATTTTTTATGAATTTTGCAGAATGCTAAGGGTAATGATGTTAATCTCGGTGATTGCAAAGGAAAGGTCCATATCATTGTCAATGTTGCCTCACAATGGTATGCTATATTTTTACTACTAGTAAAGTAATTGCTTAGTAATAATTTCATTTCATTTCAGATCTAATCAGTTGAATTTTCTTTGAATTGTTTATGCAGTCATTGCTTCGACTTAAATTATTACAGCCTGAAGTAGCAGCTTTTGATCCATCCCGCTTGAAATCGACAACACCTGAAGGGAACAAACAACCAGGATAAGTAATTATGCAACTTAGGTGTGATAATTTCTAATCAATTAGTACTAGCATTTTGGTGCTTTTGTACAACACTTGAATCTAATGGTGCTAATGTATTTAGATTAACAAAAAACACATTGTGAGATTAATCATTTAACACTAGTCACTATTGTTTGAACTTTGAAATTACGTTGACTAAATCTTATAGTTGAATGCAGGGAAAGATTTAACACAAGAGATGAACAAAGAACTTCATCCTTGATGGAATTGTCAAAGCCAAGGTTGATACCAAAGAATTAAGTGTCTCAAACTAGTGCATGTATCAAAGAAGAAGCTCATTTATGTTCTGGTTTTGAAGCTCAAAATGATGCTCCAAAAGAAACCATTGAGGCATTGCCATCAAAGACTGATTCAAACACAAATATTGAAATAACAGATCAAGTATGAGCCATAACAACAGATCAACAGATCAACAGTTAACAGTTCCTTACTTATACATATCAGTTGTAAAACATGATAAATTTATGTTAACTTTAATAATGTTTTATACTTTAAATATGTTTTATTGACATTTTTTTTAACTGTTTGGCAGTGATCCAATGAAATGGAGAGTAATGGAAGATGAATTTTTGAACATCAGAGAATCATCTTATAAGCCTAAGCCGGTATTACGCTGCTTTTCTCTTCTTGCTGCATATTTCTGAGCACTGACATATGAATGTTTTTCTCGTAAAAGAATGAATTTCACTCATTTTTCTTCTTCTTTCTTTATGTTTGTTTTATAAAAAGGAACTGAGGGATCTAAAGAGAAGCATTGAATCCAAGAAGAGGCAGTACAACAACATGGATCTTCAAAGTTCTTTGACTCAAAAGGTAAACAATTTGATTAATTTTTTTGTCTGATTATGCATAAGTCCTGAATCAAAGTGTGTAGTATTCTGTTATGTACTATATTTTTTTGTATCTGAAGATTATACAACTTCAAAAAGGATTACATCAACAACTTATGATGTGGCGTGCATTCGAGAAAACATGTTATCGACCATTTTCATAGGATACTACAGTAGAAAACTCAATACCCAAGGTTTCCTCTTAAATAGTTATATACATGGAATTGCAATTTTTCTATATTTTTTTAAGTCATTACTGGTTCTTGCTTCTAAATATCATTTCTATTCATCTCTTAACTTTAGGTTGCGAAGGAACTTATTAAGGAAATTGGGATATTAGAGTTGGAAGTCAGGTATTTGGAACAATATCTACTCTCTTTGTATCATAAACGATTTGATGAACACATTTCATCTCTATCAACCAAAGAAAGAAGATTGGATTTAGCTTCATACATTAACAATGATACTTCTGCAGTAATCGGAAACGATGCTATTCCAGACAAACAAAGAAGATTGGAATTAGCCTCACACACTAACAAGTGAACATCTGTAATACCTGTCAGCGGTGCTTTCTCTGACAAAGAAATTTCAGTTCGACACTTGAAGTGATATCATTTCAATAAGTAATTTAGATGTTTTAGTCTCCGATATTCATCGGTGTTATTCTGCGTTATCTCAACAAACAGTTTGCTCAATTGATGTTTCTCCTGAGAACATTAAGACCATAGCTGCAGACTCTTACCATTCTCTACCGTTATGCTCTATGCTTGTTATCATGCTCCTGATAAGTTAATTCTTTTTCACACATCTTTATAAATTTTTGGAATATATAAGATTAGCTAGATTAGGAAAATAGATGAGTCACACATTATATTTGAGGTAAAACATTATATCTGATAGTGGTTTGTATTTCCAACTTTTTATAGCTAAATCAATCGATTCTGCAACTCCTCATCTTCAATTTTGGTTCAGTGATTATTGATTATTAATGGTTAGATTGGTTTTACATGTAATAATAAGTAATGCAGGGGTTCAATATATGTGAATCAATTGTCTTTATTTAGTTGTTTGGGTTTGTAATCATTGTTGATTATTGCAATGGCTTGATTATTTTGTTGAAATTTTGTGTTGCTTTGGTGCAACGAAAGGTATATGTGCGAGGAGGGCAGAAAGAGGAATAGCCTCTAGGCAAAAACCTCATTGATAATTAGACAAACTTCTGGCAGCTCCGCTTCCTTCGACAACCAGACGACTTCTTCTCCAACACGCTCCAAAAAGGAATTATCGATTCTCGTATTATCATCAAAAACCTCATCGCTGACGACGTTGAAGATATCTCGCTCATTGATAATGCTACCAACGCCGCCGCAATCGTTCTCCAGTAAATCGGCCGCCGTTTCGCCTCTGGTGAATTCCGTAAGAACGACTCTGTTTATATGTAGATGATTACAAGTTCATGAAGACATGAACTCATGATTAAAGACTAATATTAATAAGTCATTATACGTCTTTGTGATTCTTTTCATAGGTATGCTACATGAATCAACTTTTGACATAATGTTCTATCCAAGACCATGCTTTTATCCAAATTGTTAATCTCAGCTATATGGTTTGTCGAAATTGAAGTATATGGCCATTGTCCTGTTTTCAATGTGCTTATTGGTCATGGCTTTTTCATTTCACTATCTTTGTTTCTATCTTCCTCGTGTATTTCTATATTTCAAGCAGAATGTTTTATGACTGTTATTTGGAGGATGTTTTGAAAATTAAGAGTCTACTTGGCGTGTATCAATGTATTTGATAGATCTGCTGAAATCAATTATGAAAGTTACACACACTTAAGGCTACATGTTGGATAATATTTTTTATAGAATTATAAGTTTAACAGATCCAACCATCAATTTGTTTTATATTATCTTGATGATCAGGTATGTAAAATGTTGGATGGTTAAATAGTTTTTGAATCATATGAAACTTTGCTGCTTTAATCTACTAAATGAAAAGAAATTTTGCTACTTTGATCTACTAAATGAGAACTTTAAATTCAAATTTTGCTTTGTTTCAGCCCCTTGTTTGTTACATGGAAGAAAGTGGTAAATGGTGGAGGAGCCTCGTCTTCATGGATGCATTGGTTCTCTAGAAGCACGTGGTTTGATCAAAGGCTTCAGAGATTATGCGCTAACTAGGTGTGTTTGTGTGTTAGTAATTGAAGGACAATTCATTAGAAAAGTACTTTTTGTAGTGAAATTAATGATCATGGTTAAGATAGTAGCTTGGGTATTATTGGGTGTCCAAGTCCCGCCCCGAGTATTATGAGATGCGCAATGGATTATTTACGTGGCCTAGGTCTTCTCCCTTGTTAGATAGTTTTTAAGGCATATTTTTATAAATGCTTGGATACTTGATATAAGTTAGCAATTAGTATCAGGGTTTGGTTTTCGGTGGCTAGGAAAAGTCTACCTACAGATGGGTGGACCCTGAAGGCTGAGTTCAAGGTTTTAAAAAACGGTCGCGGTCGCGTCGCGGTCGCGTAAAGGCTTTCGCGATTTCGGTCAGTACAGGTGCTGCGTTGCAAATAACGGTCGTCGTGGTGTGAATTAATCACAACATTGCACATAGTTTATAATAATTTAAATTGATATTTTCATTATTATAAAATATTTAAAATAAATATAGTGACAAAAATATGAATATAATTTAGGAACTACTACTAATAATATTTTTAATAAAGATTTTATTATGGCCGTAACGGTGCGGTAACGGTGTTTTGTGACCGTAACGGCGTTTCGCGGTCGTAACGGCGTTTTGTCGCGGCCGTAACGGTGTTTCGCTTGTGATTTTTTTTCACAGGCTTAAAACGGTGAATAACGGTATCGGAAGGCTCCAAAACCGTTTTGTCGCGGCGGTATTTGCGGTCGCGGACCGTTTTTTAAAACCTTGGCTGAGTTAATTGTCGTTGAGTGTAGCAGCCGTGACATTGGCTCCTTGGGGAAGGGCTAGGATAGGGACTTGGGTATTATGGGGTGACCAAGCTCCACATCAAATAGTATGAGAGGTTTAATGAATAATTTAATTGGCTCGATTCTTCTCCCTTGATAGCCAGATTTTAAAGAAAGGTTCCCCAAGTGCTTGTATACTTAACAGGTTCAAACTTCAAACTGCGAGATTACATTATAATTTACCATGAATACATGCATATAGAATGGAACTATGAGCATAAAGGTTCATTGTAGTCGTGAAGTATCATCTTCCCTTTTCTTTTAGAAAGTTTCCAAGCAAGTGTAATTTAACTTTCAGATTTCTATGACCTTTGAGTGGCCTCAAATATATCCATGGTCGACTTTCGGGAAATGTTCCGATGAGTTTGTAGAATTTGAAACTCAATTAGTTGAATTTGTCTTACAATTTGCTTTCCGGAGAGATTCCACCTCTTATGGCTAAAGATATGTATAGGGATAGTTTTATCGGTAATCCTGATTTGTGCGGAGATTTGAAAGGTTTGTGTGATGTCGGAGGAGAGGGTAAGAGTGCTAATTTTGTTTGGTTGCTTAGAGCTATTTTCATAATTGCAGCGTTGGTTTTTGTCTTTGGTGTGATTTGGTTCTACTTCAAGTACAAGAATATTAAGGCAGCTAGATCTATTGATAAAACCAAATGGACGTTGATGTCATTTCATAAACTGGGATTTGGTGAAGATGAGGTCTTGATGAAGATAATGTCATTGGAAGCGGATCATCCGGGAAAGTCTATAAAGTTGTGCTTCGCAACGGTGAAGCTGTTGCGGTGAAGAAGATATGGGTTTAGATGTGTAAGAATATATATGGTTTGTCCCTGTAGCGCACAAGAGATTATATCAAATCATTTTTTTTTTCTTTTGTGAAGTTACAGTAGCGAGGCTAGAGGAATTGATGAATATAGTGTAATTTCCTTATACTGTAGCATCACTTTTGTTAGTGGCAATGGAACTAATTGTATGAAGTGCCACTTCTTTGTTTATTAAAATTTTACTGCGCTTGAAAGCATCAAAGGAGAAAGTACTTTGAAAAAGAAAGATTTGGGGCTTACAGCTCAAGGAGAAGTCCAGGGTTTTATCAGTGAGCGCACTGTTTGAATTTGTACAGAGGGACTTATACAAGTGACTGAGGCCAAAAAATTGTTTTCTGTACCAAGGGGTGGGTCTTACACTCTCTCAAGAGGCCCAAAGAGTTTTAAGAAAGGAAATGGTTCTTACTACCCGAGGGTAGGCCCAGTTGACTTTTCGTTAAAAATGACGATCGTGCCGAGGTTTTCTTTTAACGCAGAGGGACTTATACAATAAGTGAGGCCCAAAATTTGTTTTGGTTAAAAGGAGATTGGGTCTTACACTCTAATAGAGGCTCAGAAGTTTTGAATGGGTCTTATAGCTCAAGGAGAGGCCCAGATGGTTTGTTTTCAATTGGCGACGATCGCGCCACTTGTTTTTTGATGGTATCGGGACTTATACAATGCACTGAGGCCCAAAATGGTTTTGTCAAAAAAAGATTGGGTCTTACACTCTATTAGAGGCCCAAAGAGTTTTGAAAATGATTTATGAGGGTTAAATTAATCAAAAATCCTAATTTGTTTTCAAAAATGTGTTTTAATTGAATAAAAATTCAATTAAAATGATCAAAATTGTTTAACATATGGAAAACAAATTGTGATCTTGGATTAATGCTTCAAAAATTAAGTATTGACCTACAAAATAATTATAAGGCATTAAAAGTTGCAAAATCAAGGTGGAAAAAATATTTAAAATGTAAAAAACAATTAAAATATGAATTCTTTGCAAATATATCAATTATATGAAATAACTAATATTTTTGGGATTTTTTGTTAAAATAAAATATTTTAACATTTTTGTGAATTATTAAAAAAAGAATCAACTCAAAATCATTAAAACTCAGAGAGAAATTAATTTTTGAATCAATTAAATAAAATCACAAAATTCAAATATTCAAATATTCAAAAAATGGCGCCAAGAACACGCGCGTGTTCTGGGTTTGCCCAGATTTGCATTTTCTCTCCAATCTCACTGAATACTTGATTATACCATGCAATCCACATACCAATCAACTCGTTTCAACCTCACGATCATGTCTATGGCATTTAATTTCATTTAAATTAAACATATAACAAGAAATCATGAAAAATCCTCAAGAACCCTAGATTTTGCATGAAGGCTGGGATTCTTGATACACGATTCAAACAATGCAATCAATTGAGGGGAAACATTCCATGCATGATTATGAACATTTGGCAAAATTATTGTGCGAGGAAATATGCATAGATTGAGAGATGACCAAGTTTATGCTTACCTCTAGGCCGTGACAGCAAGTGCAATGTGATTTTTGATTTGGAGGTGTTACAGATGAGTTGTGATGATCTGAACAGCTTCCCTACACCCTATGGAGTGTGTTTGAATGTTTAGACTTGATTGAAATTGGTTGGATCACTTCATGGCATCGCAACTGCAACTTGGTTAAAACCTTGAGTAATTGACTGGTGATTCTGAGAAATCAGTGTTCCAGTTGTTGTTTAAGTGTTTGATCAGCTCATATGTGATGTATATGAGGTATGTGTGTGATTGGTTTGAGTGGAATTGCCCTCTAGCTCAAAACCCGATAGTGACTTGCCTTAGAAGGAAAAAATGGAGTGAAAGAAGAGATTTTGAGGAAAGCATCTGTTTGATGGCTTTGGTGTACTCAAACTGATCACAATTGAGCTCTATTTATAGTAGAGCAAGTTTGTTTTGCAAGGAATAGTGAATGGCAACTGTTGAGTAGGTATGGCCAACGTTGGCAAATGAAAATCCAAGTCTCCTCTAGCCAATGACTAGAGGTTAGGGCACAGGCTGCTGGTTCCCTTGGTCTTGGATAAGTCTTGACTGAATTTAGTTGAGAATGGCTCAGACCATGCCACCTTGATGCTTCCATTGAATGCTCCAGTCCAAAATTGGAGCCTTGTCCCTATTTTGGCAATTCTAGGTTCAACATGCTATTTCTTGTTCCAAAGACTTTGGAGGCTTGGCTCGGTGATTGTCCCCTTTAGATTCAATGCTCAGAGGTGTCCAAGTGGATATGAGCATTTGGATTTGGGTGATTTTGGCAAATCGAGCAAAAGTTCAAAAATCTTTCTTGCCTTGGCAGATTTCAGCAAGGCAACTTATCAATGTCATATCTCATGGCTCAAATTGAATTTGGTAATGTTCTTGGCCATTTTGGAAAGCCCTTACATGATACAACAACTGTTTAAACATGTTTGGTTTTGATCTCTTTTGAATCCAAATGAAAAATCCCCCTATATTTGGAAAAAAGTAAGGCAAAATCTGACTTAGTGAAATTTTCACTAAGTGTTGGAACAAAGTGACTTTTCTTGATTTTGATCACTCCATAACTCAAAATCCATGAGGAATTTGGACATAGGTCAGTATGAAGCTTTTGTAGAGGGCAATGAGATCTACAAATCAAGCTTTGAATGGGGAACAATGGCCTTGTGGTTTAGGAGTTATGGTCCTCCAAAGTTGGCACATTAGTGTCACTTTTTCCATAACTTAGAAATTTTTCTAAGTTTTTATGGTAACCCCTTTTACAAGTTATCCCACTTTCTTTGATTTTTCTTGATGAATGATGATTCAAATCATACATTAACATCAATTTAGGGTTAAAAATCCATTTTGGTGAAAAATCTCGAAAAGTCAAAGTTGACTTTTGTGCACAGTTGACTTTTTATCAGACGAATTCCAAACTGTGCAATTCTTCAGGAAATCATGTCCTTGACCTAAATAAAACTTGATGGACATGTTCCATGGGTGTCATAGGGTATATTGATTCATGTCCTTGTCAAAAGTCAAACTTATAGTTGACTTTCCTCGTGAAACCCTAATTGTGGTGCAGATGAAATTGAGACTTGTTGCTCAAGCTTCTTGAATTAATCCATTGTTCCAAATGGATCAATATAGTATATTGGAGACCCTCAAATCATGTCTTGAGGTCTTGGTTCATGATTTGTCCCAAAAGTCAACTTAGGGGTGAATTAGGTCAAGAAACCCTAATTCCTGATTTTTGATGCATGCATCCCCTGAGGTTAAATTGACTTGGTTCTTGGGTCCATGAGGTTCCATGGAGCTTATTAGGATATGCTTTGAAGTATTGGCTCATGCCCAGAGGAAAATTCCCAACTAGAGGCCCTGGTCGACCAAACCCTAATTTGGTGACACTGGCGATCTTGAGGCTTAATCCACTTAAAAGGGAGCATCCTTGTGCTTAATCCTTGAGGTGGGAGTCCTTTTCATCCTTTGTAGATGTTTGAGAGGTTAGAAAAGTTGAAGATCATGTCATTCTTTGATTGATCCTTTGTCTAAGAACTCAAAGAGGGCTTGAAACCCTAATTTTGATGGTAATGGGTGCTCAACAATTCCTTGAGGAGATTGATGAGGCAAAGAGGTACATCCATATTGTGATGATGATTAACACAATGATGGGAAATCTTAGTGGTCAAAATTTAGGGTATGACACGCGTACTACCCTACCTCATACGCGTATTGCCCAAAATCGTACGCGTACCAATACGCAAATGGGCAGATGACCGAGAAAATGGAACCTCATACGCGTATTGCCCATATTTCTGCATGGCCATACGCGTATTGCCTTAACCAACACGCGTATTTGTCATACCCCAAATTTTAACCACTAAGATTTCCCATCATTGTGAAATTCATCATCACAATATGGATGTACCATCATACTTCATCAGTCTCCCCAAAGATGGGTGAGCATCCACTACAATCAGACTTAGGGTTTCAAGCCCTCTCAGAGCTTTTAGACAAAGGATCAATCAAGGAATGACATGATCTTCAACTTGTCTAACCTCTCAAACATCCACAATGGATCAAAAGGACTCCCACTTCAAGGATCAAGCACAAGGCTGCTCCCTTCTAGGTGGATCAAGTCTCAAGATCGACAGTGTCACCAAAGTAGGGTTTTGGTCGACCAGGGCCTCCAGATGGAAATTTTTCATCTAGGCACAAGCCAATGATCCAAAACATAACCTAATATACTTCATGGGACCTCATGGACCCAATCATCAAGTCAATTTTGCCTCAGGGGATGCATACATCAAAAATCAGGAATTATGGTTTCTTGACCTAATTCACCCTAAGTTGACTTTTAGGGCAAGTCATGAGCCAAGACCTCAAGAGAGGATTTGAGGGTCTCCAATATACTCTATTGATCCATTTGGAACAATGGATTAATCCAAGAAGCTTGAGCAACAAGTCTCGATTTCATCTGCACCACAATTAGGGTTTCGCGAGAAAAGTCAACTGTAACTTTGACTTTTGACCTAGACATGCTCCCAAATCCTAAGACATGATTCAATATACCCTATGACACCCATGGAACATGTCCATCAAGTTTGATTTAGGTCAAGGACATGATTTCATGAAGAATTGTACAGTTTGGAATTCATCTGAAAAAAAGTCAACTGTGCACAAAAGTCAACTTTGACTTTTTGAGATTTTTCACCAAAATGGATTTTTAACCCTAAAATGATGTTAATGTATGATTTGAATCATCATTCATCAAGAAAAATCAAAGAAAGTGGGGAAACTTGTAAAAGGGGTAACCATAAAAACTTAGAAAAATTTCTAAGTTATGGAAAAAGTGACACTAATGTGCCAACTTTGGAGGATCATAACTCCTAAACCACAAGGTCATTGTTCCCCATTCAAAGCTTGATTTGTAGATTTCATTTCCCTCTACAAAAGCTTCATACTGACCTATGTCCAAATTCCTCATGGATTTTGAGTTATGGAGTGATCAAAATCAAGAAAAGTCACTTTGTTCAAACACTTGGTGAAAATTTCACTAAGTCAGATTTTGCCTTACTTTTTTCCAAATGTAGGGGGATTTTTCACTTGGATTCAAAAGAGATCAAAACCAAACATGTTCAAACAGTTGTTGTATCATGTGAGGGCTTTCCAAAATGGTCAAGAACATTACCAAATTCAATTTGAGCCATGAGATATGACATTGGTAAGTTGCCTTGCTGAAATCTGCCAAGGCAAAGCAGATTTTTGCACTTTTGCTCGATTTGCCAAAATCAGCCAAATCCAAATGCTCCTATCCACTTGGACACCTCTGAGGATTGAATCTAAAAGGGACAATCACTGAACCAAGCCTCCAAAGTCTTGGGAACAAGAAATAGCATGTTGAACCTAGAATTGCCAAAATAGGGACAAGACTCCAATTTTGTATTGGAGCATTCAATGGAAGCATCAAGGTGGCATGGACTGAGCCATTCTCAACTAAATTCAGTCAAGACTTATCCAAGACCAAGGGAACCAGCAGCCTGTGCCCTAACCTCTAGTCAATGGCTAGAGGAGACTTGGATTTTCATTTGCCAACATTGGCCAAACCTACTCAGCAGTTGCCATTCACTATTCCTTGCAAAACAAACTTGCTCTACTATAAATAGAGCTCAATTGTGATCAGTTTGAGTACACCAAAGCCATCAAACAGATGCTTTCCTCAAAATCTCTTCTTTCACTCCAATTTTGCCTTTTAAGGCAAGTCACTATCGGGTTTTGAGTTTGAGAGCTTTTCCAATCAAACCAATCACACACACACCTCACATACATCATATAGAAATGATCCAAACACTCACATAACATCTGGAACACAGATTTCACAAAATCACTAGCCAATTGCTCAAGTTCTTGACAGATTTGCAGTTGGGGTACCATCTCAAGTTCCAGTTCATTTCAATCCATTCCAAGCATTCATACACAGTCTATGGCACCTAGGGAAGCTATCCAGATCATTGGAACCTAGCTGTAACACCTCCAACACAAATCACGATCACCAGCTGCAAGTGGTAAGCATGAGCTCTTCTAACTCTATGATCCATGCAATTTTTGTTGGACAATAATTTGGCCATATGTTCATAATCATGCATGGAATGTTTCCCCTCAATTAATTGCATTGTTTGAATCGTGTATCAAAAATCCTAGCCTTCATGCAGAAATTAGGGTTCTTGAGGATTTTTCATGATTTCTTGTTATATGTTTAATTTAAATGAAATTAAATACCATAGACATGATCGTGAGGTTGAAACGAGTTGATTGGTATGTGGATTGCATGATATGATTAAGTATTCAGTGAGATTGGAGAGAAAATGCAAATCTGGGCAAAACTGAAAAACGCGCGTGTTCTTGCCTTTGTTCTTGGCGCCATTTTCCAATATTTGAATATTTGAATTTTGTGATTTTATTTAATTGATTCAAAAATTAATTTCTCTCTGAGTTTTAATGATTTTGAGTTAATTCTTTTTTTAATAATTCACAAAAATGTTAAAATATTTAATTTTCCGAAAAAATCCCAAAAATATGATTTATTTTATATAATTGATATTTTTGTAAAGAATTAATGTTTTAATTGTTTTTGACATTTAAAATATTTTTTCCACCTTGATTTTGCAACTTTTAATGCCTTCTAATTATTTTGTAGGTCAATACTTAATTTTTGAAGCATTAATCCAAGATCACAATTTGTTTTCCATATGTTAAACAATTTTGATCATTTTAATTGACTTTTTATTCAGGTACATACATTTTTGAAAACAAATTAGGGTTTTTGGATTAATTCAACCCTCATAAATCATTTTTAAAACTTTTTGGGCCTCTAATAGAGTGTAAGACCCAATCTTTTTTTGACCAAATCATTTTTGGGCCTCAGTGTATTGTATAAGTCCCGATACCGTAAAAAACAAACGGCGCGATTGTCGCCTTTTGAAAAATAATCTTGGGTCTCTCCTTGAGCTATAAGACCCATTCAAAACACTTGGGTCTCTATTAGAGTGTAAGACACAATCCCCTTTTAACCAAAACAAATTTTGGGCCTCACTTATTGTATAAGTCCCTCTGCGTTAAAAGAAAACCTCGGCGCGATCGCCATTTTTAACGAAAAGTCAACTGGGCCTACCCTCGAGTAGTAAGACCCATTTCCTTTCTTAAAACTCTTTGGGCCTCTTGAGAGAGTGTAAGATCCATCCCTTTGTACAGAAAATAATTTTTCGGCCTCAGTCACTAGTATAAGTCCCTCTGTACAAATTCAAACAGTGCGCTCACTGATAAAACCCTGGGCCTCTCCTTGAGCTGTAAGCCCCAAATCTTTCTTTTTCAAAGCACTTTCTCCTTTGATTTTGAAATATACTGTTGTTTTCAATCTTTCTTTGTTGAACAACTAACCAAACAGCATGGAAGCTCTACAACCGAGTAAGTGGTTATTGCTTTCATTTTTGGCTTTCATATACATATAATTGTATTGTGGGGCTGCTTACTGTAAGTCTTCTTTCATAAACTCATATCAACTGTGTAATAATAGTATAGATATTTAGAGTTTCCCCGGCAACTACGTCTAGTACTAGGTAAAAGTCGTTTCGTTTAAATAGACAACTAGATCCCCAATAGGATCACCAGATACAGTCTTCTCTTCGGCTGTCCTCATTAGGAATTGTGAAGAAATTCTACTCCCAGAGATGAATGTATTCTCCATGAATGACATCTTTGAGTTTCTTCCAAATTCTCGAACTTTCCTGACTTGATCTATTCCTTGTGAATAGCTTTCCTTGAATTTCTCGGGGTTTGGGGACCCACGGGCTTCTTAAAAGCATCGGCCTCCTCTTAGGCATCGTACAAGGACCCACAGGCTTCCTAAAAGCAACCCCGCCTCCTCTTGGGTGTAGTACAAGGACCCTTCGGCTTCTTAGAAGTCTTCACAGCCTCCTCTTAGGCTTCGTATAATGATCTCTTCCTCCGGGAATGATAGCCTCCTCTTGGGCTTAGTACAAGGACCCATCAGCTTCTTAAAAGTTTCCAGCCTCCTCTTGGGCTTCGTACAAATTGTCCCGACGACCTCCTAGAGGTATAGGAATAGAACCTAGTCATCTTCATAGAACAGTCCTTTCAAAGAGTCTACTACTGTTTCGCAAAACATAGTACAAAAGATAAAACTCTAGACTTGGACAGTCTAAAACCCTTGAGTCCCAAAGACGTTCTCAAGCCCTCTTCAAAAATAGGAAGAAAACCCGTAGACTCGGACAGTCTCGATAACCTTTGGATTTCCCATTTCCTTAAAGAACAGGAAATAACCCTGATCCTCGAATCAAATCCTTGAGTACAACATTACTCATATAAGAACTGATTTTCTCTTTAAATCAGCATACTGGACCTGTCACTCAATTGAAACAGTCACCCTAGCCTACTCTTGGGCTTTGTACAATGATTCTCCCCAGCCGAGCTAACAACTTTAGCCTCCATCTCGGGCTTCGTACGAGATACAAAAGACTCCCTCGTTGAGTCAAACAATGTTTAGCCTCTCTCTTGGGCTTTGTACGAGACACATAAGAGACTCCCTCATTGAGTTAATCACCCCTTTCGCCTCTATCTCGGGCTTTGTACGAGATACCAAAAGACTCCCTCGTCGAGTCAAAAACCTTTTAGCCTCTCTCTCGGGCTTTGTACGAGACACATATTAGCCTCCTCTTAGGCTTTGTAAAAGAAAACCAATGGTTGATCCAATCAACCTTTTAGCATCAAAGCTGTGCCTCATTCACAGTACACAAACATCAACAACTCCTTCCCCTTCGTCTAATTGCTGTAAGCAGCAAGCCTCTGGATTATCTACATCCATGCCACTGTGCCTCTTTTAGCATGAGAAATTCCTAAGGAAAGATGGCATTGCTCTACACTGAGTTAAAGTCTTCTCCTTCAGGCTAAAATCCCTTATAAAGGAAATTATGGCATTACCGGATTCACAAATCCTGGTTAAAGTAATCCTCCTTTACAGTCAGTCACCCAACAGTCATGACAAACAGACCCCCTTTTAGTGATGACAAATTCTCTCTAAAGTCAACACCCTTCAGCTTCACATCTTGGGCTTTGAACAAGATACAAATCACCTTTCGCTTCACGTCTTGGGCTTTGAACAAGACACCAAAACACCCATTTCCTCCCATAGAATAGGAGGAACTACGAACGCTCTGATTTCCCTGTTTCGGTAAACGGGAATACGTAGGCATAAGATTGAAAGAAAAATCTTAGCGAGCACACTAAACAAAAACCCTAAATCCCATACTCTCATATATCTATCAAAAAGCATCAGTCCTAACATCCTAATCCTTGTTCCCCGCCAGAAACCTGTCATTCTGTCAAAATAACACAAGAAAGGCCTCACCACATTGATCGCATCTGTAACCTAACAGACCGCTGTTTAGACTCAGTATGCAAGCAGGGTTAATTGGAGACATCTATTTCCCTTCCTTCATCAGCTTTAATAGGATAAAAAATGAATCGATCTGTAGTAAACTAACCTAGAGAGCGACAGCGCTTAAGAACCGCATCCAAAATCGCTCGCTACAGTATTGCCTTGGGTGATACGCGTATGGGCAGCGTGAAAACCAGAAATTTTCCTGCATAATGGGTTTGCGAAAATGCTCCATTTTCCCTTCCAATTCACTTCTAAACACCAGAAAAATACCAATTGGATACACAACAACACATATTTAACAAGTATCAATCATAAGGAACATTAAAACATGATTTTGGTTCAAAATTTCTCATTTCCTAACAATGTCAAACTAACTCTAAAACTCAATAAAACTTTACTCTAAAGCATCTAACTAGAACCCACTTGGATTACAAGATGAGGAGGGTGAAGCTGAGATGAAAATATGAAGATAGGTTGATGATTCAAGTCCTAGAGCTCTTGAGAATTTTCCTCTTCTTTTCCCTTCCTTTTCCTTCTCTTCCTTTTCTTTCTCCAAGTTTTCTATCTTTTCTCAAATAAGGAAAATGAAAAGAAAATAAACATAGGAACATTAATTGGTAACACTACTAATTTTCCAAATTATCTCAAATACACCAATTAATAAAACTCAAAGTTAAATAATATTAATCTAATCAAATTCCGAGTTCGTCAATTTACTCTAATTACTTTATCCAATAATTGCTCAGAGTACACCGGAACCCAGTTGATCATAATAATATTATCCAAAATGTTCACAAAATTATGGGGTATTACAACATTCATAAATAAATCATATTAAAAATGGATCAAAATTCAAGCTTACATACCTATGTTTTTAAACCAGATTTTTTATTTTATCCTTACTAATGTTAAGTAAACTCAATACAATCAAAATAGAATTAGTAAAAACAAAAATAACAATGATATTAATCTTGATGAAATCCTCTTACGTTTCCTAAAATTAAACACGTATATAACTTCTATTTATAATTTTATAATTACCAAAATTAACCCTATCAAACTTCAATTATATGGTGCCAAAAAACAAGAATTTATTAAGTCACTTCAAAAAAGATGAATTCGAGGTTGGGGTCTTAGTTAGAGTGCTCTCCCTCTTCTTCACCACCAGCAGGATGAATTCTTTCATCATTTTAAGTTGTTTTGCTCTTGCTGCTTTCATTTCACCATGTGTAGCTGCAAATGAATATGACTATTTCAAACTTGTTCTGACCTGGGGACCAACTACTTGTCACTTTAGGGTACCACCTGAAATAAAATGTAAGATCCCTCCCATATAGGACAGATTTATGATCCACAGCCTTTGGCCGGCGAATGACTCTGATCCACAGCCACGAGACTGTGATACTTTTAAAGAAGGTGAACATTTGGAAGTTAGTAAGGAAATCTCAAATTTAGAATGCTATTAGTTTTAATTTTTGTTTATCAATGTGATAAAATTTGATACGGTTAGTTTTGATTTTGTTTAGCTTGAATTTGAATTGAATTTGAATGATGGATGGAATTACATGAGAAACTAAAACAAAATTAAACTTAAATGTTCACAAAAAATGAATTTCATACCTTCTAAAGAAGGTGAACATTTTGAAGTTAGTAAGGAAATCTAAAATTTAGAATGCTATTAGTTTTAATTTTTGTTTATCAATGTGATAAAATTTGATACGGTTAGTTTTAATTTTGTTTAGCTTGAATTTAAATTGAATTTGAATGATGGATGGAATTACGTGAGAAACTAAAACAAAATTAAACTTGAATGTTCACAAAAAATGAATTTCATTCAATTTTGAACAATTTAAAACTTTAGGTGTAAAGCCCACATATACATATATACATCAAAGCATATATCATACATGAATAATACGTTTGGTACTGAAATATATATGTACAAGTTCCTAGTTAGCACATTGTATACATTAAGTGCCCTAAATACAAAGTTCTAAAGCCTACGGTATAACGTATACAAGATGTCCCCAAAAGCACTAAGAACTAGATCAATACAATGATCTCAAAATAAAACGCCATAGCAGAAACCATGCCATCTCAAAAACCGCGATTCGTAAGGAAAAGTCAACCCACTTTGTCCTTACCCTTCGCCGAACCTGCAGAACCTGTGATGTAAACAACAACAGTGGGGTGAGATACATCAAATCTCAGTGAGTTTGCTATCTTATAGTCCTCCCAGATTTACAAGGTTCTAATAAGCCTAACTCAAGTCAAAGGGAAGGGAAGTGACTTTGAGTACACACACGATATAATTACATTCACACCCGTGAGCCTGTTAACTCACAATAGTACCAAAGTAAGTTCTGAGCCTATTACTCCAGAATCTCACAAATCAATAACCGTACCAAGGTATCCCATATTCTCGTCCGCTTCTACGTCTAGAAGACGAATTGGATTCGGGATCATCGGCCCGTACACCGTGATCCGTCACTTCACACAGCCCGTACACCATCACAAGTCTCTTTACCCGTAGGCTCCAATCGTACTATACGTGGGAATCAAACCTGCCAAGTAATTGTGCATACGTTTCAGAGGAGGTGCTCGAGTCTCATGAAATTACACCGCAAGATCAATCGGTTATGATTACTAGACACACGCCTCGGCCTCTTTTGCACGAGCGTTGTCACCATGTCATTTACACACTTTCGATATCATTTACGGTAATATCCCTCACTCTACCTATTCATATTTTAACATGCATACATAATCCAACATGTTTCACAATAATAACATAGGCATGTAATCGTCAATCACATAATGGAACACCAAAATTCAACATACCACAATTTACACCAATTTACGGTTCCCTCCGATTCATTTAATCGGGCAATAAACAGATATTTCTCACTACCATCAGCTAGAATACGTTCTTAGCTTCACAACGATACCAAGAATACGCAAAACGGATAACCGAGTCAAAATTTATGCAAGAAACAAAATGGATGTTCTGCTATGTTCGCATTGCGAATAAGCCAGCGAATGCTCGCTACTTCATTCGCAGTGCGAAGCGTCCATCGAACGCCTAGCCAACACTTATTCGCTGCACCATTCGCAGTGCGAACGCTGGCGAACCAAGGCAGTAGCAAAGACAACGTAAGGTTCGCAGTGCGAACCACTGGCGAATGCTCGCCTTTGCATTTGCAGTGCGAGCTGCCAGTGAGTGCACGATTTCCCCCTTCGTTGGCGGATTCGCAGTGCAGGAACAACCACTAGAGGATGCACGCCACCAGCCATTTGTTAAACCATCTGTTACACAAACTGATTCTGCTGCTGCTGCTGCATCTGTTGCATGAATTGATACAAAGGGGCATTCCCTTCGTCCCCTGGCGGATTTGTCCCTGCTGGAGCAGTTCTCGGTCTACCACGGTTGTTTCTGCGTCGATCGGTCATGTTCCTAAATGTCATACAGATAGGATTAAGTTGATCAGGCTCAATACCATAGATATAACACGTAAGACGAATGGCGACACAACACATCTGAAACGGAAAGAAACACTTATACTATTTCATGGCTAGGTCGAGGATACGACCTGCTCTGATACCAACTGTAAAGCCCACATATACATACATACATCAAAGCATATATCATACATGAATAATACGTTTGGTACTGAAATATATATGTACAAGTTCCTAGTTAACACATTGTATACATTAAGTGCCCTAAATACAAAGTTCTAAAGCCTACGGCATAACGTATACAAGATGTCCCCAATAAGCACTAAGAACTAGATCAATACAATGATCTCAAAATAAAACGCCATAGCAGAAACCATGCCATCTCAAAAACCGCGATCCGTAAGGAAAAGTCAACCCACGTTGTCCTTACCCTTCGCCGAACCTGCAGAACCTGTGATGTAAACAAAAACAATGGGGTGAGATACATCAAATCTCAGTGAGTTCGCTATCTTATAGTCCTCTCGGCTTTACAAGGTTCTAATAAGCCTAACTCAAGTCAAAGGGAAGGGAAGTGACTTTGAGTACACACACGATATAATTACATTCACACCCGTGAGCCTGTTAACTCACAATAGTACCAAAGTAAGTTCTGAGCCTGTTACTCCAGAATCTCACAAATCAATAACCGTACCAAGGTATCCCCTATTCCCGTCCGCTTCTACGTCTAGAAGACGACCGAAGTCATGGATCCTTGTATTTACTTGGCATACGAATTGGATTCGGGATCATCGGCCCGTACACCGTGATCCGTCACTTCACACGGCCCATACACCATCACAAGTCTCTTTACCCGTAGGCTCCAATCGTACTATACACGGGAATCAAACCTGCCAAGTAATTGTGCATACGTTTCAGAGGAGGTGCTTGAGTCTCATTAAACTACACCGCAAGATCAATCGGTTATGATTACTAGACACACGCCTCGACCTCTTTTGCACGAGCGCTGTCACCATGTCATTTACACACTTTCGATATCATTTACGTTAATGTCCCTCACTCTACCTATTCATATTTTAACATGCATACATAATCCAACATGTTTCACAATAATAACATAGGCATGTAATCGTCAATCACATAATGGAACACCAAAATTCAACATACCACAATTTACACCAATTTAGGGTTCCCTCCGATTCATTTAATCGGGCAATAAACAGATATTTCTCACTACCATCAGCTAGAATACGTTCTTAGCTTCACAATGATACCAAGAATACGCAAAACGGATAACCGAGTCAAAATTTATGCAAGAAACAAAATGGATGTTCTGCTATGTTCGCATTGCGAATAAGCCAGCGAATGCTCGCTACTTCATTCGCAGTGCGAAGCGTCCATCGAACGCCTAGCCAACAATTATTCGCTGCACCATTCGCAGTGCGAACGCTGGCGTACCAAGGCAGTAGCAAAGACAACGTAAGGTTCGCAGTGCGAACCACTGGCGAATGCTCGCCTTTGCATTTGCAGTGTGAGCTGCCAGCGAGTGCACGATTTCCCCATTCGTTGGGGGATTCACAGTGCGAATCTGGGAAATGCAGAAAGTCCATCAGCGTAACAGCTGATCTCCCATGATTCCAAAACCCCACCAAAACATATCCAAACATCCCACAATCAAACATAAATGATTCTACACTCATATAACTCATACTACTCAGTTTATAACACATTTCAACCGTTAATTTTCAAGATTTGGCAATTAATCCCATTTCCTTACAATTCTAACCTAAGTCTTAGAATCCAAGAAAATCTAAAACAAAAGCATCTATCTAGAACCCACCTTGAATAGATGAAGATGGTGAAGATTTGAAGATGATTGGATGAAGATTTGATGATGTTCATGATCTTGAGCTTTCCTCTTTTTCTCTTCCTTTCCTTCTCTTTTCTTTCTCTCCACTTCTTTCTATCTTTTTATCCCTTTGCTTCTAAAGAGGAAAATGAGAGGAAAAGGAAATGATATAGTAAAGCATCATCAAATATCAACACTACCAATTGTCCAAAAAGTCTCTAAAGTCCAAATATTTAAATAACCCAGAGTCAGATAATATTAATTGGATTTGCTCTAAATCCGACAGTTACCCTAATTATCTCTGTAGATAATTTATCAGAGTACACTAGGACTCAGTTGATCACAACTAGTATTATCCGGAGTAAAATAATTTACGGGGTATTACATCCTCCCCCCCTTAAATAGAAATTCTCCCACGAATTTAAAACAATTACCTGAAAAGATGAGGGTAGACCTCCCGCATCTCCGATTCCAATTCCCAAGTTGCATCACCCGGATGCGTCTCATCCCACTGGACCTTAACAAGAGGAATCTCTTTATTCCTTAACACTTTAGTTTCTCTTCTGGTGATACGACTCGGCTGAGGCGCAAATGTCAAATCTGCTTCTATCTCAATGGTATCTGGTAAAATTGGTTGAAGAGGATCTGGGACAAATTTCCGAAGCTGAGACACATGAAAAACATCGTGCATCTCGGACAGAGAAGGCGGTAAGGCTAATCTATAAGCTACTTCACCAATTCTCTCCAAGATCTGATACGGTCCTACGTATCTCGGACTTAACTTCCGCGATCGAAATGGTCCTTTCAACTGCAACCTCGGAGTAACTTTCAAAAACACGTGATCGTCTTCTTTAAATTCTAAAGGTCTTCTACGGTTATCCGCATAACTCTTCTGGCGATCTTGGGCTTGTTTGATCTTATCACGGATCATCTTAATTTTCTCCGTAGTTTCGTGGATGATCTCGGGTCCCAACAAACTATCCTCACCAACCTCTTCCTAACACAACGGTGTCCTACACTTCCTTCCATACAACGCCTCATAAAGTTCCATACCAATACTTGCCTGATAACTGTTATTATAAGAGAACTCAATCAATGGCAAAAGTTCTATCCAATTTCCTCCACTTCCAAGGACACAAGCTCTCAACATGTCTTTCATGGTTTGTATTGTCTGTTCCGTCTGACCATTTGTTTGTGGGTGATTCGAAGTGCTCAAACACAACTTCGTTCCCATCGCTTGTTGAAAAGCTCTCCAAAATCTCGAAGTGAACTTTGGATCTCTATCCGAAACGATAGTAGTAGGAATACCATGCAACCTCACTATCTCTGAAATGAACAACCTTGCGAGATGACTCGCCTTATAAGTAGTCTTTACGGCCAAGAAATAAGAAGACTTCGTTAACCGATCTACTATTACCCAAATCGAATCATAACCGCCCTGCGCACGGGGTAAACCCACCGGGAAGTCCATAGAAATACTATCCCATTTCCACACCGGAATTTCTAAAGGTTGCAACAAGCCACCCGGTCTTTGGTGCTCGATCTTCACTTGTTGACACACCGAACATCCCGACACATACTTCGCAATATCCCTTTTCATCCCGGACCACCAATAGTCCCTCTTTAGGTCTTGGTACATCTTTGAAGATCCCGGATGTATAGTAAAAGCACCCTTATGCGCTTCATCCAACATCCTCCTTTTTAACTCCGTGCTATTCGGAACGCAAATCCTTTGGTTAAATATAATAACTCCGTCGGTAGCTCGCATAAAACACGGTTGCAATAAAACTTCTTGTAACTTCTCATCTAACCCTTGCTCTTGCTGGATTTCTTGCCGAAGAGTATAAGTGATATTCAAATTTCCCATAATCACACAATTAGGAGTCCAATTGAATTGAAGATTTAGATCTCGAAATTTCTCCAATAAAGTATACTCTAGCATCATCAAGTCAGCACTATGCAACACTTTCCTGCTTAAAGCGTCCGCCACTTTATTCGCTTTACCCGGATGATACTTTAGTTCTAAATTATAATCTTTCAAGTATACCATCCACCTCCTTTGACGCATGTTCAACTCCTTCTGATCAAAGAGGTACTGTAAGCTCTTGTGGTCACTAAACATCTCAAAACGCACACCATACAAATAGTGACGCCACCCCTTCAAGGTAAATACAACCGCCGCCAATTCTAAGTCATGCGTTGGTAATTCTCTTCATGGACTTTCAACTGTCTAGAAGCATAAGCCACTACATGCCCATCTTGCATTAACACCCCTCCTAATCCCATCTTCGAGGCATCACAAAATACCTCATACGACTTGCCCGGATCAGGAATAACCAACACAGGAGCGGTCGTCAACCTTTCCTTCAAACTCCTAAAACTTTGCTCACAAGCCGAATCCCATTCATAAGAACAATCCTTCCGGGTAAGCCTCGTCATCGGTAAAGCCAGTTGGGAAAAGCCTTTAATAAACCTTCTATAATAACCTGCTAGTCCCAAAAAGCTTCTAACTTCAGACACATTCTTCGGTCTCTCCCAATTTATCACTGCTTCAACTTTGGATGGATCAACCGCTACACCCCCTTGAGATATGACATGTCCAAGGAAATTCACCTCCGACATCCAAAATTCACACTTACTTAGCTTGGCAAAAAGTTGTCTCTCTTGCAAAATGGATAAAACGATTCTTAGGTGTTCTCCGTGCTCTTGAGGGTCACGAGAATAGATGATAATGTCATCAATGAAAATCACCACAAATTGGTCCAAGTAAGGTTGAAATATCCGATTCATGTAATCCATGAAAACTGTCGGGGCATTCGTCACACCGAAAGGCATCACCAAAAATTCATAATGACCATAACGGGTTTTAAATGCAGTCTTTGGTACGTCTGAACTCTTCACCCAAATCTGATGATAACCCGACCGTAAATCAATCTTCGAGAACACACAGGCTCCTTTCAATTGATCTAACAAATCGTTTATCCTTGGCAATGGGTATTTGTTCTTGATGGTGGCCTTATTCAATTGACGATAATCAATACACAACCGCACTCCACCATCCTTTTTCTTTACCAACAACACTGGAGCTCCCCAGGGTAAAACACTGGGTCGAACAAAGTGCTTAACCAACAACTCTTTCAATTGGTCCTTTAATTCTCTTAATTCGAGTGGTGCCATCTGATACGGAGAAACGGATATTGGAGTCGTTCCCGATATCAGGTCAATAGAGAATTCCACTTCCCGTTTCGGAGGAAGAGAAGTGATATCCTTAGGGAAAACTTCAGGAAAGTCACAAACTAATGGAATACTCGAAACCTGAAGGTTACTACTCCCCTCCTTAGTAAGAATCTTGAGAACAGACTTTTCCTCTTCAAACAAGAAATTAATCATTCCAACCGTACCTTCTAAAATAGTAGTTAACACATCCTTCGGAGTAGCTTCAGTAGATGGAATAATGATTAGTTTTTCTTCACACCCGATAAATACCGAATTAGCTGAAAGCCAATCCATTCCCAGGACAACATCCACTTTCTTAAGCGGCAGACAAATAAGATCAATCTGGAAGACTCTTTCATTCACCGACAATACACAATTTTCACCCATCAACGGTGTTTCAACAATTTCATCCATGGCGGTAGTAACCACAATGGGTGGAGACAAAGGAACAGCTTGCAACTCAAGTCGCTTCACACATCACGTGGACACAAACAAATGCGTTGCCCCACAATCAAATAAAACAAAACAAGGATTTCCATTCACAAAACACGTACCAGCAATCAAAGAGTTGTCTCCCTTTGTTTTCCTTGCATCCAAAGTATACACTCGTCCGATATTCTTTTCTTGTATCTGATTCCTCTTCTGAGGACAATCCCTTGATAAGTGACCCATCTTGTTGCACTGATAACATCTTATTCCTTCCCAATTGCACCTACCAAAATGATTCCTACCACAAGTATGGCATACTGGAGGCGCACTAGACTTAGAACTCTGAACTTGTTTCCCTTTGAATGGTTGTTGTCTCGGTCTAAATTGTTGATTCGATCGCCCACGATCACCTTGATTCACCCTACTTAGCTCTCCTTCTACTTGTACCTTCTTCAAACTATGCTCTGCCACATAACACTGTCGTAACAATTCAGCATAGCTAGTAAATTCTCTCTGAGACACACTATGTGAAATTTCAACCCTTAAACCAAATAGAAACTAATCAATCTTCCACCTTTCATTAGGAGCATACATGGCTTGTCTAGAATAACCAGCCATAACCTCGAATTTTTCCGCATAAGAAGCCACCGTCAAGTTACCTTGCCTCAGCTGCTGAAATTCGAATTCTTTTTGAGACCTTAAGGAACTTGGAAAATACTTCTCCATAAAAGTTATCTTAAACTGCTCCCACACTTTTGGTACCTCTTGAATTGTCATCAAGGCTGAAGCGCTTTCCCACCATCTCATAGCAGGACCCTTCAACAAGTGAGAAGCGAAGACAACCGTATTTTCTTCACTACACTGAACGATCAAGAAAATCCGCTCCATGCCGGATATCCATTCACGAGCCTTTACTGGATCTAACCCTCCCAGAAACTCCGGAGGATTCATACGAATAAAATCCCTAAAGGTTCCCCCTGCAGCTTCAGGAACAACCACTGGAGGATGCACGCCACCAGCCATTTGTTGAACCATCTGTTACACAAACTGATTCTGCTGCTGCTGCTGCATCTGTTGCATGAATTGATACAAAGGGGCATTCCCTTCGTCCCCTGGCAGATTTGTCCCTGCTGGAGTAGTTCTCGGTCTACCACGGTTGTTTCTGCGTCGATCGGCCATGTTCCTAAATGTCATACAGATAGGATTAAGTTGATCAGGCTCAATACCATAAATATAACACGTAAGACCAATGGCGACACAACACATCTGAAACGTAAAGAAACACTTATACTATTTCATGGATAGGTCGAGGATACGACCTGCTCTGATACCAACTGTAAAGCCCACATATACATACATACATCAAAGCATATATCATACATGAATAATACGTTTGGTACTGAAATATATATGTACAAGTTCCTAGTTAACACATTGTATACATTAAGTGCCCTAAATACAAAGTTCTAAAGCCTACGGCATAACGTATACAAGATGTCCCCAATAAGCACTAAGAACTAGATCAATACAATGATCTCAAAATAAAACGCCATAGCGGAAACCATGCCATCTCAAAAACCGCGATCCGTAAGGAAAAGTCAACCCACGTTGTCCTTACCCTTCGCCGAACCTGCAGAACCTGTGATGTAAACAAAAACAGTGGGGTGAGATACATCAAATCTCAGTGAGTTCGCTATCTTATAGTCCTCTCGGCTTTACAAGGTTCTAATAAGCCTAACTCAAGTCAAAGGGAAGGGAAGTGACTTTGAGTACACACACGATATAATTACATTCACACCCGTGAGCCTGTTAACTCACAATAGTACCAAAGTAAGTTCTGAGCCTGTTACTCCAGAATCTCACAAATCAATAACCGTACCAAGGTATCCCCTATTCCCGTCCGCTTCTACGTCTAGAAGACGACCGGAGTCATGGATCCTTGTATTTAGTTGGCATACGAATTGGATTCGGGATCATCGGCCCGTACACCGTGATCCGTCACTTCACACGGCCCAAACACCATCACAAGTCTCTTTACCCGTAGGCTCCAATCGTACTATACACGGGAATCAAACCTTCCAAGTAATTGTGCATACCTTTCAGAGGAGGTGCTTGAGTCTCATTAAACTACACCACAAGATCAATCGGTTATGATTACTAGACACACGCCTCGACCTCTTTTGCACGAGCGCTGTCACTATGTCATTTACACACTTTCGATATCATTTACGATAATGTCCCTCACTCTACCTATTCATATTTTAACATGCATACATAATCCAACATGTTTCACAATAATAACATAGGCATGTAATCGTCAATCACATAATGGAACACCAAAATTCAACATACCACAATTTACACCAATTTACGGTTCCCTCCGATTCATTTAATCGGGCAATAAACAGATATTTCTCACTACCATCAGCTAGAATACGTTCTTAGCTTCACAACGATACCAAGAATACGCAAAATGGATAACCGAGTCAAAATTTATGCAAGAAACAAAATGGATGTTCTGCTATGTTAGCATTGCGAATAAGCCAGCGAATGCTCGCTACTTCATTCGCAGTGCGAAGCGTCCAACGAACGCCTAGCCAACACTTGTTCGCTGCACCATTTGCAGTGCGAACGCTGGCGAACCAAGGCAGTAGCAAAGACAACGTAAGGTTCGCAGTGCGAACCACTGGCGAATGCTCGCCTTTGCATTTGCAGTGCGAGCTGCCAGCGAGTACACGATTTCCCCCTTCGCTGGGGGACTCGCAGTGCGAATCTAGGAAGTATAGAAAGTCCATCAGCGTAACAGCTGATCTCCCATGATTCCAAAACCCCACCAAAACATATCCAAACATCCCACAATCAAACATAAATGATTCTACACTCATATAACTCATACTACTCAGTTTATAACACATTTCAACTGTTAATTTTCAAGATTTGGCAATTAATCCCATTTCCTTACAATTCTAACCTAAGTCTTAGAATCCAAGAAAATCTAAAACAAAAGCATCTATCTAGAACCCACCTTGAATAGATGAAGATGGTGAAGATTTGAAGATGATTGGATGAAGATTTGATGATGTTCTTGATCTTGAGCTTTCCTCTTTTTCTCTTCCTTTCCTTCTCTTTTCTTTCTCTCCACTTCTTTCTATCTTTTTCTCCCTTTGCTACTAAAGAGGAAAATGAGAGGAAAAGGAAATGATATAGTAAAGTATCATCAAATATCAACACTACCAATTGTCCAAAAAGTCTCTAAAGTCCAAATATTTAAATAACCCAGAGTCAGATAATATTAATTGGATTTACTCTAAATCCGATAGTTACCCTAATTTTCTCTACAGATAATTTATCAGAGTACACTGGGACTCAGTTGATCACAACTAGTATTATCCGGAGTAAACTAATTTACGGGGTATTACATTAGGAGGTATCCGATATAAATGGAGAATGACAAGTTAAATTCTCCCATTTAAAAGAGGTTGACATTCATAAATAAATCATATTAAAAATGGATCAAAACTCAAGCTTACGTACCTATGTTTTAAACCAGATTTTTTATTGTATCCTTACTAATGTTAAGTAAACTCAAAAAAATACAATCAAAATAGAATTAGTAAAAACAAAAATAACAATGATATTAATCTTGATGAAATCCTCTTATGTTTCCTAAAATTAAACACGTATATAACTTCTATTTATAATTTTATAATTACCAAAATTAACCCTATCAAACTTCAATTATATGGTGCCAAAAAACAAGAATTTATTAAGTCACTTCAAAAAAGATGAATCCGAGGTTGGGGTTTTAGTTAGCATGCTCTCCCTCTTCTCCACCACCAGCAGGATGAATTCTTTCGTCATTTTAAGTTGTTTTGCTCTTGCTGCTTTCATTTCACCATGTGTAGCTGCAAATGAATATGACTATTTCAAACTTGTTCTGACCTGGGGACCAACTACTTGTCACTTTAGGGTACCACCTGAAATAAAATGTAAGATCCCTCCCATATAGGACAAATTTATGATCCACAGCCTTTGGCCGGCGAATGACTCTGATCCACAGCCACGAGACTGTGATACTTTTAAAGAAGGTGAACATTTGGAAGATAGTAAGGAAATCTCAAATTTAGAATGCTATTAGTTTTAATTTTTGTTTATCAATGTGATAAAATTTGATACGGTAAGTTTTAATTTTGTTTAGCTTGAATTTGAATTGAATTTGAATGATGGATGGAATTACATGAGAAACTAAAACAAAATTAAACTTGAATGTTCACAAAAAATGAATTTCATACCTTCTAAAGAAGGTGAACATTTGGAAGTTAGTAAGGTAATCCCAAATTTAGAATGCTATTAGTTTTAATTTTTGTTTATCAATTTGATAAAATTTGATACGGTTAGTTTTAATTTTGTTTAGCTTGAATTTAAATTGAATTTGAATGATGGATGGAATTACTTAAGAAACTAAAACAAAATTAAACTTGAACGTCCACAACAAATGAATTTCATTCAATTTTGAACAATTTAAAACTTTAGGAGATATCCGATATAAATGGAGAATGACAAGTTAAATTATCCTATTTAAAAGAGGTTGACATTCATAAATAAATCATATTAAAATTGGATCAAAATTCAAGCTGACATACCTATGTTTTTAAACCAGATTTTTATTGTATCCTTACTAATGTTAAGTAAACTCAAAAAAATACAATCAAAATAAAATTAGTAAAAACAAACATAACAATGATATTAATCTTGATGAAATCCTCTTAAGTTTCCTAAAATTAAACACGTATATAACTTCTATTTATAATTTTACAATTACTAAAATTAACCCTATCAAACTTCAGTTATATGGTGCCAAAAAACAAGAATTTATTAAGTCACTTCAAAAAAGATGAATTCTGTAATACCCCATAATTTTGTGAACATTTTGAATAATATTATTATGATCAACTGGGTTCCGGGGTACTCTGAGTAATTATTGGATAAAGTAATTAGAGTAAACCGACGAACTCGGAAATTTGATTATATTAATATTATTTAACTTGGAGTTTAACTAATTGGTGTATTTGAGATAATTTGGATAATTAGTAGTATTACCAATTAATATTTCCTTTGTATATTTTCTTTTCCTTTGCCTTATTTGAAAGAAGATAGAAACATTGGAGAAAGAAAGAAAGGAGAAGGAAAAAGGAAGGAAAAGAAGAGAAAATTTCCTCAAGAGCTCTAGGACTTGAATCATCAACCAATCTTCATCTTTTCATCTCAGCTTCAACCTCCTCATCTTGTAATCCAGGTGGGTTCTAGCTAGATGCTTTAGAGTAGAGTTTTATTGAGTTTAGATTTAGTTTTGACATTGTTAGAAAATGAGAAATTTTGCACTAAAATCATGTTTTAATGATCCTCATGATTGATACTGGTTACATATGTGTTGTTGTGTATCAAATTGGTAATTTTTCTGGTGTTTAAAAGTGAATTGGAAGAGAAATGGATCAATTTTCGCAAACCCATTATGCAGGAAATTTTCTGGTTTTCACGCTGCCCTTACGCGTATCACCTAAGGCAATACGCGTATTGGTTAAGGTAATACGCGCATGGCTGTGCAAAAATGTAGGCAATACGCGTATGAGGTTCCATTTTCTTGGCCATCAGCCCATTTGCGTATTGGTACGCGTAGGGTTTTGGGCAATACGCGTATGAAGTAAGGCAATACGCGTATTGGGGTTTTATAAGGAATTTTTGGGAAAAATCAGTCTCTGCCCATACGCGTATGACTTTGGGCGATACGCGTATGGCTGGGCGAGCCAGCTGGGCAATACACGTATGGCACAAGGCAATACGCGTACGGCCAGGAGGGTGAAAAATTGTGTTTTCTCGCGATACTATTTCTCGCTATGTCCATAACTTTTGACTCGTTTATCCGTTTTTAATATTCTTGATATCATTGGAAAGCTAACAGAATGTACTTTCTTATTAAAATAATTTTAAGATTTGTTGGCCGATTTAATTATGTCGGGATTTTGGAATAGTGTCGTTTTGTCGACTTTTATCGTTTAATGGTGTGTAATTGTTGTGGAAAATGTATGCTTGTTAAAATATGGAATAGGTAGAGTGAGGAGCATTACCATAAACAATGTCAGAAAGTGTGAATTGTCAAAAGTGACAACGCTCACGCATGAAAGGCCGAGGCGTGTGTATAATAATCATAACCAGTTTATCTTGCGGTGTAGTTTCATGAGACTCGAGCACCTCCTCTGAAACGTATGCACAATTACTTGGCAGGTTTGATTCCCGCGTATAGTACGAATGGAGCCTATGGGTAAAGAGACTTGTGATGGTTAACAGGCCATGAGAAGTGACGGTTCACGGCTAACAGGCTGAGATCCCGAATCCATTTCGTATGCCAAGTAACTACAAGGATCCATGACTCGGGTCATCTTCTAGACGTAGAAGCGGATGGGAAAAGTGGATGCCTTGGTACGGTTATTGATTAGTGAGATTCTTGAGCTAACAGGCTCAGGACGTACTTTGGTACTAGTGTGAGTTAACAGGCTCACCGGTGTGGATACTTATATAGTGTGTGTACTCAAAGTCATCTCCCTTCCCTTTTGACTTGAGTTAGGTTTATTAGAACCTTGTAGAGCCGAGAGGACTTTAAGATAGAGAATTCACTGAGATTTGATGTATCTCACCCCACTGTTGTTGTTTACATCACAGGTACTGCAGGTTCCGCGAAGGGTAAGGATAAGGTCGTGTGATTATCCTTACTTATCTGATGGCTTTGCTTCCGTTGTGGAGTTTTTTGAGATCATTAGTGATCTAGTTCTTAGTATATGTCTTTGGAACATCTTGTAGATATACTATGTCGTAGTTTTTTTGTATTAGGCTTGTTGGCCATGTATATGTATAATGTGTTTACTAGGAACTTATTGTATATTTCAGTACCAAATGTGGAATTCATGTATTATATATGCTTTGATGTATGTATATATATATATATATATATGTGCGTTACAGTTGGTATCAAAGCAGGTCGTATCCTCGACCTAGCCATGAAATAGAATAAGTTTTCTTTCCGTTTCATATGCGGCGTGTCGCCATTGGTCTTGCATTTTATATTTATAGTATTGAGTCTGATCAACTTAATCCTATCTGTATAAAATTCAGGAACATGGCTGACAGGCGCAGAAACAACCGTTGTAGACCGAGAACTACTCCAGCAGGGACTAATCCGCCGGGTGACGAGGGAAATGCTCCTTTATACCAATTTATGCAACAGATGCAACAACAGCAGAATCAGTTTGTGCAACAAATGGTACATCAAATGGCTGGTGGTGTGCATCCTCCAGTGGTGGTACCAGAAGCTGCAGGGGGAACCTTTAGGGATTTCATCCGTATGAATCCTCCAGAATTTCTGGGAGGGTTAAACCCAGTAAAGGCTCATGAATGGATATCAGGTATGGAACGGATTTTCCTAATAGTTCAGTGCAGTGAGGAAAATAAGGTGGTCTTCGCTTCTCACTTGTTGAAGGGTTCTGCCATGAGGTGGTGGGAAAGCGCTTCAGCCTTAATGACAATTCAAGAGGTACCAAAGGTATGAGAGCAGTTTAAGATAAATTTTATGGAGAAATATTTTCCAAGATCCTTGAGGTCTCAAAAGGAATTCGAGTTTCAACAATTGAGACAAGGCAACTTAACTGTGGCTTCTTATGCTGAAAAGTTCGAGGTTATGGATGCTTATTCTAGACAGGCTATGTATGCTCCTGATGAGAGGTGGAAGATTGATCAGTTTCTATTTGGTTTAAGGGCTGAAATTTCACATAGTGTATCTCAGAGAGAATTCACTAGTTATGCCAAATTGTTAAGACAGTGTTATGTGGCTGAGCATAGTTTGAAGAAGGTACAAATGGAAGGAGACTTGAGTAGGATGAATCAAAGTGATCGAGGGAGATCGAATCAACAAGTTAGACCAAGGAAGAAATCATTCAAAGGGAAGCAAGTTCAGAGTTCTAGGACTAGTGTGCCTCCGGTATGCCGTACTTGTGGAAGGAATCATTATGGTAGGTGCAGTTTGGAGGGAATGAGGTGTTATCGGTGTAATAAGGTGGGCCACATAGCGAAGGATTGTCCTCAGGGTAGGAATCAGGCACAAGGGAAGAATACTGGCCGAGTGTATACCTTGGATGCAAGGAAAGCAAAGAATGATAACTCCTTGATTGCGGGTACGTGTTTCGTAAATGGACATCCTTGTTTGGTTTTATTTGATTGTGGGGCAACGCATTCTTTTGTGTCCACGCGTTGCGTGAAGCGACTTGGGTTGCAAGCCGTTCCTTTGTTTCCTCCTATGGTGGTTACTACTTCCATGGATGAGATTGTAGAGACACCGTTGATGTGTGAAAATTGTGTATTATCGGTGAATGAAAGAGTTTTCCAGATTGATCTTATTTGTTTGCCACTTAAGAAAGTGGATGTTGTTCTGGGAATGGATTGGCTTTCTGCTAATTCGGTGTTTATTGGGTGTAAGGAAAAACTAATCATTATTCCATCTGCCGAGGCCACTTCGAAGGATGTTTTAACTACTATCTTAGAAGGTACGGTTGGAATGATTAATTTCTTGTTTGAGGAAGAAAAGTCTATTCTTTTTATTCTTACTAAGGAGGAGAGTAATAACATCCCAGTTTTGAGTATTCCGGTAGTTTGTGACTTTCCTGAAGTTTTCCCCGAGGATATCACTTCTCTTCCTCCGGAGCGGGAAGTGGAATTCTCTATTGACCTGATACCGGGAACGACTCCAATATCTGTTTCTCCGTATCGGATGGCACCACTTGAATTAAGGGAATTAAAGGACCAATTGGAAGAATTGTTGGCTAAGCATTTTGTTCGACCCAGTGTTTCACCTTGGGGAGCTCCAGTGTTATTAGTAAAGAAAAAGGATGGTGGAATGCAATTGTGTATTGACTACCGTCAATTGAATAAGGTCACCATCAAGAACAAATACCCATTACCAAGGATAGACGACCTGTTAGATCAATTGAAAGGAGCCTGTGTGTTCTCGAAGATTGATTTACGGTCGGGTTATCATCAGATTCGTGTGAAGAGTTAAGATGTACCAAAGACTGCGTTTAGAACCCGGTACGGTCATTATGAATTTTTGGTAATGCCTTTCGGTGTGACGAATGCTCCGGCAGTTTTCATGGATTATATGAATCGAATATTCCAACCTTACTTGGACCAATTTGTGGTGATTTTCATTGACGACATTCTTATTTATTCTCGTGATCCTCAAGAGCACGGAGAACAGCTAAGACTTGTTTTATCCATCTTACAAGAGAAGCAACTTTTTGAAAAGTTAAGTAAGTGAGTTTTGGATGTCTGAGGTTAATTTTCTCGGTCATGTCATATCCCATGGAGGTGTAGCGGTCGATCCATCAAAAGTTGAAGCAGTGATTAATTGGGAGAGACCAAAGAATGCTTCTGAAGTTAGAAGTTTCTTGGGATTGGCAGGGTACTACAGAAGGTTTATCAAGGGGTTTTCGCAGTTGGCTTTACCATTGACAAGACTTACTCGGAAGGATTATTCGTATGAGTGGGATTCGGCTTGTGAAAGAAGTTTTAGGAGTTTGAAGGAGAGATTGACTACCGCTCCTGTTTTGGTTATTCCTGATTCAAGCAAGTCGTATGAGGTATATTGTGATGCATCGAAGAAGGGATTAGGCGGGGTGTTAATGCAAGATGGACATGTAGTGGCATATGCTTCACGACAGTTGAAAGTCCATGAAGAGAATTACCCAACGCATGATTTAGAATTGGCGGCAGTTGTATTTACTTTGAAAGTGCGGCGTCACTATTTGTATGGTGTACGTTTTGAGATGTTTAGCGACCACAAGAGCTTAAAGTACTTATTCGATCAGAAGGAGTTGAACATGCGGCAGAGGAGATGGATGGAATATTTGAAGGATTATGACTTGGAGTTAAAATACCATTCGGGTAAAGCAAATAAGGTGGCGGATGCATTGAGTAGGAAGGTGTTACATAATGCCGAGTTGATGATGTTAGAGTATACCTTAATGGAAAAGTTTAGAGATCTAAATCTTCAATTTAACTGGACTCCAAATTGTGTAGTCATGGGGAATTTGAATGTCTCTTCTACTCTTAGGGAAGAAATCCAGCAAGAGCAAGGGTTAGAGGAGAAGTTACAGGAAGTGTTACTACAACCGGGTTTTATGCGAGCTACCGACGGAACTATTTTGTTTAACCAAAGGGTTTGTGTTCCGGATAGCACGGAGTTAAAACGAAGGATTTTGGAAGAAGCGCATAAGGGTTCTTTTACTATACATCCGAGGTCTTCAAAGATGTATCAAGATTTAAAGAGGGACTATTGGTGGCCCGGGATGAAAAAGGATATTACGGTGTATGTGTCGGAATGTGCAGTTTGCCAAGAAGTGAAAATTGAACACCAACGGCCGGGTGGCTTGTTGCAACCTTTAGAAATTCCGACGTGGAAATGGGAGAGTATTTCAATGGACTTCACAGTGGGATTACCCCGTGCGCAGGGTGGTTATGATTCGATTTGGGTAATTGTGGATCGGTTAACGAAATCAGCTCATTTCTTAGCTGTGAAGACTACCTACAAGGCGAGTCATCTCACAAGGTTGTTCATCTCAAAAATAGTGAGATTGCATGGCATTCCTACTAGTATCGTTTCGGATAGAGATCCAAAGTTTACCTCAAGATTTTGGAGAGCTTTTCAATAAGCCATGGGAACGAGGTTATGTTTGAGTACGTCGAATCATCCGTAAACGGACGGTCAGACGAAACGGACAATACAAACTATGGAAGACATGTTGAGAGCTTGTGTACTTGAAAGTGGAGGAAATTGGATAGAACTTTTGCCGTTGATCAAATTCTCTTATAATAACAGTTATCATGCAAGTATTGGTATGGCACCTTATGAGGCATTATATGGTAGGAAGTGTAGAACACCATTGTGTTGGGCGGAGGTTGGCGACGATAGAATTTTGGGACCCGAAATTATTCACGAGACCACGGCAAAGACTAGAATGGTTCGTGGAAAAGTTAAATAAAGCCCAAGATCGTCAGAAAAGTTATGCGGACAACCGTAGGAGACCGTTGGAGTTTAGTGAGGGTGATCATGTATTTTTGAAGGTTACTCCGAGATTGAGATTGAATGGACCATTTAAATCGCGGAAGTTAAGTCCAAGATACGTGGGACCGTATCAAATCTTAGAAAGAATTGGAGAAGTAGCTTACAGATTTGCTTTACCGCCTTCTCTGTCAGAGATGCACGAAGTTTTTCATGTGTCTCAGCTTCAGAAATTTGTCCCAGATCCTCTTCAGCTAATTTTGCCAGATACAATTGAGATAGAAGCTGATTTGACGTTTGAGCCTCAACCAAGTCGTATCACAGGAAGGGAAACTAAAGTGTTAAGGAATAAAGAGATTCCTCTTGTTAAGGTCCAATGGGATGAGACGCATCCAGGCGATGCAACTTGGGAATTGGAATCGGAAATGCGGGAGGTCTACCCTCATCTGTTCAGGTAATCTTTTAAATTCGAGGGCGAATTTCTATTTAAGGGGGGTAGGATGTAATACCCCATAATTTTGTGAACATTTTGAATAATATTATTATAATCAACTAGGTTCCGGGGTACTCCGAGGAATTATTGGATAAAGTAATTAGAGTAAACCGACGAACTCGGAAATTTGATTAGATTAGTATTATTTAACTTGGAGTTTTACTAATTGGTGTATTTGAGATAATTAGTAGTATTACCAATTAATATTTCCCTTGTATATTTTCTTTTCCTTTGCCTTATTTGAAAGAAGATAGAAACATTGGACAAAGAAAGAAAGGAGAAGGAAAAAGGAAGGAAAAGAAGAGAAAATTTCCTCAAGAGCTCTAGGACTTGAATCATCAACCAATCTTCCTCTTTTCATCTCAGCTTCAACCTCCCCATCTTGTAATCTAGGTGGGTTCTAGCTAGATGCTTTAGAGTAGAGTTTTATTGAGTTTAGAGTTAGTTTTGACATTGTTAGAAAATGAGAAATTTTGCACTAAAATCATGTTTTAATGATCCTTATGATTGATACTGGTTACATATGTGCTGTTGTGTATCAAATTGGTAATTTTTCTAGTGTTTAGAAGTGAATTGGAAGAGAAATGGATCAATTTTCGCAAACCCATTATGCAGGAAATTTTCTGGTTTTCACGCTACCCATACGCGTACCACCCAAGGCAATACGCGTATTGGTTAAGAAAATACGCGTATGGCTGTGCAGAAATGTGGGCAATACGTGTATGAGATTCCATTTTCTTGGCCATCTGCCCATTTGCGTATTGGTACGCGTAGGGTTTTGGGCAATACACGTATGAAGTAAGGCAATGCGCGTATTGGGGTTTTAAAAGGAATTTTTAGGAAAAATCAGTCTCTGCCCATACGCGTATGACTTTGGGCGATACGCGTATGGCTGGGCGAGCCAGCTGGGCAATACGCGTATGGCACAAGGCAATACGCGTACGGCCAGGAGGGTGAAAAATTGTGTTTTCTCGCGATACTATTTCTCGCTATGTCCATAACTTTTGACTCGTTTATCCGTTTTTAATATTCTTGATATCATTGGAAAGCTAACAGAATGTACTTTCTTATTAAAATGATTTTAAGATTTGTTGGCCGATTTAATTATGTCGGGATTTTGGAATAGTGTCGTTTTGTCGACTTTTATCGTTTAATGGTGTGTAATTGTTTCGGAAAATGTATGCATGTTAAAATATGGAATAGGTAGAGTGAGAAGCATTACCATAAACAATGTCAGAAAGTGTGAATTGTCATAAGTGACAACGCTCACGCATGAAAGACCGAGGCGTGTGTATAATAATCATAACCAGTTTATCTTGCGGTGTAGTTTCATGAGACTCGAGCACCTCCTCTGAAAGGTATGCACAATTACTTGGCAGGTTTGATTCCCGCGTATAGTACGAATGGAGCCTACGGGTAAAGAGACTTGTGATGGTTAACATGCCATGAGAAGTGACGGTTCACGGCTAACAGGCCGATGATCCCGAATCCATTTCGTATGCCAAGTAACTACAAGGATCCATGACTCGGGTCGTCTTCTAGACGTAGAAGCGGACGGAAAAAGGGGATGCCTTGGTACGGTTATTGATTAGTCAGATTCTTGAGCTAACAGGCTCAGGACGTACTTTGGTACTAGTGTGAGTTAACAGGCTCACCGGTGTGGATACTTATATAGTGTGTGTACTCAAAGTCATCTCCCTTCCCTTTTGACTTGAGTTAGGTTTATTAGAACCTTGTAGAGCTGAAAGGACTTTAAGATAGGGAACTCACTGAGATTTGATGTATCTCACCCCACTGTTGTTGTTTACATCACCGGTACTGCAGGTTCCGCGAAGGGTAAGGATAAGGTCGAGTGATTATCCTTACTTATCTGATGGCTTTGCTTCCGTTGTGGAGTTTTTTGAGATCATTAGTGATCTAGTTCTTAGTATTTGTCTTTGGAACATCTTGTAGATATACTATGCCGTAGTTTTTTTGTATTAGGCTTTTTGGGCATGTATATGTATAATGTGTTTACTAGGAACTTATTGTATATTTCAGTACCAAATGTGGAATTCATGTATTATATATGCTTTGATGTATGTATATATATATATATATATATATATATATATATATATATATATATATATATGGGCGTTACAAATTCGAGGTTGGGGTATTAGTTAGTGTGCTCTCCCTCTTCTCCACCACCAGCAGGATGAATTCTTTCGTCATTTTAAGTTGTTTTGCTCTTGCTGCTTTCATTTCACCATGTGTAGCTGCAAATGAATATGACTATTTCAAACTTGTTCTGACCTGGGGACCAACTACTGGTCACTTTAGGGTTCCACTTGAAATAAAATATAAGATCCCTCCCATATAGGACAGATTTATGATCCACATCCTTTGGCCGGCGAATGACTCTGATCCACAGCCACGAGACTGTGATACATTTAAAGAAGGTGAACATTTGGAAGTTAGTAAGGTAATCTCAAATTTAGAATGCTATTAGTTTTAATTTTTGTTTATCAATGTGATAAAATTTGATACAGTTAGTTTTAATTTTGTTTAGCTTGAATTTAAATTGAATTTGAATGATGTATGGAATTACATGAGAAACTAAAACAAAATTAAACTTGAACGTTCACAACAAATGAATTTCATTCAATTTTGAACAATTTAAAACTTTAGGAGATATCCGATATAAATGGAGAATGACAAGTTAAATTCTCATATTTAAAAGAGGTTGACATTCATAAATAAATCATATTAAAAATGGATCAAAATTCAAGCTGACATACCTATGTTTTTAAACCAGATTTTTTATTGTATCCTTACTAATGTTAAGTAAACTCAAAAAAATACAATCAAAATAGAATTCGTAAAAACAAAAATAACAATGATATTAATCTTGATGAAATCCTCTTATGTTTCCTAAAATTAAACACGTATATAACTTCTATTTATAATTTTACGATTACCAAAATTAACCCTATCAAACTTCAATTATATGGTGCCAAAAAACAAGAATTTATTAAGTCACTTCAAAAAAGATGAATTCGAGGTTGGGGTATTAGTTAGCATGCTCCCCCTCTTCTCCACCACCAGCAGGACGAAGTCTTTCGTCATTTTAAGTTGTTTTGCTCTTGCTGCTTTCATTTCACCATGTGTAGCTGCAAATGAATATGACTATTTCAAACTTGTTCTGACCTGGGGACAAACTACTTGTCACTTTAGCGTTCCACCTGAAATAAAATGTAAGATCCCTCCCATATAGGACAGATTTATGATCCACAGCCTTTGGCCGGCGAATGACTCAGATCCACAGCCACGAGACTGTGATACTTTTAAAGAAGGTGAACATTTGGAAGTTAGTAAGGAAATCTCGGATTTAGAATGCTATTAGTTTTAATTTTTGTTTATCAATGTGATAAAATTTGATACGGTTAGTTTTAATTTTGTTTAACTTGAATTTGAATTGAATTTGAATGATGGATGGAATTACATGAGAAACTAAAACAAAATTAAACTTGAATGTTCACAAAAAATGAATTTCATACCTTCTAAAGAAGGTGAACATTTGGAAGTTTGTTAGGTAATCTCAAATTTAGAATGCTATTAGTTTTAATTTTTGTTTATCAATGTGATAAAATTTGATACGGTTAGTTTTAATTTTGTTTAGCTTGAATTTAAATTGAATTTGAATGATGGATGGAATTACATGAGAAACTAAAATAAAATTAAACTGAACGTTCACAACAAATGAATTTCATTCAGTTTTGAACAATTTAAAACTTTAGGAGATATCCGATATAAATGGAGAATGACAAGTTAAATTCTCCCATTTAAAAGAGGTTGACGTTCATAAATAAATCATATTAAAAATGGATCAAAATTCAAGCTGACATACCTATGTTTTTAAACCAGATTTTTTATTGTATCCTTAACATTAAACTCAAAAAAATACAATCAAAATGGAATTAGTAAAAACAAAAATAACAATGATATTAATCTTGATGAAATCCTCTTAAGTTTCCTAAAATTAAACACGTATATAACTTCTATTTATAATTATACAATTACCAAAATTAACCCTATCAAACTTCAGTTATATGGTGCCAAAAAACAAGAATTTATTAAGTCACTTCAAAAAAGATGAATTCGAGGGTTGGGGTATTAGTTAGCGTGCTCTCCCTCTTCTCCACCACCAGCAGGATGAATTCTTTCATCATTTTAAGTTGTTTTGCTCTTGCTGCTTTCATTTCACCATGTGTAGCTGCAAATGAATATGACTATTTCAAACTTGTTCTGACCTGGGGACCAACTACTTGTCACTTTAGGGTTCCACCTGAAATAAAATGTAAGATCCCTCCCATATAGGACAGATTTATGATCCACAGCCTTTGGCCGGCGAATGACTCTGATCCACGGCCACGAGACTGTGATACTTTTAAAGAAGGTGAACATTTGGAAGTTAGTAAGGAAATCTCAGATTTAGAATGCTATTAGTTTTAATTTTTGTTTATCAATGTGATAAAATTTGATACGGTTAGTTTTAGTTTTGTATAGCTTGAATTTGAATTGAATTTGAATGATGGATGGAATTACATGAGAAACTAAAACAAAATTAAACTTGAATGTTCACAAAAAATGAATTTCATACCTTCTAAAGAAGGTGAACATTTGTGAGTTTGTAAGGTAATCTCAAATTTAGAATGCTATTAGTTTTAATTTTTGTTTATCAATGTGATAAAATTTGATACGGTTAGTTTTAATTTTGTTTAGCTTGAATTAAAATTGAATTTGCATGATGGATGAAATTACATGAGAAACTAAAACAAAATTAAACTTGAACGTTCACAACAAATGAATTTCATTCAGTTTTGAACAATTTAAAACTTTAGGAGATATCCGATATAAATGGAGAATGACAATTTAAATTCTCCCATTTAAAAGAGGTTGACATCCATAAATAAATCATATTAAAAATGGATCAAAATTCAAGCTGACATACCTATGTTTTTAAACCAGATTTTTTATTGTATCCTTACTAATGTTAAGTAAACTCAAAAAAATACAATCAAAATAGAATTAGTAAAAACAAAAATAACAATGATATTAATCTTGATGAAATCCTCTTAAGTTTCTTAAAATTAAACACGTATATAACTTCTATTTATAATTTTACAATTACCAAAATTAACCCTATCAAACTTCAGTTATATGGTGCCAAAAAATAAGAATTTATTAAGTCATTTAAAAAAAGATGAATTCGAGGTTGGGGTATTAGTTAGTGTTCTCTCCCTCTTCTCCACCACCAGCAGGATGAATTCTTTCGTTATTTTAAGTTGTTTTGCTGTTGCTGCTTTCATTTTACCATGTGTAGCTGCAAATGAATATGACTATTTCAAACTTGTTCTGACCTGGGGACCAACTACTTGTCACTTTAGGGTTCCACCTGAAATAAAATGTAAGATCCCTCCCATATTGGACAGATTTATGATCCACAGCCTTTGGCCGGCGAATGACTCTGATCCACGGCCACGAGACCGTGATACTTTTAAAGAAGGTGAACATTTGGAAGTTAGTAAGGAAATCTCAAATTTAGAATGCTATTGGACCATTCATTATCACATTCTCACCACTACCATTACAATAACCTAGTTTTTCTCAAAAAAGTTTTTATTTAGTTTCATTCACAATTTATTTTTTATTTGTGTAGATGTGATTTTTAAAAAGAGAAAACTCCAATAATATTAGGTTGTTCAATTTGGTTGGTTGAAACATGTGTTATGTTGGGTTGTTTGTTCCAAAGGATATTGTTTCAAACGCAAAAAAACTTACTCATATTAAAATGTGTAATTTTATTTTCTAATTAAATTTTGACAAATTATCAATTGAAATGTCATGTCATTAAAAATTAAATTCAAATTGAATGATATTAAAATCAAGAAAAATTTAAATGTAGAGTTTAAATAAACGATTTTTAAAATGAAGATCAATGGTTTCATATATCAAATAATCAAAAGTGCATTTAAGTAAAAATATATTATGTTTGAAGTTATAATTAAAAACTATTTTAGAAACATAATATAGGAATTTGATTTCCCTTATAATTAGAACGCCTTGATACTACCACACTTGACATAAATATTTTTCTTAACACTGAAGTTTACTGTCTTGTCTTGTTTTTTATTTAGAAAGTACAAGAGAATGTATTACAACATTGTAAAGAATGTATAAAAGTGCATAAAAGAAATAAAGAGAAGAAAAAAACTAACATGAAAAACTTTGCATATTTGCTTATACCTACATAAATTATATTGTTATAAAATCTAAACAAGTATAATAACAAAAAAAATATTAAGATAAAAATTAAAATATTTTCTTTTTTTTTTCAAAATAAATTTTTCAAAAAACTAAATAGAAAACACAAAATGTAATGAAATATTTATATAACATAAACTCCAAACACAATTTTTATTAATTGAAGTATTTCATAATTTATGCTTTATCTTTATACAACCTCATAATTAGTACTCCCTCCGTCCCAAAATATAAGAGAAAAAATCAAAAACACACTTATTAAGAAAAGTAAAAACATAATAGTTTGACTAAGATTTTGTTGAAAAATATTGCTTTGAAAGATGTAAAAACAATTCTAATTGGTTGTTGGTTATAGAAAAGATGAGAGAGAAAGCAAATTAAATGCAATTTGCATTTAATTTTATCTCGAAAAAGAAGAAAGTTGATTTTTTCTCTTATATTTTGGGACAAGAAAAATGTATTTTTTTCTCTTATATTTTGGGACGGAGGGAGTACATGTGATCATATTTTGCGTGAGTGTAAAAAAACAAATAATAAAGTATATGTAGTTTGCATAATACTTATGCTTGACATGAATTCGTTATTTTCTAGTGGTTATACCATATAGTGTATATGAGTTAATATTAATAGAAATACATGATTATTTTATGTCAATAAATTGAAATACCATAAGATACATTATCAATTAAATATAAAGAAGTTTAATGCAATTGCAAGAGAATTTTACCACTAAAGTACTTAACATAAATAAGATGAAGAAGTTTTTCATAAATATAATATGAAGGACAATAGTTTAATTTTTTTTATATATTTACGATTGAAATGAGTACTTACGAAAATCATGCAAAGAATCGTTAGATGATTGTTAAATTAAAATAATAATTTAAAATTTAAACGGAAAAGATTTCCACTTATTAAATATATTTTTGTCTCTTAAATACTATTTGTTATTTTGAACTTTAATAAAAAAAAAATTATTTATTTTTATGAAGAAAAAGAGAGATCTGTAATATGGAAAATAGAAGGTTTTTGCAAGATTGATTTGTTTACGATGATTTTTACCATGTTCGTTCAAATGGGAATTTTTTTTATGAGGAAATTTCGATCTTGTCTTTTTCTACAACATTTTTTAACAATACTTTTAGAATGTTCTTTAATATGGGGAATTTGTTCATGTGCTTTTTTACAATGTTTATTGTTCGTTCATACGGGGAATGCTCATTTATGTGTTATTTTATAATACTTTTACAATGTTCATTTGTATAGGGATTTAAAATTCCTAAGCTTTAAAATAAATGGAAAATTATATCGAGTATGAACCCAAGTTGACCCTCTCTCCCTTTCTTTCCTATTATAGCTTAAGGTTTTACACAGTGAAGGTTTATAAATTTTTGCAAACTTTGTTCGTTTAAGATTTTTTTACATTGATCTTTTGTATAGGGATTGTGCGAATTAAAAATGTTCATTTATGTATATTTTACGATGTTTGTTTTACAATGTTCTTTCGTATAGTGAAACACTGTTGTGTTTTTACGAGTTTTTTTACAATGTTTTTAAAATGTTTGTTCCTATGGGGAATGAAAAACCTTATAACCCAAAACAAATAGAAAAATCATATTGAGTTAGGGTTTTTGGTCGTGAAGCTCCAGACGGTGACGAATCTCAGACGGTGACTTATCACAACAAATAATCACAAAGGTAAAAATACTTACCGGCGGTGACGAATTGGCAACCTTAGAAGTTTGCCCTCTCACTTTACCGGCGGTGCACGAGCCAATGAACGTTTGTCAGATTAATAAAATACACAATGACGAGAGGCGCGACGGAGGGAGGCAGGCCGCGACGGAGGGAGGCAGGCCGCGACGGAGTGATTCGAAAGAGGCCGCGAAGGAGTGATTCGAAAGAGGCCGCGACGGAGGGAGGCAGGCCGGACGTGACAGAGTGATTCAGGCTGAGAGAAAGAAGAGGTCGGACGTGACAGAGTGATTCAGGCTGAGAGAAAGAAGAGGTTTGTAAATAGGTTTAGAAACAAATGAAGAGAGAAAGAAGGTGGAACAGGATTCGTTTTGTTTTAGGGTTCAAGTGAGAGGAGGTTTTCACATCGGTTAATGAATTGGACCGAAATAAGGTGCTTTTGGTTTTCACATCGGTTAATTACATGGACCGATATAAGGGCCCAAATAATAAACCATTGAATCGGTTGAAATTAATGCCCGATATAAAATCCCTTATAACAAAATTTTTAATTATTTATGAAACTGCCACCGCATTATTTTTTACATCAGTGGAAATAAATACCTGATGTAAAATCCCTAAATCCCTTATTTTTTATGAAGTTTTTACATCGGTTGAAATTAATGCCCGATGTGAAATCCCTTATAACAAATTTTTTAATTATTTACGAAACTGTCATCGCGTTATTTTTACATCAGTGGAAATAAATACCTGATGTAAAATCATTTAACCAAATGTCATTTTTCTAGTAGTGTAGTTTTAATTTTCGTTTATCAATGTGATAAAATTTGATAAGGTTAGTTTTAATTTTGTTTAACTTGAATTTGAATTGAATTTGAATGATGGATGGAATTACATGAGAAACTAAAACAAAATTAAACTTGAATGTTCACAAAAAATGAATTTCATACCTTCTAAAGAAGGTGAACATTTGGAAGTTAGTAAGGTAATCTCAAATTTAGAATGCTATTAGTTTTAATTTTTGTTTATCAATGTGATAAAATTTGATACGGTTAGTTTTAATTTTGTTTAGCTTGAATTTAAATTGAATTTGAATGATGGATGGAATTACATGAGAAACTAAAACAAAATTAAACTTGAACGTTCACAACAAATGAATTTCATTCAATTTTGAACAATTTAAAACTTTAGGAGATATCCGATATAAATGGAGAATGACAAGTTAAATTCTCCCATTTAAAAGAGGTTGACATTCATAAATAAATCATATTAAAATTGGATCAAAATTCAAGCTGACATACCTATGTTTTTAAACCAGATTTTTTATTGTATCCTTACTAATGTTAAGTAAACTTAAAAAAATACAATCAAAATAGAATTAGTAAAAACAAAAATAACAATGATATTAATCTTGATGAAATCCTCTTAAGTTTCCTAAAATTAAACACGTATATAACTTCTATTTATAATTTTACAATTACCAAAATTAACCCTATCAAACTTCAATTATATGGTGCCAAAAAACAAGAATTTATTAAGTCACTTCAAAAAAAGATGAATTCGAGGTTGAGGTATTAGTTAGCGTACTCTCCCTCTTCTCTACCACCAGCAGGATGAATTCTTTCGTCATTTTAAGTTGTTTTGCTCTTGCTGCTTTCATTTCACCATGTGTAGCTGCAAATGAATATGACTATTTCAAACTTGTTCTGACCTGGGGACCAACTACTTTTCACTTTAGGGTTCCACCTGAAATAAAATGTAAGATCCCTCCCATATAGGACAGATTTATGATCCACAGCCTTTGGCCGGCGAATGACTCTGATCCACGGCCACGAGACTGTGATACTTTTAGAGAAGGTGAACATTTGGAAGTTAGTAAGGTAATCTCAAATTTAGAATGCTATTAGTTTTAATTTTGGTTTATCAATGTGATAAAATTTGATACGGTTAGTTTTAATTTTGTTTAGCTTGAATTTAAATTGAATTTATGTAATACCCCGTATTATCTAAATGCTCAATTGGATATCAGATGAGATCAGGTGAGTATCTATGTGCTCTATTTTTTGGTAAATTGGATTCATGGAATATTCTAAGTATTTTAAGTATTATTAATTGGGATCAATAGAGCAACTGGTGAACTCTAAAGAGATCAATTATTTTATTAAAGAGACAGATTTATATTTATTAATCCAAGAAAGTAATTTTATGGTAATTCTAATAATTGATCAATTGGGTTGAGGCGGCAAATATAAATTGGAGATATTTTACCCTGTTGGATTTATATTATATATTAATGATTATGTATATATATATATATATATATATATATATATATATATATATATATATATATATATATATATATATATATATATATATATATATATATATATATAAGAAAAGGAGAAAGAAAGAAATAGAAAGGAAGAAGGAAGAAGAGAAAGAAGAAGAACTTGGGAAGAAGAAGTTCATGGGCCATCATTTCATCATCTTCTCCAAACTCCTCTTCGGTTACCAGGTGGGTTCTAGTTAGACACTCTAAGTCTAGAAATATAAGAATTAAACTTAAGTTAGATTGAGAGAAAATGAATTCTAACGGATGAAATTCGATATAAATTGCATAGAATACTTGTTAATTGTGTTGGAACATATTTGGATTGATATATTGTGATTTGGAAGTGGTTAGATGAGAATTGGAGAGGTTTTGGGGAGAAATTCGTAACGGGAACAATGCAGGAAAAATTCTGGGTTTCGCTGGCCATACGCGTATGGGACAGGGAAATACGCGTATTGGGTTGGGCAATACGCGTATGGAAAGGAAGGATTATAGGCAATACGCGTATGGGATTGTGCAATACGCGTATGGAGTGAAGCAATACGCGTATTGGTTTGTTAGTGGAATTTTTAGGGAGTTTCGGTCTCTGCCCATACGCATATCACTTTGGGCAATACGCGTATGGATGAGCGAGTGAGGAAGGCAATACGCGTATGGCACAAGGCAATACGCGTACGGCCAGGAGGGTGCAGAATTGTGTTTTTTCGCGATACCATTTCTCGTTATGTCCATAACTTTTGACTCGGTTATCCGTTTTTAACATTCTTGATATCGTTGGAAAGCTAATAAAATGTACTTTCTTATTAAAATGATTTTAAGATCGTTGGCCGATTTAATTATGTCGGGATTTTGGAATAGTTTCGTTTTGTCGACTTTTATCGTTTAATGGTGGGTAATTGTTGTTGAATTATGTGTTTCCATTATGCGATTGATGATTATTTTGCCTATGCTCTTATTGTTAAACATGTTTGTATATATATGCATGTTAAAATATGAATTAGGAAGAGTGAGGAAACTTTACCCCAAAACAAATGGTAGAGTAAGATTGTTATAATTCTAGGTTGTGAATAGAATTGTGAAACACTAGTATGGAACATGTAACACCCATATATAAAACTCATACATCAAAGCATAAATATTATATATAGATCCAAGTGTTTGGTACTGAAACACATAAGCTCCTAGTTAACACATTGTATACAAATAAATGCCCTAAAGTACAAAGTACAAAAACCTAAGGCATATTATACACAAGATGTTCAAAAGATAAAAACTAAGAACTAGATCAACAATGATCTCAAAATAAACTCCGCTACGGAAGCTAGCCATCAACAAGTAAGGAAAGATCACACGACCTTATCCTTACCCTTCTCGGAACTTGAAGCACCTGAAATACATCAACAACGTGGGGTGAGATACATCAAATCTCAGTGAGTTCCCTATCTTATGGGTTCTCTCGAATTATCAAGGTTCTAACAATCCTAACTCAAGTCCGGGGAAAAAGGGGAAAGGAATCTTGAGTTCACATTTCAATTCTCACACTATATGGAAACATGCCATGAGTTCATCAACTCAAAGTATTACTAATCGATAACCATACCAAGGTACCTCCTGTTCCCGTCCGCTTCTACGTCTAGAAGGCGACCCGAGTCATATATTCTTGTAACCTACTTGACATACGAATGAATTCGGGTTCTACGGGCCTTTTACCGTTATGAACCGTCACTACACACGGGCCTTTTACCATCACAAGCATACACTCCATGGGCTCCATTCGTATAGCACGGGGAATCAAACCTGCCAAGTAGTTGTGCATCCATTTCAGAGGAGTCCGAGACTCATGAAACTACACTCAAGATAAACCGGTTACGATTACATGATTACATACAACAAATATGATTGTGTTCGATAATCACGAGGCTATAATGCTTCCCGGCCTCTCATGCCGACTCAAACCCACAAAGGTTAACCACATGTTCCATACTAGTGTTTTCAACATCTAAATTCTCCTATAGTTCATAAGGGGGTTTTCCTCACTCTTCCTATTTCTTTTTCCATATTAACATGCACATTCAATTACAATCATGTTAAACAATAATAGGATAGGCAATGTATATTACAATTTCATAATAGCATACTTTATAACAATTACAACATAATTAAAACACTTTTGAACTTTCTCGATTATTTAGTCGGTCAGTAAAATTAACACTTTTCACTTCCATTGCATAGAATATTTCCTTAGCTTCACAACGATATAAAGAACTCTTAGATCGGATAAACGAGTCAAAAGTTATGGATTTTTGAAGAAAAGAAAAATATTTGGTCCCAGGCAGATTCGCCTGGCGAATCTGGATTTCGCCTGGCGAATCCCCATTCGCCAGCACTTCGCCTGGTAAATCCCCATTCGCAAGCACTTCGCTTGGCGAATCTAGTGGCGAATCCCCAATTTCAGAAAATCAAAAGTTCCAGTAGCTAACACATTTCTGTTTCTCCAAATTCGCCTAGCGAATCTGGTTTTTGCCTGGAGAATCCCTTTCGCCAGCACTTCGCCTGGAGAATAGGTAGCGAGACCTAATTCACCTGGCGAATTCCCAATTCGCCTGGCGAATCACACCAGACCCAGAATTTTCTCCTTACGGGTTCCATGGCCCCAAAACCCCAAAATCACCATTTCTTAACCCAAATCAATTTCAAACAGCACAAACAAGCATCAACAATGTTTATATGGATAAAGTGATCATACTGCACAATTTATGTCAATTTTTAACCGTTAAAAACATCGATTCAACATATTGACCTAAAACTCAATCATTCCGTAAACTCAAAAAATGTGGTTTCTAACTAGAACCCACCTTGAGATGAGCAAGATGAAGATGATTGAGAAGATTGGATGAAAGTTTGATGAATGGATGATGATGATCTTGATGTTCTTGAGCTTTTCCTCCTATTTCCTCTTTTCTCTCCTTTCCTTTCCTTTCTTTCTTCTTTCCTTCAATGTTTCTATCTTTTTCTTTTGTTTGGCAAAGTGATAGAAAAAGAATATATAGTAACTTAGTATTAGAATTAATACTACTAAATGTCCAAAAAGTCTCTTAAGTCCAAATTAGTCAAATACCTCAGAGTCAGATAATATTAATTGGATTTATTCTCAGTTCCACAGTTACTCTAATTATTTTATCAAATAATTTCTCAGAGTACACTGGGCTCAGTCGATCACAATAAAATATTATTCGGAGAAATAAAAATACGGGGTATTACATCCTCCCCCCCTTAAATAGAAATTCGCCCTCGAATTTAAAGATTACCTAAAAAGATGTGGGTAAGCATCTCGCATTTCCGATTCAAGTTCCCAAGTTGCATCACCCGGATGAGTTATATTCCACTGCACCTTAACGAGAGAAATGTCCTTATTCCTTAATACTTTCGTTTCTCTTCGCACAATGCGGCTCGGTTGAGGTTCAAACGTTAAGTCTACTTCTATTTCAACAGTATCCGGTAGAATTGGCTGAAGAGGATCTGGAACAAATCTGCGAAGTTGAGATACATGAAAGACATCACGCATTTCCGACAGAGAAGGAGGTAAGGCCAACCTGTACGCTACTTCGCTAATCCTTTCTAAAACTTGATACGGTCCCATGTATCTCGGACTTAACTTCCGTGACTTAAACGGTCATTTCAGTCTTAATCTCGGAGTAACTTTCAAAAACACATGGTCACCTTCTTCAAATTCTAAAGGTCTTCTTCGATTGTCCGCATAACTCTTCTGTCGATCTTGGACTTGTTTAATTTTCTCGCGGATCATTTGAATCTTTTCCGTAGTCTCTTGGATAATTTTGGGTCCTAAGATCCTATCTTCCCCAACTTCTGCCCAACACAAAGGTGTTCTACATTTTCTCCCATATAATGCTTCATACGGAGCCATTCCGATGCTTGCATGATAACTATTATTATAAGAGAACTCAATCAATGGTAGAAGTTCTTTCTAATTTCCTTTATTCTCTAACACACAAGTTCTCAACATATCCTCCATCGTTTGTATCGTTCGCTCAGTCTGACCATCCGTCTGTGGATGATTAGACGTGCTCAAACGTAACTCCGTCCCCATGGCTTGTTGAAAAACCTTCCAAAATCTTGAAGTAAACTTCAGATCTCTATCCGACACAATATCAGAGGGAATACCGTGCAGTCTTACAATTTCCACAATAAACAACCTCGTAAGATGACTTGCCTTGAAGGTAGTCTTCACGGCCAAGAAATGCGCCGACTTTGTCAACCGATCTACTATTACCCAAATCTAATCATAACCACCTTGCGTATGAGGTAAACCTACTGCAAAATCCATAGAAATACTATCCCATTTCCAAACTGGGATTTCTAATGGTTGTAATAATCCACCCGGTCTTTGATGTTCAATCTTAACTTTTTGGCATACCGTACATTCCGACACAAAGACCGCAACATCTCTTTTCATACCGGTCCACCAATAGCCCTTCTTTAAATCCTGATACATCTTTGAAGAACCCGGATGTATAGTGAAGGCACCCTTATGCGCTTCCTCTAAAATCCTTCTTTTCAAAGTCGCATCGTCCGGAACGCAAATTCTTTGGTTAAACATAATCATTCCATCCCTAGCGTGCACAAAACCCGGTTGACTTAGCATCTCTTGTAACTTCTCATCCAATAATTGTCCTTGTTGAATTTCAACTCTTAAAGTAGAATTGACATTCAAATTCCCCATAACCACTCCATTAGGAGTCCACACAAATTGAAGATTTAAATCTCTAAACTTTTCCACCAACGAATATTCTAACATCATCAATTCGGCCTTTCTCAAAACTTTCCCACTCAAGGCATCGACAACTTTGTTCGCTTTACCTGGATGGTATTTTAACTCTAGGTCATAATCCTTTAAATATTCCATCCACCTCCTTTGACGCATATTCAACTCCTTTTGGTCAAAGAGGTACTTTAAACTCTTGTGGTCACTAAACATTTCAAAATGTACTCCATATAAATAGTGACGCCACACTTTCAAAGTAAACACCACCGTCGCTAATTCCAAATCGTGGGTTGGATAATTATTCTCGTGAATTTTCAATTGCCGAGAAGCATAAGCCACCACGTGACTTTCTTGCATTAAAACGCCTCCTAGTCCCATCTTAGACGCATCACAAAATACCTCATACAACTTGCTAGGATCGGGAATAATCAGAACGGGAGCCGTAGTCAATCTTTCTTTCAAACTCATAATACTTTGTTCACACGCCGAATCCCACTCAAAGGGGTAATCCTTCCGAGTAAGTTTAGTCATGGGTAATGCTACTTGCGAAAAGCCTTTGATAAACCTTCTGTTGTAGCCTGCTAGGCCCAAGAAACTTCTAATTTCTGATACATTCTTCGGCCTCTCCCAATTAATGACAACTTCAACCTTTGACGGATCCACCGCTACACCACCTTGTGATATAACGTGACCAAGAAAACTAACTTCAGACATCCAGAACTCGCACTTGCTTAACTTGGCAAAAAGTTGCTTCTCTTGTAAGATCGATAAGACGATTCTCAAATGTTCTTCGTGCTCTTGCGGAGTACGGGAATAGATAAGAATGTCATCAATGAAGATCACAACAAATTGATCCAAGTAAGTTTGAAATAACTGATTCATATAATCCATAAAAATAGCTGGGGCATTAGTCACACCGAACGGCATCACTAAGAATTCGTAATGACCATAACGGGTCCTAAATGCAGTCTTAGGTACATCAGAACTCTTCACTCGGATTTGGTGATAACCCGACCTCAAATCAATCTTCGAGAACACACAGGCTCCTTTCAATTGATCTAATAGGTCGTCTATCCTTGGCAAGGGATACTTGTTCTTAATGGTGACCTTATTCAGCTGACGATAGTCAATACACAACCGCATCCCGCCATCTTTCTTCTTTACTAATAATACTGGAGCTCCCCACGGTGAGACACTAGGTCTAACAAAATGTTTAGCCAAAAGCTCTTCCAGTTGTTCCTTCAGTTCTCTCAATTCAAGCGGTGCCATCCAATACGGGGAAACGGATATAGGAGCCGTTCCTGGTACCAGGTCAATAGAAAATTCCACTACCCTCTCCGGAGGAAGAGAAGTGACATCTTCGGGGAAAACTTCCGAAAACTCACAAACTACAGGAATGTTCGAAACTTGAAGGTCGCTACTCCCTTCCTTAGTGAGAACCAGAAGAACAGATTTCTCTTCTTCGAACAAGAAATTTATCATTCCAATCGTACCTTCTAGGATAGTTGTTAAGACATCTTTCGGGGTAGCATCAACAGATGGAATGATGATGAGCTTTTCTTCACACCCAATAAACATCGAATTAGCAGAAAGCCAATCCATTCCCAAAACGACATCAACTTTCTTAAGTGGTAGACAAATAAGATCAATCTGAAAAACTCTACCGTCCACAGACAAAACACAGTTTTCACACATTGACGGTGTCTCGACTATTTCATCCATGGCGGTACTGACCACCATAGGAGGAGACAAAGGAACGGACCGCAACCCAAGTCGCTTCATACATTGCATCGATACAAAAGAGTGTGTAGCTCCGTAGTCAAATAGAACAAAACAAGGAAAATTGTTAACGAAGCACGTACCGACAATTAAGGAATTGTCACTCTTCTTCTTCCTTGCATCTAAGGTATAAACCCTTCCTTGTGTCTGAGTCCTATTCTGAGGACAATCTCTCTTCAGATGACCCATCTTCTGACATTGGTAACACTTCACATTGTCTATACCACACCTTCCATAATGCATCCTTCCACAAGTGCGACACACTGGAGGTGTACTCGCCCTTGAATCTTGAACTTGATTTCCTTTGAAGGCTTGTTGCCTAGGCCTGAATTTTTGGTAGGATCTTCCGCGATCCCCTTGATTCACCCTACTCGTAACACCTTCCACTTGGACTTTCTTCAAACTATGTTCAGCTACATAGCATTGCCTTAAAGCTTCAGCATAAGTAGTGAACTCCCTCTGAGATACACTATGGGATATTTCAGCTCTAAGTCCAAAAGTAAATTGGTCCACCTTCCACCTCTCATCTGGAGCATACATAGCCTGCCTAGAATAAGCAGCCATGTCTTCAAACTTTTCAGCATAACTGGCCACAGTCATACTACCTTGTCTTAGTTGTTGAAAATCAAACTCTTTCTGAGTTCTTAAAGAGCTCGGAAAATACTTCTCCATAAAAACAACGTTGAACTGCTCCCAAACCTTTGGCACTTCCTGAATAACCATTAAAGCCGAGGCACTCTACCACCATCTCATAGCGGGACCCTTCAATGAGTGAGAGGCGAACAACACTTTGTTCTCCTCGCTGCACTGGACTATCAAGAAGATCCTCTCCATACCAGAAATCCATTCGTGAGCCTTTACGGGGTCCAATCCACCATGAAATTCTGGGGGATTCATGCGGATAAAATCTCGGAATTTCCCACCTTCGGCTTCTGGAACAACTATCGTAGGATGCAAACCTCCATTCATTTGTTGCACCATTTGCTGCATGAATAGATTCTGTTGCTGCTGCATCTGTTGCATAAACTGATACAGAGGAGCATTGCCATCGCCGCCCGGCGGATTCGTCCCTTGAGGAGTGGTGTGGGGTCTACCACGAGTGTTTCTACGTCCATCAACCATGTTTCTAAAGGTCATACAAATAGGATTAAGTTGATTAGGCTCAATGCCATTAAATATAACACTTAAGACCAATGGCGACACAACGTATATGAAACGGAAAGAAATACTTATACTATTTCATGGCTAGGTCGAGGATACGACCTGCTTTGATACCAAGTGTAACACCCATATATAAAACTCATACATCAAAGCATAAATATTATATATAGATCCAAGTGTTTGGTACTGAAACACATAAGCTCCTAGTTAACACATTGTATACAAATAAATGCCCTAAAGTACAAAGTACAAAAACCTAAGACATATTATACACAAGATGTTCAAAAGATAAAAACTAAGAACTAGATCAACAATGATCTCAAAATAAACTCCGCTACGGAAGCTAGCCATCAACAAGTAAGGAAAGATCACACGACCTTATCCTTACCCTTCTCGGAACCTGAAGCACCTGAAATACATCAACAACGTGGGGTGAGATACATCAAATCTCAGTTAGTTCCCTATCTTATGGGTTCTCTCGGATTATCAAGGTTCTAACAATCCTAACTCAAGTCCGGGGAAAAAGGGGAAAGGACTCTTGAGTTCACATTTCAATTCTCACAGTATATGGAAACATGCCATGAGTTCATCAACTCAAAGTATCACTAATCGATAACCATACCAAGGTACCTCCTGTTCCCGTCCGCTTCTACGTCTAGAAGGCGACCCGAGTCATAAATCCTTGTAACTTACTTGACATACGAATGTATTCGGGTTCTACGGGCCTTTTACCGTTATGAACCGTCACTTCACACAGGCCTTTTACCGTCACAAGCATACGCTCCATGGGCGCCATTCGTACAACACAGGGAATCAAACCTGCCAAGTAGTTGTGCATCCATTTCAGAGGAGTCCGAGACTCATGAAACTACACTCAAGATAAACCGGTTACGATTACATGATTACATACAACAAATATGATTGTGTTCGACAATCACGAGGCTATAATGCCTCCCGGCTTCTCATGCCGGCTCAAACCCACAAAGGTTAACCACATGTTCCATACTAGTGTTTCCAACATCTAAATTCTCCTATAGTTCATAAGGTGGTTTTCCTCACTCTTCCTATTTCTTTTTCCATATTAACATGCACATTCAATTACAATCATGTTAAACAATAATAGGATAGGCAAGGTATCTCACAATTTCATAATAGCATACTTTATAACAATTACAAAATAATTATAACACTTTTGAACTTTCCCGATTATTTAGTCGGTCGGTAAAATTAACACTTTTCACTTCCATTGCATAGAATATTTCTTTAGCTTCACAACGATATAAAGAACTCTTAGATCGGATAAACGAGTCAAAAGTTACGGATTTTTGAAGAAAAGAAAAATATTTGGTCCCAGGCAGATTCGCCTGGCGAATCTGGATTTCGCCTGGCAAATCCCCATTCGCCAGCACTTCGCCTGGCAAATCCCCATTCGCCAGCACTTCGCCCGGCGAATCTAGTGGTGAATCCCCAATTTCAGAAAATCAAAAGTTCCAGTAGCTAACACATTTCTGTTTCTCCAAATTCGCCTGGCGAATCTGGTTTTCGCCTGGCGAATCCCATTCGCCAGCACTTCTCCTGGAAAATAGGTGGTGAGACCTAATTTGCCTGGCGAATCACACCAGACCCAAAATTTTGTCCTTACGGGTTCCATGGCCCCAAAACCCCAAAATCACCATTTCTTAACCCAAATCAATTTCAAACAGCACAAACAAGCATCAACAATGTTTATATGCATAAAGTGATCATACTACACAATTTATGTTGATTTTTAACCGTTAAGAACATCGATTCAACATATTGACCTAAAACTCAATCATTCCAAAAACTCTAAAAATGTGGTTTCTAACTAGAACCCACCTTGAGATGAGCAAGATGAAGATGATTGAGAAGATTGGATGAAAGTTTGATGAATGGATCATGATGATCTTGATGTTCTTGAGCTTTTCCTCCTATTTCCTCTTTTCTCTCCTTTCCCTTCCTTTCTTTCTTCTTTCCTTCAATGTTTCTATCTTTTTCTTTTGTTTGGCAAAGTGAGAGAAAAAGAATATATAGTAACTTAGTATTAGAATTAATACTACTAAATGTCCAAAAAGTCTCTTAAGTCCAAATTAGTCAAATACCTCAGAGTCAGATAATATTAATTGGATTTATTCTCAGTTCCACAGTTACTCTAATTATTTTATCAAATAATTTCTCAGAGTACACTGGGCTCAGTCAATCACAATAAAATATTATCCGGAGAAATAAAAATACGGGGTATTACAGAACATGTGTGTAACCTTTGTGGTTTGTGGTAAGGCATTGTGGCCTTGTGATTGTCGCATACAATCACGTGGTGTGTGTGATCACGTAATCTTAACCATTTATCTTGCTGTGTAGTTTCATGAGACTCGAGCACCTCCTCTGAAACGTATGCACAATTACTTGGCAGGTTTGATTCCCGCGTATAGTACGAATGGAGCCTATGGGTAAAGAGACTTGTGACGGTGTACGGGCCGTGTGAATTGACGGATCATGGTGTACGGGCCGATGATCCCGAATCCATTTCGTATGCCAAGTAACTACAAGGATCCATGACTCGGGTCGTCTTCTAGACGTAGAAGCGGACAGGAAGAGGGGATGCCTTGGTATGGTTATTTATTAGTGGAATTCTTGAGTTAACAGGCTCAGGACATATTCCGATTCGTAAGGAATCTTGAGTTAACAGGCTCAGGGCGTAATTCCTTTCGTGTGATTTTGATGAGTTAACAGACTCATGACGTGTTTCCATATAGTGTGAGATTATGAGATCGTGTACTCAAGGTCTTTTCCCTTCCCCTGACTTGAGTTAGGATTGATAGAACCCTGTAAAGCCGAGAGAATCTATAGGATAGGGAACTCACTGAGATTTGATGTATCTCACCCCACTATAGTTGCTTTATTTCAGGTGCAGGTTGGTTACAAGTGGAGCGATGCTCGGATGTTTCAAGAGAATCTTAGTTAAGCTTATTCCGCTGTGTATTCTTTTATTATATACAATTGAGGATATTGTATATTATTCTTAGTTTTTATTATTTTAGCTAGTTTCAATGACTTGTGCCATGTAGTGTATTTATGTTTTAGAAATGGACAAGTATGTGAACTATGCCATTAGGCGCTTTTGATGTGTCACTACCAAATAAAGTGCTTGTATTGTACTATTCTAGATATATATTATACAGGGCTTTACAGTTGGTATCAGAGCAGGTCGTATTCTCGACCTAGCCTTGAAACATCATAAGTAAATCTATTCTTGCCTCTTAAGTGTGTCTTGCCATCATGAAACTTAATATCATACTACGTAGTGTTGGGCCTGATCAACCTAATGATATGTATGTGATAGGTAGAATCATGGTTGAGCGACCACGAGGACTCCGAAGTGTTGTCGGAACTTGTGTTGTGAGGGAAGGCTCAAGCCAAGAATGAGTAGTGAAGAGTTTTGGTCAGCTCAGTGAGTTTTTCAGAGACGTTGTGCTTGTGAAGCGTGGAAAAGAAAGAGCGGTGAGTTGTTAAGCAATCCTTTGGAATTGATGAAGTCCGAAAGTTAAGGATCTCTATTGGACAATTGGATAAGGATTTCAAGTAATCTTATTCCGTGGAAAAGGAGAGTTGTGTTGTGGAATGGTTGACGTAAGGTCCGGGAGTGAGATAAGTATTGGTGTTTTAGTTTCTAAGATCGTTATGGCATCTTGGGTAGATGGGAGTACCTCGAAGAGTGTGTTCGGAGTAATCTCTTCCGACTGGTTAAAAGTTGAGAGTTAAGGGAGTTCAGCTTTCATGGGAATCTAAAGTGGTAGAGAAGTGTGAGAAAGGACACTGGGATGTGTTTATATGATTCAAGTGTAATAAGTATGTGTCGGACGAAGGGTAAGAGATAAATTGCATGACTTCAGATATGAAGAGAGATTAAGTTCGAGGTATTAAATCAAGATTTCTGTATTCAGTAAGAGACCAATTTAGAAATGTTAAATTACCCAAGGAACAGTATAAGGTATTGTGTTGAAGAAATAATGAGCTTCATTAAGTAACAGAAAGTGTAGTGGTACGAACCGGAACAAGTTGTATTAAGAAACAGAGTAAGAACCTTGGACTTAAGGAAATGTAAGTATGGTGGTTTTATATTTGGACCTAAGAGGATTACAATGGAGGGCAAAAGTAAGTACGATGTAGAAAATGGTATTAACGATATGTTAAGAGGAAGTGGCAATGGAATGTATTTTTGGACGAGTGTGCAATGGAGTTTTAAGGTGTTGATGAACCTGTAGTTAAGGAAGTGTAATCAAAGATGATTCACCCACGTGAACCCTAGTATTATGAGTTGAACTGAAGAAGTTACGCTTTGGTATTAACAACAAGCATAGTAGCAGCACCGTGGTCACAAGTGTACGTGATGGATTCTTATTCTTGAGACAAGTGTGAAGAGACGTACTTTGTGGAACAGTGAGTATTGTATTTTTAAGAAACAAGATTGTGGTAAAACAAGGAGAAGCAAATCAGGACTTATTACAGACTAAGTGTAAATCATGGAACGATTTATACCGGAAGGGTTGGATAAGTAGTTGTTGAGAGTTGTCGGTTGCGAATTTTCCATTAAGTAATTTGGTGTAAGTGGGATGTGTAATGGATAGTGAAGGGCAAGAAATCCCGGTTAATGTGTACAGAGTGAGAGAATAAGGTGGTATCCTTGATATGACATGTCCATCAATTTTGTGGTACCGTATGATGATTGTGTGTTGGATTTTGCTTATGGACGAATCAAGCATGAGTTGTGGCTAAAACCCTATAATATCGTCATTTTGGCTTTCATCTAGTGTAGTTGTTGAGAAGAAAAAAATGAACTATTCCGCTAAAGTTTCTAGTGTGGCCGCCTCAGAATTTGGAAGTTTGCATGTCACTTGGTTGGAGTGTGTTATCTGCATGCTTTGACCTTGTCGGTTTTACCTGAGTGGGTCATGGTTAGTGAATGTTATACAAGTTAAGAAGCCACGAGTTGTGACGATATTTCAAGTAGGATAAATTGGATTAATGGTTTGAGTAGGAATGGCTTTGAATTAAGAAGAAACTAGTTTTGTTTCTGCAGCAGTGTTACCCGACTAACGCAAGGTGGTTAACCAAGTAACACGTGCATGGAAGATGGATTGCGTTTCGGAATCGTAACTTTTGGAAAGGTGTTGCCTAGTTGACTGTCTATTGAGATGACAAGGGAATTGTCTTCTTGGAAGTAATCTTGTAATTGGTGTTGAGTATGAGAAGGTCTTGGGTGTTTTGCCGTTGTGAGCCTTAAGGACGAAGTTAAAGAATACCCACGAAGTATTGATCTTGCAAGGAATATTTCAGTGTGTAATCATGGTATTAGTAAGGTATGAACGGTTAGTCAGAATTAGTAAGTGCTATCAACCGAGGGTTCACGGTATTGGATTTAGACTCCGTGAGAGTGATACTAGCTGTGTGCAGTTGTGTTTTACCAAGAGAGTGAAATTTGGAAGTTATCTTTCCAAGTACGAGTGAGAATTTGATGTTTTGAAGTTAAGCATGTAACTTGGAATCGTTAAGGGAACATAACGATTGAGAAAAGCGGATTCAACTGAGACGTGTGGTATGGACTTTGAAAGTGGGTATGTATGTAGATTGTGGTATGTGAGTGGGTGAGTAATATGGAAACTCACAATCGTACTTTGGATGAGTTAAGTTTTGATAAGTGGTGACTTGCATATGTTTGAAGCTTCGTGATGGTGCTATGTAATATTAGTCGAGAACTCGTACCAACAACAAACCTTGAGCAAGTCGGAGATCTGTAAGAAGACTTAATGGGGAATGTGGTAACTAGAAACGAAAGTTATTAATCTACTTTGGATGAATTGTTCCAAGTTTGGAATGGATTGGGAGTTGTGTACGTTATGGTTGTAGCAGTGTAACTCCTGTGTCTTTATCGTCTGGAGAGTGTTGGTCAGATGTTATAATGTTGCGTGTTGGCAAATAAATTGTTCTACCATAGGACGCCAGTAAGTTTCTTGTATCATTGGTTAGTAAGGACCCCAATGGATGAGTGGTTCTCCATGGACCGTTAGCTACTTGGTAGTGCTTAAGAATTCGTGGTGTTCCACTGCTAGAATTGGAGTTGCACAGTGGAAGGTGACAAATGAAAGGGGCTCAGTCGGATTTATAAGAATCAGAGGAGAAATTGATTATAAGATTAGAAATAAGAAGATTTTGTTCTATGTGGGTTACCTTTTGGTGTGATACGAAAGGAAGGAAATATTGGATTTAGTGAGTACAACGTACAGCGTCAGACCAGATGGAACTGGTAAAGAAGTCGTTTAAATAATAATGAAGTGGTTTTGGACGTTGAAGTTGTGGAAATATATATCGTCGTGGATTGCATGAAGTTGAGAAATCATTGAATTATCTCACGAGGAGGTGATGAGTGTTTGTTATCCTAGACCAAGATAAGGTGTTGAGGTTTTGTTGTGTGACTCATTTGAGGAATATGGAAGGGTACCTTCTTGCCGGAAGTAGCATACAACCAAGTGTTTTGTATAGAACAACAGATGAACTATGGGAAAAAGTTAAGTTCGAAGTTAACCCAATGTTGGAATAAGAGTATGATTAAGGAACCGAAGTTTGATAATTCATGAAAATAAGGATTTTGGTCCGTGAAGTGTTGGAATTGGAATACGTCAGGGAGTTGAAGGAAGTAAAGTTAAGTGTGAATCTAAGACCAGGATACAAGTTGTGGTTATTGCCGAGTAGAGGAAATTCGGGGACGAATTTCCATTTAAGGGGGGAGAGTGTAATACCCCGTATTATCTAAATACTCAATTGGATATCAGATGAGATCAGGTGAGTATCTATGTGCTCTATTTTTTGGTAAATTGGATTCATGGAATATTCTAAGTATTTTAAGTATTATTAATTGGGATCAATAGAGCAACTGGTGAACTCTAAAGAGATCAATTATTTTATTAAAGAGACAGATTTATATTTATTAATCCAAGAAAGTAATTTTATGGTAATTCTAATAATTGATCAATTGGGTTGAGACGACAAATATAAATTGGAGATATTTTACCCTGTTGGATTTATATTATATATTAATGATTATGTATATATATATATATATATATATATATATATATAAGAAAAGGAGAAAGAAAGAAATAGAAAGGAAGAAGGAAGAAGAGAAAGAAGAAGAACTTGGGAAGAAGAAGTTCATGGGCCATCATTTCATCATCTTCTCCAAACTCCTCTTCGGTTACCAGGTGGGTTCTAGTTAGACACTCTAAGTCTAGAAATATAAGAATTGAACTTAAGTTAGATTGAGAGAAAATGAATTCTAACGGATGAAATTCGATATAAATTGCATAGAATACTTGTTAATTGTGTTGGAACATATTTGGATTGATATATTGTGATTTGGAAGTGGTTAGATGAGAATTGGAGAGGTTTTGGGGAGAAATTCGTAACGGGAACAATGCAGGAAAAATTCTGGGTTTCGCTGCCCATACGCGTATGCGACAGGGAAATACGCGTATTGGGTTGGGCAATACGCGTATGGAAAGGAAGGATTATAGGCAATACGCGTATGGGATTGGGCAATACGCATATGGAGTGAGGCAATACGCGTCTCTACCCATACGCGTATCACTTTGGGCAATACGCGTATGGATGGGTGAGTGAGCAAGGCAACACGCGTATGGCACAAGGCAATACGCGTACAGCCAGGAGGGTGCAGAATTGTGTTTTTTCGCGATACCATTTCTCGTTATGTCCATAACTTTTGACTCGGTTATCCGTTTTTAACATTCTTGATATCGTTGGAAAGCTAATAAAATGTAATTTCTTATTAAAATGGTTTTAAGATCGTTGGCCGATTTAATTATGTCGGGATTTTGGAATAGTGTCGTTTTGTCGACTTTTATCGTTTAAGGGTGGGTAATTGTTGTTGAATTATGTGTTTCCATTATGCGATCGATGATTATTTTTCCTATGCTCTTATTGTTAAACATGTTTGTATATATATGCATGTTAAAATATGAATTAGGAAGAGTGAGGAAACTTTACCCCAAAACAAATGGTAGAGTAAGATTGTTATAATTCTAGGTTGTGAATAGAATTGTGAAACACTAGTATGGAACATGTGTGTAACCATTGTGGTTTGTGGTAAGGCATTGTGGCCTTGTGATTGTCGCATACAATCACGTGGTGTGTGTAATCACGTAATCGTAACCATTTATCTTGCGGTGTAGTTTCATGAGACTCGAGCACCTCCTCTGAAACGTATGCACAATTACTTGGCAGGTTTGATTCCCGCGTATAGTACGAATGGAGCTTACGGGTAAAGAGACTTGTGAAGGTGTACGGGCCATGTGAAGTGACGGATCACGGTGTACGGGCCGATGATCCCGAATCCATTTCGTATGCCAAGTAACTACAAGGATCCATGACTCGGGTCGTCTTCTAGATGTAGAAGCGGACGGGAAGAGGGGATGCCTTGGTATGGTTATTGATTAGCAGAATTCTTGAGTTAACAGGCTCAGGACATATTCTGATTCGTAAGGAATCTTGAGTTAACAGGCTCAGGGCGTAATTCCTTTCGTGTGATTTTGATGAGTTAACAGACTCATGACGTGTTTCCATATAGTGTGAGATTGTGAGATCGTGTACTCAAGGTCTTTTCCCTTCCCCTAACTTGAGTTAGGATTGATAGAACCCTGTAAAGCCGAGAGAATCTATAGGATAGGGAACTCACTGAGATTTGATGTATCTCACCCCACTATAGTTGCTTTATTTTAGGTGCAGGTTGGTTACAAGTGGAGCGATGCTCGGATGTTTCAAGAGAAGATTAGTTAAGCTTATTCCGCTGTGTATTCTTTTATTGTATACAATTGAGGATATTGTAGATTATTCTTAGTTTTTATTATTTTGGCTAGTTTCCATGACTTGTGCCATGTAGTGTATTTATGTTTTAGAAATGGACAAGTATGTGAACTATGCCATTAGGCGCTTTTGATGTGTCAGTACCAAATAAAGTGCTTGTATTGTATTATTCTAGATATATATTATATAGGGCTTTACAATTAGAATGATGGATGGAATTACATGAGAAACTAAAACAAAATTAAACTTGAACGTTCACAACAAATGAATTTCATTCAATTTTGAACAATTTAAAACTTTAGGAGATATCCGATATAAATGGAGAATGACAAGTTAAATTCTCCCATTTAAAAGAGGTTGACATTCATAAATAAATCATATTAAAAATGGATCAAAATTCAAGCTGACATACCTATGTTTTTAAACCAAATTTTTTATTGTATCCTTACTAATGTTAAGTAAACTCAATAAAATACAATCAAAATAGAATTAGTAAAAACAAAAATAACAATGATATTAATCTTGATGAAATCCTCTTATGTTTCCTAAAATTAAACACGCATATAACTTCTATTTATAATTTTACAATTACCAAAATTAACCCTGTCAAACTTCAATTATATGGTGCCAAAAAACAAGAATTTATTAAGTCACTTCAAAAAAGATGAATTCGAGGTTGGGGTTTTAGTTAGCGTGCTCTCCCTCTTCTCCACCACCAGCAGGATGAATTCTTTCGTCATTTTAAGTTGTTTTGCTCTTGCTGCTTTTATTTCACCATGTGTAGCTGCAAATGAATATGACTATTTCAAACTTGTTCTGACCTGGGGACCAACTACTTGTCACTTTAGGGTTCCACCTGCAATAAAATGTAAGACCCATCCCATATAGGACAGATTTATGATCCACAGCCTTTGGCCGGCGAATGACTCTGATCCACAGCCACGAGACTGTGATACTTTTAAAGAAGGTGAACATTTGGAAATTAGTAAGGAAATCTCAAATTTAGAATGCTACTAGTTTTAATTTTTGTTTATCAATGTGATAAAATTTGATACGGTTATTTTTAATTTTGTTTAGCTTGAATTTAAATTGAATTTGAATGATGGATGGAATTACATGAGAAACTAAAACAAAATTAAACTTGAATGTTCAAACTTGTTCTGAACTGGGGACCAACTACTTGTCACTTTAGGGTTCCACCTGCAATAAAATGTAAGACCCATCCCATATAAGACAGATTTATGATACACAACCTTTGGCCGGCGAATGACTCTGATCCACAGCCACGAGACTGTGATACTTTTAAAGAAGGTGAACATTTGGAAGTTAGTAAGGAAATCTCAAATTTAGAATGCTATTAGTTTTAATTTTTGTTTATCAATGTGATAAAATTTGATACGGTTAGTTTTAACTTTTTTTAGCTTGAATTTAAATTGAATTTGAATGATGGATGGAATTACATGAGAAACTAAAACAAAATTAAACTTGAATGTTCAAACTTGTTCTGAACTGGGGACCAACTACTTGTCACTTTAGGGTTCCACCTGCAATAAAATGTAAGACCCATCCCATATAGGACAGATTTATGATACACAACCTTTGGCCGGCGAATGACTCTGATCCACAGCCACGAGACTGTGATACTTTTAAAGAAGGTGAACATTTGGAAGTTAGTAAGGAAATCTCAAATTTAGAATGCTATTAGTTTTAATTTTTGTTTATCAATGTGATAAAATTTGATACGGTTAGTTTTAACTTTTTTTAGCTTGAATTTAAATTGAATTTGAATGATGGATGGAATTACATGAGAAACTAAAACAAAATTAAACTTGAATGTTCAAACTTGTTCTGAACTGGGGACCAACTACTTGTCACTTTAGGGTTCCACCTGCAATAAAATGTAAGACCCATCCCATATAGGACAGATTTATGATACACAACCTTTGGCCGGCGAATGACTCTGATCCACAGCCACGAGACTGTGATACTTTTAAAGAAGGTGAACATTTGGAAATTAGTAAGGAAATCTCAAATTTAGAATGCTACTAGTTTTAATTTTTGTTTATCAATGTGATAAAATTTGATACGGTTAGTTTTAATTTTGTTTAGCCTGAATTTAAATTGAATTTGAATGATGGATGGAATTACATGAGAAACTAAAACAAAATTAAACTTGAATGTTCAAACTTGTTCTGAACTGGGGACCAACTACTTGTCACTTTAGGGTTCCACCTGCAATAAAATGTAAGACCCATCCCATATAGGACAGATTTATGATACACAACCTTTGGCCGGCGAATGACTCTGATCCACAGCCACGAGACTGTGATACTTTTAAAGAAGGTGAACATTTGGAAGTTAGTAAGGAAATCTCAAATTTAGAATGCTATTAGTTTTAATTTTTGTTTATCAATGTGATAAAATTTGATACGGTTAGTTTTAATTTTGTTTAGCTTGAATTTAAAATGAATTTGAATGATGGATGGAATTACATGAGAAACTAAAACAAAATTAAACTTGAATGTTCACAAATAATGAATTTCATTCAATTTTGAACAATTTAAAACTTTAGGAAATGGAGAATGACAAGTTAAATTCTCCCATTTAAGAGAGGTTGACATTCATAAATAAATCATATTAAAAATGGATCAAAATTCAAGCTGATATATCATTGTTTTTAAACCAGATTTTTTATTGTATCCTTACTAATGTTAAGTAAACTCAAAAAAAAAAAAAATACAATCAATATAGAATTAGTAAAAACAAAAATAACAATGATATTAATCTTGATGAAATCCTCTTATGTTTCCTAAAATTAAACACGTATATAACTTCTATTTTTAATTTTACAATTACCAAAATTAAACCTATCAAACTTCAATTATATGGTGCCAAAAAACAAGAATTTATTAAGTCACTTCAAAAAAGATGAATTCGAGGTTGGGGTTTTAGTTAGCATGCTCTCCCTCTTCTCCACCACCAGCAGGATGAATTCTTTCGTCATTTTAAGTTGTTTTGCTCTTGCTGCTTTCATTTCACCATGTGTAGCTGCAAATGAATATGACTATTTCAAACTTGGTCTGACCTGGGACCAACTACTTGTCACTTTAGGGTTCCAGCTGCAATAAAATTTAAGACCCATCCCATATAGGACAGATTTAGGATCCACAGCCTTTGGCCGGCGAATGACTCTGATCCACAGCCACGAGACTGTGATACTTTTAAAGAAGGTGAACATTTGGAAGTTAGTAAGAAAATCTCAAATTTAGAATGCTATTAGTTTTAATTTTTGTTTATCAATGTGATTGATCGTACCTGGATCAGACAGTGATAGTGGCCAACGGCGTCTGGAACGGCAGCTCTGGTGATGATGAGATACGGCGGGGGGGTGTACCTGCAAGGTACTCCGACGCTCAAGTGAGAGAGTGTACAGAATATCAGCAAATACAGAAGGTGAGAATGGTAGGAAGAAAGTGTCTAACCTGACCCTCTTAAATGAGAGGGTATTTATAGAGAGCCCCCAGCGCGGGCCAACGGTTACCTGCAATGGGCTGGATCAACTAGGCCCACTCCAGGTAACTGCTAGGGCTTACGTGTAGTAGTGAAGACCAACACGTGGTCTTCTCCCTAGAGTAACTGCTCCTAGATTTCTGGAAGTAGGGCAGACCGAGTCTTTCGGAAGTGGGAGGTTACTTGGAACGTGTCCACGCGGGGTGGACCTTTGGGTGCTCCTCGCGGGGGAGGAGCCTTATGTGTCGAGGAGATGTGAAGCCCGTAGGAAAGGCATGGCCTCGCGAGGAGGAGCTATCCTGTCGAGGAGGCATATCTCAGTGGGACGTGATGCCCTCTTCTCTTATTGCCAGGTGCCCGACGATGGCTCAGTACCCGACGAAGTTGTGGTGCGCGCGTGGCAGTCACGTGTCCGCAGATGGACCTTATTGGGCTTCTCCAGGCAGTATGGGTTAGGCCTGCTCGACTGTTGGGCAGCCTCGGCCCAGTCCAGAACAGGAGCCCCCTAAGTCGTTGCTCTGAGGTGTCAGAGTAATGACTTAAGGCTTACTGGCACGTCGGGGATACGCCAGGAGAGGAACTGAGGAGACCATTCTCGTGGTCGACGTCCATGCGGTCGCACATAAGTCGGGCATCATTCAGTCGCATTTGGTCGGCACGCCGGGGAGATGATTGGTCTCAGATTCAAAGCATTGGGGAAAACTGGAACGACACGCGTGGGAAGATGCACGGTTGCATGCGTGCCACGTGTCGCCTGCCATTATTACCTAGGGAGGCTGGCTAGGGTAGCGCACTCGAGTGCCCTATGCCCCTCGAGTTCCGCGAGAATCGCTTATAAAAGTTGCTCCCCTCGTTCATTTTCCACTTTTCCGTTTCTCTCTCAAGAATCCCTCTCCTTCTCTCTTTACCCTCTTTAGTTGCAGTCGCCGCCGTCAACCGCCGGACACTCCGTGCCGGAAACCTAATCTCTTCTACAACAGTCGTTCGCCGCCGTAAAACCGCCGGAAACTCCGTGCCGGAACTCTAAACTGCCGCTTACAAGGTACTTGCTTCAAAACTGACCTTTCTCTTGCTTTTTTCTTTAGTTTCAACTAGTATATAGCATTTCCTTGCTGAACTGATGATGTACCCACGAGAAATGAGAGGATTCCTGGCGAATACGGCGGGAATCTTTAGTTGTTGAGAGAGGGGGTGCTAAGAATTTCACCCGCTCTTGTTGAATATTTCGGGGACTAGGGATGAACATGTCGGGGACCCATTGAATGTCTCGGGGTCCTCAATAATTACTCTTTTCATTAGCGTCACGGGGACACGGGGGCAGAATCTTCCGGGGAGGCGACGAGTTCCCCAACGAACATGTCGATCCTCCGCCGGTTATGTCAGGGAAGCGAGAGAGCCTTGCCCCTTCCTCGCCCGTTCGCTTGAACAGCGGTGGAGGGGTGAATTTGATATGACCCATCGAATTCACCGTTTCCTTCTGCTTTTCAGGTAAATGGACGATTTGGCTGCGAAAGTGGCCGTGGGATCATTCGAAGAAGACGACGACCAACCCGGATCTACCATGGCTCACATGGCTTTTGCGCAGGAGTGCCCGCTCGAGGAGTGGGTGTGCGAGGAAGCACTGGAGATGTCGTCCATCTTCGTCTATAAAGACGTGGACGACGCGTTCTGCACCGTCGAGCACCGGCTCATCGGGTCTGACAAATCCTGGAAGGTTTTCCGCCCAGAGGAGTACCATCAGATATGTTCGCCTTACCGGGGAATGCGCATCCCCTTATATGAATTTATGTTCGACAAGGCGGGGTGGAGGCTGCCCTTCACGGACTTACAAGAGGGAATTTTCGCCTGGTTGAAGCTGGCCCCCTCACGAATTCATCCGAACTCCCTGGCCTTCATCTGGGCCTTCGAGCTCATCTGTAAGTATTTGAAAATTGTTCCAACAGTGTCCCTCTTTTATCAGATATTCCATCTTCAGAGGTCGTCAGCCGGTGGACGACATGGATGGGAGTCCTTCAAGCAGAGCAAAGCTTTGTTCCATACATATTTCGATTCCATCCGGGACTTCAAGTTCCGCCACTATTTCGTGAAGCCGGTCACCCTCGGGGCCGTATACTCGTTGTACCGGAAAGTCACTCGCGACGTCGACGGTCGCTCCGAGGAGGTCCTAGAGCCGAAGTTCCCTCTGTACTGGACGGAGGAACACTTCAAGAAGGGAGTCGACAAATACAAGGTGAAGCATACTCAGTTGGACATCTATGAGCGGGAAGCTTACGATAAAATCGTCGCTTTCAATGAAAGCTTTAATGAAGCTCAGCACGAAATGCTGGACGGCCAGCCTATAACGGGAGCAGACGGGCAGGTGAAGAAACAATGTCGTCTGATCAACACCCGCGTTCTGCTCGAGACCTTCTCCGACGAAGAAGCAATTGAGTTGTTAGGTGGTGAAAACGCCCACAATCTAAGCCTTCTTCGCATCTGTATTCCTTGCCTTACTAACATTTTCTTTCTTTTTGCAGGAAAAATGGTGGAGCCGAGGAGAGACTCAAGAAATTGAAGGCGAAGAGGGCTCGGGAAGAGCAGGCCCGGGGAGAGGTATCTCGTTCAAAGGGCCAAGATGTTGCTCCTTCTGGGGCCATGCCTGAAGGTGTTTCCTCGGCTGCTATGCCCGAAGGTTCCATTCAGTCTCAGCCTGCTACCACTGTGTCGGGGATTTCAGAGAGGCGGACATCTCCTGCTGGGAGTCAATCTCCGGGGACCCAAGGGACGCCGAAACGACAACGGGTTTCGAGCGTGGAGGTCGTCGACCTGGGCCACGACGACAGTCCCCCGCCTCCTTCCAGCTTTGATCTTCCACCATGCCATCAAAAGCCTCGCTTCTTCTCCGAAGTCATATATCCTTGTGTCCCTCCCTCCGAAGTCCAAGCTGTGCTGGGGGCAGCCGCGGAAGTGAGGAGGAAGACGATCTTCGAGGACCTGTCTGCGGTCATGCGGCTTTGCTCGACTGCCATTGTCTTGAACGATGAGACTCACCCCGCTGCTGAGCTTTCTCGACTGCAAGACAAGCTCGAGAAATTGGATGCTGAGATGCTTGACATGTGCAAGGAGTTAAAGGAATGCAGGGATCTGAACAAAGAACAAAGCGAGCAGCAGCAGCGGGCTGAGGCCAAGCTGAAGGAAGTCGAGGAAAAGAAGAGAGGCCACCTTGCCCGAATCGCCGAGTTGGAGGCGGAGGAGAAGCGGCTCAAGGAAAGGATCGCCGAGTTAGAGGATGTTGTGCGGCCGGCCGAAGGCTAAACCGAGGAGGATAGGCTCCTAACCACTCGAGCAGCGCTGGTGGCTTAACTCAGGAAACTCGAGCAGGATCTCTAGCTAGCCGAGGATGATGCTCTTGAAACTGCTGGCATAGGGTTCCGAAATGCGGTGGCGCACCTTCGGCTCCTAAACCCCGACCTGGTGACCGATGGGGCAGATGCTGACTTTGAGGTGGTCGACGGCCGGATAGTGCCGCCCGGGCAAGGAGGAGACGCCAACGAGGGAGGTGGGTCGGATGCCACTGAGACTACCGCAGAGTAGGGATATAGTTTGCTTGGCCGGCGTGCCATTTTGTTTTTGCCCGGCTTGTGGGCTTATTTGATGTACTATTAGCACAATGGTTATTTTTGCCCGGCTTGTGGGCTTGTATCCGTAACATTTTTGTACTAAGGGTTTTGCCCGATTATCATACTTCGTTATGCCTCTTTATTAATTTTGCTTGTGTGTGATATTTTATGCATTACTTATTTTTGTCTAAGTAGTTGAGATCACTGGCGCCTTGGGCGTTTGCTCGACTCTGATGATGCTCGACTGCAAAGAGAGCTTAGCCGAGTGGTCAGGGGTTGTACTCCAACCTTCGACGAGGCTAAGAAAGCGGTCGATGTCTTAGCCTCGTGGTGTGAACTTCCCATCGCGAGCTGGGTGTTCCGCCTATTTGGTACGTCGACGACGGAGCTCGGTTGAGATCTCCTCGCCGGGCCAAAAAGTCTCACGCATACACTTCGTGGTTTTTGGCCGTCGTGTGTTATATCGAGGTGTCGCGCATGTACCGTTACACGCCCCCGTGTTCGCGACGTTGTATTGTCCTGGGCAGTGTCTAACTGTAGTATTGCTTGAGCTTCTCAGCATTCCATGGTCGAGCAAGTTGTTCACCGTGGAGGTTCTCGAGGTAATAGGCACCCGTCCCCGTCTTCACGGTGACGCGGTATGGGCCCTCCCAGTTTGCGGCCAGCTTTCCTTCGCGTGAATCTTTTTGATTTCTTCATAGGACAAGACTGCCTACTTGGAAGTCTCGTTTGATAACTTTGTCATTATAACGCAGAGTTATTTTTTGTTTTAAAGAGGCCTCTTGGAGGGAAGCACTGTTCCTTATCTCTTCGACAAGGTCGAGTTCCTCTCGCAGGGCTTCGTTGTTTGTTTCGTCGTCGAGGGGAGCCTCTGTCCTCCTCGAAGGTTCCCTGATCTCCACGGGGATACCTGCTTCGGTCCCGTACGTTAGGCGAAATGGGGTCTCCCCGTTCGTGGAGTGTGGGGTTGTCCGATACGCCCAGAGGACGTTGTGCAATTCCTCGACCCACCGTTGTTTGGCCTCGCCGAGTCGTCGCTTCAGTCCCCGGAGTATCACTCTGTTCGCTACTTCGGCCTGCCCGGTAGTTTGAGGGTGTTCGACCGACGTGAAGTGCTGTTTTGTGCCCAGTTTGGCGACGAAGTCTTGGAAGTTCCTGTCGGTGAACTGTGTCCCGTTGTCCGTGACAATGGCTTGGGGCACCCCGAATCGGACGAGGATGTTTCTCTTGTAAAAACGGAGTATGTTGAAAGCAGTGATTTTGGCCAGTGCCTCCGCCTCAATCCACTTCGTGAAGTAATCCACCCCGACTATGAGGTACTTGTTTTGGTACGACCCCATGACCAAAGGTCCGAGGATATCCATTCCCCACCACGCAAATGGCCACGGGGACGACAATGACTTAAGCTCATTTGGAGGAGCGAGGTGCATGTCTCCGTGTCTTTGGCAGCGGTCACATTTCTTAACGTGCTCCTTTGCATCATGTTGCATAGTGGGCCAATAATACCCTGCTCGGGGTGCTTTTCGGGCTAGGGACCTTCCGCCGAGGTGCTGGGCGTTGATTCTTTCATGGATTTCTTGGAGGATCCCCGAAACTTTGCCTTCTTCGACACACCGGAGTAAGGGAATGGAGAATCCTCGACGGTATAGTTTACCTTCGACGACGGTATACGCACATGCCCGCCTCTTGACTATCCCCGCTTCTTTAGGATCGTCAGGCAGTTTGCCCGTCATCAAGTATTCGTGAACCGGGGTCATCCAACAGTTTGTGTCTCCGATTGCGTTGACTTCCGTGGTCGGTGTGGTTTTGGTTATGTTGGGTTGGGTCAGTATCTCCTGGATAACTGATTTGTTCCCTCCTTTTTTCTTAGTGCTCGCAAGCTTGGAGAGCACGTCTGCCCGAGTGTTGTGCTCGCGCAGGATGTGAGCTACTTCCGCGGAGACAAATTTCTTCAACTTTTCTTGTACCAAGGTGAGGTACCCGATGAGACTGTCATTTTTGGCCTGGAATTCTCCCCGAACCTGCGATGCCACGAGCTGGGAGTCTGTAAAGATTTTGACTTCTTTTGCGCCGAGGTCTTCCGCAAGTCGAAGTCCCGCGAGGAGGGCCTCGTACTCGGCTTGGTTGTTCGATGTCTTGAAAGACAGTTCAAGGGAGACCTCTATCAGGATGCCCTGCTCGTTTTCCAGGATAATTACCGCTCCGCTTCCCTTCGCACTAGAGGCCCCGTCGACATAAATCGTCCATTTCTGGGAGCCATTGGTCGAGGACTCAGGGACGGTCATTTCCGCTACGAAGTCGGCCAGTACTTGGCCTTTCAGGGCTTTTCTTCCTTCGTATCGAAGGTCGAACTCGAATAGCTCGAGAGACCACCGGAGCATTCTCCCCGCTATATCTGGCTGACTGAGGAGCTGTCTGATGGGCTGCTCTGTTCTTACCACGATTGTGTGGGCCAGGAAGTAATGACGTAATCTTCGGGCTGCAGATACGAGGGCCAAGGCGACCTTTTCAATCTGTTGGTATCTGAGCTCGGGGCCCTGAAGGGCTCTGCTCGTGAAATAAATCGGTTTCTGTCCATCGGGGGTCTCCCGTATAAGGACAGCACTCACCACTTCGCCGGTGACGGCTAGGTAAAAGAAAAGTGTTTCCCCGGTATCTGGTTGGGACAAGACCGGGGGTTGTGACAAGACTTGTTTTAGATGGAGGAGGGCTTGTTCGCATTCTTCACTCCATTCGAAAGTCGCCTTCTACCGGAGGAGCTTAAAAAAGGGGAGAGCGTACTGAGCGGATTTCGCCACGAAATGGGAAAGAGCAGTCAGCATTCTGTTGAGTGACTGGATAGACTTCTTCGAGTTCGGGGTAGGGATTTTGGAGAATGCCTTACATTTTTCGGGGTTTGCTTCGATGCCCCGTTCTGTGAGGTAAAAGCCGAGGAACTTCCCCGCGCGAACACCAAAGGTGCACTTGTCGGGGTTGAACCTCATGCGACATTTCCTCGCCGTGTCGAACACTCTCTGGAGATGAGCGGCATGGTTGACTTCTTCCGCAGATTTGATGATCATGTCGTCCATGTAGACCTCGAGTACGTCGTCGATGTCTGACCGGAAGACCTTGTTCATCATCCGTTGGTAGGTGGCGCCAGCATTTTTCAAGCTGAAGAGCATTACGTTATAGTAGTAGTTGCCCGACTCGGTCATGAAAGCGGTGTACTGCTTGTCGGCCTCGTCCATGGGGATTTGGTTGTACCCCGAATAGGCATCCATAAAGGATAGTAATTTAAATCCTGCAGAATTATCGACTAGTTGGTCGATGTTAGGTAAGGGATAAGAGTCTTTCGGGCATGCCCGGTTAAGATCCGTGTAGTCAACGGACATCCTCCATTTTCCATTATTTTTCTTAACGAGTACAAAATTTGAAAGCCAAGTAGTGTACTTGGCCTCAGAAATAAAGTTTGCCTCTAGGAGGTCTTTTACAGCTTTTTCAGTAGCCTCCATTTTTTCCGGGGACTGCCTACGCCTACGTTGAGCTACAGCCCTAGCATCCGAATCTATGGTCAGCTGATGACAAGCTACTTCAGGGTCTAGTCCGGGCATCTCTGCAGCACTCCAGGAGAACATGTCTGCATTTTCTTGGAGGCATGTCTTCAGTTGCCTCTTCGCCAGGTCGGGGAGTCCAGAGCCAATCTTCACGCTTCAGTCAGGGTTGTCGCCGAGTTGAACTAGCTCGAAATCTCCGTCTGGGATGGGGCGCGTTGGGTGGAGAGGTTGCCCGTTGACTTCAACTGGGAGGTCCTCGCCTGCGGCTTCTTCCTGTTCCCCGGGAAATCTGCAGTCAAGGTCGACCGCACTGACCGGCGAGAGCGGAGCCTGCACGACGTCTGGAGGTGTCTCGGCCTGAGTCTTAGCTTTGGTGCCTCCGACGACACTCAGACCCCTGATTGCCGCGTCGAAACACCTTCTGGCCGTGTTGATGTCTCCGTGGAGAGTGACCACACGTTCGCGCTTCGTGTAGTATTTCATCTTCAGGTGGACCGTTGAAGGTACGGCCGTCAGTTCCGCCAACGTGGTCCTCCCCATTATACAGTTGTAGAGGGATGGGCAGTCCACCACCAAGAAACGCGTCTTCACCTGTCGAGCAGTTTCCTCAATCCCGAAGGTGACCATCAATTCCACGAAACCCCACGGTCTGGTGGGTGCGCCGTTGAAACCTTGTAGGTATGATTCTATGTACGGGGACAAGTGTTGCTTGGTCAGCTGGAGGGTCTCGAAAAGGTGGACGTACATGATGTCCACCGAGCTCCCCTGGTCGACCAAAATTCTGTGGACGTCAAAGTTGGCCATCTGTGCCCGAATCAGGAGGGGGATGTTGGCGTTCGGCGCCCCGCCGGGAAGTTCCTCGAGGTAGAAGGTAATCGAATTTGATCTTCCTTTAACCCTCTCGAGGAGTTGTTGCTTTCAGCTCGTCAAACTTCCTCTTTATTGACCCCACGGTCAAGCGGTCAGGGGCTCCGCCCGATATGACCAGGGCTTGGGGGAAAGACTCCCAGGTGCTTCGGGCACTTATCGAGTCTTCAGCCAGGAAGTTCTTCCACATGTCCCGGACAGCTTCAGGGCTGTCGAGTTCTCCTGAAAAACTGAAGTCTTCAGGTCGCGTGATGCTCAACGCGACTTGCAGTGATCCGTTGTTGGGAGAGGGAGTTGACTCCTCGACATTCTGAGCCTCCTGGCCGCTGGGGCTGGGGGGCTCTTTCTGCTTGGCGTACTTCTTCAGGTACCCTTCTTTAATCAACGTTTCGATTGCGTCCTTAAGGTGGACGCAATCTTCAGTAACGTGCCCGTGACTGCGATGAAACTGGCAATACTTGGACTTGTCAGCATTTGGTTTGGAAGCCGTCGGTTTCGGGAAGCGGATTCCCCCTTTGACGAACTCCGAGCTGGCACAGTCGCTGAAAATGCGCGTTCGGGACACGTTCAGTGGCGTGTAATCTTTGAAAAGGCCAGACGGTCCCCGTGATTCGCGGGGCTCTTTGGTCCGGGCTTCTTTCTTTCTTTCCCCGCCTCGCCTTGGTGGAGGGGAGTCTTCTCTTCTCCTATCTCCACCCCGCCTGGGTGGAGGGGAGTCTTCTTCCTTGTTGCAGCGGGGGCCTTCTCTACGCCTCGAGTCGAGGGCAATTTGTGCAGCCTCGGCTTCCTCGAACTCAATATGCGACTGAGCCCTCTCGAGGAGGCCTTCAAAGCCGTGGGGACGGTGCAGCCCGACGGATTCTGCAAACTTAGATCCTATCCTCAAACCCTTGATGATGAGATACATTTTGATGTGGTCGGTCACGTGGATCTCGACTGCCTCTTTGTTGAACCTCTCTATGTAGCTCCGGAGAGGTTCATCCTTCCCCTAAAAGATGGCTTCCAGGGAGGCTATCGTCTTCGGATGTCGACGAGACGCCGTAAAGCGTTTTCGAAAGCGTTCCCTCAGGACCCTCCACGACGTGATTGATTCAGAAGCTAGGTTTTTATACCAAGCCATGGCCCCCTTCCGAAGAGTCATAGGGAATAGTCGACATTTGATGGCGCCGGAGACGTTCCTGAAATTAAGCAGAGCCTCAAAACTCTCGACATGGTCATCAGGATCGGATGTCCCGTCATAGGTTCCTAAGGATGGGGGCTTCTCCAGGCCCTTAGGAATAGGGGCGTCCATGACGTGTCTGGCTAGAGGGGTCCGGTAGTCGTCGTCCTCGCTGGCTCCCGGAGACACAGAGGGGGAGTGTCGTCCACGAACATAGTGACGTCTCGGGGAGTGGTCCCTTGGGCGTCCTTTCGGGTCCTCGGTTTCCGTCTTGTTCCTTTTATTTTTCGAGGATCGAACTGGTCCCTTTGGTGGCGGGGAGAGGTGGCATTTCTGAGGCTGTTCTGGCTGGGTACGCTCTAAGCGTGGCCTGCGACCTATGGGAACCGGAGAAGGACTGCGCGATGCCTCCGGGGACTGCGAACGTCTTGGAAATGGAGGTGGTCGGTGCCTTCGCGGGGAAGACCGACCATGACTTTTCTCCAGCGCCTGGATCCGGATGTTCTGGTTGAAGATCACCTGGTTGGTCTGATTGACCAACGCAAACAGGGCGGCAGTGCTCGGATCCGCATTTGGCGGCGGGTCCATGGGCTGGAAGACGGGATGGAGGACTGTTTCCTGTCCGTCTTGGTGAGCTGTCTCGTACACCACTTCGTCGGAAGACGGGGAGGCGGTGAGTCCGTCTCTGACGTCGTTTTCCACGACGGGTCAGGCAGAGCTGTTGTCGACGTGGTTTCCAGTGCTGAGCTGTGCAATAACGTTGTCTAGAGCTTGATTTACCGACGGGTTGGCCATGATAGGTGTTGAACGGAGAAAGCTTTGGTTTATCGAATAAAAAAACGGGGAAGCTTATGTTGTTCCCATAGACGGCGCCACTGATCGTACCTGGTGTTGCTCCCAGGATTTTCATCCAGGTACAAACGCGAGAGTGACGCGGAAAAATAGAGTCGTCAGCAGTGTAAATTTATCCCAAGAGAGGGAAAGGGAACACCGTATAAACCTGAGGAAGAGGGAAATGAATGGTCATCGCAACCATAACCTGGGTTCGGGAGTCGGTTACGCGAGGGGAAGGTGCTAGCACCCCACGCGTCCATCGTACTCGATGGGATCCACGCTTGTTGTCTATTCTAAGGGTGAGTTATCCTATCATCTATGGCTGTACTAAGACGAGAGAGGGGAAAAACAAAGACAGACTCGGTAGGACGTCGTCGTCCTAGGCCTACGTACCCCCTTTGTGCAATGGGGAATTCAGAGTCAACGTAGTTCGGACCAAGTTCTTTTTGTGTTTTTTATGAGCGACGTTAAGTTCGCGTCCGACAGTTAGGGTCGATGCCTGTTTGCGACTCAGACGGAAGGTAACGTGCCCTTTTTGAAAATAGCCTTTAGTTTGATGATCCCGAAGGACAAAAAGGTTTGAAGTTCGTTTGTGTTTTTTAGGACAGAAGTGGCTTAAGTTAGTTCCTAAGTTGCATTGCACCAAAGTCTAGGGCACAGGGGCGAATACTTAACACATCGTCCCAAGACAGGACGCTCGCTAAGCACTCTAGAAAGATGAGAGGAAGCCCCTCATTTCTCATTCCCCACACTTAAGGCTCGTGCGCAATACAATTTATCCTTATTAAGTATTTTCAAGAAGTTTGAGATGAGAAGAGAAGACACAAGGGTAACTCTAAAGGGGACTAAGAGTCCTAAAGTTATCATGCACGGGTGATCTACGGTTAATGAGGTTTGACGATAACCTAAACCTAAAGGAAAAAGATGAGAAAAGGAAAGAGTAAGGGTGACCATGGATACTTATCCATACCCATAAAGAACTTACCTTAGTCCCTGCATAAAAGGTTAGTATGAAACAGACACAGGTGATATCAAAGCAAATGAAAACCAAACAATGGCATATAATAGTGATAACAATCCAAACATGAATTAAGAAGTCAAATAAAAAACCCCAAAGCAATGGCACAAGTGCCTTTTCAAACAGATAACCAGACAAGGTCAAGGATACGCATACAAGAAAATCTCACACAAAGAGCCAAATAGTAAAGCAATTTCTAAAATTACCAAATTAAATATAAAAGTTGCTCAACCAGAGATAAACCAAAAACCAAAAACTCCTGCAAAAAATCAAGATGTTAGCCATTTAAACAGTTGGGCAAAGCTCAGGTGAGAAGTAGGGTTCAGTGTGCCAAAGGGAAGGACTAAAATGCAATATGCAATAATTTTAAAAATGATAGAAAAATATTTTAATGCATTTTAGAATGTTAGTGAATGAATGCAAAAGGAACGGATTAAAAAATTTTTTTGTGGATGCAGAGAAATAAAATAAACTAAATTAGATATGCATGATATGGCTAATTCAAAAAGAAAATAGACTAAATAATTAATTTAAATGATAAAAAATAAAATAAAAATAAAAAATAAAATTTGGAAAATTTTATAAAATGATAAAAATGATGCATGAATTTTATTGGGATTTTTTAATGCAATTATGTATTTTTAATAATTAAAAAAATTAAAATAATAATTAAAATAAAAAATAAAATGAAATAAAAATGAGAGGGGGTGCGTTTAGTAGGAAAATGAACTGGGATTGTTAATGGGCCAAGGATGGGGGGCGCAGATAGAAAGCCCATGCGTTAAGTCCATCCGAGAATAAAAATAAAAAACAATACGCCTTGGGGGTGCAATGAGTAGGGAAAATGCGTTGGAATTGTTAAATGGGCTCAGGCGGGGTGTGCGAGTAACAAGGCCCAGTCTAAATAATAAATCAGAAAAAAATAAAAAAGAACACCATACACAAGCCATGTGCACGGTGTAACGCCCCGATTTTGATTATTCCATTATTCTTGAGTCTTTTGTTTTAATTGGGTGATAAATTATTTTATTTGTTAAATTGGTGTGTTAAATGTTATTTTACCGTTTTTGAGAGTTTTCGGGGAAATTAGAATGGAAGGTATTTTAGACTTTTCTCAATTAATCATAAGTTAGAAATTTTGTGGAGTTAGAATTTTGTGAGAAAAATGAATTAATTGATTTAGTGGAAAATGAGAGAAAAGAAATAGAAAAGAAAGAAAATAGATAGAAAAGAGAAAGAAAAGAGAAATAGAGAGAAAAAGGAGAGAAAGAAAGAAGAGGAAGAGAAAAGAAGAGGAAAAGAGGAAAACCAAGAAAATCAACCTCTAGGAATCGATTTAATCGGGTAAGGGTGTGAAACATTGTTATCTTATCAATGTATAGTATTATGTATGATTGTGTATGTGTGTATTGGATTGGTTGTGGTGTTTTCATAGTTTTCCATTTTAGGTCGATAATGAGAAATCGATGTTTTCGCGGTTGGAAATCGACGAAAATGTGGTAGAATGCTTGTTGCCATGATTAGATTGAGTTCTGATGGATGTATGTTGTTTTGAAAATGTTTTGGGTTGAAAAATAGGGTTTTTGGGTTTTCAACAGCGCTGAAGGATTCTGAGTTTTCGCAGGTTCGCCTAGCGAACCAATCAGCGAAGGGTAGCGAAGGTTCGCTACGGGTATTCGCCTAGCGAACCAATCAGCGAAGGGTAGCGAAGGTTCGCTACGGGTATTCGCCTAGCGAAGGCATGAGCGAAGGTTCGCTAGAGTGTTCGCCTAGCGAACTTTGGGTGTTTTTGGCTCTGTTTGGTTCTGACTTGGTTCGCCAAGTGCTCGCCTAGCGAACTTTGTGTCTGTTTTTAGCTAACAGTTGGTTCGCTGGAACATTCGCCTAGCGAAGGAGCTAGAGAATGCTCGCGAGGGAGGTTCGCCCAGCGAACAGTGCTGTTCGTGTAATTTTGTTTTCTGCATAACTTTTGATCTGTGGTTCGGTTTGAGGCGTGGTTTGATGCATTAGGAAGCTTATGAAACGTTCTTTATCATTATGATGAATTGGAAATTCTTAGCCGATTAAATAAGTCAGAAAAGTCGGGAATAGTGATATTTAGAGACTTTTACCGTTTTGACTAGGTGTTTGAATGTGAATCATACAGTAGTGCATTGATGTGAATATATATAGATTGTATGTGATTGTATGAGAAGAATGCATGAATATATTGTGAAATATGTGTGCATTGCATGAGTGTATGTGGTCATTTTGTATGAGAAACATCATGACATGCATTCATGTGTCGCGATTCCGTGGAGAATCGGGTGTAATATCACGTCCCTGTTGGGTGTGAGTGATTGATTACACAAATGATCATTTGAGGATCCTCTGAACATTGCGTAGTCAATGGGTGTAATTGTTGCGATGAGTTACACTTGATTCCGTGGGAATCTTCAGAATGATTGTGTGCCCTTGTGGGGTTTGAGCAATCGGATTGTGTCTGCGTGAACAATCCAGAAACATCGGATGCCATGATGGTATGAGCGATGGGGAAATATCGTAGGCCCGGCAGGGAGGATATTTCCATTGAGTTCTTCAATTGAGCTCGGGTGATGAGTCGGTACCCCATGCTTCTGCATAGAGTCGAGAGTCGGTCTCTATGAGTTGCATTGATCATCGTTGTATTTGTGCGTTGATGAATAAACATTGATATATGTATGTTTATGGGAAATGATATAAACTGTATCTTATAATGATGCATTGTTGAATGAACAAGTATGTGTGTGTTCATGTGGAATGATGATAATGGTGAATGTATGCATAATGTATAGGCTTGATGATACATCCATATTGTGATATATGATGAGTTGTGGTGAGAATGTGTGTTATATGTTTATGTTGTAGTACATAATTATATGCATTGTTATTATGATAATATTTCTCACCCTTCTGCTGTTTTATGATGCTCTATGAGGCATTGCAGAGTAGGTATGCGGGAGGTCTTTTTGTGAAGCGTGTCTTCATTCTTTTGGTCGGTTGGCTCTGATATGTAGCACCGGGTAGCTAGGATGTATATTATTCTTTTGTGATACATTTGTACATGTATCTTGTGGATGAATGTTTAAGTAAACATGAACTATGTTGATGGATGATAACCGATGACGCGTGTATATATAAGTATATATGTTTAATGTTATTCAATCTTTAGATTTTCCGCTTTTATTCTAAATATTGAGATGTGGGTGTAAGGACAAAGTTCCTCTGTTGCAAAGTTACCCCACTGTTGCATATCGATGTTTGAGCAGGTGTTGTATGGTTTAATTTAACGTATGATGTGACATGCCTCTTTTATACTATGTTTTAATCGTACTCTGGCGAATTGATTTTATATGTGCCTAAATGATTTATGTGATTATTTGGGGGTATAGAAAGGGGGTGTTACATTAAGTGGTATCAAAGCCAGAGTTGAGTCAGTTGTGTCTGTCTTGTTGTTGTGTTGGTTGAACTGTTGTTTAACCTTGTTGTAATTTTTGGGAATGATCAGAATATGGCTGGTAGAAATGATAATGTGATGGCTGCTGCTTTGGAAGCAATGGCTAGGGCGGTGCAAGGTGCGCCGAATGTGAATGCTAATGATGAGTTCAGGAAGAATCAACCACCGGTTTTCAAAGGAAGATTTGATCCCGAGGGTGCTCAACTTTGGTTGAAAGAGATTGAAAGGATCTTCAGAGTTATGGATTGTGCGGAGGAGAATAAGGTGAGGCTTGGATCTCACATGTTGAAGGAAGAAGCCGACGATTGGTGGGTCGGTATGCGTGAAGTTCTTGAGGTGGATGATGAAGAGGTAACTTGGAATTTATTTCGTACTGAATTCTTAAGGAAGTATTACCCTGAGAGTGTGAAGGGAAAGAAGGAGATGGAGTTTCTTGAACTAAAACAAGGTAGTATGTCGGTGGTGGACTATACTGCTAAGTTTGTGGAGTTGGTTCAATTCCATCCTCATTATGCTGCGATTACTGCTGAGTTCTCAAAGTGTATTAAATATGAGAATGGTTTACGTCCTGAGATTAAACAAGCTGTGGGGTATCAAAGGATAAGGAGGTTTGCGGATTTGACGAAATGTTGTAGAATCTTCGAGGAAGATAGCAAGGCTCGTTCTACACATTACAAAAGTTTGAATGAGAGGAAGGGAAAGCAACAAGCTCGAGGTGGACCTTATGTGACACCCGTTGATAAGGGCAAGCATAGGGGAAACTTTGATAGGAGGTCTGGAGGAGGAAGTTCTGGTCCCGTAAAGTGTTTCAAGTGTGGAGGTATGGGTCATAAATTATTTGATTGTAGGAAGACTGTGGTGAAATGTTCTAACTGTGGAGGAGTAGGGCATGCTACTACTGAGTGTAGGAGGAATGTAGTGAAGTGCTATAATTGTGGAGAAGTGGGTCACATTAGTACTAAGTGTACTAAGCCGAAACAAGCTCAAGCGGGCGGAAAGGTGTTTGCATTGGCGGGGACTCAAACTACGAATGCAGACCGTTTGATTAAAGGTACATGCTTTATTAATAGTACACCTTTAGTTGTTGTTATCGATACGGGAGCGACTCATTCGTTTATTTCGTCTGAGTGCGCGAAGCGTTTGAATCTTGCGTTAACTTTGATGGGTGCTGAAATGGTTATTGAGACTCCTGCTTCAGGGTCGGTAACTATGTCTTTGGTGTGTGTAAGTTGTCCTTTGACCATGTGTGGTAAAGACTTCATTATGGATTTAGTATGTTTGCCGTTGGAGGGATTGGACGTGATCTTGGGTATGAACTGGTTGCAATTTAATCGAGTTCATATAGATTGCTATCACAAGTTAGTAAGGTTTCCTTCTTTGGAAGATGATGAATTTGAGAGTTTCCTATCCACTAAAGAGTTGAAGAAACTTTTAGCGGACGAAGCTCAATTGTTTGGTTTGTTTGCATCATTGTCGGTGGAGAGTCAAGTTGAGCTTGATGTGTTCCCAGTGGTGTGTGAATTTCCAGTAGTGTTTCCGGAAGATATTAGGGATGTACCGCCGGAAAGAGAAGTTGAATTTTCAGTTGATCTAGTTCCGGGTACTAGACCGATTTCGATGACACCGTATCGTATGTCGGCATCGGAATTGGTAGAATTGAAAAAGCAATTGAATGACTTGTTGGACAAGAAATTTGTAAGGCCAAGTGTTTCTCCTTGGGGTGCTCCGGTATTGTTGGTAAAGAAGAAGGACGGGAGTATGCGGTTATGCATTGATTATCGACAGTTGAACAAAGTGACATTTAAGAACAAGTATCCGCTTCCAAGGATCGATGATTTGATGGACCAATTGGTTGGTGCGAATGTTTTTAGCAAGATTGATTTGAGATCAGGATACCACCAGATTCGTGTGAAAGGAGAAGATATTCAAAAGACGGCATTTAGGACACGGTATGGTCATTACGAATACTCCGTGATGCCATTCGAGGTTTCTAACGCGCCGGGTGTGTTTATGGAATACATGAATCGTATTTTTCATGAACAGTTGGATCGTTTTGTGGTTGTGTTCATCGATGATATTTTGATTTACTCTAAGTCTCAAGAGGAGCATGAAGTGCATTTGAGAATTGTGTTGAAAATTTTGAAAGAGAAACAATTGTATGCTAAGTTGTCGAAATGTGAATTTTGGTTGTCGGAAGTAAGCTTCCTTGGACATGTTATTTCCGGTAGTGGTATTAGTGTTGATCCATCCAAGATAGATGCGGTGATACAATGGGAGGTTCCTAGGTCGGTTACGGAGATTCGAAGCTTTTTAGGCTTGGCGGGTTATTATCGGAGGTTTATTGAGGGATTTTCGAAGTTGGCACTTCCTTTAACGCAATTGACTTGTAAAGGAAAGGCTTTCATTTGGGATATTCATTGTGAAGAGAGTTTCAATGAGCTAAAGAGAAGGCTGACAACGACTCCGATCTTGATTTTGCCTAATCCTAATGAACCATTTGTAGTGTATTGTGATGCTTCATTGGTGGGTTTAGGTGGTGTTTTGATGCAAGATGGAAAAGTTGTGGCATATGCTTCTAGACAATTGAGAGTGCATGAAAAGAATTATCCTACACATGACTTGGAGTTAGCGGCCGTGGTGTTTGTTTTGAAAATATGGAGGCATTACCTTTATGGTGCAAGATTTGAAGTTTTTAGTGATCACAAAAGCTTAAGATATTTATTTGATCAAAAAGAATTGAACATGAGACAAAGAAGGTGGTTAGAGCTTTTGAAGGATTATGATTTTGGTTTGAATTACCATCCGGGTAAGGCAAACGTGGTGGCCGATGCTTTGAGTCGGAAATCGTTACATATGTCCGCATTGATGATGAGAGAATGGGAATTTTTGGAGGATTTTAGAGACTTGAGTTTGGTTTGCGAAATGACGCCGCGAAGTGTGCGACTTGGTATGCTACATGTTACGAATGATTTTCTTGCAACGGTAAGTGAAAAGCAAAAGTTGGATTTGAAGTTCGTTGATTTGATGATGAATGAGAACGAGGATTTTAAGGTTGATAATTTTGGAGTTTTGAGATTCCGTGGTCGTATTTGTATTCCCGACGATGTGGAGTTGAAAAAGATGATTTTGGAGGAAGGACACCGAAGTAATTTAAGTATTCATCTGGGTGCGAATAAGATGTATCAAGATTTGAAGAAGATCTTTTGGTGGTCCGGTTTAAAGAGAGATGTTGCTTAATTTGTGTATGCGTGCTTAACTTGTCAAAAGTCTAAGGTGGAACATCAAAAGCCTAGTGGATTGATGCAACCGTTGGATATTCCGGAATGGAAATGGGATATTATATCGATGGATTTCGTTACGGGATTGCCGAATACGCAAAGAGGTCATAATGCTATTTGGGTAATTGTTGATAGGCTTACTAAATCTGCTCACTTTATTCCAATTGATATTAGTTATCCTTTGGAGAAGTTAGCCGAGATTTATGTTCTTGTGGTTGTGAAGTTACATGGAGTTCCTAAGAGTATTGTATCGGATCGAGATCCGAGATTTACATCGAGATTTTGGGTGAGTTTACAAGAGGCTTTGGGTTCTAAGCTAAGATTGAGTTCGGCTTATCATCCGCAAACGGACGATTCAATCGTTGGAGGATTTATTGCGTGCTTGTGTACTCGAGCAAGGTGGTGCTTGGGATGGTTATTTGGCGTTGATTGAATTCACTTACAATAACAATTTTCATTCGAGTATAAGTATGGCACCATTTGAGGCTTTGTATGGTCGGAGATGTCGAACACCTTTGTGTTGGCATGAAACCGGCGAGAGGACGATAGTTGGACCGGAAATGGTACAACAAACGACGGAGAAAGTGAAGTTTATTCGGGAGAAGATGAAAGCTTCTCAAAGTAGACAGAAGAGCTATCATGACAAGAGAAGGAAAGATCTTGAATTTCAAGAAGGGGACCATGTGTTTTTGAGAGTTACACCGGTTACGGGTGTGGGTCGTGCTTTGAAGTCGAAGAAGTTGACTTCTCATTTTATTGGTCCGTATCAGATTACTTCACGAGTTGGTGTTGTGGCTTACTGTGTGGCGTTGCCTCCGAACCTTTCGAATTTGCATGACGTATTCCATGTTTCGCAACTTCGGAAATATGTTTCGGATCCGTCACATGTTATTCCTATGGACGAGGTAGAAGTGAGAGATAACCTTACGTTGGAAGTTTTACCGGTTAGGATTTTGGACCGTGAAGTTAAGAAACTAAGAGGCAAGGATATTGCGCTTGTGAAAGTAGCGTGGGAGGCGCTGCGGAAGGCAATATGACTTGGGAACTAGAGAGTGGGATGCGAGAGTCGTATCCGGAGTTGTTTGAATCAGGTATTATTTTCGAGGACGAAAATTTCTAAAGAAAGGGAGAGTTGTAACGCCCCGATTTTGATTATTCCATTATTCTTGAGTCTTTTGTTTTAATTGGGTGATAAATTATTTTATTTGTTAAATTGGTGTGTTAAATGTTATTTTACCGTTTTTGAGAGTTTTCGGGGAAATTAGAATGAAGGGTATTTTAGACTTTTCTCAATTAATCATAAGTTAGAAATTTTGTCGAGTTAGAATTTTGTGAGAAAAATGAATTAATTGATTTAGTGGAAAATGAGAGAAAAGAAATAGAAAAGAAAGAAAATAGATAGAAAAGAGAAAGAAAAGAGAAATAGAGAGAAAAAGGAGAGAAAGAAAGAAGAGGAAGAGAAAAGAAGAGGAAAAGAGGAAAACCAAGAAAATCAACCTCTAGGAATCGATTTAATCGGGTAAGGGTGTGAAACATTGTTATCTTATCAATGTATAGTATTATGTATGATTGTGTATGTGTGTATTGGATTGGTTGTGGTGTTTTCATAGTTTTCCATTTTAGGTCGATAATGAGAAATCGATGTTTTCGCGGTTGGAAATCGACGAAAATGTGGTAGAATGCTTGTTGCCATGATTAGATTGAGTTCTGATGGATGTATGTTGTTTTGAAAATGTTTTGGGTTGAAAAATAGGGTTTTTGGGTTTTCAACAGCGCTGAAGGATTCTGAGTTTTCGCAGGTTCGCCTAGCGAACCAATCAGCGAAGGGTAGCGAAGGTTCGCTACGGGTATTCGCCTAGCGAAGGCATGAGCGAAGGTTCGCTAGAGTGTTCGCCTAGCGAACTTTGGATGTTTTTGGCTCTGTTTGGTTCTGACTTGGTTCGCCAAGTGCTCGCCTAGCGAACTTTGTGTCTGTTTTTAGCTAACAGTTGGTTCGCTGGAACATTCGCCTAGCGAAGGAGCTAGCGAATGCTCGCGAGGGAGGTTCGCCCAGCGAACAGTGTTGTTCGTGTAATTTTGTTTTCTGCATAACTTTTGATCTGTGGTTCGGTTTGAGGCGTGGTTTGATGCATTAGGAAGCTTATGAAACGTTCTTTATCATTATGATGAATTGGAAATTCTTAGCCGATTAAATAAGTCAGAAAAGTCGGGAATAGTGATATTTAGAGACTTTTACCGTTTTGACTAGGTGTTTGAATGTGAATCATACAGTAGTGCATTGATGTGAATATATATAGATTGTATGTGATTGTATGAGAAGAATGCATGAATATATTGTGAAATATGTGTGCATTGCATGAGTGTATGTGGTCATTTTGTATGAGAAACATCATGACATGCATTCATGTGTCGCGATTCCGTGGAGAATCGGGTGTAATATCACGTCCCTGTTGGGTGTGAGTGATTGATTACACAAATGATCATTTGAGGATCCTCTGAACATTGCGTAGTCAATGGGTGTAATCGTTGCGATGAGTTACACTTGATTCCGTGGGAATCTTTAGAATGATTGTGTGCCCTTGTGGGGTTTGAGCAATCGGATTGTGTCTGCGTGAACAATCCAGAAACATCGGATGCCATGATGGTATGAGCGATGGGGAAATATCGTAGGCCCGGCAGGGAGGATATTTCCATTGAGTTCTTCAATTGAGCTCGGGTGATGAGTCGGTACCGCATGCATCTGCATAGAGTCGAGAGTCGGTCTCTATGAGTTGCATTGATCATCGTTGTATTTGTGCATTGATGAATAAACATTGATATATGTATGTTTATGGGAAATGATATAAACTGTATCTTATAATGATGCATTGTTGAATGAACAAGTATGTGTGTGTTCATGTGGAATGATGATAATGGTGAATGTATGCATAATGTATAGGCTTGATGATACATCCATATTGTGATATATGATGAGTTGTAGTGAGAATGTGTGTTATATGTTTATGTTGTAGTACATAATTATATGCATTGTTATTATGATAATATTTCTCACCTTTCTGCTATTTTATGATGCTCTATGAGGCATTGCAGAGTAGGTATGCGGGAGGTCTTTTTGTGAAGCGTGTCTTCATTCTTTTGGTCGGTTGGCTCTGATATGTAGCACCGGGTAGCTAGGATGTATATTATTCTTTTGTGATACATTTGTACATGTATCTTGTGGATGAATGTTTAAGTAAACATGAATTATGTTGATGGATGATAACCGATGACGCGTGTATATATAAGTATATATGTTTAATGTTATTCAATGTTTAGATTTTCCGCTTTTATTCTAAATATTGAGATGTGGGTGTAAGGACAAAGTTCCTCTGTTGCAAAGTTACCCCACTGTTGCATATCGATGTTTGAGCAGGTGTTGTATGGTTTAATTTAACGTATGATGTGACATGCCTCTTTTATACTATGTTTTAATCGTACTCTGGCGAATTGATTTTATATGTGCCTAAATGATTTATGTGATTATTTGGGGGTATAGAAAGGGGGTGTTACATTAAGTGGTATCAAAGCCAGAGTTGAGTCAGTTGTGTCTGTCTTGTTGTTGTGTTGGTTGAACTGTTGTTTAACCTTGTTGTAATTTTTGGGAATGATCAGAATATGGCTGGTAGAAATGATAATGTGATGGCTGCTGCTTTGGAAGCAATGGCTAGGGCGGTGCAAGGTGCGCCGAATGTGAATGCTAATGATGAGTTCAGGAAGAATCAACCACCGGTTTTCAAAGGAAGATTTGATCCCGAGGGTGCTCAACTTTGGTTGAAAGAGATTGAAAGGATCTTCAGAGTTATGGATTGTGCGGAGGAGAATAAGGTGAGGCTTGGATCTCACATGTTGAAGGAAGAAGCCGACGATTGGTGGGTCGGTATGCGTGAAGTTCTTGAGGTGGATGATGAAGAGGTAACTTGGAATTTATTTCGTACTGAATTCTTAAGGAAGTATTACCCCGAGAGTGTGAAGGTAAAGAAGGAGATGGAGTTTCTTGAACTAAAACAAGGTAGTATGTCGGTGGTGGACTATACTGCTAAGTTTGTGGAGTTGGTTCAATTCCATCCTCATTATGCTGCGATTACTGCTGAGTTCTCAAAGTGTATTAAATATGAGAATGGTTTACGTCCTGAGATTAAACAAGCTGTGGGGTATCAAAGGATAAGGAGGTTTGCGGATTTGACGAAATGTTGTAGAATCTTCGAGGAAGATAGCAAGGCTCGTTCTACACATTACAAAAGTTTGAATGAGAGGAAGGGAAAGCAACAAGCTCGAGGTGGACCTTATGTGACACCCGTTGATAAGGGCAAGCATAGGGGAAACTTTGATAGGAGGTCTGGAGGAGGAAGTTCTGGTCCCGTAAAGTGTTTCAAGTGTGGAGGTATGGGTCATAAATCATTTGATTGTAGGAAGACTGTGGTGAAATGTTCTAACTGTGGAGGAGTAGGGCATGCTACTACTGAGTGTAGGAGGAATGTAGTGAAGTGCTATAATTGTGGAGAAGTGGGTCACATTAGTACTAAGCCAAAACAAGCTCACGGGCGGAAAGGTGTTTGCATTGGCGGGGACTCAAACTACGAATGCAGACCGTTTGATTAAAGGTACATGCTTTATTAATAGTACACCTTTAGTTGTTGTTATCGATACGGGAGCGACTCATTCGTTTATTTCGTCTGAGTGCGCGAAGCGTTTGAATCTTGCATTAACTTTGATGGGTGCTGAAATGGTTATTGAGACTCCTGCTTCAGGGTCGGTAACTACGTCTTTGGTGTGTGTAAGTTGTCCTTTGACCATGCGTGGTAAAGACTTCATTATGGATTTAGTATGTTTGCCGTTGGAGGGATTGGACGTGATCTTGGGTATAAACTGGTTGCAATTTAATCGAGTTCATATAGATTGCTATCACAAGTTAGTAAGGTTTCCTTCTTTGGAAGATGATGAATTTGAGAGTTTCCTATCCACTAAAGAGTTGAAGAAACTTTTAGCGGACGAAGCTCAATTGTTTGGTTTGTTTGCATCATTGTCGGTGGAGAGTCAAGTTGAGCTTGATGTGTTCCCAGTGGTGTGTGAATTTCCAGAAGTGTTTCCGGAAGATATTAGGGATGTACCGCCGGAAAGAGAAGTTGAATTTTCAGTTGATCTAGTTCCGGGTACTAGACCGATTTCGATGGCACCGTATCGTATGTCGGCATCGGAATTGGTAGAATTGAAAAAGCAATTGAATGACTTGTTGGACAAGAAATTTGTAAGGCCAAGTGTTTCTCCTTGGGGTGCTCCGGTATTGTTGGTAAAGAAGAAGGACGGGAGTATGCGGTTATGCATTGATTATCGACAGTTGAACAAAGTGACAATTAAGAACAAGTATCCGCTTCCAAGGATCGATGATTTGATGGACCAATTGGTTGGTTCGAATGTTTTTAGCAAGATTGATTTGAGATCAGGATACCACCAGATTCGTGTGAAAGGAGAAGATATTCAAAAGACGGCATTTAGGACACGGTATGGTCATTACGAATACTCCGTGATGCCATTCGAGGTTTCTAACGCGCCGGGTGTGTTTATGGAATACATGAATCGTATTTTTCATGAACAGTTGGATCGTTTTGTGGTTGTGTTCATCGATGATATTTTGATTTATTCTAAGTCTCAAGAGGAGCATGAAGTGCATTTGAGAATTGTGTTGCAAATTTTGAAAGAGAAACAATTGTATGCTAAGTTGTCGAAATGTGAATTTTGGTTGTCGGAAGTAAGCTTCCTTGGACATGTTATTTCCGGTAGTGGTATTAGTGTTGATCCATCCAAGATAGATGCGGTGATACAATGGGAGGTTCCTAGGTCGGTTACGGAGATTCGAAGCTTTTTAGGCTTGGCGGGTTATTATCGGAGGTTTATTGAGGGATTTTCGAAGTTGGCACTTCCTTTAACCCAATTGACTTGTAAAGGAAAGGCTTTCATTTGGGATATTCATTGTGAAGAGAGTTTCAATGAGCTAAAGAGAAGGCTGACAACGACTCCGATCTTGATTTTGCCTAATCCTAATGAACCATTTGTAGTGTATTGTGATGCTTCATTGGTGGGTTTAGGTGGTGTTTTGATGCAAGATGGAAAAGTTGTGGCATATGCTTCTAGACAATTGAGAGTGCATGAAAAGAATTATCCTACACATGACTTGGAGTTAGCGGCCGTGGTGTTTGTTTTGAAAATATGGAGGCATTACCTTTATGGTGCAAGATTTGAAGTTTTTAGTGATCACAAAAGCTTAAGATATTTATTTGATCAAAAAGAATTGAACATGAGACAAAGAAGGTGGTTAGAGCTTTTGAAGGATTATGATTTTGGTTTGAATTACCATCCGGGTAAGGCAAACGTGGTGGCCGATGCTTTGAGTCGGAAATCGTTACATATGTCCGCATTGATGATGAGAGAATGGGAATTTTTGGAGGATTTTAGAGACTTGAGTTTGGTTTGCGAAATGACGCCGCGAAGTGTGCGACTTGGTATGCTACATGTTACGAATGATTTTCTTGCAACGGTAAGTGAAAAGCAAAAGTTGGATTTGAAGTTCGTTGATTTGATGATGAATGAGAACGAGGATTTTAAGGTTGATAATTTTGGAGTTTTGAGATTCCGTGGTCGTATTTGTATTCCCGACGATGTGGAGTTGAAAAAGATGATTTTGGAGGAAGGACACCGAAGTAATTTAAGTATTCATCTGGGGGCGAATAAGATGTATCAAGATTTGAAGAAGATCTTTTGGTGGTCCAGTTTAAAGAGAGATGTTGCTTAGTTTGTGTATGCGTGCTTAACTTGTCAAAAGTCTAAGGTGGAACATCAAAAGCCTAGTGGATTGATGCAACCGTTGGATATTCCGGAATGGAAATGGGATATTATATCGATGGATTTCGTTACGGGATTGCCGAATACGCAAAGAGGTCATAATGCTATTTGGGTAATTGTTGATAGGCTTACTAAATCTGCTCACCTTATTCCAATTGATATTAGTTATCCTTTGGAGAAGTTAGCCGAGATTTATGTTCTTGTGGTTGTGAAGTTACATGGAGTTCCTAAGAGTATTGTATCGGATCGAGATCCGAGATTTACATCGAGATTTTGGGTGAGTTTACAAGAGGCTTTGGGTTCTAAGCTAAGATTGAGTTCGGCTTATCATCCGCAAACGGACGATTCAATCGTTGGAGGATTTATTGCGTGCTTGTGTACTCGAGCAAGGTGGTGCTTGGGATGGTTATTTGGCGTTGATTGAATTCACTTACAATAACAATTTTCATTCGAGTATAAGTATGGCACCATTTGAGGCTTTGTATGGTCGGAGATGTCGAACACCTTTGTGTTGGCATGAAACCGGCGAGAGGACGATAGTTGGACCGAAAATGGTACAACAAACGACGGAGAAAGTGAAGTTTATTCGGGAGAAGATGAAAGCTTCTCAAAGTAGACAGAAGAGCTATCATGACAAGAGAAGGAAAGATCTTGAATTTCAAGAAGGCGACCATGTGTTTTTGAGAGTTACACCGGTTACGGGTGTGGGTCGTGCTTTGAAGTCGAAGAAGTTGACTTCTCATTTTATTGGTCCGTATCAGATTACTTCACGAGTTGGTGTTGTGGCTTACTGTGTGGCGTTGCCTCCGAACCTTTCGAATTTGCATGACGTATTCCATGTTTCGCAACTTCGGAAATATGTTTCGGATCCGTCACATGTTATTCCTATGGACGAGGTAGAAGTGAGAGATAACCTTACGTTGGAAGTTTTACCGGTTAGGATTTTGGACCGTGAAGTTAAGAAACTAAGAGGCAAGGATATTGCGCTTGTGAAAGTAGCGTGGGGAGGCGCTGCGGAAGGCAATATGACTTGGGAACTAGAGAGTGGGATGCGAGAGTCGTATCCGGAGTTGTTTGAATCAGGTATTATTTTCGAGGACGAAAATTTCTAAAGTGGGGGAGAGTTGTAACGCCCCGATTTTGATTATTCCATTATTCTTGAGTCTTTTGTTTTAATTGGGTGATAAATTATTTTATTTGTTAAATTGGTGTGTTAAATGTTATTTTACCGTTTTTGAGAGTTTTCGGGGAAATTAGAATGAAGGGTATTTTAGACTTTTCTCAATTAATCATAAGTTAGAAATTTTGTGGAGTTAGAATTTTGTGAGAAAAATGAATTAATTGATTTAGTGGAAAATGAGAGAAAAGAAATAGAAAAGAAAGAAAATAGATAGAAAAGAGAAAGAAAAGAGAAATAGAGAGAAAAAGGAGAGAAAGAAAGAAGAGGAAGAGAAAAGAAGAGGAAAAGAGGAAAACCAAGAAAATCAACCTCTAGGAATCGATTTAATCGGGTAAGGGTGTGAAACATTGTTATCTTATCAATGTATAGTATTATGTATGATTGTGTATGTGTGTATTGGATTGGTTGTGGTGTTTTCATAGTTTTCCATTTTAGGTCGATAATGAGAAATCGATGTTTTCGCGGTTGGAAATCGACGAAAATGTGGTAGAATGCTTGTTGCCATGATTAGATTGAGTTCTGATGGATGTATGTTGTTTTGAAAATGTTTTGGGTTGAAAAATAGGGTTTTTGGGTTTTCAACAGCGCTGAAGGATTTTGAGTTTTCGCAGGTTCGCCTAGCGAACCAATCAGCGAAGGGTAGCGAAGGTTCGCTACGGGTATTCGCCTAGCGAAGGCATGAGCGAAGGTTCGCTAGAGTGTTCGCCTAGCGAACTTTGGGTGTTTTTGGCTCTGTTTGGTTCTGACTTGGTTCGCCAAGTGCTCGCCTAGCGAACTTTGTGTCTGTTTTTAGCTAACAGTTGGTTCGCTGGAACATTCGCCTAGCGAAGGAGCTAGCGAATGCTCGCGAGGGAGGTTCGCCCAACGAACAGTGCTGTTCGTGTAATTTTGTTTTCTGCATAACTTTTGATCTGTGGTTCGGTTTGAGGCGTGGTTTGAAGCATTAGGAAGCTTATGAAACGTTCTTTATCATTATGATGAATTGGAAATTCTTAGCCAATTAAATAAGTCAGAAAAGTCAGGAATAGTGATATTTAGAGACTTTTACCGTTTTGACTAGGTGTTTGAATGTGAATCATACAGTAGTGCATTGATGTGGATATATATAGATTGTATGTGATTGTATGAGAAGAATGCATGAATATTTTGTGAAATATGTGTGCATTGCATGAGTGTATGTGGTCATTTTGTATGAGAAACATCATGACATGCATTCATGTGTCGCGATTCCGTGGAGAATCGGGTGTAATATCACGTCCCTGTTGGGTGTGAGTGATTGATTACACAAATGATCATTTGAGGATCCTCTGAACATTGCGTAGTCAATGGGTGTAATCGTTGCGATGAGTTACACTTGATTCCGTGGGAATCTTCAGAATGATTGTGTGCCCTTGTGGGGTTTGAGCAATCGGATTGTGTCTGCGTGAACAATCCAGAAACATCGGATGCCACGATGGTATGAGCGATGGGGAAATATCGTAGGCCCAGCAGGGAGGATATTTCCATTGAGTTCTTCAATTGAGCTCGGGTGATGAGTCGGTACCGCATGCATTTGCATAGAGTCGAGAGTCGGTCTCTATGAGTTGCATTGATCATCGTTGTATTTGTGCATTGATGAATAAACATTGATATATGTATGTTTATGGGAAATGATATAAACTGTATCTTATAATGATGCATTGTTGAATGAACAAGTATGTGTGTGTTCATGTGGAATGATGATAATGGTGAATGTATGCATAATGTATAGGCTTGATGATACATCCATATTGTGATATATGATGAGTTGTGGTGAGAATGTGTGTTATATGTTTATGTTGTAGTACATAATTATATGCATTGTTATTATGATAATATTTCTCACCCTTCTGCTGTTTTATGATGCTCTATGAGGCATTGCAGAGTGGGTATGCGGGAGGTCTTTTTGTGAAGCGTGTCTTCATTCTTTTGGTCGGTTGGCTCTGATATGTAGCACCGGGTAGCTAGGATGTATATTATTCTTTTGTGATACATTTGTACATGTATCTTGTGGATGAATGTTTAAGTAAACATGAATTAATTTGATGGATGATAACCGATGACGCATGTATATATAAGTATATATGTTTGATGTTATTCAATGTTTAGATTTTCCGCTTTTATTCTAAATATTGAGATGTGGGTGTAAGGACAAAGTTCCTCTGTTGCAAAGTTACTCCACTGTTGCATATCGATGTTTGAGCAGGTGTTGTATGGTTTAATTTAACGTATGATGTGACATGCCTCTTTTATACTATGTTTTAATCGTACTCTGGAGAATTGATTTTATATGTGCCTAAATGATTTATGTGATTATTTGGGGGTATAGAAAGGGGGTGTTACACACGGCACATGCGATTTTAATTTGTTGGCAGCATTATAAACGTCTGATCTAATCAACGCCCACGATTTGGTCAACTAAAACAAAAAGTAATTAAAATGGAATAACATGATTAGATGAACACGATAGTTAGCATGTGTTAGTGTACACACGATTATTAATTAAAAATCAGAAAAAAAATAAAAAAAGGAAACACATGGCAAGCTGATAGCCACACGATGGACAAAATGAACGGTGAGGATTATCTCTTCTTCCTCCAGCCTCTTCATCTCGCCGGACCACCGCCAGCCGCCGGAACCCTAATTCCGGCCACCACCTGCAACTAAAAACCACCCAGAACATGCAAAACCATATACTACCTTGACCATATTTTCGCAAGGATTCCAAATATCCTATTATTTTTCACAAAAGCTCAACGCAAAAAGAGATTCGAAAGGAAAAAGGTTAGGGCATAAAACTTTAAATGCACCATACAAGCAATATACGCATCCATATTCAAAAAAAATTATACCAGCATGATCTATAGACATCACACAACATTATGCACGATTAAAATTCAAGTTTCATGATCACGAAAAAACCCACCAACCTGAGATGGTACAATCTGAATCCTTGCTTTTAGCTGCGAATGATGGTTGATTTTTACTCTATGGATCACCAGGAAGAGGTTTGTGGAAGAAGTTCTTGAAAACACCTTGTGGATTGTGAGATTTATTGAAGAAAAGCTTTAGGGTTCAAGTTCTTGTTCTCCTCCAAAGGCACGTGAATGAACCCTAACCAGTGCATGAATGAGCTTATATAGACTAGGGTTTTCCACTGATAATGAATTGGGCTTGGGCAATTCTTGGTTTAATGAGTTTGGGTGATTTTTAGAAAATTGCATAATGTTCGATACACCTCTTCCATGCATGGATATTTAAATGTTTCATGATAGATCACTTGCATTTGAATTACTAATTACACCCATATTGGAATTGGGCCTTGAGATGTAATGGTTAATGAGTTTTAAACAATTTGGGAATTTTGAATAATGGAGAATAAGTAGTACATACACCATGAAACCACTTGATCCAAAGCCCTAAAATAATCCTCAAGGAATATTCTTTGATATTGGAATGTGGCATGAAGCAAGGGAATTGATTATAGGTCATTATGCCCAAAGTTGTGAAAATGGAACCATGAAAAACCCTAAAAACCACTTTGCCTTCTTTTGATCATAAGTTGAGTTTCACAAATGATATGGAGACCCACTAGTACTTGTTGGAAAGAGGAGAAAAATATCTTCAACTTTCATGTTGGAGAAAAATTCATTTGAAGCTTCCTTGATGATGAAAAGTCAAGTTGAATGCAGTGGAGTAACTTGCCCAAAAAGGAAACTTTCAAATTATAGGTCATTACCAATTTTAGTAACTTTTGCACCAACTCCTGATTTTTTATGAATGGCATGAAACTTGACTTTTGAGGACCATATGAGGATGTGAAACCTTGAAAACCTTGGAGACAACCTCAAAATTCCACAGTTGACTTCTCCTCTCACTGTTGACTTTTACCCAATTCACCTGATTCTCAATCTTCTGATCAATTAAGTCTCTCCTGAACCAAACTGATGGACAACCTCCCATCCCTAGATACTTGGGGACCCAAGGAATACCATAGAATCAAGTCTTGCCCAAAAAATCAGAAATAAACTGACTTTATAGCAAACCCTAGTTTCGGTACCCTCAGTCTAGGCGGAAATAGCACAGTCTCCAAATCCAAATTCCTCTGAATATGATGTGTATCCTCTCCAACAAGGATAAGATAGGCCATTTGGTGATGATAAAAACCCAAGGAGCTTGCCCATTGGAGCAGTAAACCCAAGACTCTCAAAACCCTAATTCATGCACTGGTTAGGAGAGAGTGATCCGAACAAATTCTCCTCTTGAACTTGCCTCAGGCACCTTGACCCCATGTTAAGAACCAATGATATACACACATGATAATGCAAAAATGCAATGAAACATAAGCCAGTTAGTAATAAAGTAAGGAGGGCAAATTTTGGGGTGCAACAGCTGCCCCTATTCAATCAACTTGGTCCTGAGGGTATGATAGCGACGGCTTTCAGACGATCAGGATGCACGGAGATTGAATACCAAAGGACCCACAAATTTGCCATCCTTCACCGGAGAATTACCCATAAATGCTGTAATGAAACAAACTCTCCCAGGTTATGTCATCTCTGCTGATAAAGAGAACTGACAAAGGAAATATCCAAAAAGGTAGTTATCTCTGCTGATAAAGAGAACTAGCAACACAAAAGTCATCCCTGCTGATAAAGGGAACTGGTGAAGGAAAGTCTCCAAAAGACTGCTATCTCTGCTGATGAAGAGAAACTAGCAAAATAAATGCCATCCCTGCTGATAAAGGGAAACTGACAAAAGAAAATCTTCAAAAGATTGTTATCTCTGATGATAAAGAGAAACTAGCAACATCAATGTCATCCCTACTGATAAAGGGAACTGACGAAAGAAAATCTCCAAAAGATTGCTATCTCTGCTGATAAAGAGACACTAGCAATATAAATGCCATCCCTGCTGATAAAGGGAAACTGACGAAAGAAAATCTCCAAAAGATTGCTATCTCTGCTGATAAAGAGAAATTAGCAATATAAATGCCATCCCTGCTGATAAAGGGAAACTGACAAAGTAAATATCTGAAAGATTGATATCTCTGCTGATAAAGAGAAACTAGCAACATCAATGCCATCCCTGCTGATAAAGGGAACTGACGAAGAAAATATCCGAAAGATTGCTATCTCTGCTGATAAAGAGAAACTAGCAATACCAATGCCATCCCTCCTGATAAAGGGAACTAATGAAGAAAATATCCGAAAGATTGTTATCTCTGCTGATAAAGAGAAACTAGCAATACCAATGTCATCCCTGCTGATAAAGGGAACTGACGAAGAAAATATCTGAAAGATTGCTATCTCTGCTGATAAAGAGAAACTAGCAATATCAGTGCCATCCCTGCTGATAAAGGGAACTGACGAAGAAAATATCCGAAAGATTGCTATCTCTGCTGATAAAGAGAAACTAGCAATATCAACGGCGACTTCACTGGGGATAATGTGACACAAGACTTTCTGATTTAAACCACCTCTGGCAGCAAGAACGGGATTTCACAAAAGAGAAAGGCCAGACAAATTTCTAACGGACCCATGATCCACAGATAAGATGACTCCGCTGGGGAAAGGAGAAGTCTAAATAAAAGACTCTGCCGGGGAGCACAAGTATGAGGGACACATCCCTCCAAAATCTCCTGAGTTATGCCATCTCTACTGAGAAAGAGAACTGGCAAAGAAAGTATCAAACCTGGCTTATGCTTCGAATGCAAATGTTTGAATTTTTCCGTAATGCTCCACACGAAGTGGAAATGCTACGGGTTTGAGGATGCAATGCGGATGCTTATGATATGCAAAAAGGGTCTTTCCAGCAAAATAAATGCCGGAGAGAAAAAACCAATTCAGCTGGGGACGACAAAAATAAATTGTCCTCTGAATCCAGGAACTCTGCTGAGAAGGGTCATACTGATCGACTCTTCGGATTAACAACTTCTGCGGGGGATGAAATCCCAAAAGAACTACCGAGGACCCCACCTGTCTTTTACTGAAGGTAACATCCATACTCGGGATTTCTCCTCTGCTGGGGGAGTTGAGAATGAACGCCAATAACGGAACCGGAAGTCTGTTACTGAAAATTTCTAATATCTAATTGGGTCAAAACCTGCTGGGGAAAACAGTCAATGACACTAGCCTGCTTAGGGATACTGCTGATCTTAGCCGGCTGATGGGGAGAATGGCTTTACCCCCTTCTTGCTGGGGATTAGAATATGACATCGGTGGTGAGAGTACACTTCCTGACTGGATAGGGGAAGTGAACACCCTGATTCTGTGGGGAAATGACGTCTTGATCCGGAGAAAATACTTTCCAAGCCTTCTGCTGGGGGAAGTCTACTCTGCTGAGGAAAGTTTATCCTGCTGGGGAAAATTTGTCCTGCTGGGGAAGGAGCAATCTCAATGCTGGGGAAGCAAACTGCGGGGAGAATACAATCCTGTTACCCAGCAAGTCAAATAACAACAAATAGAATATGCCACAACCTGGCTATCACCGTTAACGCCTAAGTAATTTCTACTGCTTTTCATTATGCTCTGCAAAGCTCGAAATTTTATATGCAATGTTTATCAAAAATATCAAACGTTTTTGCAAACAAAATAGTAAAAGTAAAAGTAAAACACACAATGGAAAGCTCTTTGAGTGAAATGAATATTTTATTGAAGAGTGGCCTGTAAATAGGCATTTACAATAGGAAGCAATTCCTAAAAAGAGGTAATTGCGCAAAAGCAAAAAAAGAAAATACACATGTCGGCAATGTGGGGAACAGATATCCATCATGATTTGACTCAGCTATGACCCATATGTCTTGCTTATCCACAAATGTCTTGACCTTCGAAGAGACTAACTGTACCTATTCCTTTATTTTAGAACTTCCAGGTATTGAGAGTGTTCACAGATCGAACGCAGACCATAGCCTTTCGCTTATAAATCCCTAACTTTTTCCTAGATCGCCCTTTTCGGGTTTTCAATCCACCGGGATACCCATTTTTGCCAAAGTCGCCTTTTCAGGTTTTCAACTTTGCGGGTTTACACGTTTCTTTTTTACATTTTATCCCTAACTTTTGCCCGAACCTTTTCCTTTTTATGGTTCGTCGGGATGCCACTTTTTGCCTGGACTTTCTTTTTATGTCCAGCGGGTCTCTTTTATGCGAAGTATTTTTTGACTACGCCTGCGTTCACAGGGGAGGTAAAATCTTCGCCATCCATAGTTGAAAGTAGTAAGGCTCCACCAGAGAAAACCTTTCTGACTACATACGGCCCTTCGTAGTTTGGAGTCCATTTGCCCCAGTAATCTGTCTGAGGAGGAATGATCCTTTTCAAAACCAATTCGCCTGTCTGAAAACTCCGAGGACGCACTTTCTAGTCAAAGGCGTGCTTCATCCTGCTCTGATACAAACGACCATGTGTGATGGCTTCCAACCTCTTTTCTTCAATAAGGTTCAACTGATCCAATCTAGAACACACCCATTCAGCTTCATCAAGCTTCACATCTTCCAGAACTCTCAAAGATGGAATCTCGACCTCTAATGGTAAGACTGCTTCCATACCATACACCAACGAGAAAGGGGTTGCCCCAGTTGATGTACGCACCGAAGTACGGTAACCATGCAGGGCATAAGGTAGCATCTCATTCCAGTCCTTATATGTTACCACCATCTTCTGCACAATCTTCTTGATATTCTTATTTGCCGCCTCAACAGCCCCATTCATCTTCGGACGATAGGGAGAAGAATTGTGATGCTCGATCTTAAAACTCTGACATAGTTCCTTCATCATCTTGTTGTTCAAATTCGAGCCATTATCAGTAATGATTCTCTCCGGGACCCCATAACGATAGATGATATCCTTCTTTATAAATCGGGCTACCACTTGCTTAGTGACGTTGGCATACGAGGCTGCCTCCACCCACATTGTGAAATAGTCAATGGCAACCAAAATGAAACGGTGCCCATTGGAAGCAGTGGGCTCAATCTTTCCAATCATATCTATGCCCCACATTGCAAACGGCCAAGGAGATGACAAGACATTTAGAGGCGTAGGAGGTACATGCATCTTGTCCGCATAAATCTAGCATTTATGGCACTTTCGGGCGTACTTGAAACAATCAGACTCCATAGTCATCCAGTAATATCCTGCCCTCAACAACTTTCTAGCCATGGTGTGTCCACTAGAATGAGTACCAAAAGAACCTTCGTGAACTTCCTCCATCAATGAGCCTGCCTCGTGTTCGTCAACACAACGTAGCAAGACCATATCGAAGTTCCTCTTATATAACACATCATCCTTGTTCAGAAAGAAGTTTCCTGCCAACCTTCTCAGAGTCTTCTTATCCTTGGTGGAGGCACCCTCTGGATACTCATGTCTCTTCAGAAAGACCTTAATATCATGATACCATGGTTTGCCATCTGACACATCTTCAATTGCAAACACAAAAGCTGGTCTGTCCAAACGCATGATTCTAATTGAAGGTGTTTCATTCCAACTGTTCACCTTATACATGGATGTCAATGTCGCCAACGCATCAGCCATCTGATTCTCAGCTCAGGGCACATGATGAAAATCCACCCTATCAAAGAAAGGTAACAACCTTCTGGCATAGTTGTTATAAGGTACCAAATTCGCCTGACGAGTCTCCCATTCTCCTGTAATCTGATTAGCCACCAACGCGGAATCACCATAGACATCGAGGTTCTTAATTCTCAGATCAATTGCCTCCTCTAACCCCATGATGCATGCTTCATACTCCGCCTCGTTGTTGGTACACACGAATGCTAACCGGGCGGTGAAAGGTATATGAGAACCCTTCAGGGTTGTAATGATTGCCCCAATTTTATTACCATACGAGTTGACAGCCCCATCAAAAATCATCTTCCATTTTGACCCAATCTCCAGTCCTTTGTTAGGCAGAGGCTCTTCACAATCTTTCATTTTCAGGAACATAACATGTTCGTCCGGGAACTCAAACTTCATAGGCTGATAATCCTCGACCGGCTGTTCAGCAAGATATTCTGACAGAACACTTCCCTTAATGGCCTTCTGAGAAACATACTGAATATCGTACTCTGTCAAAACCATTTGCCAGCGGGCTATCCTTCCAGAAAGTGCTTGCTTCTCAAACACATACTTAATCGGATCCATCTTCGAAATCAACAAGGTTGTGTGGTTTAACATATACTGCCTTAGGTGCTTGGCTCCCCAAGCGAGTGCACAACATGTCTTTTCCAGCATAGAATATCTTGATTCGCAATCGGTGAACTTCTTACTCAGGTAGTAAATGGCGTGCTCTTTCTTACCTGTCTCGTCGTGTTGACCGAGCACACAACCCATCGAATTCTCAAGAACCATAAGGTACATAATCAACGGTCTCCCGGACACCGGTGGCATAAGGACTGGAGGTTCCTGCAAATATGTCTTTATCCTTTCGAACGCCTCTCGACAATTTTCATTCCACCTGACCTCTTGATCCTTTCTTAACAACTTGAAAATTGGTTCACATGTGGCTGTCAGATGAGAGATAAACCTGGCAATGTAATTCAACCTCCCCAGGAACCCACAAACCTCTTTCTCTGTCCTCGGCTCAGGCATCTCCTGTATGGCTCTTATCTTTGCAGGATCAACCTCGATACCTCTTTCACTAACAATGAATCCCAGCAGTTTACCAGACCTCACACCGAAAGTGCACTTGTTCGGATTCAATCTCAGCCTGAACTTCCTCAACCTTTCGAACAGCTTCTGGAGGCTTACCAAGTGTTCTTCCTCTGTCTGTGACTTCACAATCATGTCATCAACATAGACTTCAATCTCCTTGTGAATCATATCATGAAAGAGAGTCACCATCGCCCGCTGATAGGTTGCCCCAGCATTCTTCAAACCAAAGGGCATTACCTTGTAGCAAAATGTTCCCCACGGTGTTATGAATGTAGTTTTCTCAATGTCCTCTAGGGCCATTTTGATTTGGTTATACCCAGAGAAGCCATCCATGAAGGAAAACACGGAAGATTGAGCAGTATTGTCCACTAATACGTCAATGTGGGGGAGCGGGAAATCATCCTTCGGGCTCGCCCTATTCAAATCTCGGTAATCCACACACATCCTGACCTTCCCATCCTTCTTAGGTACAGGTACAATATTAGCAACCCACGGAGGATAATTTGTCACAGCCAGAAATCCGGCGTCCAACTGTTTCTGAACCTCTTCCTTGATCTTGACAGCCATATCTAGTTTCGTCCTTCTCAGTTTCTGTTTGACTGGAGTACAACCCTCTTTAAGCGGCAGCCGGTGTGAAACAATGTCAGTGTCGAGCCCGGGCCTATCTTGGTAAGACCAGGCGAAGATATCCACATACTCTCGAAGCAACTCAATCAATCTTCCCTTAACAGTGTCTTCCAAAGCAGCCCCAACCCTTACTTCTCGTTTAACATCCTCGGTTCCCAGATTAACAGTCTCAACTTCCTCCTGATAAGGTAGAATAACCTTTTCCCCCTATTTCAGTAGCCTGGCTAATTCTTCTGGTAAGTTACAGTCTTCGTCAGTCTCTTCTTCGGCCTGATAGATAGGATTGTCGAATTCATATCGAGCCATATCTAGGTCATGATGGGTGGAATCTGAACAAAGGAACCTGCGTGATGGATGTTTTATGTTTATTATGAGTGAAACAAACAAGAAAACACATTGCCATTTTGATGTGGGTTAATGTAAAACGTAAAAATAGAAAATCAGGGATCAAAATATTTGAATGAAAAAACGTTCTTTATTGATGATAAAAGTAGCAAATAAAACATCAAAGCCCTACAAATAAATATCACTACGTCTTGGGCGGAACGTAGGATTTAACATAACAGAAAACAAAAGCAAATTACTCCTGGCGAGTCACTTGGATGACTTTCTCGGAAGACCAGTTGCCTAAACTCTGACCAGGGGTGCAGGGACGGATCCATTCATCCATGTCACAGTCACTATCTCCTTCATCCTCAATAGCATTAACCTGATTAAAGAAAACCCCAGCACTTGTGAACCGAATCGGGCCAGCATACTTGGGAGGCTCTTGAGCTCGTCGGGGTGGCTTGTTCCCTAGTCCATAGGTATCCTGCTTCATTTGAACATCAAGGACACGACCCCACTTCTGAGAACCACCAGCTTCAACTACAGCGCGCGCCTCTTTGAAAGAGGACATCGAAACCTCTGGTTATCTGACAACTTCGGGTTGGACAACCACCTCAGGCTGACTGGCTACCTTTGGGGGCTCTTCAGGAATTTTCACAGCTTCGAAGACTTGGCACAAAGTTTCCTGTACCTCACCATCTACCTCTACATATTTGAAGGTCGATAGGTGACTTACCATGATTTCTTCCTCACCACAAATTGTCACAACGTGACCATCCACCATATATTTCAACTTCTGATGCAGCGTAGACGTTACTGCCCCAACGCTATGGATCCAAGGGTGACCCAACAAATAACTATAAGCAGGCTGAATATCCATTATGTAAAAGGTGGTGCCAAAAATCTCAGGACCCACCTTGATCGGCAGAACTAATTCTCCAAAAACTGACCTCTTGGAACCATCAAAAGCGCGTACCACCAAGTCACTTGGTGTACAAATCAACCCACGAGTAATTAACTTCATCAAAGCCTTCTTCGGCAACACATTCAAAGACGACCCAGTGTCAACTAACACATGCGACATTAAGGAACCACAGCATTCCACTGAAATATGCAGAGCATTGTTGTTATTTCTCCCAGCTGGAGTCAGATCTAAATCTGTGAAACCCAAACCATTACCAGCATTCACATGAGCCACAACCCCTTCTAACTGATTGACAGATATTTCCTGCGGTATATAGGCCATATTCAAAACCTTCAGCAATGCATTTCGGTGTGCCTCAGAGCACAACAGTAAAGATAGGATGGAAATCTTCGATGGAGTTTGGTGAAGTTGATCAACAATTTTGTAATCGCTTTTCCTGATCAATCTCATAAACTCTTCTACATCTTCCGAGAAAGTATCCCCAACTTGCTTTGTCATAGGATTATTCGCTTCCTGTCTCTGTACAGACTCATCCATCACGTGTCTCCCTTTGTACTGCTTCAAACTGCCACCTTGATCCTCAGACGGAATAAAGACTCTACCACTTCTAGTGATAGCCCCTACTTCAACAAGATTTTCAACCCCTGCACTCACAGCTGATGTTCCTACCAACTCCTGCTTCTTGCCATCAACAAAAACCTCCGCCCCATAATTCCACGGGATGGCCATGGTACTCTCATACGGGACTGGTCCAGGAACAGTGATAATGACCTGCGCTGGTCTCGCCGGTGCTGATATGGTTATTGTCTTGAATGGAATTGTTATTGTGGCAACATCAGTCCCTCTGTCAGTAATTTTCCTCTGTTTACAACCCCTGTCGAACTGTAATACCCCTTCATTAATCATTCTCTGGACACCTTCTTTCAATAAATCACAACCGTCTGGTTGCGACACACACCCTGCACAACCTTCATCACAACCAGGAAATACCCCTCCCTTCAACAGTCTTTCCTTCACCACACCCAAAGGGGTTTGGACCTCGTTCACATCTGAAATCAAATTCAAGTCTTCCCGGTATTTAATAATAGCATTAACCCTTGGCCCACCGTGATTTGGCATCGGGTTCTGATTCACATTTGGAGCATCATTGGAGAAATTGCTGGCTTTCGAGTCCACCAAATCTTGGACCTGATGCTTAAAAGCTTTACAGTTCTCAATATGATGTCCGGGTGCCCCAGAATGAAATTCACAGTGGGCGTTGGCATCGTAGCCGGGAGGTGGATTTCCAGTGGGCGGAGCCAATGTCCTCTTCTGAATTAATTGTAACTGTAACAAGTGCTGAAATAATTGAGACTAGGGAAGAGGTGGGGTGTCAAAATGCCTATCCCGCCTAGGCTAGGCTGCAGTCTGCGAGGAGCCTGATTTTATTGTTATGGTGCTGCTGGCTGCTGAGGTGCTGCTGGGATGGTTACAGAAGCCACCTGCTGATTGAAGTTCTGACGAGGTCCTTCTCTACCACAGTACGACAACACAGAGTTTGTATCTCCCTCCTTCTTCTTGTAACCACTGGCATATGGCTTTTTACCTCCTCTAGATGAGGACCCATCACTGCCTGATATTTTTCCCGCCTTAATTCCGCTTTCCACCATCTCTCCTACTAAGATCAAATCAGCAAACTTTCCAGTCATGCACGGTACCAACTTTTCATAGTAATGACCCTGTAAGGTGGCCATAAACATACTTATCATTTCTCGCTCTAACATGGGAGGCTGAACCCTTGCTGCCAATTCCCGCCACCTCTGGGCGTATTCCTTGAAGCTCTCATTGTTCTTCTGTGACATGCTTTGCAGCTGTGTTCTATTTGGAGCCATATCAGTGTTATAATGGTAGTGCTTGACAAAGGCCTCCACCAGTTCCCGCTAGTTGCGAACATGACATCTCTCTAACTGCATGTACCACTCTAGAGATGCCCCAGACAGGCTATCCTGGAAGAAATGCATTAATAACTTTTCGTCGCTAGAGTACGCAACCATTTTTCTTGCATAAGCCCTAACGTGAATCTTGGGACAGGTAACACCATTGTACTTCTCGAAGGTAGGCACCTGGAACTTGTGAGGAATCCTGACACCGGGAACCAACCCCAAATCCTCCAAATCCATGCCCCAGGAATTCTGATTCACAACCCCTTTCAATTGCTCCTCAATCATCCTGAATCTCTTATCGTTGTCAATCTGGGGACCAGCATCCCCACCTGGCATAGAGAATGCATCATCCTGAAGATCATCATACTGACGACCATGAATTGCGCAGACACTGTTACCTCCTCCCACTAAAGAGGGAACCACAACATTTTCTCCTCCGCTCGGAGGGATCACAATACCAGAAACAGGAATACCTCCGCCCCGAGGGCCATTCTAAACATTATTTCCAATAACACCAGTATGAACTCCTCCATGAAGGACACCGTCCTCATCAATTCTCGCAATCACTGGTTGAACAAGAGTCCTTAACTGCTCTTGGCCTTGAGCTACACCTTGCATTAAATCCATGAATTGAGTCATGCGAGTCCGCATCTCAGTCATCTCAGCTTGTAGTTGATCCATGATTTTCTTCTGATTTTGTCTGGTAGAATATCGGTGAATGTGTTGATCTGCAATCCTGTGCTGCAGAAGAGAACAAAATAAGAACACCAGAGATAAACACCTGTTATGCACAATGATTATGAATATGAAAATGCAAATGAACATGTTTGAATATTCACAGGGCGATCCACCCCTTGATTCCAGTTTAACAACAAGATAGAATGGGACTTCTGCTCATGTATTAAGAAAACTAGAGGATAACCAATTATCAACAATCACAACCCAAGATAAGAAGTCTGAACACAATAATCATAGATCCCAACCAACAAGCCTGGTGGTGATCCAAATACATTAAAAGAGGAAAAGAAAACTACGGCATGTCATTAAAGTCCACAAGTGCCAATCCCCCCATCCATTATGCTTTTTGCTCCAGTCTTGAATCTCCTTGAACAACTTTTTGGTGTCGGGATGCTTCGGTCTCTGAATTAGTTCTTGAATGAGAACATCTCTCCTATGCATTTTCCCTTTCAAGTATCGGCAATGCAACTCCCAAACGTCTTCTCCAAAAACACCATTCATGCTAGGACCCTCATTTCTAGGTCTGTTCACTTCAGCTTGGATCTTCAGCTCCTCTATGGAGGTTATGGCTTCATTAAGTCGATCTTCGACTGCTCGTCTCTGGAATACCCCTGATAGGATCTCCGCATCTTTTTTCTTGAGCTTCAACTTCAATTGATTAATCTGAGCTAGATAATCGTCTTCCTTTCGCTTATTATCAGCCATTGCAGTGTCTCGGTGAGCATTGAACTTGTGAATTTTTGACAATGCCTTGGCCAATTCCTCATTCTTAGACTTGAGAACCTTGTTGATACCCTCTAGAGCTTGCCTTACCCTTTGTCTGGCTGTGACCTCGTCAGCTAGCTACTTTTCTTTCCTAGCGAGAAGCTCTGTCTTCAACTTGACGACATGAACAGCTTCACCCCGCTCATGTTTCAACTGGTAAATCTCTCTTTGTAGCTCACTGTTTTCCTCTCGCAGCTTTTCCTTTTCAGCCCACAACTTGTTAAACTTCTCTATCTCAACTGTGGTCGGAGGCTCAATCAGCAAGGGGTAAGATGGTGGTTCTTTGGAGAATGGAAAAAGTTCCTTCTCTACCCTTTTCTGAATCCAATCTTCGTACGCAGGAAATGTTCTGTTGTTTCTCTTCCCAAAAGAAGTCTTCCCCTTCTTATGACGATCTTCCCAAGTATTTGCAGCTTCTTTTAACAGTTCTGGATTGATTTCCCCACTCAGATATAGAGATTCTTGGACATCCTCGTCTTTTGGTGGCTCTTTCAAGGCATACCCGAATTGCCTAATAGCAAGAATAGGGTTGTAGTTAATTCCCCCTTTCCTTCCTATTAGAGGCACATTTGGGAGACCTCCACAACTGATCGTGATATCTCGGCCCAACAAGTCACGGTTAACCCAAATTACATTATCTGCCCTCAAACCCATTAATCTTTTGGACCAATCCAATGTTCCTTGAGTATCTACAAATGCCCCAGATTTGGGAAGGCGATCAGCAAACCATTTGTAGAAGACTGGCGCGCAACAATTAAGGGGTCCTCCCCTCCTCTTCTCGTTTTTATAATGCACTGAGTGGTACAGATCTCCAAGCAAGGTAGGTACCGGATTCTTCATGGTAAATATCCGGACAGCGTGCATGTCCACAAAATCCTTCACATTTGGGAACAACACCGTTCCATAGACACACATAGCCAAGATGGCGTTGAAAACTGACCAAAATCTAGCCTTAGCATGCACAGTAGCCTGTTCTACCAAGAATTTCACGTGAAAGCCTTTACACCCTCCCTTACTGGCAACGTTGTTTTCCAACAAAGATAGATCCAAATGCAAAGCCTCGGAGACCTTTTCCAAATCAGGAAGTTCTTTAGAAGGATAGAAAGGAGCCTCTTCTTTGATAGAAACATCCAGAATGAGAAAAAAATCCTCCAATGTCGGAGCCAAAAGATAATCAGTGAATAGAAAACATCGCAGGTGAGGGTCATAGAATTGCACCAGAGTGTGCAAAGCCCTATACTCGTATTCAGTGATGTCGCGGGCAAAATTCAGAATTCTTCCATATTCTCCCCTAAAGTCTGCCAATACTCCAGATTCTGCCATAGCCTCAATCTTGTGAACAGGATCCAGAATAAGTGGTGGGAACTTGTACACTATGATGTTCTTTTTCTTCTCAGTACTCATCCTCAATAGTCTTCAGAAACCAGAATCAAGGTTAGGATGCAACCCTGCAAATGAATAAACATGTTAAAATGCAAAATGATGATGCAAATGCACACATGGGATCATGGATACAATACAGACTGGACAACTGCTGCACTGAACAAGCTGAATAATCTCAAGGATCTGCCCAAATACCCAGAATACCGGAATAACCATAATACCACACTGATAAATCTGCTGACCAGAAAACCGGGCGTGTTGAAGGTCAAGGTTACCTGCAAACCTGTAAACACCCTACCCCTCTCACATGTGGGTACTAGAAAATGAAAGGTCCTCAGCTTCTGGCACTGAGGTCGAGAAGCAATAGTACATTCATCCCTCAGGGTACAGTACTATCGCCAATCGAGGAGTGCCTCCACTGATTCTTTTTCAAAAAGGTCATCCTATAGCGAGTTCCCAACATTGGGTCCTCGGATCGACAAGTGTAATGGGTTTTCCATTTCTGGTCTGCCATTATCACATCTCGGGAGGAGTGCCGTTACTGAGTCCTCGGGAATGGTCTCCAGAGTCGACAGTTTTCCAAGTTACATTCCATCGTCTGCACCATTGCGCAGGATAGAACATTACCAAAGAAAACCTCGTCCGGATGTGGAGTTTTCATGTATACTACGTCTGGCCAAATGCCACACAAGTCACACTACTTTCCATGCTAATCCTAAGTGTATGCTCAAGCCTAGGTATTGGGCTTGTCTCTCAGAACTCCCAACCCGCCAAACAGAAAAACAGTGCAGCGCAGCAGATAATAATAACATGCAATGCAATAAATGCGGTAAAAATAAAATACAACAAATAAAGCATAACAATAAACACCCAAAGAGAAAAAAAACAAATAAGCGCTAGGAGAGACTCACTTAGGGAACCAAAAATCCCCAGCAGAGTCGCCAGCTGTCACTCATGGGATTTTCATCCAGGTACAAACGCGAAAGTGGCGCAGAAACAGAGTCGCCAGCAATGTATATTTATCCCAAGAGAAGGAAGGGAAACATTGCGTAAACCTAAGGAAAAGGGAAAGGAATGGTCATCTCAACCATAACCTGGGTTTGGGAGTCATTTACGCGAGGGGAAGGTATTAGCACCCCCACGCGTCCATCGTACTCGATGGGATCCACGCTTGTTGTCTATTCTAAGGGTGAGTTATCCTAAAATCTATGGCTGTACTAAAACGGGGGAGGGGAAAACAAGGACGGACTCGGTAGGACATCGTCGTCCTAGGCCTACGTACTCCCTTTGTGCAATGGGAAAATCAGAGTCAACGTAGTTCAGACCAAAGTTCTTTGTGTTTTTTATGAGCGACGTTAAGTTCGCGTCTGGCAGTTAGGGTCGATGCCTGTTTGCGACAAAACGGAAAGTAACGTGCCCTTTTTGAAAATAGCCTTAAGTTTGGCAATCCCGAAGGACGAAAATGATTTGAAATTTGTTTTATATTTTTTAAGACAGAAGTGAGTTGAATTAGTTCATAACTTACATTGCACCAAAGTCTATGACACGGGAACGAATGCATCGCATGGTCGCCCCCAATGGGACATATGCTCAACACTCTAAAAAGTATATAGGCCATATTCAGAACCTTCAGCAATGCATTTCGGTGTGCCTCAGAGCACAACAGTAAGGATAGAATGGAAATCTTCGATGGAGTTTGGTGAAGTTGGTCAACAATCTTGTAATCACTTTTTCTGATCAACCTCATAAACTCTTCTACGTCTTCTGAGAAAGTATCCCCACCTGGCTTCGTCATAGAGTTATTAGCTTCCTGCCTCTGTACGGACTCATCCATCATCTGTTTACCCTTGTCTTGTTTTGAACTGCCAGCTTGATTCTTGGACGGAATAAAGACCCTACCACTCCTAGTGATAGCCCCTGCTTCAACAAGATTTCCAACCCCTATATTCATAGCTGACGTGTCTTCCAATTCCTGCTTCTTACCATTAACAAACACCTCGGCCCCATAGTTCCATGGGATGGCCTTGGTAGTCTCATACGGGACTGGTCCAGGAACAGTGATAGTGACCGGCGCTGGTCTCGCCGGCGCTGATATAGTTATTGTCTTGAATGGAATTGTTATCGTGGCAACATCAACCTCTCTGTCAGTAACATTACTCTGCTTGCAACCTCTGTCAAACTGTAATACCCCTTCGTTGATCAGTTTCTGAATACCTGCTTTTAATAACTCACAACTGCCTGGCTGCGACACACATCCTACACAACCTTCATCACAACCCAGAAATACCCCTCCCTTCAACAGTCTTTCCTTCACTACACCCAAGGGAGTTTGGACTTCGTTCACATCTGAAATCAAACTCAAGCCTTCACAGTCTTTAATAATAGCATTTACCTTCAGCCCTCCGTGATTCGGCATCGAGTTCTGATTCACATTTGGAACGTCATTGGAGAAATTGATGGCTTTGGAATCCACCAAATCTTGAACCTTATGCTTAAAAGCTTTACAGTTCTCAGTATGATGTTCGGGTGCCCCAGAATGAAACTCACAGTGGGCGTTGGTGTCATAGCCGGGAGGTGGATTACTAGTAGGTGGAGCTAATGTTCTCGTCTAAATTAACTGCAGTTTTAACAAGTGCTAGAATAACTGAGAGTAGGACATAGGTGGAGTGTCAAGATTCCTATCCCGCCTATTCTGAGGCTGTGATCGGTAAGGAGCCTGATTTTGTTGTTGAGACACTGATGGCTGCTGAGGTGCTGCTGGGATGGTTACAGAAGCCACCTGCTGATTGTAGTTCTAACGAGGTCCATCTCTACCACGATATGATGACACAGAGTTTGTATCTCCCTCCTTCTTCTTATAACCACTGGCATAAGGCTTCTTACTTCCTCCAGATGAGGACCCATCACCGCCTGATATTTTTCCTGCCTTAATTCCGCTTTCCACCATTTCCCCTACTAAGATCAAGTCAGCAAACTTTCCAGTCATACACGGTACCAGCTTTTCATAGTAATGACCCTGCAGGGTGGCCATAAACATAGTTATCATTTCACACTCCAACATGGGAGGCTGAACCCTAGCTGCCAGTTCACGCCACCTCTGAGCGTACTCCTTGAAACTCTCATTGTTCTTCTGTGACAGATTCTGTAGATGTGTTCTGTTAGGAGCCATATCAGTGTTATACTGATAGTGTCTAATGAATGCCCCTGCCAGATCTCTCCAACTACGCACATCCTTCCTCTCTAGTTGCATGTACCACTCCAGGGATGCCCCAGATAGGCTATCCTGGAAGCAGTGCATCATCAGCTTCTCATTCTTCGCATGCGCAGCCATTTTTCTTGCGTATGCCCTCACATGGGTCCTCGGATAAGTCATACCATTATACTTCTCGAAAGTGGGAGTCTGAAACTTGTGCGGAATAACAACTCCTGGAACCAGTCCCAAATCCTCTAGATCCATTCCCACAGAATCCTGATTCACAACACCCCTTAGCTGTTCCTCAATCAACCTGATTCTCTGATCATTGTCAATCTGGGGACCAGCATCCCCACCTGGCAGAGAAAATGCATCATCTTGAACATCGTCATACTGACGGCCATGAACTGTGCCAGCACAAGTACCACCTCCCCCAGTATTTTCAGCTCCGCCCGGAGGAATCACAACACCAGAAACAAGAACACCTCCGCCCGTAGGGCCATTCTGACCATTATTACCAGTAACACCAGTCTGAAGTCCTCCATGAAGGACGCCGTCATCATCAACCCTCGAAATCAGTGGCTAAACGAGAGTCCTCAACTGCTCTTGTCCCTGAGCAACCCCTTGCATTAATTCCATGAATTGGTTCATGCGAGTCCGCATCTCAATGATCTCATTCTGTAGCTGATCCATGAGTCTCTTCTGATTTTGTCTGGTAGGATATCGGTGAATGTGCTGATCTGCAATTCTGAGATGAGAACAAGATAAGAATACCGGAGATAAACACCTGTCATGCAAAATGATTATGCAAAATGATTATGAATATGCAAATGCAAATGAACATGTTTGAATATTAGCAGGGCGATCCACCCCTTGATTCCAGTTTAATAGCAAGATAGAACGGAACTTCTGCTCATATATTAAGAAAACCAGAGGAAAACTAACTGTCAACAATCATAATCTGAGGTAACAAGTTTGAACATAAGAATCATAGGTCCCAGCCAACAAGCCTGGTGGTGATCCCAATACAATAAAAGAGAAAAGAAAACTACGGCATATCATCAAAGTTTACAAGTGTCAATCCTCCCCATCCACTATGCTTTCTGCACCAGTCTTGAATCTCCTCGAACAGTTTTCTGGTGTCGGGATGCTTTGGTCTGTGAATTAGTCCTTGAATGAGAAGGTCTCTCCTGTGTATGATCCCATCCAAGTATCGGCAATGTAACTCCCAAGCGTCGTCTCCAGAAACACCATCTATGCTAGGTCCCTCATGTCTAGATCTCTTCACTTCAGCTTGGACCTTCAGTTCCTCTATGGAGGCTATGGCTTCATTAAGTCGACCCTCAACTACTTGTCTCTTGAATATCCCTGATAAGATCTCAGCGTCTTTCTTCTTGAGCGTCGACTTCAACTGATCAATCTTAGCTAGGTAGCCGTCTTCCTTTCTTTTATTCTTGGCCATGGCAGTTTCTTGGTGATCATTGAACCCGTGGATTTTCAGCAAAGCCTTGTCTAATTCCTCTTTCTTAGATTCGAGAACCTTACTGATACCATCCAAAGCTTCCTTCATCTTTTGTCTGGATGTGATCATGTCCGCTAGCTTTTTTTCTTCTTTAGTAAGAAGCTCTGTCTTTAACTTGGCGGTATGAACAGCTTCACCCCGCTCATGCTTCCACTGATAAATCTCTCTTTTTAGCTCACTATTTTCTTCTCACAGCTTTTCCTTTTCAGCCCATAACTTGTCGAACTTCTCTATCTCAACTGTGGTAGGAGGCTCGATCATCAAAGGATACAGGGGTGGTTCCACCGGGAAGGGAAGAAGCTCCTCTTCTGCTCTCTTCTTAATCCACTCTTTATAGGAAGGAAAAGCCCGGTTATTACATTTTCCGAACGAAGTTTTACCCTTCTTGGTCACCTATTTCCAAGCATTCACAATCTTCCTCATCATCTCTTGATCCTCAATACCATTGAAGAATAAGGACTCTCTGATGTCTTTCTCATCAGGTGGACCTCTCAAAGGATAACCAAACTGTCTGATAACAAGGGAAGGATTATAGTTAATTCCACCTTTTCTCCCTATCAAGGGTACATTAGGGAATTCTCCGCACTTGTAAATAATCTCCATTCCTAGCAAATCATGATTGATCCAAACAATGTTGTCAGCAGTCAAGCCCATAACCCTCTTTGACCATTTCAGAGAATCTTTCGTATCAACAAAAGCGCCAGATTCGGGGAGACGACTCAGAAACCAAGTAGATAAAAGCGGTGCACAACAACTCACAGTTTTTCCACACCTATTCTCATTCTTGTAGTGAACTGAGTGATACACATCACCTAGCAAGGTAGGTATAGGATTCTTCAAAATAAAGATTCTGACGGCATGCATATCCACCAGATCAGGAATATTCGGAAACAGGACAATCCCATAGATGCACATAGCTAGGATAGCTTGGAAAGCAGTCCAATTCTTCTCTTTGACATGTATGCAGGCTTGATCAAACAGGAACTTCAATAGGAAACCCTTAACTCCTTGTTTTTCTTCAATATTACTGTTCAGAACGGATTCACTAATATGAAGAGCAACAGCCATTTCTTTTACTCCGGGGTGTTCTTCAGAAAAGAAAACTATATCATGCCTGATGGGGATTCCTAAAATAAATGAGAACTCCTCCAACATTGGGGCCAAGATGTAGTACGGGAAAGTGAAGCAGCGCAAAGACGGATCGTAGAATTGAAGAAGCGTATGAATGACATCCTTCTCATACTTGGAAATATTATAAACAAACTTCAAAACTCTTCCATACACTCCACTGAACTCTGTACGAACTCCAGGACCAGCCATATTAATTAGCTTGTGAATCAATGTCAAATTCGGATCTGGGAACGAATAGGCAACAGTCTTCTTTCTCTGGACATCCATGCTGAAGTAACCTCAGAAAACCGGAATCAAGAGTAAGATGCAGGCTCTGAAAAATGCCAAACATGTTAGAATGCAAGAAAAATGATATGCTCATGCAAACATAGGATCAAGGTGACACTGCTGGATGTGCTGTGTTGTTAACTGAACGAGAACCACAACCCAGAAAACCAAAATTCTGAACCACTGAGATAATCAGGGACCCAAATGATCAAATGTTGATAAGAAATCCAGAAAAGTAGGGTAGGTTGAAGGCTTCGGTTACTTGCAAACCTGCAAACGCCCATCCCCTCTCACATGTGGGTACTAGGATGTTTAGTATCCCGGGCTCTCAGGTCGAGAAATGATGATACGTTCACCATTTCTGGTTTGGCATCATCATCAATCGAGGAGGTCTCAATTGATTCTCCATAGTGGAAGGTCCTTAACTTTGGCACTGAGGTCGAGAAACAATAGTACATTCATCCCTCGGGGTATAGTACTATCGTCAATCGAGGAGTGCCTCCACTGATTCTCTTCAAAACATAGGAGCCATCCTATGCGAGTTCCAAAGCGGGCCCTCGGGTGCGAATGGGTTTGCCACAGGATATGGTCTGCCACTGTCACCACTAAAGAGGGATGTTTCCACTAAGGTCATCGATGATCGATCACCAGAGTCGACAGCTCTCTAGATCAACACCCCAACATGCGCAAGACACACACGTTAGAATGCGTCCCAAGATAGCCTCGTCTGGTAGTGAATTTTGTGAACACACAAACGTACCAAGCGGGCACGTAGGTCCCACTACTTTCCACTCTAGTCCTAGGGTATACTCAAGCCTGGGTATTGGGCTTATCTCTCAGATCCACCCAACCTGCAAAACAAAAATAGCCAGCACAACACAACAGTATGACAGTAATAGAAAATGAAATGCCATGCAGAAAATGCGATAAAAATAAAATACAACAAATAAAGCAAAACAAAAACAAAAATACCCAAAGAGAACAAAGACAAGCAAGCGCTAGGATTGACTCGCTTAGGGATGGACCAGCATAGGTCAACCAGACTCCCCAGCAGAGTCGCCAGCTGTCACTCCCAGGATTTTCATCCAGGTACAAACGCGAGAGTGACGCGGAAAAACAGAGTCGCCAGCCGTGTAAATTTATCCCAAGAGAGGGAAAGGGAACACCGCATAAACCTGAGGAAGAGGGAAAGGAATGATCATCGCAACCATAACCTGGGTTCGGGAGTCGGTTACGCGAGGGGAAGGTGCTAGCACCCCACGCGTCCATCGTACTCGATGGGATCCACGCTTGTTGTCTATTCTAAGGGTGAGTTATCCTATCATCTATGGCTGTACTAAGACGGGAGAGGGGAAAAATAAAGACAGACTCGGTAGGACGTCGTCGTCCTAGGCCTACGTACCCCCTTTGTGCAATGGGGAATTCAGAGTCAACGTAGTTCGGACCAAGTTCTTTTTGTGTTTTTTATGAGCGACGTTAAGTTCGCGTCCGGCAGTTAGGGTCGATTCCTGTTTGCGACTCAGACGGAAGGTAACGTGCCCTTTTTGAAAATAGCCTTTAGTTTGACGATCCCGAAGGACAAAAAGGTTTGAAGTTCGTTTGTGTTTTTTAGGACAGAAGTGGCTTAAGTTAGTTCCTAAGTTGCATTGCACCAAAGTCTAGGGCACAGGGGCGAATACTTAACACATCGTCCCAAGACAGGACGCTCGCTAAGCACTCTAGAAAGATGAGAGGAAGCCCCTCATTTCTCATTCCCCACACTTAAGGCTCGTGCGCAATACAATTTATCCTTATTAAGTATTTTCAAGAAGTTTGAAATGAGAAGAGAAGACACAAGGGTAACTCTAAAGGGGACTAAGAGTCCTAAAGTTATCATGCACGGGTGACCTACGGTTAGTGAGGTTTGACGATAACCTAAACTTAAAGGAAAAAGATGAGAAAAGGAAAGAGTAAGGGTGACCATGGATACTTATCCATACCCATAAAGAACTTACCTTAGTCCCTGCATAAAAGGTTAGTATGAAACAGACACAGGTGATATCAAAGCAAATGAAAACCAGACAATGGCATATAATAGTGATAACAATCCAAACATGAATTAAGAAGTCAAATAAACAACCCCAAAGCAATGGTACAAGTGCCTTTTCAAACAGATAACCAGACAAGGTCAAGGATACGCATACAAGAAAATCTCACACAAAGAGCCAAATAGTAAAGCAATTTCTAAAATCACCAAATTAAATATAAAAATTTCTCAACCAGAGACAAACCAAAAACCAAAAACTCCTGCAAAAAATCAAGACGTTAGCCATTTAAACAGTTGGGCAAAGCTCAGGTGAGAAGTAGGGTTCAGTGTGCCAAAGGGAAGGACTAAAATGCAATATGAAATAATTTTAAAAATGATAGAAAAATATTTTAATGCATTTTATAATGTTAGTGAATGAATGCAAAAGGAACGGATTAAAAATATTTTGTGGATGCAGAGAAATAAAATAAACAAAATTAGATATGCATGATATGGCTAATTCAAAAAGAAAATAGACTAAATAATTAATTTAAATGATAAAAAATAAAATAAAAATAAAAAATAAAATTTGGAAAATTTTATAAAATGATAAAAATGATGCATGAATTTTATTGGGATTTTTTAATGCAATTATGTATTTTTAATAATTAAAAAAATGAAAATAATAATTAAAATAAAAAATAAAATGAAATAAAAATGAGAGGGGGTGCGTTTAGTAGGAAAATGAACTGGGATTGTTAATGGGCCAAGGATGGGGGGCGCAGATAGAAAGCCCATGCGTTAAGTCCATCCGAGAATAAAAATAAAAATAAAAACAATAAGCCTGGGGGGTGCAATGAGTAGGGAAAATGCGTTGGAATTGTTAAATGGGCTCAGGCGGGGTGTGCGAGTAGCAAGACCCAGTCTAAATAATAAATCAGAAAAAAATAAAAAAGAACACCATACACAAGCCATGTGCACGACACATGCGATTTTAATTTGTTGGCAGCATTATAAACGTCTGATCTAATCAACGCCCACGATTTGGTCAACTAAAACAAAAAGTAATTAAAATGGAATAACATGATTAGATGAACACGATAGTTAGCATGGGTTAGTGTACACACGATTATTAATTAAAAATCAGAAAAAAAATAAATAAAGGAAACACATGGCAAGCTGATAGCCACACGATGGACAAAATGAACGATGAGGATTATCTCTTCTTCCTCCAGCCTCTTCATCTCGCCGGACCACCGCCAGCCGCCAGAACCCTAATTTCGGCCACCACTTGCAACTAAAAACCACCCAGAACCTGCAAAACCATATACTACCTTGACCAGATTTTCGCAAGGATTCCAAATATCCTATTATTTTTCACAAAAGCTCAATGCAAAAAGAGATTCGAAAGGAAAAAGGTTAGGGCATAAAACTTTAAATGCACCATACAAGCAATATACGCATCCATATTCAAAAAAAATTATACCAGCATGATCTATAGACATCACACAACATTATGCACGATTAAAATTCAAGTTTCATGATCACGAAAAAACCCACCAACCTTAGATGGTACAATCTGAATCCTTGCTTTTAGCTGCGAATGATGGTTGGTTTTTACTCTATGGATCACCAGGAAGAGGTTTGTGGAAGAAGTTCTTGAAAAAACCTTGTGGATTGTCAGATTTGTTGAAGAAAATCTTTAGGGTTCAAGTTCTTGTTCTCCTCCAAAGGCACGTGAATGAACCCTAACTAGTGCATGAATGAGCTTATATAGACTAGGGGTTTCCACTGATAATGAATTGGGCTTGGGCAATTCTTGGTTTAATGAGTTTGGGTGATTTTTAGAAAATTGCATAATGTTGGATACACCTCTTCCATGCATGGATATTTAAATTTTTCATGATAGATCACTTGCAATTGAATTACTAATTACACCCATATTGGAATTGGGCCTTGAGATGTAATGGTTAATGAGTTTTAAACAATTTGGGAATTTTGAATAATGGAGAATAAGTAGTACATACACCATGAAACCACTTGATCCAAAGGCCTAAAATAATCCTCAAGGAATGTTCTTTGATATTGGAATGTGGCATGAAGCAAGGGAATTGATTATAGGTCATTATGCCCAAAGTTGTGAAAATGGAACCATGAAAAACCCTAAAAACCACTTTGCCTTCTTTTGATCATAAGTTGAGTTTCACAAATGATATGGAGACCCAATAGTACTTGTTGGAAAGAGGAGAAAAAGATCTTCAACTTTCATGTTGGAGAAAAATTCATTTAAATCCTCCTTGATGATGAAAAGTCAAGTTGAATGCAGTGCAGGAACTTGCCCAAAAATGAAACTTTCAAATTATAGGTCATTACCATTTTTAGTAACTTTTGCACCAACTCCTGATTTTTGATGAATGCCATGAAACTTGACTTTTGAGGACCATATGAGGATGTGAAACCTTGAAAACATTGGAGACAACCTCAAAATTCCACAGTTGACTTCTCCTCTCACTGTTGACTTTTACCCAATTCACCTGATTCTCAATCTTCTGATCAATTAAGTCTCTCCTGAACCAAACTGATGGACAACCTCCCATCCCTAGATACTTGGGGACCCAAGGAATACCATAGAATCAAGTCTTTCCCAAAAAATCAGAAATAAACTGACTTTATAGGAAACCTTAGTTTCGGTACCCTCAGTCTAGGAGGAAATAACACAGTCTCCAAATCCAAATTCTTCTGAATATGATGTGTATCCTCTCCAACAAGGATAAGATAGGCCATTTGGTGATGATAAAAACCCAAGGAGCTTGCCCATTGGAGCAGTAAACCCAAGAATCTCAAAACCCTAATTCAAGCACTGGTTAGGAGAGAGTGATCCACTTGAGCTCTCTTGCTTGACCCTTTGAAGAACAAATTCTCCTCTTGAACTTGCCTCAGGCACCTTGACCCCATGTTAAGAACCAATGATATGCACACATGATAATGTAAAAATGCAATGAAACATAAGCCAGTTAGTAATAAAGTAAGGATGGCAAATTTTGGGGTGCAACACCTGGATCAGACAGTGATAGTGGCCAACGGCATCTGGAACGGCAGCTCTGGTGATGATGAGAGACGGCGGGGGGGTGTACCTACAAGGTACTCCGACGCTCAAGTGAGAGAGTGTACAGAATATCAGCAAATACAGAAGGTGAGAATGGTAGGAAGAAAGTGTCTAACCTAACCCTCTCAAAGGAGAGGGTATTTATAGAGAGCCCCCAGCGCGGGGCCAACGGTTTCCTGCAATGGGCTGGATCAACTAGGCCCACTCCAGGTAACTGCTAGGGCTTACGTGTAGTAGTGAAGACCAGCACGTGGTCTTCGCCCTAGAGTAACTGCTCCTAGATTTCTGGAAATAGGGCAGACCGAGTCTTTCGGAAGTGGGAGGTTACTTGGAACGTGTCCACGCGGGGTGGACCGTTGGGTGCTCCTCGCGGGGGAGGAGCCTTATGTGTCGAGGAGATATGAAGCCCGTAGGAAAGGCAGGGCTTCGCGAGGAGGGGCTATCATGTCGAGGAGGCATATCTCAGTGGGACGTGATGCCCTCTTCTCTTATTGCCAGGTGCCCGACGATGGCTCAGTGCCCGACGAAGCTGTGGTGCGCGCGTGGCAGTCACGTGTCCGCAGATGGACCTTATTGGGCCTCTCCAGGCAGTATGGGTTGGGCCTGCTCGACTGTTGGGCAGCCTCGGCCCAGTCCAGAACAGTGATAAAATTTGATACGGTTAGTTTTAATTTTGTTTAGCTTGAATTTGAATTGAATTTGAATGATGGATGGAATTACATGAGAAACTAAAACAAAATTAAACTTGAATGTTCACAAAAAATGAATTTCATACCTTCTAAAGAAGGTGAACATTTGGAAGTTAGTAAGGTAATCTCAAATTTAGAATGCTATTAGTTTTAATTTTTGTTTATCAATGTGATAAAATTTGATACGGTTAGTTTTAATTTTGTTTAGCTTGAATTTAAATTGAATTTGAATGATGGATGGAATTACATGAGAGACTAAAACAAAATTAAACTTGAATGTTCACAAAAAATGAATTTCATTCAATTTTGAACAATTTAAAACTTTAGGAGGTATCCGATATAAATGGAGAATGACAAGTTAAATTCTCCCATTTAAAAGAGGTTGACATTCATAAATAAATCATATTAAAAATGGATCAAAATTCAAGCTGACATACCATTGTTTTTATACCAGATTTTTTATTGTATCCTTACTAATGTTAAGTAAACTCAAAAAAATATAATCAAAATAGAATTAGTAAAAACAAAAATAACAATGATATTAATCTTGATGAAATCCTCTTATGTTTCCTTAAATTAAACACGTATATAACTTCTATTTATAATTTTACAATTACCAAAATTAACCCTATCAAACTTCAATTATATGGTGCCAAAAAACAAGAATTTATTAAGTCACTTTAAAAAAGATGAATTCGAGGTTGGGGTTTTAGTTAGCGTGCTCTCCCTCTTCTCTACCACCAGCAGGATGAATTCTTTCGTCATTTTAAGTTGTTTTGCTCTTGCTGCTTTCATTTCACCATGTGTAGCTGCAAATGAATATGACTATTTCAAACTTGTTCTGACCTGGGGACCAACTACTTGTCACTTTAGGGTTCCACCTGCAATAAAATGTAAGACCCATCCCATATAGGACAGATTTATGATACACAGTCTTTGGCCGACGAATGACTCTGATCCACAGCCACGAGACTGTGATACTTTTAAAGATGGTGAACATTTGGAAGTTAGTAAGGAAATCTCAAATTTAGAATGCTATTAGTTTTAATTTTTGTTTATCAATGTGATAAAATTTGATACGGTTAGTTTTAATTTTGTTTAGCTTGAATTTGAATTGAATTTCAATGATGGATGGAATTACATGAGAAACTAAAACAAAATTAAACTTGAATGTTCACAAAAAATGAATTTCATACCTTCTAAAGAAGGTGAACATTTGGAAGTTAGTAAGGTAATCTCATATTTAGAATGCTATTAGTTTTAATTTTTGTTTATCAATGTGATAAAATTTGATACGGTTAGTTTTAATTTTGTTTAGCTTGAATTTAAATTGAATTTGAATGATGGATGGAATTACATGAGAAACTAAAACAAAATTAAACTTGAATGTTCACAAAAAATGAATTTCATACCTTCTAAAGAAGGTGAACATTCATTTGGAAGTTAGTAAGGTAATCTCAAATTTAGAAGGTGTTCTGGACTGGGCCGAGGCTGCCCAACAGTCGAGCAGGCCCAACCCATACTGCCTGGAGAGGCCCAATAAGGTCCATCTGCGGACACGTGACTGTCACGCGCGCACCACAGCTTCGTCGAGCACTGAGCCATCGTCGGGAACCTGGCAATAGGAGAAGAGGGCATCACGTCCCACTGAGATATGCCTCCTCGACAGGATAGCTCCTCCTCGCGAGGCCCTGCCTTTCCTACGGGCTTCACATCTCCTCGACACATAAGGCTCCTCCCCCGCGAGGAGCACCCAACGGTCCACCCCGCGTGGACACGTTCCAAGTAACCTCCCACTTCCGAAAGACTCGGTCTGCCCTACTTTCGGAAATCTAGGAGCAGTTACTCTAGGGCGAAGACCACGTGCTGGTCTTCACTACTACACGTAAGCCCTTGCAGTTACCTGGAGTGGGCCTAGTTGATCCAGCCCATTGCAGGTAACCGTTGGCCCCGCGCTGGGGGCTCTCTTTAAATACCCTCTCATTTGAGAGGGTCAAGTTAGACACTTTCTTCCTACCATTCCCACCTTCTGTATTTGCTGATATTCTGTACACTCTCTCACTTGAGCGTCGGAGTACCTTGCAGGTACACCCCCCCCCCCCCGCCGTCTCTCATTATCACCAGAGCTGCCGTTCCAGACGCTGTTGGCCACTATCACTATCTGATCCAGGTACGATCAGTGGCGCCGTCTGTGGGAACAACATAAGCTTCCCCGTTTTTCTGTTCGATAAACCAAAGCTTTCTCCGTTCAATAACTATCACGACCAACCCGTCGGCGAATCAAGCTCTAGACAACGTTATTGCACAGCTCAGCACTGGCAACCACGTTGACAACAGCTCTGCCAGACCCGTCGTGGAAAACGACGTCAGAGACGGACTCACCGCCTCCCCGTCTTCCGACGAAGTGGAGTACGAGACAGCTCACCAAGACAGATAGGAAACAGTCTTCCAGCCCGTCTTCCATCCCGTGGACCCGCCGCCAAATGCGGATCCGAGCACTGCCGCCCTGTTTGCGTTGGTCAATCAGACCAACCAGATGATCTTCAACCAGAACATCCGGATCGAGGCGCTGGAGAAAAGTCGTGGTCGGTCTTCCCCGTGAAGGCACCGACCACCTCCATTTCCAAGACGTTCGCAGTCCCCGGAGGCATCGCGCAGTCCTTCCCCGGTTCCCAGAGGTCACAGGCCACGCTTAGAGCGTACCCAGCCGGAACAGCCTCAGAAATGCCACCGCTCCCCGCCACCAAAGGGACCAGTTCGATCCTCGAAAAATAAAAGGAACAAGACAGAAACCGAGGACCCGAAAGGACGCCCAAGGGACCACTCCCCGAGACGTCACTATGTTCGTGGACGACACTCCCCCTCTGTGTCTCTGGGAGCCAGCGAGGACGACGACTACCAGACCCCTCTGGCCAGACACATCATGGACGCCCCTACTCCTAAGGGCCTGGAGAGGCCCTCATCCTTAGGAACCTATGACGGGACATCCGATCTTGTTGACCATGTCGAGAGTTTTGAGGCTCTGCTTGATTTCAGGAACGTCTCCGGCGCCATCAAATGTCGACTATTCCCTACGACTCTTCGGAAAGGGGCCATGGCTTGGTATAAAAACCTAACTTCTGAATCAATCACATCGTGGAGGGTCCTTAGGGAACGCTTTCGAAAACACTTTACGGCGTCTCGTCGACATCCGAAGACGATAGCCTCCCTGGAAGCCATCTTTCAGGGGAAGGATGAACCTCTCCGGAGCTACATAGAGAGGTTCAACAAAGAGGCAGTCGAGATCCACGTGACCGACCACATCAAAATGTATCTCATCTTCAAGGGTTTGAGGATAGGATCTAAGTTCGCAGAATCCGTCGGGCTGCACCATCCCCGCAGCTTTGAAGGCCTCCTCGAGAGGGCTCAGTTGCATATTGAGTTCGAGGAAGCTAAGGCTGCACAAATTGCCCTCAACTCGAGGCGCAGAGAAGGCCCCCGCGGCAACAAGGAAGAAGACTCCCCTCCACCCAGGCGGGGTGGAGACAGGAGAAGAGAAGACTCCCCTCCACCCAGGCGAGGCGGGGAAAGAAAGAATGAAGCCCGGACCAAAGAGCCCCTCGAATCACGGGGACCGTCTGCCCTTTTCAAAGATTACACGCCGCTGAACATGTCCCACTCGCACATTTTCAGCGACTGTGCCAGCTCGGAGTTCGTCAAAGGGGGAATCCGCTTCCCGAAACCGACGGCTTCCAAACCAAATGCTGACAAGTCCAAGTATTGTCGGTTTCATCGCAGTCACGGGCACGTTACTGAAGATTGCGTCCACCTTAAGGACGCAATCGAAATGCTGATTAAAGAAGGGTACCTGAAGAAGTACGCCAAGCAGCAAGAGCTCCCCCGCCCCAGCGGCCAGGAGGCTCAAAATGTCGAGGAGTCAACTCCCTTTCCCAACAACGGATCGCTGCAAGTCGCGTTGAGCATCACGCGACCTAAGACTTCGGTTTTTCGGGAGAACTCGACAGCCCTGAAGCTGTCCGGGACATGTGGAAGAACTTCCCGGCTGAAGACTCAATAAGTGCCCGAAGCACCTGGGAGTCTTTCCCCCAAGCCTTGGTCATATCGGGCGGAGCCCCTGACCGCTTGACCGTGGGGTCAATAAAGAGGAAGTTTGACGAGCTGAAAGCAACAATTCCTCGAGCTCCTACCCTCGAGAGGGTTAAAGTAAGATCAAATCCGATTACCTTCTACCTCGAGGAACTTCCCGGCGGGGCGCCGAACGCCAACATCCCCCTCCTGATCCGGGCACAGATGGCCAACTTTGACGTCCACAGAATTTTGGTCGACCAGGGGAGCTCGGTGGACATCATGTACGTCCACCTTTTCGAGACCCTCCAGCTGACCAAGCAACACTTGTCCTCGTACGTAGGATCAGACCTACAAGGTTTCAACGGCGCGACCACCAGACCATGGGGTTTCGTGGAATTGATGGTCACCTTCGGGATTGAGGAAACTGCTCGACAGGTGAAGACGCGTTTCTTGGTGGTGGACTGCCCGTCCCTCTACAACTGTATAATGGGGAGGACCACGTTGGCGGAACTGACGGTCGTACCTTCAACGGTCCACCTGAAGATGAAATACTACACGAAGCGCGGATGTGTGGTCACTCTCCACGGAGACATCAACGTGGCCAGAAGGTGTTTCGACGCGGCAATCAGGGGTCTGAGTGTCGTCGGCGGCACCAAAGCTAAGACTCAGGTCGAGACACCTCCAGACGTCGTGCAGGCTCTGCTCCCGCCGGTCAGCGCGGTCGACCTTGATAGCAGATTTCCCAGGGAACAGGAAGAAGCCGCAGGAGAGGACCTCCCAGTTGAAGTCAACGGGCAGCCTCTCCACCCAACGCGCCCCGTCCCAGACGGAGATTTCGAGCTAGTTCAACTCGGCGACAACCCTGACCGAAGCGTGAAGATTGGCTCTGGACTCCCTGACCTGGCGAAGAGGCAACTGAAGGCATGCCGCCAAGAAAATGCAGACCTGTTCGCCTGGAGTGCTGCAGAGATGCCCGGACTAGAGCCTGAAGTAGCTTGTCATCAGCTGACCATAGATCTGGACGCTAGGGCTGTAGCTCAACGTAGGCATAGGCAGTCCCCGGAAAAAATGGAGGCTGCTAAAAAAGCTGTAAAAGACCTCCTAGAGGCAAACTTTATTTCTGAGGCCAAGTACACTACTTGGCTTTCAAATGTTGTACTCGTTAAGAAAAATAATGGAAAATGGAGGATGTGCGTTGACTACACGGATCTTAACCGGGCATGCCCGAAAGACTCTTATCCCTTACCTAACATCGACCAACTAGTCGATAATTCTGCAGGATTTAAATTACTATCCTTTATGGATGCCTATTCGGGGTACAACCAAATCCCCATGGACGAGGCCGACAAGCAGCACACCGCTTTCATGACTGAGTCGGGCAACTACTACTATAACGTAATGCCCTTCGGCTTGAAAAATGTTGGCGCCACCTACCAACGGATGATGAATAAGGTCTTCCGGGCAGACATCGGCGACGTACTCGAGGTCTACATGGACGACATGATCGTCAAATCTGTGGAAGAATTCGACCATGCCGCTCATCTCCAGAGAGTGTTCGACACGGCGAGGAAATGTCGCATGAGGTTCAACCCAGACAAGTGCACCTTCGGTGTTCGCGCGGGGAAGTTCCTCGGCTTTTACCTCACAGAAAGGGGCATCGAAGCGAACCCCAACAAATGTAGGGCATTCTCCGAAATCCCTACCCCGAACTCGAAGAAGTCTATCCAGTCACTAAACAGAATGCTGACTGCTCTTTCCCGTTTCGTGGCCAAATCCGCTCAGTACGCTCTCCCCTTTTTTAAGCTCCTCCGGCAGAAGGCGACTTTCGAATGGAGTGAAGAATGCGAACAAGACCTCCTCCATCTAAAACAAGTCTTGTCACAACCCCCGGTCTTGTCCCGACCAGATACCGGGGAAACACTTTTCTTATACCTAGCCGTCACCGGCGAAGCGGTGAGCGCTGTCCTTATACGGGAGACCCCCGACGGACAGAAATCGATTTATTTCACGAGCAGAGCCCTTCAGGGCCCCGAGCTCAGATACCAACAGATTGAAAAGGTTGCCTTGGCCCTCGTATCTGCAGCCCGAAGATTACGTCATTACTTCCTGGCCCACACAATCGTGGTAAGAACAGAGCAACCCATCAGACAGCTCCTCAATTGGCCGGATATGGCGGGGAGAATGCTCCGGTGGTCTCTCGAGCTATCCGAGTTTGACCTTCGATACGAAGGAAGAAAAGCCCTGAAAGCCCAAGTACTGGCCGACTTCGTATCGGAAATGACCGTCCCTGAGTCCTCGACCAATGGCTCCCAAAAATGGACGATTTATTTCGACGGGGCCTCTAGTGCGAAGGGAAGCGGAGCGGGCATTATCCTGGAAAACGAGCAGGGCATTCTGATAGAGGTCTCCCTTGAACTGTCTTTCAAGACATCGAACAACCAAGCCGAGTACGAGGCCTTCCTCGCGGGACTTTGACTTGCGGAAGACCTCGGCGCAAAAGAAGTCAAAATCTTTACAAACTCCCAGCTCGTGGCATCGCAGGTTCGGGGAGAATTCCAGGCCAAAAACGACAGTCTCATCGGGTACCTCACCTTGGTGCAAGAAAAGTTGAAGAAATTTGTCTCCGCGGAAGTAGCTCACATCCCGCGCGAGCACAACACTTGGGCAGACGTGCTCTCCAAGTTTGCGAGCACTAAGAAAAAAGGAGGGAACAAATCAGTTATCCAGGAGATACTGACCCAACCCAGCATAACCAAAACCGCACCGACCACGGAAGTCAATGCAATCGGAGACGCAAACTGTTGGATGACCCCGGCTCACGAATACTTGACGACGGGCAAACTGCCTGACGATCCTAAAGAAGCTGGGATAGTCAAGAGGCGGGCATGTGCGTATACCGTCGTCGAAGGTAAACTATATCATCGAGGATTCTCCATTCCCTTACTCCGGTGTGTCGAAGAAGGCAAAGTTTTGGGGATCCTCCAAGAAATCCACGAAGGAATCAACGCCCTGCACCTCGGCGGAAGGTCCCTAGCCCGAAAAGCACTCCAGCAGGGTATTATTGGCCCACTATGCAACATGATGCAAAGAAGCACGTTAAGAAATTTGACCGCTGCCAAAGACACGGAGACATGCACCTCGCTCCTCCAAACGAGCTTAAGTCATTGTCGTCCCCGTGGCCATTTACGTGGTGGGGAATGGATATCCTCAGACCTTTCGTCATGGGGTCGTACCAAAACAAGTACCTCATAGTCGGGGTGGATTACTTCACGAAGTGGATTGAGGCCGAGGCACTGGCCAAAATCACTGTTTTCAACATACTTCGTTTCTACAAGAGAAACATCCTCGCCCGATTCGGGGTGCCCCAAGCCATTATCACGGACAATGGGACACAGTTCACCGACAGGAACTTCCAAGACTTCATCGTCAAACTGGGCACAAAACAACACTTCACGTCGGTCGAACACCCTCAAACTAACGGGCAGGCCGAAGCAGCGAACAGAGTGATACTCCGGGGACTGAAGCGATGACTCGGCGAGGCCAAACAACGGTGGGTCGAGGAATTGCACAGTGTCCTCTGGGCGTATCGGACAGCCCCACACTCCACGACCGGGGAGACCTCGTTTCGCCTAACTTAAGGGACCGAAGCGGTTATCCTCGTGGAGATCAGGGAACCTTCGAGGAGGACAGAGGCTCCCCTCGACGACGAAACGAACAACAAAGCCCTGCGAGAGGGACTCGACCTTGTCGAAGAGATAAGGACCGGTGCTTCCCTCCAAGAGGCCTCTTTAAAACAAAAAATAACTCTGCGTTATAATGTCAAAGTTATCAAACGAGACTTCCAAGTAGGCAGTCTTGTCCTACGAAGAAATCAAAAAGATTCACGCGAAGGAAAGCTGGCCGCAAATAGGGAGGGCCTATACCGCGTCACCGCGAAGACGGGGACGGGTGCCTATTACCTCGAGAACCTCCACGGTGAACAACTTGCTCGACCATGGAATGCTGAGAAGCTCAAGCAATACTACAGTTAGACACTGCCCAGAACAATACAACGTCGCGAACACGGGGGCGTGCAACGGTATATGCGCGACACCTCTATATAACACACGACGACCAAAAACCACAAAGTGTGTGCGTGAGACTTTTTGGCCCGGCGAGGAGATCTCAACCGAGCTCCGTCGTCGACGTACCAAATAGGCGGAACACCCAGCTCGCGATGGGAAGTTCATGCCACGAGGCTAAGACATCGACCGCTTTCTTAGCCTCGTCAAAGGTCGGAGTACAACCCCTGACCACTCGGCTAAGCTCTCTTCGCAGTCGAGCATCATCAGAGTCGAGCAAACGCCTAAGGCGCCAGTGATCTCAACTACTTAGACAAAAATAAGTAATGCATAAAATATCACACACAAGCAAAATTAATAAAGAGGCATAACGAAGTATGAAAATTGGGCAAAACCCTTAGTACAAAAATTTTACGGATACAAGCCCACAAGCCGGGAAAAAATAACCATTGTGCTAATAGTACATCAAATAAGCCCACAAGCCGGGCAAAAACAAAATGGCACGCAGGCCAAGCAAACTATATTCCTACTCTGCAGCAGTCTCAGTGGCGTCCGACCCACCTCCCTCGTTGGCGTCTCCTCCTTGCCCGGGCGGCACTATCCGGCCGTCGACCACCTCAAAGTCAGCATCTGCCCCATCGGTCACCAGGTCGGGGTTTAGGACCCGAAGCTGCGCCACCGCATTCCGGAACCCTATGCCCGCAGTTTCAAGAGCATCATCCTCGGCTAGCCGGAGATCCTGCTCGAGTTTCCTGAGTTGAGCCACCAGCGCTGCTCGAGTGGTTAGGAGCCTATCCTCCTCGGTTTCGCCTTCGGCCGGCCGCACAGCATCCTCTAACTCGGCGATCCTTTCCTTGAGCCGCTTCTCCTCCGCCTCTAACTCGGAGATTCGGGCAAGGTGGCCTCTCTCCTTTTCCTCGACTTCCTTCAGCTTGGCCTCAGCCCGCTGCTACTACTCGCTTTGTTCTTTGTTCAGGTCCCTGCATTCCTTTAACTCCTTGCGCATGTCGAGCATCTCAGCATCCAATTTCTCGAGCTTGTCTTGCAGTCGAGAAAGCTCAGCAGCGGGGCGAGTCTCATCGTTCAAGACAATGGCAGTCGAGCAAAGCCGCATGACCGCAGACAGCTCCTCGAAGATCGTCTTCCTCCTCGCTTCCGCGGCTGCCCCCAGCACAACTTGGACTTCGGAGGGAGGGACACGAGGATATATGACTTCGGAGAAGAAGCGAGGCTTTTGATGGCATGGTGGAAGATCAAAGCTGGAATGAGGTGAGGGACTGTCGTCGTGGCCCAGGTCGACGACCTCCACGCTCGAAACTCGTTGTCGTTTCAGCGTCCCTTAGGTCCCCGGAGACTGACTCCCAACAGGAGGTGTCCACCTCTCTGAAATCCCCGACACAGTGGCAGCAGGCTGAGACTGACTGGAACCTTCGGGCATAGCAGTCGAGGAAACACCCTCAGGCATGGCCCCAGAAGGAGCAACATCTAGCCCTTTGAACGAGATGCCTCTCCCCGGGCCTGCTCTTCCCGAGCCCTCTTCGCCTTCAATTTCTTGAGTCTCTCCTCGGTTCCGGCCATTTTTCCTGCAAAAAGAAAGAAAACGTTAGTAAGGCAAGGAATACAGATGCGAGGAAGGCTTAGATTGTGGGCGTTTTCACCACCTAACAACTCGATTGCTTCTTCGTCTGAGAAGGTCTCGAGCAGAACGCGGGTGTTGATCAGACGACGTTGTTTCTTCACCTGCCCGTCTGGTCCCGTTATAGGCTGGCCGTCCAGCGTTTCGTGCTGAGCTTCATTAAAGCTTTCATTGAAAGCGACGATTTTATCGTAAGCTTCATGCTCATAGATGTCCAACTGAGTATGCTTCACCTTGTATTTGTCGACTCCCTTCTTGAAGTGTTCCTCCGTCCAGTACAGAGGGAACTTCGGCTCCAGGACCTCCTCGGAGCGACCGTCGACGTCGCGAGTGACTTTCCGGTACAACGAGTATACGGCCCCGAGGGTGACCGGCTTCACGAAATAGTAGCGGAACTTGAAGTCCCGGATGGAATCTAAATATGTATGGAACAAAGCTTTGCTCTGCTTGAAGGACACCCATCCATGTCGTCCACCGGTTGACGACCTCTGAAGATGGAATATCCAGAAAAAGAGGGACACTGTCGGAACGATTTTCAAATACTTACAGACGAGCTCGAAGGCCCGGATGAAGGCCAGGGAGTTCGGATGAATTTGTGAGGGGGCCAGCTTCAACCAGGAGAAAATTCCCTCTTGTAAGTCCGTGAAGGGCAGTCTCCACCCCGCCTTGTCGAACATAAATTCATATAAGGGGATGCGCATTCCCCGGTAAGGCGAACATATCCGATGGTACTCCTCTAGGCGGAAAACCTTCCAGGATTTGTCAGACCCGATGAGTCGGTGCTCGACGGTGCATAACGCGTCGTCCACGTCTTTATAGACGAAGATGGACGACATCTCCAGTGCTTCCTCGCACACCCACTCCTCGAGCGGGAGCTCCTGCGCAAAAGCCATGTGAGCCATGGAAGATCCGGGTTGGTCGTCGTCTTCTTCGAATGATCCCACGGCCACTTTCGCAGCCAAATCGTCCATTTACCTGAAAAGCAGAAGGAAACAGTGAATTCGATGGGTCATATCAAATTCAACCCTCCACCGTTGTTCAAGCGAACGGGCGAGGAAGGGGCAAGGCTCTCTCGGTTCCCCGACATAACCGGCCGAGGATCGACATGTTCGCTGGGGAACTCGTCGCCTCCCCGGAAGATTCTGCCCCCGTGTCCCCGTGACGCTAATGAAAAGAGTAATTATTGAGGACCCCGAGACATTCAACGGGTCCCCGACATGTTCATCCCTAGTCCCCGAAATATTCAACAAGAGCGGGTGAAATTCTTAGCACCCCCTCTCTCAACAACTAAAGATTCCCACCGTATTCGCCAGGAATCCTCTCATTTCTCGTGGGAACTTCATCAGTTCACCAAGGAAATGCTATATACTAGTTGAAACTAAAGAAAAACGCAAGAGAAAGGTCAGTTTTGAAGCAAGTACCTTGTAAGCGGCGGTTCAGCCTTAAAAACACCATTTTTAGACTTCCGGACATCCGTTTTCGATTCCGTAAAAAGCTGCGAACTCAGAATTCAACATACTACAATATTTTCATCATTTAAAGGCCATCCAACACATTTTCCGTCGTTGAAATATTTTGAAACATAGTTTTATCATTTAATTCTAAATTCGAACTCGATCGAAACCGCGAGAAAACACGCAAACCACCATTCCCGATTAAACCCAAACCTTACCCGACTACACTACACAACTTATTCCACATTTCAACCGTCCAAACATTAATTCACACAAAATCACCATTTTCTACCAAATTTCAAAAGTTAGGTTTCAATCAAACTCAACCAAATCAATCAAACGCTCACGCTAAATCACGACCCAACATCACTCAACTCTACTACGCGATTTATTCCGACTTTCGTCCGTGAAAACATCGATTTCTACTCGTTTATCTCATTTTCAACCTAAATGAAAAACTAACGAAAATAACCAAAACAATCAAAGAAAACATACACATATACATACACAAGCAAGATATAATTGAAACTTCTCACCCTTACCCGATTAATCGCGCTTGAAACGGAGTTTTCCCGATTTTTTTCCTCTTTTTCCTCTTCTCCCTTTCTTTCCTCTCTTTTCTCTTCTCTTCTCTTTCTCTTCTTCTTCTTTCTATTTCTCTCTTTTTCTCTCCACTTTCTATTTATAAAATATCCACTACCCAAATGACTAAAATACCCCTCAGCTCAAATATCTCGCAACGCTCTCAAAACGCGATAAAACATAAACAACAATGAAAAATAACATTTTGTCAAATAAAAGTCAATAATAAAATAATATAAAATCAAAACCAATTAAATCTACTCTATTAAATAAATCTAACAAAACTGGGGCGTTACACTACCCATACTGCTTGGAGAGGCCCAATAAGGTCCATCTGCGGACACGTGACTGCCACGCGCGCACCACAGCTTCGTCGGGCACTGAGTCATCGTCGGGAACCTGGCAATAAGAGAAGAGGGCATCACGTCCCACTCAGATATGCCTCCTCGACAGGATAGCTCCTCCTCGCGAGGCCCTGCCTTTCCTACGGGTTTCACATCTCCTCGACACATAAGGCTCCTCCCCCACGAGGAGCACCCAACGGTCCACCCTGCGTGGACACGTTTCAAGTAACCTCCCACTTCCGAAAGACTCAGTCTGCCCTACTTCCGGAAATCTAGGAGCAGTTACTCTAGGGCGAAGACCACGTGCTGGTCTTCACTACTACACGTAAGCCCTAGCAGTTACCTGGAGTGGGCCTAGTTGATCCAGCCCATTGCAGGTAACCGTTGGCCCCGCGCTGGGGGCTCTCTATAAATACCCACTCATTTGAGAGGGTCAGGTTAGACACTTTCTTCCTACCATTCTCACCTTCTGTATATGTTGATATTCTGTACACTCTCTCACTTGACCGTCGGAGTACCTTGCAGGTACACCCCCCCCCCCCCTCGGCCGTCTCTCATCATCACCAGAGCTGCCGTTCCAGACGCCGTTGGCCACTATCACTGTCTGATCCAGGTACGATCAGAAGGTATGAAATTCATTTTTTGTGAATATTCAAGTTTAATTTTGTTTTAGTTTCTCATGTAATTCCATCCATCATTCAAATTCAATTTAAATTCAAGCTAAACAAAATTAAAACTAACCGTATCAAATTTTATCACATTGATAAACAAAATTTAAAACTAATAGCATTCTAAATTTGAGATTACCTTACTAACTTCCAAATGTTCACCTTCTTTAGAAGGTATGAAATTCATTTTTTGTGAACATTCAAGTTTAATTTTGTTTTACCTTCTCATGTAATTTCATCCATCATTCAAATTCAATTCAAATTCAAGCTAAACAAAATTAAACCTAACCGTAAAAATCATTATACGTATACATTAGACAGCGCTGTCTAAAAGCACCTTTAGAGAGCGCTTTTGAAGGAAAAAGCGCTTTCTAAAGTTTATAAATAAAAAAAATTTAATTTTAAACGTATACTTTAGACAGCGTTTTTAAAAGCGCTGTCTAAAGTCCACTTTTAGAGAGCGCTTTTTCATAAATAAAAAAGCATTGTCTTTATCTAGGACAGCGCTGGCTTAGACAGCGCTTTTAAGCGCTGTCATAGGCCAAAAAAAGCGCCCTCTTTTCCCTTGTTTGGCGTAGTGTTGGGTGATAAGAGCTTGAAGGAGGAGTACTCGAATCTTTATGAGTCGTCGAGATTGAAGTGTGTTTCGATTGGGGTAATGGGGGAATGGAGAGGCGACGGTTGGCATTGGGAGGATTTTGGTATTTCCGACGCGTTGAGTCGGATTCCGAATTTGACGGTGTCAATGTCTTCTTTGTCATCTCGGCTTGTTACTCACGAAATGAAAGAAGATAATAAGGATGGTATTTTTTGGGGTCTTGAACCCGACTGAGGATATTCGGTGGCTTTATTTTATGATTTTTATGCTTCTTTTCACATTCCTTATGGTCCTTTAAATAGGAATGAAGTGGCTTGGGCTTGACTTGGAGGATGGAGGTACCTTTTAAAATAAAAGCTTTTGGTTGGAGAACTTTTGTGAATAGGCTTCCTACGAAGGATCTTTTGGTGCATAGAGGTATTCACTTTAACAATGTTGATATAAATTGTGTTTTTTGTGGGAATCATCCGGAAACTTTGAAACATTCTTTCTTTAATTGTTTTGTAGTGAAGAAGATATGGTGTGAAATAGCCAATTGGTTAGGTAAATTGGAGGATATGGAGGAAGAGTGCCTTTCGTCTTTTATGAATTGGTATTCATTTTGCCGTGTAAAAAAAGTTAAAGAGGGCAAATTGGGGATGGTTTGGCTAGCCATTGTTTGACGCTTATGGTTATTAAGAAACGGTGTTTGTTTCCGGTCGGATGAGTGGAATATTAAAAATACGGTGTGGGGTATAAAAGCTTTACTTTGGAAGTGGTCTTTTTGTAGAGAAATTACTCATCCCAATTGTAGTTTCTACGAATTTAGTAAAGACCCTTTAGTATTTATTTCGTAACTCTTTTTGGTTTGTAATCTCTTTTGTTTCGGGTCATTCCCGTTCTTGATGTAAACAGGTTGGAGAACCCTTAGTTCTTCTTTTTAATACAACTTGCTTACTAAAAAAATTAATAACCAACTAATACATTTATGAGCTAAAAAAATTGATAATATAAGCCAAGTCTTCATTCATTCTTCACCGCCATACAATGCATGTATGATCAAACTACTTAGTGACTACAGAAGATCACTTGGCCCAATGACTACTCAACTATTTACTGATACAAACAAATAAACCATTTTCCACACTTCACTTTTCATTACTTTTATTCTGCATTACGTCACACACGGTGTTAAATATAATAAAACAACCTTTCTTTTTTACTTTTACTTTTTCTTTCTCTTGTATTTTTTTCAATCTATCCTCTCACACTTACAAGTCCTTGAAAAGAAAAAATAAAAAAGACAACAAAAGGGTATGAGCTAAAAAGACATCATAAAAAAATAAACATGTTCAAAAGAACAATTCCTTCATGCAATCAGAAAAAATTGATTTTTCAATCCATAATAAGTAGAGGTTAAAAGTTTATTATATACGGGAAGTTTATGCCATATGACCTTTATGAATAAAATTAACATATGGCATAAATAGAAATGTGTTGTAATTAAATTGGGATTGCCTATGTTGATGTTGGAGTCTAGAGATCATTACATTAAGTTTTTTTTTCAACACTCACATTTTAACATAAAACCTTAAACTGTTGGATATATGTATTTGTATGATCAAATAATTATGAGCATTTGTTGTTTTGTATAGTAGCGTGAAGACTGGGAGTCAACTCAAATTGTCTTCGATGGGCAACCATAAGGAAGTTTCCTGCCTGATTGATATATTTTAGACGATAAGTTATGTTGAAAACTTGGTGTTTATTTATGTAGAGACAATGAATTGCTATTCAATTTGACAGTAAGAATTCATACTCCATTCATAATGAAATATAAGCGGAACTCCACCAAATTAAGCAATAAGCATTTAAAAAATTAAGTCTATTGCCTAAAAATAAAGTCATGATTGCAACAGGTTGCAATAAGAGACAGCCCTACTGATGACCCCTTTGATTTTCTATCTCCTGAAATCCAAATTCAAGTACTATTATCAGATGATTGCAACTAGTGTCTTCGTCGTCAAGGGGGACGATGTAAACTTGACATTCATGGCAACTTCCATTGTGACCAAGGTATGCACCGATATTTTTTCTCGAAAATAGTGCCAAAAATTCACGCACAACTTATAAGAGAGGTCCATAAAATGAAAGAGAGTTAAAAGGAAATTAAAAAAATAAAATTGTTAAGGTTAATTTTGCAAGACGAAATATCGAGTTTATAACGGATAGTCTATTTAATATGGTTAAAATTTTAACCAAAATAATAATTTTCTTACTTCTGCAAGCAGTAGAGGTTCGCTTGTGAAAGTATTGGTAATAGGAGTTGGAGTAGGTAATGTATAATATGTGATGTTTTCTTAGACTTATCGAGAGATATACACTTTTAACATTTGCATTACTCTAATATGGATCCCTTCAAACCAAGAGGTATGGTTACTCTGAGATTAAGAAAGTTACCAACTCCTTCCAAAACAAATTAGGCCAAGGAGGATTCGGCAGTGTATACAAAGGACAGTTACAGGATGGACATTACGTTGCAGTGAAGATCCTAAATGAATTGAAAGATAGTGGTGAAGAATTCATGAATGAAGTTGCAAGTATCGGTCGAACTTCTCATGTTAACATTGTTAATCTTCTTGGGTTCTGTTTGGAAGGTTCCAAACGAGCTTTAGTTTATGAGTTCATGCAAAATGGCTCACTTGAGAAGTTTATCTTTGAGGAAAATAACCATATACCAGAGCTCCAACTGGATTGCCAAACTTTGTACCATATCGCAGTTGGTGTAGCCCGGGGGCAAGAATACCTGCACAAAGGATGCAATACTATAATTTTTCATTTTGACATAAAACCTCATAACATTCTTTTGGATGAGAATTTCAACCCCAAATTTCAGAGTTTGGACTTGCAAAAATTTGCACAACAAAAGAAAGTATGGTATCAATATTTGGTGCTAGAGGAACCGCAGGCTACATTGCTCCCGAGGTATTTTCTAGAAATTTTGGTGCAGTGTCACATAAGTCAGATATTTACAGTTATGGAATGACGGTCATGGAAATGCTCGGAAGGAGAAAAAATATCAACACTAATGTTGGCCACACAAGTGAAATATATTTTCCTCATTGGATTTACAATCGTCTTGATTCAAACCAGAATCTTTGTTTACGGAATATAAGAAATGAAAATTGATAACGAAAAAATGAGAAAGATGACAATAATGGCTCTATGGTGTATACAAACCAACCCTTCCACTCGACCAGACATAAGCAAAGTGGTGGAGATGCTTGAAGGTAGATTAGAGCTGTTGGAAATGCCACCTAAACCCTTTTTGTCTTCTCCTTCAAACTCTCCGGTCCATTTCTCAACTGAGACATTAGAGTCCCTGAGAATGCTAGATGCATAACATCAGAACCATTCGTAGTTAAAGCAAGTAGAAAAGATGGCAGTATTTAATTCCAAGCTATATAAATTGATATATTCATAAATATTTGAGAGCATAATGAAGATGATTTGGAAAGAATTATTATGAGATGTATAATCTAAGTTTATTTATACTTCCAGATCCATGCTAAAATATTGGAGTTTTCTCAGTAAATTATTTATGTCATTTTTAAGGCCTCTTTGGAATTATTTACCAAACAAAGAAATGAGGTATTAGACTTTAGTACCTAGCAGCTAAGATAGCTTTCATTTATAAAATTCTCTCTTCGATCACTCCACTTCATTTGTGCCTTTCCTTTATCTAAAATAGAATTGAATTCTCTTTCCCCTTCAGCAGTTAATTTCCCAACATAATAAAAATCATTCAGAATCTTCAATATGATGATGCATTGCCATTACTTAATTTCACATTTAGATATAGACAAGGTTTCATGTACCTAAAGCGCAATGTTTTTATTTGGACTTATTTCAATATTATTCCTACTTGGGATTCTATGCAATCCATTAACCCAATTTCAGTGTGTTTGAAAGTTACGAATTTGAATTTAACACGCATGTAATATTTGTCAATAATTTTTGACTTGATATCTTTCTCGTTGTTATTTCTTGTATATATAGAAGTTACGGTGTTATACAGGTAATTACACAAAATAATTACATTTAACGAGAACAAATCAAATTTTAATTTATTTCCCTTATTCTAGGAATAAACTAACTCTTATTCACACCCCCCTCAGATGGATGATGTTGGTCAACGAACATCTATTTACTAACAAGAAACCGATGACGTGGACGCGGAACAGTCTTGGTAAGAATATCTGCAACCTGCAACTGAGTACTAACATGAGAAAGTGATATTAGTCGATCATCATACGCGTTACGAATTGAATGACAATCAACTTCGATATGTTTGATGTGCTCATGAAAAATAGGATTTGCAACGATTTGGATGACACTTGTATTGTCAGTATAAAGTGAAGTTAGCTCTATTTAAGGAAATTCAAGTTTAGCCAAAAGACCACGAAGCCAAATTATTTCAGAACAAGTAGTGGCACGATACTCAGATCCAGAAGAAGACTATCCACGAGTTGACGATACACTAAGGGATCAGGCAAGAGATCACCATCATCACGATGATGTTTAACATTAACCTCAAGAGGATTATCCACTGGATTAGCCCATTGAAGACTGGCCATAAAAATTAAATATGTGGCATACTTGTGTTGATGGAGGAAGATGCCCTTGGATGAAGAATGACCCTCGAGACAAAGAAAATAATGCAAATTACCGAGATATTTCATATGAAAGGATGCTTGTAAGTGTTGTTTAAGGCTTTGAATCGAAGCATGATAGACTAGTAATAATCATATCATCAACATACAAAAGAAGTAGGACAATTCCAATAGACGTTCTATGAATAAATAGAGAAGAATCATACTGACTCTAAGTAAAGGAGAACTCAAGTAGAGTGAAGCGGAATTTTTCATACCATGCTCGAGGCGCTTGTTTCAAACCGTATAACGAGCGTCTGAGCTTGTACACACCCTTAGATGACGAGAATAAACCTTGAGGAGGAGTCATATAAATATCTTCCATCAGTTTACCATGAAGAAAAACATTTTTCACATCCATTTGACGAAGATACCACCCATTAGAAGCAACTATAGAGAGTACCGTATGAACAAAAGTCATTTTGACAACCGGTGCAAATGTCTCATCATAATCAATTCCATATTTCTGCTTATTTCCTAAGGCAACCAATCAAACCTTGAAACGGTTGAGAGACCCATCAGAATTTAGTTTCACATAATACATCCATTTGCAGCCTATGGGTTTGATATCAGGGGACAAGAGACAATATCTCATGTAAAATTTTATTGAAGAGCCCGAAATTCCTCATTCATTGCTTTTATCCAGCTCACGTCTTTAATAGCCTGTGCATAACAAGTAGGAATATATATGTTAGACAATTAGGAACTCAGAGAAGTATGTGAGGAATCATACATGTCTGGTGAATATCTATCTGGTGCTTTAGATATTCAACTAGAACGTCGTAGTTCGACCAGTTCAGGATCAGGTGGCGGATCAGTGTCGGGAGGGGCAGTGGGAACCTATTTTCTATGTTGTCTAGCATATGTGATTCATGGTTTGTAACGTTCTATAGATTCAGGCATAAAGGAAAAATTAGGAAGAGTGACAATTGCATTTGTGGCAGAAGAAAGAAAATAGAAACATATATTGATTATCAAAAAATGTAACATTTCTAGAAACTCAAAAGTTGTTATTAGATATATCATAACATACAAAACTCTTATGAAAGTTGCTATACCTCATAAATGCACATTGAATAAACTGTGCTCCAAGTTTATTTCGTTCAAACGGAGGTAAGTGAACAAAACACACATAACCAAAAGTATGTAACTCACTATAATCAGGCTGAGTTTTAAAAAGATGAAAAAAGGGAGAATCAAATTCAATAACAGTAGAGGGAAGATGATTGATCAAGAATACGACAGTGGAAAAAGCTTTTACCCAAAATCGGGATTGCACAGAAGCTTGAAGAAGTAAGATGCGTTTTACATTTAGCAAATAACGATTCTTTCGCTCTACCATCCCATTTTTTTGGGGAGTATTGGGACAAGATCGTTGAGACATGATCCCTTTTTGTTGAAGGTACTCTTGAAACTCATGAGACATATACTCATCTCCAGAGTCAAATCGAAATTTTTTAACACTTCCTTGAAATTGAGTTTCAACATATGTCAAAAACTTCTGAAAAATAAAAAAACTTCAAACTTAGATCTAAGAAAATATATCCAAGTAAAACGAATGTAATCATCAATAAATGTGACAAAATATTAATTGTGAGCATATGATGCGGTATGAGACATTCCCCACACATCACTATGAATCATCTCAAAACAAGTGGAGGCACAATGAGCACTTGACGAAAAAGGAAGTGTTTTACTTTTAGCCAAGGAAGGAACATGATTTCTATTCAGCAAAGCTCCTATGACAGCCTCAAATTCAGGATGAAGCTTCATGAGAAATTGATCACGCCCACTTGTGTTGTAGATCTTTTGAACAGCCGCGGGAGCAGAGTTATTAATAGCGGATTGCCACGCGGAGCGGCCGACCCAAAAAATGGGATACCGGGATAGCGGATAACGGGATAAGTTTTTGTACTAATGTAATGTTAGAACAAGAATTGATTCTACATTCCTAATAGTTTTGATGATAACAAACACTTATTATTTTAGAACTTGATGCTCCTAATTTCATTGTTTATGATATGTAGGAAAGTTCTAATACAAAGAGTTCTGATATAGAAGTATCACAAAGAAGTTCTGATATAGAAGTATCAGAAGATTCAATCTGAGCGAAGTTTAAAGCGAAGTTCTAATCAAAGCGAAGCTCTGATTTGGAAGCATCAGCCTAAGTTCTGATGACGGATGTCTAGCGCTTCAGCACCAAAGCTGTATCAAGCCAGAAACTCTGATGATTCAACATAGACTCTGATACGCTATCCTTCTCTTTTATGAGAATCTCAAAGTAACGGATTGAATCTGTATTTTTGGAAAGAGCATTAATTAGCATTATTATCCTCTCCAAAAATAGTTCACGCGTCTCCAACGGATCAAATATTCTCATCTATTTAAAGGAGTCCCTGCAGATGACCAAAGCACTTTTTTGTGCGCATACTGTCCACAATTCTTCAATTTCACTTGCTCTTGTATTTTGATTTATATTTTGATAAAACAGTGTGTAAAAATCACGGTTGTGATAAAGCTTACTAGAAGCACTTGTTTTTATTTTTATATTCCTTGAGAAAACCAAGTTGTGGTTAAACCTCAAGAAGAGTGACGGTTGTTACTGAAATTGTGTAATCGTAACTGATTAGTGGATTAAGTCCTCAAGAGAGAGGCGAAATCACCTTGGCGGGTGGACTGGAGTAGTTTGAGTTCAAACGAACCAGGATAACCGACTTGTTTCTTTGTCTTTATTTTTTTTGAAAACCCCAATTCAAACCCCCTTTCTTGTGTTTTTCATTTCTTCATGTAACACCCATATATAAAAACATACATAAAAGCATATATATCATACATGAATCCAAGTTTTGGTACTGAAATACCATAAGTTCCTAGTAAACACTTTGTATAAATAACATGCCCAAATACGAAAGGTGCTACAACTATGGCATAATGTATACAAGATGTTCCAAAAGATAAATACTAAGAACTAAATCAACAATGATCTCAAAAATAAAACTCCAAGCGGAAGTCTTGCCATCCCAAAACTAAGAGGCGTAAGGAAAATCAAACGACTTTCTCTTTACCCTGCACGGAACCTGTGGTACCTGTAACATAATCAACAACATGGGGGTGAGATAACAAATCTCAGTGAGTTCCCTATCTTATGGATTCTCTGGGCTTTACAAGGTTCTATCAATCCTAACTCAAGTCAAGGGAAAGGGAAAATGACCTTGAGTTCACAATCTCACCCTATATGGAAACATGTTCATGAGTTCACCAACTCTAAATATCAACAATTGATACTACTAACTAAGGCATCTTTCCCCGACCAACTCTACAAGAGAATTTCAACACGGGTCACGGATCCTTAAAACGTAGACAACCATTCCCAGCCAACTCTACCAACGAGTTTTCGACACGAATCTTGGATGCTACTATAGATAACTTTCCCCGGCCATCCTACATAAGAGGCTCTTCAACGCGGGTCACGATTACCTATACATGATACTTTCCCCGGCCATCCTACACAAGAGGCTCTTCAATACGGGTCACTAATACCACTCATCAAGAACTTAACATAATACACATGTTCCATACTAGACTCTTCTCTTTCCTAAATCATTACTCGGCAAGGATATACTTTCTACATCGAGTGCCCGAGTATCGTTATCTAGGTTATTTATCAATTTCTAGTCTCGCTACTGGATTCCACTATAGTTTTGTGTTAAGGATTCCTCCCTCTTTCTATTCCACATTTTAAACATGCATACCTCTCATTCATGTTCAACAATAATAGAGTAGGCAAGGTATAACACAGTCATACAATAATTACAAAATAGGAATCAACCATACATCATACACACTTTGGGTTTTCCTCCGATTATTTAATCGGGCATCAAAACCGATATTTTTCACCTTCATCATATAGAGTATTTCCACAGCTTTCTATCGGTACCAAGAACATTTAAATCGGATAAACGAAATGAAAGTTATGGATTTCAAAAGAAAATAATACATTTGAAAAAGTCTCAGGAGCGCCCGACGCTCCAGACTTCGCCTGGCGCTGCCCCCTTCGCCTCTACTTCGCCCGGCGAAGCAGGGGCGTAAGACCCATGCCAAGAATCCCAAAGTTACAGAATCAAAACATGTTGTGTAACACCCCAAATTTATTAGAATATTTGTTTAATTTATTTAAATATAATATTTGTGAATTTTCGGCCAATTTTGGTGGTCTGTGTCGATGTCGGTATTTTTGGTGGAGTTTTGGTTATTTTAATTAAATAATAGTATATATTATGAATATATTAGTATTATTATTAATTTAAAATAATATTAGAGGAATTAAGGGTAAGATGGACATTTGAGGAGAATTAGTGAGGGTATTATGGGGAAAGCCCATATTTGAGGTCCAAGAGTTAAATTAACCAAAAAAGAGGAATCGAAGAGAATTAGGATTCATTTGTGGAGACTGTGATAGTAAGGAGAAAGTGTAGAGCTCTGAGGAAAAAGGGAAAGGCGAGGATTTTCGCGAAGGTTTCCAAAGGCTCAAGAGAGAACTCATCGGATCGACAATCTAAGGTATGGGGAGTGATTGCCTTTCATTGTTTTCATTATAGGATTTGATGTGATTGAAGTGGCTTTTGGGGATTTTGGGGTTTTGAAGGGTTTATTGTAACGCCCCGATTTTGATTATTCCATTATTCTTGAGTCTTTTATTTTAATTGGGTGATAAATTATTTTATTTGTTAAATTGGTGTGTTAAATGTTATTTTACCGTTTTCAAGAGTTTTCGGGGAAATTAGAATGGAGGGTATTTTAGACTTTTCTCAATTAATCATAATTTAGAAATTTTGTGGAATTAGAATTATGTGAGAAAAATGAATTAATTGATTTAGTAGATATTTTGAGAAAATATAAAGAAATAGAAAGAAAGAAAAGTATAAGAAAGAAAGAAAAAGAATAGAAATAGAAAGTTAGAAAGAAAAAGAGAGAAAAGAGAGCAAGGAGTAAAAGAGAAGAGAAAAAGAAGAAAAGCTACAAATCATCAAGATCAAGCTTCCAAGAATCGAGAAATCAGGTAAGGGTGTGAAACATTATTATATTATCCATGCTTATGATTATGTGGGTGTGTGTTGGAATTGTTTGGTTGTTTTAGAGATATTTGTGGTTAGGTTGAATTTTGACATAATCGGTTAGAATCGATGTTTTCACGGACGAAAGTCGGAATAAATCGCGTAGTGGAGTCGTGTGATGTTGGGTCATGATTTAGCGTGATCGTTTGATTGAATTGAGTCGAATTTGTAACTTTTGTTTTTTTGATATATATCGATGTTTTGTGCAAATTGATTTTGTGATCGAGTTAGAGTGTTTGGAAATGTCTGGTAACATTGATATAGGTTGATATTTAATCGGGAATGGTTGTTTGTGTATTTTCGAGTGATTTTGATCGAGTTTGGAATTGGGTTAAATTGATAAACTATGTGTCAAAATATTTCAACCGTGGAAATGTGTTGGATGGACTTTTAATAGTGAAAATATTGTAGTACGTTGAATTCTGAGATCGCAGCTTTTTACGGAATCGAAAACGGATGTCCGGAGGTCTAAAAATGGTGTTTTTAAGGCTGAACTTGCAGCAGTCTGCGCGCTCAGCGCGCAGGTCTGGGCAACATGAAAATTCCAAAACTTCAAAAATTCATAACTTTTGATCCGTAAGTCCGTTTTGGTCCCCGTTCGAAGCGTTAGAGAGCTTATAAAATATTCTTTCTATTAAAAATGGTTTGGATGGTAAAATATGATTTAATTAATTTGTGTTTTAGAAAAATAGTCGGGTTGTCGGGTTTTTATCGCGTTAAATGCGTGCGGTCGGTGTTTTACCGTGTGATATGCTTTTGTTATATAACGTATAGCTTGTGTGCTGTTATATGATGTGAATATACATGATGAAATGTTGTGATGATGGGTTGTGGCCTTATGGCAAATATGTGTTCATTGCATGAGTGTATGTGGTCATTTTGTAGGAGAAACATCATGACATGCATTCATGTGTCGCGATTCTTGGAGAATCGGGTGTAATATCGCGTCCCTGTTGGGTGTGAGTGATTGATTACACAAATGATCATTTGAGGATCCTCTGAACATTGCGTAGTCAATGGGTGTAATCGTTGCGATGAGTTACACTTGATTCCGTGGGAATCTTCAGAATGATTGTGTGCCCTTGTGGGGTTTGAGCAATCGGATTGTGTCTGCGTGAACAAAACATCGGATGCCATGATGGTATGAGCGATGGGGAAATATCGTAGGCCCGGCAGGGAGGATATTTCCATTGAGTTCTTCAATTGAGCTCGGGTGATGAGTCGGTACCGCATGCATCTGCATAGAGTCGAGAGTCGGTCTCTATGAGTTGCATTGATCATCTTTGTATTTGTGCATTGATGAATAAACATTGATATATGTATGTTTATGGGAAATGATATAAACTGTATCTTATAATGATGCATTGTTGAATGAACAAGTATGTGTGTGTTCATGTGGAATGATGATAATGGTGAATGTATGCATAATGAATATGCTTGATGATATATCTATATTGAGATATATGATGAGTTGTGGTGAGAATATGTGTTATATGTTTATGTTGTAGTACATAATTATATGCATTGTTATTATGATAATATTTCTCACCCTTCTGCTGTTTTATGATGCTCTATGAGGCATTGCAGATTAGGTATCTGGCGGTCTTTTTGTGAAGCGTGTCTTCATTTTCCTTGTTGGTCGGTTGGCTCTGATATGTAGCACCGGGTAGCTAGGACGTTTTGATCTTTTTGTGATACATTTGCATATGTATCTTGCTGATGAATTTGTGTATATAAACATGATGTTGCTTGTGATTCATACTAGATGATGTATATATATGTTGATGTATATATGTGGTTGTTATTCAATATTTTAGATGTTTCCGCTTTTATTCTAAATATTGAGATGTGGGTATAAGGACTGAGATCCTTTGTTGTTTGAAAGTTACCCCACTGTTGCATATCTTTGCGAGCAGGTGTTTTATGTATTAAATGTGTGTATGATGTGACATGCCTCTTTTATACTATGTTTTTAATCGTACTCTGGCGAATTTTTTTATATGTGCATAAATGATTTATGTGATTATTTGGGGGTATAGAAAGGGGGTGTTACATTAAGTGGTATCAGAGCCAGAGTTGAGTCAGTTGTGTCTGTCTTGTTGTTGTGTTGGTTGAACTGTTGTTTAACCTTGTTGTAATTTTTGGGAATGATCAGAATATGGCTGGTAGAAACGACAATGCGATGGCTGCTGCTTTGGAAGCAATGGCTAGGGCGGTGCAAGGTGCGCCGAATGTGAATGCTAATGACGAGTTCAGGAAGAATCAACCACCGGTCTTCAAAGGAAGATTTTATCCCGATGGTGCTCAACTGTGGTTGAAAGAGATTGAAAGGATCTTCAGAGTTATGGGTTGTGCAGAGGAGAATAAGGTGAGGCTTGGATCTCACATGCTGAAAGAAGAAGCCGACGATTGGTGGGTCGGTATGCGTGAAGTTCTTGAGGTGGATGATGAAGAGGTAACTTGGAATTTATTTCGTACGGAATTCTTGAGGAAGTATTACCCTGAGAGTGTGAAGGGGAAGAAGGAGATGGAGTTTCTTGAACTGAAACAAGGTAGTATGTCTGTGGTGGACTATACTGCTAAATTTGTGAAGTTAGTTCAATTCCATCCTCACTATGCTGCGATTACTGCTGAGTTCTCAAAGTGTATTAAATATGAGAATGGTTTACGTCCTGAGATTAAGCAAGCTGTGGGATATCAAAGGATAAGGAGGTTTGCGGATTTGACGGAATGTTGTAGAATCTTCGAAGAAGATAGTAAGGCTCGTTCTACACATTACAAAAGTTTGAATGAGAGGAAGGGAAAGCAACAAGCTAGAAGTGGACCTTATGTGACACCCGTTGATAAGGGCAAGCATAAGGGAAGCTTTGATAGGAGATTTGGAGGAGGAGGTTCCGGTGTTGTTAGGTGTTACAAATGTGGTGGAATAGGTCATAAATCATTTGAATGTGGGAAGTCTGTAGCGAAATGTTCTAATTGTGGTGGTCTTGGGCATGCTGCTACAGATTGTAGAAGGAATATGGTGAAGTGCTATAATTGTGGAGAAGTGGGTCACGTTAGTACTAAGTGTACTAAGCCGAAACAAGCTCAAGCGGGCGGAAAGGTGTTTGCATTGGCAGGGACTCAAACTACGAATGCAGACCGTTTGATTAAAGGTACATGCTTTATTAATAGTACACCTTTAGTTGCTGTTATTGATACGGGAGCGACTCATTCGTTTATTTCGTCTGAGTGTGCGAAGAATTTGAATCTTGCTTTGTCTTTGATGGGTGTTGAGATGGTTATTGAGACTCCTGCTTCAGGGTCGGTAACTACGTCTTTGGTGTGTGTGTAAGTTGTCCTTTGACCATGTATGGTAAAGACTTCATTATGGATTTAGTATGTTTGCCGTTGGTGGGATTGGACGTGATCTTGGGTATGAACTGATTGCAATTTAATCGAGTTCATATAGATTGCTATCACAAGTTAGTAAGGTTTACTTCTTTGGAAGATGATGAAGATGAGAGTTTCCTATCCACTAAAGAGTTGAAGAAACTTTTAGCGGACGAAGCTCAATTGTTTGGTTTGTTTGCATCATTGTAGGTGGAGAGTCAAGTTGAGCTTGATGTGTTCCCAGTGGTGTCTGAATTTCCAGAAGTGTTTCCGGAAGATATTACGGATGTACCGTCGAAAAGAGAAGTTGAATTTTCTATTAATCTAGTTCCGGGTACTAGACTGATTTCGATGGCACCGTATCGTATGTCGGCGTCGGAATTGGTAGAATTGAAAAAGCAATTGAATGACTTGTTGGACAAGAAATTTGTAAGGCCAAGTGTTTCTCCTTGGGGTGCTCCGGTATTGTTGGTAAAGAAGAAGGACGGGAGTATGCGGTTATGCATTGATTATCGACAGTTGAACAAAGTGACAATTAAGAACAAGTATCCGCTTCCAATGATTGATGATTTGATGGACCAATTGGTTGGTGCGCGTGTCTTTAGCAAGATTGATTTGAGATCGGGATATCACCAAATTCGTGTGAAAAGCGAGGATATTCAGAAGACGGCATTTAGGACACGGTATGGTCATTACGAATACTCCGTGATGCCATTGGGGGTTTCTAACGCGCCAGGGGTGCTTATGGAATACATGAATCGTATTTTTCATGAACAGTTGGATCGTTTTGTGGTTGTGTTCATCGATGACATTTTGATTTACTCTAAGTCTCAAGAGGAGCATGAAGAGCATTTGAGAATTGTGTTGCAAATTTTGAAAGAGAAACAATTGTATGCTAAGTTATCAAAATGTGAATTTTGGTTGTCGGAAGTGATTTTCCTTGGACATGTTATTTCCGGTAGTGGTATTAGTGTGGATCCATCCAAGATAGATGCGGTGATGCAATGGGAGGCTCCTAGGTCGGTTACGGAGATTCGAAGCTTTTTAGGCTTGGCGGGTTATTATCGGAGGTTTATTGAAGGATTTTCGAAGTTGGCACTTCCTTTAACACAATTGACTTGTAAAGGAAAGGCTTTCATTTGGGATATTCATTGTGAAGAGAGTTTCAATGAGCTAAAGAGAAGGTTGACAATGACTCTGATCTTGATTTTTCCTAATCCTAATGAACCATTTGTTGTGTATTGTGATGCTTCATTGACAGGTTTAGGTGGTGTTTTGATGCAAGATGGAAAAGTTGTGGCATATGCTTCTAGACAATTGAGAGTGCATGAAAAGAATTATCCTACACATGACTTGGAGTTAGCGGCCGTGGTGTTTGTTTTGAAAATATGGAGGCATTATCTTTATGGTGCGAGATTTGAAGTTTTTAGTGATCACAAGAGCTTGAAATATTTATTTGATCAAAAAGAGTTGAACATGAGACAAAGGAGGTGGCTAGAACTTTTGAAGGATTATCATTTTGGTTTGAATTACCATCCGGGTAAGGCAAACGTGGTGGCCGATGCCTTAAGTCGGAGGTTGTTACATATGTCCGCATTGATGATGAAAGAATGGGAACTTTTGGAGGATTTCAGAGATTTGAGTTTGGTTTGTGAAATGACGCCGAGAAGTGTGAGACTTGGTATGTTACATGCTACGAATGATTTTCTTGCAACGGTTAGTGAAAAGCAAAAGTTGGATTTGAAGTTCGTTGATTTAATGATAAATGAGAATGAGTATTTCAAGGTTGATAACTTTGGAGTTTTGAGATTCCGTGGTCGTATTTGTATTCCCGACGACGCGGAGTTGAAAAAGATGATTTTAGAGGAAGGACACCGAAGTAATTTAAGTATTCATCCGGGTGCGAATAAGATGTATCAAGATTTGAAGAAAATCTTTTGGTGGTCCGGATTAAAGAGGGATGTTGCTCAATTTGTGTATGCATGCTTAACTTGTCAAAAGTTTAAGGTGGAACATCAAAAACCGAGTGGATTTATGCAACCGTTGGATATTCTGGAATGGAAATGGGATAGTATATCGATGGATTTTGTTACGGGATTGCCGAATACGCAAAGAGGTCATAATGTTATTTGGGTAATTGTTGATAGGCTTACTAAATCTGCTCACTTTATTCCAATTGATATTAGTTATCCTTTGGAGAAGTTAGCCGAGATTTATGTTCTTGTGGTGGTGAAGTTACATGGAGTTCCTAAGAGTATTATATCGGATCGAGATCCGAGATTTACATCGAGATTTTGGGTGAGTTTACAAAAGGCTTTGGGTTCTAAGCTAAGATTGAGTTCGACTTACCATCCGCAAACAGATGGTCAAACCGAGAGGACGATTCAATCGTTGGAGGATTTATTGCGTGCTTGTGTACTCGAGCAAGGTGGTGCTTGGAATAGTTATTTAGCATTGATTGAATTCACTTACAATAACAGCTTTTATTCGAGTATAAGTATGGCACCATTTGAGGCTTTGTATGGTCGGAGATGTCGAACACCTTTGTGTTGGCATGAAACCGGCGAGAGGACGATAGTTGGACCGAAAATGGTACAACAAACGACGGAGAAAGTGAAGTTTATTCGGGAGAAGATGAAAGCTTCTCAAAGTAGACAAAAGAGCTATCATGACAAGAGAAGGAAACATCATGAGTTTCAAGAAGGCGACCATGTGTTTTTGAGAGTTACACCAGTTACGGGTGTGGGTCGTGGTTTGAAGTCGAAGAAGTTGACATCTCGTTTTATTGGTCCGTATCAGATTACTTCACGAGTTGGTGTTGTGGCTTACCGTGTGGCGTTGCCTACGAACCTTTCGAATTTGCATGACGTATTCCATGTTTCGCAACTTCGGAAATATGTTTCGGATCCGTCACATGTTATTCCTATGGACGAGGTTGAAGTGAGAGATAACCTTACGGTGGAAGCTTTACCGGCTAGGATTTTGGACCGCGAAGTTAAGAAACTAAGAGGCAAGGATATTGCGCTTGTGAAAGTAGCGTGGGGAGGCGCTGCGGAAGGCAATATGACTTGGGAACTAGAGAGTGGGATGCGAGAGTCGTATCCGGAGTTGTTTGAATCAGGTATTATTTTCGAGGACGAAAATTTCTAAAGTGGGAGAGAGTTGTAACGCCCCGATTTTGATTATTCCATTATTCTTGAGTCTTTTATTTTAATTGGGTGATAAATTATTTTATTTGTTAAATTGGTGTGTTAAATGTTATTTTACCGTTTTCGAGAGTTTTCGGGGAAATTAGAATGGAGGGTATTTTAGACTTTTCTCAATTAATCATAATTTAGAAATTTTGTGGAATTAGAATTATGTGAGAAAAATGAATTAATTGATTTAGTAGATATTTTGAGAAAATATAAAGAAATAGAAAGAAAGAAAAGTATAAGAAAGAAAGAAAAAGAATAGAAATATAAAGTTAGAAAGAAAAAGAGAGAAAAGAGAGCAAGAGAGTAAAAGAGAAGAGAAAAAGAAGAAAAGCTACAAATCATCAAGATCAAGCTTCCAAGAATCGAGAAATCGGGTAAGGGTGTGAAACATTGTTATATTATCCATGCTTATGATTATGTGGGTGTGTGTTGGAATTGTTTGGTTGTTTTAGAGATATTTGTGGTTAGGTTGAATTTTGACATAATCGGTTAGAATCGATATTTTCACGGACGAAAGTCGGAATAAATCGCGTAGTGGAATCGTGTGATGTTGGGTCATGATTTAGCGTGATCGTTTGATTGAATTGAGTCGAATTTGTAACTTTTGTTTTTTTTATATATATCGATGTTTTGTGCAAATTGATTTTGTGATCGAGTTAGAGTGTTTGGAAATGTCTGGTAACATTGATATAGGTTGATATTTAATCGGGAATGGTTGTTTGTGTATTTTCGAGTGATTTTGATCGAGTTTGGAATTGGGTTAAATTGATAAACTATGTGTCAAAATATTTCAACCGTGGAAATGTGTTGGATGGACTTTTAATAGTGAAAATATTGTAGTACGTTGAATTCTGAGATCGCAGCTTTTTACGGAATCAAAAACGGATGTTCGGAGGTCTAAAAATGGTGTTTTTAAGGCTGAACTTGCAGCAGGTTTCGCGCTCAGCGCGCAGGTCTGGGCAACATGAAAATTCCAAAACTTCAAAAATTCATAACTTTTGATCCGTAAGTCCGTTTTGGTCCCCGTTCGAAGCGTTAGAGAGCTTATAAAATATTATTTCTATTAAAAATGGTTTGGATGGTAAAATATGATTTAATTAATTTGTGTTTTAGAAAAATAGTCGGGTTGTCGGGTTTTTATCGCGTTAAATGCGTGCGGTCGGTGTTTTACCGTGTGATATGCTTTTGTTATATAACGTATAGCTTATGTGCTGTTATATGATGTGAATATACATGATGAAATGTTGTGATGATGGGTTGTGGCCTTATGGCAAATATGTGTGCATTGCATGAGTGTATGTGGTCATTTTGTAGGAGAAACATCATGACATGCATTCATGTGTCGCGATTCTTGGAGAATCGGGTGTAATATCGCGTCCCTGTTGGGTGTGAGTGATTGATTACACAAATGATCATTTGAGGATCCTCTGAACATTGCGTAGTCAATGGGTGTAATCGTTGCGATGAGTTACACTTGATTCCGTGGGAATCTTCAGAATGATTGTGTGCCCTTGTGGGGTTTGAGCAATCGGATTGTGTCTGCGTGAACAAAACATCGGATGCCATGATGGTATGAGCGATGGGGAAATATCGTAGGCCCGGCAGGGAGGATATTTCCATTGAGTTCTTCAATTGAGCTCGGGTGATGAGTCGGTACCGCATGCATCTGCATAGAGTCAAGAGCCAGTCTCTATGAGTTGCATTGATCATCTTTGTATTTGTGCATTGATGAATAAACATTGATATATATATGTTTATGGGAAATGATATAAACTGTATCTTATAATGATGCATTGTTGAATGAACAAGCATGTGTGTGTTCATGTGGAATGATGATAATGGTGAATGTATGCATAATGAATATGCTTGATGATATATCTATATTGAGATATATGATGAGTTGTGGTGAGAATATGTGTTATATGTTTATGTTGTAGTACATAATTATATGCATTGTTATTATGATAATATTTATCACCCTTCTGCTGTTTTATGATGCTCTATGAGGCATTGCAGATTAGGTATCTGGCGGTCTTTTTGTGAAGCGTGTCTTCATTTTCCTTGTTGGTCAGTTGGCTCTGATATGTAGCACCGGGTAGCTAAGACGTTTTGATCTTTTTGTGATACATTTGCATATGCATCTTGCTGATGAATTTGTGTATATAAACATGATGTTGCTTGTGATTCATACTGGATGATGTATATATATGTTGATGTATATATGTGGTTGTTATTCAATATTTTAGATGTTTCCGCTTTTATTCTAAATATTGAGATGTGGGTATAAGGACTGAGATCCTTTGTTACCCCACTGTTGCATATCTTTGCGAGCAGGTGTTGTATGTATTAAATGCGTGTATGATGTGACATGCCTCTTTTATACTATGTTTTTAATCGTACTCTGGCGAATTTTTTTATATGTGCATAAATGACTTATGTGATTATTTGGGGGTATAGAAAGGGGGTGTTACATTTATGAGTTATTGATGATTTTGAGGGTATTTTGTGAATCGATTAATAAGAGTTGAATTGATCGGATAAAAATAAACCTTGGGGCTGATTTCCCTATTGATGTTGTTGACTTTGTGGCGAAAGGGATTTCGAGAGTTTATAGGAAGCTTGAGAGTTTTGAAGGTTTAGGGAAATTAAGGTTTCCCGTAGTGTCCTGAATCGACCTAACAGGCGTAGGTTTTAGGCCTTTAATTTCTGTGATGTGTTAGGACTGTTGTAGGGATGATTTTGGGTCAGTTGGGGCTGTAATCGTAGGTTCTTTGGAGGTTGGGGAGCTACTGATGCGTAGCAGCGATTTATTGTAATCACAGGTTTGCTAGACGAACCGTTACTTCGCTAGGCGAATGTTCCCCAAGGCTCACTAAGCGAGCAGGACATCGAATGTGCGATAACGTGGGAGTGAGTGCTGAGATGATTCTGGAGTGGAAGGAGGGATTCGCTGGGAGTCTTGATAAGCGAAGGAATCAGCGAGTGGGTTGGCTAACCGAATTAACCAACGAGTATGACAGATGATTTTGTTTCTGGTATTGAGTGTGGTGTCTGTGAGGTTTGCTGGCCGCTTCGCTAAGCGAAGGTCACGGCGAATAGGTTCGCTAGGCGAACCCTGGAGCGAACTGCAGTTGTTCGCGAAATTTTGTTTATGCTGCTGTGCTATTGTGATGCTTCGATGCTATGATTTTTAAGATGATTTTTCATGATGTTACTGATGATAAATTGTGATGTTTTGATGAATTTATGATGACATGATTTATATGAAAACTTATGAATGATGATGCACATAATGATGTTTACTTGATGATGATGAATTATTGACATTTGTGTATCATACATTCATATGCATTACTCTGTGACGACGCTTCATTCCCATTGTGCGGATATGAAGTAATTATGACGTGCTCCGGTTCCAAATGTGGGATCGATCCTATTGATGGGGATCTTTGGAGGGTTGATGGCCTAGTGTCCATCTATTATGATGATTGGTACCACATGCATGAGTCTTGTTATGCATTTCATTTTATGTGGCATTGATGAATTTGTGATATGGTGTTTCCTGATGTTTTTCCTGACGATGAATTCTGATGATGTTGTAATTATGAAGATAATGCCATTTTATGTATATCTTGTTTTATAATGACTATTATGAATTGTGATTACTCACCCACCCTGTTGTGATGTTGCATCTACGTGGGTAACGTGTAGGTGATCAGGTTTAGCTTTGGATGCTTTCGAGGGCCTTGAAGTTTATTTGCTTTTGGTCGATTTAGAGGGTCTTGCTCTGATAGTGTAACATCGGGTTGGGGTCCTTTGAGTCGAACTATGTTGTTTTCCTTATTTTGTTGACAATTGATGATGTGGCATTATTTTTTATTATTATGACGTTTGCTGAAAACCTTTTATTTGAAAATTTTGAGTTCCGCTGCCATGTGAATGCTTTTTAATTATTTTGAGGAAAACCCTTTGTTTACAGGGAAATTGTGTTATTTTGATTTAATGAGAAATGTGCACCCTTTGAGGTGATTTTTATGCCTTACTCTGATTTTTAAGTTGTTTCTGCTGCAACATTATTGGGGGTAGTGTAGCGCGAGTTTTTGTGTGGTTGCAAAGCACTATCGCTTTGGGGTACTACAGCTCGATTCATTTTTTATCCTATTGAAGCTGATGAAGGAAGGGAAATAGTTGTCTCCAACTAACCCTGCTTGCATACTGAGTTTGAATAGATGACTGTTGGTTTACAGATGCTATAAAGATTGTGGGTCTCACTTAGGTTATTTTTTTAAAAAAAAGCAGTGTCTGGGCTATTGGTGGGATGTTAGGACTGATGCTTTTTGATTGATGTATGAAGGGACGGGATTTTGGGTTTTTGATTAGTATGCTCGCTAATATTTTTCAATCTTATGCCTACGTATTCCTGTTTAACGAAACAGGGAAATCAGAGCGATAGTAGTTCCTCCTATTCTATGGGAGGAAAAAGGTTGTTTTGGTGTCTTGTTCAAAGCCCAAGACGTGAAGCTAAATGTGGTTTGTATCTTGTTCAAAGCCCAAGATGTGAAGCTGAAGGGTCTATTTGTATCTTGTTCAAAGCCCAAGATATAAAGCTAAAGGGTTTTGACTTTAGAGAGAATTTGTCGTCTCTAAAGAGGGATATTTGGTATGTTTGTCACAACTGTTGGGTGACTGATTATAAAGGAGAATTACTTTAACTGGGATATGTGAATCCAGCAATGCCATAATTTCCTTTATAGGTGATTTTAACCTGAAGGAGAAGACTTTAACTCAGTTTAGAGCAATGCCATCTTTCCTTAGGAATTTCTCATGCTAAAAGAGGGACAGTGGTGTGGATGTAAATAATCCAGAGGCTTGCCGCTTACAGCAATTAGATGGGAGAAGGAGTTGTTGATGTTTGTATACTGTGAGCGAGGCACAAATTTTGATGCTAAAAGGTTGATTGACTCAACCGGGGTTTTCTTATACAAAGCCTAAGAGGAGGCTATGGACCCAGCAAGAGGGTGTTTTTATGTGTCTCGTACGAAGCCCGAGAGAGAGGCTAAAAGGGGTTGACTCAACAAGACAGTGCTAACAAGTGACTGACTCAATAAGAGAGTGCTTTTATATGTGTCTTGTAAGAAGCCCAAGATGGAGGCTAAAAGGTTTTGACTCCACATGAGGGTCTTTTATAGTCAACAAGAGAGTGGTTTTGTATCTTGTACGAAGCCCGAGATGGAGGCTGAAAGGGAAGTGACTCAACAAGAGAGTCTTTTATACTCAACAATAGAGTGATTTTGTATCTCGTACGAAGCCTGAGGTAGAGGCTAAAAGGTTTGATTCAACAAGAGAGTCTTTTATACTCAACAAGAGAGTGTTTTTGTATCTCGTACGAAGCCCGAGATAGAGGCTGAAAGGTTTGACTCAACAAGAGAGTCTTTTATACTCAACAAGAGAGTGTTTTTGTATCTCGTACAAAGCCCGAGGTAGAGGCTAAAAGATTTGACTCAATAAGAGAGTCTTTTATACTCAACAAGAGAGTATTTTTGTATCTCGTACAAAGCCCGAGGTAGAGGCTAAAAAGTGTGACTCAACAAGAGAGTCTTTTATACTCAACAAGAGAGTGTTTTTGTATCTCGTACAAAGCCCGAGATGGAGGCTAAAAGGTGTGACTCAACAAGAGAGTCTTTTATACTCAACAAGAGAGTGTTTTTGTATCTCGTACGAAGCCCGAGATAGAGGCTGAAAGGGTTTGACTCAACTAGAGAGTCTTTTATACTTAACAAGAGAGTGTTTTTGTATCTCGTACAAAGCCTGAGGTAAAGGCTAAAAGGTGTGACTCAACAAGAGAGTCTGAAAAGGTTAGCTCTGTTGGGGAGAATCATTTGTACAAAGCCCAAGAGGAGGCTACTGTGCTGGTGACTATTTCAGTTTAGTGACAGGTCCAGTATGGTGGATAAAGAGAAAATCAGTTCTTATGAAGATTAAAGGTAAGGTTGTGCTTTGGCACTGATCATAGGATCAGGGTTATTTTTTGTTCTTTAAGGAAATGAGAAATCCAAAGGGTATTGAGACTATCCAAGTCTGCTGGTGTTTTGAGAAATCGATTCTCAGGTAGTGAAATGATCTTTGTATGATGCCCAAGAGAAGGCTGGTATGTTAAGGGATGAAGGTCAACCCATTAAATGGTTTGACACTTGACTCAGAGAGACAGCTCTAGCAAATTGATGACTAGGTTCTATTCCTATACCTGTAGAGGTCTCTGGGTCCTTATACTAAGCCCAAGAGAAGGCATGAGGGCTTTTAAGAAGTCGAAGGGTCCTTGTACAACACCCAAGAGGAGGCAGGGATGCTTTTAAGAAGCCCGTGGGTCCCCAGACCCCCGAGAAGTTCAAGACATGCCATTCACCGAGAATAGATCAAGCCAGGAAAGTCTGAGAATTTGGATGAAACTCAAGATATGACATTCACGGAGAAAAGATCATCTCTGGGGAGTATAGTCTCTTTGACGATTTCTAAGGGTGACAGTCTGAGAAAGGGTTCACAGAGAATGCTTCCTTTCACGTCTCTATATTGTTTAACCCCAAGAGGAGGGAAGACTGTGTCTGGTAATCCTATGGGGATCTAGTTTTGTTTGTATTTAAGAGTGACCAACAGGGCTTTACCTAGTGCTAGACGTAGTTGCCGGGGAAAACTCTAAATAACTATACTAGTATTACACAGTTGATATTTGACAAGTATATAAAAGTTTGTGAAAGAAGACTTACAGTGATCATGTAATACCCCGTATTAATTAAGTGCTCAATTGGATATCAGAAGAGATCAATTATTTTATTAAAAAGACAGAGTGATATTTATTAGTTTAAGGGAGTATTTTAAGGTAACTCTAATAATTGATCAATTGGGTTGAGATGACAAAATATCAATTGGAGATATTTTACCCTGTTGGATTATATTATATAATAAGGATTATATATATATATATATATATATATATATATATATATATATATATATATATATATATATGAGAAAGAAGAGAAAAAGATGGTAAGAAGAAGAAAAGGAAAAGAGAAGGAGAAAGAGAGAAAGAAAAGAAGGAGGAAAATGGAAAAGAAGGAAGAGCTTGGATCTTCATCGTCTCTTCATCGATTCATCATCTTCTTCAATCTCCTCTTCGATTACCAGGTGGGTTCTAGTTAGACACTCTAAGTTCTAGGAATATAAGTTTTGGACTTAGGTTAGATTTGAGAGAAAATGAAATCAAACGGATGAAATTTGATATAAATTGCGTAGAGTAGTCGTAATATGCATATGAACATCGTTGTTACTTGTTTTGATTGTTTGGCAATGTTTTGGATTGGAAAAGTGGGATTTGGGAATTTGAAACCTATAACCCACAGCAGAAAAATTCTGGTTCTGATATGATTCGCCAGGCGAATTAGGTCTTGCCACTAGTTCGCCAGGCGAAGTGCTGGCGAAGGGGAATTCGCCAGGCGAAATCCTTCGCCAGGCGAAAACGGGGAGACAGAATATGTGTTAGCTCCTGGAACTTTGGATTTTCAAAATATTGGGTCTCACCACTGGTTCGCCAGGCGAAGTGCTGGTGAATGGGGATTCGCCAGGCGAATTTCGCTGTTTCTCAATAATTTATTGTTTTACAAAATTCATAACTTTTGATCCGTAACTCGGATCGAGACGTTCTTGGTACCGTTGGAAAGCTATGACGATCCTCTACCCAATAAAAATTTGAATTTAGGGGCATTATGTGGGATTAATTAATTAGTGGCAAATGAATGATAACAATGTTATGTGATATGTTGAAATCCATATCTTTTGAATCGTAAATCCGATCGAGGCATATTTATAGCCGATGTAAAGCTGTGAAATTATCCTATGGGATAAAAGTGAAATGTATTGATTTTGATACCCGATAAAATGGATCAGAGGGAACCCCAAAGTGATGTTTTATGTGATGTGTTTTTAGATGTGTTTACTTGTACTATTTGTGATTATACCATGTCTATCTAATTGTAAATTGTGAATGAAAGAAATATGCATGTTTAAAATATGAATTAGGAAGAGTGAGGAAACTACCCCAGAACAAAATGGTATGATTCTAGGTTGTGACTAGAAATTGATAGAAAGTCTGGATGGCGACGCTCGTGCATTCATTGGCGAGTTCTGGCTTGGAGTAGATAACCTAGATGGAAAGGCTCGGGCACTTGGTCTAGAAAGGTGCACCCGTGACGAGATTGGTCTAGGAGAGACTGAACACTAGTATGGAACATGTGTGTAACTTTTGTGATTATGAGAAAAGGCGAATGTGGCCTTAAGGCATCGCGGCCTTGTGATTGTCGAATACAATTACGTTTGTCTGTGAGATCACGTAATCGTAACCATTCATCTTGAGTTGCAGTTTCATGAGTCTCGAGCTCCTCTGAAACGTATGCATGACTACTTGGCAGGTTTGATTCCCGTGTACAGTACGAATGGCGCTCTGGGAGCGTATGCTTGTGATGGTTAATGGCCCGTGTGAAGTGACGGTTCATAACGGTTAATGGCCCGTAGAACCCGAATCCATTCGTATGTCAAGTAGGTTACAAGGATCCATGACTCGGGTCGACTTTTAGACGTAGAAGCGGACGGGAAAAGGGGATGCCTTGGTGAGGTTATCGATTAGTGATATTTTGAGTTGATGAACTCATGACATGTTTCCATATAGTGTGAGATTGTGAGATTGTGAACTCAAGGTCATTTCCCTTCCCCTTGACTTGAGTTAGGATTGGTTAGAACCTTGTAAAGCCGAGAGAATCTATAAGATAGGGAACTCACTGAGATTTGATGTATCTCACCCCACTATAGTTGCTTTATTTCAGGTGTAGGTTGCAGGTTTGATTTACAAGTGGAGCGATGCTTGGATGTTTCAAGAGAAGCTCGACTTTAGCATTTTTCGTTGTGTATTTGTTGTATACAATTGAGGATATTGTATATTGATCTTAGTTTTATATTTTTGGCTAATTTCCATGGCTTGTACCATAGTTAGTATTTGTATTAGAATTGGTCAAGTATGTGAATTATGCCATTAGACACTTATGATGGTGTCAATTCCAAATAAAATGCTTGTATTGTATTATTCTAGGTATATATTATACAGGGCACTACAGATTAGCCCCACAATACAGTTATATATATATATATATATATATATATATATATATATATATATATGAAAGCGGATAAAGAAAGCGGGTAAACACTTACTCGGTTGTAGAGCTTCCATGCTGTTTTGTTAGTTGTTCAACAAAGAAAGCTTTGATAACAATATTCTATTTAAAATCAAAGGAGAAAGTGTTTTGAAAAGGTTGTTGGGGCTTACAGCTCAAGGAGAGGCCCAAGGTTTTATCAGTGATTGCACTGTTGTTTTGTACAGGGACTTATACAAGTGACTGAGGCCCAAAAAGGTTTTCTGTACAAAGGGATGGGTCTTACACTCTCTCAAGAGGCCCATAGGTGTTTAAAGAAAAAGAATGGGGCTTATAACATGAGGGTAGGCCCAGATGATTTGATTTTTGAACTGACGATCGTGCCGAGACTTCTTTAACGTATTGGGTCTTATACAATATATTGAGGTCCAAAAAGGTTTTGGTAAAAAGGGGGTGTAATGCCCTGTATAGTATATACCTAGAATAATACAATACAAGCATTTTATTTGGTACTGACACCATCATAAGTGCCTAATGGTGTAATTCACATACTTGACCATTCTAAAACATAATACAACTATGGTACAAGCTATGGAAATTAGCCAAAAAATAAAATAAAACTAAGATCAATATACAATATTCCTCATTGTACAAGAACAATAAAATACACAGCGGAATAAGCTTAACTAAGCTTCTCTTGAAACATCCCAGCATCGCTCCACTTGTAAATCAAACCTGCAGACCACACCTGAAATATAGCAACTATAGTGGGGTGAGATACATCAAATCTCAGTGAGTTCCCTATCATATAGATCCTCTCGGCTATACAAGGTTCTATCAATCCTAACTCAAGTTAAGGGAAAGGGAAAATGACCTTGAGTTCACAATCTCACACTATATGGAAACATGTCATGAGTTCATCAACTCAAAATATCACTAATCGATAACCATACCAAGGCATCCCCTGTTCCCGTCCGCTTCTACGTCTAGAAGTTGACCCGAGTCATAGATCCTTGTAACCTACTTGACATACGAATGGATCCGGGTTCTACGGGCCATTAACCGTTATGAACCGTCACTTCACACGGGCCATTAACCGTCACAAGCATACGCTCCATGGGCGCCATTCGTACAGCACGGGGAATCAAACCTGCCAAGTAGTTGTGCATCCATTTCAGAGGAGCTCGAGACTCATGAAACTGCACTTAAGATAACCGGTTATGATTACGTGATCACACACAAACAAACATGATTGTATTCGACAATCATAAGGCCACATTCGCCTTTTCTCATAATCACAAAAGTTCACACATGTTCCATACTAGTGTTTACTCTCTCCTAGACCATTACTCGTCACGGATGTACCTTTCTACATCAAGTGCCCGAGCATCGCCATCTAGGTTGTCTACTCCAGGCCAGAACTCACCAATGAATGCACGAGCGTCGCCATCCAGAGTTTCTATCAATTTCTAATCACAACCTAGAATCATATCATTAGGTTTGGGGTAAGTTTTCTCACTCTTCCTAATTCATTTTAACATGCATATTCTCTCATTCACAATTCACAATTAAATAGACATGGTATAACACATTGTACACAAGTAAAACATTTAACACAACATATCACATAAAAATTATTTCATCAATCCATGGCATACTGATGACACTGAATTTCACCGTATTTTTTACTCCGATTTCGCATGCATTCTTAGTCTTTTAATGTCATTTTATTATGTTATTATTATGTTTTTCTTTGTTTTCAGGTTTTTAGTCTAATCGGAGCCCCGAGCAAGAAAAGGAGCGAAAAAGGAGCCGAAATGAGCTAAAATAGAGAAAATCAGCATTTTGCACTTATGGCATCCACTATGGCGGCTGCCACAGGGTCTTCCATGACATGGCCATGTCTCAAACTCCTCCCAACTGTTTTTCCCCACGATCTCCAACTGCCCAAGCAACTTTACACTCATGGCGGGCGCCATGGTGTTGTGGCGGGCGCCACAAGAACAAAACGAGTTCCCTCCCAAATTCAAATGCTAGGGGCATCCTTGTCTTTTCCACATGTTTCCTTGCCTATAAATAGGACTTTAGATTTTCGTTTTTCTTCATCCAAGCTTAGTTGTTCATAAGCATATATCAGTGTAATAGTGGTAATCGCTTCACATCGAAGTGTTACTGCATTCGAGAGATCGAGTCTGTAAGAGCATGTGAGATTGAGTCTTGGAGCACTCTGGAAGGAAGTTAATCCTGCCGCCATTTTACTTTCAGTTCGCATTTTATTCAACCACTCCGATTGGAGCAGGTTTTTATTACTTTACCTTTTGTCAACTTTATTTCTTGCACTGTCTTTTAATTTCATTTATTTTCCACACTGCTTTACTTTCATTTACTTTCCGCACTCGCACTACTTTCATTTACTTTCCGCACTCGCACTATTTTCATTTACTTTCCGCACTCGCACTTAAATACTTTTTTATGAAAAATCTAAAAATGAACTTTTACTTTACCATGTCTGGCTAATTTTATAAAGGTTAGAATGTGAAGATCATAACCGAACCGACAATCTGTACAATTGTTAGTAGAAACACTTAAGGGCTATTTTAACTTTCAATAAAAGTTTTCCTGTTCTTAAATTCCGTTGGGTAAGATCGAAAGTCGTCCAACGCCTATCTAAACTTAATTGTTTTTAAACTATTTCAAAAACAGCGAAAGCACTTTGTCTAGTTTATTAGGAGTTTTTAATTTAAAAGGAAAAGAGATTTTAAAACCATTTTCGGACGCGTTAAGAAGTTTAAAGTATGGTTCGTAAGAACCTCTTTTTTTTAGAAAATCCAGGTTAAAATACTTTTCAACTTGGTCAAGATACTATATTTCTTAAAAATAGGTTTACTACTCTAACGCAATGCGCGCCTTTTTATCCGTGACAATAAGAGGGTTTGATTAGGGGGTACAACTCGGTTCTGAATACGCGAAAGCGACAGTTCCTGTCAAATTAGTTCTTTTCAAAGTAGAAAACATTGCCCGTAAGTAGTTCTATTAGCAAGCACTTGGATTATCAATTGGTTATGTGAATTGCATTCGAACCTGTCTTTATCAATTAATTTTAATTACTTTATTTACTACCGTGCACTCTTCAAAACTACTATTTTCAATCACCTTAGATACACACCTTAACAATAGATAGCGATAGATTGACACTTGGTCTCTGTGGATACGATAATCTTTTATATTACTCTGACGCGGGTAACCCGGGTTCGATCCCCGGCAACGGCGCCAAAAACTTGATGCGTGTTTTTTTCGCAAGTGTACGAACGCGGTTTTTTTCGCAAGTGTACGAACGCGTCAGAGTAATATAAAAGATTATCGTATCCACAGAGACCAAGTGTCAATCTATCGCTATCTATTGTTAAGGTGTGTATCTAAGGTGATTGAAAATAGTAGTTTTGAAGAGTGCACGGTAGTAAATAAAGTAATTAAAATTAATTGATAAAGACAGGTTCGAATGCAATTCACATAACCAATTGATAATCCAAGTACTTGCTAATAGAACTACTTACGGGAAATGTTTTCTACTTTGAAAAGAACTAATTTGACAGGAACTGTCGCTTTCGCGTACTCAGAACTGAGTTGTACCCCCTAATCAAACCCTCTTATTGTCACGGATAAAAAGGCGCGCATTGCGTTCGAGTAGTAAACCTATTTTTAAGAAATATAGTATCTTGACCAAGTTGAAAAGTATTTTAACCTGGATTTTCTAAAAAAAAGAGGTTCTTACGAACCAGACTTTAAACTTCTTAACGCGTCCGAAAATGGTATTGGTGGTTTGTTTGGAGATCGTGTCATTAAAAACAATTAAGCTTAGATAGGCGTTGGACGGCTTTCGATCTTACCCAACGGAATTTAAGAACAGGAAAACTTATATTGAAAGTTAAAATAGCCCTTAAGTGTTTCTACTAACAATTGTACAGATTATCGGTTCGGTTATGATCTTCACATTCTAACCTTTATAAAATTAGCCAGACATGGTAAAGTAAAAGTTCATTTTTAGATTTTTCATAAAAAAAGTATTTAAGTGCGAGTGCAGAAAGTAAATGAAAGTAGTGCGAGTGCGGAAAGTAAATGAAAGTAAAGCAGTGCGGAAAATAAATGAAATTAAAAGACAGTGCAAGAAATAAAGTTGACAAAAGGTAAAGTAATAAAAACCTGCTCCAATCGGAGTGGTTGAATAAAATGCGAACTGAAAGTAAAATGGCGGCAGGATTAACTTCCTTCCAGAGTGCTCCAATCGGGCTGATAAAGCCGCCTGGGCATCTCTGACTTGTCGAAGGTTACCTAGAACGGAACCTTGAGTAGCCTCCATAAGCTCGTAATGCCGGCGGTTGAAGTCTTGCTGACGGGATTGCTCGTCTGCGATCGCAAGCAAGGTGTGAGAAACGGACTCGAAGGATCGATCTGTCCTCCGTCGTGATTCTTCCATGAAGCTCATATTATCCGTCAGTTGTTGCTGAATGGTAGAGAGAAGGTTATCTCGCCTTTCTTCTCTAGCCATAAGGCCACGCCACATCTCCTCAGTGACATAGGATCCAGGGACCGAACCTGCAAAAGGGTTAGAGGAAGAGGGTGCGGTGTGTGGTGGTGAAGGGTGATGGGGGGACACATGAGGTATGGGAGACTGATCTCTCCGCTCAAATTCTTCGTCAGTGTCCTGTCCCTCCGCATCAGGAATATTAGAAGGAAGTGGACCTAGAACAGGTGGAGCATTTAAATCGTAGGTCCAGTTCCTTTCATTACGTACGTCGGTACGTCTACTGCAGGGCAAGGCAACAGATGGGATAGCTACACCATGGATCATCAATACAAAACCACCCTCTCTTCTCGCTCGGCACAATTTCATATCTTTTAGAATTTTTAGGTTGATTGTGCGAGGAGTTAAGGGCTCTAGTGTGGCTATCTCATTGTTCAGGTTAAGGGCCCGAGCAATAGACGTAATTAGTCCTCCAAAAACAATCGGTCCTGCTTTATTAATAGTAACAGACATGTGAGAAAGCATAAACGGGACCGGATTGATTCTTCTATTTGTGAGACTTCCTTGTAAAAACTGAAGCTCTTTAGCATTAACCTTATTTGGATTATCCCGGCCAAAAATAGTACATGCCAACAGGTATCTAAAAACTCTGATGGCCGGGTTGTGGATGGTCGATGCGAGAATTCCTTCAAAAGAAGTTATTAAATTATTCGACAATCTCTGCCAAAAAGAAAATGCATCGACCGACCATCCGTCATCCAAAGGGGTCTCACAAATAGCACCTTCCCAAAGAGGAATCCCTAACAGACTTGTTAGTTCGTCGGTACTGTACTTATATTCTATTCCAAACATTCTAAATTGGACAGTACCGACTGTGCTAGCAGTGTTAGGGTGGACAGTGTAGATCAAAGAACTTAAAAACTCAATTGTCAGTTTCTCAAAGGTTGGTTCTTGGTTTTCAAAAATAGCGTGCAGTCCCAAAAAATCAAGTAAATGATAAACACTATGATAAATACCCAAAGTATAGAGACAGTTGTCGTCCACGTACCTCGTCGAGAGAATTTCTCGACCTTGAAGCCTTTGAATATTCCTCCTCTGCCTATCCCCGGGTTTTCCTTCTCGCAAAATAAATCCTTCGAACTCCATAGCTTGCTCCTTGAATTGATTTGAAGATAGTGAAGATGGGTTTAAATATAAGTTGGTAAAGGTGAGATTTTTATGGAATTTAATTGGTGGAATTTCAAATGGAAGTTTGAAAGGGTTAATGGATAGTGGGTATTAAATAAAGGTGGGAGCTTTTATGGGTTTTAATGGAGTTTTGGAAGAGGAGAAAAATGGGTTTTGGGAGTTTAGAGGTTCAAAAATGGTGGAAGATGAAGTTCTCCCCCGTATTTACCAGGACGCCGTGGCGGGCGCCATAAGGCTATGGCGGGCGCCATAAGGTCATTTTCGGACCTGGGCCAAAATTTTGAATTTTGGAATGGGCCTCTCTTACCTTTTGCGTCTTGGGGGTCCCGATAGCGTTCTCATTTGTTTTCCTCTTCAACACGGGACTTGCACAATTTTTGTGGAAATAAAAATCAAATATTGAAAAAAATAAAATTATTATTGGATATATATATATATATAAAAGGAAAAATAAAAACACACATAATATATATATATATAATCAAAGTACATAGGAAATGTAAGAAATGCGAAAATACGAAATGTGTCCAGATATGCTAAAAAGTAAAGAAAACGCAGAAATACTGAATACTAAATAATAGAGTAGTAAGTCAGGGCAATATGATCAATCAGCTGGCTCCTCTGCCTGCCTGGATCCACGAAGCTCAGCGATCTCGCGACGAAGCTCTCCGATCTCCTGGTATAAAGAGTCTGCCTCAGTAGCATGAGTGAGATCAGATACCTCAATCTGCAAAGCAAGATCAGCTACCTCCTGTTTGAGCTTGGCAGTCTCTCTGCGGAGCTCAACAACCTGGGTGTATAAATCGGGTGGCTGCAAAGACAAATTATTAGATAAAACAGTGATTTTGGGAGACGGAGGTGTAGGGGTGTACTCAGCAATAGGAGGCGATATAGGCTCCTCAATAGTATCTCCATAACCCTCCAAAGCATATCTCCAATTAGCTGGGTCATGAACACTGGTCATCATCGGATCAGGCAGCAAAAAGTAATAAACAACCTCGTTGTCGATCAACAATCTGAACTGATTGGGGTTTGCAGAGGCTCTCCTTATCAACCCTCTGTCTAGGCAGAAATCAACGTCCATGGTGGTGTATTCACTGAAAACCCTGAGATGTAACAACTTACGCGATAGGCCTAAAGCAGCAGCAATCTGGGTAACAATACCTCCCACATGAATAATACCTACTGATGACCTGGCAATACTGCTAAGACCTTTCAGCAGAAAGTTCCCACATGCCACAGGACGTGACTGGGTCGCACAAAACAGTAGAAAGATCTCCTCCTCACTAAGCAAGGTCTCAGCATCTGGCAATCCAAAGAAAGAGTGTGCTATGATCATCTGAAAATACCTCAATGCAGGGTTGTGGATAACATGTGAGAACTGGGTGGAAGGATCCTGACTCCCTCCGCCAGAGATATCACTCCAGAACTTCTCCACTTCCCTACTCAGAAAGTATCCCATAGGTGTCTCAGGAATAGCATCAGGGGTCGTCTGAAAACCTAATAAATCACCAAACTCCTTATGAGTGAAGGAGTACTCAGTCCCAAATAACCTGAAAATAGCACATCCATCTGGTCCGGCCCAGGGGTCATAAGAAAACGAGCTGAGGAACTCCAAAGTGAGGTTCCTATAGGTGTTGTTCAGGTCGTCGAACTGGTCCCATTGAAGCTGGTGGCATAAGAATCTGACACTAGGCTCAATGCCTAAAGCCTCCATGCAAGCCTGATCTGGGTACCTCGTAGGTGCCATAGGACGCCTGAAGTGGACAAAGTAACGCTCTCTCTAGGCGTCATTCCTGAAAGTCACATGCATGTCGTCGAAATTCTGCATTCTGCACAGAGTTAGGAAGAAGGTCCTGTAATACACAAACATTTCAAACATTAGTCCTGACAAAATATAACAAGAAATAAAATAAAACAAAATGTAGAAAAAGTAAATAAGGTAAGAAAATCATGGGTTGCCTCCCATGCAGCGCTTGTTTAACGTCGTTAGCTTGACGACTGGAACTTATACATCTCTTGTCGGGATTGGTGGATCACTTAAAGTGTGGCTGGAGTAGGTTGTTGGAATGTCTCCTCCTTCGTAGAGCTTCAGTCTTTGTCCATTGACGATGAATGGTTTACATGTCTCGTTTTTTATTTCAACAGCTCCAGACCTCAGAATTTTTGATACTTTGAAGGGGCCAGTCCATCTTGAACGGAGCTTTCTTGGGAAGAGCCGTAGCCTAGAATTGAACAGGAGAACAGGGTCGCCTAAGTTGAAGTCTTTTCTTACGATTCTTTTGTCGTGCCAAGCTTTTGTTCTTTCTTTGTATATTATGGCATTCTCGTAGGCTTGTTGTCTGAGTTCTTCCAATTTGTGGATGTCAAGGATACGTTTCTCACCAGCAGTTAGGTAATCCAAATTCAAAGTTTTAATGGCCCAATAGGCCTTATGCTCTAACTCAAAAGGTAAATGACAAGATTTTCCATAGACTAGTTGGTAGGGGGTTGTTCCTATAGGGGTTTTGAAAGCGGTTCTGTAGGCCCATAAAGCCTCTTGAAGCTTTTGCGACCAATCTTTTCTGGATACAGAGACAGTTTTTTCTAAAATTTGTTTAATCTCCCTATTAGATACTTCCACTTGGCCACTAGTCTGTGGGTGATATGGTGTTGCTACTCTATGCTTAACTCCATACTTGCTTAAAAGCTTATCAAATATTCTTGATATGAAGTGAGATCCTCCATCACTTATAACTAAACGGGGTGTTCCAAATCTGGGGAATATATAATTTTTAAATAATTTAATCACTACTCTAGTGTCGTTTGTGGGTACAGCTATCGCTTCAATCCATTTAGACACGTAGTCTACTGCAACTAAGATATACCTGTTTCCTAAAGATGGCGGGAATGGTCCCATGAAATCTATACCCCATACGTCGAAGAGTTCTACTTCTTGGATGTTTCTTAAAGGCATTTCGTCGCGTCTTGAAATATTTCCTGTGCGTTGGCATCTATCACATTTGACAATGTAAGCATGGACATCACGCCACATGGTAGGCCAGAATAGGCCAGCTTGAAGAATCTTGGCGTAGGTCTTAGAGGTGCTTGCATGTCCACCATAAGGCGCAGAGTGACAATGCTGAATTATACTTTCTACCTCGTCTTCTGGAACGCAACGGCGGAAAATGCCATCTTTACCTCTCTTGAAAAGAAGTGGCTCGTCCCAATAGAAGTTTCTAACATCACTTAAGAACTTCTTCTTCTTGTGGTAATCGAGATCAGGGGGTATGATATCAGCAGCTGGGTAATTAACAAAATCAGCGTACCAGGGCACGTTACTTACAGCTAAGGATTTTTGAAAGTGCTCATGAGGGTCTGGGTTTTTATCTTCAATGGTTTCCAACTGGGCTATCAGTCTATCATAGGCAAAATCATCATTTATGGGTACTAATTCAGGATTCAGGTATTCTAGCCTAGATAGGTGATCGGCTACTACATTTTCTGTGCCTTTTTTATCTCGGATATCTAAGTCGAACTCTTGTAGCAACAAAATCCGTCGAAGTAACCTGGGTTTAGCATCTTTTTTACTTAGTAGGTAACGGATGGCAGCATGATCGGTGTAAACTATAATTTTGGCTCCTACTAGATATGATCTAAATTTGTCTATGGCGAAAACTACCGCTAGGAGTTCTTTCTCGGTTTTGGTGGTACAGGTTGCATAGGTTGATTTGATCTTGGGGCTTGATAACTTGATTGTCTCGGAGGGGCAGTATTTTGGATAGGGTTATTATTCTTATAGGAAAAGTTTGGGTGATTCTTCCATCCAGGGTTATAGGTATTTGAAAATGGGTTCCCTTGGGTGTAGTTCACTTGTTCAGAGCTGGTCTCGTTTAACAGACTGCATTCTGCAGATTGGTGTCCTTTCGTCCCACATATCTCACAATCCGACAAAACTGCGGCTGCAGTATTCGGGGTTGTACACATATGCTCAACTTTTAGGGCTAATGCATCCATTTTAGCTTGCATCATGTCTATAGAGCTTAACTCATGTATTCCTCATTGGGCTTCCTTCTTTTCCACTGTCGCTCGTTCTACTCCCCATGATTGATGGTTTTGGGCCATATCTTCGATAAGGGCACTACCTTCAGGGTAAGGTTTGTTCATCAGTGCGCCACCTGCGGCGGCGTCGATGGTCATCTTAGTGTTATAATGAAGTCCATTATAGAAGGTTTGAATGATTAACCAATTTTCTAAACCATGATGTGGGCATGCTCTTAACAGCTCTTTATATCTCTCCCAGGCTTCGAACAACGATTCTCCTTGGTTTTGGGTAAATCTAGTTATTTGGTTTCGAAGAACAGCGGTCTTACTTGGGGGAAAATATCTGGCAAGGAATACTTTTCTAAGGTCTTCCCAACTTGTTATGGAATTTGGTGGAAGGGAATCTAACCAAGATAGGGCCTTATCTCTGAGGGAAAAAGGAAATAATCTTAAGCGAATCGCCTCAGGAGGGGCTCCATTGGTTTTCAAGGTGTCTGCTAGTTGGAGAAAGTTTTTTAAATGTTGGTTTGGGTTCTCTGTAGCAAGACCTACGAATTGTCTCTGCTGTACTAACTGCAGCAGAGATGGTTTAAGTTCAAAATTGTTAGCTGGTATGGCTGGATTTACTATACTAGAACTAGGTTCCTCGTTGGATGGTTGGGCGAAATCCTTAAGAGGTCTTTGATTTTGATCTTCGGCCATAGCTTTCCTAAGTTTACGGAAATATAAACGTGCGCGAGCGTAACGTTCTGGTTCAGCTAGAGGGTCTACTAAACTACCGGTACTACGAGTTTTTCGCATTGACCGGCGGGTAACTTCCTTAGTCTAAACGGTATAACAACAGGGTACAAAATTTGACGAAATTGGTCCCCGGCAACGGCGCCAAAAACGTAGAGCTTCAGTCTTTGTCCATTGACGATGAATGGTTTACATGTCTCGTTTTTTATTTCAACAGCTCCAGACCTCAGAATTTTTGATACTTTGAAGGGGCCGGTCCATCTTGAACGGAGCTTTCCTGGGAAGAGCCGTAGCCTAGAATTGAACAGGAGAACAGGGTCGCCTAAGTTGAAGTCTTTTCTTACGATTCTTTTGTCGTGCCAAGCTTTTGTTCTTTCTTTGTATATTATGGCATTCTCGTAGGCTTGTTGTCTGAGTTCTTCCAATTTGTGGATGTCAAGGATACGTTTCTCACCAGCAGTTAGGTAATCCAAATTCAAAGTTTTAATGGCCCAATAGGCCTTATGCTCTAACTCAAAAGGTAAATGACAAGATTTTCCATAGACTAGTTGGTAGGGGGTTGTTCTTATAGGGGTTTTGAAAGCGGTTATGTAGGCCCATAAAGCCTCTTGAAGCTTTTGCGACCAATCTTTTCTGGATACAGGGACAGTTTTTTCTAAAATTTGTATAATCTCCCTATTAGATACTTCCACTTGGCCACTAGTCTGTGGGTGATATGGTGTTGCTACTCTATGCTTAACTCCATACTTGCTTAAAAGCTTATCAAATATTCTTGATATGAAGTGAGATCCTCCATCACTTATAACTAAACGGGGTGTTCCAAATCTGGGGAATATATAATTTTTAAATAATTTAATCACTACTCTAGTGTCGTTTGTGGGTGCAGCTTAATTGTTTCAATGACTTCTTCTCGTTCCCTACCTCAAAGGTTAGCTTCCCCTTTTTGACATCTATTATGGCTCCAGCAGTCGATAAGAATGGTCTACCTAGAAGAATTGGTATGTCATCATCTTCTTTAATGTCCATGACAACAAAATCAGTAGGGATAAACAGTTGACCTATCCTAATAGGGACGTCTTCAAGTATGCCTATCGGATATTTAACGGATCTATCGGCTAATTGAAGTGACATCTTGGTATCTGATCTCACTCACACTGAATTTCACCGTATTTTTGACTCCGATTTCGCATGCATTCTTAGTCTTTTAATGTCATTTTATTATGTTATTATTATGTTTTTCTTTGTTTTCAGGTTTTTAGTCTAATCGGAGCCCCGAGCGAGAAAAGGAGCGAAAAAGGAGCCGAAATGAGCTAAAATAGAGAAAATCAGCATTTTGCACTTATGACATCCACTATGGCGGCCGCCACAGGGTCTTACATGACGTGGCCATGTCTCAAACTCCTCCCAACTATTTTTCCCCACGATCTCCAACTGCCCAAGCAACTTTACACTCATGGCGGGCGCCATGGTGTTGTGGCGGGCGCCACAAGAACAAAACGAGTTCCCTCCCAAATTCAAATGCTAGGGGCATCCTTGTCTTTTCCACATGTTTCCTTGCCTATAAATAGGACTTTAGATTTTCGTTTTTCTTCATCCAAGCTTAGTTGTTCATAAGCATATATCAGTGTAATAGTGGTAATCGCTTCACATCGAGGTGTTACTACATTCGAGAGATCGAGTCTGTAAGAGCCTGTGAGATTGAGTCTTGGAGCACTCTGGAAGGAAGTTAATCCTGCCGCCATTTTACTTTCAGTTCGCATTTTATTCAACCACTCCGATTGGAGCAGGTTTTTATTACTTTACCTTTTGTCAACTTTATTTCTTGCACTGTCTTTTAATTTCATTTATTTTCCGCACTGCTTTACTTTCATTTACTTTCCGCACTCGCACTACTTTCATTTACTTTCCGCACTCGCAATATTTTCATTTACTTTCCGCACTCGCACTTAAATACTTTTTTATGAAAAATCTAAAAATGAACTTTTACTTTACCATGTCTGGCTAATTTTATAAAGGTTAGAATGTGAAGATCATAACCGAACCGACAATCTGTACAATTGTTAGTAGAAACACTTAAGGGCTATTTTAACTTTCAATATAAGTTTTGCCGTTCTTAAATTCCGTTGGGTAAGATCGAAAGCCGTCCAACGCCTATCTAAACTTAATTGTTTTTAAACTATTTCAAAAACAGTGAAAGCGCTTTGTCTAGTTTATTAGGAGTTTTTAATTTAAAAGGAAAAGAGATTTTAAAACCATTTTCGGACGCGTTAAGAAGTTTAAAGTCTGGTTCGTAAGAACCTCTTTTTTTTAGAAAATCCAGGTTAAAATACTTTTCAACTTGGTCAAGATACTATATTTCTTAAAAATAGGTTTACTACTCTAACGCAATGCGCGCCTTTTTATCCGTGACAATAAGAGGGTTTGATTAGGGGGTGCAACCCGGTTCTGAGTACGCGAAAGCGACAGTTCCTGTCAAATTAGTTCTTTTCAAAGTAGAAAACATTGCCCGTAAGTAGTTCTATTAGCAAGTACTTGGATTATCAATTGGTTATGTGAATTGCATTCGAACCTGTCTTTATCAATTAATTTTAATTACTTTATTTACTACCGTGCACTCTTCAAAACTACTATTTTCAATCACCTTAGATACACACCTTAACAATAGATAGCGATAGATTGACACTTGGTCTCTGTGGATACGATAATCTTTTATATTACTCTGACGCGTTCGTACACTTGCGAAAAAAACACGCATCAAGTTTTTGGCGCCGTTGCCGGGGACCAATTTCGTCAAATTTCGTACCCTGTTGTTATACCGTTTAGACTAAGGAAGTTACCCGCCGGTCAATGCGAAAAACTCGTAGTACCGGTAGTTTAGTAGACCCTCTAGCTGAACCAGAACATTACACTCGCGCACGTTTATATTTCCGTAAACTTAGGAAAGCTATGGCCGAAGATCAAAATCAAAGACCTCTTAAGGATTTCGCCCAACCATCCAACGAGGAACCTAGTTCTAGTATAGTAAATCCAGCCATACCAGCTAACAATTTTGAACTTAAACCATCCCTGCTGCAGTTAGTACAGCAGAGACAATTCGCAGGTCTTGCTACAGAGAACCCAAACCAACATTTGAAAAACTTTCTCCAACTAGCAGACACCTTTAAAACCAATGGAGCCCCTCCTGAGGCGATTCGCTTAAGATTATTTCCTTTTTCCCTCAGAGATGAGGCCCTATCTTGGTTAGATTCCCTTCCACCAAATTCCATAACAAGTTGGGAAGACCTTAGAAAAGTATTCCTTGCCAGATATTTTCCCCCGAGTAAGACCGTTGGTCTTCGAAACCAAATAACTAGATTTACCCAAAACCAAGGAGAATCGTTGTTCGAAGCCTGGGAGAGATATAAAGAGCTGTTAAGAGCATGCCCACATCATGGTTTAGAAAATTGGTTAATCATTCAAACCTTCTATAATGGACTTCATTATAACACTAAGATGACCATCGACGCCGCCGCAGGTGGCGCACTGATGAACAAACCTTACCCTGAAGGTAGTGCCCTTATCGAAGATATGGCCCAAAACCATCAATCATGGGGAGTAGAATGAGCGACAGTGGAAAAGAAGGAAGCCCAAGGAGGAATACATGAGTTAAGCTCTATAGACATGATGCAAGCTAAAATGGATGCATTAGCCCTAAAAGTTGAGCATATGTGTACAACCCCGAATACTGCAGCCGCAGTTTCGTCAGATTGTGAGATATGTGGGACGAAAGGACACCAATCCGCAGAATGCAGTCTGTTAAACGAGACCAGCTCTGAACAAGTGAACTACACCCAAGGGAACCCATTTTCAAATACCTATAACCCTGGATGGAAGAATCACCCAAAATTTTCCTATAAGAATAATAACCCTATCCAAAATACTGCCCCTCCGAGACAATCAAGTTATCAAGCCCCAAGATCAAATCAACCTATGCAACCTGTACCACCAAAACTGAGCCTTGAGAAAATCGTGGATAATTTTGTCGCTGCTCAAATCCAACAAAACAAGGAGTTCATGAACCAAAACGTCCATGTTAACGAACTAATTACCCAGTTAGGAACCAAGGTTGACCAAATAATCACTCACAATAAGATGCTTGAAACCCAAATCTCGCAGGTAGCTTTAAACCAAGCCCCTCAGACCACACCTGGAGGACAATTCCCTGGACAACCTCAACAAAACCCGAAAGGACAAGCAAATGCCATTACCCTACGCAGTGGGACCGCTTATGATGAACCTTGTAACCCAAGGTTGAGTGATCCCAAAACTTCTAAGGAAGATGACAACATCCCAGATAAAAAGAAGAAACCAGAGGAATCTGTAAACCAGGAAAGTCAAGAAAAAGGAGGAGAACCCAAAGACAAAACCTATATACCACCCCCGCCATACAAACCACCAATACCATATCCGCAAAGACTTAAACAAACCCAGATCAATAATCAGTATCAGAAATTCATTAAAGTTATATAAAAACTTCACGTAGAAATCCCGTTCACAGAAGCCATTACCCAAATACCATCCTACGCAAAGTTTCTCAAAGACATCCTTACCAATAAACGTAGACTTGATGATCCGAAACCCTTGGAATGTAATTCTATTGCCGAAAATAAATTAGCAAAAAAGGATAAAGATCCTGGAAACTTTTCCATTCCTTGTATTTTGGGGAGTCATGTCATCGAAAAAGCTTTTCTAGACTTAGGAGCTAGTGTGAGCTTAATGCCCTTAGCGGTTTGCGAAAGGTTAAATTTAGGAGAGTTGCAACCTACCAAGATGTCACTTCAATTAGCCGATAGATCTGTTAAATATCCGATAGGCATACTTGAAGACGTCCCTGTTAGGATAGGTCAGCTGTTTATCCCTACTGATTTTATTGTCATGGACATTAAAGAAGATGATGACATACCAATTCTTCTAGGTAGACCATTCTTATCGACTGCTGGAGCCATAATAGATGTCAAAAAGGGGAAGCTAACCTTTGAGGTAGGGAACGAGAAGATAGAATTTATACTTTCAAAATTTCTTATGGCACCTGTGATAGGAGACGCGTGTTATGCAATTGAATGTGTTAGGGAGTTAGAGCAAGAAGAAGTCATTGAAACAATTAAGCTGCCATCAACTCTTATTTTGGAAGATGACAATTATAAGAAACCCTACATCGATGATAACCTTTACGAATGTTTATCCCTTACCCCAGATCCTATGCCTTGCCCTATTAAACCAGCCTTGGAACTTAAGAAACTGCCTAAGAACCTGAGATATGAGTTTCTTGATGAAGAAATGAATCGTCCGATTATAGTTAGTGCTGCCTTGAGACAAAAAGAAACAGATCAACTTTTGAACGTTCTACGAAGATATCCCTCATCCTTAGGATATAATATCTCTGATCTAAAAGGTATAAGTCCATCCGTATGCATGCATCGGATTTCGCTCGAAGTAGATTCAAAACCTTCCAGAGAGCACCAGAGAAGGATAAACCCTATACTGAGTGATGTTGTCAAGAAGGAAGTTCTGAAGTTGCTAGAAGCAGGTATAATATATCAGATCTCGGACAGTAAGTGGGTGAGCCCTGTGCATGTGGTACCCAAGAAGGAAGGCATCACAGTTGTGCAAAATGAGAAAGGTGAGCAAATAGCAAAGCGGATAGAAGGAGGTTGGCGTATGTGCATAAACTATAGAAAGTTAAATAAAGCAACTAGGAAGGATCATTTCCCTTTACCGTTCATAGACCAGATGTTAGAACGTCTTGCTAGACATTCTTACTTCTGCTATCTAGACGGGTATTCGGGATTCTTCCAAATACCTATACATCCAGAAGATCAAGAAAAAACTACCTTTACATGCCCTTTTGGAACTTTTGCCTATAGACGAATGCCTTTTGGACTCTGTAATGCCCCTGCTACTTTCCAACGTTGCATGATGTCAATCTTTGCAGATTATCTAGATGGAATCATGGAAGTATTTATGGATGATTTCTCGGTTTGTGGTTTTGATTTCCAAAATTGTCTTATCAACCTTGAGAAAATCCTGGAAAGATGTGTGGAGGTGAACCTTGTGCTGAATTGGGAAAAATGCCATTTCATGGTGACTGAAGGAATTGTTTTAGGACATATAATCTCCGAAAGAGGTATAGAGGTAGATAAAGCAAAAATAGAAGTTATAGAGAACCTAAAACCACCCAAGACTATCAGGGAAGTTAGAAGTTTCCTTGGACACGCTGGATTCTACCGCCGTTTCATCAAGGACTTCTCCAAAATAACAAAACCTTTAACTGGCCTGTTAATGAAAGATGCTGAATTCATCTTTGATGAAAAATGCAATGAAGCATTCAACCTTTTGAAGCAAGCATTGATTTCAGCACCCATTATGAAACCCCCTGATTGGTCTGAATCGTTTGAGATAATGTGTGACGCCAGTGATTATGCTGTAGGAGCCGTTCTAGGTCAGAGAAAAGATAAAAGATTACATGTAATATATTATGCCAGTAGAACCCTAGACGCCGCCCAGCTCAATTACACAACAACCGAGAAAGAACTCCTAGCGGTAGTTTTCGCCATAGACAAATTTAGATCATATCTAGTAGGAGCCAAAATTATAGTTTACACCGATCATGCTGCCATCCGTTACCTACTAAGTAAAAAAGATGCTAAACCCAGGTTACTTCGATGGATTTTGTTGCTACAAGAGTTCGACTTAGATATCCGAGATAAAAAAGGCACAGAAAATGTAGTAGCCGATCACCTATCTAGGCTAGAATACCTGAATCCTGAATTAGTACCCATAAATGATGATTTTGCCTATGATAGACTGATAGCCCAGTTGGAAACCATTGAAGATAAAAACCCAGACCCTCATGAGCACTTCCAAAAATCCTTAGCTGTAAGTAACGTGCCCTGGTACGCTGATTTTGTTAATTATCTAGCTGCTGATATCATACCCCCTGATCTCGATTACCACAAGAAGAAGAAGTTCTTAAGTGATGTTAGAAACTTCTATTGGGACGAGCCACTTCTTTTCAAGAGAGGTAAAGATGGCATTTTTCGCCGTAGCGTTCCAGAAGACGAGGTAGAAAGTATAATTCAGCATTGTCACTCTGCGCCTTATGGTGGACATGCAAGCACCTCTAAGACCTACGCCAAGATTCTTCAAGCTGGCCTATTCTGGCCTACCATGTGGCGTGATGTCCATGATTACATTGTCAAATGTGATAGATTCCAACGCACAGGAAATATTTCAAGACGCGACTAAATGCCTTTAAGAAACATCCAAGAAGTAGAACTCTTCGACGTATGGGGTATAGATTTCATGGGACCATTCTCACCATCTTTAGGAAACAAGTATATCTTAGTTGCAGTAGACTATGTGTCTAAATGGATTGAAGCGATAGCTGCACCCACAAACGACACTAGAGTAGTGATTAAATTATTTAAAAATTATATATTCCCCAGATTTGGAACACCCCGTTTAGTTATAAGTGATGGAGGATCTCACTTCATATCAAGAATATTTGATAAGCTTTTAAGCAAGTATGGAGTTAAGCATAGAGTAGCAACACCATATCACCCACAGACTAGTCGCCAAGTGGAAGTATCTAATAGGGAGATTAAACAAATTTTAGAAAAAACTGTCTCTGTATCCAGAAAAGATTGGTCGCAAAAGCTTCAAGAGGCTTTATGGGCCTACAGAACCGCTTTCAAAACCCCTATAGGAACAACCCCCTACCAACTAGTCTATGGAAAATCTTGTCATTTACCTTTTGAGTTAGAGCATAAGGCCTATTGGGCCATTAAAACTTTGAATTTGGATTACCTAACTGCTGGTGAGAAACGTATCCTTGACATCCACAAATTGGAAGAACTCAGACAGCAAGCCTACGAGAATGCCATAATATACAAAGAAAGAACAAAAGCTTGGCACGACAAAAGAATCGTAAGAAAAGACTTCAACTTAGGCGACCCTGTTCTCCTGTTCAATTCTAGGCTACGGCTCTTCCCAGGAAAGCTCCGTTCAAGATGGACCGGCCCCTTCAAAGTATCAAAAATTCTGAGGTCTGGAGCTGTTGAAATCAAAAACGAGACATGTAAACCATTCATCGTCAATGGACAAAGACTGAAGCTCTACGAAGGAGGAGACATTCCAACAACCTACTCCAGCCACACTCTAAGTGATCCACCAATCCCAACAAGAGATGTATAAGTTCCAGTCGTCAAGCTAACGACGTTAAACAAGCGCTGCATGGGAGGCAACCCATGATTTTCTTACCTTATTTACTTTTTCTACATTTTGTTTTATTTTATTTCTTGTTATATTTTGTCAGGACTAATGTTTGAAATGTTTGTGTTTTACAGGACCTTCTTCCTAACTCTGTGCAGAATGCAGAATTTCGACGACATGCATGTGACTTTCAGGAATGACGCCCAGAGAGAGCGTTACTTTGTCCACTTCAGGCGTCCTGTGGCACCTACGAGGTACCCAGATCAGGCTTGCATGGAGGCTTTAGGCATTGAGCCTAGTGTCAGATTCTTATGCCACCAGCTTCAATGGGACTAGTTCGACGACCTGAACAACACCTATAGGAACCTCACTTTGGAGTTCCTCAGCTCGTTTTCTTATGACCCCTGGGCCGGACCAGATGGATGTGCTATTTTCAGGTTATTTGGGACTGAGTACTCCTTCACTCATAAGGAGTTTGGTGATTTATTAGGTTTTCAGACGACCCCTGATGCTATTCCTGAGACACCTATGGGATACTTTCTGAGTAGGGAAGTGGAGAAGTTCTGGAGTGATATCTCTGGCGGAGGGAGTCAGGATCCTTCCACCCAGTTCTCACATGTTATCCACAACCCTGCATTGAGGTATTTTTAGATGATCATAGCACACTCTTTCTTTGGATTGCCAGATGCTGAGACCTTGCTTAGTGAGGAGGAGATCTTTCTACTGTTTTGTGCGACCCAGTCACGTCCTGTGGCATGTGGGAACTTTCTGCTGAAAGGTCTTAGCAGTATTGCCAGGTCATCAGTAGGTATTATTCATGTGGGAGGTATTGTTACCCAGATTGCTGCTGCTTTAGGCCTATCGCGTAAGTTGTTACATCTCAGGGTTTTCAGTGAATACACCACCATGGACGTTGATTTCTGCCTAGACAGAGGGTTGATAAGGAGAGCCTCTGCAAACCCCAACCAGTTCAGATTGTTGATCGACAACGAGGCTGTTCATTACTTTTTGCTGCCTGATCCGATGATGACCAGTGTTCATGACCCAGCTAATTGGAGATATGCTTTGGAGGGTTATGGAGAGACTATTGAGGAGCCTAGATCGCCTTCTATTGCTGAGTACACCCCTACACCTCCGTCTCCCAAAATCACTGTTTTATCTAATAATTTGTCTTTGCAGCCACCCGATTTATACACCCAGGTTGTTGAGCTCCGCAGAGAGACTGCCAAGCTCAAACAGGAGGTAGCTGATCTTGCTTTGCAGATTGAGGTATCTGATCTCACTCATGCTACTGAGGCAGACTCTTTATACCAGGAGATCGGAGAGCTTCGTCGCGAGATCGCTGAGCTTCGTGGATCCAGCCAGGCAGAGGAGCCAGCTGATTGATCATATTGCCCTGACTTACTACTCTATTATTTAGTATTCAGTATTTCTGCGTTTTCTTTACTTTTTAGCATATCTGGACACATTTCGTATTTTCGCATTTCCTACATTTCCTATGTACTTTGATTTTATATATATATATATATATATATATATAGATATATATTATGTGTGTTTTTATTTTTCCTTTTATATATATATATCCAATAATAATTTTATTTTTCTTAATATTTGATTTTTATTTCCACAAAAATTGTGCAAGTCCCGTGTTGAAGAGGAAAACAAATGAGAACGCTATCGGGACCCCCAAGACGCAAAAGGTAAGAGAGGCCCATTCCAAAATTCAAAATTTTGGCCCAGGTCCGAAAATGACCTTATGGCGCCCGCCATAGCCTTATGGCGCCCGCCACGGCGTCCTGGTAAATACGGGGGAGAACTTCATCTTCCACCATTTTTGAACCTCTAAACTCCCAAAACCCATTTTTCTCCTCTTCCAAAACTCCATTAAAACCCATAAAAGCTCCCACCTTTATTTAATACCCACTATCCATTAACCCTTTCAAACTTCCATTTGAAATTCCACCAATTAAATTCCATAAAAATCTCACCTTTACCAACTTATATTTAAATCCATCTTCACTATCTTCAAATCAATTCAAGGAGCAAGCCATGGAGTTCGAAGGATTTATTTTGCGAGAAGGAAAACCCGGGGATAGGCAGAGGAGGAATATTCAAAGGCTTCAAGGTCGAGAAATTCTCTCGACGAGGTACGTGGACGACAACTGTTTCTATACTTTGGGTATTTATCATAATGTTTATCATTTACTTGATTTTTTGGGACTGCACGCTATTTTTGAAAACCAAGAACCAACCTTTGAGAAACTGACAATTGAGTTTTTAAGTTCTTTGATCTACACTGTCCACCCTAACACTGCTAGCACAGTCGGTACTGTCCAATTTAGAATGTTTGGAATAGAATATAAGTACAGTACCGACGAACTAACAAGTCTGTTAGGGATTCCTCTTTGAGAAGGTGCTATTTGTGAGACCCCTTTGGATGACGGATGGTCGGTCGATGCATTTTCTTTTTGGCAGAGATTGTCGAATAATTTAATAACTTCTTTTGAAGGAATTCTCGCATCGACCATCCACAACCCGGCCATCAGAGTTTTTAGATACCTGTTGGCATGTACTATTTTTGGCCGGGATAATCCAAATAAGGTTAATGCTAAAGAGCTTCAGTTTTTACAAGGAAGTCTCACAAATAGAAGAATCAATCCGGTCCCGTTTATGCTTTCTCACATGTCTGTTACTATTAATAAAGCAGGACCGATTGTTTTTGGAGGACTAATTACGTCTATTGCTCGGGCCCTTAACCTGAACAATGAGATAGCCACACTAGAGCCCTTAACTCCTCGCACAATCAACCTAAAATTTCTAAAAGATATGAAATTGTGCCGAGCGAGAAGAGAGGGTGGTTTTGTATTGATGATCCATGGTGTAGCTATCCCATCTGTTGCCTTGCCCTGCAGTAGACGTACCGACGTACGTAATGAAAGGAACTGGACCTATGATTTAAATGCTCCACCTATTCTAGGTCCACTTCCTCCTAATATTCCTGATGCGGAGGGACACGACACTGACGAAGAATTTGAGCGGAGAGATCAGTCTCCCATACCTCATGTGTCCCCCCATCATCCTTCACCACCACACACCGCACCCTCTTCCTCTAACCCTTTTGCAGGTTCGGTCCCTGGATCCTATGTCACTGAGGAGATGTGGCGTGGCCTTATGGCTAGAGAAGAAAGGCGAGATAACCTTCTCTCTACCATTCAGCAACAACTGACGGATAATATGAGCTTCATGGAAGAATCACGACGGAGGACAGATCGATCCTTCAAGTCCGTTTCTCACACCTTGCTTGCGATCGCAGACGAGCAATCCCGTCAGCAAGACTTCAACCGCCGGCATTACGAGCTTATGGAGGCTACTCAAGGTTCCGTTCTAGGTAACCTTCGACAGGTCAGAGATGCCCAGGCGGCCTTATCAGCCCGATTGGACCGGAGAGACCAGCATCGTAGCAGATCCCGTCGTCCCAGGCATTCCCAGCAGGACGACGAGGGCACCAGTGGTCCACATCAGTAGTTTTACAGGTTACTCTCCTTATCTTATTTCGAAACATTGGGGACAATGTTCGATTTAAGTGTGGGAGGGGATTTTATTGCTTTCTATTTCCATTTTTAGTTAGTTGTTTATTTCTTGTTTTTGTCTATGTCTTTTTTTTTTTTCTAGAAAATGCATGAGTCTGACGAGTCACCAGTACAGTGTATCTCTAGTGCACCCTCATTTTTTCCCATTTCTTTAGCCCTACAAAAAAAAAATTTTTTGCAAAAAGAAAACATTGTTGTTCTACACGTTTTTTGGGCTTTAAGACAGGTTTGGATTAGGATGTGGTGACTTAGGTGAACTTTTTGAAACATTAGTATCGTTTTAGCACCGTAGACTTCACGAATATAGGAATCATTCCAAAACCCCATGTACCATGGCCTTAATTATCATTTCCAAATTTGTCCTAAGTAGTTTATTTCAGCAGTCAGCTCCGGCCTAAGCATGTTCTACGTAGGGGGCCGATGAACATAAGTGAATGATCCAGTAAATTAAATAAAGAAAAAGGCAAACTCCGGATAGATGACCCTCACAAGGTCGTTTAAACCAAAAATTTGAATTGTTGCCACAAAAAAAAAAAAAAATATATATATATATATATATATATATATATAATTTTAGCTCACCCATTGTTAGTTGGTTCAGAGGTATCTGGCGCTGAACTCGGTAGGGCGGATTACGATCCAATCCCCCACAATTGCATTTGGGTTAAATAAAAGGGTTTACACAGTCATATGTGCCAGAAACCCTATGTTTTGGATCAGAATCACTAACAGGTCACTCTACTATGAAACATGTACGGATAACGGGCTTAATGTGATTGCGCCTGAATGAAAAGGACCCAAAAAGAGATGAAGAGGTAGGCCTAGTTATTGTGGGATGATACGGTTGATTAATATAAGAATGAAGTTTATGTCCGCCTCTGCAGATAAGTGTCATTACGATACCCTTGGTTCACTTAGTACCTGTCACTGCATCCTGACTTGAACTTAGAAGCCCCTTTTGCCCGAATCACGTGTCAGCACTAGTTTTCTTACTTCGAGCTTTAAATGTTTGCTTGAGGACAGGCAAAGGTCTAAGTGTGGGAGAATTTGATGACACTGAATTTCACCGTATTTTTGACTCCGATTTCGCATGCATTCTTAGTCTTTTAATGTCATTTTATTATGTTATTATTATGTTTTTCTTTGTTTTCAGGTTTTTAGTCTAATCGGAGCCCCGAGCGAGATAAGGAGCGAAAAAGGAGCCGAAATGAGCTAAAATAGAGAAAATCAGCATTTTGCACTTATGGCATCCACTATGGCGGCCGCCACAGGGTCTTCCATGACGTGGCCATGTCTCAAACTCCTCCCAACTGTTTTTCCCCCCGATCTCCAACTGCCCAAGCAACTTTACACTCATGGCGGGCGCCACATGAACAAAACGAGTTCCCTCCCAAATTCAAATGCTAGGGGCATCCTTGTCTTTTCCACATGTTTCCTTGCCTATAAATAGGACTTTAGATTTTCGTTTTTCTTCATCCAAGCTTAGTTGTTCATAAGCATATATCAGTGTAATAGTGGTAATCGCTTCACATCGAGGTGTTACTACATTCGAGAGATCGAGTCTGTAAGAGCCTGTGAGATTGAGTCTTGGAGCACTCTGGAAGGAAGTTAATCCTGCCGCCATTTTACTTTCAGTTCGCATTTTATTCAACCACTCCGATTGGAGCAGGTTTTTATTACTTTACCTTTTGTCAACTTTATTTCTTGCATTGTCTTTTAATTTCATTTATTTTCCGCACTGCTTTACTTTCATTTACTTTCCGCACTCGCACTACTTTCATTTACTTTCCGCACTCGCACTACTTTCATTTACTTTCCACACTCGCACTTAAATACTTTTTTATGAAAAATCTAAAAATGAACTTTTACTTTACCATGTCTGGCTAATTTTATAAAGGTTAGAATGTGAAGATCATAACCGAACCGACAATCTGTACAATTGTTAGTAGAAACACTTAAGGGCTATTTTAACTTTCAATATAAGTTTTCCTGTTCTTAAATTCCGTTGGGTAAGATCAAAAGCCGTCCAACGCCTATCTAAACTTAATTGTTTTGAAACTATTTCAAAAACAGTGAAAGCGCTTTGTCTAGTTTATTAGGAGTTTTTAATTTAAAAGGAAAAGAGATTTTAAAACCATTTTCGGACGCGTTAAGAAGTTTAAAGTCTGGTTCGTAAGAACCTCTTTTTTTTTTAGAAAATCCAGGTTAAAATACCTTTCAACTTGGTCAAGATACTATATTTCTTAAAAATAGGTTTACTACTCTAACACAATGCGCGCCTTTTTATCCGTGACAATAAGAGGGTTTGATTAGGGGGTACAACTCGGTTCTGAATATGCGAAAGCGACAGTTCCTGTCAAATTAGTTCTTTTCAAAGTAGAAAACATTACCCGTAAGTAGTTCTATTAGCAAGTACTTGGATTATCAATTGGTTATGTGAATTGCATTCGAACCTGTCTTTATCAATTAATTTTAATTACTTTATTTACTACCGTGCACTCTTCAAAACTACTATTTTTAATCACCTTAGATACACACCTTAACAATAGATAGCGATAGATTGACACTTGGTCTCTGTGGATATGATAATCTTTTATATTACTCTGACGCGTTCATACACTTGCGAAAAAACACGCATCAAGTTTTTGGCACCGTTGCCGGGGACCAATTTCATCAAATTTCGTACCCTATTGTTATACCGTTTAGACTAAGGAAGTTACCCGCCGGTCAATGCGAAAAACTCGTAGTACCGGTAGTTTAGTAGACCCTCTAGCTGAACCAGAACGTTACGCTCGCGCACGTTTATATTTCCGTAAACTTAGGAAAGTTATGGCCGAAGATCAAAATCAAAGACCTCTTAAGGATTTCGCCCAACCATCCAACGAGGAACCTAGTTCTAGTATAGTAAATCCAGCCATACCAACTAACAATTTTGAACTTAAACCATCCCTGCTGCAGTTAGTACAGCAGAGACAATTCACAGGTCTTGCTACAGAGAACCCAAACCAACATTTGAAAAACTTTCTCCAACTAGCAGACACCTTTAAAACCAATGGAGCCCCTCCTGAGGCGATTCACTTAAGATTATTTCCTTTTTCCCTCAGAGATAAGGCCCTATCTTGGTTAGATTCCCTTCCACCAAATTCCGTAACAAGTTGGGAAGACCTTAGAAAAGTATTCCTTGCCAGATATTTTCCCCCGAGTAAGACAGCTGTTCTTCGAAACCAAATAACTAGATTTACCCAAAACCAAGGAGAATCGTTGTTCGAAGCCTGGGAGAGATATAAAGAGCTGTTAAGAGCATGCCCACATCATGGTTTAGAAAATTGGTTAATCATTCAAACCTTCTATAATGGACTTCATTATAACACTAAGATGACCATCGACGCCGCCGCAGGTGGCGCACTGATGAACAAACCTTACCCTGAAGCTAGTGCCCTTATCGAAGATATGGCCCAAAACCATCAATCATGGGGAGTAGAACGAGCTACAGTGGAAAAGAAGGAAGCCCAAGGAGGAATACATGAGTTAAGCTCTATAGACATGATGCAAGCTAAAATGGATGCATTAGCCCTAAAAGTTGAGCATATGTGTACAACCCCGAATACTGCAGCCGCAGTTTCGTTAGATTGTGAGATATGTGGGACGAAAGGACACCAATCCGCAGAATGCAGTCTGTTAAACGAGACCAGCTCTGAACAAGCGAACTACACCCAAGGGAACCCATTTTCAAATACCTATAACCCTGGATGGAAGAATCACCCAAACTTTTCCTATAAGAATAATAACCCTATCCAAAATACTGCCCCTCCGAGACAATCAAGTTATCAAGCCCCAAGATCAAATCAACATATGCAACCTGTACCACCAAAACCGAGCCTTGAGAAAATCGTGGATAATTTTGTCACTGCTCAAATCCAACAAAACAAGGAGTTCATGAACCAAAACGTCCATGTAAACGAACTAATTACCCAGTTAGGAACCAAGGTTGACCAAATAATCACTCACAATAAGATGCTTGAAACCCAAATCTCGCAGGTAGCTTTAAACCAAGCCCCTCAGACCACACCTGGAGGACAATTCCCTGGACAACCTCAACAAAACCCGAAAGGACAAGCAAATGCCATTACCCTACGGAGTGGGACCGCTTATGATGAACCTTGTAACCCAAGGTTGAGTGATCCCAAAACTTCTAAGGAAGATGACAACATCCCAGATAAAAAGAAGAAACCAGAGGAATCTGTAAACCAGGAAAGTTAAGAAAAAGGAGGAGAACCCAAAGACAAAACCTATATACCACCCCCGCCATACAAACCACCAATACCATATCCGCAAAGACTTAAACAAACCCAGATCAATAATCAGTATCAGAAATTCATTAAAGTTATAGAAAAACTTCACGTAGAAATCCCGTTCACAGAAGCCATTACCCAAATACCATCCTACGCAAAGTTTCTCAAAGACATCCTTACCAATAAACGTAGACTTGATGATCCGAAACCCTTGGAATGTAATTCTATTGCCGAAAATAAATTAGCAAAAAAGGATAAAGATCTTGGAAACTTTTCCATTCCTTGTATTTTGGGGAGTCATGTCATCGAAAAAGCTTTTCTAGACTTAGGAGCTAGTGTGAGCTTAATGCCCTTAGCGGTTTGCGAAAGGTTAAATTTAGGAGAGTTGCAACCTACCAAGATGTCACTTCAATTAGCCGATAGATCTGTTAAATATCCGATAGGCATACTTGAAGACGTCCCTGTTAGGATAGGTCAGCTGTTTATCCCTACTGATTTTGTTGTCATGGACATTAAAGAAGATGATGACATACCAATTCTTCTAGGTAGACCATTCTTATCGGCTGCTGGAGCCATAATAGATGTCAAAAAGGGGAAGCTAACCTTTGAGGTAGGGAACGAGAAGATAGAATTTATACTTTCAAAATTTCTTATGGCACCTGTGATAGGAGACGCGTGTTATGCAATAGATATCATTGATGAATGTGTTAGGGAGTTAGAGCAAAAAGAAGTCATTGAAACAATTAAGCTCCCATCAACTCTTATTTTGGAAGATGACAATTATAAGAAACCCTACATCGATGATAACCTTTACGAATGTTTATCCCTTACCCCAGATCCTATGCCTTGCCCTATTAAACCAGCCTTGGAACTTAAGGAACTGCCTAAGAACCTGAGATATGAGTTTCTTGATGAAGAAATGAATCGTCTGGTTATAGTTAGTGCTGCCTTGAGACAAAAAGAAACAAATCAACTCTTGGACGTTTTGCGAAGATACCCCTCAGCCTTAGGATATAATATCTCTGATCTGAAAGGTATAAGTCCATCTGTATGCATGCATCGGATTTCGCTCGAAGTAGATTCAAAACCTTCCAGAGAGCACCAGAGAAGGATAAACCCTATACTGAGTGATGTTGTCAAGAAGGAAGTTCTGAAGTTGCTAGAAGCAGGTATAATATATCAGATCTCGGACAGTACATGGGTGTGCCCTGTGCATGTGGTACCCAAAAAGGGAGGCATCACAATTGTGCAAAATGAGAAAGGTGAACAAATAGCAAAGCGGATAGAAGGAGGTTGGCGTATGTGCATAGACTATAGAAAGTTAAATAAAGCAACTAGGAAGGATCATTTCCCTTTACCGTTCATAGACCAGATGTTAGAACGTCTTGCTAGACATTCTTATTTCTGCTATCTAGACGGGTATTCGGGATTCTTCCAAATACCTATACATCCAGAAGATCAAGAAAAAACTACCTTTACATGCCCTTTTGGAACTTTTGCCTACAGACGAATGCCTTTTGGACTCTGTAATGCCCCTGCTACTTTCCAACGTTGCATGATGTCAATCTTTGCAGATTATGTAGATGGAATCATGGAAGTATTTATGGATGATTTCTCGGTTTGCGGTTTTGATTTCCAAAATTGTCTTATCAACCTTGAGAAAATCCTGGAAAGATGTGTGGAGGTGAACCTTGTGCTGAATTGGGAAAAATGTCATTTCATGGTGACTGAAGGAATTGTTTTAGGACATATAATCTCCGAAAGAGGTATAGAGGTAGATAAAGCAAAAATAGAAGTTATAGAGAACCTAAAACCACCCAAGACTATCAGGGAAGTTAGAAGTTTCCTTGGACACGCTGGATTCTACCGCCGTTTCATCAAGGACTTCTCCAAAATAACAAAACCTTTAACTGGCCTATTAATGAAAGATGCTGAATTCATCTTTGATGAAAAATGCAATGAAGCATTCAACCTTTTGAAGCAAGCATTGATTTCAGCACCCATTATGAAACCCCCTGATTGGTCTGAACCGTTTGAGATAATGTGTGACGCCAGTGATTATGCTGTAGGAGCCGTTCTAGGTCAGAGAAAAGATAAAAGAATACATGTAATATATTATGCCAGTAGAACCCTAGACGCCGCCCAGCTCAATTACGCAACAACCGAGAAAGAACTCCTAGCGGTAGTTTTCGCCATAGACAAATTTAGATCATATCTAGTAGGAGCCAAAATTATAGTTTACACCGATCATGCTGCCATCCGTTACCTACTAAGTAAAAAAGATGCTAAACCCAGGTTACTTCGATGGATTTTGTTGCTACAAGAGTTCGACTTAGATATCCGAGATAAAAAAGGTACAGAAAATGTAGTAGCCGATCACCTATCTAGGCTAGAATACCTGAATCCTGAATTAGTACCCATAAATGATGATTTTGCCTATGATAGACTGATAGCCCAGTTGGAAACCATTGAAGATAAAAACCCAGACCCTCATGAACACTTTCAAAAATCCTTAGCTGTAAGTAACGTGCCCTGGTACGCTGATTTTGTTAATTACCTAGCTGCTGATATCATACCCCCTGATCTCGATTACCACAAAAAGAAGAAGTTCTTAAGTGATGTTAGAAACTTCTATTGGGACGAGCCACTTCTTTTCAAGAGAGGTAAAGATGGCATTTTCCGCGGTTGCGTTCCAGAAGACGAGGTAGAAAGTATAATTCAGCATTGTCACTCTGCGCCTTATGGTGGACATGCAAGCACCTCTAAGACCTACGCCAAGATTCTTCAAGCTGGCCTATTCTGGCCTACCATGTGGCGTGATGTCCATGCTTACATTGTAAAATCTGATAGATGCCAACGCACAGGAAATATTTCAAGACGCGACGAAATGCCTTTAAGAAACATCCAAGAAGTAGAACTCTTCGACGTATGGGGTATAGATTTCATGGGACCATTCCCACCATCTTTAGGAAATAGGTATATCTTAGTTGCAGTAGACTATGTGTCTAAATGGATTGAAGCGATAGCTGCACCCACAAACGACACTAGAGTAGTGATTAAATTATTTAAAAATTATATATTCCCCAGATTTGGAACACCCCGTTTAGTTATAAGTGATGGAGGATCTCACTTCATATCAAGAATATTTGATAAGCTTTTAAGCAAGTATGAAGTTAAGCATAGAGTAGCAACACCATATCACCCACAGACTAGTGGCCAAGTGGAAGTATCTAATAGGGAGATTAAACAAATTTTAGAAAAAACTGTCTCTGTATCCAGAAAAGATTAGTCGCAAAAGCTTCAAGAGGCTTTATGGGCCTACAGAACCGCTTTCAAAACCCCTATAGGAACAACCCCCTACCAACTAGTCTATGGAAAATCTTGTCATTTACCTTTTGAGTTAGAGCATAAGGCCTATTGGGCCATTAAAACTTTGAATTTGGATTACCTAACTGCTGGTGAGAAACGTATCCTTGACATCCACAAATTGGAAGAACTCAGACAGCAAGCCTACGAGAATGACATAATATACAAAGAAAGAACAAAAGCTTGGCACGACAAAAGAATCGTAAGAAAAGACTTTAACTTAGGCGACCCTGTTCTCCTGTTCAATTCTAGGCTACGGCTCTTTCCAGGAAAGCTCCGTTCAAGATGGACCGGCCCCTTCAAAGTATCAAAAATTCTGAGGTCTGGAGCTGTTGAAATAAAAAACGAGACATGTAAACCATTCATCGTCAATGGACAAAGACTGAAGCTCTATGAAGGAGGAGACATTCCAACAACCTACTCCAGCCACACTCTAAGCGATCCACCAATCCCGACAAGAGATGTATAAGTTCCAGTCGTCAAGCTAACGACGTTAAACAAGCGCTGCATGGGAGGCAACCCATGATTTTCTTACCTTATTTACTTTTTCTACATTTTGTTTTATTTTATTTCTTGTTATATTTTGTCAGGACTAATGTTTGAAATGTTTGTGTTTTACAGGACCTTCTTCCTAACTCTGTGCAGAATGCAGAATTTCGACGACATGCATGTGAATTTCAGGAATGACGCCCAGAGAGAGCGTTACTTTGTCCACTTCAGGCGTCCTGTGGCACCTACGAGGTACCCAGATCAGGCTTGCATGGAGGCTTTAGGCATTGAGCCTAGTGTCAGATTCTTATGCCACCAGCTTCAATGGGACCAGTTCGACGACCTGAACAACACCTATAGGAACCTCACTTTGGAGTTCCTCAGCTCGTTTTCTTATGACCCCTGGGCCGGACCAGATGGATGTGCTATTTTTAGGTTATTTGGGACTGAGTACTCCTTCACTCATAAGGAGTTTGGTGATTTATTAGGTTTTCAGACGACCCCTGATGCTATTCCTGAGACACCTATGGGATACTTTTTGAGTAGGGAAGTGGAGAAGTTCTGGAGTGATATCTCTGGCGGAGGGAGTCAGGATCCTTCCACCCAGTTCTCACATGTTATCCACAACCCTGCATTGAGGTATTTTCAGATGATCATAGCACACTCTTTCTTTGGATTGCCAGATGCTGAGACCTTGCTTAGTGAGGAGGAGATCTTTCTACTGTTTTGTGCGACCCAGTCACGTCCTGTGGCATGTGGGAACTTTCTGCTGAAAAGTCTTAGCAGTATTGCCAGGTCATCAGTAGGTATTATTCATGTGGGAGGTATTGTTACCCAGATTGCTGCTGCTTTAGGCCTATCGCGTAAGTTGTTACATCTCAGGGTTTTCAGTGAATACACGACCATGGACGTTGATTTCTGCCTAGACAGAGGGTTGATAAGGAGAGCCTCTGCAAACCCCAACCAGTTCAGATTGTTGATCGACAATGAGGTTGTTCATTACTTTTTGCTGCCTGATCCGATGATGACCAGTGTTCATGACCTAGCTAATTGGAGATATGCTTTGGAGGGTTATGGAGAGACTATTGAGGAGCCTAGATCGCCTCCTATTACTGAGTACACCCCTACACCTCCGTCTCCCAAAATCACTGTTTTATCTAATAATTTGTCTTTGCAGCCACCCGATTTATTCACCCAGGTTGTTGAGCTCCGCAGAGAGACTGCCAAGCTCAAACAGGAGGTAGCTGATCTTGCTTTGCAGATTGAGGTATCTGATCTCACTCATGCTACTGAGGCAGACTCTTTATACCAGGAGATCGGAGAGCTTCGTCGCGAGATCGCTGAGCTTCGTGGATCCAGCCAGACAGAGGAGCCAGCCGATTGATCATATTGCCCTGACTTACTACTCTATTATTTAGAATTCAGTAATTCTGCGTTTTCTTTACTTTTTAGCATATCTGGACACATTTCGTATTTTCGCATTTCCTACATTTCCTGTGTACTTTGATTTTATATATATATATATATATATATATATATATATATATATATATATATATATATATATATATATATATATATATATATATATATATATATATATATATATTATGTGTGTTTTTATTTTTCCTTTTATATATATATATATATATATCCAATAATATATATATATATTTCGTATTTTCGCATTTCCTACATTTCCTGTGTACTTTGATTTTATATATATATATATATATATATATATATATATATATATATATATATATATATATATATATTATGTGTGTTTTTATTTTTCCTTTTATATATATATATATATATATATATATATATATATATATATATTATGTGTGTTTTTATTTTTCCTTTTATATATATATATATATATATATCCAATAATAATTTTATTTTTCAATATTTGATTTTTATTTCCACAAAAATTGTGCAAGTCCCGTGTTGAAGATGAAAACAAATGAGAACGCTATCGGGACCCCCAAGACGCAAAAGGTAAGAGAGGCCCATTCCAAAATTCAAAATTTTTGCCCAGGTCCGAAAATGACCTTATGGCGCCCGCCACGGCGTCCTGGTAAATACGGGGGAGAACTTCATCTTCCACCATTTTTGAACCTCTAAACTCCCAAAACCCATTTTTCTCCTCTTCCAAAACTCCATCTTCCTCTCGACGAGGTACGTGGACGACAACTGTCTCTATACTTTGGGTATTTATCATAGTGTTTATCATTTACTTGATTTTTTGGGACTGCACGCTATTTTTGAAAACCAAGAACCAACCTTTGAGAAACTGACAATTGAGTTTTTAAGTTCTTTGGTCTACACTGTCCACCCTAACACTGCTAGCACAGTCGGCACTATCCAATTTAGAATGTTTGGAATAGAATATAAGTACAGTACCGACGAACTAACAAGTCTGTTAGGGATTCCTCTTTGGGAAGGTGCTATTTGTGAGACCCCTTTGGATGACGGATGGTCGGTCGATGCATTTTCTTTTTGGCAGAGATTGTCGAATAATTTAATAACTTCTTTTGAAGGAATTCTCGCATCGACCATCCACAACCCGGCCATCAGAGTTTTTAGATACCTGTTGGCATGTACTATTTTTGGCCGGGATAATCCAAATAAGGTTAATGCTAAAGAGCTTCAGTTTTTACAAGGAAGTCTCACAAATAGAAGAATCAATCTGGTCCCGTTTATGCTTTCTCACATGTCTGTTACTATTAATAAAGCAGGACCGATTGTTTTTGGAGGACTAATTACGTCTATTGCTCGGGCCCTTAACCTGAACAATGAGATAGCCACACTAGAGCCCTTAACTCCTCGCACAATCAACCTAAAATTTCTAAAAGATATGAAATTGTGCCGAGCGAGAAGAGAGGGTGGTTTTGTATTGATGATCCATGGTGTAGCTATCCCATCTGTTGCCTTGCCCAGCAGTAGACGTACCGACGTACGTACTGAAAGGAACTGGACCTATGATTTAAATGCTCCACTTGTTCTAGGTCCACTTCCTCCTAATATTCCTGATGCGGAGGGACACGACACTGACGAAGAATTTGAGCAGAGAGATCAGTCTCCCATACCTCATGTGTCCCCCCATCATCCTTCACCACCACACACCGCACCCTCTTCCTCTAACCCTTTTGCAGGTTCGGTCCCTGGATCCTATGTCACTGAGGAGATGTGGCGTGGCCTTATGGCTAGAGAAGAAAGGCGAGATAACCTTCTCTCTACCATTCAGCAACAACTGACGGATAATATGAGCTTCATGGAAGAATCACGATGGAGGACAGATCGATCCTTCGAGTCCGTTTCTCACACCTTGCTTGCGATCGCAGACGAGCAATCCCGTCAGCAAGACTTCAACCGCCGGCATTACGAGCTTATGGAGGCTACTCAAGGTTCCGTTCTAGGTAACCTTCGACAGGTCAGAGATGCCCAGGCGGCCTTATCGGCCCGATTGGACCGGAGAGACCAGCATCGTAGCAGATCCCGTCGTCCCAGGCATTCCCAGCAGGACGACGAGGGCACCAGTGGTCCACATCAGTAGTTTTACAGGTTACTCTCCTTATCTTATTTCGAAACATTGGGGACAATGTTCGATTTAAGTGTGGGAGGGGATTTTATTGCTTTCTATTTCCATTTTTAGTTAGTTGTTTATTTCTTGTTTTTGTCTATGTCTTTTTTTTCTAGAAAATGCATGAGTCTGACGAGTCACCAGTACAGTGTATCTCTAGTGCACCCTCATTTTTTTCCCATTTCTATAGCCATACAAAAAAAAAATTTGCAAAAAAAAAAAACATTGTTGTTCTACACGTTTTTTGGGCTTTAAGACAGGTTTGGATTAGGATGTGGTGACTTAGGTGAACTTTTTGAAACATTAGTATTGTTTTAGCACCGTAGACTTCACGAATATAGGAATCATTCCAAAACCCCATGTACCATGGCCTTAATTATCATTTCCAAATTTGTCCTAAGTAGTGTATTTCAGCAGTCAGCTCCGGCCTAAGCATGTTCTACGTAGGGGACCGATGAACATAAGTGAATGATCCAGTAAATTAAATAAAGAAAAAGGCAAACTCCGGATAGATGACCCTCACAAGGTCATTTAAACCAAAAAGTTGAATTGTTGCCACAAAAATATATATATATATATATATATATATATATATATATATATATATATATCTATATATATATAATTTTAGCTCACCCATTGTTAGTTGGTTCAGAGGTATCAGGCGCTGAACTCGGTAGGGCGGATTACGATCCGATCCCCCACAATTGCATTTGGGTTAAATAAAAGGGTTTACACAGTCATATGTGCCAGAAACCCTATGTTTTGGATCAGAATCACTAACAGGTCACTCTACTATGAAACATGTACGGATAACGGGCTTAATGTGATTGCGCCTGAATGAAAAGGACCCAAAAAGAGATGAAGAGGTAGGCCTAGTTATTGTGGGATGATACGGTTGATTAATATAAGAATGAAGTTTATGTCCGCCTCTGCGGATAAGTGTCATTACGATACCCTTGGTTCACTTAGTACCTGTCACTGCATCCTGACTTGAACTTAGAAGCCCTTTTTGCCCGAATCACGTGTCAGCACTAGTTTTCTTACTTTGAGCTTTAAATGTTTTGCTTGAGGACAAGCAAAGGTCTAAGTGTGGGAGAATTTGATGACACTGAATTTCACCGTATTTTTGACTCCGATTTCGCATGCATTCTTAGTCTTTTAATGTCATTTTTTTATGTTATTATTATGTTTTTCTTTGTTTTCAGGTTTTTAGTCTAATCGGAGCCCCGAGCGAGAAAAGGAGCGAAAAAGGAGCCGAAATGAGCTAAAATAGAGAAAATCAGCATTTTGCACTTATGGCATCCACTCTGGCGGCCGCCACAGGGTCTTCCATGACGTGGCCATGTCTCAAACTCCTCCCAACTGTTTTTCCCCACGATCTCCAACTGCCCAAGCAATTTTACACTCATGGCGGGCGCCATGGTGTTGTGGCGGGCGCCACAAGAGCAAAACGAGTTCCCTCCCAAATTCAAATGCTAGGGGCATCCTTGTCTTTTCCACATGTTTCCTTGCCTATAAATAGGACTTTAGATTTTCGTTTTTCTTCATCCAAGCTTAGTTGTTCATAAGCATATATTAGTGTAATAGTGGTAATCGCTTCACATAGAGGTGTTACTGCATTCGAGAGATCGAGTCTGTAAGAGCCTGTGAGATTGAGTCTTGGAGCACTCTGGAAGGAAGTTAATCCTGCCGCCATTTTACTTTCAGTTCGCATTTTATTCAACCACTCCGATTGGAGCAGGTTTTTATTACTTTACCTTTTGTCAACTTTATTTCTTGCACTGTCTTTTAATTTCATTTATTTTCCGCACTGCTTTACTTTCATTTACTTTCCGCACTCGCACTACTTTCATTTACTTTCCGCACTCGCACTACTTTCATTTACTTTCCGCACTCGCACTTAAATACTTTTTTATGAAAAATCTAAAAATGAACTTTTGCTTTACCATGTCTGGCTAATTTTATAAAGGTTAGAATGTGAAGATCATAACCGAACCGACAATCTGTACAATTGTTAGTAGAAACACTTAAGGGCTATTTTAACTTTCAATATAAGTTTTCCTGTTCTTAAATTCCGTTGGGTAAGATCGAAAGCCGTCCAACGCCTATCTAAACTTAATTGTTTTTAAACTATTTCAAAAACAGCGAAAGCGCTTTGTCTAGTTTATTAGGAGTTTTTAATTTAAAAGGAAAAGAGATTTTAAAACCATTTTCGGACGCGTTAAGAAGTTTAAAGTCTGGTTCGTAAGAACCTCTTTTTTTTAGAAAATCCAGGTTAAAATACTTTTCAACTTGGTCAAGATACTATATTTCTTAAAAATAGGTTTACTACTCTAACGCAATGCGCGCCTTTTTATCCGTGACAATAAGAGGGTTTGATTAGGGGGTACAACTCGGTTCTGAATACGTGAAAGCGACAGTTCCTGTCAAATTAGTTCTTTTCAAAGTAGAAAACATTGCCCGTAAGTAGTTCTATTAGCAAGCACTTGGATTATCAATTGGTTATGTGAATTGCATTCGAACCTGTCTTTATCAATTAATTTTAATTACTTTATTTACTACCGTGCACTCTTCAAAACTACTATTTTCAATCACCTTAGATACACACCTTAACAATAGATAGCGATAGATTGACACTTGGTCTCTGTGGATACGATAATCTTTTATATTACTCTGACGCGTTCGTACACTTGCGAAAAAAACACGCATCACATACAACCATGTTTCTACCTCACCATCCATAGAGCATAAAATTAGCTTTCCAACGCTTCCGACCGTGCGTCAATCGGAGTTACGGATCAAAAGTTATTGCGAAAATACGAAAAATAATGTTTTGTTGTCCCAGGTAAATTCACCTGACGAATCCCTGGCGAATCAGACTCGCCACCTACTCGCCTGGCGAATCTGGACGAACCAGAATTCTCCCAAAACGGGTTTGGGACCCAAAAATGATCCAAACCTTCAACCCACATGATATTAATGCATCCAAATACCCAAAACAACATGTTAGAACACATTTAGACACACATTTCATCAATATATCCGTTAGATTTCACTGATTTAACAAAATTACTCATTTTATCCAAATCTAACCTAACTCTAAAACCTCCAGAAATTTACTCTAAAGTCTCTATCTAGAACCCACCTGATGATCGAAGAGGAGTTTGGAGAAGATGATGAATCGATGAAGATGATCCATAAGCTTTTCTTCTTCATCCATGCCTTTTTTCCCTCTTTCTCTTCTTTTCCTCTTTTCCTCCTTCTTCTTTCTATCTTTCTCTTTTTCTTTCTGAAGTAAGATGCGACCAAGTGTTTTGGATGGATCAATTTCCTCACCGACACACAATATTATAACATCCGTCCAACACTCTCCAGACGATAGAGGTGCAGGAGTTACACTGTTATTATCATAACCATACAACTCCAAATCCATTCAAAACTCAAAATAATTCATCCAAAAGTAGTTTAACAACTTCCGTTTCTGATTACCACATTCCAAATCGATTACTCGTACGGATTTTTCCGACTTACTAAAAAATTCCTTGTTGACACGAGATCTCAACCAATATTACATAACACCATCACGATACTTCAATCATACGCGAGTCACCACTTATCAACTTAAACTGTCCAAAGCACAATTGTGAGTTTCCATATTACTCCCCAATTCACGTATAACACTCCACATACACACACACTTCGAAGTCCATAACACACTTCTCAGTTGAATCAACTCTTCTTATTCGTTCAATTTCATAAACGATTCCAAGTTACATACTTAACTTCGGAACGTCCAATTCTTACTAGTACTTGGAAAGATAACCTACAAATTCCTCCTCTGGTTAGAACACAACTGCACACAACTGATACCACTTTCACGGGGTCTAAATCCAAAACCAAGGACTCACGGAAGATAACAATTACTAACTCCGGCCAACCGGTCGTTCCTTAATAACACCATAAATTAAATTACCGAAATGATCTTTTCGAGATCAACACTTCGAGAGTATTTTCCAACTTTGTCCTTAAGACTCGCAACAACAATAATAACAATACACCTAAGACTTTTTTCACACTCAACACAGTTCACAAGATTACTTTTCCAAAGTAACTCCCTCGTCGTCTGAACGAGTGGTCAACTATGCAACACCTTTCCAGAAGTTACGATTTCAAAACACAAATTCGTCTTTCACGTACTTGAAATCCCGTTTTCCATTCGCACAATACTCTCAACTCGTAACAACATAAGGTAACAAAACACAGATGATGGTTCTCAAGAAATTCCACAACTTACCCATACGTTCGTCGATTAACCAATTGAGCTAATCGGTTAACTTCTCCAAATCCCACGTAACACCTTCAATGCACATGTTAATCGGTTAGCCACCTTAGTCATCAGTTAACATTGCTGCAGAATCTACAAATAAGTTTTCCTCTTAATTCAAAGCCATCCATACTCAACCATCAATCCGATTTGTTCTAACTCGAAATATCATTTTCCAACTCGCGGTCTCTTAACTGGTATAACATTCACCAACCATGATCCACTCAGGTAAAACCGACAAAGTCAACACATGCAGATGAAACACTCCAACCAAGTGACAAGGTAGAATTCTAAATTCTGACGCGGTCACACGACAACTCTTTTGCGGGATAGTTCACTTTTCTACTCAAATAATTTCACTTGTGGGAAACCAATAATGACGACATTCTGGGGTTTTTAATCACAATTCATACCTGATTCGTCCATAAGCAAAACCCAACACACAACCAGAAACCATACTTCAAAAGCGATGTACCTATCATGTCAGCATACAACCTTGTCCTCTCACTTGAATTTCCTTGGTGAGAATTAAAACAACAACATTCTTAGCTTAACAAAAGGTAGATTCCGAATATTCCGAATATTTACAAATACAGAAGTTTCTCCATACTTGAAAATAAATCGGGGTAATGCACCCTCTTGAAGGACCTTTCCATCACTTCGTACACATTAACTGGGATTTATTACCTTTCACTATCCATTGCACATCACACTTAGACCAAGTTACTTAACGAAAGATTCGCAATCAACAATTCTCATCCACTATCTACAAAACCCTTCCGGTATAAATCGTCCATGATTTACACTTAGTCCATAATAAGTCCTGATTTCTTCTTGTTGTTTTACCATAAACTTGCTTCTTACAATACAACATTCACTACTTCACATGGTACGTCCCTTCACACTTGTCTCAAGAATGAGAATCCATTATGTACAATTGCAACCACGATGCCACTACTACGCTTGTTCTTAATACCAAGGTGTAACTTTCTTATAACATACTGTTAATACCGTTTATTCCACATAATCGAATAAAATCCACCTCATACACAATATTTTCACTTTCCACAGCATAAAACACTTCCATAGCTTCATATCGATACAAAGAACGCTTAAATCGGATACCCGAGTCAAAAGATATGAATTTCTGAAGAAAGGAAAATTATTGGAAATAGCCAAATTCGCCTGGCGGTTAAGGATTTCTCCTGGCGAGTCCCCTCTTCGCCAGCACTTCGCCCGGCGAACATGCGGCGAATCCTCATTTCATAAAATCCCAAAAGTTCCAGTAGCTACACAAGTTCTGTTTCTTCATTTTCACCTGGCGACTAAGTAATTCGCCTGGAGAATTCCTCTTCGCCAGCACTTCGCCTAGTGAACCCGCGGCGAGACCCCATTCGCCTGCGATTTCCTGATTCGTCTGGCGAATCACACCAGAAGCAGAATTTTCTGCTGCGTTTTTAATGGTTCCCGCACCTCAAAATCCAACTTTTCCAAACCAAAACATTTTCAATTTCCAAATTGGTCTCTACTCGAATTCAGAAAATCCCAATGTAATATCTCGAACTTAATCTCTCTTCATAACCGAAGATACACAATTTATCTCCTAGTCTTCATCCGGCGTATGCTTATTTCACTTGAAGCATGTTAACACATCCTTGTGTTCCTCCTCACACTTCTATACTACTCTAGGTTCCCACCAAAAGCCGAACTTCCTTAACTCTCAACTTTTAATCCGTCGGAAGATATTGTTCCGAATACATTCCATAAGGTACTCTCGTTCATTCAAGATACCTTAACGACCTTAGAAATTGAAGCACCAATTACTTATCTCACTTCCGGACCTTACGCCACGCGTTCCACAAAACAACCTTTCTTTTCCACTGAATGAGATTACTTGAACAACACACTACTCTTTAATTTCCATGCTACCCAAGCACAACTTCTATTAAAACCTCACAGAGCTGACCCAAAACTCTTCACTACTAACTCTTGGCTTGAGCCTACCCTCACAGAACAAGTTCCGACAACACTACGGAGTCCTCGTGGTCGCTCAACCATGATTCTACCTATCACATACATAGTATTAGGTTGATCAGGCCCAACACTACATAGTATAATATTAAGTTTCATGATGGCAAGACACACTTAAGAGGCAGGAATAGATTTACCTATGATGTTTCAAGGTTAGGTCGAGGATACGACCTGCTCTGATACCAACTGTAATGCCCTGTATAGTATATACCTAGAATAATACAATACAAACATTTTATTTGGTACTGACACCATCATAAGTGCCTAATGGCGTAATTCACATACTTGACCATTCTAAAACATAATACAACTATGGTACAAGCTATGGAAATTAGCCAAAAAATAAAATAAAACAAAGATCAATATACAATATTCCTCATTGTACAAGAACAATAAAATACACAGCGGAATAAGCTTAACTAAGCTTCTCTTGAAACATCCCAGCATCGCTCCACTTGTAAATCAAACCTGCAGACCACACCTGAAAAATAGCAACTATAGTGGGGTGAGATACATCAAATCTCAGTGAGTTCCCTATCCTATAGATCATCTCGGCTGTACAAGGTTCTATCAATCCTAACTCAAGTCAAGGGGAAGGGAAAATGACCTTGAGTTCACAATCTCACACTATATGGAAACATGTCATGAGTTCATCAACTCAAAATATCACTAATCGATACCCATACCAAGGCATCCCCTGTTCCCGTCCGCTTCTACGTCTAGAAGTCGACCCGAGTCATGGATCATTGTAACCTACTTGACATACGAATGAATTCGGGTTCTACGGGCCATCAACCGTTATGAACCGTCACTTCACACAGGCCATTAACCGCCAAGTAGTTGTGCATCCATTTCAGAGGAGCTCGAGACTCATGAAACTACACTCAAGATAATCGGTTACGATTACGTGATCACACACAAACAAACATGATTGTATTCGACAATCATAAGGCCACATTCGCCTTTTCTCATAATCACAAAAGTTCACACATGTTCCATACTAGTGTTTACTCTCTCCTAGACCATTACTCGTCACAGATGTACCTTTCTACATCAAGTGCCCGTGCATCGCCATCTAGGTTATCTACTCCAGGCCAGAATTCGCCAATGAATGCACGAGCTTCGCCATCCAGAGTTTCTATCAATTTCTAATCACAACCTAGAATCATATCATTAGGTTTGGGGTAAATTGTCTCACTCTTCCTAATTCATTTTAACATGCATATCTCTCATTCACAGTTCACAATTAAATAGACATTGTATAACACAATGTACACAAGAAAAACATTTAACACAACATATCACATAAAAATTATTTCATCAATCCATGGCACACAACCAAGTTTCTACCTCACCATCTCATAGAGCATAAAATTATCTTTCCAACGCTTCCGACCATGCGTCAATCGGAGTTACGGATCAAAAGTTATGGCGAAAATACGAAAAATAATGTTTTGCTGTCCCAAGTAAATTCGCCTGACGAATCCCTGGCGAATCAGACTCGCCACCTACTAGCCTGGCGAATCTGGACGAACCAGAATTCTCCCAAAACGGGTTTGGGACCCAAAAATGATCCAAACCTTCAACCCACATGATATTAATGCATCCAAATACCCAAAACAACATGTTAGAACACATTTAGACAAACATTTCATCAATCTATCCGTTAGATTTCACTGACTTAACAAAATTACTCATTTTATCCAAATCTAACCTAACTCTAAAACCTCCAGAAATTTACTCTAAAGTCTCTATCTAGAACCCACCTGATGATCGAAGAGGAGTTTGGAGAAGATGATGAATCGATGAAGATGATCCACAAGCTTTTCTTCTTCATCCATGGCTTTTTTCCCTCTTTCTCTTCTTTTCCTCTTTTCCTCCTTCTTCTTTCTATCTTTCTCTTTTTCTTTCTTTACATATATATATATATATATATATATATATATATATATATATATATATATATATATATATATATATATATATAATGCTTATTATATAATATAATTCCAACAGGGTAAAACATCTCCAATTGATACTTTGTCGTCTCAACCAATTGATCAATTATCAGAGTTACCAAAAATTACTTTCTTGAATTAGTAAATATTAATTCGTCTCCTTAATAAAATAATTGATCTCTTAAGAGTTCTCCAGTTGCTCTATTGATCCCAAATGTCAATACTTAACGTACTTAGAGGATTCCATTAATCCAATTATCCAAAGATAGAGCACATAGATACTCATCTGATCTCATCTGATATCCAATTAAGCCTTTAAATAATATGGGGTATTACAGGGGGTTGGGTCTTACACTCTATTAGAGGCCCAAAGGTTTATTTTTGTACAAGTGGTGGGGATTACAACTCAAGGAGAGGTCCAGGGTTATTTGTTTTGAAAACGGCGACCGCGCCGAGGTTTTTGAAAGCACAGTGGGTCTTATACAATGACTGAGGCCCAAATATTTTGGTTTCAAAAATGGGTTGGGTCTTACAGTCTATTAGAGGCCCAAAAAAGTTTAAAGATGGGTCTTACAACTCGAGGAGAAGCCCAAAGATTTTTGTGAAAAAGGCGACGATCGTGTCGAACCTTTTGACGGTATAGGGACTTATATAATACACTGAGGCCCAAAAAGGTTTATTTACAAAGGGTTGGGTCTTACACTCTCTCAAGAGGCCCAAAGTGTTTGAAAAAAGATTTGATGAGGGTTGAATTAATCAAAAACCCTAATTTGTTTTCAAAATATATTTTAATTGAATAAAAATTTAATTAAAATGATTAAAATTGTTAAACATGTGGAAAATAAATTGTGATCTTGGATTAATGTTTCAAAAATTATGTTTCTATCCATAAAATGATTGGAAATCACTAAAATTTGAAAAATCAAGAGGGAAAAAATATTTTAAATGTAAAAAACAATTAAAATATTAATTCTTTACAAAAATATCAAGTATATGAAATAAATAATATTTTTGGGATTTTTTGGGAAAATAAAATATTTTAACATTTTTGTGAATTATTAAAAAAAGAACCAACTCAAAATCATTAAAACTCAGAGATAAATTAATTTTTGAATCAATTAAACAAAATCACAAAATTCAAATATTCAAATATTCAAAAAATGGCGCCAAGAACATGGCAAGAACACGCGCCACCCTCTGTTTCTGCAGATTTGCGTTTTCTATCCAGTCTCACTGAATACTTGATGATAACATGCAATCTACATATCAATCTACTCGTTTTCACCTCACGATCATGTCTATGGTCTTTAATTTCATTTATTTTAAGCATGGAATAAGAAATCAAATAGAAACCTCAAGAACCCTAAAATTTACAAGGTTCAGAAATTCCATACACGATTCAAACAAAGCAATTGATTGAGGGAAAACACTCTATGCATGATTATGAACATATGGCCAAATTATTGTGCAGCAAAAAATGCATGGATCATAGAGTTAGAAGAGCTCATGCTTACCTCTTGCAGCTGGTGATCGTGTTTTGTGTTAGAGGTGTTACAGCTTGGTTCCAAGGATATGGACAGCTTCCATAGGTGCTATGGAGTGTGTCTGAATGCTTGGAGTGGATTGAAATGATCTGGAACTTGAGATGGTACCCCAACTGCAAATCTATCAAGAACTTGAGCAATTGGCTAGTGATTTTGTGATTTTGGTGTTCCAGATGTTGTGTGAGTGTTTGGATCGCCTCTATATGATGTTTATGAGGTGTGTGTGTGTGATTGGTTTGGTTGGAATAGCTCTCAAACTCAAAACCCGATAGTGACTTGCTTTGGAAGGCAATTTTGGAGTGAAAGAGGAGATTTTGAGGAAAGCATCTATTTGATGGCTTTGGTGTACTCAAACTGAACACAATTGAGCTCTATTTATAGTAGAGAAAGTTTGTTTTGTAAGGAATAGTGAATGGCAACTGCTGCATAGGTTTGGCCAATGTTGATCAATGAGAATCCAAGTCTCCTCTAGCCATTGACTAGAGGTTAGGGCACAAGCCGCTAGTTCCCTTGGTCTTGGATAAGTCTTGACTGAATTCAGTTGGAAATGGATCAGTCCATGCCACCTTGGTGCATCCATTGAATGCTCCAAAACAAAATTGGAGTCTTGTCCCCTCTTTAGGGATTTCTAGGTTTGGCATGCTATTTTTAGTTCCAAGGACTTGGGAGGCTTGAGATCAGAGTTGGTTCCTCCTTGGTCTCCACTTGAGGTGTTCAGATAGATAAGTGTGTTTGTCATTTGCACAAATTTGGCAAATCGAGAAAAATGAACAAATCTGCCTTGCTTTGACAGTTTTCAGCAAGGCATATTGCCATTGTCATATCTCATGGCTCAAGTTGAGTTTGGTGAAGTTCTTGGTCATTTTGGAAAGCCCTCATATGATATAACAACTGTTTGATCATAATTGGTTTTGATACTTTTTGAATCCAAGTGAAAAATTTTCCTACATTTGGAAAAAAGTGAAGGCAGATTCTGACTTAGTGAAAATTTCACTAAGTGTTGGAAAAAAGTGACATTTTCACTTTTTGTGATTTTGATCATTCCATAACTTAAAATCCATGAGGAATTGGAATGAGTTATGTTTGAAGCTTTTGTAGAGGGCCATGAGAGCTACAAATCCAGCTTTGGATGGGGGAAAATGGCCTTGTGGTTTAGGAGTTATGATCCTCTAAAGTTAGTACCCTAGCCACTTTGTTCCATAACTTAGAAAAATTTCTAAGTTTTTATGGTTACCCCTTTTACAAGTTATCCCACTTTTCTTGATTTTTCTTGATGAATGATGATTCCAATCACACATTAACATCATTTTAGGGTTAAGGGACCATAATTGTGAAAAATCTCAAAAAGTCAAAGTTGACTTTTGTGCACAGTTGACTTTTTGTCAGATGAATTCCAAACTGTGCGATCCTCTATGAAATCAAGTCCTTGACCTAAATCAAACTTGATGGACATGTTCCATGGGTGTTATAGTGTATTGAATCATGTCCCAAGGTTTGGGAGCATGCCTGGGTCAAAATTCAAAGGCACAATTGACTTTTCCCGCGAAACCCTAATTGTGGTTCTGATGAATTTGAAACTTGTGCATCAAGGTTCTTGGATCAAACCATTGTTGCAAATGGATCAATGTAGTTTATTAGAAACCCTCAAATCCTCTCTTGAAGTCTTGGCTCATGATTTGTCCCAAAAGTCAACTTAGGGGTGAATTAGGTCAAGAAACCATAATTCCTGATTTTTGGTGAATGCATCCCCTGAGGCTAAATTGACTTGATGATGTGGTCCATGAGGTTCCATGGGGTATATTAGGTTATGCTTTGAAGCATTGGCTCATGCCCAGAGGAAAATTCCCATCTGGAGGCCCTAGTCGACCAAAACCCTAATTTGGTGACACTAGCGATCTTGAGGCTTGATCCACTCAGAATGTTGCAGCGTTGTGCTTGATTCTTGCTGTGGGAGTTCTCTTGACCCATTGAGGATGTTTGAGAGGCTAGACAAGTTGAAGATCATGTCATTCCTTAATTGATCCTTTGTCTAAGAACTCTGAGAGGGCTTGAAACCCTAATTTTGATTGTAGTGGATGCTCACCCATCTTTGGGGAGACTAATGAGGTATGATGGCCCATCCATATTGTGATGAGGATTTACCCAATGATGGGAAATATTAGTGGTCAAAATTGGGGGTATGACAGATGCCCCTATTTAATCTTCTTGGACCCGAAGGTGTGAATGGCGAAGGTATTCGGGCATTCGGGGTGCAAGAGGATTAAATATCGGAATACCCAAAATTTTGATGGTGGTTAAGAATGGTCATTCACGCATCCTTCTTCTTTTGCTAAGCAATGATGCTTAGAAAAGGTAAACTTCCCTCGATCCTGGTTTCCTACCAAGGAACTGGCCTAAGTTTCTGATATAAACTTCCCCTCGATCCTGGTTTCCTACCAAGGAACTAGTCTCAGTTTCTGATACAAACCTCCCCTCGATCCTGGTTTCCTACCAAGGAACTGGTCTCAGATTCTCATACAACCCTCCCCTCGATCCTGGTTTCCTACCAAGGAACTGGTCTAAGTTTCTTTTGTCAATAAACTTCTTGACAAGGGACGCTGTTCGTACCGGTTTTCCTCAAACTTCTCGCCCAATTTTCCTGGGGAGATGCCATTTGATGGAAAAACTTTTGATGTCAGACTTGCTGGGGAACCCATCTGTCTGAGTTATAGAGGTGCACACACTTCTCTGTTGGAGACGCCATTTGTCGACTCTACTGGGGAAAGCAGGTCTCTTGAGAGACTGCTGTCGCTTGGGGATATTACACCATACTTTTCTTCGAGATCTTCTCGGAGAAATGCCATATGATGTGATCCAATATTGAGCGCATATGTCCTTTTCGTCAGCAGATTTTACGGAGAAAAACAGTTGTATTGTCGAATCTCTGATTAAGAGGCTTTTTTTGGGGATTTTCCTTAATCCGGGAAAGCGAAGATATCATCTTCAATGGCGAAGAGTGACATTTGTAGAAGGTATTTTTGTCTTTCAGAGGTTCAAGTTATCAAAGTGGTCAAGGGCCAACTTTAATCCAGAATATATTGGAGGAGAGAGATTGTTCAGACGCAACATTTCCTGACAAGGAAAAAACTGACAACTCGATTGTGAAGACTTTTATCACTAGGGGACAAGACCGACTAGAGTGATAGTGATGCAATATGAATATGAATGTAAATCAATAATGCATGATGCATGTATGTATATGATGACAAAACTGACATGACATACAGACTAATGGATGAACACGATTGGATACTCGACCACAGTGGGGAGATAAAAAGTATTGCTGGTTCACAATTGCAATTCTACCTTGCTTAGGAGAAGTAGTCCTTGTGGGGGAACAACCGTTGATCGGGCTTAGGAGAAGAGAACTCGGCCGAGGATGTCAGATGGAATATTCGCATCTGACATAACTGATCCTTCGTTCAGGCGCACTGGTTTAGAATGAGTACTTTGATTCCGCACTTTGAAGTTTGATTACTTCTGGCAAAGCAATCGATGTCCTTTCGATGTTCAATAGTCAAAAGAAATTGCCATCTTTATTTTAAAAGAAGAAAAGTTTGACAAGTAAATTCATTTTTGTTTTATTTCAAGAATCGTTAATCATGTTAAAACGTCATTATGTAAAGCTAAAACAAATAAGAATTGGAAACAAAAGCACAAGGGCTCAAATTTTATTGATAGGATGGAAATCAACCAAACGCGTGATTCCATAGATATTTACAAAGTTTAGAAAATGGTAATTTAAGGGAGAAGGGCTACATTGAAACATAACGACCGCTATCCTTCTACCAAATTTGAATTCTGGACATCCTGAGCTTCTGTAGAAGATGACCTTAATCGAGATTTCTGATGGACGACATAACTGCTACTGGGGAATTTGCCCCTGTTGGACGTAGTTACTTGCCATTAATCCTAACTTTTGCCGGGATTGTACTTTGAGATTTCCAATAAACCAGGATGATTTTTTTTTATTATGTCTCTAATTTTTGTCTGGACCTCCCTATCGGGTTTTCAATCCACCGAGACATTTTTTTCTTTCAGTTTAGTCGAAGTATTTCTTGACTACGTCAACATTCGTGGGATAGGAAAATTCTTCTCCGTCCATGGTTGCAAGTCTCAGGGAACCACCTGAGAAAGCTTTCTTGACCACGTAGGGGCTGTCATAATTCGGAGTCCATTTGCCCTGAGAACCAGTGAGGAATTATTGTATCCTTTTGAGCACAAGGTCTCATTTCCTGAAGACGCGAGGTCAAACCTTTTTGTCAAACGCCTTCTTCATTCTTTGCTTATACAACTGACCATGGCATAGTGTCGTTATTCATTTCTCTTCGATCAGGTTCAGTTTGTCGTGTCGACTTTGACACCATTCAGCCTCTATTAGCTTAGCTTCCATCAATACCCGGATTGATGGGATCTCTACTTCTATGGGGAGTACTGCCTCCATGCCATATACTAGAGAGAAAGGGGTTGCCCCTGTTGAAGTTCGGACAGATGTGCAATGACCTTGAAGAGCAAAGGGTAGCATTTCATGCCAGTCTTTATAGGTTACAACCATCTTCTGAGCGATCTTTTTGATGTTCTTGTTAGCCGCTTCTACCACCCCGTTCATCTTGGGTCGGTAGGGAGATGAGTTATGGTGTTCGATCTTGAACTCTCCGCACAACCCTTTCATCATCTTATTATTCAAGTTAGATCCATTATCTGTAATGATCTGGCTCGGAATACCATAACGGCAGATGATATTATTTTTGATAAATCGGACCACCACTTGTCATGTTACATTGGCGTATGACGCTGCTTCGACCCACTAGGTGAAGTAATCAATGGCTACCAAGATGAACCGATGTCCGTTCGAAGCCCTGGGTTTGATCATGCCAATCATGTCGATTCCCCATATGGAAAAAGGCCATGGGGAAGAGAGAACTTTGAGATGTGTAGGCGGTACATGGATTTTGTCTGAGTATATCTGACACTTGTGACACCTCCTCATGTACTTGTAGCAATCGGATTCCATGGTCAACCAATAGTACCCTACTCTCAGAATTTTTCCCACCATTGTGTGTCCATTGGCATGAGTGCCAAAGGATCCTTCATGAATTTCTTTTATCAGCATGTATGCCTCTGGTCTGTCTACGCATCGGAGCAAGACCATGTCAAAATTTCTCTTATAGAGTGTATCACCGCTCAAGAAGAAGTTTCCTGCCAACCTTCTGAGGGTCTTTCGGTCCTTTCTTAATGCCCCAGGTGGGTACTCTTGTTTCTGAAGGAAGCATTTGATATCGTAATACCAAGGTTTGTCGTCTAGGACTGCTTCAATCATGAAGATATAAGCGGGCCGTTCAAGGCGCATTATGTCGATCTTAGGTTAGTCATTCCATTTACCTACACTAATCATGGAAGAGAGAGTGGCTAAAGCATCAGCCATGTGATTCTTATCACGAGGGATGTGATGAAACTCGATTCTGTTGAAGAAGGGTAACAACCTTCTTGCGTAATCTTTGTAAGGAATCAGTCCTAATAGGTATGTGTTCCAATCTCCTTTGATCTAATTGACGACCAAGGCTGAGTCGCCGTATACATCTAAGTTCTTGATCCTTAAGTCGATCGCTTCTTCGAGACCCATGATATAAACTTCGTATTCGGCCTCATTGTTTGTGCACTTGAATGTCAGTCTGGCAGTGAAAGGAATGTGGATACCCTGGGGTGTTATGATAATTGCCCCAATTCTATTTCTGTAATGATTGACAGCTCCGTCAAAGATTAGTCCCCATTGGGAACCTGGTTTTGGCCCTTCGCAGGGTAGTGGTTCATCGCAATCTTTCATTTTCAAATACATGACATCTTCGTCTGGGAAGTCAAACCCGATTGATTCCTGATCGTCAATCGGTTGATGAGTCAAATGATCGGCTAAAATACTTCCCTTAACAGCTTTCTGAGCGTGGTATTCGATGTCGTATTCTGATAACAACATCTGCCAACGGGCAATCCTTCCCGTGAGAGCAGGATTTTCAAAGACATACTTGATTGGATCCATTTCTGAGATCAACCAAGTAGTGTGACGAATCATGTACTGGCGAAGACGTTTGGCTGCCCAAGCCAAAGCGCGGCAAGTTTTCTCAAGCATAGTGTACCGAGTGTCGCAGTCGGTGAATTTCTTGCTCAAATAATACATGGAAGACTCTTTTCTTTTTGTTTCGTCTTGTTGGCCAAGCACACAACCCATTGAGTCCTCCAAGACTGTTAAGTAGAGGATCAGTGGTCTTCCTTCCACTAGAGGTGATAGAATCGGTGGGTTCAACAGATATTCCTTGATACTGTCGAAGGCGGTTTGGTAGTCCTCTGTCCAAACACAGTCCTGATTCTTTTTGAGTAATTTGAAAATTGGCGCACATGTCGCGGTCATGAGGAATATGAATCTGGAGATGTAGTTCAAACGTCCCAGGAATCCTCTGACTTGTTTTTCAGTTTTCGGAGAAGGCATTTTTTGAATGGCCTTGACCTTGTCAGGATCAACCTCAATTCCTTTTTGGCTGACGATGAACCCTAAGAGTTTCCCTGAACGGACACCGAAGGTGCACTTGTTGGGATTCAAGGGGAGTTTGTACTTTCTCAACCGCTCGAATAGTTTTGACAGGTGGGTCACATGCTCCTCTTCCGTCTTAGATTTGACAATCATATCATCGACATATACCTCAATTTCCTTGTGTATTATGTCATGAAACAGAGTAGTCATGGCCCTTTGATAGGTTTCCCCGACGTTCTTCAAACCGAACGAGATTACCTTGTAACAAAAGGTACCCCATGGGGTAATAAACGAAGTTTTCTCCATGTCCTTCGGCGCCATTTTGATTTGATTATAGCCCGAGAATCCATCCATGAAGGAGAAAACTTTGAACTTTGTTGTACTGTCTACCAGCATGTCAATGTGTGGTAAAGGAAAGTCGTCCTTTGGACTAGCCTTGTTTAGATCTCTGTAATCGACACACATTCTAACTTTTCCGTCCTTTTTTGGAACGGATACGATATTGGCTAACCATCGAGGATATTCTGACGTGGCAAGGAAACCCGCGTCAATCTGTTTTTGTACCTCCTCTTTGATTTTGATGGCCATGCCCGGGTGAGTCCGTCTCAACCTCTGCTTTACTGGCGGACATTCTGATTTCAATGGTAAATGGTGTTCCACGATGTTGGTATCCAACCCTGGCATGTCCTGATAGGACCAAGCAAACACATCGGGAAATTCCCTGAGAAGCTTTGTCAAACTCTCTTTGGTAGTGGGACTGAGCAGTGCCCCAATCCTGATTTCTTTTCTCTCTTTTTCTGAACCCACGTTGATCGTTTCCAACGACTCTTTGTGAGGTTCAATGGACCTCTCCTCTTGTCGGAGTAATCGGGAGATCTCTTCTAAAATTTCATTGTCAACTTCTTCTTCAGCCCCAAATACCGGGAACTCAAAGTCGGGAGAAGGTATCGGATCGTATGTTTCAACGAGGTTTAAAACAAGCAATCTGTATGACGTGATGATTTGTGTTTATAAGAGATAGAGAAAATGCAAGTGTGTGAAGTGTTTTTTTTTTAAACTGCATGTTTATTTTGAATTATTTTTTAGGATTACCATTTTCTGAGAAAAGCGATAACAACAATTAATGCGGAGATTACAGAACGACGTTATTTTATTTATGAACAAGTCGATTCTTGAAACTACAACCTTATAAAACAAAACTCTGTCGCTTTGGGCGAAGCGAAGAGGGAAATTTACAGAAAGTGAGCCCTATGAAAACATCCGTTTCACCTGGGTAGAGTGAAAAGTTAAAGTAAAGACGGCAATTACTTTGACTTATGAACAATCTTCGGAACATCGACAACAACCCATTGGTGGCAAACTCCTCGGTGAATCATAAAGTCTAGTACTTTCCTTGATTTGTCTTCAAAAATAATGCTGATTTCTGGCGGAGCAGGATCATTGGAATCTGTCTCCTAGACAGAGTTGTCGTAGGAGGATTCCTCTGTTGTATTTTGCATAGCATTCGTGCTCTCAGGTAAATCTCCCCATCCAGTTGGCTGGATATCTTCGAGCCTGATATGAGAGCTTTCGGGAGCGGTGTACTTGACCAGGAAGTCAAATTTTCCACTTGGTTGTCCTAAGGTATCCCACACTTCTTTGGAACTAGAGGAGTCATTCCTCCCGATGACGTTGACCTCGGGAAATGCATAGTTGATGAATTCCAGTCCGATAAGCTTTGTTAATTCATCGTCGTACTGGTTATTTTCTAAATCACCTGAGTGTTGATCCCATGACATGGTGGGAACGCATGTATTCTGCTTAATGACGCTCAGCTGATTTTCATTGTTCGGCTTATTTTCTTGCCCCAAGTCTCCTGGGTACGGCTGCCAGATAGGCAGGCCATCCATTGGGCCATAATAGTCGTGATCAAAGTTGTCCTTCATCAGAGTGTCCTCCTCTAATGAGTTTGGTGGAGCACGACATCCTTCCGGATCACAATCTCCGCATATCATTTTGACATCTGACCTCGGTATAAATCTCAGACTATGTGCGGGATAGCAAAAGGGCGTAGGCACCTCTTCCTGAGACATATAATCGTCCTCGTTGAGATAGGACTCCCATTCCTCATCCGTATCAGAGGAATCTCCCTCATTGATATTATGGACTGTTTGAGGCACTGGGTGAAGGAAACCTCCAATGTGGAAGAAGTTTTGAATGGGATGAAGACTTTCATCGTTAGCAGCTGTCTGGGTGCAGGTTGCAGAAAAACCAAGACCCTTCTTTGTTTTGTTATCGGTAGGAATGACAAGCTGTCCCTATCCTTTTGCGTTGTTACTCTCGATCACTTCGAAAGCATCTCTGTATGAGGAAATCGAGGTTCCTTTCTTTGATTGATTCTTATTGCTCACTGAAAGTGCTTGAAACTGAGTTCCAACAACCTCATCGGGTTCTACACAAGTAGATAATGAAAAGTTACTCACGAGCAATGCTTGCTCCCCACAGACCGTGATGAGTTGATCGTTCTTGACAAACTTCAGTCTCTGGTGTAGTGTCGAAGTGACTGCCCCAGCCTGGTGTATCCAAGGTCTTCCTAATAAGCAATTGTATGTTGCCTGGATGTCCATGACCTGGAAAGTGATTAGGAAAGTGTGAGGACCAATAGTTATGGGAAGGTCAACTTCGCCGATAACTGCTTTCCGAGACCCGTCAAATGCTTTGACGATGACCTCACTGCCCCTCATTGGGGGTCCTTTGAATGATAGTCGCATTAAAGTGGACTTCGGCATAACGTTGATGGTCGGTCCTGTGTCTACCAGTACGCTGGATAAAGCATCATCCTGGCAGTTAACTGTGATATTGAGTGCCATGTTGTGAATTTTTCCCCCCTCTGGCAAGTCCTCATCACTGAATCCTAAGTTGTTGCAGGAAGTGATGTTAGAGATGATGTTATCGAACTGTCGTATTGACACTTTCTGTTCCACAAAGGCCTGCTTTAAGACTTTCTGTAGAGCCTCTCTGTGGGCTTTGGAACTGAGTAGAAGTGATAGCACTGAGATCTTTGAAGGAGTTTGTAACAGTTGATCAACAATATTGTATTTACTCTTTTAGATGAGCTTCATCATATCATCATTGTTTTTTGAAAGGTCGGTATCACTGGATTGACCGACTGGTGGATCAAGAGCTTCTGTCGAAAGTTCCTTTTCTTTGTTAGGTTCTCCAACCCCACGGTTGAAGATTCGACCGCTCCGTGTTACTCGACTGATGTCTGCAATATTCACGATGGAGGGTAATGGAATTTCCTTTCCATTCTCAATTATTGTTGCACCATATTTGTAAGGGATCGCCTTAGCTGATTCATACGGTAACGGTCCCGGTAGATAAATAACTACAGGAGACTTCTGATTTTTCTGACTGTCGTAACTAACTTCAATCAATTCTTGGCTAAGAACCTTTGATTTGTCCAGTTGAGGGATGATGGTACAAACATCCTTGTTCTGTTGATGATCAGAGATTATGACAACATCTCTGATTTGATCAGCAAAGTAGTCTGGCATCTAGTTGATTGGCTCGGGACTCGGACACGGGTGAATCTCTTTATGATCCAACTGACCTTGAAGGGCTGCCCGTACAAGGTAGCATCCTTGGTTATTCTCCGAGCAGACTCTACAGCGTTCATAATTGTGTGGTGGCACCTGGCCACGCCCACTTTGAATGCAGTGCAACCTTACCAGGTTTATTTCCATAGATCGGGCATCCTGACTTTGACGCCGAGTAGGGTTTCCATTATGCACACTGATTTGTTGTGTTTCTTCATCCAGATAGATTGGAAGCCACCAGTGGTTTAACAAGTGTTGTAAAGTTCTTTGGACGAGAGCACACCCTTGGTTACTCTCACAACATCCTTTACAGTTCAGATAATCATATGAAGTGAGCAAACCGAGTTGAACCTGCCTGGCATGTAACTCTACCAAGCTGGTATTCATCAGACGAATATCAAAGATTTGAATCATGTTGATCTGGTAAGGATTTCTATCATGGTAGTCCTGGATCCATCCAAGATCCATCTGATGCAGGAGGGCCTCTTGTACAAAAGAGCATCCCTGTTTGTTTACCGAGCAAGTCAGACAGGAATCGTAATCATGCCGTGGTAGATTATGATATTGGCTTTGCCTTGATTGCATCGCCACCAAGTTGACATTCATTGCACGAATGTCGTGGTTCTGAATGATGTTGGAATTCGTATAGGTCATGTTGACTCCACGAACTCGATGCTCTTGGATCCATCCGAGATCCAATTGTTCCTGTAGAGCTGCTTGCACCACAGAACATCCTCGATTGTTTTTAGAGCAGATATCACATTGGTGATAATTATGAGGTGGCATATAGCCATATTCGCTCTGTCTACAATGCATCTTAACCAAGTTGGCCCTTAACAAGAGTACATCATGAATTTGATAGATGTTGTTATACTCTCCCTCTATCAAATTGACCGCAACTTTCTCATGTTGAGACAGCGGGTTTGTGAGAACATTCGGATTCATATCTTTGAAAGATAAGACCCTGCTCCTAACAAGCTTTTGCACATCGGATTTGAAACTGAGACAATTTTCTATGTTATGCCCTGATCCTCCTTGATGGTAAGGACAAGTCTGATCCGCTTTGAACCAAAAAGGCAGATTTTCCAGTACTGTAAGAGGAGACTTAGTTTGGACGTGCCCCTTGACCAATAATAATGGAAATAGTTCTGCGTACAACATCGGTATAGGGTCGAACCCTGGTGGTCGCGTTGTACGGATGTTGTTATATGGAGGACGAGCTTGCTGAAGAGACTATTGTGTCCTTTGCTGAAGTTGATGTTGATTCGGTTGGCTCTGCGCAACCTGAGATTGATACGTAGGAACAGGTGTGGGATTGATAGCATGATTTACATCTGCTACTGGTTGATATCGTTGCCTTTGCTTTCCAAGAGAGATATTCCCGAAATCTTTCTCTTTTTTCTTAGGGAGAGCACTACCATATCGTTTTGTACTACTTGATGATCCAGCGTCTTTTACTAAACGTCCTTCCCAGACCGCTTCCTCAAGACGAATTCCCATGCCCACCATCTCGGTGAAGTCACTGGGCACACTAGCGACCATTATGTCGTAGTAAAATGAGCTTAAGGTCTTTAAGAAGATCTTTGTCATCTCTTTTTCCTCAAGAGGTGGACAAATCTGAGCGGCAATTTCACGCCATCTCTGAGCGTTTTCTTTAAAGGTTTCCTTATCCTTTTGTGACATCGATCTGAGTTGATCTCTGTTCGGTGCCATGTCCAAATTGTATTTATATTGTTGAACGAAAGTAGCGCCAAGATCTCTGAATGTACCGATCGTAGCGCAGTTTAAACCCATGTACCATTTGAGTGCGGCACCGGTTAAACTATCCTGAAAGTAGTGAATCAGCAGTGTCTGGTTCTTTGTCTGAGCAGACATTCGTCGAGCGTACATCACCAAGTGGCTTTGAGGGCAAGAGTTACCCTTGTACTTTTCAAAGTCGGGCACTTGGAACTTGTGTGGAACTTTCACATTGAGGACCAAGCAGAGGTTCGTGGCGTCCTTTCCAAATAGATCCTGACCGTGAAGGGCCTGCAGTTCTTTCTGCATCTCTAAGAATTGTTCCTGGAACTCATTCATTCTGTCGAACATGATGTCATTTCCACTAGAAGGTATCTGTGGAATCTGTCCTTCCGGGACAGTGTGTACCACGGGCGGTGGTATAGTCATTATGGCCGGAGTTGCTGTCATGCCCCTGGCATCTTCGCTTTCCCGAAGTTTGTAACCTTCAGGCCCAACGGCTCCTGCTGCGGTTCCCTGATCCTCAGCGATTGGCGGAACATATCTTTCCGGGATATAGTTAATAGGCATGCCCCAGGGACAATCTTTCGGCAGTTTGTACCTAGGATCATACTTCTCCACTATGGGCATTGAGGTGATCTCCGAGATCACAGTCCTTTGTTGTTGCATCTGAGCTTCTACTAGAGCTTGCATGTCGTTATGAAGCTTTCTCAGATCCTCTTTCAAAGTGTCGATCTCTTCTCTCAACTCTCTGTTCTCTTCCTCGAGATCATCCATCTTTTTCTGACGATTGGCTCGAATATTATACGAATGAGACAGTTTGACTCTAGAATCGAGACACAAACATGAGATTCGTAGGTAAGAAGAATGCGTTTATGAGAATGATGAATGCAATGATTATTAATTATTTTTTTTATTCAAAGTAAACTTCGATAATTAGATTGCAAATATCAAACAGTGGGGAAACCCCGTTTTATTGAATTCAAAGGATTAAGGAAATGGAAATACAGTAGATTACAAAGTGCTGAAAAAGGAAATCTAAACTAATGGATCCTGAGTCCTCTCTGAAGAGAGCTCAGGTGCTGGTTCAGGTGTTTTCCTTTTCTTTGACTGGGGATCTTGGGCCGTTGTCGGGTTGTCATTCCTTTGCCAAGTGAAAGGAGCAAGCAAATTCCTTTGGTCATCCTAATTTTCTACAGCATGTTGCTCTAAAATCTCAATCAGGGCATCTTTTTCTCTTAACAGTTGCTGTATTTTCTTGCACTCCACATTGAGAATACGGTACTTGTTCCTCCAAGACCTCTTCTCCTACTGAACTTTGCTGAGAGTAACCTGAAGTTTTTCCGTCTCAGACATGAAATAAAGGGTAGTGTCCCTTAATGGAAGAACTTCCTGACGAGGGTAAGGCATCCTCAGCTTGAGAGCTCTAGTTTGTACCCAATGGAGATAAGGCTCCATCGAGACACAGTCTGGTTTTCCTAGAGACTCTCGTCCTTTCCTATGAACATGTTTCCAAGCGTGCACTATTTCCGCATTTAGTGCCCTGTCATTTTCTCCTTCCTTGAAGAAAAGACCTTCCAGATGAGCATTTCGCGGGAAATGCCTCATCGGGTATCCAAATTGACGACGAACTAACACTGGATGATAGTTTATTCCTCCCTTAGTTCCTATAAGGGGTACATTTGGGAAATTTCCACAACGGTCAATGATTCTAATCCCGTCGTAGATTCGATTGTACCAATCAATGTCGGAGTTGGTAAGAGACATGATTCTCTGCAACCAACGTAAAGTATTCTTTTGGTCCCAAAATGCAGCAGACTTGGGCAAATGGGAAGTGAACCATTTGTATAGCAGGGGTACATAGCATGTGATCATTCCTCCATTATACAAATTCCTTAAGTGTACCGAATGATACGCATCTGCGAGTAAGGTCGGTACGGGGTTTCCAATTAGAAAAATCTTAATGGCGTTGATATCTACGAAGTTATCAATGTTGGGAAACAAAAATAACCCGTAGGCGAGCAAAACAAAGATGCTCTCGAAAGCGGCCACGTTCCCTATACTAGCAAAGTATAGAGCTTTCTTTATCAAGAATTGAGATGGCAAACCTTGGATGCCACCCTTAGTGGTCATGTGAGTCCTGACTTCTGACTCGTCCAAATAAATTGCTCTTGCAATGGTCTGATCCTTTGGAATTTCTTCCAGTCTAGAAAAGGGAGCTTGATCAGTAATGTGTAAATCAGTCAAGTGAGAATACTCCTCCAGCATTGGTGCTAGCTGATAATTCGGGAATGTGAAACAATGATAAACTGGATCGTAGAACTGGATTAGTGTGGACAGGATTCCTTCAATTACATGGACCCTTAACAAGGACAGCAGTCCTCCATACTTGGCTCTGAAAGCCTCATGGTTGGTGATCATTCTCACCAAACCTCTTAAATCCTCTAACTTTGGAACCTTGAAGGTGTACTTATGAGTTTTCCTTCTACCGAAATCCATTAGCGCAATCTCCTTCTCTGACATTTGCAATCATTGTCTTAGTTTAATTTGAAAAAGAGAGACTAGAAGAGAAAATTTTTCTTTTGTTTTAATGTTTTTTAAATGAATGCATGAATGCAGCACACAAAAACATAGAAAAAACATGGGGTCAAAGGGTCGGTGTCATGAAGTCAAGGCTCTACCCCCCCCCCCCCCAAAGGTTTATACTGGAGATTTTTTGTACCTGTCCGCAAAATCATTGACCCCTCTAGGATAACAATAGCAAGAGGATCGCCAGTGAGCTGATGTATCCTAGAGTGATCTCAGATGAGGGTAGTATCGCGTGACAACTATTTCCGATAGCTTCTGCACTACAAAATGGCTTAAGTCTACTAAAAACCTCAGCTTCTCAGATAACCCAGTCGACCACACTACTTTCGACAACCGAAGTCGTATAGGCAATGTATCTGCAAAGGGAGTCTCCACTTAGTTTGATGGTCGATCGGGGGCTCTTAACTGGAATTCACTCCCAGTAAGATTACCTACATTGCCATCACCTATCTTAGGTGTATACTCAATCTTTCCACATGCGGCAGCACACGCATTCCCATTAGCAGAAAAATAAACACATATATCAATTAGGAAAAGTAATATATATATATATATATATATATATATATATATATATATATATATATATATATATATATTTGTCTTAATCATCCAAGACCTCTAGTCTTATGATCCTATACAAACAATGACCCCCCAGCAGAGCTGTCATTTCTGTGATACGAATTTAGAGTTTCATCCCTTAGGAAAGCAAGCAAGAATGTCTCCCATTATGGTCGCCCTTCTGTTGGGGCACTTTTTTAAGGTTTCTACCTAAGAGATGGGAAGAGATAAAGACGTCCCAAGCAGAGTCGCCATTTTTCTGTAGCGCGAGTTTTTGTGTGGTTGCGAAGCACTATTGCTTTGGGGTACTACAGCTCGATTCATTTTTTATCCTATTGAAGCTGATGAAGGAAGGGAAATAGATGTCTCCAACTAACCCTACTTGCATACTGAGTTTGAACAGATGACTGTTGGTTTACAGATGCTATAAAGATTGTGGGTCTCTCTTAGGTTATTTTGTTAAAAAAAACAGTGTCTGGGCTATTGGTGGGATGTTAGGACTGATGCTTTTTGATTGATGTATGAAGGGACGGGATTTTGTGTTTTTGATTAGTATGCTCGCTAAGATTTTTCAATCTTATGCCTACGTATTCCCGTTTAACAAAACAGGGAAATCAGAGCGATCGTAGTTCCTCCTATTCTACGGGAGGAAAAAGGTTGTTTTGGTGTCTTGTTCAAAGCCCAAAACGTGAAGCTAAATGTGGTATGTATCTTGTTCAAAGCCCAAGATGTGAAGCTGAAGGGTCTATTTGTATCTTATTCAAAGCCCAAGATATGAAGCTAAAGGGTTTTGACTTTAGAGAGAATTTGTCGTCTCTTAAGAGGGATATTTGGTCTATTTGTCACAACTATTGGGTGACTGATTATAAAGGAGAATTACTTTAACTGGGATATGTGAATCCACCAATGCCATAATTTCCTTTATAGGCGATTTTAACCTGAAGGAGAAGACTTTAACTCAATTTAGAGCAATGCCATCTTTCCTTAGGAATTTCTCATGCTAAAAGAGGGACAGTGGCGTGGATGTAAATAATCCAGAGGCTTGCCGCTTACAGCAATTAGATGGGAGAACGAGTTGTTGATGTTAGTATACTGTGAGCGAGGCACAGATTTTGATGCTAAAAGGTTGATTGACTCAACCGGGGTTTTCTTATACAAAGCCTAAGAGGAGGCTATTGACCCAACAAGAGGGTGTTTTTATGTGTCTCGTACGAAGCCCGAGAGAGAGGCTAAAAGGGGTTGACTCAAGAGAGTGCGTACAAGTGACTGACTCAACAAGAGAGTGCTTTTAAATGTGTCTTGTACGAAGCCCAAGACGAAGGCTAAAAGGTTTTGACTCCACATGAGGGTCTTTTATACTCAACAAGAGAGTGGTTTTGTATCTCGTACGAAGCCCGAGATGGAGGCTGAAAGGGAAGTGACTCAACAAGATAGTCTTTTATACTCAATAAGAGAGTGATTTTGTATCTCGTACGAAGCCCGAGGTAGAGGCTAAAAGGTTTGACTCAACAAGAGAGTCTTTTATACTCAACAAGAGAGTGTTTTTGTATCTCGTATGAAGCCCGAGATAGAGGCTGAAAGGTTTGACTCAACAAGAGAGTCTTTTATACTCAACAAGAGAGTGTTTTTGTATCTCGTACAAAGCCCGAGGTAGAGGCTAAAAGGTTTGACTCAACAAGAGAGCCTTTTATACTCAACAAGAGAGTGTTTTTGTATCTCGTACAAAGCCCGAGGTAGAGGCTAAAAGGTGTGACTCAATAAGAGAGTCTTTTATACTCAATAAGAGAGTGTTTTTGTATCTCGTACAAAGCCCGAGATGGAGGCTAAAAGGTGTGACTCAACAAGAGAGTCTTTTATACTCAATAATAGAGTGTTTTTGTATCTCGTACGAAGCCCGAGATAGAGGCTGAAAGGGTTTGACTCAATAAGAGAGTCTTTTATACTCAACAAGAGAGTGTTTTTGTATCTCGCACAAAGCCCGAGATGGAGGCTAAAAGGTGTGACTCAACAAGAGAGTCTGAAAAGGTTAGCTCCGTCGGGAAGAATCATTTGTACAAAGCCCAAGAGGAGGCTACTGTGCTGGTGACTGTTTCAGTTTAGTGACAGGTCCAGTATGGTGGATAAAGAGAAAATCAGTTCTTATGAAGATTAAAGGTAAGGTTATGCTTTGGCACTGATCAGAGGGTCAGGGTTATTTCCTGTTCTTTAAGGAAATGGGAAATCCAAAGGGTATTGAGACTGTCCAAGTCTGCTGGTGTTTTGAGAAATTGATTCTCAGGTAGTGAAATGATCTTTGTATGATGCCCAAGAGAAGACGGGTATATTAAAGGATGAAGGTCAACCCATTAACTGGTTTGACACTTGACTCAGAAAGACAGCTCTAGCAAATTGATGACTTGGTTCTGTTCCTATACATGTAGAGGTCTCTGGGTCCTTGTACTAAGCCCAAGAGAAGGCATGAGAGCTTTTAAGAAGCCGAAGGGTCCTTGTATAACACCCAAGAGGAGGCGGGGATGCTTTTCAGAAGCCTCTGGGTCCCCAAACCCCGATAAGTTCAAGACATGCCATTCACCGAGAATAGATCAAGCCAGGAAATACCGAGAATATGAAAGAAACTCAAGAGATGCCATTCACGGAGAAAAGATCATCTCTGGGGAGTAGAGTCTCTTTGACGATTTCTAAGGGTGACAGTCTGAGAAAGGGTTCACAGAGAATGCTGCCTTTCACGTCTCTATATTGTTTAACCCCAAGAGGAGGGAAGACTGTGTCTGGTAATCCTATGGGGATCTAGTTTTGTTTGTATTTAAGAGTGACCAACAGGGCTTTACCTAGTGCTAGACGTAGTTGCCGGGGAAAACTCTAAATAACTATAATAGTATTACACAGTTGATATTTGGCAAGTATATAAAAGTTTGTGAAAGAAGACTTACAGTGATCAGCCCCACAATACAGTTATATATATATGAAAGATGATAAAGAAAGCGGGTAAACACTTACTCGGTTGTAGAGCTTCCATACTGTTTTGTTAGTTGTTCAACAAAGAAAGCTTTGATAACAATATTCTATTTAAAATCAAAGGAGAAACTGCTTTGAAAAGGTTGTTGGGGCTTACAGATCAAGAAGAGGCCCAGGGTTTTATCAGTGATTGCACTGTTGTTTTGTACAGGGACTTATACAAGTGACTGAGGCCCAAAAAGGTTTTCTGTACAAAGGGATGGGTCTTACACTCTCTCAAGAGGCCCAAAGGTGTTTAAAGAAAAAGAATGAGGCTTATAACACGAGGGTAGGCCCAGATGATTTGATTTTTGAATTGGCGATCGTGCCGAGACTTCTTTAACGTATTGGGTCTTATACAATATATTGAGGCCCAAAAAGGTTTTGGTAAAAAGGGGGTTGAGTCTTACACTCTATTAGACGCCCAAAGGTTTATTTTTATACAAGTGGTGGGGCTTACAACTCAAGGAGAGGCCCAGGGTTATTTGTTTTAAAAACGGCGATCGCACAGAGGTTTCTGAAAGCACAGTGGGTCTTATACAATGAATAAGGGCCAAATATTTTGGTTTCAAAAATGGGTTGGTCTTACACTCTATTAGAGGCCCAAAAAAGTTTAAAGATGGGTCTTACAACTCGAGGAGAAGCCTAAAGATTTTTGTGAAAAAGGCGACGATCGTGTCGAACCTTTTGACGGTATAGGGACTTATACAATACACTGAGGCCCAAAAAGGTTTATTTACAAAGGGTTAGGTCTTACACTCTCTCAAGAGGCCCAAAGTGTTTGAAAAAAGATTTGATGAGGATTGAATTAATCAAAAACCCTAATTTATTTTCAAAATATATTTTAATTGAATTAAAATTCAATTAAAATGATCAAAATTGTTAAACATGTGGAAAACAAATTGTGATCTTGGATTAATGTTTCAAAAATTATGTTTCTATCCACAGAATGATTGGAAATCACTAAAATTTGAAAAATCAAGAGGGAAAAAATATTTTAAATGTAAAAAACAATTAAAATATTAATTCTTTACAAAAATATCAAGTATTTGAAATAAATAATATTTTTGGGATTTTTTGGGAAAATAAAATATTTTAACATTTTTGTGAATTATTAAAAAAAGAACAAACTCAAAATCATTAAAACTCAGAGATAAATTAATTTTTGAATCAATTAAATAAAATCACAAAATTCAAATATTCAAATATTCAAAAAATGGCGCCAAGAACATGGCAAGAACACGCGCCACCCTCTGCTTCTGCAGATTTGCATTTTCTATCCAATCTCACTGAATACTTGATGATAACATGCAATCTACATATCAATCTACTCGTTTTCACCTGACGATCATGTCTATGATCTTTAATTTCATTTATTTTAAGCATGGAATAAGAAATCAAAGAGAAACCTCAAGAACCCTAAAATTTGCATGAAGGTTTAGAAATTCCATACACGATTCAAATAAAGCAATTGATTGAGGGAAAACACTCTATGCATGATTATGAACATGTGGCCAAATTATTGTGCAGTAAAAAAATGCATGGATCATAGAGTTAGAAGAGCTCATGCTTACCTCTTGCAGCTGGTGATCGTGTTTTGTGTTAGAGGTGTTACAGCTTGGTTCCAAGGATATGGACAGCTTCCCTAGGTGTTATGGAGTGTGTCTGGATGCTTGGAGTGGATTGAAATGATCTGGAACTTGAGATGATACCCCAACTGCAAATCTGTCAAGAACTTGAGCAATTGGCTAGTTATTTTGTGATTTTGGTGTTCCAGATGTTGTGTGAGTGTTTGGATCGCCTCTATATGATGTTTATGAGGTGTGTGTGTGATTGGTTTAGTTGGAATAACTCTCAAACTCAAAACCCGGTAGTGACTTGCTTTGGAAGGCAATTTTGGAGTGAAATAGGAGATTTTGAGGAAAGCATCTATTTGATGGCTTTGGTGTACTCAAACTGAACACAATTGAGCTCTATTTATAGTAGAGCAAGTTTGTTTTGCAAGGAATAGTGAATGGCAACTGCTGCATAGGTTTGGCCAATGTTGATCAATGAGAATCCAAGTCTCCTCTAGCCATTGACTAGAGGTTAGGGCACAAGCCGCTGGTTCCCTTGGTCTTGGATAAGTCTTGACTGAATTCAGTTGGAAATGGATCAGTCCATGCCACCTTGGTGCATCCATTGAATGCTCCAAAACAAAATTGGAGTCTTGTCCCCTCTTTAGGGATTTCTAGGTTTGGCATGCTATTTTTAGTTCCAAGGACTTGGGAGGCTTGAGATCAGAGTTGGTTCCTCCTTGGTCTCCACTTGAGGTGTTCAGATAGATAAGTGTGTTTGTCATTTGCACAAATTTGGCAAATCGAGAAAAATGAACAAATCTGCCTTGCTTTCACAGTTTTCAGCAAGGCATATTGCCATTGTCATATCTCATGGCTCAAGTTGAGTTTGGTGAAGTTCTTGGTCATTTTGGAAAGCCCTCATATGATATAACAAATGTTTGATCATAATTGGTTTTGATACTTTTTGAATCCAAGTGAAAAATTTTCCTACATTTGGAAAAAAGTGAAGGCAGATTCTGACTTAGTGAAAATTTCACTAAGTGTTGGAAAAAAGTGACATTTTCACTTTTTGTGATTTTGATCATTCCATAACTTAAAATCCATGAGGAATTGGAATGAGTTATGTTTGAAGCTTTTGTAGAGGGCCATGAGAGCTAAAAATCCAGCTTTGGATGGGGAAAAATGGCCTTGTGGTTTAGGAGTTATGATCCTCTAAAGTTGGTACCCTAGCCACTTTGTTCCATAACTTAGAAAAATTTCTATGTTTTTATGGTTACCCCTTTTACAAGTTATCCCACTTTTCTTGATTTTTCTTGATGAATGATGATTCCAATCACACATTAACATCATTTTAGGGTTAAGGAACCATAATTGTGAAAAATCTCAAAAAGTCAAAGTAAACTTTTGTGCATAGTTGACTTTTTGTCTGATGAATTCCAAACTGTGCGATCCTCTATGAAATCAAGTCCTTGACCTAAATCAAACTTGATGGATATGTTCCGTGGGTGTTATAGGGTGTATTGAATCATGTCCCAAGGTTTGGGAGCATGCCTGGGTCAAAAGTCAAAGGCACAGTTGACTTTTCCCGCGAAACCCTAATTGTGGTTCTGATGAATTTGAAACTTGTGCATCAAGGTTCTTGGATCAAACCATTGTTGCAAATGGATCAATGTAGTTTATTAGAAACCCTCAAATCCTCTCTTGAAGTCTTGCCTCATGATTTGTTCCAAAAGTCAACTTAGGGGTGAATTAGGTCAAGAAACCCTAATTCCTAATTTTTGGTGAATGCATCCCCTGAGGCTAAATTAACTTGATGATTGGGTCCATGAGGTTCCATGGGGTATATTAGGTTATGCTTTGAAGCATTGGCTCATGCCCAGAATAAAATTCCCATCTGGAGGCCCTAGTCAACCAAAACCCTAATTTGGTGACACTGGCGATCTTGAGGCTTGATCCACTCATAATGTTGCAGCCTTGTGCTTGATTCTTGCTGTGGGAGTCCTCTTGATCCATTGGGGATGTTTGAGAGGCTAGACAAGTTGAAGATCATGTCATTCCTTGATTGATCCTTTGTCTAAGAACTCTGAGAGGGCTTGAAACCCTAATTTTGATTGTAGTGGATGCTCACCCATCTTTGGGGAGACTAATGAGGTATGATGGCCCATCCATATTGTGATGAGGATTTGCCCAATGATGGGAAATCTTAGTGGTCAAAATTTGGGGTATGACTGGTAGAAAAGGGTGTTACATGCTGCGCCTCGTGGCTGTCGCCCGGCGAAGCAGCGGCGCACGCCTGGCGTCGTCCGGCGCTACGCACCAGAAGCAGAATTTTCTGCTGCGTTTTACATGGTTCCCAAGCCTCAAAATCTAAATTTTCCAAACCAAAACCTTTTCAAACAACCAAAATAAGTATCAACAATGTACATATGCATATTACGATTATACTACGCAATTTATATCGAATTTCAACCAATAGATTCATGATTTTAGCAAGATTATTCATTTTCTCACAATATCAAACCTAACTCTAAAACTCAAGAAACTCTACAACTAAGAAATTCTACAACTAAAGTATCTATCTAGAACCTACCTTGATTAGAAGATGATGATGAAGAAGATGAGATGATTTGATGAAGAATGGATGATGATCTTGATCTTTCTCTCTTCTAGGTTTCTTTCTCTTTTTCCTTCCTTTCCTCTTCCTTCTATCTAACTTCTTTCTATATTTTTCTTTCTTTGTTTCTTTTGTTGGAAAAGGGGGGAAAGAAATGATATAGAAAATATCATTAATTAGTAACACTACTAATTGTCCAAATAGTCTCTAAAGTTTTAATAATTAAACACCCCAGAGTCAGATAATATTAATTGGATTTGGTCTGAGCTCAACAGTTACTCCAATTATCTCCGCAGATAATTTCTCAGAGTACACCAGAACTCAGTTGATCACAACTAATATTATCCAGAGTAATTAAAAATACGGGGTATTACATCCTCCCCTCCTTAAATAGAAATTCGTCCTCGAATTTAAAATATTACCTGAAAAGATGAGGGTAAGCATCTCGCATCTCCGATTCTAGTTCCCAAGTTGCATCGCCCGGATGCGTCTTATCCCACTAAACTTTCACAAGATAAATCTCTTTATTCCATAGTACCTTAGTTTCTATTCCCATGATACGGCTTGGTTGGGGTTCAAACGTCAAATCTGTTTCTATCTCAACTGTATCTAGTAGAATTGGCTGAAGAGGATCTGGGACAAACTTTTGAAGTTGAGACACATGAAAAACATCATGCATTTCTGACAGAGAAGGCGGTAAGGCTAATCTGTAAGCTAATTCACCAATTCTTTTGAAAATTTGATACGGTCCCACGTATCTCAGACTTAACTTTCATGACTTGAACGGTCCTTTCAATCTCAATCTCGGAGTAACCTTCAAAAATACGTTATCACCTTCCTCGAACTCTAAAGGTCTCCTTCAGCTATCCACATAACTTTTCTGGCGATCTTGCGCTTGTTTAACTTTATCGCGTATCATTCTAATCTTTTCCGTAGTCTCTTGAATAATCTCGGGTCCTAAAATCCTATCCTCACCAACTTCTTCCCGACACAAAGGCGTCCTACACTTCCTTCCATATAATGCCTCGTAAGGAGCCATACCAATACTCGCATGATAATTATTATTATATGAAAACTCAATCAACGGTAAAAGTTCAATCCAATTTCCCCCACTTCCAAGCACACAAGCTCTTAACATATCTTCCATTGTTTGTATCGTCCGTTCCGTCTAACCATCCGTTTGCGGATGATTCGACGTGCTCAAACACAACCTTGTTCCCATAGCTTGCTGAAAAGCTCTCCAAAACCTCGAAGTAAACTTCGGATCTCTATCGGACATAATACTAGAGGGAATACCATGTAACCTCACAATTTTTGAAATAAACAACCTTGCAAGATGACTTGCCTTGTATGTAGTCTTTACGGCCATGAAATGCGCCGATTTCATCAACCGATCCACAATTACCCAAATAGAATCATATCCACCTTGAGAACGGGGTAATCCAACTGTGAAGTCCATAGAAATACTATCCCACTTCCATACCGGAATGTCTAAAGGTTGTAACAATCCTCCCGGTCTTTGATGTTCAATCTTTACCTGTTGGCATATCGCACACTCTGAAACATACACCGCAATATCTCTTTTCATACCGGACCACCAATAGTCCCTCTTTAAATCTTGATACATTTTCGAAGAACCAGGGTGTATAGTAAAAACACCCTTATGCGCTTCCTCTAAAATCCTTATTTTCAACACCGCATCGTCTGGAACACAAACCCTTTTGTTAAACAAAATGATTTCGTCGGTAGCTCGCACAAAACCCGGTTGTACTAACACTTCTTGTAACTTCTCATCCCACACTTGTCCTTGTTGAATCTCTTATCTAAGAGTAGAATTAACATTCAAGTTTCCCATAATCACACCATTAGGAGTCCAAACAAAATGAAGATTTAGATACCTAAACTTTTCCAATAAGGCATACTCTAACATCATCAACTCGGCATTACGCAACACTTTTCTACTCAGTGCATCCGCTACTTTATTCGCTTTACTCGGATGGTACTTTAGTTCCAAATCATAATCCTTCAGATATTCCATCCATCTCCTTTGACGCATGTTCAACTCTTTTTGGTCAAAGAGATACTTTAAACTCTTGTGATCACTAAACATTTCAAAACGTACTCCGTACAAATAATGATGCCACAATTTCAGAGTAAAGACAACTGCCGCCAGTTCCAAATCATGCGTTGGGTAATTCTTCTCGTGGACTTTCAACTGTCGAGAAGCATAAGCCACTACGTGACTATCTTGCATTAAAACACCTCCTAATCCCATTTTAGACGAATCACAAAATACTTCATATGACTTGCCAGGATCAGGAATGATCAAAACAAGAGTAGTCATTAATCTTTCTTTCAGACTCACAAAACTTTGTTCACACGCTGAATCCCACTCATAGGGACAGCCCTTTCGAGTAAGCTTGGTCATTGGTAACGCCAATTGAGAAAAGCCCTTGACGAACCTTCGGTAATAACCTGCCAGTCCAAAGAAACTTCTAACTTCTGAGACATTCTTCGGTCTCTCCCAGTTAATTACTGCTTCAACCTTTGATGGACCAACCGCCACACCCCCCTGGGATATGACATGACCCAAAAAGCTAACCTCTAACATCCAAAATTTACACTTACTTAACTTGGAAAAGAGTTGCTTCTCTTGCAAGATCGATAAGACGATTCTTAGATGTCCCTCGTGCTCTTGCGAAGTACGAGAATAAACAAGAATGTCATCAATGAAGATCACAACAAATTGGTCCAAGTAAGCTTGAAATATCCGATTCATATAATCCATAAAAAATTCTGGAGCATTCGTCACACCGAAAGGCATTACTAAGAATTCGTAATGGCCATAACGGGTTCTAAACGCGGTCTTCGATACATCCGAACTCTTCACACGGATCTGGTGATAACCCGACCGTAAATCAATCTCCGAGAACACACTGGCTCATTTCAATTGATCTAAAAGATCGTCTATCCTTGGTATGGGTACTTATTCTTGATGGTGACTTTTTTCAACTGTCGATAATCAATACACAACTGCATTCCACCATCTTTCTTCTTTACCAATAACACTGGAGCTCCCCAGGGTGAAACACTGGGTCAGACAAAATATTTAGCCATTAATTATTCCAATTTTTCCTTCAATTCTCTCAATTCGAGTGGTGTTATTCGATACAGAGAAACAGATATAGGAGCCGTTCCTGGTATCAGGTCAATAAAAAATTCCACTTCCCTCACCGGAGGAAGAGAAGTGACATCCTCGGGGAAAACTTCTGAAAACTCACAGACTACAGAGATACTCAAAACTTGAAGGTCGCAACTCTCTTCCTTGGTGAGAACTAAAAGAACAGATTTTTCCTTCTTAAGCAAAAAATTTATCATTCCAACCGTACCTTCTAAAGCAGTTGTTAACACATCCTTCGGAGTAGCTTTAGTAGATGGAATGATGATTAGCTTCTCCTCACACCTGATGAAAACCGAGTTAGCAGAAAGCCAATCCATCCCCAAAACAACGTCTACTTTCTTAAGCGGCAAACAAATAAGATCAATCTGAAAAACTCTCCCATCCACAGACAAAACACAATCCTCGCACATTAAAGGTGTTTCAACAATCTCATCCATGGCAGTAGTAACCACCATGGGAGGAGATAACGGAATAGCTTGAAGCCCAAGTCGCTTCACACATTGCATTGACACAAAAGAGTGTGTCGCTCCACAATCAAATAATACAAAACAAGGAATCCCATTAACAAAACACGTACCAGCAATCAAAGAGTTATCGCCCTTTGCTTTCTTCGCATCCAAAGTATAAACTCGACCGGTATTCTTTTCTTGCATCTGGTTCCTATTCTGAGGACAATCTCTCGCCATATGGACCACTCCATCACAATGATAGTACCTAAAAGCTCCATCGCTACACTTCCCAAAATGATACTTGTTGCACAACCGACACAAAGAAGGAGTATTAGGTTTACCACTTGGCACTTGTTTCCCTTTAAAGGCGTGTTGCTTAAGCCTAAACTGTTGGTTGGATCTCCCATGATCACCTTGAGTTATCCTACTTGCAACTCCCTCAGCTTGGACTTTCTTCAAACTATGCTCAGCCACATAGGATTGTCTTAACATCTCAGCATAGGTAGAGAACTCTCTTTGGGATACACTATGAGAAATCTCGGCTCTCAATCCAAAAATAAATTGGTGAACCTTCCATTTTTCATTCGGAGCATACATAGCCTACCTAGAGTAAGTAGCCATGATCTCAAACTTCTCAGCATAAGCAGCCACAGTCATAGTACCTTGCCTCAACTGGTGGAATTCAAACTCTTTTTGGGTCCTCAAAGAACTAGGGAAGTAATTCTCCATGAAGGTAGCCTTAAATTGCTCCCAGACCTTAGGCACTTCTTGGATAGTTATTAAAGCTGAAGCACTTTCCCACCACCTCATAGCATGACCTTTCAACAAGTGAGAAGCAAATACAACTTTGTTCTCTTCACTACACTGGACTATCAGAAAGAGTTTCTCCATGCCATCCACCCATTCATGAGCTTTCACAGGATCTAGTCCACCATGAAATTCAGGAGGATTCATGCAGATAAAATCCCTAAAGCTCCCACTTACAGCATCTGGAACAACCACCTGAGGATGAAGACCCTCATTCATCTGTTGTACCATCTGTTGCATGAACTGGTTCAGCTGCTGCTGCATCTGTTGTAAGAACTGGGGCCATGGAACATACTCCTCGCCACCTGGCGGATTCATCCCAGCTGGAGTAGTTGTGGGTCTGCCACGATTTCTTTTGTGTCCGTCAACCATGTTCCTAAACGTCATACAGATAGGATTAAGTTGATCAGGCTTAATGCCAAACATATAACACTTAAGACCAATGGTGACACAACACATATGAAACAGAAAGAATTACTTATACTGTTTCATGGCTAGGTCGAGGATACGACCTGCTCTGATACCAACTGTAACACCCATATATAACAACATACATAAAAGCGTATATATCATACGTGAATCCCAGTTTTGGTACTGAAATACCATAAGTTCCTAGTAAACACATTGTATAAATAACATGCCCAAATACGAAAGGTGCTACAACTATGGCATAATGTATACAAGATGTTCCAAAAGATAAATACTAAGAACTAGATCAACAATGATCTCAAAAATAAAACTCCAAGCGGAAGTCTTGCCATCCCAAAACTAAGAGGCGTAAGGAAAATCAAACGACTTTCTCCTTACCCTTCGCGGAACCTGTGGTACCTGTAATATAATCAACAACATGGGGTGAGATAACAAATCTCAGTGAGTTCCCTATCTTATGGATTCTCTCTGCTTTACAAGGTTCTATCAATCCTAACTCAAGTCAAGGGAAAGGGAAAATGACCTTGAGTTCACAATCTCACCCTATATGGAAACATGTTCACGAGTTCACCAACTCTAAATATCAACAATTGATACTACTAACTAAGGCATCTTTCCCCGACCAACTCTACAAGAGAATTTCAACATGGGTCACGGATCCTTAAAACGTAAACAACCATTCCCTGCCAACTCTACCAATGAGTTTTTGACACGAGTCTTGGATGCTACTATAGATAACTTTCCCCGCCCATCCTACATAAGAGGCTCTTCAACGCGGGTCACGATTACCTATACATGATACTTTCCCCGGCCATCCTACACAAGAGGCTCTTCAACACGGGTCACTAATACCACTCATCAAGAACTTAACATAATACACATGTTCCATACTAGACTCTTCTCTTTCCTAAATCAATACTCGGCAAGGATATACTTTCTACATCGAGTGCCTGAGTATCGTTATCTAGATTATTTATCAATTTCTAGTCTCACTACTAGATTCCACTATAGTTTTGTGTTAAGGATTCCTCCCTCTTTCTATTCCACATTTTAAACATGCATACCTCTCATTCATGTTCAACAATAATATAGTAGGCAAGGTGTAACACCTCAAAATTTGCCTTCATGTTCCTTACCTAACTGGCTTATGTTTCATTTCATTTTTGCATTCGCATACATGCATATCATTTGGTTCTATGGTTATGGGATCAAGGTTCTCTGATATTCAACAATTATAACCGTCTCGGTATTTTCTACAATTTTTATGTTCGGCTCGGAAGCCAATTCATTAAGGGAAGTGGCGGGAATTAATTGTTTCTGGAATTCCGGTTTTTTGCTGGTTAACTATGCCGGTGGTGTTCAAAATTCACAACTTCTGATTGGATCAACATTTTTGAGCGATTCTTATGCCAAAAGTTCCATCTTGATATCCTCTCCAACTTTTGTGTTTTGGCCGAAGGCTAATTCTTTGAGGAAGATCTCCGAATACGCGAATTCTCTGAGTCGATACAGCAGAAGAACTGTGAAAAATAGTGCTGAACCGGTGTATTTCGGACACTAAAAAAATTCATAAATCTCAGTTCCTTCGTTGGATTGATGTTATTTCAGTGCCTAAAAATTCATTTCGATGCCATCTTCGTTCCGAATGTTTAGCAGGAGACATTTCCTAGCGGAAGGACTCAGAAAGTGCGAATTACCAGTGGAATTCATTGATGCGGTTCACTGTCTGTCAGATTTTGGAAAAAATCATAACTCGGTCAATTTTTATCGGATTGTGTCCATTCTCGAAGCGCCCGTTCAAAAATTTTATCCTCTTCAAGATAAAAGACAAGCTTGAGTTCGAACGGGGCTCCGAAGATTTTCGTTTTGGTTTATTTCGTAAAACTGACGTGCCGAACCGAAGAAAAAGGCTGGAAGTTATTTCACGGGAAAATTCATATCTCACTCGTTGTTTCTCAGATCGCGCTCATCTTTTGACCCGACGTTATGGACTCGTAAATCTACAACTTTACTGACAAAGTCGAGCCGAGATTCTGCTCTGAAAGGCATGAACTTGTCACGTTTTCAAGTCGCAGACGGTAAATAAGCTGAAAAAATGACTTTTGACAGTGACGTCTCGCCGCTTAAACGTATCGAACTCATTCGATTTCTATCGTATGATGTCCATTCTTTTTGCATTGCTTCCGTGACTCAGACGCGGACAATTTCATAAGAGGCCCAGAGTCGAAATTTTGTACCGAGCAAAGTGTTATTTTCACTTAAGCTACCGATAAGCCGGAATTTTACCGTTTCACTTCATTTTTCATCACACTATATATTCAAAAATCTCTCTCATTTTCCTCCAACTTCATTCATAATTCACAAACCCCAAAAATTCTGATTTGACTCTCTCAAAAATCAAATCAAGTTCTCTTGACTTTTTCTTAAGAACACAACAACAACTTCATCAATCTTCAAGAACACTCAAGAACGCAAAGTCTCTGATCAAGCTCCGACCACCGCCGATCAACCGCGATCGCCTCCCCCACTCCAGCCGGACCACCGCGCCGACCTCCCTAGCTCCGGCCAGCCACCGCGCCATACTCCATCCTCTCCACGGATTCTTCATCAATTGCTCCTCCGATCTACTTTTCGATCATTTTGTGACACAATTTCACTTTGCGCACACGGCTTCCCCGTTCGGGAAGTCACACTCCGGCTTGGTTTTAATTGTGGAATTTGACTTTCCTTACCTTATATCGGTATTCCATTGATGTTGTGCAAGTTTCTTCTGATTCCGTGACGGTGTTTTGGTCACGCGTTTTATTTGTGAAGTGTTGTCCCAACTTTGGAATATTGCTTTTATGCATGACTTTGCTTCCGTATTTTGCACATTGGTATTGTTTTGATGTAGTAACATGAACATATGAATTTGATATCATCTTCCTTGTTATTACTAACATTTTTCGTGCTTGTGCGAGTGATTATGGGACGATTCAAGGAGCTTAGCTTATTATCCGTTGCGGATTATCGCGAGTCCTCTCATCTTGAGGCTCGGCATTCATTTTGCTATTATTTTCCGTGTGGTTTTGTTTGTGATGCAGGTTCACCATTACCAACGCCGTTGCAATTTATTTTCATCGACGGCGTATCTTTGCTTTACGGATTACTTCTCATTCACTAATCGCACTTGTGTTTGCTTGATGCTAGCTTGCTCGAAGTATTCTGGGTTTCTTGTTCTGCTTGCTTTACTACTTACGGATTGCTATCTGTGTGGTATAATTCCTCGAACCGATTTACTCTCTTTCCGTTTTTCTTCTTTTGATGCCATGAGAAGTAGGATTGGGAGTCCGTGCCACTTGGTCGGCAATTCTGGAAGTCCTCAAAGGAGGCTCTGTTTGTGATTGTTTACTTTTGTGCTAAAGACCTCAAAAGAGGCGTCCTATTCTGATTCCCCCTGATAAGTCCTCAGAGAAGGCAAGCGAAAAGGGACCTACAATCGGTACCCCATACTTTCAGTTTAGTTGTTCACTCGCTCGCACTACGTGTTGATGTATTAAACATGTGCCCCCGCTCTTGTTATCGAGTCGTCAAGTGGAAGAAGGGTTTAGCAATCAGACCCCCACCTTTGTGTAGCTCGCGTCGACCTAAGCTGATGCTTTGTGATCGTACGCACAATTTACTTTTTCCCCGCACTTTCTGTCCTACCCGATGACATGATATCGTGGTTAGGCTCCATTACTTCCTATAGCTCGCAAGCTTCGATGGCGTGATGTCGTCGCTTTGCCTCCTCTTTCTGCCTGATGAATTGATATCATGGCTAGGTGTCCCTGTTGCTTTGTCCTGCTTCGATGATATGATATTGTTGCTAGGCATCTCCCTTGGCCGCTGTGATGACATGAATCCACAGTCGGATGTGTGCTACTCGAGCGATGTGGATACTCCTCGAGCTTGTTTGTTTTTGTTATGTTGTGGTCTTACCACGAACTACGTTTGCTCAGATTCCTCTTTCTCGTCCGATTGAGGATACGTAGGCACGAGATGCGATATCTCGGCGAGCACCCTTCCCTCTTTTTCAACTCGTCCATCGAACTACGACTGCTCTGATTTCCTCTTTCTCGTCTGGTTGAGGATACGTAGGCATAAGACAGCGATGTATTGGCGAGCAAACTTCCCTCTTTAGTGTGTAGTCCTTCGAACTATGCTGACTCTGATTCTTCGTTCGTCCACGAAGATACGTAGGCATTGGATTGCGATAATCCTTGCAAGTCCGTCTTTGCTTCCCCCTCCCCCGTTTTTGTTTAGCCGTAGACTTTAGGATAACTCACCCTTTGATTAGACAACAAGCATGGATCCCATCGAGTACGATGGACACGTGGGGGAGCTAATACCTTCCCCTCGCGTAATCGACTCCCTTACCTGTTTCTCTTGGTCGCGATGACCATGCTTTTTCCTTCCCTCAGGTTTACACAGTGTTTCCTTTCCCTCTCTTGGGATAAATACACATTGTTGGCGACTCTGTTTCTGCGCCACTTTCGCATTTGTACTTGGATGAAAATCCTGGGAGCGACAGCTGGCGACTCTGCTGGGGATTTTGGTTCCCTATGCGAGTCAATCCTAGCGCTTGTCTGTTTATTTCATTGGGTGTTTACTGTTGTGCTTTATTTGTTGTATATTATTGTTTTTACCGCATTTATTGCATTTCATTTCATTACTGTCATATGATGGACTGTGCTGTGCTGTGCTATTTTTTTTTGTTTGGCGGGATGGGAGTCCTGAGAGATAAGCCCAATACCCAGGCTTGAGCATACACATAGGTATTAGCGTGGATAGTCGTGTCGCTCGCATGGTGGTGACCACGTGGAGTGTTCGCGAGACCCACAGGCAGACGAGGTTCTTTCAGGGAATGTCTGATACTGTATGTTGATACAGGACATTGGATCTTCCCTTGATGAGCGGTTGACACTGTTGATTATTCCCGAGGACTCAGTTGCGGCACTCCTCCCAAGAGGTGATAATGGCATACCAGAAATGGCAAATCCATTACGCTTCTTGATCCGAGGACCCAACGCTGGGAACTTGTTATAGGATAACCTTTTTTAGGGAGAATCAGTGGAGGCGCTCCTCGATTGGCGATAATACTGTACCCAGAAGGATGAATGTACTATTGCTTCTCGACCTCAGTGCCAGAAGATGGAGACCTTTCGTTTTCTAGAACCCACATGTGAGAGGGGCGGGATGTTTACAGGTTTACAGGTAACCGTAACCTTCCACCTACCTGGTTTCCTGGTTTTCCTATCAGTATGGACTTATCAGCCTATTATTCTGGTATTCTGGTTATTAAGATATTCTGGTATTTCGATATTTTCTTCAGAACAGACCTATGAACTTATCCATTCATCAGCACAGCAGTTATTCAGAATATGTGGAAGCCTTAATCCCATGTATGTTGCATCTGCATCATCATTCTGCATTCTGACATACATGTTCTCGTATTTCCAAGGATCTTAACTTTGAGACTCGCTGTTGAGCATTTCCATCTATTTCTTGTGGTTCGTATGTGAGAAAAACTTGAATCAAAGTAGAATGATTCCTTGGAAATACTCGAACATGGCATTTTGCATTTGCATTTTCATACTCATATGCATAACAGGTGCTCCAGAGCGGATTTCTCATTCTGACTTGGTCTTCCCTTCAGAATTGCCAACTTGAATTCTAACCGCTACTCAACTTCCAACAATCAGAGTTCAGCTATGGAACAAATCCGTGTAGAGTTGGCTGAGATGAAAGTTCAGATTGGGCATTTTATGGTGGACGTGCAGGCATTATCTCAAGGTCAACAACTATTGAGAGAGGAAGTTAATCAGATGAAGACTTGGATGAGCCTGGTTATGGAAATCTTGAATTCGGTGTTAAGGAAGGAAAGCAATCATGTGCCCATTTCCGTAGCAGAAATTCTCACTCCTCCTATCTCTTTGGAATCTCCTTCAAACCATGAAGCACTTTGTGGATCTCTTCCACAACCTTGCGGTTTCTGAAATTTTCTTGTCTGTGGCTAGTTCCCATTCATCAAGTGAATTCAAGGGGTAACTCATTAATATCATTCGCAACCTGTACTTCTAAGGGCTTTTTCCCAACAGTTGTTGTCTGTTCTAGGTAATGGTAATCATATGATCAATCAGAATCAGTCATCCGAATACTCATGCAGGTCATCAGAAGCATAGGAAACCAACAAGGGAGTTCGACACAGTTCATGTGTCTCATATCCAGTTGTTCCCTCAATTTCTCGAGCTTTCATTGGGGAAAACCAAGCGATTAGTTCCGATTATTTCTCCTTATCCTGTGGGGATTGATCCCGATGCCTATCGTGACTACCATTCTGGGGAACCTGACCATTTAATTGAAGATTGTAAGTCATTCAGAGACAAGGGTAAAGACAAGGTCCAGGATCTGATTGACTCCAAGACTATTGTGTTCATACCAGAAAAAGGTGGGAATCGGGCACCAACCCAGTAAGAGAATGAACATCCAGACTGCTGACTGCTGAAAGTCCCCAAGATCAACAAGTCCAGACGGAGCCAAGTCTCCTCAATGATGGCAATTTCCTGTTTCTTTACTGCATTTTCATTTGTATCTTGCTTGTTTGTTTAAACATTGTCTGCATGTAGAAACTTGTTTGTTTTTTGAATGACAATCATAATACAATAAGCATGTTTTCTTGAAGTAATCCATTCGTGTTCACTCTTAAATGTTCATGTGCATTGCAATACTGACTTTCTTGCTTAAACTCCTTGAGGGAGGATGATTATTTGAAAATGCAAAAATCTCTGGTAGTATGTTTTTGGATAGAACCCTGTTGAGGATGTACAGGCATTGTTTCAAATCCCTAAACACTGGAGATATAAGGGAGATAGACCCTTGAAGTAGGAGTTTCTTTCGTACGAAAAACCCTCACATTTAACCAATGGGAAGGGTAGGCGTCAGTTAATTTGACCGAGCGTTCAAATTTTGAAAGGAGTGTGCATCTGAGGATCCATTACCTTCTATTCCACACCATCAAGAGGTCAAAAGATGTGAAACCACAATGGTTATCCATCAATGATTAAGGAGTGAGGCAGTCACAAACTTTTCAAACAAGTCAGACAAACCAGTGTCACACGATTTGTTCAAAAAACAAAAAAAAATAGAAAAAAAAGTCGCTAAGTCAAAACTTGAAAACAAGCGACTTAGGCAAAAGTTAAGGCATCCCGCTGGACTTCAAAATTGAAAACTCAAAAGAGTTAGTCCAAGAAAAAATTAGGGAACAAAAAGTAAAAGAATGAGAAAGCAAAAAGCTAAAAGGATTACAAAGAAAAATCCTCGATAAGAACAAAGTCGTGTGGCTACAGACACAAAAGACAAAAGGGGTGACTATTGCTCCAAAACCTCATCGGGTCTCTAACCATCAATTGCATGGGTTCCTTAAAGATCATAAAGCCTTTTGAGAGATGAGCGCTTGTGTCAGATTAGCTGAATATAGGACTGGAGAACATCACGAATAGTGGGTGGGCACCGATAAACTTTGAGCCTTAAATCCTTTTTTCTCAAAACCGTGAACAAGGCCACGATACAACCCTCAAAAGTCCTAATTGAAACAGGGTTTATTCCAAAGGCGCTCTTCAACGAGATAGCGTTCCTGACTCCTATGAGTTATGCTAATAATATTTTTGTTGGTATTGCATGTGCGTATTATTATCCATTCAAAAATCAATGTCGCATCCCAGCTAGTGATTCGTTCACAAGGCTTGGCGACGTATTTTCAATAAAACTTCAAGGTTAACATGTGTGTTGCATTAGAATTGTCATTCTCATAATAAATATTTTATGCTTGCATGTGCCTAAGCATCAGGGGAGCTTACATGATGAACATCAGTTGAGAAGCTTGATCCTGGCAAGTTGAAGTGCTTGAAGACCCCGGAAGACAGTCATATCAAAGGTCATGGGGCTGAAAGACCATGTTGAGCAGGAGTTTTCCTAGAAAGTTGTGTTAAGATGTAGCCAAGTTGGGGCATTCAAGTCGAGAAAGTATTTTCAGAGTTCAATCAATCATGGGCAGTCATGTTGAGAAAATTTCTTCAAAGTTCAGCCAAACTGGGGCAGTTATGTCGAGATCTGATAAATCTCTCCAAGAGTTTGAAGACCCTGGGGCAGTGTGAATGTCTGGTCTTCTATAAAATCATCTTGAGATGATTCCTTCCATTAGACCTGGTGGTCTGGGGCAGGTGGAAAGTTCAAAGGGCCGTTTATGACTATAGAGGCAGGTCAAGCAGGGTAGCAAGGTTTCTCCCCAGTAGAGTTACTCTCCCCATCATCGAAATTTCATTATCCTCAGCAGAGCATACTCTCCCCAGCAAGAGAATAGAGGATTGTTTCTCCAGCCGAAGTCGTGTTTGGATTATTATTCCCCAGCAAGCATTCAGGAGTTGATGTTGTTGTATCTCTAACGGGAGACTTGTGGAATATCTTCCCAGGACAAAGATGTTATCTTCCCCACAGAGTCTTGGTGTCTACTTTCCTCGGCAGGTCAGGAAGTGTATTTTCCACCAGCAACAATATGATCTAATCCCCAGCAAGGTGACAGTAAAGTCATTTCCCCCAGCAGCAGGTTAAGTTCAGTAACATCCCCAAGCAGAGTTTGGAGGTAATCCTCGCAGCTGTTTGCTCAACGGTGGTTGATATCCCTAGCAGGTTTTAAGTCCAATTGGTTATTGGCACTTTTCAGTAGCAGGTTTTGGGTTCTATCTTCGACAAAGGTTATTTGTAATCCCCAGTAGAAGGGAAGTTCTCTTTGGGTTTCATCTTTAGCAGAGGTTATGATCAGGAAGGTCGTTCAGTGTGATCTTCCTCAGCAGGGTCTTTGATTCAAAGGACAATTTAGTTTGTCATCCCCGGTGGAGTTGCCTTCGTCTTCAGCATTTATTTTGCTGAGGCGCTTCTTTTGCATTGCATAAGCATTTTTGCATGGCATCCTCCCAAAAGCGTAGCATTTCCATTTCGTATGGAGCATTACGCCATAGAAAAATTCAAACATATGCATTCGAAGCCTAAGTCAGGTTTGAGTTCTCGTTTGCCAGGCATCTCCCCAACAGGAAGAATGGTAATTCAGGAGATATCGTCCAAATTTATTCCCCAAGCAGTGGGCTTGGTCATTTGGAGAGACTATTTGGAATACCCCTGCAAAGTTTGTTTGTCAGGGTCGTTAATCTGTGGGTTCTTTTTTTTTCACCCCTTCGTCCAGGTGGTCTTTTGGGTTATCCCCTCAAAGTATTAGCGCTAGACACTCGTCCGTGTTCTTTTTCATTTCCTCAATACTTCGTCGTATTGATTCTTCAACGCTCGTCCGTGTTCCTTCAACACTCGTCCGTGTTTTGCTTCCTATGTGCTTTCGACACTCGTCCGTGCTCTTTTCCATTGCCTCAATACTTCATCCGTGTTGATTCTAAACACTCGTCCGTATTCCTTTATCCGTGTTCCTTTAACACCCGTCCGTGTTCGGTTTAGTATTTCAATCCCCAGTGTGGTCGCCTTATACTTTTATTTCAATACCCATCCATATTGGCTTTTGACACCCGTCCGTGTTCTTTTAGCACCCGTCTGTGTTTGAACTTTTATTTCAATACCCGTTCGTATTGACCTTTTGACACCCGTTCGTGTTATTTCAGCACCCGTCCGTGTTCTTTTAGCACCCGTCCGTGTTTGAACTTTTATTTTAATACCCGTTCGTATTGACCTTTGACACCCGTCCTTGTCCTTTCAGCACCCGTCCGTGTTTGAACCTTTATTTCAACACCCGTCCGTGTCCTTTCAGCACCCGTCCGTGTTTGAACTTTTTTAAGCCAATACCCGCCCGTATTTACTTTTAGACAGCCGTCCGTGTTCTTTCAGCACCCTTCCGTGTTTGAACTTTAATTTAACACCCGTCTGTATTGACCTTTTAGACACCCGTCCGTGTTCTTTCAGCACCCGTCCATGTTTGAACTTTATTTCAATACCCGTCCATATTGACCTTTTAGACACCCGTCCGTGTTCTTTCAGCACCCGTCCGTGTTCTTTCAGCACCCGTCCGTGTTTGAACTTTATTTCAATACCCGTCCGTAATAACCTTTTAGACACCCGTCCGTGTTCTTTCAGCACTCGTCCGTGTTAGAACCTTTTAGACACCCGTCCGTGTTCTTTCAGCACCCGCCAGTGTTTTGAACCTTTATAGACAATACCCGTCCGTATTGACCTTAGACACCAGTCCGTGTCTTTTCAGCACCCGTCCGTGTTTGAACTTTTTAGCCAATACCCGTCCGTATTGACCTTTGACACCCGTCCGTGTTTGAACTTTTTATATTTCAATACCCGTCCGTATTGACCTTTAGACACCCGTCTGTGTCCTTTCAACACCCGTCCGTGTGTGAAATTTTATACACTCGTCCGTGTTTATCCCCGGCGCAGCCAACACTCGTCCGTGTTTATTTCAATCCACTTCAAATGATTTGACACCTTTTATTATTTGTTACCCAGCGGAGTCGTCTATCCTTTTGCAAGATGCAAATTTGTGCGATTATTTGATATTCAATCTCCGTGTATCTCGACTGTCTGGAAGCCTTTGCTTCCACACCCTCGGATCCAAGAAGTTTGAATAGGGGCAGCTGTAACACTTCAAAATTTGCCTTCATGTTCCTTACCTAACTGGCTTATGTTTCATTTCATTTTTGCATTCGCATACATGCATATCATTTGGTTCTATGGCTATGGGATCAAGGTTCTTTGATATTCAACAATTAGAACCGTCTCAGTATTTTCTACAATTTTTATGTTCGGCTCGGAAGCCAATTCATTAAGGGAAGTGGCGGGAATTCATTGTTTCTGGAATTCCGATTTTTTGCTGGTTAACTATGCCGGTGGTGTTCAAAATTCACAACTTCTGATTGGATCAACATTTTTGAGCGATTCATATGCCAAAAGTTCTGTCTTGATATCCTCTCAAACTTTCATGTTTTGGCCGAAGGCTAATTATTTGAGGAAGATCTCCGAACACGCGAATTCTCTGAGTCGATACAGCAGAAGAACAGTGAAAAATAATGCTGAACCGGTGTATTTCGGACACTAAAAAAATTCATAACTCTCAGTTCATTCGTCGGATTGATGTCATTTCGGTGCCTAAAATTCCGTTTCGATGCCATCTTCATGCCGAATGTTCAGTAGGAGACAGTTCCGAGCAGAAGGACTCAGAAAGTGCGAATTTCTAGTGAAATTCATTGATGCGGTTCACTGTCTGTCAGATTTTGGAAAAAATCATAACTCGGTCAATTTTTATTGGATTGTGTCCATTCTCGAAGCGCCGGTTCAAAAATTTTATCCTCTTCAAGATAAAAGACAAGCTTGAGTTCGAACAGGGCTCTGAAGATTTTCGTTTCGGTTTATTTTTCAAAACTGACGTGCCGAACCGAAGAAAAAGGCTGAAAGTTGTTTCACGGGAAAATTCATATCTCACTCGTTGTTTGTTCGATCGTGCTCATCTTTTGACACAACGTCATGGACTCATAAATCTACAACTTTACTGAAAAAGTCGAGTCGAGATTCTGCTCCGAAAGGATGACCTTGTCACGTTTTTGAGTCACAGACGGTAAATAAGCTGAAAAAACGACATTTGACTGTGACGTCTCACCGCTTAAACGTATCGAACTCACAGACGCATACAATTTCGTAAGAGGGCCAGAGTTGAAATTTTGTACCGAGCAAAGTGTTATTTTCACTTAAGCTACCGATAAGTCGGAATTTTACCGTTTCACTTCATTTTTCATCACACTATATATTCAAAATTCTCTCTCATTTCCCTCTAACTTCATTCATAATCACAAACTCCAAAAATTCTGATTTGACTCTCTCAAAAATCAAATCAAGTTCTCTCAACTTTTTCTTAAGAACACAACAACAACTTCATCAATCTTCAAGAACACTCAAGAACGCAAAGTCTCCGATCAAGCTCTGACCACCGCCGATCAACCGCGATCGCCTCCCCCGCTCCAGCCGGACCACCGCGCCGACCTCCCTAGCTCCGGCCAGCCACCGCGCCATACTCCCTCCACTCCACGCATTCTTCATCAATTGCTCCTCCGATCTACTTTCCGATCATTTTGTGACACAATTTCACTTTGCGCACACGGCTGCCTCCGGCTTGGTTTTAATTGTGGAATTTCATTTTCCTTACCTTGTATCGGTATTCCATTGATGTTGTGTGAGTTTCGTCCGATTCCGTGACGGTGTTTTGGTCCCGCGTTTTATTTGTGAAGTGTTGTCCCAACTTTGGAATATTGCTTTTATGCATGACTTTGCTTCCGTATTTTGCACATTGGTATTGTTTTGATGTAGTAACATGAACATATGATTGTGATATCATCTTACTTGTTATTACTAACACTTTTCGTGCTTGTGCGAGTGATTATGGTACGATTCAAGGAGCTTAGCTTATTATCCATTGCGGATTATCGCGAATCCTCTCATATTAAGGCTCGCCATTCATTTTGCTATTGTTTTCCGTGTGGTTTTGTTTGTGATGCAGGTTCACCATTACCAACGCCGTTGCAATTTATTTTCATCGACGACGTATCTTTGCTTTACGGATTACTTCTCATTCACTAATCGCACTTGTGTTTGCTTGATGCTAGCTTGCTCGAAGTATTCCGGGTTTCTTGTTCTGCTTACTTTGCTACTTACGGATTGCTATCCGTGTGGTATAATTCCTTGAACCGATTTACTCTCTTTTTGTTTTTCTTCTTTTGATGCCATGAGAAGTAAGATTGGGAGTCCGTGCCACTTGGCCGGCAATTCTGGAAGTCCTCAAAGAAGGCTCTGTTTGTGATTGTTTACTTTTGTGCTAAAGACCTCAAAAGAATCGTCCTATTCTGATTCCCCCTGATAAGTCCTCAGAGAAGGCAAGCGAAAAGGGACCTGCAATCGGTACCCCGCATTTTCAGTTGAGTCGTTCACTCGCTCGCACTACGTGTTGATGCATTGAACATGTGCCCCCGCTCTTGTTATCGAGTCGTCAAGTGGAAGAAGGGTTTAGTAATCAGACCTCCACACTTTGTGTAGCTCGCGTCGACCGACGCTTATGCTTTGTGCTCGTACGCATAATTTACTTTTTCCCCACACTTTCTGTCCTTCCCGATGACATGATATCGTGGTTAGGCTCCATTACTTCCTACAGCTCGCAAGCTTCGATGGCGTGATGTCGTCGCTTTGCCTCCTCCTTCTGTCCGATGAATTGATATCGTGGCTAGGTGTCCCTATTGCTTTGTCCTGCTTCGATGATATGATATCGTTGCTAGGCATCTCCCTTGGCCGCTGTGATGACATGAATCCACATTCAGATTACAGGCTCATTAACTCGACTTGCTTTTGCAACTAGATCCTTATTTAAATCATCATTTTTATGAACCAAGTCTTGTTCCAAAGGTTCACTGTCTTCTCCTATCTCTCCCATCTCTTCCACCAACCATTTAGTGTGATAATTAATTTCACCAAATTCCATAGGATCAATCTTGTCCCGAATTTCATATCTTTCTATCAAAGCTTGGTTGTACTTGATGAAAACCAAGTCTTGCAACCGTTGATGTTCCAACTTATTTCGCTTCTTGGAATGAATCTAAAATACAATAATTTGAAGTATTAATTTAATAATACTTGAATGTAAGATACTTTAAGATATTATTCCTAGTAACAAAATTAATACTTACATGCTCAAATATGCTCCAGTTACGCTCACATCCGGAAGCACTGCAACCTAAACTCAACACTTTAATAGCTAAAATTTATAAATCCGGAATTTCAGCTCCATAAGACTTCCACCACTCAGCTGCAAGTAAAAAAGCAATAATTATCGACCTGGAGCTAATTGCCAAATTTCAATAATTGTTAAATAATTAACTTCCATCTTACCTGGAGATAGTGTCATCCTTTGTCTAATCGCCCCTTTTAAACCAAAGAGACCATTAGCACCCTTGTAATGTGCTAATTGCATTAAAATCCTATCTTCCACATCTTCGCTTTCACTAAGTCTCTCAATGCATTTACGGAGGCCTCTCACCAATTTAGGATCATTCTCAATTTCCGGTTTCTCATAAAAATATTCAGGATTAAGATAGTAACCCGCAAAATGCAACAGATGATGAAGTTGACACTCTCATCTTTTATCAATGATGTCAGATACGGCTTTGTACTTGCTTGCATTTGAATTGAAGCTTTCTCAATTAATTCCTTCGCTAGCCCCATTGCGGCATATATTTAACCCATAGTGGGTTTCCTTTCATTGTCAACCATTCTTAACACATCTACAAGTGGCGCCATGACCTTAAGAGTGTAGAAAACATCATTCCAAAATGATGGCATAAGTATAATATTAGCTGCCCTTTTTCCTTTAGCATCCTTGGCACACTTGGAACTCAACCATTCATCACAAGTGAACATCTCTCTAAGCTTACTTTTTAGTTCTTGCAACCTTTGTAGAGTAAGGAAAGATGTGGCAAACCTTGTCACTCCATTTTTAACCAATTCAACATTGTCGGTAGTCTTTCTCATTAAATCAAAGCAAATGTGTGGTTATAAATGTAGCCCACAACCTTAATTCCATTTTTTACAACCTTATCAATCTTTGGAATTTTTGCTATGTCTTCTAACATAAGGTCCAAACAGTGGGCTGCACATGGAGTCCAAATTTTTGCTATATCTTCTAACATAAGGTCCAAACAGTGGGCTGCACATAAGGTCGAAGTGGAAAAAGGCTTGCTGAGAGTGAGACATCTTCAATGGCTGCACATTGATTTAGTCCTAATTGATGCTTTTTTGCTCTACTAATTCCCCCACTACTAGCTAGATTGCAAAAATCACATGTCACCTTCTTCTTGTTATTTATATCCTTCCAATGGTTGTATTGCCATGCTATGTCAATATTAGCACCGCTTGGTTTGAATGTTTGACCACAAGAAGCAACCGAGGTAGAAATAGAATTCGGTGTAGAAGATGTAGCCATATTGTCTAGGAATAAAACATAACAAAATTCATGGATGAACAAAAATAGATTAACATTAAAATAGAAGTTTTTACTCAAAAACAGAAGTTGTAACTGTGGATTCTGAAACAAAAGTTTTTACTAAAATAGAATTCGTTCAAACAGAAGTTTTTACTCAAAAACAGAATTATGTAACTGAATATAATATTAAAACAAAAGTTGTAATAGAAGTAGAAGTTCAAAAACAGAAGTTATAATAGTAGTAGAAGTTTAAAAACAGAAGTTGTAATAGAAGTAGAAGTTCAAAAAAGAAGTGTAACGCCCATATATAATCACATACATCAAAGCATATATTATACATGAATTTCAAGTCTGGTACTAAAATATACAATAAGTCCCTAGTAAACACATTGTACATATACATGCCCAAAAACCTAAATACCAAAAAAACTACGGCATAGTATATCTACAAGATGTTCCAAGGATAAATACTAAGAACTAGATCAAATAATGATCCCAAAAAAAATCTTCACAACGGAAGCCTTGCCACACAAAAGCTACAATCCGTAAGGAAAGTCAAACAACTTTGTCCTTACCCTTCGCCGAACCTACAGTACCTGTGATGTAAACAACAACAGTGGGGTGAGATACATCAAATCTCAGTGAGTTCTCTATCTTATGGATTCTCTCGGCTTTACAAGGTTCTAACCAAAACCTAACTCAAGTCGGGGGAAAAAGAACTAGACCTTGAGTACAAAACTTTTCGACTACCAAACAATCGTACAATTCACAAAACGACATACTAGTTAAGAATCTTCTCCCCGGCCAGCCATACAAGGCAAATACAACACGGGTCACGGATTCTTAACGTAGATAACTTCTCCCCGGCCAGCCCACACAAGGAGCACTTCAACGCGGGTCACGGTTACTTACCTAATAAATACTTCTCCCCGGCCATCCCGCACAAGGGGCTCTTCAACACGGGTCCCGGTATTTATTAAGAGATATACTACAAACTGGAGGAATACGATCCTTCACTAACAACTACTTAACAAGGATGCTCTTCTAGTATCGATGTAAGCATTTCCGTACAATTCTCTAAGTCATTCTATTGTACTAAGGTTTCCTCGCTCTACCTGTTTCATATTTTAACATGCATACTCTCTCGAACATGCTTAACAATTACATTAGACAAGCATATTACAACATCAATCATATTTATCTTATCAAACCATGGCATAAACATATGTTTCTCCTTCCCTATCATAAAGAGCATTGAAATATCTTTCCAACGCATCCAACCGTGCCTCAATCCGAGTTACGGATCAAGAGGAATCGCATCGGACGCGAAATCGAGAAAGAAAACGCAAAACAGCAAAATTCTGCACCCTCGCTGGTCATACGCGTATTGCCCAAGGCCATACGCGTATTGCCCAGCTCGCTCGCCCATCCATACGCGTATTGCCCAAAGTGATACGCGTATGAGCAGAGACTGATTTTTCTTCAACAATTCCACCAAAAACCCCATTACGCGTAATACCTCCCTCCATACGCATAATTCCTTGCTTCTTACGCGTACCATTACGCATTTCAGCAGAGGGCCGTGTAAAATGAGATCCATACACGTATTTCCCCCAATTCGCCCTTGCCATACGCGTATTGCCCAACCCAATACGCGTATTGCCTTGCCTGTTACGCGTAATGTAACACCCCCTTTCTATACCCCCATATAATCACATAATCATTTAGGCACATAATTAAAATTTCGTCAGAGTATAATTATAAACATAGTATAAAAGAGGCATGTCACATTATACGTGAAATTAAAACATTCAACACCTGCTCAACAATTGATATGCAACAGTGGGGTAACTTTGCAATAGAGGAACTTAGTCCTTACACCCACATTTCAATATTTAGAATAAAAGCGGAAAATCTAAACATTGAATAATATATAACATATATATACATCATCAAGTATTATCCACCAACATAAATCATGTTTACATAAACATTCATCAACAGATACATGTACAATGTATCACAAAAGAATCATATACTTCCTAGCTACCCGGTGCTACATATCAGAGCCGACCGACCAAAAGAATGAAGACACGCTTCACAAAAAGACCATCAGCATACCTACTCTGCAATGCCTCATAGAGCATCATAAAACAGCAGAAGGGTGAGAAATATTATCATAATAACAATGCATATATTTATATATCTTAGAATAAAAATACACATATTCCACATTCTCACCATAATTCATCACAATTCACTCATATACATCATAATGTATATATATATATATATATATATATATATATATATATATATATATATATATAACCAAGCATATTCATCATGCATACTTTCACAATTCTTATCATTCCACATAAACATACATATTCATGTTTATTCATCAATGCCCAATTATAACGATGATAAATGCAAATCAAAGAGACCGACTCACGACTCTATGCAAATGCAATGCGGTACCGACTCAATCATCTCAAGTTCACTCAGGAACTTATTGGAACTATCGCTCGTTACCAATGTAACTCCCTGTCAGGCATACAATGTTCCCCCATTACTCACACCCCGCATGGGCACACAATGTTTATGGATCGTTCACACCCCACACGGGTACACGACCCGATCGCTCACACCCCACATGGGCACACGATCCGATTGCTCACACCCCACATGGGCACACAATCGTTTGTAATCATCGCTCACACCTCACATAGGCACACGACGTTACAACGGATTCTCAATAGAATCACACAACACAAGAATGCACATCATTATGCTTTACATACAAAATGACTCAAGACATTCTTGAAATGCATATATATTCACAATATATTCATGCATTCATCTCATACTATCACATATAATCTATATACATTCACATCAATGCACTATTGTATGATTCACATTCAAAACACACATTCAAAACGGTAAAAGTTGCTAAATAACACTATTCCCGACTTTCCGACATAATTAAATCGGCTAACAATTTCCAAATCATCATAATAGGGAAATACAGCCCAATAGCTTCACAACGATACCAAGAATTTAAAAATCGGATAAACGGAACAAAAGTTACGAACGAAAACGAAAACGACATTTTGAAAAATCACACTTTTACACTTCTCCTGCTCATACGCGTATGGACCAATGTCATACGCGTATGGCCAAAAATTCATACGCGTACCGTACGCAAATCACCAGATGGCCGGGAAAAATGAAGGCTCGTACGCGTATTGGCCCTAAAATGCGTCATCCATACGCGTATTGCCCAAGTCAATACGCGTATGGCCTGCCCCAATACGCGTATGGCCAGACGAAATGCAAAATTTTCCTGCAGAATTTTGTTCTGCGTTTTTTCCCTAAACCACACCCAAATTCATCATCTAAACTCAGAAAAATACCAATTTGATGTCCAACAACCTGTATCATTCGTGTAATAACAACAAGGGACCCTAAAACATCATTTTCATCACGATTAAATCAATTTCTACCATTTTCTACACAAATGGGTTTATACCAAAACTCATAAAAATCAACAACAACAACAACAACACAATCATACATAATGACATACATTGATAAGATAATAAGATTTCACACCCTTACCCGGATTAATCGATTCCTAGAAGTTGTTTTCTTGATTTCCAAGCTTTTCCCTCTTTTCCTTCTCTTTTCTCCTCTTCCTCTTTCTTTCTCTCCTTTTTCTCTCTATTTTCTTTTCTATCTCTTTCTCTCCTATTTCCTCTTCTTAACTCTTTTTCTTTTCTATTTCTTATTTTCTATACAACTTAAATTAATTCATTTTCTCACACAATTCTATTTCCACTAAATTTCTAAATTATCATTAATTGAGAAATGTCTAAAATACCCTCCATTCTAATTTTCCCCGAAAACTCTCAAAAACGGTAAAATATCATAACATGTCAACATAGCATATTAACACACCAATTTCACAGATAAAATAATTTATCACTCAATTTAAATAAAAGACTCAACAAAATGGGAAATAATCGAAATCGGGGCGTTACAACTCTCCCCCACTTTAGAAATTTTCATCCTCGAAAATATTACCTGATTCAAACAACTCCGGATACGACTCTCGCATCCTACTCTCTAGTTCCCAAGTCATATTGCCTTCCGCGACGCCTCCCCACGCTACTTTCACAAGCGCAATATCCTTGCCTCTTGGCCTCTTAACTTCACAATCCAAAATCCTAATCGGTAAAGCTTCCACCGTAAGGTTATCTCTCACTTCAACCTCGTCCATAGGAATAACATGTGACGGATCCGGAACATACTTCCGAAGTTGCGAAACATGGAATACATCATGTAAATTCGAAAGATTCGGAGGCAACGCCACACGGTAAGCCACAGCACCAACTCGCGCAGAAATCTGATACGGACCAATAAAACGAGAAGTCAACTTCTTCGACTTCAAAGCACGACCCACACCCGTAACCGGCGTAACTCTCAAAAACACATGGTCGCCTTCTTGAAACTCAAGATCTTTCCTTCTCTTGTCATGATAGCTCTTTTGTCTACTTTGAGAAGCTTTCATCTTCTCACGAATAAACTTCACTTTCTCTGTCGTTTGTTGTACCATCTCCGGTCCAACTATCGTCCTCTCACCGGTTTCATGCCAACACAAAGGTGTTCGACATCTCCGACCATACAAAGCCTCAAATGGTGCCATACTTATACTTGAATGAAAACTATTATTGTAGGTGAACTCAATCAATGCCAAATAACTATCCCAAGCACCACCTTGCTCGAGCACACAAGCACGCAATAAATCCTCCAACGATTGAATTGTCCTCTCGGTTTGACCATCCGTTTGCGGATGATAAGCCGAACTCAATCTTAGCTTAGAACCCAAAGCCTTTTGTAAACTCTCCCAAAACCTCGATGTGAATCTAGGATCTCTATCCGATACAATACTCTTAGGAACTCCATGTAACTTCACAACCACAAGAACATAAATCTCGGCTAACTTCTCCAAAGGATAACTAATATCAATTGGAATGAAGAGAGCAGATTTAGTAAGCCTATCAACGATTACCCAAATAGCATTATGAGCTCTTTGCGTATTCGGCAATCCCGTAACAAAATCCATCGACATACTATCCCATTTCCACTCCGGAATGTCCAACGGTTGCATCAATCCACTAGGCTTTTGATGTTCCACCTTAGATTTTTGACAAGTTAAGCACGCATACACAAATTGAGCCACATCCCTCTTTAATCCGGACCACCAACAGATTTTCTTCAAATCTTGACACATTTTATTCGCTCCCGGATGAATACTTAAGTTACTTCGGTGTCCTTCTTCCAATATCATCTTTTTCAACTCCGCGTCATCGGGAATACAAATACGACCACGGAATCTCATAACTCCAAAATTATCAACCTTGAAATCCTCGTTCTCATTCATCATCAAATCAACGAACTTCAAATCCAACTTTTGCTTTTCACATACGGTTGCAAGAAAATCATTCGTAACATGTAGCATAACAAGTCTCACACTTCTCGGCGTCATTTCACAAACCAAACTCAAGTCTCTAAAATTCTCCAAAAGTTCCCATTCTCTCATCATCAATGTGGACATATGTAACGATTTCTGACTCAAAGCATCGGCCACCACGTTTGCCTTACCCGGATGGTAATTCAAACCAAAATCATAATCCTTCAAAAGCTCTAACCACCTTCTTTGTCTCATGTTCAATTCTTTTTGATCAAATAAATATTTCAAGCTCTTGTGATCACTAAAAACTTCAAATCTTGCACCATAAAGATAGTGCCTCCAAATTTTCAAAACAAACACCAAGGCCGCTAACTCCAAGTCATGTGTAGGATAATTCTTTTCATGCACTCTCAACTGTCTAGAAGCATAAGCCACAAATTTTCCATCTTGCATCAAAACACCACCTAAACCAATCAATGAAGCATCACAATACACAACAAATGGTTCTGTCGGATTTGGTAAAATCAAGATTGGAGCCGTTGTCAACCTTCTTTTTAGCTCATTAAAACTCCCTTCACAATGAATATCCCAAATGAAAGCCTTTTCTTTACAATTCAATTGCGTTAACTGAAGTGCCAACTTCGAAAATCCCTCAATAAACCTCCGATAATAACCCGCCAAGCCTAAAAAGCTTCGAATCTCCGTAACCGATCTAGGAGCCTCCCATTGCATCACCGCATCAATCTTGGTTGGATCAACACTAATACCACTACCGGAAATAACATGTCCAAGAAAACTTACTTCTGACAACCAAAATTCACATTTCGACAACTTAGCATACAATTGTTTCTCTTTCAAAATTTGTAACACAATCCTCAAATGCTCTTTATGCTCCTCTTGAGACTTAGAGTAAATCAAAATATCGTCGATGAACACAACCACAAAACGATCTAACTGTTCATGAAAAATACGATTCATGTATTCCATAAACACACCCGGCGCATTAGAAACCCCGAATGGCATCACGAAATATTCGTAATGACCATATCGTGTCCTAAAGGCCGTCTTTTGAATATCCTCTTCTTTCACACGAATCTGGTGATATCCCGATCTCAAATAAATCTTGCTAAAAACATGCGCACCAACCAATTGGTCCATCAAATCGTCGATCCTTGGAAGCGGATACTTGTTCTTAATTGTCACTTTGTTCAATTGTCGATAATCAATGCATAACCGCATACTCCCATCCTTCTTCTTTACCAACAATACTGGAGCACCCCAGGGAGAAACACTTGGTCTTACAAATCTCTTGTCCAACAAGTCATTCAATTGCTTCTTCAATTCTACCAACTCCGATGCCGACATACGATACGGTGCCATCGAAATCGGTCTAGTACCCGGAACTAGATCAATAGAAAAATCAACTTCTCTTTCCGGCGGTACATCCGTAATATCCTCCGGAAACACTTCTGGAAAATCACACACCACTGGGAACACATCGAGCTCAACTTTACTCTCCACCGACAATGATGCAAACAAACTGAACAATTGAGCTTCGTCCGCTAAAAATTTCTTCAACTCTTTAGTGGATAAGAAACTCTCATCTTCATCATCTTCCAAAGAAGGAAACCTTACTAACTTGTGATAGCAATCTATATGAACTCGATTAAATTGCAACCAGTTCATACCCAAGATTACGTCCAATCCCTCCAACGGTAAACACACTAAATCCATAATAAAGTCTTTACCATACATGGTCAAAGGACAACTTACACACACCAAAGACGTAGTTACCGACCCTGAAGCAGGAGTCTCAATAACCATTTCACCACCCCAAGAAGTTATAAACAAATTCAAACGCTTAGCGCACTCATGAGAAATGAATGAATGAGTCGCTCATGTATCAATAATAGCAATTAAAGGCGTACTATTAATAAAGCATGTACCTTTAATCAAACGGTCTGCACTAGTAGTGTCCGTCCCCGCTAATGCAAACACCTTTCCGCCCGCTTGAGCTTGTTTCGGCTTAGTACACTTAGTACTAATGTGACCCACTTCTCCACAATTATAGCACTTCACTATATTCCTTCTACAATCAGTAGTAGCATGGCCAAGGCCTCCACAGTTAGAACATTTCACCACAGTCTTCCCACACTCAAATGATTTATGACCCATTTCACCACACTTGTAACACTTAAAGGAACCGGAACCTCCTCCTCCAGATCTCCTCTCAAAGTTTCCCCTATGCTTGCCCTTATCAACGGGTGTCACATAAGGTCCACCTCTAGCTTGTTGCTTTCCCTTCCTCTCATTCAAATTTTTGTAATGTGTAGAACGAGCCTTGCTATCTTCCTCGAAGATTCTACAACATTCCGTCAAATCCGTAAACCTTCTTATCCTTTGATACCCCACAGCTTGCTTAATCTCGGGACGTAAACCATTCTCATACTTAATACACTTAGAGAACTCAGCAGTAATTACAGCATAGTGAGGATGGAATTGAACCAACTCCACAAACTTAGCAGTATAGTCCACCACGGACATACTACCTTGTTTCAGTTCAAGGAACTCCATCTCCTTCTTCCCTTTCACACTTGCAGGGTAATACTTCCTCAAGAACTCGGTACGAAATAAATTCCAAGTTATCTCTTCATCATCCACCTCGAGAACTTGACGCATACCGACCCACCAATCGTCGGCTTCTTCCTTCAGCATGTGAGACCCAAGCCTTACCTTATTCTCCTCCACACAGTCCATCAGGATCAAATCTTCCTTTGAAGATCGGTGGTTGATTCTTCTTGAACTCGTCATTAGCATTCACATTCGGCGCACCTTTCACCGCCCTAGCCATTGCTTCCAAAGCAGCCGCCATCGCATTGTCGTTCCTACCAGCCATATTCTGATCATTCCCAAAATGACAACAAGATTAAACAACAGTTCAACCAACACAACAATAAGACAGACACAACTGACTCAACACTGGCTCTGATACCACTTAATGTAACACCCCCTTTCTATACCCCCATATAATCACATAATCATTTAGGCACATAATTAAAATTTCATCAGAGTATAATTATAAACAAAGTATAAAAGAGGCATGTCACATTATACGTGAAATTAAAACATTCAACACCTGCTCAACAATTGATATGCAACAGTGGGGTAACTTTGCACCAAAGGAACTTCGTCCTTACACCCACATTTCAATATTTAGAATAAAAGCGGAAAATCTAAACATTGAATAATATATAACATATATATACATCATCAAGTATTATCCACCAACATAAATCATGTTTACATAAACATTCATCAACAGATACATGTACAATGTATCACAAAAGAATCATATACTTCCTAGCTACCCGGTACTACATATCAGAGCCGACCGACCAAAAGAATGAAGACACGCTTCACAAAAAGACCACCAGCATACCTACTCTGCAATGCCTCATAGAGCATCATAAAATAGCAGAAGGGTGAGAAATATTATCATAATAACAATGCATATATTTATATATCTTAGCATAAAAATACACATATTCCACATTCTCACCACAATTCATCACAATTCACTCATATACATCATAATATATATATATATATATATATATATATATAAATATATATATATATATATATATATATATAACCAAGCATATTCATCATGCATACTTTCACAATTCTTATCATTCCACATAAACATACATATTCATGTTTATTCATCAATGCCCAATTATAACGATGATAAATGCAAATCATAGAGACCGACTCACGACTCTATGCAAATGCAATGCGGTACCGACTCAATCATCTCAAGTTCACTCAGGAACTTATTGGAACCATCGCTCGTTACCAATGTAACTCCCCGTCGGGCATACGATGTTTCCCTATTGCTCACACCCCACATGGGCACATAATGTTTATGGATCGCTCACACCCCACACGGGTACACGACCCGATCGTTCACACCCCACATGGGCACATGATCCGATTGCTCACACCCCACATGGGCACACAATCGTTTGTAATCATCGCTCACACCTCACATAGGCACACGACGTTGCAACGGATTCTCATTAGAATCACACAACAAAAGAATGCACATCATTATGCTTCACATACAAAATGACTCAAGACATTCTTGAAATGCATACATATTCACAATATATTCATGCATTCATCTCATACTATCACATACAATCTATATACATTCACATCAATGCACTATTGTATGATTCACATTCAAAACGGTAAAATTCGCTAAATAACACTATTCCTGACTTTCTGACATAATTAAATCGGTTAACAATTTCCAAATCATCATAATAGGAAAATACAGCCCAATAGCTTCACAACGATACCAAGAATGTAAAAATTGGATAAACGGAACAAAAGCTACGAACGAAAACGAAAACGACATTTTGAAAAATCACATTTTTACACTTCTCCTGCTCATACGCATATGGACCAATGTCATACGCGTATGGCCAAAAATTCATACGCGTACCGTACGCAAATCACCAGATGGCCGGGAAAAATGAAGGCCCGTACGCGTATTGACCCTAAAATGCGTCATCCATACGCGTATTGCCCAAGTCAATACGCGTATGGCCTGCCCCAATACGCGTGTGGCCAGGCGAAATGCAGAATTTTCCTGCAGAATTCTGCTCTACGTTTTTTCCCCAAACCACACCCAAATTCATCATCTAAACTCAGAAAAATACCAATTTGATGTCCAACAACCTGTATCATTCGTGTAATAACAACAAGGGACCCTAAAACATCATTTTCATCATGATTAAATCGATTTCTACCATTTTCTACACAAATGGGTTTATACCAAAACTCATAAAAATCAACAACAACAACAACACAATCATACATAATGACATACATTGATAAGATAATAAGATTTCACACCCTTACCCGGATTAATCGATTCCTAGAAGTTGTTTTCTTGATTTCCAAGCTTTTCCCTCTTTTCCTTCTCTTTTCTCCTCTTCCTCTTTCTTTCTCTCCTTTTTCTCTCTATTTTCTTTTCTATCTCTTTCTCTCCTATTTCCTCTTCTTAACTCTTTTTCTTTTCTATTTCTTATTTTCTATACAACTTAAATTAATTCATTTTCTCACACAATTCTATTTCCACTAAATTTCTAAATTATCATTAATTGAGAAATGTCTAAAATACCCTACATTCTAATTTTCCCCGAAAACTCTCAAAAACGGTAAAATATCATAACATGTCAACATAGCATATTAACACACCAATTTCACAGATAAAATAATTTATCACTCAATTTAAATAAAAGACTCAACAAAATGGGAAATAATCGAAATCGGGGCGTTACACGTAACGGCAGCGAAACCCAGAATTTTTCATGCAGAATTTTCTGCTACGGATTTCACAATTCGAACCCTAAAATTCCAATTTTTCCCAACCAAACACTTCCAACTCCTACTAAAACATGTTGCAACACATAACAACAATTATAATACGCAGTTTATATCGAATTTCATCAGCTAGATTCATAATTCTATTTGCAAAATTACTCATTTCTCACAATATCAAACCTAACTCTAAACTCATAAAACTCTATAACTAAAGTATCTATCTAGAACCCACCTGGATTACAAGATGATGATGAAGAAGCTGAGATGAAAAGATGAAGATGGGTTAATGATTCTTGCTCTTGAGCTCTTGGGAAATTTTCTCTTCTTTTCCTTCCTTTTTCTTTCTCTTCACTCTCTCTCTCTCCAAAGTTACTAACTTTAGCAAATGAGGGAAAAGGAAAAAGATATAGAGAAAACATTAATTAGTAATACTACTAATTGTCCAAATTATCTCAAATGCACCAATTAATAAAACTCAAAGTTAAATAATATTACTCTAATCAGCTCTGAGTTCGTCAGTTTACTCTAATTATTTTATTCAATAATTACTTAGAGTACACCGGAACCCGGTTGATCATAATAATATTATCCAGAGCGTTCATAAATTACAGGGTATTACAAGAAGTATAATAGAAGTTCAAAACAATCACAATACATTATTAATAGAAGTATAATAGAAGTGTAATAGAAGTATAATAGAAGTAGAATATACTCACAGACGATGAAGCTTTGGAGCGATGGAGATGGGACGGTGGAGATGTAGAGAGAAGCTTTGGAGTTTGAACGATTTAGAGAGAAAGAATGGTGGGATTGGGAAGCTATGGTACAGACGAGAAAGAAGGTAGAAGTAGAATCGTAATTTAGAAGCTAGGGCACAGATGTAGAGAGAAAGAAGAATAAGTCTGGACGTCAAAAAGGAAAAAGGGGTTTTTTAACTTTTTAAGTTTTGAGGGTAAAATCGTAATTTGGTTAAAAAAACTAAATAAAAAAAGGAAATCGGGTAGCCCGCTCCGCCCAGGGAGCGACCCGCTACGCGCGATAGCGTCATCTTCGCTCACGTTCTGCAACACGCAACTCGCACCTAAGTTTGCGCGCGGCGGAGGGCTGCCCCGGTCCGATCGCCCGGGATAGCGGCGGGAGCGGCGCGATTTACATCTCTGCGCGGGAGAAGTCTTGGGAACATCAGCATGTATAATAGAAGAGTGTTATGTCCACAAATTCAAAAAACTAGAATAGTATTCTTGAACAGACAAGGTACCTTGTTTGTAATTAGTCATCTCCAACTCCAACTGAAAACGCTTAGCCGCATTGTTATGATTGTAAATACGCTTCAAATAGTCTCACATTTCTTGAGCGGTGGAAAAGGAGCACAAACTATTAATCATTTGAGAATCAATACTTGTGATAACGTAAGTATCTTTATATTCCAACTCTTTTAAAGCAGCTTTTTACGTCGGTGCTTTATAGGCACCATCCACTAACTCCATAATTTCTTTCCTTTGACATTTATAATGAACTAAAATTTTCAAGCAGGATAATTCTTTGCAGTAAAACGAACACAAATATAATCTTTTTCGGAAGTCATAGAAGCAATATTGCCAATAAATAAATACTTAAGAACCAAAGATAACACATGGCCAAAAGACAGGTGCATGCAGCAACAAATGTGAACAGGAACTTGGTTGTAAAATTGAAAACCATCTACCAAGTGAAAACTTAAGGCCTGGAAACAAAACAAAAACGTGAAACAATTGTGAAACAAGATGGAAATCTTCTACCGAGTGCGAATCTTCTACAAAAACGTGAAAAAAGATGAAATTCTTCTAACGAGTTCAAATCACGGAAAGCAAACACGGAAATCTGCGAGTCCAAATCATGGAAACGCAACACGGAAGGAAATACTTGCCGACACCAAATCAAAATACTTGCCGACCTCGATACGACCGAATTAATCTTCCAGAACCGCAACCTTTACATGCCACCAACTCAATCACAACAACAAGAGTCTTACCCTTACCGCCAGCCTGCCAACACCGAGCCCACTTCTGCCTATAGTCCTGATAACTCTTTCGAACCCACCACATCCCACCATAGCCCCCCACAAATGAACACACCATCGGCCTACCACCAACATACCCACCCACTTTTTGACTACCAAACCCCACAACAACCATTGCATCGTTTCTACGAAAACATGGGCATGCAACTGGATTACGGAAGCGCCGTTGGCAGCAACCCCCGGCTATTGGGGACAGATGCTTCAAAAATTGTCTGATACGTCGGGACCATCTCAAGAAATGCCTCTTCCACAGGTCAACATGCAAATGTCACAGACACCTCAACAAAATCGTGGTAGACCTCGACGCCACGCAAATGCCTCGACATGTGGAACCGGTGGACGTTTCAATAGGATCGGTCTTTTTGGTTTCCATTAATTGTACAAATTTTTATATTGTGAACATTGTTATCTAATTTTTCTATCTTTTTTTTTTATTTTTTTCCATTTAATTTTTCCATTTCCTAACTAAAATAATAATTTTTAAAAAAAAGTAATTGTACTGATATGGCGCCTCCCCTGAAATTCAAAATTAGGGTAGCACATTTTGTACTGAGTCGCCATTTGATATGGTGTTTTGTGAAATTTTTTAGCTAAGGCGCCATACAGTTTGGCGCCAGCAAGTTAAAGTTTTGCCAAAACATATCATTTTGGTAAAATTTTTGAAACTTTAGTTATTTCAGTATTTTTTTTTAATAATTATGTTATTTTAAAAAAATATCTATTTTTGGCTCATAGCCTTTTGTTGTCATTTTTATTTAATTTAATTTTTTAAGCCCAAAGAGTTGTATGTGTGAGAGGATAGTTAGGAAAAAATTACAAAAGAAAGAAAAAGTAAAAGTTAGAAAGAAACCTTTTAACCATATTTAACAAATCTGCTAGAGCATTTCCAATGGGAGTTCTTTCGAGCATTGCTCCAGCATGGCACAACTCAAAAATTATTTTTTGCTATTGAAGAGAAAAGTTCTTTCTCCGATTGGTACTACGGTTGTACTGCAATGCAATTTAGTTTTAAGTTAAAGTAATAATAAAATAATCCTTTTTAATAATTGATAGGTATATATGAGTCAAAATTATAAGGTCTAAAATGAGTTTTTCAGAATTATATTATTGGAGTGAAAATTAGATGAATTGTTTCAAAATAATGTAAATTAATGAGTTTCATAAAAAACCAAAAAATGAGTAGCACTATTGAAAATGCTCTTAAATTAGTCTGACACACCGTATTGACGTGATGCAAAGTGAAAGTAAGGAAAAATGCAGCGTGGAAAATGGTTTACATGTTTGTATACGTAAATAGTTGATGAGTCATTAGTCCAAGTCTTCTTCAGTCACTGTCCAAGTCAACTAAGCAGCTACATCATACATTCAGTGTATGGTGAAGAATGAATGAAGACTTGGCTTATATTAGACTCCTTCCGTTTTTTATTATAAGTCGTTTTTTATTTTTCACATATATTAAAAAATATAATAAATATAATATAGAAAAGAGAAATTATTAATGGTTTTATAAAATTGTCCTTTATTAATGATATTAGAAAGACAAATTTATATAATTAAAAGGATAGAGAATAATAAATATGTAAAGATATAGTAAAAAAAATAACATTAATAATTCATTGGTATTATAAAACGACTTATATTGTAGTATAAATTGTTTTCCTCAAAACGACGTATTAAAAAAAAAACAGAGGTAGTAAAGTATTTTCAGCTCATAAACGTATTAGTAGGCTATTCGTGATGGCCTTAGTTTACAAATTTTTGTTCCTTTTATTTTCTCAACTTATGCTACATGGTAATGGGTACCAAGAAGATTGTCCGGCTTCATTTAGTTGTGGATATCTAGGCAATATCAGCTTCCCTTTCACTACAACACCTTCAAATTTCATTTGTCTTTAATGTGAAAGTTAATCAATATGTTAAAATGCTAATTTCGGAGATGAAAATCAAAGTTTTGTCTTGCTAAAATTTCATAGAATCCATTACTTTCATGTTAAAAAAACAAAGTCATTACTTTCTTACGCTAAACATTTATGTTGTATTTCAAATAATTTACAATTTCCAACAGCCACGGTGATTATTGGAGTTGTAGTGGTGATTATTGGAGCTGTAATGATGACGTTGGCTTACTGGATGGTGATAAAGATCTTTACTACAGCATTTCTTTTGTTTAAGAAAGAAAAGTCAACTCATCGTGTTATGGCGGAGTATCTGAAAGGACATGGACCTCTTTCAGCTCTTAGGTACAATTATTCAGATATCAAGAAAATAACAAACTCTTTCAAAAACAAATTAGGCCAAGGCGGTTATCGAAGTGTATACAAAGGGAAGTTACATGATGAGCGTAATGTTGCAGTGAAGATTTTAAGTGAATCAAAAGGTGAAGGTGAAGATTTCGTTAACGAAGTTGCAAGTTGTTGTGAAAAACAATATCTTTTAGCAAAATATAAAATGGTTTTTTGATAATTAAGAACCAAAATAAGGGTTAGGGTTTAACGGAAAAGAAAACAAGAAAAAGACAAATAAGGAACAACAAGATTGGGCAAATAAATTCTGTTTACTATTCACTTTGTCATTAAAATCACAAATGATTACAAGTGAATATCACAATTTGCCCACTAGTGCAGAAATATAAAATTACACCCGTTTTTTATACATTTAACACCCGTTATTGGAGGGTGTGAATTCAACGGGTGAGAAATGTCTGACAAATTTACACCTGTTTTAAAGCGGGTGTAAATTTGATGTTATATTACACTTTTTTTTATAGAAATCGGGTGTAAATTTTTACATATATACATTTATAGATGATATATTACACCCTTTTTTTGTTTAAAATGGATATATATACATTCCTGTTTACACCCAATTTTATAGAAAACGAGTGTAAATTTAATGTTATATTACACTTTTTTTTATAGAAATCGGGTGTAAATGTTTGAATATATACATTTATAGATGGTATATTACACCTTTTTTTTTTTAAACGGATTTATATATATTCTACTTTACACCCTATTTTATAGAAAACGGATGTAAATGTGTAAATAATAACATTTCAATGAAAATAATTTACATCCAATTTCATAAAATTCGGAGGTAAAATGAGCAGTGAATACCTTAAAGTTTACAAATTCACACCCTATTTTCTTTAAATAGGGTGTAAAAACACAATATATTACACCCGTTTTTGCTATTGATGTCAGCATTTTTACACCCGATTTTACCATTGATGTTGGCATTTTACTTCCGTTTTACCATTGATGTTGACATTTTTACATCCGATTTTACCATTGATGTTGGCATTTTTACACCTTGTTTTCTTTAAATAGAATGTTTATTTTAATTTCATTATTATATTATATTTAATTAATTTAGAACCTATATTTTTATTTAATCAAATATTTTGTATACCACTAAACATTCAATAAACAAAAATAATATCTTAGAGCATTCTTTAACTTTTAACCTTTGATTTTCTAACATTCCAGACTTCTGATTTTTTTGGTTGGGGAACATAAGAATATTTCTCAAAGGAATTTAAGGCAGCAACTCCATCCATGCTAGAGTTTATAACTGGCAAAAAAACTCTATATCAATTCAAAAGAGATTATTAGGCTATTATAACAATTTCAAAAGTAAAGATGAAACTTCACATATGTATTGAATATAACAATAATCACTTTCTAATAACATAAACGGCTTTCGGGAGGGGGACATGCCTTTTTGCCAGAGTGGCAGGTCTGCACCCTCTACCACGAATACAACTATGCAAAAATACACCAAATTTTCATTCGCAGTGATATCTCCAGCATTTAGATTTATTCAAATAGATAAACTTCATCATATCCTTTCCTACAAAAAGTATAAACATATAGATAAGCAACCTTACGAGTAAAACATAAAAATGGAAATTTCGTAAAGAAATCTCAGGCTTACCCTGCCTTTCCACCATAAGTGGGCTTGTAATTGTAAATGAGATTGTCTAAGACTTCCCGAGCAACTGGTCTGTTTAAGGATTTCCCCGCCTCACTGAAGTACGATGCGTGAAAGTAATACAATGTCAAGTTAGCCATTGAGAAGTTAGAGCAAACAAACATAGCAAATGGAACTCAATGATTCATAGCTAGCAAGATTGTTTCACAGTCGGTTTTCCCTAAACTTTATTTCGAATTTACTAGTAAGAAGTTACACGGGTAACACACCCGAGACCATACATGGTCAATAATACTTCTCTTGATTGAAAACAGTAAGCACAAACTCAATAAATGAATGAAGTTATTATTAAATTCTTGAGTCCTGACCTGACCAAAAAATTTGCAACATGCTGAGTTACCCGAACGACATCCTCTGAATGTGGAACTTTTCCTGACCCCCATTCAAAGGCATTTTTCTGTAAGCACCATTTAACAATGATGTTACATAGCTAAAATAAAGAACTAAAAGCGGTGCATGAAATCAGAGTCATCGGTGCAAAATATAATCACCTCTGGATGCCATTGGAAGCCAGTCACCGGATATTTACGTGAACATAATGTGGAAACATAAACCTAAAACAAGTACAATTGGTATTAGATTTTATTCATGACGGAAGCTCATCAAAGGTTATGAAATGAAAATGATCGACTTAGGAACCATATCACATCATAAGAGAATATATCACTGATTACCTTATCATTTTCATCAATGCAAGTTGTCAAGATCTCGAAAAAACTAGATAACTTTTCATTGGCCAGGAGCTTTGATGGTGATATGATATGCCTAATTGTCAACAAAAAAATTAGATACAAAACTTAGTACTACTAAATTTCAAACTTGTATTATATGATATACTTCATTAAACTTTGTTTTTCAAGAACTAAGATTGCGTCAATAATGACAACTTGATTATCAACTATGTGGTTCAAGTAGACGAATACTCCAATTTATTAAAATTGATTATGTCTATATATACTCATACGATGATTTTGCATGATAAGACAATCTGTACTCAACTTCTTTATCAAGTCTGGAGGAAATCTGCGGGAAACAAGAAGTGGCTAATAACTTGCATTATTAAACTTAGTGACAAAATGTTAAAGAACCTATAAATTAATGACTTTTGAATGACTGAAAATTATCGAACATAAAACGCACGGTTTGCAACATAAACACAGACTTAACATAATTGAATGACATCTACAAATTTCATTCAAAGATTTTCTTGGGCAGTGGCAATGTGCATCTTCTAACTTCTCTTTACGTGTTGGGTGCAATAAAAACATGCAATCAAAAGAAGAGAAAACGTCAAAAGAAATTCATAGCTCTTTCATTATACAAAGTTTTTAAAAGGTGGATATTAGGATTATTCCAGTCTTAGTCTAGAGTCCCACTTCTAGATATGTTCTTTCAACTATAAATTGACTTGAAAAGAAAAATGTAAAACTTAAGGTTGAGATTGTAACAAGAATTTTTTACCTGCCTTCCTGATGCTAATAAAGCTTGAAATTCAAGTACCTTATTCATATCAAAGCTGTCAAGGGGCAAAATTCATTTCGTAAGTATTTCAAAAGTTGTGTTCAATGTAATAAAGAAGTGGGAAAACTATTCTCAAACAATAGGAAACAATGACTTTATAGTTCATGGTGAACCCTGGATGTGTTTTACTTTAGAACAGCTTCTTGTGGTTCATTATAAAAATTTGGTAAAAAAATAAGAACTATAACATAGAGGCAGTGTTCACTTTATGCAATTATATATCTTATAAACATTGAATCTCTATCTCCACATTCTTTTAGGAAGTAGTCCTCTTCTAAGTACAGTGACTTTGCCATTGCCTTTAAAATGACTTCATTTAACTGCCTTATATTTTAAGTATATTGTAACACAATACTCCTGCAAAGAGAAATCCATTGACTTGAAACATATTAATGGTGCAAATATTTGTGTCCCTGTTATGGTTTACAACCTTCTTTCAAATGATCGAGTACGGCCTTATGATCAATGATAGAAATCGGTTGTTCCTTTTCCAAAAATAATAATACAAAGATCTATTTGTATTGACTTATTTAAGTTTATCTACTATCATAACCACTTTTAACATGAGACTATATGGGAGGACTTTGACAAACAACTTGTTTCGGGCCGCTCCTAAGGCCCACATATGAGGGCCCAATTACAAGCACGACATGGAAAGACGTAAAAAACATGTTAGACCTCATTCAAGCACGGAACCGCGCCGTTTACGTTTCCCTCTGGCCTCTCTAAAATCGAAAAGACTCCTGATCTAACAGGGTCCTTGGCAGGATCATTGGTAGAAACCAGAAGAACATTTTCCAGTTTTAGGTCTGTATGGATAATACCTTGTTCTCTATGCAAGTAATCCAAACCAATCAAAATGCATTGACAAATCTCCCTAACTTTATTCAACGGAAGACCTTTGTAACGGTTGTATTTGACTAGATGAAGCAAGCTGTCTCCGAGAAACTCAAGCACCATGCACTGATGCTGTCCGTTTGGGCCCGTGTGCTTAAACTGGTCAATCAATTGAACAACAAATTTTGAATTTGACGGAGCACCATCAGCAATGGATGAAAGAACTCTTATATCGTGAAGAACAGCCTGAAAAAACTGTGTCGCACTTTTTTGAATCTTGAGAGCAACATATGCCTGAAAATCACAAACACAAAGTTAGAAAGATACTATTTGACAAGAAATAAAAGAAAACAAAATTCCACACAAGACCACAAATTCTTAACATCCAGCTACGCCAAATTAGAACTCAGAATCATAGTGAGTAGTTCAATTCAGCTCATGGACTCAAGACAAACTTCCTACTTTCTAACACTCTAACTATCACAATAAGAGTCAAACTAACTAAGTCTTAACAACATTCCAACAGTGCTAACAATAGATCAAACCAGAGTATAACAGTTTGAGTATAATCTTTCTCTCTATCAAAAAGGTTAAATTAACAACATATCAAAGGAAAAAATTTGATATTAATGGTAACTGACCATAACCCTGTAAGGGTGATATCTTTTGTGAGGTGTCACCTCGGCTCCAGCAGAAAAGCATTCTATGCATAAATCAAAATCTGGGCACAAGGCACGCTTAATACGAATCTTTCTTGTAAAATCTTTATTATAGCAATTGCAATGATACAGAGCCCTTTTCCCTTCACTTGCTACTTGACCTGACTCACGGAAACACAGAAAATTATTTTCAAACTTACGATATCCATGAATCATAAATCATCAATAAATAGACAATTGAATCTCAAAATAACTACCACTGCTATAGCATATAGTTTATATTTTATTCTTTACCAAAAAGTGGTTTAGCATCTTGAACAAGGTAAATAAAATCAGGATTTTACACAAAATCAGAAATGGGAATTAAAATCGTGTAATCGTAAGATTATACAAATTCATAAAACTCATCTGTATGCATATAAATTCATACATTTGAATATAACTCATAAGTCTCAAACAAGAGCAAAAGTTATACAATTCAACAATTAACAGGCGTGATTCCGCCCAATTCCATCAAAATAAAATTTTGTATGCACTGTCTTAATCGCTGAGGGTAAGCATAATCGCCAAATCATGGGATTTCACAACTCAAATCAGGATTTCAACTACCATGGATGTTACAATTCAAATCAGGATTTTATATACCATAGATTTTGCAATTCAAATTGGGATTTTAACTACAACAATCTTTAACCGAACAAGCACACCACGATTCAAATCGGGATTTCTGTTTCAAACATAACCTTATGCCCAAACAAACCAAACATATACACACTAATTCCATATTACACTAAAGTTAAGACTATAACGCTACGAATATAGTCTATTCAACGCACACCATCTAAATTTAGCAAATTAAAAAACACGGAAATAACACATTATAATCCCATAATTCAGTAAAAAAATTAACAAAATACATCATGGTGGAAAAAGTACCTGCAGCACCAGATTCCGAATTATCTCCACTGGAAGCATTCTTCTTCCTCCTTGATCTACACAATCAGTAAAATTAACCAAATAAAACACACGGAAGAAAAAAACACATAATTGAAAGCATCATATACTAAAATCACCACAAAATTCAACTATAATCAATCATATACACATTCAGAAAAACAAATAATGCAAAATTCAATTACAAATTATATTAACAAACACTAACATTTTGATACAAAAACGAAATAGACAAATGAAAACCAAACCTTTGGCTAGGATCTTCATCAGCATGACGAAAATTCCCTCGAGAACGACCCATTGAATTTCAGAATAAAACCCTCAATTGAAGAAGAGGGTAAAATGATATTTGTTTTATACGAAAATTAAATAAAACCCTAGATATTCTACCTAAATATTTAAACCCTAATTGAAAAAATAAAGACAAACCAATTAGTCTGGATTTTTCGCCGTGCATGTCGTCATCGAGCTGTGAGAAAGGTCGTGCGATGATGAGAGATGACAAAGGTTCCTCGTATGGGTGATAATGGTCGTGCGATGATGGAGGTTTGTTTCTCGGATGTCCGATGAGATGAATGAGATGGAGCTCGGCAATGAGAGGAAGGAGGTGAAATTCGCGATGAATGAAAGATGGTGAATGGAGACGATGAACTCGTGATGAATGGAGAGGATTAAATTGCGGTGATTGAAACCATGAACTCGTGATGAAATGGAAACGATGAACAGAATAGGAGAAATGGGTTTAGAGAAAAAAGGGGCTTAGAGAGAAATGAGTTTAGAGAAAAAAGGGATTTAGAGAAAAATGAGTTTGAATGATATCAGTAATTAAATTTAATATATTGATATATTTTATGTTATTATTTTATTTACAAAATATTAATTAATCAATTTACAACCATTAATTTATTTACCTACTCAAATATATCTATTAATAAAATATAATTTAGTTTATTAATTTGTTTAATATTAATATTTAGAGTTATTAAACTAAATAATTATTTTTCAGCCAATCTTAATTTACACCCGTTTTTCCTTTAACGGGAGTAATAGAGATATTATTATAGTAATGATTTTCATTTATTATAATAATATTTTAATTTACACCCATTTTTTTAAAATAAGGTGTCTATTGTCACATACTGCTACTACAAATGAAATTTTATTTACAAATTTGCCACCGCGTTTATTATTTACACCCATTTTCAGTAAAATGGGTGTAAATTTTAAAATTATATTCGTCACTTTACACTAGTGGCCACACTCAACAAACTGGGTGTACTAGCCTATTTATAGACTAACTAGGTAACTTGCAGCCCAAGAAACCTAAACAATTGGATCCTTAACACAAGGCCCAATTCGACAGAATAACATTTCGACAATACATACATATTAGAACAGACTTCTACTACAGTATGTAACAATAAGGCATCAGCATGTGAATAAGCTTCGACTGCATGCTTGCCTCCTGTCGAAATACATGAAAGCTTCTCCTTCGACACAACATGAGTTCGACCTAAATCTCACAAATCTCCACCTTGGATCTAACTCAGGAACAAGAGAATCAACTAGCTTTCATCATGCAGCTTTATCAACTGCATACAGTGGAAGAAATTGCAACTTGGCAACGTCTTGGTGATCATATCAACAACATTATCTTCAGTCGAAACCTTCAGCACCTGGACTTCACCGCGCTCGATTATCTCTCTGAAGAAATGCAGCCTCACATCAATGTGCTTAGTTCGCTCATGATAGGCTGAATTCTTCGACAGGTGTATTGCACTTTGACTATCACATTTAACAGTGATACTTAGACCTTGAAGTTTCAGCTCCTTTGCAAAACCTTCAAGCCACAATTCTTCTTTCACAGCTTCATTGAGGGCAATATATTCAGCTTCAGTGGTTGATAAGGCAACAACCTTCTGAAGCATCGCTTTCCAACTGATTGTTGTGCCAAACATTGTGAAAACATATCCAGAAATAGACTTTCTGGAATCCATACAACCTACATAATCAGAGTCAACAAATCCTTCGATTTCGACTATGCTATCACCATCACATGCTCCACCATATATCAAGACTCTTTTCAGAGACCCATTTATGTACCTGAGAATCCACTTTACAGCTTGCCAGTGTGCCTTTCCAGGATTGACCATATACCTGCTCACAAGGCTCACTCCATATGCTATGTCTGGCCTTGTACAAACCATAGCATACATCAAAGAACCTGCTACACTAGCATATGGGATGTTATTCATATAGATTCTTTCAGCTTCAGTACTCGGACTTTGAGTAGTACTAAGCTTAAATTGAGGATTTGTAGGTGTCACAACAGGCTTTGAATTCGACATACCAAACTTGTCGAGAAGCTTCCGTAGGTATGTCTCTTGAGATAAGCACAACTTCAACTGCTTTCTATCTCTCCGGATGTCAATCCCAAGAATCCTGGCTGCAGCTCCCAGATCCTTCATTTCGAACTCCTTACTGAGTTCAGCCTTCACCTTTGTTACATCCTCAACACTGTTGCTAGCTATGAGGATATCATCCACATACAGCAGCAACATAACAAGTGAGTTTCCAGGTCGAAATCTGAAGTAAACACAGTGATCGAACTTACTTCTAGTGAAACCAATGTGTGCCATGAACTTGTCGAATCTCCTGTTCAACTGTCGAGGAGATTATTTTAGGCCATACAAAGACTTATTCAACTTGCACACATAATCCTCTTTACCCTTTTCTGCATACCCTTCAGGTTGACGCATCAGGATTGTTTCATCTTGATCACCATACAGAAATGCTGTCTTCACATCCATTTGCTAAAGTTTCAAGTCGAACTTTGCCACCATGTCCAACATCATTCGAATGGATCTATGCTTTACAACAGGTGAGAACACATCATTGAAGTCGACTCCTTCTTTCTGAGTGAACCCCCTAGCAACCATCCTCGCCTTAAAGCGCTTCGACATCACTCCTTCGATTCCTTCCTTGACCTTGAAAATCCACTTACAGCTGACTAACCTTGCTCCTGCAGGTTTCTCAATCAGCTCCCAAGTGTTATTGTCATGAAGAGATTTCATCTCGTCATCCATGGCTTTTCGCCATTCAGTCTTGTTTCGACTCCTTATAGCTTCCTTGTAATCTATAGGTTCTTCCTCAAGTACCTCACTTGCAGAGATTAAGGCAAAAGCTATAATATCTGCATAACCGAGTCTCTGAGGTGGCTTGATGACTCTTCTCGACCTATCTCTTGCCAGTAGGTAGTCATCGATAGTTTCCTCAGCCTCTTCAGCATCTTGCTCTTCGACTTCATCAGGGCTATGTACTTCAGCATCACTATGCTCCACCTCAACAGGCATCTCTAACTGTTTCAGCTCCTCTTCAGAGATTTCTGCACTTCGACCAACATCACCAGTTTTCTTGAAAGCCATTTCGACCTCATTGAAAACTACATCACGACTTGTGATACATCTTCTGTGACCTGGTTCTAGGAACCACAGCCTATAACCCTTGACTACCTCAGGATATCCAAGGAACATGCATCTCAGAACTCTAGGTTCGACCTTGTCTTGCCTAATGTGAGCATAGGCAAAACAGCCAAATACTCTCAGTTTGTTGAGATCTGGTGGATGATTCGACCAAACTTCTTCAGGTGTCTTCATTCCTAGCGCAGTCGAGGGACATCTATTTATCAGATAAGCTTCTGTTGAAACAGCCTCCGCCCAAAACACCTTCTTCAATCCAACACTAACCAACATGCATCTAACCCTTTCAAGGATTGTTTGATTTAATCTCTCAGCTAAGCCATTTTGTTGAGGAGTACCTGCTACAGTCTTATGCCTTGCAATCCCAGACTCAATACAGTAACTGTCAAACGCTTCGTTGCAGAATTCAAGGCCATTGTCGGTTCTCAACCTCTTAACCTTTCTTCCAGTTTGAATTTCGACCAGAACCTTCCAACTTTTGAAATTCTCAAAAGTTTCATCCTTCGTCTTCTGAATGAATACCCATAGATTTCTGGAATAGTCATCAATGATGGATAGAAAATACCTTGCACCTGAGTGTGAAGGATTCCTTGCAGGCCCTAAAAGATCAGCATGAATGTAATCAAGGGATCCATGTGTTCTTTGCTTGCCTTTGTTAAACTTCTCCCTACAGGATTTACCAAATACACAAGATTCACAAAACTCCAGCTTTTCGACTTTGTCACCACCTAGCAGGTTCTGCTTCCCCAATTCGACCAGGCCTCTTTCACTGACATGGCCCAATCTCATGTGCCATAACTCTGTCTTCGACACAGGTTTCGTGGATACAACATTTGTCGAACCACTTACAACCTCAGCCTCCAGGGTATACAAGCCTTGTTTCTTCACGCCTCTCAAGACTTCCTTCGACCCCTTCATGACTTTCAGGATACCTTGCTCTCCCTTGAAGACATGTCCTTTCTTGTCGAATTCACCAAGAGAAATTAAATTCCTCTTAAGGTCAGATACAAACCTAACCCCAATCAATAATCGTATTGACTCATCATGGAGCTTGAATCTAACAGATCCAATACCTGCAATCTTGCAAGCTTTATTGTTCCCCAGCAGCACTGATCCTCCATCTTGATCACATAATTCTTCAAACACATTCTTGTTTGGAGTCATATGCCAAGTACATCCAGAATCCATAATCCACTCTTCGCAAGAGTTGTTGCTCGATACCACAAGGACATCAGATGATTCATAACCATCTTGCACAATAGCTGCATTCCCATTGTCCTTACCTCCATGATTATTCAGGCGCTCAGGGCACACCTTTCTTATGTGACCCTCCTTCTTACAGTGATAACATTTGATACCAGACATATCACCACCATAAGACTTCTGCTGAACCTTTCCTTTCTTCTTGTTAATCCTACCATCTTTCTTCGACGATCTTCCTTTCACATGCAACCCTTCGCCAACTGATGAAGGTTTCTTCTCCTTTCTTTCATTCAAGTCCTTCGAATACAAGGCTGCTTGAACTTCTTCAAAGGTCAGGGACTCTCTTCCATACAAGAGAGTTTCTTTGAAGTGAGCATGCGATCTGGGCAAAGCACACAACAGCAACAGCGCTTGATCTTCGCCATCGATCTTCACATCAATATTTTCAAGATCAAGAATTAGCTTGTTGAACATATCCAACTGCTCAGCCAAAGCTTTGTCTTCACTCATCTTGAATGAATACAGAGCTTGCTTCAGGTACAAGCGATTTACCAACGATTTGGTCATGTACAAGCTTTCAAGCTTCACCCATAATCCCGACACCGTCGTCTCCTTTGATACCTGCCGAAGAACCTTGTCACCAAGGCTCAACAATATCGCACTGTGTACTTTCTCGATTATGGCCGTCTTTTCTCTTTCCGTTAACGCAGCATCCATGGCTGCCAATCCCTTCAACGCTTCCAAACAACCCTGTTGTACCAGTAGGGCTTTCATCTTCAAGCGCCACAGACCGAAATTGTTCACTCCGGTGAACTTTTCAATCTTATACTTTGTTGAAGACATCTTCTCCATGCTCACCGCACCAATTTGTTGTGAAAAACGATATCTTTAAGCAAAGTATAAAACAGTTTCTTGATAATCAAGAACCAAAACAAGGGTTAGGGTTTAACGGAAAATAAAACAAGAAGAAGAGGAATAAGGAACAACAAGGATTGGACAAATAAATTCTGTTTACTATTCACTTTCTCATTAAAGTCACAAATAATTACAAGTGAATATCACAATTTGCCACACTCAACAAACTGAGTGTACTAGCCTATTTATAGACTAACTAGGTAACTTGCAGCCCAAGAAACCTAAACAATTGGATCCTTAACACAAGGCCCAACTCGACAGAATAACATTTCAACAATACATACATACTAGAACAGACTTCGACTACAGTATGTAACAATAAGGCATCAACATGTGAATAAGCTTCGACTGGATGCTTGCCTCCTGTCGAAATACATGAAAGCTTCTCCTTCGACACAACATGAGTTCGACCCAAATTTCACACAAGTATTAGTAGAACTTCACATGTCAATGTTGTTAGACTTTTAGGGTTCTGTTTGGATGGTTTTAAAAAGGCACTAATATGCGAATACATGCCTAATGGATCTCTTGAGAAATTCATATATGAAGAGAAAAATCCACTGCAGAATGATCTCCAATTGGATTGCAAGACATTGTATGGTTTTGGAATTGGCATTACTAGAATCTTGCATTTTGACATAAAGCCTCATAATATATTATTAGACGAAGATTTCTGTCCAAAAATTTCTGATTTTGGACTTGCTAAAATATGTCCAAGAAAAGAAAGCATTGTATCCATATTCGGCGCGAGAGGAACACCCGGATATATTGCTCCAGAGTTGCTTTCTAGAAATTTTGGAGACGTCTCACATAAATCAGATGTCTATAGTTATGGAATGATGGTTTTAGAGATAGTTGGACGTAGAAAGAATATTAAGGTCGAAGTTGATTGTTCTAGCGAGTTATACTTTCCACACTGGATTTACAAGTGTCTTGAATTGAATCAAGATCTTGGACTTAAGTGTATAAGAAATGAAATTGATGAAGAAATGGTGAGAAAAATGACAGTGGTAAGTTTATGGTGCATACAAACTAACCCGTCGAATCGACCATCAATGCATAAAGTGGAAATGTTGGAAGGGAGCCTTCAAGTGTTGGAAATGCCACCCAAGCCCTTTTTGTCTTCCACTTCAGTATCTGTATCTGCAACACATTTGTCATCTGAAATATTATAATTTATGTGGATGTTAAAGATGCAATGCAAAGTGTCATGATAATTATAATTGTATTGTTGTATAATTTCGTTTGCATTTTGTTTAATCAGTAGTTTGTTAACACATATCCTTATTATTGTGTTTATCACAACAATGTTATTCTTATGTATTGTCCAGATTATAATTTTTCTGTGATTGGGTAGTTTCATAGTTTTCTGCAGTTTAGTAGAATACAGATTTCATTTTTGGATCGAACATGCATCATAATTCACCCAAATTAATTAGGTTCTACACTTTTCTCATTTATGCATTGTATAACTTGTGCAAAATCACAAACAATATGACTGATATGTTGTTAAGACCTGTATGCAAGTGTGAATTTTAACTTATCAAAATATTAATCATTTGAAACATTATTTATAGTATTTGCAGGGCCGTCTTTGAGGATGCGCAAGACAGACTACCATATAAGATTTCAAAATTTTCAATGTTAAATGTTAGTTAAACAGGATCTCATAAAATATTTGTAAGTTTAAATCGCGAGTAAATAAGGCCCATAGATAGGTCTTCCAAAAATTTGAGAAGATTTTGAAAACACAGTCTTTTACTACTTCAAATCTATACTTTTTTTTAGGACTTTTCCGCGTAATTACCATAATAGCTGTTAAGAATAGATGATAAGTAGGCTCTTGTCTAGTTGTCCCTAATTAGTTTTATTTTGTTCTAGTGCTGTGAAGACCAGGAGTCAGTTCAAGTTGTCTTTGATGAGAAACTACATAGAATTTTGTTGAATGATACATTTCAGAGTAGAGTTTAGGTTGAAAACCTTTTATGTAATATCTAAACCAAACAAATGGACTGGTAGACATGGTGTATATTTAAGTTGAGGCTTGTTCTGGACTGGGCAAGGCTACTTGCCCTTAAGGGCCAGGCCCAATCCATCATATTTGGCGAACAGGCCCAATAGGCACAATATAGCCGTTGGGCACAATATAGCCGTTGGGCATGTCCCCTCCATGCGCAGGATGGTTCACGCGACCAACAGCCTCCCTGGATGTAGCAGAAACAGTTAGAAAGACCACGCGCTTCATCCTCCATCTGGCAACACCTCATTGGTCGATCAGGCACTTTGTTCGCCAATAATCTCCCAATAAAAACCCGTCGCTTGAGAGGGGCAGGTATCACAATTCATACACTTGACTTTTCTTACTTGTTCTCCCCTTTCTTTTGACCAAATACTTACTTTGGCATCGGAGTACCTTGCAGGTACCTCCACCCCCTTTTCTCCTCTCCTGCGAGCATCAGCACTTGTCCTACAAGAAGGCCGCGACGATCTCCTTCTGGTCCTCACCGATCAGTGGCGCCGTTTGTGGGAATCTTCGCTTCCCCGTCTTTTGAATCAAGATCCCTCATCTTTTCACCCAAAAGACCAAAGCTTTCATCTCTCTCCAAAATCCCAGATCATCATGGCTTTCGTTAAGAGTGACATCCAAGAACCTGTGGCCACCGTTGCCAATGTCGACAAGGATGCTGTCGTCGGGAATATCCCATTCGAGAACATCCAGCGCAACCATGGACCGGCTTCCCCAAAGCCCGACGAACACAGACCACGAGCACAAGTCGTGGAACTTTCCTTCGAACCCATTCCGGTTCCTCAAGGCGCTGATTCGACCACCGCTGCGCTCATCACCTCTTTGAATAATTCCAATCGGTTTATCATCCAGCAAGGAGAAAAGATCAGCGCCCTCGAGCACGCCCTTCAAGAGCATCATACTTCGGAGACGCTGAACCTCTCCCCGCCTCCACGAGTTCACTCAAAGCGGAGACGTGATAGTCCTTCCCCGGTCAAAGAACGTTCAAGATCAGGGAGCCCAACACCCGACCGTGCTCGCCGACATCGTCGTTCTCCTAGGACAACTAGGCACTCCCCTGTTTCCAAAAGACATCGACACTCGAACAAATACGAGCGTAGGCGTACCCGCGGACACTCTCCTCGCCGCAGTCAAAGCCGTGACCACAGTCTTTCTCCATCATTATCTCACAGCTCAAGCAGTGACGACGAAGCTCAAGGCCCGTTCACGAGGAACATTGTGGACACCCGGATTCCCCGCGGGTTAGAGAAACCTCCCACGCTGGCAACGTACAATGGCACGTCAGATCCTCACGAGCACCTAGAGAACATCGAAGCTATGCTCCAGTACCATGGTGTCTCCGGAGCCATCCGGTGTAAAATATTTCCCATCACCTTGAGGAAAGGTGCGATGACATGGTTCAAAAGACTCCCTCGAGGATCCATCTCCTCCTGGCGCGACCTCAAAGGCCAATTCACCTGCCATTTCACAACCTCCCGACGACATCCAAAGACGGAGGCGACGTTAGAAGCCATCATACAGGGCAGGGAAGAACCTCTGCGGGAGTACATCGAGAGATTTAATAAGGAGGCAGTGGAAGTCAGAACTTCCGATCACATGAAGAAGTACCTCCTCGAGAAAGGACTCCGACTGAAGAGCGACTTCCGCAAAGCTGTCGGGATCGAAGCTCCTCGAACGCTGACAGAGCTTCTCCACATGGCCAAAGATTACATCCGCTACGAGGAGAAAGAGGCCGCATATCGTGCCCGGGATGCAAGAGATCGGGAAGCACCCCGAGCACCAAAAAAGGAGGAGCCAGAGCCATCCTGTAAAGGCAAGGAGAAGCGACGGGAGGAGCGTCCCCGTGAAGGCAAAGGGTCAGCTGGCCGATTCAATGAATACACTGTGCTCACTACCTCACGTGAGTGTATTCTCTCTGACTGTATCAACACCGAATTCAAACAAGGAGGTGTCCGGTTCCCTAAACCGACTGCGTCCAAAGGAAACGTCGACAAAAGCAAATACTCTCGTTTCCACCGTAGTCACGGACACGTGACGGAAGATTGTGTGCACCTCAAAGACGCCATAGAGATCCTCATCAAAGAGGGTCACTTGAAGCAATACGTGAAGAAGGGAGGTCCTCCCGACGAGACACGTCTGATCCTAAGAAAGAAGCAGAATCAACCCCCTCTAGTCCTCCCCCACAGGTCGCAATGTCCATCAGCCGACCAGAGGACTTCCTCGTTCCTGACCACTTCGACCCGACTTCCCAGGCATTTATACACAGCACCTGGGAAGCCTTTCCTACGGCCATGGTTATCTCATATGGGGGGTACCATGAGCTCACGATAAGATCCATCAAACGAAAGTTTGAACAGGTAATCGACAACAGCCTCGACCAGTTGTACAGGGTCGGCAAGGGTAAAGGGCGGTCACAGTCGATCACGTTCTACAGAGAAGAACTCCCCAGAGGATCGCCGAACTCCCACATTCCTCTGCTGATCCGGGCTAAATTATCGTCTACCGACGTGCGGAGAATCCTGGTCGACCAGGGCAGCTCCGTGGACATCATGTACTCCAGCCTGTTCCGCGCGCTAAAGCTGAATAAATCTAATCTCTCCCCATACGTAGGATCTGATCTCCAAGGATTCAACGGAGCAACGGCCCGACCTTGGGGTTACGTGGAGATACCAGTCACGTTTGGCGAAGAAGAGGCATCACGGACGATCACAACACAGTTCTTAGTCATTGATTGCCCGTCGCTCTATCAGTGCATCCTCGGCAGACCTGCTCTTGCCGAACTCGTTGCTGTCCCCTCGACGGTCCACCTCAAGCTCAAGTACTATACGGAGAAGGGACACGTCGCAACTCTGCACGGTGACATTGAGGCTGCTCGCAGATGCTTCGAGGCCACGACAAAGGGGAAAAACAAGATCGCGACAACAACAAAGTCGGCAAAGCGCACCAGAGAAGGCGAGGCTCCAGCCGAAGACGGCCAGCCAGAGAAAAAGCCCATGCTTCCCATACACACCATTGGACTCGACAGCAGGATCACTGAAGATGGAAACGAAGATCGGGACGAGGACAAAAAATTAGGAGTAACAAGCTCCCAGTCTCCTACACTTCTACGACCAGTTCCAGATGGGGAATTTGAGATCATCACCTTCAGCAATAACCCCAACAGGGGGGTGAAGATAGGCGTTGGTCTCCCCGACGAGGTAAAGAAGGAGTTGAAGACATGTCTCGACGACAACGCCGATCTCTTCACCTGGAGTGCAGCAGACATGCCCGACCTTGATCCAGAAACTGCGTGCCACCACTTAACCATCAATCCAGCTGCCCGCGCCATTGCCCAACGACGAAGGAAACAGTCAGAGGAAAAGGCACAGGCTGCTGAAAAACTTATACAAGACCTCTTAGAGGAAAAATTTATTTCCGAGGCCAGGTATACGACCTGGCTCTCAAATATTGTACTTGTAAAGAAAAATAATGGAAAGTGGCGCATGTGCATTGACTACACTGATCTCAATCGGGCTTGCCCGAAAGACGCTTACCCACTACCGAGCATAGATAAACTCGTAGATAATTCCGCAGGATTCAAGCTCTTGTCCTTCATGGACGCTTATTCGGGATACAACCAAATCCCAATGGCAGACGAGGACAAGAGATACACGGCATTCATGACCTCCTCGGGGAATTATTACTACAACGTAATGCCCTTTGGACTGAAAAATGCCGGGGCCACATACCAACGTATGATGAACAAAGTATTCCAATCAGAAATCGGTGACATGCTTGAAGTATATATGGATGATATGATCGTGAAATCCCAAGAGGAATCCGACCACACCACCCACTTGCTCAAGGTGTTCGACCAAGCTCAAAAATGTAAAATGCGTTTTAATCCGGAAAAATGCACCTTCGGTGTGCGAGCAGGAAAATTCCTCAGATTTTATCTCACCAAAAGAGGAATAGAAGCAAACCCAGACAAATGCCGAGCACTCGTGGAATTTCCCACGCCTCGGTCGAAGAAGGCGATACAATCCCTCAACGGGATGCTCGCGTCCCTTGCTCGTTTCGTAAGCAAGTCCGCCCAGCACGCCCTGCCCTTTTTCAAATTACTCAGGAAGGAGGTAAATTTTGAATGGACGGACGAGTGCGAGCAGGCCCTCGCCCATTTCAAGCAAGCTCTGTCCGAACCACCAGTATTGTCCCGACCAGACCACGGGGAAACCATATACCTGTATCTCTCCGTGGCCAACGAAGCAGTAAGTGCAGAACTTATTTGCGAGACTACTGACGGGCAGAAACCCATCTATTTCACCAGTAAAGCCCTAAAAGGACCCGAAGTCAGCTACACGCAAATAGAACGAGTGGCCCTTGCTCTCATAATTGCCGCGAGGAGACTCAGATATTACTTCCTGGCGCACACTATCGTCGTTAGGACCGACCAGCCAATTAGGCAGCTATTGAGCCGACCAGATATGGCGGGCAGGATGCTAAAGTGGTCCCTTGAACTGGCCGTGTTTGACATTCACTACGAAGGGAGGAAAGCCCTCAAGGTACAGGTCCTGGCCGACTTCGTGGCAGAAATGACTCCGGATTCGTCCCCTCACGGAGGGACATAGGAATGGGTCATTTACGTGGATGGCGCGTCGAGCCCCTCGGGCAGCAGAGCAGGAATCATCCTCGAAAACGAGGAAGGGACCCTGATCGAAGTATCCCTGATCCTTTCTTTCAAAACATCCAACAATCAAGCCGAGTATGAAGCCTTCCTCGCAGGGTTACGACTCGCCAAAGACGTCGGCGCGAAGAAAATAAAAATCTGCACTGATTCCCAACTCGTGGCGTCTCAAGTACGAGGAGAACTCCAAGCAAAGAACGACCAACTCGCCGAATACTTGGCCGTGGTGAAAGACAAAATGACAGAGTTTGAAGCATGGGAAGTTCAGCACGTCCCGCGCGAACAGAATACCCGAGCAGACATCCTCTCTAAACTAGCCAGCACCAGGAAAAAAGGTGGAAACAAATCCATCATACAAGAGATACTGGCTAGCCCGAGCATTACAAAGCCCGACTTGCCAGATGTTAACGTCATCGGAGAGCCCCATTGTTGGATGACCCCAGTATACAATTATCTCACCAAAGGGAAACTTCTCGAAGATAGTAAGGAGGCCAGTATGACTAAGCGACGAGCCTGCTCGTACGTACTGGTCGAGGACAAGTTATATCGACGAGGATTCTCCATCCCCCTGTTGAAATGTGTCGACGAGGCTCAGGTCCCAGAAATCTTACAAGAAATCCATGAGGGCATCAACGCACAACACCTAGGGGGGAGATCCCTGGCTCGAAAAGCGTTGCGCGTAGGATATTACTGGCCGACCATGCAACAGGACGCCAAAGAACACGTGCAAAAATGTGACCGTTGCCAGCGCCACGGGGACATGCATCTGGCACCACCCAACGAGTTGAAGACCCTCTCCTCGCCGTGGCCCTTCGCCTGGTGGGGGATGGACATCCTAGGCCCCTTTACAATGGGATCTTATCAAAATAAATTCCTAATCGTGGCCGTTGATTATTTCACAAAATGGATTGAAGCCGAAGCGCTCGCCAAGATCACAACCTTCAACATACTGCGTTTCTACAAAAGAAACGTCCTTTCCAGATTCGGGGTACCCCAGGCCCTCGTGACCGACAACGAAACCCAATTCACAGACAGAAAATTCCAAGACTTCGTCGCCAAATTGGGAACGAAACAACACTTTACTTCGGTCGAGCATCCCCAAACCAACGGGAAAGCGGAGGCCGCGAACAGGGTAATCCTACGCGGATTGAAATAAAGGCTAGGAGAGGCCAAGAAAAGGTGGGTCGAGGAGCTCCACAACGTCCTTTGGGCGTACAGGACAACACCTCACTCCACCACCAGGGAAACCCCTTTCCGACTAGCATACGGAATAGAGGCGGTAATACCGGTGGAGATAAGAGAGCCCTCCAGAAGGACAGAAGCTCCCCTCGACGAAGAGATGAACGATGAGGCTCTACGCGAGGAACTCGACCTGGTCGAAGAAATAAGATCAGGGGCTGCCCTCCGCGAAGCCGCATTGAAGCAACAAACAACGCTGCGACATGACGCCAGAGTCATAAAGCGCGACTTTCCCGTAGGCAGTCTGGTCCTGCGCAGAAACCAGAAGGATTCCCGCGAAGGGAAACTGGCGGCGAACTGGGAAGGACCCTATAGGGTCAAGTCTAAAACGGGCACGGGAGCATATTACTTGGAAACACTGGACGAAAAACAACTTGCTCGACCATGGAATGCTGAAAAACTCAAGCAGTACTATAGCTAAGTCCTTAACCACGAGGATAGACAAGTCATCGACATAGTCACCCCAAAACGGGGAGAGCTGCGCGACCATCGTATCATGCCCTGGTGAAGCGCGACACGAATTACAACGCCGGCCAGCTTCTGCTCTTTGTACGAGCAGATCCTGCGCACAATGGGGATACCTCAACCGAGCTCCGCCGTTGCCGCACCGTTCAGGCAGGACACCCAGCTCGCGATGGGAACAGTCCAAGTCTATGAGACTAGTACCTCAAACGAAGTCCTAGCCTCATCATGGGCGGAACCACTTCGCCCTCCTCGGTAGGTTTTACGTCTAGCCGGGGACACACGCACACATACAAAAAGAGCAAAGTCCACGATAAAACATTCACAATCCAAGTATGTTAAAGTACCGGCCTTGACTAGATAATGTCATAAATACAAGAAAAAGGCGCAGCGCCCATACACATTGAAAAATACTAATTGATACGGGCACGCAGGCCCACAAAACACGGTAATAACAACAGTCATATCCTATGACTTCACTTTCCTCCTCGGCAGGGACAACGTGGCCATCCACCACTCTGCTGAACAAACCCATTCCATCCGTCTGGAGCTGCACGTCGGAGTTGAGGGCCACCATCTGCTCTTTAGCCGCATTGAAGCCGAACTCAGCTGCTTTTAGGTTATCTTCGCCAAGGATTCTGATCCTCCCGATCAAGTCGGTCCGCGACTTTAGAGACTGCTCGTCATCATTTTCATCCTGGGCAGCAGAAGTCAAGCCTTCCAACTCAGCAATCCTCGCCTGCAGCCTCTTCCTCTCCTCGTCAGCCTCGATCGCAGCTAACTTCAGCTAGGTCACCTCCGTCTGAAGCAACACTTTGGCCTCCTCGTGACCTTCAAACTGTTTTAAATCATTGAACAAATTACTATTTTCCGCCTCCAACTCGGCGATTCTATTCTTGAAAGTCACGAGGTTCGCCCGAGTAGCCACTTCATCGTCGGAAAGGAAAAGAGCAGCTTCGAGGACCCTAAACATGCCCGCCGCATCCTGGCATAGTTGTTTTCTCCTCGCCGTAGAGTTGGCATTCAGAATAGCCACGGCTTCAGAATCATGGACCTCTATCGAATCCCCTTCAATGAATAAATCTCGACGAGTGTAGTAGACGGGCAAGACAAAGTGGCCGGCACCCGACCCCCCCGGACCAGCGGCCACAGAACTCCCCGCAGTATCTCTCTTCCTCTTGAGAGAACCCTCCGGGGTCAGCGGCGTTGAGGCTTTCTCCGGGACGGGGGTGGGTCCAGCAGCAAAACTCTCCACCACTGTCTGCTTAGGGCCCCCGGTCTTGGCACCTGTGGTCGCTTTCTTGTGAACCTTGGCCGCCTGCGACCTCATCAGACGCTCTCGCATGTCAGCCATCATACCTGCGAACACAACTTCATCAAGTCAGAACCAAAAGAATTTAAAGAAACAAAGCTAAACAACGGAGCATACTGAGCAAAGTCATAGCGTCGTCATCGTTATCACACTCAAGGAGAGCTTTGACATTAATATATCTAGCTGCTCGGGCAGGTCCATCCTGCCCGACCAACTGATTCCCGTCCCGATCAACGACGAAGGCCGGAGTAAAGCTCTCCACGTAAGCATGGGAGGATCCTGTACGACTCCTTATCCGCCGGGCAAAGCTGCTCATACTTCACCAGGAACTGATCTGTTCGACGCTTAAAATGGGTGTAGACCCATCCCAAAGGAAAGATGGAGACCACACCATCCCTTTCCCGACCATCCACCATCACCCTCTTAATAGTCGAGATGCTCCTCTTCGCCTCTTCGGTTATAGGCTTCACGATCAGAAACCTGTCCTTAAAATTACGTACCGAATCAGAGTACGGCCAGAACAGCCTACTTTGTTGCTTAAACGATACCCAACTCTGTTTCGATCCCGCCGTGCTCCGCTGAATTTGAAAGAGGCAGAAGAAGAGATCCGTGGACGGCCCGATGCTGAGGTAACGACATACTAACTCAAAAGCCCGGATAAAGGCCAAGGCGTTCGGGTGAAGCTGGGACGGGCACAAGGCCAGATGGGTGAACAGGGAGGATTGGAAGTCAGTGAAAGGGAGACGCATTTTGGCCTCCGTAAATGCAAATTCGTACATAGGAAAGCGAAGTCCCGGGTACGAGGAACAGATTCTATCGTGCTCCCCGGGACGAAAGGCTTTCCAGGCCCGTGGAGCGCCCTTGTCGCGTCTCTCCAACAAGTCGAAGTCCCGTATCTCCTCGTCGGAGAAGGTTGATCGAAAAGACAAAGGCTCATGTCCAAGCCAGTCAAGGTCCCCTCCCGCGACCTTGATGTTCGAGTAATCGGCGGACACACTGGGCTCCTCTTGTACTTCCTGTGCGTCGGGCATAACTTCATCGCGGGATTCAGCCATTTTCACCTGAAAAGCAGAGGAAGAGAAGTGAATTCGACATCCGCGATCAAATCCACCCTTCCACCACTAATCAAGTGAAAGGGCGTTAACGAATCCGAGGGCAACCACGTGCTCGTATAAATTACCTACCAACAGCTAGGAAAGGTCTCCGCGACCAGAACTCACAGGTGCACATACGAGGACGCATGTTCGTCCCAAAATCACGCCTAAACTCCGAACAGGCCTAATGCCCGACTACAAACTAAATTCTACACCTAACCAGATTCTACAAGGATCTACGCTAACAATTTCTACAAAATTCTAGAAATTCATAAAGTTCATCATGTTCTTCATAAAATTTCCTGGAATTCATGTGTTCATCGAAGAACACATGAAGTTCAACCGAAAAATATGAACTTCAACCGGAAAACGTATAAAAATATGCAGAAAGGAAGAGAGAACTTACAAGTAAAAGAAGAAGTTGACGGTGGCGAAGAGAAGCTCCGACGAAGACTAATTACAGAGCAAACGAGAGCAAAGAGTGAAAAACTTGTGAAATTATGAAAATGAAACCTTCCCCCACCTTTTTATAACCATTTGATCGTGGGGAATCGCGAAGGTCATCATAGCCTATACGCCCCTAGGACTGACAAAGGCCATAAATGCTCACCACGTGTCACAAAAACTCTTCGTCTGGTTCAGCGCAGAAAATACACTAACACTTGGCCCCTACGAGCAAGTCTTTTCGTCAAAATGAACGCATCCGGGCAGAGATGCTCGCCAAAAACTCCCATTTCTCCGAGGACGCTGCAACCCTGGTCGACGTTTCGCGCTAATGTCTGACGACCACATCTGGTCGGGCACGAAAGGAACATTCCAAGCGAGCATCCACCTCCCCGACAGTATGGTCGAAATCGCAGCCGCCTAAAAGTCATTACTCTCCAACAGAGCAACGACTATGGGGGCTCCTGTTCTGGACCGGGCAAGGCTACTTGCCCTTAAGGGCCAGACCCAATCCATCATATTTGGCGAATAGGCCCAATAGGCACAATATAGCCGTTGGGCACAATATAGGCGTTGGACACAATATAGCCGTTGGGCATGTCCCCTCCACGCGCAGGATGGTTCACGCGACCAACTGCCTCCCCGGATGTAGCGGAAACAGTTAGAAAGACCACGCGCTTCATCCTCCATCTGGCAACACCTCATTGGTCGATCAGGCACTTTGTTCGCCAACAATCTCCCTATAAAAACCCCTCGCTTGAGAGGGGCAGGTATCACAATTCATACACTTAACTTCTCTTACTTGTTCTCCCATTTCTTTTGACCAAATACTTACTTTGGCATCGGAGTACCTTGCAGGTACCTCCACTCCCTTTTCTCCCCTCCTGTGAGCATCAGCACTTGTCCTACACGAAGGCCGCGACGATCTCTTTCTGGTTTTCATCGATCAAGGCTTAATTTTTAATTAACTACATTTAATGTATAAAATATTAATAAAAAACAAGTTTATTGTCTAAATATTAAGGTAAGATGAATGCAACAACCTTGTGGAAGAAAAATCTAGAATATTGACTGAACAGTTCCAACTCCAAGTCAACAACCACAAAATATAATAATATTTAACTGGGAATCGGAAGTATATCCAATTTATTTGGACTTGAAAACCCAAAAATCTAAATTTAAACTGAATAATTAGTAAAAAATAGTCAAGGACCAGAAAATAGGAAGTTTAGACAATTTTTTAGATCAGATCGGATTTTACTTTTAATTTCTAAAAAATATAATAAAGGTTTCTTTAATCAAATTGTTGTTTCATTTATTTTTTTATTTTTTTTTCTAATCACTCTCGTAAACAATAACGTAGAGAAACTAAATAAAATAATTAAAGTAAAACTTATTCTCAATTTTTTTTATTGTTTTATATTCATTTGATAAGTTTTATATAATAAAACAAAATATGCAGTATTTTTATTAATTTATTATTATTATTATTATTATTATTATTATTATGAAAGTCTTTGGCTATCTATTTAGTTTTGAAATTTTGATTAACTTCTTGTGTAAACATTAAAATAAATTTTTGATTATAGAATAGACAAATCCCTTTTAATGCATATGGAATCGATCAATCCACCCTTTCCTCTACGTACGCCACGTCACGCTTTTTCTTGGAGAAAATTCGTCCAACTTTTTCCTAAGCCAACTTAAGCATTGGGTTGGTCCCATTACAATCAGCTGGTTATGCTTTCACACGAGTACACTGCAAGAAGCTTCTTTTTTTCATAGAAAAGCACAAACGTCTTCTCCATCGTTTCTCACTTTCTATCAAGATTCCATTCTTCTTTCTATCACACACTATTATAAATAATACATCAAACATAGGCTATAAAATACATTTAACATCAGCTACACAGTCGAAGTAACGAAGAATGACATAAAAAACAATCACTTGTTACTGCGGTATTTCTAAAATCGAGGTTATAAATTAAAATGTCATGGGTTCGATCCTCATCAACTGTATATGTTTCATTTTTTTAATTTTGTTGTGTGCCATGTACCTCTCAGTTGTATTTAAAGACTGAGGTAAAAAGGTATTCATTGACCTCGGTTTTAAGTAATAACCGAGAGATAAAATATCATTTTTTACCTGTATCATTTTTACTGTCTGTATCATTTTCACTGGCTTGTATAATTTTTCATGTAACATTTTCAGTGGCTTGTATCATATCATTATAAATCTATTAACTAATGAATATAAGATTTACATGTTTTAAATATTTGTTTCACCTGTTTGTATCACTTTTTACACAGAAACTAAAAAATATGCGACAAAATGGAAATATATCATATCATTTAAATCAAGTTTAGAAATTTACATTGTTCTGATCATAAAGACAGAATACGCACATTTACATATTTGCACAAAAAAATTAAGGAACAAAGAACGAAGAACAAAGAACGCCAAATAGTGTACAGACAACAACTAAGCCTTATCTCACTAGTTAGGGTCAGCTACATGTATCAACTTTCGCCATAATATTCTATCAATGACCACGCTTCTATCCAAATCATTAATCTCGAGATCTTTCTTAATAACTTCTCTTATAATCTTTCTGGGACTTCCTCGTCCCCGAATTGTTTGTCTTATCTCCATCTGATCTACTCTTTTTACTACAGAATCTATAGGTCTTCTCTCTACCTGCCCAACCAACCTAAGTCTATTTTCCACCATCTTCTCTACTAAAGGCACTACTCCGACACTCTTTCTAATATTTTCATTTCTAATTTTATTCCGTCAAATCTTACCACACATCCACCGCAACATCCTCATCTCTGTTACACGTAGTTTATTCTCGTGTTGATTCTTAACCGCTCATCATTCTGACCCGTGCAAAATCACAGGTCTTACTGCAGTCCGATAAAACTTTCCCTTCAGCTTAAACGGTACATTTGCATCACATAAAACACTTAATGCCTTTATCTATTTCAACCATCCAACTTGAATTCCATGGTTTACATCCCTTTCTATTTCTCCATCATTCTGTATTACGGACCGAGATATTTAAACCGTGTAACTTGATGGAAAATATGGTCTCCAACTTTCACATCTATGTTAGAAACGCTTCTTCTTTTCCTGAACTTACAATTCATATACTCTTTCTTATTTCGGCTTAGGTAAAAACCATGTGTTTTTTTAATCTCGTGCCCAAGTTTTTAACCTTTTATTTAAATCCTACTTTGACACTCCAAGAAGAACTATCTCATATGCAAAAAGCATGTATCCTAGTGCTAGCTCTTAGATGTGTTCTGTGAGTACATCCAAAATTAAAGTAAAAAGGTAAGAGCTTAAGATTGAACCTTGATGCAAACCAATTGTAATGGGAAAATTGTCTGTCTCCCCACCCTATGTCTAAACACTAGTCGCTACCCCTTCATACATATCTTGGATAACTCAAATATATGAAATCCTGACTCCTTTCTTCTATAGGGTTTTCAACATAATCTCTCTAGACACTCTATCATACGTCTTCTCCAAGTCAATAAAAATTAAGTGCGGGTCTTGTTGGTTCATCGGATACTGCTCCATCACACGCCGTAAAAGATAAATCGCTTTCATGGCCGACCTTCCCGACATAAAACCAAATTGATTCTCGGTGACTTGAGTCTCTTTTCTTAATCTCCGTTCAATCACTTTTTCCCATAACTTCATGGTATGACTCATAAGCTTAATCCTTCTATAATTTGCACAATTTTGTATATCCCCCTGTTCTTATATATTGGAACTAAAGTGCGTCTTCTCCATTCATTTGACATGTGTTTTGACCTTATAATTTTATTAAATAATTTGGTGAGCCACTCAATACCTCTCTATCTCTAAGAATTATCCACACTTCAATAAATATGTTGTATGACCCAACCACCTTACTGTTACTCATTCTTTTCAACGCTTTATTTATCTCCTATTTCTAAATCCGAAAATAATAATTAAAATTCCAATCCTTTTTTAAATATCAAGTTTGGTAATATGGTGAAATATTATATTTTTTCATTAAATAAATTATAAAAATATGTGTTATAGTAATAATCAGAACGCCAGATACTGACAATCCATAAAATGTTATTGAAAAAATAACAATAATCGACAATACAAGAAGGATAAAACTTACCCATGGCAGCTAGAGTTTATGAGAAGCAAGTCCAAATCATATATAATGTTTTGATATATTAAAAATTACAATTAAAAGATAATCCTACATAAATAGAAATGAAAAATAAATCTATTTTTTTCTTTTTTTTTAAATCTTGTTATCCGACTTGCGACCAATTAATCCAATAGGGATCAATCCCACCGTTCACTAGCGTGGACCCTGTTTAAAGCAGGAGCAAAATTTCGTATGAACTGTTTCACACAAGAGTTAATTGTACCTAGTAGAATTCGAACCTAAAACTTAAAAAAAAACACACTCTCAAAATCTAAACCTCTACCAGTAGGTCAAACCCTTGAGGGTAAAAAAAAAAAAACTATTAAACTTGGTTTAATAAACTTTAGACTAATATGACAAGTGGCTAGTCTAATATTTAAAAAAAAAAAAAAACTGACTTGAATTTAGAATATAAAATAAATTTGGAAAGTTTAGCCTGCATACTGATGAAGTCAACTGCCTTTAGTCAATATCCAACCACGCCTTTGAAACTTTGAATTGTATATCTCACAATTATATCTACTACGATTAATCTAATCAAACTCTCTTTCTCATCATGAAATAATATATACAACTAGTACATACATACTATAGGAAAATCTTCATTTACCATATCAATTGAGACACTGTTCATTTAGAACCACACACCATGTTCTCATCACATCGCTTCTGCTTGTTTTCATGTTTTGTTGTAATACAAGTACTGCTAGCAACAAGTAAATGTCCATCTTCAATTAACTGCGGATTTCTAGGATCGATTGTGTTTCCATTTACAACCCCACAGTACCCAAATTGTGGCTTGTTAGTAATACACGGTTGTGAAGACTCCGAACCACAATCCAAAAAAACCATTCAAAATTATCAAACATGGTTCGATATTCTCAAAATTGGACACTTTTCAATCACAATTCGAGACTACAATTTCCGAGATTCGTTGCAAGCCAGAAGTTGCGGTATTCTTTACATTGATTCTGTGTTTGCTATCAACACGCCTTTGGTTTCATCTCGTTTACAGAATTACGTAACCGTTTACGGATGCAACAGCAACAACACACTCGAACTTCGACAGTACTATTCTGTTTCTAATTCTACTTCCATCTGTAGAAACGAGAACGATTATTTGAATGGTGTTTCAGAGTCAGATATAAAGAGTAATAAAGCTATTGTGATTATAACTGATTCCGCCATTGCCAACTCAAATCATTTCAAAGGATGTTCAAAGGTGGAGCTTCCAACGAAATATGTAGTTAATGAGCTTGACCCAGATGATCTTTTTAACTCCTTAACTGCTGATATTGCAATCAAATTACAAGTTTCTCAGAGTTGTTCTAGCTGTCATGATCGTGATGGAGGTCAATGTCTTCTCGATAACAACGGCCAGTTTTATTGTCAACAAGGTACTGCCACTTACAATTCACTGAAATTATATCTTACATGCAACAATTTCAATTCAAATTTCAATCAATGAATACTCCAATAATTAGGATATAAACGAATATCTATGGGGAGGAATAATATGACTTCCTTACTTGCCGCCTTGTTGAATACTTGAATAAATATAATATTTGTATCCGTCTCATATAGGTGCAAATATCCGTTAAACGGTAATTTGTGGATTTTAAGATACCCACGAATATTTATCGATATTCATGAATAACCTTTTTTTTTTTTTAATTATCTTTTAAAGAAAATATTTTTAACTTGTTTTAAAAACACGAAAAATTTATTTTCTCGTAACAGCCATACAATTCATTCTCAATTTAACAACATAATTTCATAAATTAATTTCCTTTTTTCTCTAAAACATAATAGAGAAAAGGGATGGTGCACTGACAATGTAAGTTATTTTTATACTGTCAACCAATAACAACCATGTATCCCGCGAAGTCACCCTGTAAATCTTAAATTATTTAAATGATTTGACACTTTAAAATATTTTGATTAGATGTATGTGTAATACTTTTTTACACTGACAGTGCACTACCATTAAACCCAACATAATAATATTCATACATTTCATTTTTAACCAAAACATATGAAAAATATTGTAATTGTGAATTATTATGAAAGAGCAGACGACGTAGGAGTAGGAAGGGAGACACTGGTTGGACGAAGGAATGGTAGTACTCGTTGGTTGGATGGTAATACATTCATGTTGCAAGACATTCTTCAAATAAGATCCACAACATGATCGGGGACGTCTTTTGGTGTCTTGTCTTTAAACACCTATAATTTTAAATAATAATACTTGTTAGTACATAACACTTAGAAATTATAAGATACAATAAATTATGAATAAACAATAAAAAAAATATTTACTCATGATCATAACGAATAATATGCACATCATATGTATCTTTACCTATGAAAGTTGATTTTTTAATTTAATTGAATAATCAAAATATCTTTTAATTTAACGAATAACGAATAATCAAAATATCTTTACCTATGATATAATTCAAATATATTATTTTATTTAATAAATATAAAAAATAAATAAATTTTTTTATTTAATATTTCTTATTTTATTTTGTTTTATTTGGCAGAAAAATCAAATAGAACCCGACTAATACTTGCGGCAGGTATGTAATAAATTAAATATTATTATTTTTGTTTTCAACTTTTTTTTATCTTTGACAAAATGCTGAGTAATTTTTAAGTATAGAATTTAAGAAGTCAACATTTTCAAAAATTTATTAATATATTAGGTCAAATACATCAAGTGATATTTAAGTTAGATGTTCAAACAAGTTAAGTTTTGATATGTTTTTAAATGATCATAAGTCCTTTATTTAGGATAACAAATTTTGTTAAGATATTTTTTTTAGTTGGATCTAGATTATAATCAATTAGATTGAAGCTCTAATTGATTATGACCTAGAAAAATAAAAAGTTTATTGTTAGATCTGAATCATAATCAATTAGAAAGCTTCCTTAATCGATTACAGACAAATGTCATAATCAATTAAAGGAAAAAAATTTGTTTTATAATCCATTAACCAAGTTTCATAATTGATTAAGTTTCGGTTTCAAAAGGCTTGACCTCACTTAAGATGTTTTGAAGAAGTTTTAGAAAAAAAAGAAGTTTAGAAAATAAATTTTAAATGTGTGCGTGATACTACTTCATGTTAAGTTTGGACCCCCTTCGTATGTGGAGAAAGATCCAAATATAATTAGCCCATTTGTCTCGTTCATTTAAGTGGAGAGGATCAATTTAAGGTTGAGAGAGATAGAGAGAGAATAAGGATTCAAAAGAGATTTGTAGATTTGTTCCAAGGTGGGAGATTTGTAGCTTATGAGTTATAAATTAGTGTTGTAGCAAACTTTGTCGAAGTCAAAGAGCTAACGTAGTTGTCAAAATATGCTAGCTTGTTGTTTAAGTTAGCATGTCTAATTGGGACAATCTATTGGACCAATTGTTTAGTATGTTAGTTGAAAGATAGGTTTAGTTTTCATATAAATAACATAATATTCATCACTTCTTCTTCAATCCCTGATAACTCTAATCAGAGGGAGAAAGTGATGTGGTTGAGATTCAATTATAAACAATGTTTCCTAATGTGTAATTGAATCAAGAATCTAGTTTTTATACCACTTTGAATTGACTTTCTCTTCTCTTCTCTCTTTTCTTTTACTTTGTGGTTTTCTTGTTGATCAAGAAACCGATAATACTCTATTTTTTGGCATCACTTTCACAACATTTTCCTTTTGGTTTCCTCTACATTCATTCATTCCTCTTGAAACATTCAATCCTTCTCAAAAATCATTACCCTTCAATAATTTCATCTTTGTCAACTCATTAATTTTAATAGTCGGTTGGACCTCCTTCGAGGTGATGGTGCATTCATTACTCTACACAATGACATCCTTGACATTTTAAAAATTTCTACATAATGAGCTTAGAAAAAGTAGAGATTTTTCCTCATCATCCAATTTCACCTCAATATTTTGCAAGTCCTCAATAATTATGTAAACATTTATCAATTGATTCACAAAAGTGTTGGAATTCAACCACGATCTATGGTGAATTCTTCTCAATCTTGATCTCAAGATTGTTATGTAATGACAATGAACAAAAACAAGAACACGTTTAAAGAAGATGAGTATGAACTGCAGAGTAACTCTCTGCCCACAACTGTGGAGTTTTATTATCACTTTGCAACTGCAAAACCGTGATTATCAAACTTAATGATTACAATGATAAGGTGTAACACCCATATATAATATAATACATCAAAGCATCCATATCATACATGAATTCACGTGTTGGTACTGAAATACCATAAGTCCCTAGTTAACGCATTATACATATACATGCCCAAAATACCTAATACAAAAAAACTATGGCATAATATATATACAAGATGTTCCAACACTAAGAACTAGATCAACTAATGATCTCAAAAATCTTCACAACGGAAGTCTTGCCACACAAAGCTACGATCCGTAAGGAAAAGTCAAACAACTTTGTCCTTACCCTTCGCCGAACCTGTGATGTAAACAACAACATAGGGTGAGATACATCAATCTCAGTGAGTTTTCTATCTTATACGTCCTCTCGGCTTTACAAGGTTCTAATAAGCCTAACTCGAGTCAAAAGGGAAGGGAAGTGACTTTGAGTACTCACACACTATAAGAAAACACGTTATCAAGTCCGCTAACTCGAAAGTGGATCACTATCGTCAACCCTGTCAAGGCATCCCCTTTCTCCCGCCCTCTTCTACGTCTAGAAGTAGGAACGAGTCATGGACCCTCGTAGATTACTTGGCATACGAGATGGATTCGGAAATAAGGGACACATTATCACCTTAAATCGTCACCTCACACGGCCCGTACACCGTCACAAGTCTCTTTACCCGTAGGCTCCATTCGTACTCTAACATTGGGAATCGAACCCACCAAGTAATCGTGCATTCATTACAGAGGAGCTCGTTACTCATGAAATGGCACATAATAGAATAATGGTTACGATTTCGTGACTCCACATACAACCGTAATTGTATATAACATTTCTACACCATTCGGTAATAGACGCACGCCTCGGCCTCTCATGCACGAGCGTCGTCGTTATGTTATTCATCATTTTTCCTAGCCGTTACTAGGTTCCAACATAGTTTATGGTAATATTCCTCACTTTACCTATTTCATACTTTTAACATGCATTTTCACTCACAATCATGTTGAATCAATAATAGGACAAGCAAAACATATAATAATTGCACAATAGAAACACATATATTAATTTATCAATATTGTACCACTTCGGGTCTCCTATGATTATTTAATCGGGCAATAAAACCGACATCTTTTACCGTCATCATAAAGATTATTTCCACAGCTTTCTATTGATATCAAGAACACTCAAATCGGATAAATGGATCAAAAGTTATGGATTTTAAAAGAAAATGGGACATTTGGAAAAGTCCCAGGAGCGACCGGCGCTCCACTTTTCGCCCGGCAGAATCCCCTTTGCCTCTCGCTTCGCCCGGCGAAGTAGAGGCGTAAACATATCCTCCAAAAACTTGAAAGTTGCAGGGGCGTTACATGCTGCGCCTCTTGGGCATCTCCCGGCGAAGCAGAGGCGCTTGCCTCGAACCTCCCGGCGCTCTGAGCACCGCCCGACGCTTTGCACCAGAACAGCCATGCTCAGCTGCGTTTTCCTCTTGTTCTAAGGGTTAAAAACCCATCTTTATCAACTCAAAACATTCTCAAACAGCACAAACAAGCATCACAATTGTTCATAAACATAATGTGATCATTCAACACAGTTTATATTGATTTTTAACCGTTAAATCCATTGATTCCACATTTTTAACCTAAATCAAACATTTTCCAGAAACTCTAAAACTAAAGTTCTAACTAGAACCCACCTCTTAGCATGACGAAGATGAAGATGAGATTGGGTAAAGATTGGATGAATTGATGATGATGATCCTTGGTGATGAGCTTCAAGAGTTTTTTCTTCTTCTTCTTCTCTAACTTCTCTCTTCTTTCCCTCTCCAAAACCAAGTTATGTTACTATCTTTAGTAACATGGAGGAAAAGAAAAGATATAGTAAGAACACCCATTAATTAGTAATATTACTAAATATCCAAAAAGTCTCTAAAGCTCTAATAATTAAATACCTCAGAGTCAGATAATATTAATTGGATTTACTCTACGTTCAACAGTTACTCTTATTATTTTTGCAAATAATTTCTCAGAGTACACTGGGACTCAGTTGATCACAACTAATATTATCCAGAGTAATTAAAAAAAATTTGGGGTATTACATAAGGGTTCCTTCCTATTTATGGATTTAGGATATGCATCTCAAGCTAAAGCCCAAACTATAAAATCCAAAAAATATCTAATTTAATCTTTCTAAATCAAATCTGATCTTTCTAAATCAAATCTAATCTTTCTAAAACAATGAATTACATATTTAACACACCACCTAATTCATTGTGTCTGAGCTATCTACATTCATCATAGACCTTAGTTTCTTGAACATTTCGACTGACACTCCCTTCGTCATGATGTATGCAATCTGATTCTCAGTTCTGCAGTGTTCCAATTCATCTTCCCTTCTGCTACCTGTTCTCGAAGATAATGGAACGTCATTTCAATGTGCTTGTTTCGACCGTGTGCTATTGGATTCTACGCCAAGTTGATAGCTGACATGCTGTCGATCTTTATGGTAATTGCTCCATGACTCTTCCCTGTAATCTCTTCGACCAGGTTCACCATCCATGTTGTTTGACATGCACAAAAAGAAGCAATTATGTACTCTGATTCACATGATGACAATGCCACTATTGACTCCTTTCTTGAACTCCAAGCAACTGGTCCACCACCTAACATAAACACATAGCCTACTGTGGATTTTCTATCCTCAACATCACTACACCAACTAGAGTTAGTGTATCCCACTAACTTGAATTCTTTTCCTTCATCAGCTGTAGGAAACAAAATGTTATAGTTGAGAGTCCCTTTCAGATACCTCGGTATCCTCTTCGTTGCTGCTAGGTGTGATACCTTTGGCTTCTGCATGAATCTACTTACCATACCCACACTGTATGCTAAGTCAGGCCTTATGTGACAAAGGTATCGAAGTGACCCAATAAGTCTTCTATATTGGGTTGGGTCGACATCATATTCATCTAAATCCTTTGAGAGTTGCAATCTAGTCTCAACTGGAGTCGAAGTTGGATTGCAATCTTGCATCTCAAATCTCTTGAGTATTCCGCCTGCATATCTTCTTTGGTGCATCATCAAACCTCTACTGGTCTTGTAGAATTCGATGACAAGGAAATATGAGAGGTCTTCCAAATCTGACATTTCAAACTCCTCACTCAGGTTATATTTGAAGTCTTCGATCTCCTTCTTGTAACTTCCTCTTATCAATAGGTCATCGACATAGAGGCATCGTATAAGCTATTCACTACTTCTTATTCTTACATACACTTCATGTTCAGTCGTACACTTCACAAATTCCTTCTCCCTTAAGAAGATGTCGATTTTCTTATTCCAAGCTATTGGAGCTTGCTTAAGTCCATACAGGGCTTTATGCAGCCTATACACCTTTCTTTCTATGCCTCGTTTCACATACCCAGCTGGTTGTGCGACATAAACTTCTTCATATAAGGGGCTATTAAGGAATACACACTTCACATCCATCTGACATGTGTGCCAATTTTTCATGTTTGCTAGACCAACAACCAACCTGATTGTTTTGATCCTAGCAACAGGTGCAAACACTTCGTCGAAGTCAATTCCTTCCTTCTGTAGAAATCCTTTCGCCACAAGTCTCGCCTTGTGTCGAGTTACCTCTCCTTTAGAATTCACTTTCACTTTGTAAACCCATTTCACATCAATTGCCTTCTTTCCTTGAGGTAATTCGACAAGTGACCAGGTGTTGTTGACTTCGGTAGAGTCTAACTCCTCATTCATTGCTTTTACCCACTTTGAATCTTTCAATGCCTCAGCTGCATTGACTGGTTTGACATCTGCGTAGAAAGCATAATGTACCAGCTCACCCTCTTCATCAACCACGTTATCTAATGAAATCACACATTCTTGCAACCTTACAGGAATGTGTCTTGTTCGTCAAGGTCTGCTTAGGCCTGCTTCATCTCTGTCTTCTTCCTGTCGAACTTCTCTTTCGACTTCAGTGGTTGGTTCTTCACACGAGATTCTCACTGAATCCTTCTTGACATTCTCAGTCCAATCTCATTCTTTAAGCTCATCTATGATCACGTCCCTGATAATCACTACCTGCTTATTCACTGGTTCGAACAACTTGTAACCTCCAGTTGAATGATATCCTATCAAGATCATCTGATTCGACTTGTCATCAAGCTTCCTTCTCAACTGATCTGGCACATGTCTATGTGCTCTAGATCCAAACACCTTCAAGTGACTAAGGTTAGGCTTGACACCAGACCAACATTCTACTGGTGTGATTCCTTCAAGCTTCTTCGTCGGACATCTGTTTAATATGTATGTTGTTGTCAAAACCGCTTCTCCCCATAATGCTTTGGGTAAATACTTTCCATTCAACATACTTTTCACCATGTTCATGATGGTTCTATTCTTTCTTCCTGCAATTCCATTTTGTTGTGGAGTGTAGGGTGGCACCGCCTCATGCACAATCCCTTCTTTTTCACATAATGCATCGAACTCTTTCGAAACATACTCTCCACCATCATCAGTCCTCAGAATTTTCAGCTTTCGACCACTCTGCCTTTCGACCATAGATTTGAATCTGGAAAATACCTCGATCACATCACTTTTCTTCTTGATGAGGTAAGTCCACAACTTTCGACTATAATCATCTATGAACATGATAAAGTATATGTTGTTTGCAATCGAATCCACATGGATTGGACCACATACATCAGAGTATATGACTTCCAGAATTGCCTTCGACTTCCTTCCTGCATCCTTGCTGAAGCTATTCTTGTGTTGTTTCGACTAAACACACTATTCACATAATTCACTTGGAATGTCGATTCCAGGTAATCTTGAAGCCATATTTCTTCTCTTGAGCTCTCTGATGTCATTGAAGTTGAGATGACCTAGTCGAAAATGCCATAACCATTCATTTATGTTGGCTGCAGTTGCTAGGAACTTGTGCTCCATCACATTGAGTTTAATCTTGATGGTCTTATTCTGAGACATTGGAGCCTTTAAGATCAACCTACCACCTGCGTCAAGAACTTTCATCATCTTGTCTTCGACAACTACCTTGTAGTTATTTTCGATAAGCTGTCCTATACTGAGCAGGTTGCTTTTCATGCCTGGTATGTATAACACATTGGAAATTATTGATTTCTTGCCATCCTTCCTCATGATCTGAACATCACCAACACCTTCAGCTGCTAGAGTGTTGTCATTTGCAAACTTCATCGTGTTCTTCGACGAGGGCTTCATGTTGACAAACCAATCTTTTCTTCCAGTCATGTGTGATGAGCATCCTGAGTCCAAATGTCACTGGTCTTGGAATTTCTCTTCGTCTCTTGTTGTGACCATCAGCAACATCTCTTCTTCTTCATGTTTCGCCACCTTTGCATCAGTTTCTTGATTCTTCTTCTTTTCTGGACAATCACTAAAATAGTGATCATACTTCTGACAATTGAAACACTGAATGTGACTTTTGTTAGGTCTTCGACCACCACCTTTTCCTCTACCTGCAGCACCACCTCTTTAGTTGCCTTGCTTCTAGGGTTTTCTCTGATTCGACCAGTTTCCTTCATGCCGATTTCGACTAGTTGAATTGTTGTAGCCTCCTCTACCTTTGTTGTCATTCCAGCTTCCTTTGCCTTTCTTTTCTTTTTCTGACTCCGCCTGCAAAGTCATATCACTCTTCGACTTTCCTGCAGCTCTTTCAGCCATCCTTTGTTCATGAGACTCAAGCGTCCCTTGAAGCTCTTCCTTCGTCAATACTGATAAGTCTTTCGACTCTTCTATTGCTACTACCACGTGGTCGAATTTTGGATATATAAATATTAAATTTAATCATTATGCCTGATATCCTTATGGTTTTAATCAATATATAAAAATTTTAAAATATTAAATTTAATTGTAAAAATTTTTTAAATCATTATTTTTTAAATATAAATAATTTATTTACATTACTAAATAAATAAATAAAAATAAATGTTATCTTCATCAAAGATCAAATCATATACCATTAATTTATACCAATTTAGCTCAATCTATTGAGCTACTCCACTACCCAAAAAAATTAAAGATATTATTAATCAATAAATAAAAAGTTAAAAATATTAAATTTAATTGTAATAAGTTTTTTTAAATCATTAATTTATAAATATAAATAATTTATTTACGGTAATAAATAAA